>CM029474.1:2400000-3687556 GCA_017140325.1 Eucalyptus leucophloia subsp. euroa
CGTTAATTATTAGGATAAACTTGAATGGAATTTTTTCTTGGATTCGATCTCAAGCTTGAGCTACATCCGTCATCATGAATTTATATAATGGTGCAAGTTGGCATGAGAGAGAAAGTATCTTGCAATTTATCGTGAAATTTCAGCTTGAAGAGAAGCGTATGTCTCCATCATGGAGTGAGGAATACAACTAAGTGATGTGAATTTATAAGTTATATGTCTATTTTTTCTTTTTATATTGTGCGGTCATAGATAAAGATTAATTCGTTTTTTAGTGACTTGCTTTTTCGCAGAGGAGCACTCACCAAACCATTTGATCTTCGGTGAGATAATTTTTTATTATAAAACATAGAAATCATGCTGTTTACCCGATAACAATTAATAAAATGAAGGTGAAGAACTTAACTTGAATAGTTGCGAAAAGAGAAAAGGAATATTCATGAAATGCCTTTTTCAATGAATATTCATGCATCAAACCTTGGGAATCCCCCACCCGACTTGTCCACGTGTAACTCAGTGCGTGATCGCTTGCTTTCTCAACAGAGGGCCCACAGCTTCCCTTTTTCGTGCCACGTGATAATTTCGTTTTTTTTTTTTTATAGAAAGATTATCCAATTTGTACTTTTGTCAAATAAGATGCCTCTATGAAAACAGACACCCAAGAAATAAGGATTGTTATCATTATCCGTACATTTTCATTCTAATGCTATATCTAATAAAAAAAAATTTTTGAAAAGAGTTTAATCACATTTAAAAAAAAAAAAATCCATGTGAAGATAATTTTTTTTTTCATTATTTATTTTCATGGTATCCTAATTACGAGCTTAAAATGAAAAAAAGAAGAAGAAGAGAAAAATGGTTTATTTGTAATTTAAGACACAATCACGCTCTCCCACTGGGCCTCCGACTGACACTGCGTTTGCTGTTGTTGATCACTTGCCCATGCCAGGCCGCTCACCGTCGTCATTGCACGGGGAGACATGTTTCGGCGATAGCAACAACTCCGGCGATGATCCGATGGGCCCTCCGCTTCATGTCATATGCTTACTCCCACACTCTAACTCGACGACTCGACACCATAGCCACCACAGCCCAGCTAGGGCACAACTGAGGTCTCCCCGACAACCTGCCCCTGCATCGCCCATCGTTGCCGCTGCACCGAGGCCAAGACGATGAACTGTTGACCCTTACTGAGCCCTGCGAGTCGAGCCCTCGGTGCGTCCTAGAGATCCATTGCCCCCAAAGAAAATATTAGGTACGTTTCATTTGTCAGCGTGGCAAATAAGAAGGGCCTCTAAAACACAACACGTGTTGTGGTGGGCCCAAATTGTTAGGTGAACTCTTCTCTCTCTTCTTTTCACTCTCTCTCCTCTCTGCATGCTCTTTCTACCTCCTATACGTTCTCTTCTCCTCTCTCCCTCTCTTTTGCCTCCTTGCACCCTCTCTCTCTCTCTCTCTCTCTCTCTCTCTCTCTCTCCTCTCTATTCTCTCTTCCCAGCACACTTTCTCTTCACCGGCGCGGATGACCAACTGACCACCTCAACCTCCACGGCGAGCACCTCCTCCGGCATGTCCGGGAAAGTGCACGAGTGCTTGATCTGCCACAGGAGCTTCCCCACTGGCCAAGCTCTTGGCGGGCACAAGCGGTGCGTGCCACAACAAGGCCCTCACTCCTGCCTCCTCGGCCGCCGCTGCCTCGACTACCAACAGGGTGAGCATGTCGGAGGTAGTAGGGTCCACTCACACGCAGAGCCAGGGGCAAGTTCGATCCAAACATCCTGGCACTCCCGAAGTTCTCCACCCAGTTCGCGGTCTCCAGCAGCTACACCCCTCCATTTTTGTCAACTCCATTCATCGTGTCCCCCACTGAACGGAGACAGGAGACCTGCCCCGTTATTTAGTATAAGAGATCATGTCACAGAGGCTCGTGGATAAACCGTCTTCTTTCCTTTCCCTTTCTTGGATAAGAACAAATCGGTAACTGAATTGTTTGAATGGGGATACAAGCAAAGCAGAGAATAAAGGGCTAGATTTCTAACAAGCTGCAGCGTCTACTGATCAAGCCGATGTAATAATTAGTCCCGGAACACCGCCGCAAAAGATGATACAGAGTTGTGCAGAATGCAGGTAATATAAGATGCCAATTCGGAGGGCCTTAGAAGACTACGGTATCAAGCATGGTCCCTAAGGTCTGAACTATGTTGGAAGACATAAGGTTGGAGACGTGCTCCTCGAGGTGCTTCTTGGCATCTTGCCTTCCGACATTCGCGATCACTAGCTTCTCTGGTGGCAATTCATCCTCCTCCTGCACCGCCTTGTTATACTTGATTGCCAAATTCAGCATCTCCTGCAAGATTGGAAGGGGGAAAAAATCAACTCATTTTGATTGTGCCATAAATAGAAATCAAAAACATCCGCCCACCAACCAACTGATATGATATTCATAATGAACTGCAGAAAAAGATGGGTTTCCTGTGGCCCTACCATATGCATATTGTGGCCAGCCACTACTCGTTATTGGACTCTAATAAGATACAAACGATCACCAGTTATACTCAATGGCCAACAACCCTCCTCTCACTTCCCTAATCCTGCCACGGGTGAATTATATATATCCTCCATTTACTTAAATGGACCCACAAGGAAAACCATATTCAAGTCTTCAGACTTGAGGCATTTATTACACCACCACACACAATGTTATCCCCGTCCATTGCCGTGGATGTTCCTAATATATCTGTAACACCTGTCCAGAGTATGCACCAAGAATAATGTAAAGCTTTGACTAGAGATTGTCACCAATCAATTGTTGCCCTGTTGCCATTCATTGAATAGGTCTTTGCCAATCCGTTTAAGAGAAAAAAAGAAGAGAAGGGAGGGGGGAGGTGTATCTGCAGTGTACTTTCATTAATTGTTTTTGGAAGAGAATATACCAAAGAATGAACCACACTATGTAACCAATCTTATTAAAAAACAAACGACTATACTTTTTCCCCTGGATGCTTTCTTCTCAGCCTAGATGTAAAGCATAAAGCACGACCTTATCTTTTGAATAATAAAGCATGAATCTTACTACTACCCACAAAAAAAAAAAAAAAAAAAAAATTCCACCTCAAACAAGGATCTGAATTTGGAGACAATCATTTGTTTTGCAAGAAATGACAGCTTTTCAGCATCCAGTTCAATGAAATCTATATGCATTGCAAGCCAATTGATCTTGATTAATTAGGAAAAAATGGACATCAGATGAAAATATGCTTAAGCAGAAGGTCTTGTCTTGCATTGTCTAGAATCCACCTCTAAGTGACTGACGCAACCAATTCTCCAATCTTTATGCGACAGATTAAGACCTTGACTTACCTGAACAGTCTGTTCATTGGTTTTAGAATGTGTGTCAAAACGATGAAGCGTCAAGCCATCTGTCCATTTCTTCTTGTGAAGATTAAGTAGCATTTTTTCCTCAAGTTCATTCTTTCTGTAATTGATGGCAATTGAGTAATAGTGTCTGTTCAGCCCATGGATCAATGCCTAGAAACATGAAGTCAACCCCATGAGATAAGATGAAAACTCAATAATCAAAAAGAATATTATCTGGCTTCACCTGGATGGACGGTTTGTTGAGATGTCCAAGGTTGGAGGTTGTCTGCCTGGGTTCTTGGCCAAGCATCATGGTTTGTGGGTTGATCAAACGGAAGGCATCAATCACAACCTTCCCTTTGACACTCTGGATGGGATCCACCACTACTGCAACCGCACGCTGATTTAAAGCCTCAAAACTCTGATTTTATAAGAACACAGCACAAGTAAAAAGCAGCCTTGTTAATAATTGGATCAAACTGGAAACCTATAAGCAATTATAGTCTAGCAAAAAAAGGACAAAAGAAACCAATCATATGATTATCAACCAAGAGTGAAAATATTTAAAATATCTTGAGGTACAACTCTCTGAGTGAATTTCCAAAGCCACAACCTTCAACTGGGGGTGAGCATGATTCCAGGGTAAAAATCAGGAATGGAAGAACAAGACTGGTCTAGGTTCTGGTGGAATACAGTCTGGTTCCCAGTCCCAGTTTTTTTGAACCTGTACTAAGTTGTTCGGTTCTCGGTTCCCAGGCAGAAACCGAACAAAACCGGATCGGGATTCAAAAACCAGACCACTTATGTAATGCCCAAACCAAGTCTAATCACAGATCTCTCTTCCAACCACAGACAAGAGCTAAACTCTAGCTCATTTCACTAGTTTGTAACTACAATTTACATGCTCCCTATAAGAATCAAATATAGGGTAAAAGAGATGACCTGCTGATGTTGATGTCCACACCAGAAAGCCAGCATCCAAAGCCAGGATGAGAGTGGTACCAACCTACCACCATCTCTGGTCTGCAATGCAGAACACATAATAGCTTTGATGAAAGGGCCCCGATACAATTAAGAGAAAAAGATAGATTGAGAACTGTCCAATGTCCATTCAGTTAGTAAGAAAAAGCAAATGGAACCAAGTAAGTGGGTGGATAATTAAACCTTCCAGTCTGTTTGAGCATGTCGAGCATGTTGGTCTGGAACACATGATCGACCGCCTCGACACTGACACCGGTACCACTCTGCGGCATAGCAAACACATCGACGACTCGGACGGTGTACTCGTCCACAAACTCCCCAAGCATCAACCCCATCACTTCCATGGGAACCCCAGCCCTCCCTGGTCGGTCAAATCCCAAGTCCCAATTTAGGGAAAAAGCAAAGACACACTAAAAATGGAACAACCGCAAGCAACCGGCATTACCCATTAAACCGCGCCAACAGAAACCCACGACACTAAAAGAATGGAATCGAGCAACAGAAACCATACCGTGCTTGAGCATCTTGAGGAGGGTGAGGGAGGAGATGTGGACCTGCTCGGATGAATCGAGGGTCGGGGAGTCGGGAGGCGGGTGGCCCAGACTACCTCCGGCGCCGGCGAACATTCTCTGAAGCCTCTCCATACCACCGTACATCCAAGTTCGGGATCAAACCGTTGCTTGAACCGACGGAGGAGAGAGGAAGCAGGAGGAGGGGGAGGAGAAGGAGACGAATTTCTTCTTTTCCAAGTTTTGTTAATTTCACTCTCTTTTTTTTTTTTTTTTTTTTTTTTTTGTGGCTAAAAATAGATAAATCCAAGCGTTAATAGCAAAATTATTTTTCATTAACTAATTATTTTGAACAATATAAACGATTATTTTTTGAGAAATATATTTCATATCATTTATGTCTCGCGAAATAAATTTAATCTAATTAATTTAAGTGATGACAAAGACTAATTGAAATTTGGTGAAGAGATGTCCGAAACATCTATAAAATAAGATGAAAGGAGGGTGTTCTTTATTGTATACGAACATAAAAAGTGATTTAAGTGAATTTTGATTTTTTTTTTTACCCATCCTCATTTCTTTTTCTATTTATCTAAAAAAGATTCTACAGATATTATATACTACATTTAATATTAACTTTTCATTTTTCATGACTTTGTTAATAATTTCCATCTTATCTTCATTTATTTAGCAAAAAAATTACATAATTTATAAAACATTTGTTTTCTTTTAATCTTTTCTTTAGGGTGACGACTACCCATGAAATTAAAAGAAGTCCACCCATTCATATGTCTGAAATTTCCTTCTTGTGACAAATTGACACACCCACACCCCCAAAAAGAAAGGGAGGCTCTGATCCTATTAATGAGTTGCAAATAACGACTTTTTTACGACATTAATTCGAAAACAATAGATGCAAAAATTATATCTAAAGCTGACAATTAGAATAACAAATGCTAAAATAAGGTATCAAGGATCTTGTTTGACCCACGGATTGCCCTGCGAAGGGTGAGTTTTCCCTTTTGCAGTATTCTAATGCAAGAGCATATAATTATACAAGAACCACTGAAGTAACAAAAGAAAGAAAGAAAGAAAGAAAGAAAGAAAGAATAGTGGTTGAACAAATTGTGAAGAATAATTTTTTTTCATGTTGAGATAACCAGTAGCATAAAAAGCAACCCATCTTTTGTCCACCTACAAGTTGAGCAAAGACTGAGTCCACCGGAAATTGTGTATACCTTCTCAAGTTTACAGTTGATTTTGTCCAATTGGTCCTTCAAGTCCTTCCTCCACCCTTGGATCGCTCTCTCTTGTTTCTATGAGCTCGGTCTTTATTTTTAGTTCTTCCTCCATCATAGCTATCTCCTATTTCCGTAGGGGAATTTAGTTTGCAAATGCCTTGAAATAACTCCAAACATAAAAGAAAAACCATTTATTACTTTCCCAGCTATTTCCTTAGCATTACCTTCATAAGCTTTTCAGCCTCAATTGGCTGATTCTCACGCTAGAGATTGATAAAGTAAACTTGAAGTTTTTTGGCAGCCTCCATAAAATCTCTAGCATGTCTCTCAATATCAATTGAAATAGTAAGAAGCACTTTCTCAGTAACTAGGCATTCATGACAATTAACCAGCTAAGGGCTAGGAGTGATGAATGAGAGATAAATTAGAAATGCTTACACATATCTTATTCACTTTTTGAACAGTTAGAATTACACAAATAGAGACATTCTCAACCTCCTACGCGTGGGGAAAGTTAACAAATATAACAACTCAAGAGTACATTAGCACACACTAAGGTATCCAATCAACATGATATTGGACAAGCAACAAGTCAAATGTAACTTAGATCTAAGATGTTGATAAAATTACAAAAAAGCTTATTCAGCCCATAAAGTCTCTTTCTTATTCCACTGTCGCAACAGTTGGGACATTATCCACCTCGAAAAAAAGAACCTTGGCTAAGGATTATATGATCACTTTTTGGTCTCCTGGTGGCACCAAGCCAACATTCCATTGCAAGTTGAGTGCACTGTCCCTTCTGTATCCAATAAAAAAAAAAAAAAACATTACAATAATGCTATCTTACAACTAGATTAAGCAATGACAAACTTTGATGTGAAGGATGCTAGGAGCCGTCTATAGCCTGAAGCACTCTTGCCGGTAGGCATGGCAACAAAGCTTCCTCCAGTGCAGTAACATAAGCTAGCATATCTTCCTTTAGAGGCTGGGGAGAATGTAGCTAGGGATCAACTTGATGCTGCTGATCAAGGGCTTGTCTCTTAGACAGTTCCCTAAATGTAAAAGTTAAAAAGTCATGACTATGGACTTCTTGGAGTATGAGGAGAAAATTTCAATGAAACTTTCCAATGAGCAGGAGGTCGATTGTAGTGAGGGTCACAAAGAATTCCTGCCCATTTAGCTTATTCGGTCCTCTATATCAAAAACTCAGAATAAAAAGGTAATAATATAACCGGGAATTGATGGCTTATTAAAACCCTCATTTGGATATTTAGTAAGATATTTTCACCAAAAATAATGTAGCCTTTTGCTCCAAAAAAAGTGCTAACTATTTAAACAAGCTGGCCATTCTTCCCTAATTCAACACAAACATCAAGGGACTCCTCTTATGTAAGTGGCTCTGTCCTTGTCCAACATTCATGGACCATCCCATTAGAGACCCAACATTAAAAGAAAACTGAAAGAAGAGGAAATAAATATTTTAGAGTAAATAAGGAAATCTGTTTTCACATCAATTAGCTGGTGTAGCCAACCCCGGTCAAATCTCTTTTTTCAACCTTGGATACTATATCTGCCCATCTAAATCAAATTTTAAGGGATATTTATACTTGTATTGCATATTAGACCTTCCCACCCAATTTTTTACATAATGATATTTTCCTTATGCTTTACTTGAAATGATCATGAATAACATTCTTGATCACTAGTAAATTTTACTTTTAGTTGCTCGTCATGTCAATTCGACATCGCCTCTCCCTCTCATATGTAACTCGGCTTGCCTTCTCGTTTGCGCCACCAAGTGAAGGGCAAGACCACGATACCAGGACACACTGGGAGACTCAACAACACTGCAAGTTTGGTTTTGTGTTCTTGTTTCCGAAGACGATGCGCACGAAGGAAGCCTCCACCAAGTTCAAGAAGCGGAAATGCTTCTCGTCCCTCCACGCCTCCAGAAGTCGGAAGCAAGAGGGGAGAAGAAAGAAGAAGATGGGGTTCGGTCAGGTTAAGGTTTTTCTGGATCGTACGTTCGAGGGGCTCTCCCCAGACGGTAGGTATAGCTTTACGCTTATATAAATGTAGGAGGGCTGTTTCTTGGAGTCCCTACTATGGGACTAAGAAAGAATCTTGAGGAGGATCATCTCCCCCAAAAGGTTCAAACTTTTAGTCTAGGTTTTGCGTTTCGCAGCTGAATTTCGATTTGCTGCCATTGCGCGAGAATGGCACATGGTAACAGGTGAAGAGCATGAAAGCAGTGGTAATGTTAGTTCGACTATAGATTTTCCCTTCAAGAACGTGGGATCTTGTGATCCTGTGGATTTGTACTGGGAACTTAGTAATTCTGAAGAGCCCGTGAACCTGAGCCCTGATAGGTGGAAGATCCTCCGGGAGATTTTTCCTTGTTTTGCAGAGTTAGCCGTGGGCATCTAATTAGGCTCGCCATCTATAGAGGCATGTCTTTTTTCCCAACCGCATCCCGCAAATTCCAAATTTTTTTCCTACAAGAAACGCCCTGCCAATATTACCATGTACTTTGGTTTCGCTTGGCCCATGTCAGGATGCTGTTAAATTCTTGTTCCCCATAATCGTAGAGTTCTGCTTAGAGGAATTCCCTGATGAGATTAAGCGGTTTTGGAGCATGACTGAATCAGCTGACTTGACAAAGCCCCACACTTGGTTTCCCTTTGCACGAGCTATGAAAAGAAAGCTAATAGATCATTGTGGTCCAACTAACAGTGGGAATTCCCAAACGTATGTTTGCATTCTTGAATAACAACCTTAACATGGACAGATTCTAGTAATCTTCAAAAGAAAGTTACACTCGTGCAACTCCTATTACAAAATAGATCTCGCTATCAAAACGCAAGTACTACTATTACTATTGTACACTTTGTCTTATTACTGATTACAATATTGCAAATCAGAAGAAGGAAATTTCGATCGAGCAGTAGCACAATTTGCTAAACAGAGAGATGATGATAAAAAAACCAGCTTTATTTATTTTTTATCCAACCCGTTTAAGCTACATTGTTCTTCTTTACGATGTGAACACCTGAATTTTAATCGACAAATTAAATATCGTCTTTTACTTAAGACCAATTCGGACCCATTATGTCTACCCAAATTGGTGTCTTTGCCCCCATTAAACAAAATCGGACTCAAGCCCTCTCTCAAGCCCATCAAGAATAAGAGGCCCAAAACTCCAATCCACCATTCCTTGCATTTCTCTCATTCGGCCCGGCTCATTCCCTGCACTTCTCTCGTTTCGCCGAGGCTGAAGAAAACTAACGCATGAAGAAGGAAGCAGGCGTTGCTTCGCGCCAAAGCTGGCCTCACACAAGACGTTCGAAAAGGAGAGAGTGTTGGAGAAATCCTTCCAGAATATTTTGAAGCTGACAAAACGTTTCTTTCAGTCTAAGTCTGGATGTTCGGAGATCGTCAGTTTAAAGTTTGAAGACTTTGTACTCTCGAGACTCAAGACCCAAGACTCAAGACCCAAGACTCAAGACTCAAGACTCAAGACTTAAGACTAAAGACTCAAGACTTAAGTCTATTCTCACTGACAGTCTTTCTAATCCAGTGACGAAGGAAATCCAAAGCCGAGGTTTATGGTTGAGGATTTGATCCTATCCTCTGGAATAGATTCTTTGGTTGGATAATCATTTCGGATTTTTTAATTCTTATCTAAGATCGATTGAAGATCCGATGGTCGACGAAATAATCTTGGAATGTTCTATTCTTGGAAACCGAGATCCTGATTGTATGGGCGAACAGGATTGATGGGCTATCATCGATTCCTTAAATAGCTCGGATGATCTTCTTGATTGATTCCGTCCAACGGGTAGATTGGAGGAATTCCTTTGGTAAGTGCCAACGGCTATGATGGCATGAAGGAGTATAAAAGGAAGACGTTCTAGTTGTTTTAAGTGTGTGATCGATAGAAAAATTCCAGTCGAAGACCCTTGATTGTTAGTCGAGACTGTTCGAGCGAAATTGTATACACGAGAGAGTGTTTGTACTTGGTGATACCTTGAGTGAGTGTGGTAGATCATCTACGTCGAGAAATCAAGGAAGATCAACACCGTAACATCTCTTTGTTCATAGTGGAATCCAGCCAATTGGCTGTCGGTGCGAAGAGTGGACGTAGGCTTGAATCAAGCCGAACCACTATAAACCGAGTGTTCAATTCTCTCTTTCCCTTACTCAGTCTCACGATTGATTTTTAATTATTGCAAATTCTTCAACTGTCTAAAGTGTTGTGCAATCTTCAAGAAAAATCTTTGTATACCTATTCACCCCCCTCTAGGTACTCATACTAGCAATATCAATTGGTATCAGAGCTCGTGTTCTTACTTTGTTTGAAGTGTTTTACTTCAGAGTAAAAGATCCATGGCTAGTATGCTAGCACCGGGGCTGATGGAGGGGCAAAGCAATACCAGACCTCCCTACTTCGATGGAAAGGATTACAACATCTGGAAAAATAAGATGAAAGCTTTCCTTCGATCAAAGGATCCCCTGGAATGGGACGTTGTGGAAAGAGGAATCACTCCCTTTGCTGCATCAATCTACGAAAGAGGAAAGACACTATTGAAACTAGCGAAATGGCTCGGGGAAGAGATAAACAAGAGACAAGCACTCGATGCAAAAGCAATTTACTCTTTATACTGTGCTTTATCTCCAACTGAATATAACAGAATATCTTCTTGTGTTACAGCAAAAGAAGTATGGGATAGATTACACATCACCTATGAAGGGACAGATCGAGTGAAGGAGACCAGAATTAACATTCTCCTCGGTCAATATGAGGCCTTCAAAATGAAACCAGGAGAATCTATAATTGACATGTTTAGTCGTTTTACAGATATTGTCAATGGTCTTGAGAACCAAGGACAAAAATTTCTGATCCCATGAAGGTGAACAAGCTTCGCGTGGACTCTCCAAGGATTGGAATCATATAAAGACTTCAATAAGAGAGACGCAAAGAATCATGCCATTATCTCGTAGACGAGCTGATTGGAACTCTTCAGTCTTACGAAGTGGAACGAATTAATGAAGACGAAGATCCAAGAGGTAAGAAATCTATTGCACTAAAATCAAATGATGATTCTGATGATGCAGATTCTGAAGATGATATGGATGATGAGGAGCTTGCACTCATGATAAGAAGATTCAAAAAACTAAACAGAAAAGGCAGAAGGTTCATCTCAAAGAAACAAAGTTTTCAGAGACAGCGAGACCAAGTCTCTGTTGATGATGAGGAACCAAACAAAGATGTAGTTTGCTTCGAATATAAAAAGAAGGGACACATCGGACCCAACTGTCCTCTTCGAAAAAGAAAAGAGGAAAAGCTGAGAAGTCTCGAAAAGCTCTTAAAGCCGAAACCTAGAGCGATACAGAGTGTGAAGAGAGTGATGAGGAATATGCCAACCTGTGTCTGATGGCGCAATCAGACTCAGACTCTAGATCAGACTCAGACAGTGAATTTGAGGTAAGTGATTATAAAATCCCTGTCAAAATCTCTAAATACATTGATGAATTATGCTTTAGTCTTAAGACCTCTCTCAAAAAGATTTCCGAGCTTAAAAAGGAAAACTCAGTTTTAAAACAAAAGGAAAACATCTTGGAAGAAAAAGTGAAAAGTTTAAACTTGAATGTTTCTACTCTTAAAGAGAATGAAGAAAAACTTTCAAAAGAAAATGCGTTCTTAAAAACTGATTTATCAAATATTTCAAAGAAATTTTCAATAGGATCGGAAAAACTTGAAAAAGTTCTTTCAGTCCAAAGACCTTACTTCAATAAGTCGGGTCTAGGTATGACAGCTGAAACAATCCCTTTGATTGATTTTCCGAAAGTAAAAGAAAGAATTAAGAAAAGACCGTCGAGAGAGGCTTACAAAAATCATTTCAAGAAATTTTTTGTAAAGTTTGTAGGTCGAAATGCTTTAAGGTGTTCAAAGTGTGATCGGGATCATTTTGAAAAAGAGTGTCCTATGGTTTGGAAGCTGTTAAGAGAGTATGGCCTAATAATGCTCATCCTACTAACACCAAAGGACCCAAGAAAATTTGGGTACCAAAGAAAGCTTGAGACTCTCTTTTGAATGCAGGTCTCCGTCAAGAAAAAGATAAAATGGTATCTTGACAGCGGATGCTCAAGACACATGACAGGAGACTCAAAGTGCTTCGTAAAGCTTGTTCAAGTAAACGGCGGAAATGTCTCATTTGGAGGAAACGACAAAGGAAGCATTGTGGGATTTGGAACTGTGAGAATTGGAAATCTCACAATAAGCAATGTTTCTCTAGTAGAAGGACTCAACTATAACCTTCTCAGCATTAGCCAATTGTGTGATACCGGTTTCAAGATCTCCTTTCAAGAAGGCATATGTTCTGGAATTAGTAAAGATTCGACTCAGTCTTTCATGGGTCGAAGGCATGGAAACATCTACCTCCTTGATGTAAAGCCAAATGAAGAACAATGCTTAATCTCAATTCAAGATGAAGCAGTTCTATGGCACAGAAAACTTGGCCATATCAACAAGAAGCAATTAGCCAAAATCTCTTCAAAGCAGCTTGTTCGAGGTCTACCTAAATTGCCGTACCAAAAGTCGACTTATGCACTCCATGCATTCGGGGAAAGCAGGTAAGAAATTCATTTAAGCAAATAAATCATGTATCTACTAATCATGTACTGCAGTTGCTTCATATGGATCTCTTCGGACCAACAAGAACCCGAGCATTGGAGGTAAGAAGTATTGTCTAGTAATTGTAGACGATTACTCTCGCTTTACACGGGTATATTTTCTTGCAAGTAAGTCGAAACCTTTTCGTACTTTGAGAAGTTTGCTAAAAAGGTTCAAAATGAAAAAGGATGTGCTATTTCAAGTATAAGAACAGATCATGGAAGTGAATTTGAAAATCAAGATTTTACGAAATTCGTGATAAATCTGGTTTTAATCACATGTTTTCCTCTCCGTATACTCGAGCAAAATGGAGTTGTGGAAAGAAAGAATAGATCTCTTCAAGAAATGGCTAGAACACTTTTAATTGAAAGTAAAATTTCTTCACGATTTTGGGCTGAATTTGTTTCAACCGCATGCTATATTATAAATAGAGTCTTTCTAAGACCTATTCTTGAGAAAACTCCCTATGAATTGTTCAAAGGTAAGAAGCCAATCGTTTCATACTTTCATGTGTTCGGTTGCAAATGCTTTATTTTGAAAAATGCAAATGATCGAGTTGGTAAGTTTGAAGAAAGATCAGATGAAGGCATCTTCCTTGGATATTCTACATCAAGCAAAGCCTACAGAGTCTATAACAAGAAAAGCCAGTCTATGGAGGAATCAATGAATGTCAAATTCCAAGACTCAACACAAGATGAATCCAGCCAGATTCAGCATGAAGAGTCTGAACCTGCTCTAGACCTTCCAATGTCTTCAATTCAAGAAGCATCTCAGACTCAGGAAGACCATCATCAAGATGCTCATGAAGATTCAAATAAAGAAAGAGATCATCAACCAGGCAAATCAACCAGTAACTGGAAACACAAATCCAGTCATCCCAAAGATCTCATTATTGGCGAAATCAATGAAGGAATCCGCACCAGATCAAAAAGGCGTGAAGAGTCTAGTGCTGTTGCTCTCATTTCTAAAATTGAACCAAAAAGCATAGAAGAAGCTTTATCTGATGAAAGCTGGATCGAAGCTATGCAAGAAGAGCTCAGATAGTTCAACATTAATGATGTCTGGGAATTGACATCTAAACCAAAAGGTAAAACTGTTATTGGAGCCAAATGGGTGTTCAGAAACAAGATGAACGAAAAAGGAAAAGTCGTACGGAATAAAGCAAGACTCGTGGCCAAGGGATACACGCAAGAAGAAGGAATAGACTATGATGAGACTTACGCTCCGTAGCAAGGTTAGAAGCTATTCGTCTATTACTTGCATTTGCTTGTTACAAAAATTTCAGGTTATTCCAAATGGACGTCAAAAGTGCTTTCCTAAATGGATTTATCCAAGAGGAAGTTTATGTGGAACAACCGCCTGGATTTGAAGACCCAAAGAAGCCGGACTCGGTCTTGGGCCCGAAAAAGGCTCGTATGGTCTAAAGCAAGCACCTCGAGCTTGGTACGACGGACTAAGTAAGTTCTTATTACGAACGGATTTGTCAAAGGTAAAGTAGATACTACTCTGTTCATCAAAAAGGAAAACAAAAATTTCTTACTCGTTCAAATATATGTTGATGACATTATTTTTGGATCCTCTAATGAAAGTCTTTGCAAGAAATTTTCTAAGTCTATGCAGGATGAGTTTGAAATGAGTATGATGGGAGAGTTAACATTCTTTCTTGGACTCCAAGTGAAACAAATGAAGGAAGGAACTTTCATCCATCAAGAAAAATATGCGAATGATCTTGTCAAAAGGTTTGGATTGGGAAAGTGCAAAAAGACCGACATACCAATGTCATGTTCTCGAGAAGATAGACAAGGATGAAGAAGGGAAGAAAGTAGATCAAAAGCTATACGGGAGCATGATCGGTTCACTTCTTTATCTTACGCTTCTAGACCTGATATTTTGTTGAGTGTTTGCATCTCTGTGCTAGGTTTCAATCGAGATACTAGAGAAACTCATCTCATTGCTGTGAAACGTATTATCAAATACGTTGCCTCATCTTCAAGCATTGGTCTTTGGTATCCAAAGAGGGGAGACTTTAATCTTCTAGGATACTCGAGATGCGAGATCTGGCCGGTTGCAGAGTCGATAGAAAGAGCACTTCGGAACTTGTCAACTGCTTGGAAACAGGACGAGTGTCTTGGTTCTCAAGGAAGCAAAGCACGTAGCTCTTTCAACGACATAAGCGAGTATGTAGCTCTTGGAAGCTGCTGTTCGCAAATTCTATGGATAAAACAACAGCTACAAGACTTTGGCATTGAAGACTCATGCACGAAATCAGATGTGACAACACCCGCGATCAATCTCACCAAAAATCCAATCCTTCATTCAAGAGCAAAGCATATTGAGATTTGACATCACTTCATTAGAGATCATATTCAAAATGGAGAAATCTCGATTCAATTTATTGATTCGAAGAGTCAACTAGCGGATATATTCACAAAGCCTTTGGAGAAAAATCAATTCGACTTTATCCGCTCAAGACTCAACATTTTGAAGCTTGAAGAAGTTAAAGTCTAGAGACTCACCAACTCTAAGACTCGATCTCTTAGACTTTAAATCCGAGACTCAATCATTCATGGCTAAAGACTGTAAGTTGCTATTTTATCTCGAAAAGGTACGTTCTTTCACTCAGATATAATTCGTGTGAAATTTGAAAACTTGTCTTTTTTAAGGAATTAATTTTGGCAGTTATTGATTTTGAAAAGAAGTGTTCGTACACTTTCCTTGTACCGATTAAACTTCTCTTTTCAAATTCGAAGTATATATATATATATATATATATATATATATATATATATATATATATATACAGTTTTTCTTCGCCCAATTTTCAAAACCCTAAAAGGCACTCTCCTCCCGATACTGTTTCTACTTCTCGTTCATCGTCGAGAAAGTGGTCATTTTTCTTGGGAAAAGCAAGTGAAGGAATCCTCCAATAGACAAAGAAAGATGTCGTCTTCGAGGAAATCATCAAGAATCGCAAACAGGGGACCACAAAGAATGGAGAAGGGACCGACTCACTTCGATCTTACTGAGGAAGAAGACTTATCAAGTCAGCGACAAAGTCCGATTCGCTCTCCTCCACGTCATTCATCGTCTCCTGCCCCACAAGGTGCAAGTCAAAATCTGGAAGAAGAGATAATCGAGGATGCCGACCCAGTAAGAGTCCAAAAACCCTCCGTTATCTATAAGCTTTATCGTGCGTTGAAAAGCACCGGTACTTCGTTAAAATATATAGATGACTTCCTTAAGGACAAAAATTATGGGAATGAGTATCTTTTTCTGCGGAAAATGGAGGAATTGGGAATTGCTCCTAAAGGAAGGGCGAGAGGAGGCTCTAGCGAACATTCCAAGTGATCCTCGTATGCCGGGACAAAATCGATTGACGGGAACGATGATGACAAAATGTTCCTTGAATTTAAACCTAGAATGGGTGTGGCAGCAATGGTGAAAGGAAATCGAATGGATTTGTTTAAATCCAAGGATCAGGAAAAAGCGTATTTCAGGCTGTTGAAAAGAGGGGTGATAAACCCTAGAAGTGTCGATTTTGACTTCCTAGACACCATCAACTTGAACTTAAGAGAGAAGTTGAATTTGCTTCAACTTGAGACTTTTTGCTCTGACTCTACGGACGGGTATGCTCAACTGACCGCTTATTTCTATTCAAATCTTAGCTTTTTGGATGCGAATAGAATTTCATTCAGTGTTCGAGACCAAGTCTTCGTGGTAGATGTGAATATGTTGGCGGACATAGTCGGAGTTGAACGGGGACGCTATCTCCCAATCAAAGTCTCACCTGCTCGTACTACTCTGGATCTTGTCAAAGATAGGGACGTAGAGAAGAAAATTACCTATTCCAGGATGAAAGCCATCAACATTGTGCTTCATAAGATTGTGATCAACTGTCTCAGACCGAAGTCTACGTCAAAGACTTCTGTGTCTCTTTCTGAAGCAAAATTGATGTATGCGATCAACTCAGGGCGGAAGTTTTCTCTCCCGCACACTATTCTCTTCCATATGTACAGAGCATTGTCAAAAGACAAAGGACAATTGCCTTATCCTGATCTGGTGACCAAGATCTTTAGACATCTGAACATTGAACTGTCACATACTTTTTGTGTTCGACCGTGTGATAAGATGGTGGTAGGGATGAAAATGTTAATGAAGATGCGTCTGCAAGAACTCTCCAAGGCAATGGAGAAATTCAAAGTGAAATCTCCAGTTCAGTCTGCCTCAAAAAGAAAAGGAAAAGAGGTCATTGGTGCTCCATCGAAAAAGAAGAAAAGAACTCTCATCCTTGAGGTCGAAGATGAAGATGAAGATGATGAAGATCCCACTATCCAAGCTCTGACAAGAACAAGACGTTTTGTGTCTCATCCGACAGGTCTTCAGCAGAACAGAGAAGAAGGAGATCAAAACAGAGAAGAAGGAGAACAGAACAGAGAAGAGGAAGAACAGAGAGAGAAGGAGAAAGAAGTTGAAGAAGAAGAAAAAGGAGAAAAAGAAAAGTCTGCTGACAAATCTGGAGAGAAGGGAAATGAAGAGCATGATCATCACTCTTCCCCTTTCGATGTCCTAGAGACAGGGGGAGTTAGCGAGCAAGAAAGGTCTACACCTCATGCTGCTGTCAGTGAAGATCTAAGACAATCTCCAGAAGACCCAGAAGAAGTTCAGGTCTCTCAATTGCCTGAAGAAGGTGATACGACGATTCCAAATCTGCAAGACCATACAAAAGCGCCAACGTCTGCATTTACTCAATCAGAGAAAGCTCATGCCAGTACACAGACGGATGATTCTGCAGATTTTCGTAGCATCATGAATATTCTTTTGGAAATGCGTAGCCAGATATATGTTCTGGATTGTGAAATCCAAGCTTTGAAGAACGCTGGACAAGCATCTTCAGTCTCTCTGGAGGATAAATTCAAAGACCTCGCTCTGCAACTTCAAGCCAATGCCAAGGGAGAAGAGGTAGCTCATTTGCGAGAAGACCTGAAGAAGCTCGAAGGAGTAGTCCAGTCCATTGGGGATTTCCAGATCGTGCGCATTCCCAAGCAGACATGACTCCTTTCTTACCCTTTTCAATGCTGACAAAAAGGGGGAGAACCAATTTGAACCAAACATCTTTTAAACTTTGACTTTTGTGGTTATGTTAAATTTTGAGTATGACTTGAGAACTTGAACTTGGGTGTGAATTTAACTGAATTGACTGTGGATTGTGATGCTTGACTGGTTGCATTTATTTCAAGTGTTGTTATATGGTGTGGTGTTACTCATGAAAGACTAACCAATTTTCTGTGGATGCAGAGTTTGGTTGTTTTATCAATCTTTATGAGTTAGCCATATTGCTTGAGAAATGTTTTGCAGGTCAAAGTTGTTCAAATCTTGAAGAAAGTTTTGTCACCATCAAAAGGGGGAGATTGTTGGAGAAATCCTTCCGAATATTTTGAAGTCGACAAAACGTTTCTTTCAGTCTAAGTCTGGATGTTCGGAGATCGTCAGTTTAAAGTCTGAAGACTTTGTACTCTCGAGACTCAAGACCCAAGACTTAAGACCCAAGACTCAAGACTCAAGACTCAAGACTCAAGACTCAAGACTTAAGACTTAAGTCTATTCTCACTGACAGTCTTTCTAATCCAGTGACGAAGGAAATCCAAAGCCGAGGTTTATGGTTGAGGATTCGATCCTATCCTCTGGAATAGATTCTTTGGTTGGATAATCATTTCGGATTTTTAATTCTTATCTAAGATCGATTGAAGATCCGATGGTCGACGAAATAATCTTGGAATGTTCTATTCTTGGAAACCGAGATCCGATTGTATGGGCGAACAGGATTGATGGGCTATCATCAGATTCCTTAAATAGCTCGGATGATCTTCTTGATTGATTCCGTCCAACGGGTAGATTGGAGGAATTCCTTTGGTAAGTGCCAACGGCTATGATGGCATGAAGGAGTATAAAAGGAAGACGTTCTAGTTGTTTTAAGTGTGTGATCGATAGAAAAATTCCAGAGTCTGAAGACCCTTGATTGTTAGTCGAGACTGTTCGAGCGAAATTGTATACACAGAGAGTGTTTGTACTTGGTGATACCTTGAGTGAGTGTGGTAGATCATCTACGTCGAGAAATCAAGGAAGATCAACACTGTAACATCTCTTTGTTCATAGTGGAATCCAGCCAATTGGCTGTCAGTGCAGAAGAGTGGACGTAGGCTTGAATCAAGCCGAACCACTATAAACCGAGTGTTCAATTCTCTCTTTCCCTTACTTAGTCTCACGATTGATTTTTAATTATTGCAAATTCTTCAACTGTCTAAAGTGTTGTGCAATCTTCAAGAAAAATCTTTGTATACCTATTCACCCCCCTCTAGGTACTCATACTAGCAATATCAGAGAGCAAAAGAGGGTGTCGATCTTGAGCAAAGGAGACGCACACAGAGAAGAGAGGAAAGAGATCTGGAGCTCAGAGGAACAACAAATGAACCTCCATTGTTGATCATTAGGAGCTCCAACTCCACTATTAGCCAGGATTTCAACTTTCCTCAGCCTCGGTTGTTCCATCATCCCTCCATTAGAGCTGTGGATTTCCGTTCTCAAGCGATGTAAACCCCTCTCTCCCTCGCTGGTTATCGCTAGAGGATGTCAGAGGGATTCGCAAAGGAGAGTGAGAAAGAGGTGAGCGCAATTTTATAAAAAAAAAAAGGGTGTGACGATTTTATCAAAAAAAGGGCGTGAGTTCTTCTCCTTCTCGGTAGATTCCCATCCGATGCCCTTCGGAGACCTCCATTACTCGCCTCCAACCTACAACCGGTCATGCCCTCATGCGACACAATCGAGGGCTATTGATCGTTAGATCCATTTAATTAACCCATAGTTGAATTAGGAAGTGGCTGAATTTAATAGAATTGCATAAGTGGTACAGCACGGCTGATGTGGGCGGCGAGATCAGCAACTCCGCATTGTCGTGGAGTGAAGACTAGCTTCGTCGTCAATAGAGCCAGACTAGAGCAGCAGCGTCGTCAAGGTTGATGACAACAAACTCGGCATAGCAGGCCTTGCGGCTCGTCGACAAGTTGTTATGGCGTGGGTCTCGGCCAAAGCTTGGCCGAGGGAACTCTCATTCTCTCCTCTCTCTTTTCTCACATATATTGAATTTTGTGGCCTCCCCCCTTCCTTTGTCTGTAGTGAGATAGCTTTTATAGGTGAGAGGACTAGGGCTCTCAAAGAAAGAGTGTAGACTTTCTTTCCTATTGTGAGCACTTTTTAAAACATTTCATTTTCTTCTTCACCCTTTTTCCTTTCTACTCATGCATGTTCAGAATATCCCTTTCCTTGTGTTGATACTTTTTTTAATATAGCCAAATATATGCCTCATGCCGGCTAATAATGTCTTAGCGCACTTGCCTTTCATTTTTCTATTTTTATTTTCCATATATTGCAAGAATATATAGAAAATCAAGTGCCATATCATGGAATATTGAAAGAATAATACAAATCTTTTCTGAAATGTACTCATCTCCCAATAAATGAATTACAAGGTCGGCAAAATTATGTGTCAACAAATACTTTTTAATTCAAAGATAATAGCATTAAATTCAGAAATATGAGATTTAAGAGAAGCACATTCAGCCATACAAAGAATGATGAGTCGTTGTCTGATCCTCCACCAATTGATGAGGGATTCTTTTTTTTTTTTTTTAATACTCCTCAATTTATTCCATAAACCTATAGCTATTTTCTAATCTAGGATCTCCTATAGAACTTCATTTGTGAGACACAACGAAATAGCAGATAGAGCTCTTTCATCTATTTTTTCACACGTTTCATCTTATGTGCTTTCCAGTTTCTTCCCTTTTCCAAACAAAGTCTTCTTCAAACCCTACTGCATAAGAATAGCCAACAAACAAACTTGCCATATGTTGAAATTGCCGCTCCCATCAAACTTCTCGATATCAAATCACGTTGTTGAGCTTGAAGTCATAACCAAAAGATCTAGAGAAAATAAAGTAAATAAATAAAGGACCTAAGGCTCTAAAACTAGATTTGTTATGGTGCATGCGAAAACTATAACAAAATTGAAATTGAGAAGAATAGAGGAATGCCGGATTTTATGTGGAAAGCCTTGTGGAAAAAACCACGAGAAAAAAAAAAGAAGAAGAAGCAAAATCCACTACGAAATCAAAGATTACAAAACTGGCTCTAAAAAGTTTAGACTCTTTTTGTCTCAAATTTTTATATATAGATAAGAATCAAATCTAAAGTAGGAAACCTCATTTTATGAAACCTTCTCCAACTACAAAAACCATTCAATTAGTAAATCTATTCAAAATAGGAAATCTACTTGAAGTAGAAAGCTTTCCCTTTTGAGCTCAAACTTGAGACATATCTAATAACTATATATTAAACCAAAATATTAAATGAGATTACACAAACCTTGACTTACTTAAGATATCAAAGAGATCTCAGCAAGGGCAAGGGCAGCTAAGGGGCTAGACAATGACCTTGCGGAGTAGCACAGGATGGTAGTGGTGGGGGTTATTGAGACTAGAGGTGTGGTAGATGGGTGTTGCAGGTGGCCCACTGGCATTGCTGGACTAATGGTTGCCAAGGAGTCACTCGGAAGCTTGCAGAGATTGAATAAATTGATGACTTTGTTGTGAGCACTAGAGTTGCTAGTCAGGCACCTGAAAACTACAATGTTGTCGTGCGGAGGCGACTGTAGATTGGTTTGGGTGTGCCTAGATCTGCTGGGAGTCAGTCACACAATGGTCTTGGCATGACATGGAAATTCTCTAGACTTAGGAACAATGGCTCCTTTGGCGTGGGTGCAAGTACGGCAAGATGTTTTGGATTATGGCTTGGCTGCCATAGATGATGTTTACTAGGACCTGGGGGAGCAATAGAAGTTTTATTGAAGCGTCAGTGAGGAGTTAGGCACAAGAAAGCACAGCTTTGAGAAATCAACACAGTTGGTCGTCGAGCAAGGTTTGCTTCACTGACGAGGATAGTGCAAGGGTGTAAAGTGTAGCAGCGAAATTAAAAAATGCGGCAACTGACAAATCGCGACGTTGGAGGGGTGAGACGCAACGATGCATGGAAGCGGGAGGTTTGATGGTCAATCTACCATGACTACAGGAGCTTTAGGTCACTGAGAACAAGGACAAAGACCAATAGGCGTTATGGATTAATCTATTTGATAACGTCAGTTAGAGGTGGCAAAATGAGTCTTAGATCCATATATATGATCCATTTAAATCATAAATGGGTAATGTATGGGTCACTTATTTTTAAAGAAACTAATTAAATGGGTTTAAAAATTGAAGATTTAAGAAAAATGGCTCTTAAATTGATTGGACTTAGAACCCATTTTCAACTAAAGCCTCAAAATATTTCTCCTCCCTCTTTAACTTTATAAAAATATCTTTTATAAAAATCAAATTTATAATTATTTTTTATATTTCAATTTTCTTTCCTTTTTTTCCTTTCTTCTTCCTCCTTCTTTAGCTAGTGGCCAGCATGACGACGGTCGGCAACTGACCAAGCAAGACTCAAGCTCATTGGCATCGGGCAAGCTTGAGCTAGCTACATTTGGCGAGGTAGAGGCCTCATCAATTGTCGCCAAGGCTCGAGCTGGCCGGATCCTACGAGGCAAAGGCCTCGCCAAATGTCCGCAAGTCTTGAGCTCGGCCCGACACGGTGTGGCTCGAACCTCGCCGACGTCAACGAGGCTCAAGCCTCAACGATCGGGCGAGCTGGAGGCTCGCCTGTGGCGGGTTGTTGATCGTCGTCATGGCCGACGACTAGCTAAAGAAGAAGAAAAAGAAAAAAAGAAAAGAAAAAGAAAAATTATATTTTTAAAAATACAAATAATTTAAAAAATTATTTAAAAGAATAAAAATAATTAAAAATTCTATTTTTAAAATGTAAAATTTTAAAAATATAAAATTATCCATTAAATTTGAATTGCATAAAAGTATTTTAGCAATACCATTTAAAAAAATCATAAGAAATAAGCTTTCATAGGTTTAGTTAAATGGGTCAGGTCAGGTATGAGTCATAAATTTTATACTACAATAAATGAGTCATAAACAGGTTAAATGCATTGATTTGGGTCGGACCATTTGTGACTTGACCCAAACCCTACTTGACCCATCCATTTAACAGGGAACAATGTTCCCAAAAATAAAACTAGAATAGAATAAAAAAGTAGAACAAATTTTATTTCATTATTCCCAAGGAAAATTCTAGAATCAAGTCAATTTCTCTTCTTTCTCCCTCTTTTCTTTTCTTCTTTTTCTTTTCTTCCTCTTCCTCCTGTAGTTGGTTGCTAGGCTCGACGATGGCCCATGATGAGGTCTTCTGGTCCTAGTTGGGCGAGGACAACCTGGCCTTGGTTGGACAGGGCTCAACCTTGCCCAGATGGGGTTAGGTCTCATTGATGGCTAGGCAAGGCTCCCTCATAGTTGGTGAGGTTGCCAACTCTCATCTAGCCGATCGCGAGCTATCATGAAGGCCCGCTAATGACTAGAGTAGGAAGAAGAAGAGAAGGAAAAAAAGCAACAAAAAAAAAAAAATCTCGTAAAATTATTTCAAAATTAAAAGAAAATTTTATGTCCCAAAAAAAAATTGAGAGTTGTACCGATCGCATTCATGTTCTTTTTCTATTTTGGAAATAAAATGGATCCTCAAAAACTTGTCCAAGGAACTAAAGCCAAAAAAAAAAACTAAAAGAAATTTTTTTTAACGATAATTAATTTTAGGAACGAAAAGATTACCAAACAAATTCACGAATTGATACAAGAAGCCATGATCATCCCCTGAGAAGATGACGTCCCCCTTTTATTGTTCAAAAATTTCCTTCAACTTCCTAGAATTTCCGCTCTCTTGTCATGATTTCCAGTCAAATATATCGTCAAATCTCCTCTTGGCTACCCACGATCTCTTTCTTGATTTTCCCTCTTCAAATCTGCTCATGTATCCTTGTTTCAGATCAGGCATAATTCATCTTAGAAATTCAAACATCTATAATGCAAATGCACGTTATGTTAATGATACCTTTTATTTAGGGTTAGGGTCCATCCATAATTTTTAGGATTAATGCCACAAAAATTATCAAACAAGTACATCTATGACAAATTTATCTCAAACTAAATTTTTAACTGCCATAATTCCAAACTAGTATACCTATGACAAATTTTCCCAAACTAATTTTTTGACTACAAAAAAATCCAACCTAATACATTTATGATAAATTTACTCTCAATTAGTTTCTATTAAATTGTATAAATATCATGAAAAAATCCCAGTCTTGCTTTTCCTTTATATCTATAAACCAAAATTGGCTTTGGTTTTCTAGATTAATTGAGATTATTTAAAAGCTGAATTTTTTGGTCAAATTATTTATTAGGTAATTATCCTTTAACAAGATTTGTGTTTTGGTTTTCCAGATTTACTGAACTCATTAATTAATCATTTAACCTTTGTACTAGTTATTGGGGTGGGACTATTTTTACTTTATTAAAAATTATTAAAACTTGTGATAATTAATAGGTTTTGTTAAATGAAGAGGGGCCAAGCTGATAATAATAATCTTTAGTGTCATCTTTTGCACCAAGCAACATACATTCATTACGTTTGGGTTGATTAAGTTAAACCTACTCTTGCATAATAACTGGGTCAGACTTATTACGAACTCATTTTACATAAGATGTTGGGTCATACATATTTCTAAATTCTTGGTACCAACAAAACCTCATTAAATGTTCAAAAGTCAAGTTTACATAGTATATGAGTAGCAAAAGTGTACGCGCATTCTCGAATGAACATATAGTTAACATTTGAAGGTTTCGCTGAATTGTCCATTATAGGCTATTTGAATTATCAATTAACGGAAAGAAAGAAATTACAAATGGAGCAATTGGATACGTACATATATAAATAGAGAAATATATTTCGAGATTTGAATTTTTTTTTTTTTTTTTTATGATTGCTTACAAGATTAGAAAGATTCAAAGTAAGATTTACATAAGATTATTAATTTATACATTTATCCATTGATAGAGTGTTATATAAAACAACTATCGGGGATTTAATTTGTCAAAAAACCTTTAAAGTAAGAAGTCCTCTTTACATTACTTTATATAATAGTGTGCTAGATCGACTAGCTTTAACTACGTATTCATGTGATTATTAGAGATGAATGTATGATTTTTAAACCATCTATTAATCTTTTTATCGCTTAGGTATTTGTTTCAAAAAGGTTCTGTTAAAAGCATAAGAAATAAAGTGACAGTTTCTTTATAGTTTTGGATGGGACTATGTTTTTAGACTAGAAAGCTAGTAACAACTTTAGGGGCGGATTGTATTTTGCAAATCATTTTAAAAAATTACAAGTTTAATAGGCCACATTAATCTCAGTTTCAAGGTCCTTCTCTTTCTTGGTAGAAAACATCTTGTTAGATGGTTCAGTAAACCATCATTCTCTTATCCCCATCTCAATTTGTTCTCCCACGGGAACAAGTAAATTGAAGTTTTTGACGTATGTGCTAGCCATTCGGTTACAGAACTCAAATGGGAGAGTCTTGACGAACAACTTCATCAATTCTTTATTAGTAGGCTCAGGAGTGATTTGAGCTGCTAGATTTCGCCATCTCACGGCATATTCCTTAAATGATTCGCTCCTCTTTTTCTCCATTCTCTCAAGATCTTCTCGAGAGGGTGCGATGTCAATATTGAACTTGTACTGCTTGAGAAATGCGTCAGCCACTTCATTCCAAGTGTCAAGAAGATTGACATTCTTCATCATGTACTAGTTCAGTGCGGGTCCATTCAAACTCGCATTGAATGATTAGATCATGAGGGGCTCATTCTTGACATGTTGGGCCATGCGTACATGGTACATCTGCAAATGCATCTTTGGGCAATAAGTGCCATCATATTTCTCAAACTTTGGCATTTTGAACTTGCTTGATACTTTGACCTTCTCATATATTGACAAGTCGAATGAGAGTGAACTCTGTGACTCTAGCAATTGCTTCACTTTCTCTTCCAATTTTGCGAAGCGTTCATCTTGCTCCATCTTAGGGACGTTTTCAAGCTTGGCCTTGTTAATAATGACTGATAATGGGTCATCTTCCAGTTCAGGCATGTCGCCATCACCCACTTGGGCCTTGTTTGCTTGCTCCGGGATAACTATTTCGGGAAGAGCGGGTGCAGGAGTCGGATTTACTCGTAGAGAATGGATTTGAGTCGTTATCAGCTGCATAGAGGTGGCTAATTGTTTGAGTTGATCTTCCATGGTGGATATACGATGACGCATTTCATTTTGATCAGCCATTTTAGCTCTTAATTGTGTAATAATGGATGAACGTGAGGGATACACTGTCACCTAGTTCAAACGAAAATTTGTAAGTACAAGGTGTAATGAGAAAACCAATCCATGACAACAATCTATTTTTTTAGTCAAGAAAAGTCCACATATGAAGAGGATTTCCTAAAAATAGACTAGAAAAACAAAGACATGGGATGCCCCAGTAGGGATGAAATTTCCTAGACATGAACTAGGAAGAGCGAAGGCATGAATTGAAAACAAATTTCTAATTTTTTTTCCCAAATGTTTCATTGCATGACAATTTCCTCATTTCATTCCTAATTGACAAAGGAACTAAATCAATAATTGACTTACATTGTCATGGATCGACCAAAAGTGCAACAAAATAAATGGCATGGTATAAGGATAGAAGACTTACCTCACCAAGAAAAATTAATGGCAATCACATAAACATACTCATGGTAAGTGAGGCTCGATTTCTAACTAGATAGCTTAACAAAGTGGAGCTATGAGGATGATATGATCGTTGCAATCTTGCATTAACGTGTCAGGTCCTCCTAACCCCGGTTCAGTCGAATGAAATACCTAATAATCACGCAGTCTTGGGGATATGGACAAACACATTCGACATCATGAAAGAAATTTCGGGGAAGAGAATGTCAACCTCTATATAGCAATCTCGCTTTGAAGGAAGTATCCTTCTCAACACCATCCTAGAAATCCTATTGCAGCCTAGGTTCGACTGCAGGTTGTGTGTGCAATAATGTAGTGCTAAAAGCTATAAAACATGCACAATAGTTTAAATGCAAGTAACACTTCTATAGTTTTAATTCAAACATTCATCCCTAACTCCAATATGCAAGACATGGGTTAGCAAAGACTACTCCCCTTATACCTCCCATATGCAAGAACATTTAATGCCTTAAGAATGTTAGGGACATACTTGGGATCCTCGCTGCCAAACAAAAACATTTTTGAAAGAAAAAGAAACATTAGCCTAAGTCCACTAAGTGTTTTAACACAATTCCTTAGTGGAGTCGCCAAGCTATCGTGGCCTAATTTTTGGGTGCACCGCCTAAGTTTATGCTAATGGACTACTAAGTTTTTACACTTAACTCGAGCTCTCCCAAGCCCATACCAATTCGCGAGTTAAGGTTCAATATTTAGCATGCAAATGAATTTTAACGAGGAGTCACAACTAATCAGTTTATGGTAGGTTGATTAGAAACATAAGTAAAATAATTGGATAATTATTTTACTCCTACGAACTAGAGACTAAGGGTACGGGGACTTGGGTACACTAGATTTCTTTAATGCCCTTTCGGTACCATTCTTTTCAATTTCAAAAATGTTTTTACAGGTAACTTGGGTTTATTTTAACCTAAATCTCTATCATGCAAAAGGATGATCACACGAATGCTCAGTCACTATTAAACAATCAAAAAACTTTCATTAAAAGAAATAAACACACAAAGCATTTTTTGGGTTTTCTTTTATCTTGAAATCGAAACGTTCATTTTAACTTCATGATTTAACTTTATTAACAAGCAAGTTCTAATTAAATAAACCGAACATGCAAACTCAATTTTGGTTTTCACTTTATTTAATGAGAATCATGCAATGCATGCTACTCATTTAACATGAAATGATATGACGTGGCAATATGACTTAAACTATATAACATGAATAAGCCTGTAATCTATCCGAAAGCATGAAATGAATTTATTCTAATTTTTTTGTATTTTCCATGAAATTTGAAATTAAAGGAATGCAACAATTAAATATGCAATCTAAATTAATCAATTGACCTAATTCTAATGATGGGCAATTCTAACTAAATGAACCTAGCAACAATCATTAGATGACGAAAATTTCATAAACCTAATCCGACATGTCCGATTTATTAAACCTGCATGCTTTGATGCAAGATTTTGATTTTGATTTTGATTTTTTAGTGTTATCCAAGACAAGTAATTATCAACTAAACATTAAATCTAAACAATCATGATATTCAACAAATAAAGGATTAAAGTAATCGAAAAAATAACCCGTTGCCTCACAAGTCAAATTAACGGTTATTCTAACCCTAATCATCACGACAAAGAGGTTCAAAATAATTAAAAATCCGATACAAAATCTTACGGATCAAATTAATAACTATAATGATTTAATAATCAAAATATCATCAAAACGCCCTAAAATTAACGTAATTAAAAAAAAAGATCCGGCGTCTTATGGATCAAATTAATAATTACAATAATTTTGGACAAAACCCCTACGGTTAATGCCTACAAGATTCAACAAATAAACATTGGGATCCAATTTCCCAATTTAAATAAATAAACTAAAAAATATAAACAAAATAAAGTAAAATAAAGTAAAATAAAATAAAAAAATAAAAAAATAAAAAACCACCGATTGATTTTCCTTTTTCTTTTGTTTTTCTCTTTCCACGCAAGGCTTGTGTGTGGTGGTGGTTGGTCGCCGTCGGACATCGGTCACGATCATCGGATCTCCAACGTGGGGACTCATGGGTTGCTGCTAGTCGCAAACAAGAGGTGTTGTGCAGGGTAGTTCGGCTATGGGCGGCGTCGAGGCGGAAGAAGAGGCACAGGTGTCAGCGCTCGGAAGCGCTCAGGTAGCAACATGGTGGTGTCTAGCGCTTAGGTGGAGACTCGGATCGGCACAACAATAGCTTCGTTGGGCTGGTGGGAGTGACTTGACAGCAACAGCAGAGGATGGTGCACGTCGCAGATCTCGCAGCGGAAGGTGAGCGGCATCCTAGAGCGGTGGTGGCAGAGTGGTCCGAGTTGAGCTTGGGTCGTCATGAGGAGTTGAATGGCGATTGCTAGTGCAGGCGTGGTGGGCTTCGGCTACAAGGACGCCGAGGCGGAGGCGCAGGCGCGAGATCTACTGCCAAGGGGTGCTAGCATTGGCGCGTGGAGCAAGTAAGCTGATGTGCAAGCAGGGACCGACAGCGGACGTGGCAAGCTACTGGTTGGCGCTTGGGTCGTCATGGGTTGGTGCAACGATGGCTGGTGGAGACCAGCGGTGCGAGCGCAACGCAGGTGAAGAGGAGTCGACGATTGGGGTAGAAAATGTGGGCAGCGGCGGTGAGGGAGACAATGAATAGTCCTTGTCTCCTTCACACCTCTGCTACTTGTACTTTTCCTGTCGCTTTTTTTTTTCTTTTCTTATTTCCTCTTTGGTCGATCAAAAGAAAATCCCTAGAAAAGCCCCCATTTCTCTCATCGTACACGGTTTCCTTTATAGGCAAATAATGATGTGATCTTCGTGAAATATTTCATCCACTTTTCAATATACACAAAGATTTTCCTATAACCTCCTAATCATAAACATCCTCTCATTTTCCTTATCTCCTAAATATTTTCTACGGATTTTTAAAGATAAGATTACAACCTAATTTTCTTAAATTCCAAAAATCCTCATTTCAAATCTCAATTTCAGAAAATGGGCTCGGGCCAATTTCCACTCTTCATGGGTTTAGTCTGACCTATTAATTCAAAACTCAAATCCACTAATTCGACCCATCCACCACCGGACCAGTAAATAAATGTAAAAAAATGCAAATTAAAAACAAATGCACCTAAATCTATATGCTATGCAATTAATATTTTTTCAGGGATAAAATTAACCCCTAATTTTTTTAATGCAATAAATGACTAAATGGGTCGCCAAAATTTATGTGTCAATAGCTGCCCCTCTTTGAAGGTGAGCTCGTAGAGATTGCTTTCAAAGACAAATTGAGACCTAGATTTTGACCATGCGCATTCACTGAGTGATTCTTTTTTTTTTTTAAAATGCAATTCATATGATGCACAGAAATGCTAATGCAAATGATAAAGGAACCTACCTGGAATAACTTACCTTCTAAGAGGGTACACTAATTCAATATAGTTGATGTTATACGTTCAGGACCTGTTCCTTTTTACGATTGCCTAAAATAGTAATGAGACTTTATAAGAAGACTACTTTCCTAGGGCCCGTACCTTTCTACGGTCGCCTAGTACAACAGCAAGATTCTATAAGGAAAGTACTTTCCTAGGACCCGTATCTTTCTACGGTCGCCTTGACGAAAAAAAATTGATTTTTCAGGACCCGTACTTTTCTACAGTCGCCTGAATGGGGAAATTGCTTTTCCAGGACCTGTACCTTTCTATGGTCACTTCTTATAGCAATAAATGTTGTCTAGGACTCGTGCCTTTTTACGGTCACCTAACGGGAATTCACTTTCTAAGACCCGTACCTTTCTACAGTCGCTTGAATAAGGAATCATTTTCCAGGACCCGTACCTTTCTACGGTCGCCTGAACTGAGATAATATCTTTTCCATGACCCGTACCTTTCTATGGTCACCTATTAGAGCAATAAAGGTTGTCTAGGACTTGTACCATTCTATGGTTGCCTAAACTAAGGTTTTTCCTGACTAGGACCCGAACCTTTCTTCGATCGCCTTAATTAGAATGAATTTGGAGGAAAATTTTTGGGGGACAACTCGATCGAGTGTCGGTGTAAAGGATTCTGGGCTACGAAAGCACGCCAAATCGATAAAAGAAAACTGGGCTATGGAAGCACGCCAGTTCGATAAAAGGGAACCTGGGCTACAAAAGCACGCCAGGTCAATATAAATGAATATCGGGCTATGAAAGCACGCCGGGTTGATAAAAAGGGACTCTGGGCTACAAAAGCACGTTAGGTCAAGGTAAAGGACACTGGGCTACGGAAGCACGCCGGGTCTATTAAAAGGGACATCGGGCTACGGAAGCACACCGAGACAATGAAAATGAACATTGGGCCTCGAAAGCGCGCCAAGTCAATATAAAGGACATTGGGCTACAGAAACACGTCGGGTCGATGAGAGGCACTTTGGGCTACGAAAGCACGCCAGGTCAATATAATGGACACCGGGCTACGGAAGCACACTAGGTTGATGAAATGGACTTTGGGCTACGAAAGCACGCCAGGTCAACATAGAGAGACAGCTTGACCGAGTCAAGTGTCGAGAATGGGTAGAGATATACTTACCTGATGATATCTTTGATTCTTGGGGATATGTCTTCTGGAATTTAGATATCCTGTAGAGGTCTCTCACCTCTTGATATAAATGAAGGATACACCTTGAATGTTTGTGGTGGTTTCTCTTCTTGAAAGGAATCTGAATGTCAAGAGCTCTTTAGTCTTTGAGACATGATTTAGAGCAAAAATGCATTTACCAAAGAAATAAGCAATTAAGGCTATTCTGTAATGCACACTTCAAAATCTACTGAAGTTTTTATCAATTCAATTGGGGGTTCATGCATAATGACATTTGCATCACTCAAATTTCCACTGGAGACATTTCAAAAGACTATTGCAATCTAAATACATGAGTATCATGGATGTGTCAAATGAGGGATCTTTCGGTTAGAAAGGACTTTGCACTCCCTAATTAAAATAGTTATTTCATCCTGGCCTTTGATGCAAGATTTTTAACAGTGACTCTACCTCATTGTCATCATGCCAAATAATGGTTTGAGCAATCTCGCAAGTGGTACGACCTTACCAATCTAAAAGGTCTTTAAGAGGGACTGTAATGTGGGCTCGATCAACAGCTGAACAAGGGAGACTCTTTGAGTCGAGGCTACTAAAAAATGACATTTCGCAATTATCTTGGGGTTTACAAGTCAAGAAACATATGAAATGAAGCAAAAATTATCTTACTCGCACTTCTTCAAGCGATGCTTTCGAACATATGAACCTTTACGTTAATTCAAGTGCTCTAATCTGAAGAGACTTCGCAAAGGATGCAACATAAGCTTGGTTCATGGGTTGATAAGCAAAAAGATCTTTAGGCTCAACAAATGTTTGAGGATTAAAGTTGGTGATCATCTTGACATCTCCTCCAACTTTGTTCTTCATCATTGGAGGTTTTCTTCAAATCACAACTCCATTGATTGCATCATCTCAACATTTGAGTTTTTTTTAGTGTCACCTTGTTGGGGATATGACTCACTACATCAAGTGTTTGATTTTTCTTTTTTTAGGCATTGGCCTTGCTTTTACCGGACACACTGCTTTTCATGCCCCTCGTTCTCATTAATTTTTCTTCAATTCTTTTTATGGGCATTGGCCTTACTTTTACCAGGCACACTGCTTTTTCATGCCCCTTAGTTCTAATTTGATTTCAATTTTTGCACACAGTGCATGCATCAAGCAATTACACTTTGAATGACACTCGAACTTTTAAGGGTCTTAATCTGCCTTTTGCCTTACCCCAATGTGGGGGATGATCACCAACTGGGTTTAATGTGAAACAACTTCATAGGCTCAAGGGGGCTATGCAATGAATAAAGTGTATAGGATAGAAAAAGAACTACTCTTTGTCGTCCTAAGGCACTTTAAATTATCGTACAAGTTACAATGCGAAAGCAATACTCGAAGATTGACACAAGTGTGAGTAAGAAAATTCCTATAATTCATTTCAAATCTTGTCCTAGTTTGGGACGATCCTTGACATGGATAATTTAAAAAGCTCTTCATGTGTGTGGCTCAAAGGGCTGAACAATGGATATACTTGTACTGTTTCGGGTAGCAGAAGAAATTGCTTCTGATCACCTCAGTTGACGTACCCTTTGCGAGATCACCCTTTTCCTCGTAGGCATGGAATTTTTCCACACAACTCACTGGGGGTTAGTGTATGAAACAGTGTATGGAATATGGTTTGCCTTTCATCATTCCAAAGTATCCCATTTGACACATTCACTATATCTCACACAACTAATCATGGAAAACATGCAAGATTTGTAATAAAATTGAACGATTGAGTTTGCAACTCATTGAAGCAATTTATTTATCATAAAAATGCTTGCAATTCAAAACATGATATGACAAATTCAATCATGGGCAACACTTCTTGACTGTAGCATAATTAATTGGAGTGGAAAACTCATGACTACCCATTTCTATTAGGATCAAGGCACCTCCAAGAAGTACCTTCTTCATCACATATGGGACTCTGTAATTTGGAGCAAACTTGCACCCAGGATGTTCCATCGGAGTATCATGGTCCTCTTTTACTTGCCCCAAGTCTTTTTTTTTTCATTGCAAGTATGCTCTAAGCATGTTGATCACCAGTCAAGTTTATGTTCATTGTTATTTTTAGATGTCCCTTGTCATAACAAGTTATATAATTATTCTCTAAGACAAGAAGCAAATGAGTTAGACAAATAAACTGGTTTAATCTTCTGCAAGCTTAAAAAAAAAAAAAAACACAGAAATGCTTTTGTCTTCGAAAAAGCTTTTGGGAGGAAGCATGAGAAAGTCCATCTCTCAGGATTTCCCCGTAGATGATAGTTTCTTTCATGGTTGGATATTGTCATTCGACTAGTTTGGAGTACCTCGTCATGCCCTCAAAAATTGGAAAAAAAAATTGTAATTTCATTGAATAGAATCAAATGAATTACATTATTGGAATGGAAAATGCAAATGAGCAAATCCTAGAAATGAAAGCAATAATTGAAGTTTTAGAAAGCATGAAATCCTAAAAACTTGAAATCCTAGAAAGCATAAAAAAAAAGGACTCCTTCGCAGAGAAGAGTGAAGATAAGAACTTCTTCACCCAAAGTGATTGCATTTGCGCCTTCATCAAGGCTAGGCAGATGATTTTTCTAATTACTACTAAAAGAGAATACCTTTGTGTCCAAGAGGCCTTGGACCCTATGCTTCAAAACATAGCAATTATTAGTGGACTAACCAACCTCTCCCATGTGATAATCACACTTTTCGGAGGGATTATATGCAGGATAATGCTTGGGATTTAGTCGCTTCAGCTCAGTAGAGAGTAATCCCTTCTTTTGGAGGATAGGCAAAACTTTGGATAACGTCCAGGAAGAGGTGTGAACTATCTTCTAACATTATGTCGTCTACCCGAGAACTAATACCCTCCACTTTTGTGGCTCAGTAGGAATCTTAATTACCCGAGCACGATTGGATGTATCACAATTCAGTTGAGAATAGGCCACATTAATCTCAGTCTCAAGGTCCTTCTCCTTCTTGGTAGAAAACCTCTTCTTAGATGGTTTAGTAAACCATCCCTTGCATAGGTATTTGTTTCAAAAGGTTGTGTTAAAAGCATAAGAAATAAAGTGATAGTTTCTTTATAGTTTTGTATGGGAAATATATTTTGAGATTTGAACTTTTTTTTATTTTTATGATTGCTTACAAGATTAAAAAGATTCAAAGTAAGATTTATGTAAGATTTCTAATGTATACATTTATCCATTGATAGAGTGTTATATAAAACAACTATCGGGGATTTAATTTGTCAAAAGACATTTAAAGTAAGAACTCCTGTTTACATTACTTTATATAATAGTATCCTAGATCGAGTAGCTCTAACTACGTATTCATGTGACTATTAGAGATGAATGTATGATTATTAAGCCATCTATTAATCTTTTTATCGCTTAGGTATTTGTTTCCAAAGGTTGTGTTAAAAGCATAAGAAATAAAGTGACAGTTTCTTTATAGATTTGTATAGGACTTTGTTCTTAGACTCGAAAGCTAGTAACAACTTGAGGGGCGGATTGTATTTTGCATATCAATTTAAAAAATTACAAGTTCAATAAGCACATTAAACACTGAAAATATGATTCATCCATAATTGTGCTTCTGTGATAGTTAACCATAAGATTTACGAGGCACGAAAAATAAAATAAAATAAAATAATTTGGGGAGAATCCAATACAAAAGGTATAATTCTTTCGTACTTTTTATATTACACATTTATTGTACTATAAAATAGCAATAGCTCTCAATGAGCCGGCTTGGGAGGGGATATGGGACTGAGAGCCGCAACGCAGTTGTTCCATGTCTCATTGCTCCTCCTATAGACATCAGATTTTGTCCCCTTAATTGGCTTGTGGCTCGAGATGCTCAACTCCACAAATTGGTTGTGGCAGTTCTTCCCCGCTTTCAAGAGCTCATGACAACATTCGTTGGTGGGTGTAAAGGTCTCGGCAAGGAATATGAATTGAAAGAATCCAGACCCACAATCAGATCTTATTCCCTTTCCGCAATCAGGGTTTCCGACCTTGGCGAAGGTAACCTTAGGAAGCAATGCAACGGGGAGGACCAACAAGATCATAAGAGCGGACAAGTTGTTCGGCGTCGCCATTATGGTCTTTTGGGGATAGGAGGGTTAGAAAATTGTCTGAGATTGTTGATCGTTTGATGATGCAGTTGATCTAGAGATGAGAACTTATATAGCTCGAGGGAAGTAGTGCATTAATGAAATCAATTCGTCGGTTAAGATTCAGAAATTTATGTACGACACGTGTAAAATTATTTCTCTTGCAATAAATGCAATGATTGTGGGCCTTGTCATCTGACATTTTTTTCCAGTCCAATCATTTGCCATTAAAAAAAGAAAAGAATTAATGAGTTGCATGGTGGAAGAGAATTATCTATAAAGGAAAATACTTATTTCCAATTTGATTTTCAATCCCACGTTTGATATATAATATGAACTAGTGACATGCCCTCAGTTTAAAATAATTTTATAAAATTAAATTAGCATAAAACGTTTCGCCATATATACTCTCGCAAATGCAGGTTATGTTAACGATACCTTTTATTTAGGGTTAGGGTCCATCCCTAATTTTTAGGATTAACGCCACAAAAATCATCAAACAAGTACATCTATGACAAATTTATCTCAAGCTAATTTTTTAACCGCCATAATTCCAAACTAGTATTCCCATGACAAATTTTCCCAAACTAATTTTTTGACTACAAAACATCCCAACCCGATACATTTGTGATAAATTTGCTCTCAATTAGTTTCTATGAAATTGTATTAATATCACCAAAAATCACAAAATCGATATCCTTGTAACAAATGGAGGATAAACCAAACACCCATCAGCTACCACATATCATCCATCAAACTCAAGTATTTGATAAAAAAAAATTTAACAAAAACTAGTAAAAGATAAATTTGTCATAAGTATACCAGTTTAGGTTGACACAAGTGTACTCATTTAGGGTTTTTCGTGATATAAGCCCTAATTTTTATGCAAGTGATTACACTTGAAGCCAAAATTCAAGTATCAACAAGTGATAAATTAAACCATTGATCAAATAATTTGGTCTTGGTTTGTTATAATTATTGAACTCATTAATTAATTAATTAATGATTTGCCCAGACATTTTGGTGTGATTTTGTTCTTCATTAAATTATTTTTCGACAACTTGTGGAGAAAAAAAGTTAAATAATCAATAGGTCTCATTAATTAATGAAAAGGAGCCAAGTCTATATGTACGAAGTTCTTACCGGTCTTGTTTTTCCTTTATATCTTTAAACCAAAATTGGCTTTGGTTTTCAAGATTAATTGAGATTATTTAAAAGCTGAATTTTTCTGGGCAAATTATTTATTAGGTAATTATCCTTTAAAAATATTTGGGTTTTGGTTTTCCGGATTTACTTAACTCACTAATTGATCATTTAGCCTTTGGACTAGTTATTGGGGCGGGACTATTTTTTATTTATTAAAAATTATTAAAACTTGTGATAATTCATAGGTTTCGTTAAATGAAGAGGGGCCAAGCTGATAATAATAATCTTCGTCGTCATCTTCCGCGAAGCAACATACATTCATTACGTTTGGTTTGATTAAATTAAACCTACTCTTGCATAATAACCGGGTCAGACTTATTACGAACTCGTTTTACATAAGATGTTGGGCCATGCATATTTCTAAATTCTAGGGACCAACAAAACCTCATTAAATGTTCAAAAGTCAAGTTTACATAGTACGAGTAGCAAAAGTGTACGTGCATTCTGGACTGAACATATAGTTAACATTTGAAGGTTTCGCTGAATCGTCCAAGATAGGCTATTTGAATTATCAGTTAACGGAAATAAAGAAATTACGAATGGAGCAACTGGATACGTACATATACAAATAGGGAAATATATTTCGAGATTTGAACTTTTTTTTTTTTTATTTTTATGATTGCTTACAAGATTAAAAAGATTCAAAGTAAGATTTATGTAAGATTTTTAATGTATACATTTATCCATTGATAGAGTGTTATATAAAACAACTATCGGGGATTTAATTTGTCAAAAGACCTTTAAAGTAAGAAGTCCTCTTTACATTACTTTATATTACAGTATCCTAGATCGAGTAGCTCTAACTACGTATTCATGTGATTATTAGAGATGAATGTATGATTATTAAGCCATCTATAAATCTTTTTATCTCTTAGGTATTTGTTTCCAAAGGTTGTGTTAAAAGCATAAGAAATAAAGTGACAGTTTCTTTATAGATTTGTATGGGACTTTGTTCTTAGACTCGAAAGCTAGTAACAACTTGAGGGGCGGATTGTATTTTGCATATCAATTTAAAAAATTACAAGTTCAATAAGCACATTAAACACTGAAAATATGATTCATCCACAATTGTGCTTCCGTGATAGTTAACCATAAGATTTACGAGGCACGAAAATAAAATAAAATAATTTGGGGAGAATCCAATACAAAAGGTATAATTCTTTCGTTCTTTTTCTATTACACATTTATTGTACTATAAAATAGCAATAGCTCTCAATGAGCCGGCTTGGGAGGGGATACGGATCGAGAGCCGCAACGCAGCTTGTTCCATGTCTCATTGCTCCTCCTATAGACATCAGATTTTGTCCCCTTAATTGGCTTGTGGCTCGAGATGCTCAACTCTACAAATTGGTTGTGGCAGTTCTTCCCCGCTTTCAAGAGCTCATGACAACATTCGTTGGTGGGTGTAAAGGTCTCGGCAAGGAATATGAATTGAAAGAATCCAGACCCACAATCAGATCTTATTCCCTTTCCGCAATCAGGGTTTCCAACCTTGGCGAAGGTAACCTTAGGAAGCAATGCAACGGGGAGGACCAACAAGATCATAAGAGCGGACAAGTTGTTCGGCGTCGCCATTATGGTCTTTTGGGGATAGGAGGGTTAGAAAATTGTCTGAGATTGTTGATCGTTTGATGATGCAGTTGATCTAGAGATGAGAACTTATATAGCTCGAGGGAAGTAGTGCATTAATGAAATCAATTCGTCGGTTAAGATTCAGAAATTTATGTACGGCACATGTAAAATTATTTCTCTTGCAATAAATGCAATGATTGTGGGCCTTGTCATTTGACATTTTTTCCAGTCCAATCATTTGCCATTAAAAAAAGAAAAGAATTAATGAGTTGCATGGTGGAAGAGAATTATCTGTAAAGGAAAATACTTATTTCCAATTTGATTTTCAATCCCACGTTTGATATATAATATGAACTAGTGACATGCCCTCAGTTTAAAATAATTTTATAAAATTAAATTAGCATAAAACGTTTCGCCATATATACTCGCAAATGCAGGTTATGTTAACGATACCTTTTATTTAGGGTTAGGGTCCATCCCTAATTTTTAGGATTAACGCCACAAAAATCATCAAACAAGTACATCTATGACAAATTTATCTCAAGCTAATTTTTTAACCGCCATAATTCCAAACTAGTATTCCCATGACAAATTTTCCCAAACTAATTTTTTGACTACAAAACATCCCAACCCGATACATTTGTGATAAATTTGCTCTCAATTAGTTTCTATGACATTGTATTAATATCACCAAAAATCACAAAATCGATATCCTTGTAACAAATGGAGGATAAACCAAACACCCATCAGCTACCACATATCATCCATCAAACTCAAGTATTTGATAAAAAAAAATTTAACGAAAACTAGTAAAAGATAAATTTGTCAGAAGTATACCAGTTTAGGTTGACACAAGTGTACTCATTTAGGGTTTTTCGTGATATAAGCCCTAATTTTTATGCAAGTGATTACACTTGAAGCCAAAATTCAAGTATCAACAAGTGATAAATTAAACCATTGATCAAATAATTTGGTCTTGGTTTGTTATAATTATTGAACTCATTAATTAATTAATTAATGATTTGCCCAGACATTTTGGTGTGATTTTGTTCTTCATTAAATTATTTTTCGACAACTTGTGGAGAAAAAAGTTAAATAATCAATAGGTCTCATTAATTAATGAAAAGGAGCCAAGTCTATATGTACGAAGTTCTTACCGGTCTTGTTTTTCCTTTATATCTTTAAACCAAAATTGGCTTTGGTTTTCAAGATTAATTGAGACTATTTAAAAGCTGAATTTTTCTGGGCAAATTATTTATTAGGTAATTATCCTTTAAAAATATTTGTGTTTTGGTTTTCCGGATTTACTTAACTCACTAATTGATCATTTAGCCTTTGGACTAGTTATTGGGGCGGGACTATTTTTTATTTATTAAAAATTATTAAAAATTGTGATAATTCATAGGTTTCGTTAAATGAAGAGGGGCCAAGCTAATAATAATAATCTTTGTCGTCATCTTCCGCCAAGCAACATACATTCATTACGTTTGGTTTGATTAAATTAAACCTACTCTTGCATAATAACAGGGTCAGACTTATTACGAACTCGTTTTACATAAGATGTTGGGCCATGCATATTTCTAAATTCTAGGGACCAACAAAACCTCATTAAATGTTCAAAAGTCAAGTTTACATAGTACGAGTAGCAAAAGTGTACGCGCATTCTGGAATGAACATATAGTTAACATTTGAAGGTTTCGTTGAATCGTCCAGTATAGGCTATTTGAATTATCAGTTAACGGAAAGAAAGAAATTACGAATGGAGCAACTGGATATGTACATATACAAATAGGGAAATATATTTCTAGATTTGAACTTTTTTATTATTTTTATGATTGCTTACAAGATTAAAAAGGTTCAAAGTAAGATTTATGTAAGATTTTTAATGTATACATTTATCCATTGATAGAGTGTTATATAAAACAACTATCTGGGATTTAATTTGTCAAAAGACCTTTAAAGTAAGAAGTCCTCTTTACATTACTTTATATAACAGTATCCTAGATCGAGTAGCTCTAACTACGTATTCATGTGATTCTTAGAGATGAATGTATGATTATTAAGCCATCTGTTAATCTTTGTATGACTTAGGTATTGTTGATACCTAAATTTTAACTATTTTTATTATTAAATTTTTACATTGGGGTAACAATAATAGGTAACTTATTTTTTAAAAGTTTTTAAAAATATTTTGTTGTGGAAGGAGATTTTTAAATATTTTGGATAATGAAGCCATATCAAAAGTTGAGTGAATTATCTTTGAAAAATCTTCATAAAGAATTTGGGGCTATTTTCTTGTTAAGCACATCTCTCCATTTCGAAGAATGATCCTTAGCAATTTGGTCAATATATGCAAATCTTCGTAGGTAGAACAAACTGGGTTTTCACTCTATAAATAGGGAGGCAAGGCTTCAGAAAGCGGGGTTTTTGATCCGAAACAAAAAGAAGAAACACCAAAGTAAAAAGCAAAAAGCAGAGAGAGAGAGAGAGAGAGACGTGTGAAAGGAGGAAAATCAGTTGACTATTCATCTTCTCCTTCCCCCGTTCGATGTCCGCTTCTTCCTTCAGGAGCTTGCACTGCCGCCCATCTGACCGTCGTGACCTCCGATCTGTGACCCAGGTCGCAAGCCAGGCGGACCCATGCCGCTCGATCCGACCTGCCGCTATTGCTCCGCTCGAAGCCAGGTAGACCCGCGCTGCTCGCTCCCCCCAAAGCCAGGCAGACCTGCGTTGCTCGCTCCCCCCGACGTCCCGCCAACCCACGCCGCCACCGCCCGAAGCTAGCCGCGACCGCTGCGCCGCCCCAAGTCCCCGACGCTTGAGTTCACTCCACCTGAGTGCCTACTGGTTGCCATCTGCAAAGCCAACGCTGGTGGCCGTCCACCCTCACGTGATCCGTGCTCCACATCCCTTTGCTGCCGCTGGTTCGCTGACTCACCTCTACCGAAGTTCCCTTGCCGGACTGATCAACCGGCTGCCCTTGGAGACCCATGGTTACACGTGGGAAAGGAAAAAAAGAAAAAAAAAAGGAAAAGGGAATTAGGCGATTTTATTATTTTATTATTATTGCTTATCCAGTTATAGTTTTTTTTCCCTTATATCTGGTTTTGTTTAGTGGAATTGTTCCTCTTAAATGTTTGATTGAGATTCCAACATGAAAGTGCCCCTCAAGCTAGGGATTGACAGTCTGATTATCGTGCCTGAAATCCAACTCGCAATCCCTTACAAAATTCAACAATCCAATCTCAAGCCCGAGATTCGATTCACGATTTAATTTAAAATTGGCCAACCCGATCTCATGCGCGAGATATGGTTCGTCAATTTTTGGATATGAATCTTATCTTATTTGATTTGCTATCGTCAAGTTGGTTGAGTCAATCTTATTTTCGTAAAAAAAAAAAAATCCAAAAAAATATTTGAGTTAGGATTAGATTTGCTTTAGAATATTTTATGTTTTAGGGTTAAAATTGCAATCTTTTTTCGAATTTTAAATAAGAAAAATCCAAAAAAGTGTTGAATTAGGATGAGGTTTTTATCTTTTATATTTACAATAAGAACTTTATTTTGAATCATGGAAAATAAAACCAAAAAAGAAAACACATTCATTAGGATGTTAGTTTTATCATTATTTGAGTTGCATATGAAATTTTAATTTCGAAATTAATATAAAAACACAAAAAAGTCATCTTTTTACACGTCATTGCATGTTAGGATTGCATGTTTATCAATTATAGGTAGATAATCTTTCCTAGATAAATTGCATGTTTTTGTTGGGAAAATAAAAATGCCCATGTCATATAGAATTAGATTCATGAAATGCACGTCATTTAGTGATTGTTGTTAAGTTCATTTAATTAGAAATTATCCGTCATTAGATTTAGTCATTTAATATATGTCGCGTGACATATAGCTTGCATATTAAATTGTATGTCGCATGTCATTGTAGTTAAAATAATTTTTTACGTCATTGCATTGCATCACACATCATTAGAATTAAGTCATTCTGGTTAATTTAGATTGCATATTTAATTATTGCATGTTCATTAAGAAATCATTAGTTTTTTTACTCATTCATATAGTTTAGGACATATTGTCATGTCATATCATTTCATATTATATTAGAAGCATTGCATTGCATATGGACTATATTTTCATTGGAAAAGAGAAAACAAAAATTGAGTAATTGCTTGTTAATTAGAAACCATATCTAGGGTTGTTGATGTGGATTTTAATTTAACATTGTAGATGATTTCGTTGCTTTGAGATAAGTCCTGCATTATTTAATTGCTTTCTTGGGTGTTAAATTAGTGGTTTGCGCACCTGCATGAACACCTCACATGTTAGGCAATTAGATTTAAAATCAATCCAAACTATCTGCGAAAAAACATTTTTCAAAATAAAAGAGAAAGGTACCGAAAGGGCATTAGAGAAATCTAGTGTAATCAAGTCCCTATATCCAAAATTTCTGATTCATAGAAATAAAATAATTCTCCCATTATTTTACTTAGGTGTTTAATCGACCTACCATAAATTGATTGGTGGCAACTCATAATTGAAAATCATTTGCATGTTAAGAATTCAAACCTAAGTCGCGAATTGATATGGGCTTAGGAGAGCCCGCGTTAAGTCTAGGCTTAATAATTCATTAGCCAAACCTTAGGTGGTTCACACTTGAAAATTTGGTTGTGACAGAGAGGATTTTGCTTGGATAGGACCCGAACCATTTTTCGGTTGCCCAGCCTTGCAATAGAGCTCATCTGACCCGGACACAAAACTTTCTTCAGTCACTTTAATTAGACTGAATATGGAGAAAAATCTTTGGGGGACAACTCAATTGAGTGTCAATGTATTCAAAAGGGAATACCTGCACAATGATAAGTATTTAAGGTATGGAGAAAGATATACATCTCTATTCCTGGGGAAATGTCTCTTGCAAAACATGGTCATAAGAGAAGCAACATGCATTTGTAATTGCAAGCATGCATTAACTCAATGGAGGTTCATGATTATTTATATCAATCTTGCATCACCTAATTCCAAATGATTTCAAAAGAAGATTCAAATCTGAACACATAAGTATCATGGATGTGTCAAATGAGAGATCATTTAGTCTGAAAGAACTTTTCACTCTTCCTCATTAAAATGGGTTGTTTCATCCTGACCTTTGATGTAGGATTTCGACAATCGCTCTATCTCACCATCGTCATGTCAAACAAGGGTCTGAGCAATCTCACAAGTGGTACGGCTTTACCAACCTGAAAGGTCTTTAATAGGGATTGTAACGCTGGCTTGGTCAATGGCTTAGCAAATGGGACTTTTTCAATCGAAGCTATTGAAAAATGAATGATATTTCACAATCATCTTGGGGTTTACAAGTCAAGAAACATGAGAAATGAATAAGAAATTATCTTACTTGCACTTCTTCGAGCGATGCTTTCAAACATATGAATTTTTACATTAATTCAAGTGCCCTAATTTGAAGAGACTTTGTGAGGAACGTAACGTAAGCTAAGTTCATGAGTTGAGAAACGAAAGGATGATTAGGCCAAAAAAGTGTTTAAGGGGTCAAAGCTGGTAATTATCTTGGCATTTCCACCAATTTTTCTCCAATGTTGAAGATTTTCTTGACATCACAACTCCATTGATTGCAACATTTTAGCATTTGAGTTTTTTTAGTATTGCCTTGTTGGGGATATGACTCACTACAACAAGTGTTTGATTTTTCAGTTTTTAGGCATTGGCCTTGCTTTTACCAGGCACATTGCTTTTTCATGCCCCTCAGTTCTATTTTGATTTCAATTTTTGTGCATAATACATGCGTTAATGAATTACACTTTGGATGACACTCGGACATTCAAGGGTCTTCATCTGTCTTTTGCCTTGTCCCAATGTGGGGGATGATCACCAACTGAGTTTAATGTGAAACAAATTCATAGGCTCAAGAGGGATATACAATGGATAAAGTGTATAGGATAGAGAATAATTACTCTTCATCGTCCTAAGGCACTTTAAATTATCATATAAATTACACTGTGAAAGCAATACTCGAAGATTGATGCAAGTGTGACTAAGAAAATTCCTATCATTCATTTCAAATCTTGTCCCAATATGGGATGATCTAGGACAGAGATAATTTAAAAAGCTTTTCATATGTGTGGGCTCAAAGGGTTGAACAATGGATATACCTGTAGTGTTTCGGGGAGCTGAAAAAACTGCCTCTCATCACCTCGGTTGACGTACCATTTGCGAGATCACCCTTTTCCTCATATGTATGGAATTTTTCCACACAACTCACTAGGGGTTAGTGTATGAAACATTATATGGAATAGGGTTTGCCTTTCATCATTCCAAAGTATCCCATTTGACACATTCACTCTATCTCACACAATTCATCAAGGAAAACATGCAAGATTTGCAACAAATTTGAACAATTCAATTCACTGAGGCAATTTACTCATCATAGAAATGCTTGCAGCTCAAAACATGACATGGCAAATTCTATCATAAATAATACTTCTTAAAAGCATCATAATTCACTAGAGTTTGAAAACTCACAACCATCCATTTCTGTTGGGATGGCACCTCTTGGAAGTACCTTCCTTACCACATATAAGATGTAATTTGGAGCAAACTTGCCCCCAGGATCTTCCACCGGAGGATGATGGTTCTCTTTTACTTCCCCAAATCCATTTTCATTGCAAGTGCGCTCTAAACCTGTTGATCACAAGTTAAGTTTATGATCATTGAAACTTGATATGCTATTCTCAGATGTCCCTTGTCATAACAAGGTTATAGAATTATGCTCTAAGACAAGAAGCAAATGAGTCAGACAAACAAACAGATTTAATCTGCTACAAGCTTTGGGAATTTTTTTTTTTTTTTTTTTTAGCAATGGAATGCTTTTGTTTTTGAAAAAGTTTTTAAGAGGAAGCATGAAAAAGTCCAGCCCTCAAGATTTCTCCGCGGATGATAGTTTCTTTCATGGTTGGATATCGTCATTGGACTGGTTTGGAGTACCCCATCATGCCCTCAAAAATTGAAAATAAAATTGTAATTTCATTGAATAGAATCAAATGAATTACATTATTGGAATGGAAAATGCAATTCCTAATCTCTAAAAAAGGAGCAAAATAAGAAATTGAAAACAATTCCTAGAATGCGAAAACAATTCCTAAAAAAAAAAGATAAGAATTCCTAGAAATCGGTAAAAATTCCCGCGCAAGGGAATGTGCAAGAGTAACAAGTTACTCTTGCGGGATAACATCCATGTCTTCCGAAAGTCCTTCGTCAGTGGCTTCTATGAAGAGGCCATTGAAAAGACTTGTGATCCCTTCCAGGGCGTCATTAGAGTTCTCTGTCTTTGGAGGCATCGGATCATCCATGCCATCCCACCCGTCTAGAACTATGTCACGGGGATCAATATAGAAGCTGGGACAAGCCGAATACTTCACCAAATAATTGAACTTGCCACTTGGCTTCCCTAAAGTATCCATAACTTCCACTTCATCTTGCCCCATCTTAGGGGCATTATTAGGCTTAGTTTTTTCAGCATTAACCAACAGTGGGTCATCCTCCAGTTCAAACATGTTGCCATAGCTCATTTGGGTCTTGTATTCCTACTTTGGAACCACTACCTAAGGGAAAGCAGGTGCAGGAGTCAAATCCGCTCGGAGGGATTGGATTTGGGCTATCATGAGTTGCATAGAGGTAAGCAACTGTTGGAGTTGGTATTCCATAGCGGAGATACGATCACGCATTTCATTTTGGTCGGCCATTTTAGCTCTTGATCGCGTAATACGCGGATGATTCGTTATCACCTAATTAAAATGAATGAAAATATATAAGTACGAGGTGCAAATAAAGAATCAATCCAGGACAATGATCTATCAACTTTTTTTTCATCATTTTTTTTAAAAGCTCTTACAATGAGGGAATTTCCTAAAGAGAGCTAGAAAAATAGACATCCTAGTAAGATCAAATTTCCTAGACATGAATTGAAAACAAATTCTCCAAAGTTTTTTTATTTTCCAAATGATTTATTGCATGGCAATTTTCTTATTTCATTCTTGAAATGAATTAGATCAAATGACTATCCTAAATTGTCATGGACAAACAAAAAGCATGACAAAATAAATTGCATGGTATAGGGATAGAAAACTTACTTTAACAAGAAAAATCGACGACAATTACATAGACATGCGCATGGATGGTAAATGGCTTGATTTCTAATCTTTAAGGCTTATCAAGATGGAGCCACAAGGATGATCAGACTAGCCACGAGCTTGTGGACTATGTCGGGTCCTCATGACTTCGGCTTGGTCAAAGAGCCGACTCGGGTCGCGGGCATGTGGACTGAGGTGGGTACTCTTGACACCATGAAAGAAACTTTAGGATTGAGATGGGCGACTTGTATTGCGAGCATGCGGTCAAAGTGGTATCCATCTCAACACCATCCTAAATGATCCTATGCGGCCCAAGTCTGGCGGCAGGTTGTGTGTGTAAAGTGTAGTGATAAATGCAAAGCATGCACATCAATTTAAATCAAACAACACTTCAATAAACCATACATCCCTAACTCCAACCAGTAAGACAAGGGTTAGCAATCACTACTCCCCTTATACCTCCCAATCTGTAAGAACATTTAACATCTTAAATGTTAGGGACGCATCTGAGATCCTTGCTGCCAAGCAAAAGCATTTATTTTTTTCAAATTGAAGAGAAAATTGGCCTAAGTCCACTAAGATTTTTAACTCAAGTATCCCCAGCGGAGTCGCCAAGCTGTCGCGACCAAATTTTCGGGTGTGAACCACTTAGAATTTGGTTAATGGATTGTTAAGCCTAAACTTAACTCGGACTCTTCTAAGCCTATACCAATTCGCGACTTAGGTTCAAATTCTTAACATGCAATTGATTTTTTAATTATGAGTCGCCACTAATCTATTTTTGGTGGGTCGATTAGAAACCCAAGTAAAGTAACTGAAGTTTTATTTTACTCCTACGAACCGGAGACTATGGGTACGAAGACTTAGTTACACTGGATTTCTCTAATGTCCTTTCAATACCATTATTTTATTTTCAAAAAAGTTTTTGCAGGTAGCTTGGATTGATTTTAAATCTATTTTCCTTACATGTGAGGTTATCATGTGGGTGCGCAAACCATCAATTTAATACCCAAGAAAGCAATTAAATAATGCAGAACTTACCTCAAAGCAACGAAAGCATCTACGTTGTCAGATCAAAATTTATATCAACAATCCTAAATATGATTTCTAATTAACAAGCAATCAATCAATTTTCATTTTCACTTTTTTAAGGAGATTATAATCCATATGCAATGCAATCTGATATGGCATGGCAACATGTCCTAAACTATATGAATGAATAAATTTTTTTGTGATTTCTTAATGAACATGCAATAATTAAATATGCAATCTAAATTAACCAAAATGACTTAATTCTAATGACGTATAAAATTATTTTAATTAAAATGACATGCAACATGCAATTTAATATGCAAGCTATATGTCACGCGGCATTTATTAAATGACCTAATTTAATGACGGGCAATTTCTAATTAAATGAACTTAACAACAATCACTAAATGACGTGCATTTCATGAATTTAACTCTATATGACATGGGCATTTTTATTTTCCTAACAAAAACATGCAATTTATCTAGGAAAGATTATCTACCTATAATTGATAAACATGCAATCCTAACATGCAATGATATGCAAAAAGATGCCCTAACACTGCATGATGACCTTTTTTGTGTTTTTATATTTATTTCAAAATTAAAATTTCATATGCAATTCAAATAATGATAAAACTAACATCCTAAATGAATGTGCTTTATTTTTTGGTTTTCTTTTCCATGATTCAAAATAAAGTTCTTATTCTAAATATAAAAGATAAAAACCTCATCCTAATTCAACATTTTTTGGATTTTTCTTATTTAAAATTTGAAATAAGATTGTAATTTTAACCCTAAAACAGGAAATATTCTAAAGCAAATATAATCATAACTCAAATATTTTTTTTGGATTTTTCTTTTACGTAAATAAGATTGACTCAACCAACTTGACGACAGCAAATCAAACAAGATAAGATTGATATCCAAAAAATGACGAACCATATCTCGCGCATGAGATCGGGTTGGCCAATTTTAAATTAAATCGTGAATCGAATATTGGGCTTGAGATTGGATTGTCAATTTTTGTAAGGGATTGTGAGTCGGATTTTGGGCATGAAAATCGGACTGTCAATCCCTAGCTTGAGGGGCACTTTCACGTTGGAATCTCAATCAAACATTTAAGAGGAGCAATTCCACTAAACAAACCCACTTGTAACCGTGGGTCTCCAAGGGCAGCCGGTTGATCAGTTTGGCAAGGGAACTCCGACAAAGGTGAGCCAGCGAACTAGCGACAGCAGAGGGATGTGGAGCACGGGTCACGTGAGGGTGGATAGCCAAGGCGAGGCGGTGGCAGCTACTGGGGCACTTGATCGTCGCGGGTCAGCATGGGCTGAGCAGGGGCGGTGTTGGGCAGATCTAGCTCGAGTCCGATCTCGGCAGAGCTTTGGTGGGCCGGAGGTTGCGGTGAAGGTAAAGCGAAAGAGCACCAGGCGGTTGCGGACGAAGCAGCAGCAGGCATCGAGGTCATCACAACTTCAGCAAGCATTGGGCAAAGAGCAGACCGGCTAGGCGGAGAGCTGGCGTGAGTTGTAGACGAGTCGGGGGCAAGATCGGCATTCCAGCGCAGCAAATCGGGCTCCGAGCGAGGGTGGAGACGGAGGCCGAGGGGGTCCAGTAGTTGCCGCGGGCGAGCGATGGCAGGAGGGAAACAGCAACGGCGTCGAACTCCAGTGATGCTACTAGGTCACAGACAGAAGTGGCTTCACTACTGCAATTGAGAAAGGGGTTGAACAGCTTCTGGCGAGGCGGCACGCGATGGTGTCTTCTGATCTCAGGTTGCTGCTCCAATGCAGTAGATCGGGTGGAAAAGCTTTTCTTTTTGACCTTATCCATCCATGTTCGTCGAGACGGAGTGATGCATGGGATGTTGCCGCCACCACCGCCTGATGCACCGGAATGGGTGTGAGGGCCTGTGCGTGAGAAGTAAGAGCTGAAACTTTTGGGATGACTAGCCGACACTAGTAGATGGGGGGATCTTGCACGATAGACGTAGTGGGTTGTGTGTTTCTTTTTAGGTTTATGGCCGAGTGAGGCTACATGTCCTGGCCTTTCTTTTGATGTACCGACCCAAGGAAACCCATCGTGAAAAATATGTAAATAATAGTGTCGTGGCTATATCTTTTCTTATGATGTTTAGTGGTGTGCAATTGTATCATGGTTGTTGGAGGGAGAGATGGCGATATTATATTTTGCTTCCGTTAATGAGTCGCGCTAGGATCGTTTAAAAAAAAAATGTCTTTGATTTTCGACGCCTTTACAAAGAGATGTGATTAGGTGTAGCATTAGGTGCCTGTGGCGACCGAAAGGGGGTTCGGGGTGCCACAGCGCCCCTTTTTTAGTATCAGAGCGAATGGTTATAGGTGGAGTGATAAAGAACCTCATTTGGAAATTGAGGAACATTATGACAATGCACACCATAGGATATAAAATGAAATAATTGAATAACGGGTGATGAGTATTCACTCGTAGATCCCTCGTAGTTAGTCTTGGGTTGTCTTTAGGTACCGGTAACATGTATATGTTACTTATGTAGTAGTAGTAGTTGCTTTGAATGGAGACAGTGAGTCTTAGATTATTCCTGAGGCAATGCTTGGAAATTGCAGGAAAGTCATGGTGTGAGCTGGAAGTGCTCATCCATCGAGGGCTGAAGCCTCTGCTGCTAGGGCTGAACCCCGAATGGAAGACATCCTACAGGTATTGGCCAATATTGGAAATCTGATGAAAAGGCAAGTGCAACAACAACCTGGAGCAGAACGCCATACTCAAGGATTGGTGGAACAGTTTTTGAAGCTAAAGCCACCTAAGTTCGGTGGAATGGGAAGTCCTGAGGAGGCGGAACATTGGATTGATGGAATGGAGCAAATTTTCAAGTTGTCGGACTGCACTGCTGTTGAAAAAATAACTTTGGCAGAGTACCGGCTAAAGGGAAATGCAAAGTTTTGGTGGAGAGCATTGAGGGACACAATCTTCCCACCAGGTACTAAGGTTAACTGGGAAGAGTTTGTGAGAGCTTTTAATAGAATTTTTTTTTTCTGATTGTGCTAAGGATAGGAAAATTACTGAATTTGTTCAATTGGAACAAAAGGAGCTAACGGTAGACCAGTATGAGGCTAGATTTTCTAAACTGTCTAGATATGCTCCTAGGCTAGTTGAGGATCAAAAGGAGAAAGCTAAGAGATTTCTGAAAGGGTTGAGGATTGATATCAGGAAACAACTAGTGCCTCTGAACATAAGAGATTATAATGAGATCTATGAAAGGGCACAATTGGTGGAGCAAGAGCTGGTAAGGGAACATTCGGAGAATAAGAAACCATTGTCCTTTGGTGATGTGAGACGGGGTAAGAGACCTTATGCAGGTCAAGCTCAGACCTGGGAATCTAAGAAGAAGGGCAATTTTGGGAACTTTGGAAGAGGCAGGGGTAGCCTGAATTTGGGAAGGACACCGTATCAGAATGCGGAGTGTCAAATGTGTAGTGGGCGACATGGCCCAAGACCTTGCATTGGGCAACCAAAGTGCTATAGTTATGGAAAAATAGGCCATATTAAGAGAAACTGCCCACAGGAAAGATCGCACGCGAGCATGGGCTCGATGCAACAGCCACAACGGAATGTTGTTAGGCCAAACTTAGCAAGGAATCCCCAAAGGCTACCAACACAAGGAAGAGTGTATGTGATCACCCAAGAGGAAGCAGAAGCTTCCAAAAATGTTATCTTGGGTATGATCTTTATAAATGATAAAAAGGCATATGCATTGTTTGATACGGGTGCTACGCATTCATTTGTGTCTGAAAGATATAGACAGTTGAATAAGATAGAAACTATGCCTCTTGAGACGCCTCTTTGTGTTTCTATGCCTCTAAAGGATATGTTATTGTCTACACTGGTGTGTGAAAATTGTAAGATAACAATGGGGGGAAAGGATATGGAAATAGACCTAGTTGTAATAGCCATGTATGATTTTGATGTTATCATAGGAATTGACTGGCTTCGTAAGTATCGTGCCCAGATGGATTGTTATAGGAAAGTAATCCAATTTACCTTGTCTGATCAGTCTAGTTGTGAATTTCTGGGAGGTCAGACCCACCTACCTGTAGCGCTTATTTTAGCAATAGAAGCTCGTGCGTTACTTGACAAAGGATGTCAAGGGTACCTCGCCATGGTTAGAGATTATTCTAAGGAAGAGCCTAAGATTGATGAAATTCGGGTAGTTAACGAATTTCAAGATGTATTCCTTGAGGAATTGCCTAGATTGCCACCAGAGCGAGAAATTGAGTTTGAAATTGAATTAATGCCTGAAACAGGACCTATATCAAAATCCCCATATAGGATGGCCTTAGTCGAGTTGAAGGAATTGAAAGTGCAACTATAGGAGTTGCTTGATAAAGGATTCATTAGACCAAGTGCTTCACCTTGGGGTGCACCGGTCTTGTTTGTGAAAAGGAAAGATGGATCGATGCGCTTGTGTATTGACTATAGGTAGCTAAACTAGGTGACCATTAAAAATAAGTATCATTTGCCTAGAATTGATGACCTGTTTGACCAACTCCAGGGAAGTTCGGTCTTCTTTAAGATTGACTTAGGGTCGGGATACTATCAGCTAAGAATTAAGAAAGAGGACATTCCTAAGACTGCGTTCAAGACTTGTTATGGACACTATAAGTTCCTTATTATGCCATTTGGATTTACTAACGCACCGGTTGCATTTATGGATCTAATGAATAGGGTATTTAAACCTTATTTAGACCAGTTTGTGATTGTTTTTATTGATGACATCCTGATATATTCGAGAGGACCTAAAGAGCATGAGCAACACTTGAGGATAGTTTTGCAAACCCTGAGAGAGCATAAGTTGTATGCCAAGTTTAGTAAGTATGAGTTATGGCTGGACCAAATAATATTTTTAGGGCATGTGGTATCAGGAGAAGGAATTGCAGTAAACCCAGCTAAAGTTGAAATGATAATAAATTGGCTGAGACCGACGACACCTACTGAAATACGAAGTTTCTTAGGATTGGCTAGTTATTATAGGAGGTTCATTGAAGGATTTTCACGACTGGTAGGACCTTTAACTACGTTGACCCGAAAGAATGTAAAGTTTGAATGGAATGGGGAATGTGAGAGGAGTTTCCAGGAGCTTAAAAGGAAATTGACCTCGGCTCCAATCTTGACTATACCAACTGGACCTGATGGTTTTACAGTGTATAGTGATGCATCTCACAAAGGACTAGGATGTGTTTTGATGCAGCATGGCAAGGCCGTAGCCTATGCATCTAGACAATTAAAACCCCATGAACTGAATTACCCAACGCATGATTTAGAGCTAGCAGCTATAGTATTTGCCTTGAAGATATGGAGACACTATTTGTATGGGGAAAAGTTTGAGATTTATATGGACCATAAGAGTTTGAAGTATCTGTTCTCACAAAAGGAGTTGAACATGAGACAAAGGAGATGGATGGAATTGTTAAAGGATTATGATTGTGAGATAAAATACCATCCAAGGAAGGCGAATAAGGTAGCGGATGCTCTTAGTCGTAAGTCGGCTATGGAGATGGCCAATTTAAGAATGGCGGAATAGAGCTTGTTAAAGTCTGTTATAGACGCATAATTTAAATTAAAGGTAGATTGTCTTACCGGCATGCTTAGTGCTTTAAGGATTGAATCGGAGATTATTCAGAAAATTAAAATCCTGCAAGAGTCTGACCTAGAGATTTTGAAAATGAAAGACACTGTGTCTTTAGGAAAAAGACCAGAATTTCAAGTATCTGATGATGGAATAGTAAGATGCCAATGACAACTTTGTGTTCCCGACAACAAAGAATTAAAGAAGGAAATTCTGTCGGAGGCACATAAGAGTAATTATAGTATCCATCCAGATAGTACAAAGAGTACAGGAATTTGCGTTAGCAATTTTAGTGGAATGGTATGATGGCAGATACGGCTAAGCACTTTTCTCAATGTTTTACGTGCCAGCAAGTAAAAGCGGAGCATCGTAAACCCGCAGGACTCTTGAGGCCATTAGACATACAAGAATGGAAATGGGAGCATATAACAATGGACTTTATTTATACAAGGATTACCAAGGACGTCAAGCAGTCATGACTTTATATGGGTTATAGTAGACCGTTTGACTAAATCGGCTCATTTCCTAGCTATTCGCATGGACTACCTAATGGAAAATTATGCGGACATGTATGTAAGTCAAGTGGTACGCTTACATGGTGTTCCGGTAACTATTACTTCAGATCGGGATTCGAGATTTACTTCAAACTTTTGGTGAAGTCTTCAAATTTCATTAGGAACTAAACTTCAGCTTAGTACTGCTTTCATCCCCAGACAGATGGACAAACAAAAAGAGTAATCCAGACATTAGAGGATATGTTGAGGGCTTATGTAATTGATTTCAAAGGAAATTGGGATGAAGAATTACATTTGGTGGAGTTTGCCTATAATAATAGTTTCCAGAAAAGTATAGGCATGGCTCCCTATGAAGCGTTATATGGAAGGAGATGTAGGACTCTTGTCTGTTGGAATGAAGTAGGTGAAAGGAAATTGACAGGACCTAAACTGGTACAAGTTACCACTGAGGCTGTTGAAATTATCAAAAAAAGGCTTAAAATAGCTCAGAGTAGACAGAAAGACTACGTAGATAAGCGTAGAAGGCCTTTGGAATTTAGTGTGGGAGATCATGTATTCTTGAAAGTATCTCCAATGAAAGGAATATCTCGATTTGAGATGAAAGGTAAGTTAAGCCCTAGATTTGTTGGACCTTTTGAGATACTTGAAAGGATAGGGGATGTAACTTATCATTTAGTGTTGCCTCCTAAGTTGGGAAATTTGCATGATGTGTTTCATGTATCAATGTTGAGGAAGTATCAGCCGGATCTTGGTCACATACTCGATCATGAAGCCATCAAAGTGGATGAGAAAGTGAGGTACACCGAAGAGCTCATGCAGATACTCGATCAAAGGAAACAAATTTTTAGGACTAAGAAGATCCCATTGGTTAAGGTATTATAGCAACATCGTGATATGGAGGAAGCCACATGAGAAAGTGAAGATCAGATGAAGGAAAAGTACCCTTACTTGTTTCAATAAGGCACGAGTGGTGTCTAATTTCGAGGACAAAATTCTCTAAGGATGGGAGAATTGTGGCATCCTGAAATTCCTTGCTAGCCATTAGGGGTGCTCCAGTTAATATCATGTATTGAAATCTATGGCCGAGTTTAAATGGATAGATCTTGGAAGAGGATGACTTATCTCTTGCCATGTGCATTATGAATTAGAATCCATAGGTTTGTAATTCTAAGTGTTTAGTTATTTAATTTTACCCTTTAGTACTTTAGTTTAATAAGATTTAATTAGTATTTAAAAGGGAGATTAAAATTTATTTTAATTAGGTTGGGCCTTAAGCCCAAGAGCATGAATTTTGGAGGGCCAAATGGCTAGCCCATTGGAGCCAAGAAGGGCTGTCGACCGGCCCATTTGTTGGCCCAAAGCCCAGCCGAGAATGAGGCCTATCCTCGCATGGAGAAGGCCACGTGTCTCTCTCAAATTGCCAAGTGTAGATCATGCTTTGGCTTGTGGAGAGGCAAATAATCATTGCCAATGATGGAGTTTTGGGGAAATAAAAGGGAAAGAGAGAGAGAGAGTGGCTGGTTAGTGGCATTCGGCCAAGCCAAAGAGAGAGAGAGAGAGAGAGAGAGAGAGAGAGAGAGAGAGAGAGAGAGAGAGAGAGAGAGAGAGAGAGGGTCGCCGAGAGGAAGGAGGAGAAGGAGCCGTTCGTCCGTCGCCGCCCGCAGGCCGTTCGTCTGTCGCCAGTGTGCCGTCCCTTTTACTATCGACCGCTTGGTCTTAGAGGCAATTTGGGATCAATTTCCACTCTTGCATGTGTGTCTTGCATGTGTGATTTGTTGGTGATAGATCTCAGATGTTAGGGTAGGCAAAACCGAAGCTAGAATGTGACTTGTTCTTGAATATGCTTGCTGATTTCGTGTGAACTGTCCGACCCAGAATTTTGTGAAGGCTTGCATGTATGTTTCGAGTTGGATTTGGACTTTGATTCCTTCACTAAAGTTGTAGACAGCATCTTAAACTACAACATACTAAAATTTGGGAAAAAATGGTGGAGATTTAAGGGGTCAAAGCCTCATCCTATGGAGACGCTAGATCTGGAACTGCTTTGCTGACCTTTTGATAGTTTAAAAAATCATCCTATGGAGATTTTTACTATGAATTTCTCTTCGACTTCTTCATGAAATTGTAGAGAACATCCTAAAAATATTAACATACTCAAATTTGAAGTAAAATTAGCAAGTGTAGCCTAGTGAATCGACTCACTCTTGAAGACGGTAAATCTGGAAACACGGTACTGGGCGTCCGAGACTTCATGGACCCATATGGTGACTATTCTTTGGAAATGTGACCTATATCTCTTAATGAAATTTGTAGGGGACCTCTTGAAGTAAACAATATCCAAATTTCAGAGGAAACGAAGAAGAATAAGTGGGTAAAAACTCAATATTTCGAAGATGACTACATTGGACGTTTCGGTGCTAAAATCAGAAGCTTCGGATGACTATAGAAAATTATCTAGAACTAATATGGCCTAGATGTCTGCATGAAAAATATACTTTAGTGTCTTAACTATAACCTGGTAAAATTTCATAATTTTCAGAGGTCGTTTGGGTATTTTAATTGAATTATTTCAAAAACTGCACATTCTATTCCTATCCGAAATTGCATGTTGTAGTTATGTGAAGTATATCTTTTTGTGTGGAACTCTATTGGGCATGTGTTCTTCATGAAATTATTATCTTATTGTTTTGTCTATCACATGCCTTGATTTTATGATTTTTGAGAAGCATATGGATATTTAATTTAAATTTTTTCTAAAATGGTACAAGTTGGAATTTTGCAAACTTCGAAAAGGCATGAAATATAGACTTTTTTAAATTGCAAGGACTCCATGAATTTTATCGTTATGGATGATTGTGTCTTGTTGCATATATAATGATGATTTTTTATGCATGTATCAATTCAAAGGACGAACATGATCTTGATTGCCATCACATCACATGCCATGCTAAAATTGAACTATAATCAAAGATGTGAATTGAGATAAATAAGAATGCCGTTGGAGGTGTGAGCCGACGATGCCCCGGGAGTGTCGGGATGCGTGGCTAGAAGGGTACGGCCGATTGCCCGGTGGCCTTGAATGGCCGGATACCGGAGGGTCCTCAGGAGTATCGAGAGGTATTGAGATGCCCGAAGAGTGGGGGAGCCGGAAGCTCGGCAAGTATTGTGCCGAGGGATGCCTTGGGATGCCAGTTTGGGTGCGAGATGCCTAGCTAGAAGGGTATGGCCAATTGCTCGGTGGCCTTAAATGGCTGGATGTCGAAGAGTCCTTGTGATGCTAGTTGGGGTACGAGATGCCCGGAGAGTGGGGGAGCCGGATGACTGATTGTATCTTGGATACATGTGGGATGCAAACATTGGTCCCGGGAAAGACAAATGTGACGGTCCAAAATGAAATTGAAATTTAATTATGCATGATGTTATATGCATGGATGCATGGAAATGATGACGGTACATGTGATATGATGATGATGTTATATGCATGGATGCATGGAAATGATGATGGTACATGTGACATGATGATGGTGTTACATGCATGGATGCATGGTAATGATGATGGTACATGTGATATGATGATGGTGTTACATGCATAGTTGCATGGTAATGATGATAATACATGTGACATGATGATGGTAAGTGTATGATATAATGATGATGACTATATGATGATGTATGTACATGAGGTACGATGACATGTGCATGATACTAAGGTAAGTTGTGCATGGATGCTTTAATGACATGTGATACTATGATTGTGATGATTGTGTGGCGTGATGCATTGTGTGGTTTATCGGTCATTTACCTACTAAGTGATTGTACTCACCCCTTCGGGGACCAACATTTCAGATTAGCAAGATGCCGCTCCCTGCTGTCACGTTGGGTGTCTTTTACGGTCTTCCTTTCAATGTAGAGGTCAAGTGTGTGGAGATCGACTGTCCCAACATTCCTATACTGATGTTTATTCGAGTTCGTGCCTTAGTGATATATGACGTGGGCCTGGTTGAGGGCCCTGTTATTCAGGAGTTCATATCTGTCCATGTTCGTCGAGACGGAGTCATGCGTGGGATGTTACTGCCGCCACCGCCTAATGCACCGGGATGGGTGTGAGGGCCCATGCGTGAGAAGTAGGAGTTGAAACTTTTGGGATGACTAGCTAACACTAGTAGATGGGGGGATCTTGCACAATAGACGTAGTGAGTCGTGTGTTTCTTTTTGGGTTTATGGCCGGGTGAGGTTATATGTCCTAGCCTTTCTTTTGATGTACCGACCCAAGGAAACCCATCATGGAAAATATGTAAGTAATAGTGTCGTGGCTTTATCTTTTCTTATGATGTTTAGTGGTGTGCAATTGTATTATGGTTGTTGGAGGGAGAGATGGCCATATTATATTTTGCTTCCGCTAATGAGTCAAGCTGGGACCATTTAAAAAAAAAAATGTCTTTGATTTTTGACGCCTCTACAAAGAGAAGTGATTAGGTGTAGCATTAGGTGCATGTGGCGACCGAAGGGGGTTCGGGGTGCCACACTCTCTCTCCTTCTTCTCTCTCCTTCCTCTCCCTCTCCCGTCAGTTTCCCCCTCCATCTCTGTTGTGCGAAGACCAGAAAAAAGGCAGAGAAGAAGCTGGAGCAGCCATGGCCGTCTCGCACCACCAGCCGGAGCCTCGCCGTTCGTCACTCGCCACCCACGCGCCTCGCTCGCTCGCCCGACCCGCCGAAGACCAGTGAAGCTTGCAGCACCGTCGGGGAAGCTGCTCGCCGCCCACACCTCTGCTCGCTGCCGCCGGAGTCGTTGTCCGACACTGCCCCAAGCTGTCGCCGTCTCTTCCCCGTCGTTCCTCCGTCCGATCAAGCTCGGATTTGCCCTTCCTCGGCCTTAAACCGCAGAGGACAACATCATTCAAAAATGGGTATGGCAACCCGGTTTTGGCCCGTTTTGGCCGACTTCCCAACCCCGAATGCTTGGCCTGCTTTGAGGAAAGTTGTTCCCTCCGGCATCCCCGTCGTTTTGGTCCACTCAGCTCGCTAATCCAGTGAGTTTAACTCACTAAATCTTGATTAAAGGGTTAATGATGCCCTAAGTGTGCTTAGTCTAAATTAAGTAAGTTTAGGTAGTTAGTTTATTTTATTTAATTGTGAATTAGATTAAGAGGTTTGTTTAATTTAAAGCATGTTTAATTAAGGCTAAAAGAGTTTATTTAATAATAAACCTTGATGGGACATAATAGGGTTTTATTTTTTATTTAACTAAACGTTTCGAAATTCTGGAAATTTTAATAATAATACTATGTGGATTGTCACTAATGCAGCATGGCATTCAAGCAACTAGTCAGGCCAGGCTTTGTGGATGGACAGCTCATACTAGTGCAACAGAGTGCCTCTCATCATCAGTTTGGGTCTGACCATCCTTCGTTGGGATTCATTCCATCTTTTCTGATATTTTCCTATGTGCTTATATCCTCCTATCCAGTTGTTCTCATCAGCATGCTTCTGGACTTTTGAGCGAGGGTGTATTCTCTTAATAAGAATCATGTTAAGTTTGGTTTTAATATGGTATTTGATCGGATCGTCTCTCTTTTAATATTATAATTTTTCATTTTAAATTTCCTCTGGTTGAGGAGCAATCTGTGTTGGAGGATTTACCTCAAGTTTCAACCATGTCTCGAAATCAAAGATTCAATCTTAAATGCTTTAAATCTTGTGTAATTAAGTCATTTCGATGCACCATTTGGCCCCTTTTTTTTTGATGTGGCGGGGAAAGATCTCGTCTGTTTTTAAAAGAATTATTATTTTAAATATATATGGTGCCGTACTTGAAGCCATGTCAGATAATAAGTCAATTGGTAAAACTCAAAAACCAAAAGAAAGTGTTGGCCGTAGTCCTCATGCCAAAGACCTTGATATTGCATTTGAAACTTGAGTGCAAGCACCAACGTCTTAAGTTTTGTTGTTGTAAAACTGCAGGCCTAGAAATGAGAATTGTTGATGGTGGTAATGTAGATTGGAATGAGAGGGACAAGATCGATACGAATCAATCCCATGGAAGAGTGATTTGGGAAGAAATGTTCGGATTTTTCGCACCTAAAATTTGAAGAGTTTAGGGACCCTCAAAGGAATTTTGCCAATATGTCCTCGAAATGGACGAAACATCTAAATTCATGCCTTAAATTCAATTGTGTTCTGATAACGTGCAATCATCTTTACATGTATTGACAACCGAGTTTTTGTTGATATTTTAAATATCCATTTATTTTGCAAAGGTTTAAAAATTTATAAAAGATGAAAAGCCAAAAGATTGAAAAATGAATAAAGTGGACCAAACAAAAAGTGAATAAAAAAGGAAATAAAAAATAAGTGAAGATATTAATAATATAAAATAAAATAAAAAAGAAACCGAGCGGGCCAGCTTGTTCGAATCTTCGGGCCCAAGACACCCAGCTTCCCGTTTCCCTTACTTTCTTAGGCCCATCAACGACAAAAAGCAAACCTCGGCCCCCAATCCCTCCCTCCTTTTTTGCGCGCGCACACATACTCGCACACATAAATAGAAGATGGATGCCTTGCTTGCATCACCGGGCCTCGATTTGTGACGTCATCCGTGGGGACCACGGATGCTTAGGTGGTCCACTCAAATATATGAAAACTCCATACTGACGCTCTCGATAAAAGGGGGTTAGAAGACCCCGACGAAGGAGGTCTCAAAAGAGAGAGGAGGAGCAGCTTCAACTTTCATTTCACACATGTTGTTGCCTTGGTCGTCGTCATGAATAACCGAATTGTCAGAATATCTTTTTTTTTTTTTTGTATTGGAGGAACCAGCTTGCAGCCGACAACCGCGCCGTAAACCCCCAAGTGACACTTAAGCAGGAGGACCCACCACCCCTGAGTCACACTTAATACACCTAGCGCCTCCCCTGGGTTTTGAACCCTTCACCTCTTCGTTGAGGATCAGCAGAGTCTTATCCAGTGGAGCCACCGCGGCCGGTGGTTGAATATCTAAATATTAACGTCTAATAATCATCAAATAATTTTAAGTCTTTAGAATAATTTTAAGTCTTTAGAATAGTCTATAGTAATTTCATGAAATTATTTATAATATGACAATAAGGATTCTCACATTCCCAATATTTGAACAACCGAAAGTAGCTTTATGAAAGGAGCTATACCTCTAAGCTCCAGACTAATGCAAGAATTACATCCATTGGACATTCAAACAGAAGCTATACGTCTAAGCTCATCACTCAAGGGTCATTACTTTTTTTGGATATAGTTCTTTATTTTTTTGCAGGTGTCTATGCTCTTTGGATTGTTTTGGTTGATTACCATGGAGATTCCCACATATTTTTCCACTGTGACCATTGTTATGGACGTCTTGTCTAGTGTTTCCCTTATCAGAAATGGCCTTCCTTGTTTCCTTAATCAAGGGTCTACTTTTTGTCCTTTTTAAAATAGAAGTACTGCTGCCAGTATTAACAGTACAATCAGACAAGGCTATTCTCTTGTCGATCTCATCCTTCTTTTTCAATTCTCTCTCCTTCAATCTCGACAATGCAACATGGTGGTGTGACCCCTTGCAATGCATCTGCATAATAAAAGAATATAACATGCAAAACTAATAAATATCTAAATGATCTACATTCACAAGACAATCTGTGCAGCAGAAAACTATAATGATCCATACATGTAGTGACCATATGAATGATCATGTGCCCCAAATAACATTGGCTTCTCAAACATCCAGCGAACCTCCACTTAAATGTATTTCAATTCTTTAAAATCCAAGCTTTCTCATTCTAATGTCTTTCTTATAGTGAAGCATAAACGAGTATCACCACGAAACAAAGCAACTCATCATTTGCAGATAAGACATGGAAAATCCACATTGTCTCATGCGCAACCGACATGACATAGCAGGAAAAAAAAATCACAAGCAGGACAAGCAATTTAGTTAGTACCTGCCATTGCCATGGCACGGTTCTCCAACCAAATCAAACCACCAACACCATCGTGTTAGAAATGCGACATTTCAGTGCACGGTAGTCCAATAAAGCAGATCCACAAGACAGTCGGCCGAGAGGGACGCCCGAAAACACACTTGGTCAGATTCAAAATCGCAACTCGATGGTCGTTTGCCAGCCGAGGCCAACCCTGAAATTCCGGGGACTGGACGGAAAGGACATTGATCACACATTTTCCCATCCCGACAACTAGATTTATTGGGATCAAATGGCCAGTCAGACCCATAACTTGTCTCATCTATCTAGCAAAAACGCTAAAATCCTCCAGCAACTCATCAAACCGAAAACCAATCAAGACAAAACAGAACCACAAGCAAATTATCTAGCAGAATCGCTACAATCCTCCAGCCTATCAAGACAAAACAGACCCACAAGATAAAAATTGATTGAGCGACAGAAGTTGGCGTAAGCAGAGACTAGAGACGCACGGAGAGCATGAGAGCAGAATCGAGGACGGGGGCGCTAGGGAAGACGAGGCAGGCGAACTTGCCGGAGGAGAGCTTCTTGTAGGAGGAGGCGTCGAGGCCTTCCACGGCCAGATCGTCGACTCTTCTCTTCCGGTGCTGGGCTTCCCTTGCCCAGCTATCTCCTCCGAACGCGCTCATTCTTCCTTCCTCTTCTTCGTCTGTCCAGTGATTCAATATGACATAGGGGTAATTTATCTAGGTTTAAAACTATTACACTTATTATAATTTTATTTTATATTAATTTTCATTAAATAAATGTTATGTAACAGTTGATAGATATACCGATTTGGAATTTTACCGTTGATTTGTTACGAATGTATCGAAATTTATGATTTTTTTTTATTCAAAAGGAGATGATCAAATTGAATAAACAAAATTGTTTAAGGGTCCTTTGCTAATTTTGGACTGGAATATAAATAGGACGATATGTCAAAAGGAAAAATATACATACAATTACTGGATTTGAAAGGTTGCAAGTAATGTAAATTTGTGAGGAAATTAGAGAAAAAAAACGTGCTATCATTAATTTGTGCGAGTGTGCGTTACAAAGATCATAAAGTGAGCTTTTATATCCCACTAAAAGCAGTTATCACAGACGGTTATGGATTTTGAATTCGAAAATAACTTCCTAATCTATAATGTAGTTATAAGAAGTTACGATACGGCCTCTTATTATCTGTGATGATAACCTACAGGAAGCGTAACGGTGTAGTCATTAAGCGTTTTCCCTTTTTTTTTTCCCGATCTAAAAAGCAGAGGACAGTCGCCGCTCAAGAAAAGCTCTCTCTCTCTCTCTCTAGCGTTCGCGAAACGAGTGACGAGAAAGCGAGCACTGCTGGCGATGCCCACGGTTGAACGGCGACGGCCACCGCCACCATCATCATGCCCTCGTCTCTCGCGGCCCGGTTGGGTCGTCATCGTCTGGACAAGGTACCGTCTCTGTATGCGTGGACGCTTTTTCTTGAATATGGGTGTCTCTGTCTCTGTCTTGTCCGTGCGGGAAAATTGAAAAGTTTTGAGTTTTTTGGGATTCTGGGTGGGATTGCCGTGGAGAAAAAGGCGAGGCTTTTGCGGTTTCTCATCGTTCATTGTCCGTTATGAATGCTTTGGTTTCTGAAAGTCTGATTAATTGGGTCGGGTTGAGTCACTAAACTGAGACTGAATCGGCATTTTCTTTGATTTTTTTGGTGGCATATTCCTCATCATTCGAGTTGGCCGTGACCGCCTCGCCGCCGGAGATGCCAATTCCTTAAGCCAGAGAAGCCCGCGGTTAGAGACCGCCATGGTTAGTTTCCTATCCACTCATTTGTGTGCTCGTTCTGTTGGAATGGATGCTGTTTTGTATCATGTGTTTTGGCGACATTGAAGTCGCCGGTGAGGTTCGGTTATGGCCGGCAAGGGACGGCCGACAATCGAGTGATTGGCGGGCGGTGACTAGCGTTGTCATGCTAAACGATCGACACCAGGTGGTGGCTCGGCAGTGGCCTGAGCGCCAGCAAGGGCTCATGAGATAATGGTGGGATTCGGTTGAAGAGGAGGTTCGTAGGGAAGAAGTCGTTCTCGGGAAGAAGATGATGGACAGCGCAAGGGAAGAGAAAATAAGGAATAATGGAAAATAGGAAAAGAAGAATAAAAAAAGGGGAGTGACAGAAAGAAAAAAGGAGGAAAAAATTAGATTAGAAAAGAGGATTGGTGTAAGTGGGCAATAGTTTAGATTATGAAGGGCATTAGTTTCTGTCATCGCATCATAATGAAGAGCCAGAAGCAGATATGAAAAGGTAAATACATGGACAAGTGTTAACATCAACGGTTCCATTCATTTCTAAGTGGTCAGGTGCTGAAGACTCGCCGATGTCCTACCAGAAACGACGAATTCGATCAAAAGGGAAAAATAAACTAACCCATCTCAATTTGTTTCTCCAGCAATCGGAAGGGGCAAGCTCGAGAAGGAGAAAAGGGAGAGAGAAAGTAGATTCGGTGAACCCTCCTTAGTCGCAAAAACATTTCTCCTCCTCGCTTCTCCGAACATGAATAAAAATGGTTAAAAGAGAGTAGTAAATGAGGGAATGGAAAGAGAGAATTTGGTGGAGATCCAAAACATTGTGAAACTTCCGCTGGCCCGTCCTTCCCTTCGGCGGATCCCATCCTCATCACTAATTCTTTGCCCCGATTGCCTAGCAATCGTCTAAGAGAGGCTCAACCTAGCAAACTAGCGACTCGAAAAGTGAGATATAAATTGCACAATTTAACGGGAGAAATGCTGAGCACATAGCAATTAGCGGATATTTACATACCAAGATTTGGACGAAATTTCTCGCCAAGAAAATCCTTTTGCCAATTGCTTAGCATCTCTCCCATTTAATTTAATTGTGCAATTTATATTCCACTTTTTGAGTCGCTAGTTTGCTGGGTTGAGCTCTCTTAGATAATTGCTAGGCAGTCAGGGCGAAAGGCAGTTGGGGGCAAGAATTAGCGGTGAGGATAGATTCACTGAAGGGGAGGGGAGGACGGGCCAGCGGAAGTTTCACAAAAGATTGTTTTGAATCTCCTCCGAATTCTCTCTTCCCATTCCCTCATTTACCCCTCTCTCTTAATCGTTTTTATTTTCTCTCTCAAATCAGGATGTTCGAAGACACAAGAGAAGCGAGGAGAAGAATTTTTTTTGCGACTGAGGAGGGATTCACCTAGTCTACTTTCTCTCTCCCTTTTGTCCTTCCTCCTTAGGCCTTGAGCTTGCCCCTTCCAATTGTTGGAGAAGCGAATCGAGACGGGTTAGTTCATTTTTTCCCTTTTGATCGAATTCATCATTTATGGTAGGATATCAACAAGTCTTCAGCACCTGACTGCTTAGAAATGAATGGGGCCGTCGAGGTTAACGTGCATCCAAGTATTTGCTTTTTCATCTTTGCTTTTGGCTCTTCATTAATGGGATTTCATTGTGATGCTATGCTAAATGCTGATAAGTCCCTCTGGATTAGTCAAAGCATTATGTCCAATGGTTAGGATGAATCTTAAAATCTTCAATAGGTCGTCCTTATACTTTGGTTAGCAGATAATCAAGTTTAGATGCTGAAGAGGCATTAGTTTTAGAACTAGTGTAATCAAGTATTCGTTTCCAAGATCACTGGTTATGCAAAAAGTGAGATTTTCTCCCATTTTTTGCATATGGTTATGTCACAAGAGGAATAGGTTTGGAAGAACTCGTGTCAAATCGAATGCCATTGGCTTGAATTTGGCACTACCTCTAAGCATATATTCCCTTCTTAGAGGGGTAGGTCGCAACATTAAGGAACCTAGAAGTGACATTATATATGTTAGGATTCAATGGGATCTTGCTAGGTGGCATTATTGTATCTTTAGTTTTGCTATTTTGACATCTTGCCTATGATCGAGTTTAAATGGTAAAGTTACCCTGCAATGGCATGGAGAATATTTCACATTCGCATTATTTTCCTAGTCCAATGTTTAGTTTAGTTTTTTCTTTTTTTTTTTTTTTTTTGAATTTCACTTTCCACAAATCATAATTGGGAATCAAAATGGAGAAACTTCATACATTTTTTTTTGTCTGCCAAGTTCAACTTATTTGGTATGTTAATATCTAATTTTTTGTGTCTGCCAATGTCAAACTTATTTGGTATGTCAATATTCTTCCCCAAATATTCTTCCATACTTACACATGTACACAATTTGATGAGATTGTTAAGTTAGGCTAGCCATTCATGATTAGCAATCTAATAATTAACATGAGGAAAAGGCGACTACGATATGTGCATAGAGAGTATTAAGTCTAGCTATACAGATCTAGCAAAAGTTTCCTAACTAACACATGATAATCATTTGACATTAAATTGCTTTATCAAAGTTTTTACTTGTGATATGCAAACATTATTGCAATCTATGTCATTATCATGGTAGCTTTAGTGAATATGACATATTTTAAAGAGACACTACATATAAGTAATAAAATAATGTTAAGGGAAGTAATGAAGGAAATCATGTTACAACTGATATAAAATTCATAAGCACATTGATGATTAGATGCCATTAGTCCTGCTAGTCTCCGCTCGGGGGGACATCGCTTCTTAGAATATGATGGCAGCCAATGGCATAGCTACAATCATGATTACATTATGTATGATTTATCCCAGTTTTCCTTTTTTGAGTTGCCTTTCTTCACGTGGAGCGATGGCCATGTTGTTGGGAGACTTCTTTTTCTTTTTTTTTTCTTTTTTCATTTTGAACGTTGTATTGGCAGTATTTGGCTTTTCATGTGAATCTTTGTTTTTAATTTTAATGTCTGATTTCTCAAGAGATTTCTTCATTAATTCTTCTCGGTTGCATCTTTTATTTACGATTTCATCCCTTTTTTCATCATTTAATGTATAAGAATGAATTGTCATAAAATGCAAAAAGAAGTTTTTATTAGAATAGTCCCTCCAAGCACATCAAGAAAATATATTTCAGAAAGCTTTCGCCTCTCTCTCTTTGCCTTCACATGGATTAATTAAAAAAAATTGAAAAATAATATAAAAAAATCATTAAAATTGTCATGTCAGCATTTGGGCACCGGTTGATGTCCACGTCAGCATTGGCCGGCCAAAATTGGCCGGATGGACTAAATTGGTACCAATATTAAAAGATTTAGGACTAAATTAGTCCAATTGTAAAGTTCAAGATTGAATTGTACCAATGCAATAGATTTATGACTTTTTTAATACTTTTTCTTATATTAGTTATATCAACCCCTCATGTTTTTCTCATATTACAGAGTTCATTTCCTTGCCTTCATAGAATGAGGAAAAGTCAGATCATGACATTTTCCCCACTTGATTTTTTAAAATGCCCTCATTGTGAGCTATTCTTCATATCCATGACTTCTTCAAACCATCACTGCATTTGCCGAGGTCTTACATAAGTGGCTAATGCTTGCCAACAGAATGTATAGCTCGTTGTTGTTTCCTTTGCCCCACATGATCATTGCCTTTCCCTAAGCTTCACATGAATGGCCTACCCTCGCCCAACAAGTACCCATCTTCCGTCTTTTCTGTGAGTCATACTCAAGACCAATGAAGGGTTTTGATCTCTATGGAAACATGGTAACAAACGCCATTCACACATACAATTTAAAAACCTTATTTTGATACCATTTGTCACAAAAATGAGCCAATAGGCCTTGATCATGGGACTGTGCAACACTTGGTGAGCCAATTAACCAGGTTAGCCTTTCTTTCTAAGGATCGTTTGGATGGCTCGTATTGTGAAACGCCTCATTGTAGCCAATCTTTCTATATCTCCAGTTAATATGGCATTTCATTATCCCGAGTGGAGCACGGTCTTGTTTCAACATAATAACAGGTTTTTTAGTGGTATGATTAACAAGTGTTGGGATACTCAATAACAAGACCCGTTTCAAAATTGTGGTAGCAAATAACAAATGATATTACAAAGCATGAGAGGGTTGTTGTAAATAAAGAAAGCCTGAAATGCATTCAAGTCTAGTGCACCTCGGTATTTGGAAAAAATGGTTTTGGTTCCCCCAAGAAAGCAACAAAAAAAAATTTCAAAAAGTGGATGGGTTAAATTGAATTGATAGAGATTGTGAAAGAGTATTGATTTTGAACAAGAAAATAAATAGCATGTACTGTAAAGAAAATTTATGATGGTGTTAAAGATAAATAGACATTTTTGTCATTGATGTCTCTAGTTCATCTGTCTTTACGGAAAGGCAGTTTAGATAGTCCATCCTTTTCTCTCATGTTCCTTGTGTGGAGAAAATTTCAGTTGAAAGAAGTAGAGCAAGTTTATACATTTTATGCAATTCTCAATTCCCATCTAATCTCTGGGCATATTTTCAGGTGATGACTTTGCCAGTAAGTGGATCAGAGTTAACGAGAAGAGAACACTCCATGATGTTTTGAGAGAGTCTAGATTTATTATTCCGGGAATTCCAGGTGCGTTTGTATGACCTGTTGTTTCAGAGAGTGAAATGGACTTTAGTTTTCTGACAGAAACGGGAAAAAATATGAAAAGAATATAGATTACATAAAATGACTTGCAATGTTTGTAATATTTCTACCATCATCTGTACTTCACCTTCCCCAACGTGAATTCTTTCATTTGATTACATCTTGTTGTTGCTTCCTGGTTTATTGTGGTGGCGACTATGCAGTGTTCTTCATTGTTTCCAGAAGGTCCAGCTTCTATCAAGTGTTCAAATCTGGAAAGTGGAGTCCACAATGATGTTATGTGACCACGCTCGTTGTCTCTTCAATGGAAATGTTCTCTCCTTTTTTTTTATTTTTTTACGGAAATGAGTGTGAGCGCTGCCATTTCTCATTTAATTTATTCATAGAGGAGAGAAACATGTTTAATATACTAGCAGGAGCAACATAGATCACATCAATGTTTCTAGTGTTCCCTATAATTTGCATCATGTAAACTATGGACTTTAGTTTTCTGACAGAAACGGGACAAAATATGAAAAGAATATGGATTACATAAAATGACTTGCAATGTTTGTAATGTTTCTACCATCATCTGTACTTCACCTTCCCTAATGTGAATTCTTTCATTTGATTACATCTTGTTGTTGCTTCCTGATTAAATGTGGTGGCGACTATGCAGTGTTCTTCGTTGTTTCCGGAAGGTCCAGCTTCTATCAAGTGTTCAAATCTAGAAAGTGGCGTCCACAATGATGTTAGGTGACCATGCTTGTTGTCTCTTCAATGGAAATATTCTTTCCTTTTTTTTTTTTTTTTTACGGAAATGAGTGTGAGCGCTGCCATTTCTCATTTAATTTATTCATAGAGGAGAGGAACATGTTTAATATACTAGCAGGAGCAACGTAGATCACATCAATTTTTCTAGCGTTCCCTATAATTTGCATCATGTAAATATGGATAACCTTTTACCCTTTTGTAACTATTAACTTCCCAAAGAGTGAATAATTTCTTTGGAAAGGTGTGAAGGATAAAAAAATTAGACGACAATGGCAAATCGTCAGCTCTTGTGTATCTATGCGTCGAATTGAGCCAGGCACAAACAATATCACGAGATTGAGTGTATCTATTGCCACTTTCTGTTCTTTAGCCATTGCTTCTTTTACTACTGTTTCCGTGTTTGGAATGCCTATACATACTCAAGATCAGCGCCTGCAAAGTCAAGAGACTGCCTCCCAAAAATACGGAGGGCCTTATATTTTGGACATAGAATGGGCGGTCGCTTATGCAATCCTTGGTCCTTGCTGTATCATTGGAAGCCCTTGTGTGATTGGTGATTCAGCAATCAATGACTTGTTTCATGAATGTACTCATTATTAAGGTTGCCACAATGTTGAAATCACTATAATCATGCTAGTGATGATATACGTTAGAAGCATCTTTACATCATAAATTCTCCATTAGAAGGTAGGAACCAGTGTGATCTCCATCCCTCAACAGTAGGCAGCCTAGGCAAATTTTGGAAGGCATTCTGGAGAGAGAGTACAGAATGCGAAAAATACCATGCTCTTGTACTCGTGGACAAGATGCTCAACATGGAGGAAAGGCTATTAGACAAACGGCAGATATATATTGGCAAAATTGCACGCAATGGCCAGGAGAGGTTCCCAGTCTATCAAATGTGAACAATCAGTGTTTATTACGATGAAGTTGGACCTAAGATATCATCTCCCACAATCAGATATTTGAATACACTCCTCCAGTTCTCCTACCATCAGATACATTAAAATAATTTCGCCTTAGTGCATCCATGGCACGTTAGCTCTATTTTAACTTGCTCTGAGCCCACAAGGAGATGTCCTCTCCCAAAAAGTCCTGCAATTCCTTTCCCGGGATCACTTTGCTTCACAATCGACTCCCCGGCTATAGGTTAACATGCTCCCCAATGATGGAGTTAATATCGTCATCCTCCCTTCAATAAAATGCAAGCAGGTTTAACTCTTAATACGATCAGATTGATCGTGATCCATCAAAAGTACAACCCAAATAAGATGGTAGACCAAATGGGAAAAAAGAAAAGAAATTAGCACTTGGTATTGGGGCTACAAATGATACTGACTTGCCCATGAAAAGTTCTTCCCGCTTAAACAGCAAAACACGTATTTTGAGTGGGAATGAAGAAAATGCAAAGCAGATACAGTGCTTACCGCCTTCACACCGGCTTCTTGTACATGTTAGATTAATAATGTCTCAGTTGCTGTTTTCTTTTTATTTACTCTGTTTTCTGTTCTGTTTTTTTTTCTCTGTTTTACTCTGTTTTTTATTAAAAAAACAGCAAGTTCATTTAGTTACGTATTTAGTGTTTTTGCTATTTTCTGGGATGTGAATTAACACGTTTAGGTGCAGTTATATGCTGCACGTGTGTGTGGTTTGTAAGCAGTTTTTGTTCTTATTTAAGTTGCATTGTACTTGACAGTTTCCTTAGAAAACTGACGTACGCAAGTTTGTGCTCTGTTTTCTCTGTGCTTCTCTTCCTCACTCAAAATTATAGCTTCTGGTTTTCTGTTTCTAGATTATCGTTTTTGATCAGTAACAACAGTGGTATCAGAGCATGTATGATCTTGAGGGACTGTGAAGTGAAGCAAGTATCGAAGTGTAAAGAAGTTAAAGGGTGATGGAGACAGGGTCGAGTGGTTTCTCTGCGATGGCTTCTCCAGTATTTACTGGAGAGAATTATCAAGCATGGGCTGTTAAGATGACAGCATCTTTGGAGGGTCATGATCTGTGGGAAGCTGTAGAGGATGATTATGAAGTTGCTCCACTTCCAGATAATCCGACCATGAATCAAATCAAACTTCATAAAGAGAGAACCACAAGAAAAGCCAAGGCAAAATCTTGCCTGTATGCTGCTGTCTTGCCTACCATCTTTACCAGAATTATGAAGTGTGACTCTGCAAAGGCCATATGGGATTTCTTGAAGGATGAATACGAGGGAGATGAGAAGATAAGAGGCATGAAGGTGCTGAATCTCTTGAGGGAGTTTGAGAGACAGCAGATGAAGGATTCAAAGTCAGTGAAGGAGTACTCTGATAGGTTGGTTGGGATAGCTGATAAAATCAGAGTTTTAGGGACTGACTTGAAGGATGAAAGGCTTGTTCAGAAGATCCTGGTGTCTCTTCCAGAGAAGTTCGAAGCCACCATAGCGTCTCTGGAAAACACAAGAGATTTACCTGATATAAAGCTTGCAGAATTATTAAATGCTCTGCAGGCACAGGAGCACAGAAGACTGATGAGAAAAGACGAGTTTGTAGAGGGTGCGCTGCAAGCTAGAGTGAAATCAAATGATGGAGGCAAAGGGAAGAAAAGGATTCAGTCCAGAGAAAATGCCGGTGACTCCAAGTTTGTAGTAAAAGAAGGAAATTCTGGTGGGTCTAGCAAATGGAAGATGAACAAAAAGCATTGTCAATTTTTGTGGTGGAACTAATCATCGGTTTTTTAGATGTTGGGGAAAGCCTGATGCTAGATGCAGAAGATGTAACAAATTGGGTCACATGGAAGCCATTTGCAAAGAAAAAAATTACCAACAAGCGGGAAAAGCACAAGTAGCAGTGAATGAAACCGAGGAAGAGCACTTGTTTGTAGCTTCTTTTTCTGAATCTTCTGTTGGGAATGATGCATGGCTGGTGGATAGTGGCTGTACCAATCATATGACTGGCAATTCAAAGCTGTTTAGGAGTTTAGACAAGTCAGTCAGGTCCAGAGTAAGAATTGGCAACGGACAGTATATCGAAGTGCAAGGGAAGGGTACAGTGGCTATTGAAAGAAATCACGAGGTGAAGCTGATTAGCGATGTTCTCTTTGTGCCAAATATTGACCATAATCTGTTAAGTGTTGATCAATTAGTTGAGAAGGGCTATAAAGTGAAGTTCGAAGGGAAGGAATGTCTTATTAATAATGCGAGATAGCAAAGAAGTGCTAAGAATTCCAATGGAGGACAAGAGTTTCATGTTCAAGCCACAAGAGATGCATCAAATGGCTTTAAAGTGCAAAGAAGAAAATGCAGAGATATGGCATAAAAGACTTGGGCATGTTCACAGGAAGAGTATGTCGTTTATGCAGAGAAATAGCTTGGCGGATGACTTGCCAAGTTTGGAGGAGGAATTTCCACAGTGCAAAACTCGTCTTCTTGGCAAGCAAGCCAGATTTCCTTTCAAAGGAGGAGGCTGGAGAGCATGTGAGAAGCTACAATTAGTCCACACAGATTTATGTGGACCTATGTCTGAGTCTTCTCTCAATGGTAGCAGGTATTTCATTACCTTCACTGATGATATGACTAAGATGAGTTCGATTTATTTTCTGCGAGCCAAGTCTGAAGTTGCTGATGTGTTTGTGAAGTTTAAAGCCTTAGTTGAGAATCGAGTGGGAAGAAAATTAAAATGCTCGGGTCTGATAATGGTTCGAGTATCGCTCACAAGTTTAAGTTGAATTGTGAGCAAGCGAATTGTGCAGCGGTTCACTTTGCTCCCTATTCACCTCAACGAGAATGAGGTCGGTGAGAGGAAAAACAGAAGTATTATGGAGATGGCTAGATGTATGATGGAGGAGAAGATGTTGCCTAAGAAGTTCTGGGCTGAAGCAGCTAATACTGCAGTGTTCCTGTTGAATAGATTGCCCACAAAGGCCTTAGAGAGGTCAATACCTTTTGAAGTCTGGTATGGTGTTAAACCTTCTGTGAAAAATTTGAAGGTTTTTGGGTGTTTGTGTTATACTCATGTTCCTGAGGTCAAGAGGGACAAGCTGGATAAGAAAGCAGAGCTTAGAATCTTCATCGGGTACAGTCTCCAATCAAAGGCTTACAGAATTTTTCACCCTATGACAGGGAAGGTGACTATAAGCAGAGATGTTATTTTTCTAGAGGAAGATGAGTGGAATTGGATGGAAGGAAAGAGTGCAGAACAGCAACAATTTGAGAAACAACCTGCAACAGATGTAGAGGTTGATGAAGTTATAGATGGATTGGAAGACAGTGTGGATGATTTACCAGTGAGAGGCACAAGGTCACTTGCATAAATCTATGAAAGAAGCAATGTGGCAATGCTCGAACCATCTAACTTTGTGGAAGCTAAGGAGGATCAAAGGTGGATTGCAGCAATGCAGGAGGAGATTGCAATGATCCAGAAAAACCACACATGGGAGCTTGTTGACAAACCATCTTATAAGAATGTAATTGGGGTTAAGTGGGTGTTTAGAACAAAACTTAATCCTGATGGTTTTGTTAATAAACACAAAGCTAGACTGGTGGTGAAAGGCTATGCACAAATATGGGGAGTAAACTATTCTGAAACATTTGCTCCTGTTGCACGACTTGATACAATAAGGTTACTGTTAGCTATTGCAGCAGAGAAGGGGTAGCCTATATTTCAGTTAAATGTCAAGTCTGCATTTCTGAATGGAGAGCTTGAGGAGGAGATTTTTGTTGAACAACCTGAAGGTTTCAGTATCAAAGGGCAAGAAGAGAGTGTATACAGGTTGAAGAAAGCTCTATATGGACTGAAGCAGGCTCCGAGAGCTTGGTATGAGAAGATAGATCGATATTTGCAGGATTTTGGCTTCGTAAAAGCTTAAGTGAGTTCACTCTTTATGTCAAGAAGGTGAATCATAGTGTTGTAATTCTGTCACTTTATGTAGATGATCTTTTAGTGACGAGGAATAATATGGAATTGATAGAGAAGGTGAAGCAAGATTTATTTGCAGTTTTTGAGATTCAGACTTGGGAAAGATGTCTTATTTTTTGGGTCTGGAAGTCAAACAGGCTTCATATGAGATCTTCATCTGTCGAGAAAAATACATGAAGGAAATTCTAAAGAAGTTTCAGATGGAAGATTATCGAAGTGTAAGCACTCCGTGGCTGCTAAAGAGAAGCTGCAGAAGAATGATGGAACAGATACGATAGATGCTTCTATGTATAGAAGTCTAATTGGGTGTCTTATGTATCTTACAGCAACCAGACCAGATATTCTATTTGCTGTGAGTGTTTTATCCAGGTTTATGACTAGTCCTAGTCAGTTACATTTGATTGCAGCAAAAAGGGTATTGAGATATCTCAAAGGAACATTGTTCTTTGGTGTGAAGTTTAAAAAATGTCAGAAGTTTAATTTGCAAGGATTTTCTGATAGTGATTGGGCTGGTTCAGTAGATGACATGAAGAGTACGTCTGGATATTGTTTCAGTTTTGGTTCTGCTTGTTTCTCCTAGTGTTCCAAAAAGCAAGAGATTGTAGCTCAGTCCACAGCAGAGGCTAGTTTATAGCAGCTACTACAGCTGCAAATCAAGCTTTGTGGCTAAAGAAGATAATGAAGGATTTGTGGTTGAATTCTAGTAATTGCATTGAAGTTAATGTGGATAATCAGGCTGCATTAGCAATATCTCATAATCTAGTTTTCCATGGTAAAACCAAGCATTTTAAAGTAAAATTTCTCTTTCTGCGTGAGGTGCAACAAAGTGGCGAAGTTAAATTGGTCTATTGCAGATCTGAAGATTAGCTTGCAGATATGTTCACAAAACCACTTCAAGCTAGAAGATTTGAAGTATTAAGAAAGAAAATTGGAGTATGCAGCAGCAACTGATCCAAGGAGGAGTTTGTTAGATTAATAATGTCTCAATTGCTGTTTTCTTTTTATTTACTCTGTTTTCTGTTCTGTTTTTTTTCTCTGTTTTACTCTCTTTTTTATTAAAAAAACAGCAAGTTCATTTAGTTACGTATTTAGTGTTTTTGCTTTTTTCTAGGATGTGAATTAACACGTTTAGGTGCAGTTATATGCTGCACGTGTGTGTGGTTTGTAAGCAGTTTTTGTTCTTGTTTAAGTTGCCTTGTACTTGACAGTTTCCTTAGAAAACTGACGTACGCAAGTTTGTGCTCTGTTTTCTCTGTGCTTCTCTTCCTCACTCAAAATTATAGCTTCTGGTTTTCTGTTTCTAGATTATCGTTTTTGATCAGTAACAACAGTACATAGGCTATGTCATCAGGAGTAAAAAGTCCAGATTCCCCAACAACCTTAAGGTTCATAATCATTGAAAAAGAAAATAGTTAGAGAGGTTTAAGATCAGGCAAGCAGCCATTATGACATACAATACTTCCACCAATATAAAAGGAGACTACTCTTTCTGCTTTGTAGCATGAAAGAAAGATTAGTAGGGGCTGCCTTAAAATTATATTTTCCTGACGGATTAATTGGCCACGTTCTCCAAGAAGAAGCTTCTTTGTGTTAATATCCACCTCAAATGTTCCCGGAAACAAAGAGGTTAAATCAGTCATAACGACTAAAACGTGCAGGTGGTATCATCGAATTCTACGCCCTTCCAATATGATCTCATCAAATTTAACACTATCCATCCCTGGAGTAATGTCTAAATCCTGATTCACTTCTCATGGTGAATATAAATCGCATTCAAGAGGAGATATAAAATTGCAGCTGAAGGACATTGCTCTCTCTCCATTCAACAGTGTGATCACGTCCTTTCTTCTTTCTCCTTGCTAGAATCAATTACTTTGCACTTTTCTTTTTTTTTGTGGCACTAGCTGTCCTCAAAATTCCAAGCTTATTCATTGGTTTTACCATCAATGATTTAATTGGAAATAATAAATGGAAACTAACTAGTGCAAAATTGTTCTACCTTGATACTCACATCATGTAAAATTGATTAACTAGTTAAAAAGCTATGTCATCAAATATAAGAAAAGCCTACCCAGATTGCGGTTGTTGATGCCAATAAGCTCGACTCACTCTATTCCAAGGACACAATCCATTTCCCGCTCATCATGCAGCTGGAAATAAATGCAATTCTCATCAGAAAATTAGTTTGACCACAATTCGCAGTCGAACTGAATTGCTTGAATTAAAAGTCCAAGGGCGATGGTCATACTAATGCCTGTGTTACAAGGTATGGGACATAGATCACAAAGGACTAATAAAAAAGAATATCACAGAAGTTCCAATCACAATTAAAAGAGATGACTATAACAAGGCATAGCCCTTCTGGCTACATCATACATCACAGATTTTCCTAAAAGCTTCGCAAACTTTTGAAGGATTTGTTTCAACAAGAAGTAGAAATCTAATTTATGAATGACATCATGAATTTTCCTAAGCTAACTTGCAATCAGAAGAGCAGGACTAGTTTCAAATGACATAAGCCAACTCTGAACCAGAAGAGCAAAACCAGCTCGAAATGAGATAAAGCCAACTCTCAACCAGGACAGCAAAGCAAGCTTGAAATGAGAAAAATTACAAGTAGTGAAAGGTATACAAGAAAGAGAGATATTCAAATCTCAAAAAAAGCAGCCAAACCAAGCATCTTGCAAATCTTAATCATGTAGCTGATGTCAAGGTCAGGCAGCACAACTGCAATCAAAAGAATGGCGTCTGCGCCTTTTACTCGAGCATAGTAAATCTACCATGCATCTACTATAAACTCAGAGGGCACTGCATAGATTTCATTTCATCAAGAGGATAAGCAAAAATGAACTTCATACTGATGTACCCATTCAAGAAGATAGCTTATCTCCAAGGGCAAACCTTTACTCCTGCTCTCCTTATTGCTTCTAAATTATCAAAGCTCCCCTGCATTGGCCAAATTAAAATGAATGGGCATATATCAGCCACTGCCGGCATGTTGCTAATACTTACGTACATTAAAATGCTACATCCAAAGACGTTCACCAACATGTTTACCTTAAAATACTTCTCATCAGTCAAAACACTTAGACATGCTGCCCCTCCTTTTTCAAAAGCCTGAGCGATTTCAATCCGAAAGAAACATTAGCCAAAAATAAATTGTTTCAAGAGATTCTAACAGTCCCTACTATTCATCAAACTTCAGAGCTAGATCACCGCCACAGCTTACAAGACACCATCAACGTCAACAATGATCAAGTCCTTTCCCATTAAGTGGGATTGGTCACAATGATTCTTCTCCAATCAAGGTATGTCTGTGCCAAATTCTCTGTTGCACAGCTAAAGTCAAGTATTCTGGGGAAAATTCTCATGAAAACAATGGTTGAACCTATATCGTCTTAGCTATGAATAGTGGATACAAACCAAGGCTGCCCAAAGCCTTGATAAGTGATAGATATCTGTAACTGGAACTGTGACATTCTCTTATAAAGAGATGAGGACATATCCATTGTCACTTAGCATGCATTGTTACATTGTGTGATTTCAAGTAGGGTTACTGTTAAAATATGATCCATTTTGTGAAAACTCTAGAACTCACTAGACTACTCATACGTATGAAGGAAGAAAGCTAGCTGGAAGTTGGTTGAAAAGTCAACAAAAGTGGCTGGGAGTTACAAAGAATAGAAAAATGCAGAAAAATTGAGAAGAGACCAGAAGAATCGGGAGAAGCCGCAACATGCAGAGACAAAGAAGGAAGCTCCAATTTTATATTATTTTTTGTACTAGATGTCGGTGGAGGAAGGCGGTGCTCACGCCTATAAATAGGAGTGGATGTATGTTGTTCCTTGTAGCTGAAAAATCACAAAACACTCCCTTCTCTTGTAATATCAACTTCCATAATAAAAGTTCCTTTTTTACTTATACTCCCTTGCCATTGTAGTCCACTTTCATTCACATACACACTTGCACAAACACTCACGCTTCCGCAAAATCACCAACAGTGGTATCAGAGCCACGTCTTTGGTTGGTGTCGGGCGTTTGTCCTACCTACCCATTCCTAAAATTACCCATTTCCAAATACCCACTAACTAAACCATGGCCAACCCTACCTCATCATCATTTCCCATTCCCATTTTTGATGGGAACAACTATGGTTTTTGGAGCATAAAAATGACTACATTCTTGATGGCCGAAGACTTGTGGGACATCGTGGAAAAAGGTTACGAGGCTCCGCCATAAGGTGCAAGGGCGCTATATTTTATCCAGCAAGTGCTCTCAGAAACCATATTTCCAAGAATTATTGGAGCGAGGACTGCAAAAGAGGCTTGGGATATACTACGAGAAGAATTTCAATGATCGGAAAAGGTACACACTATTCGCCTTCAAACACTGAGAAGAGATTTTGAGAATTCTAAAATGAAAAATTATGAGCCCGTACAAGAATATTGTGGAAAATTAAAGGAACTCGTTAATCAAATGAGAGCCTATGGAGATGGGATAATTGATCAAAGGGTTGTTGAGAAAATATTGGTGTCACTTACAAAAAAATACAACTCTATAGTTACAACTATAGAATGAACTAAAGACTTGACGACCTTATCAATAAGTGAATTAATTGGCTCTCTAGAAGCATAGGCAGAAGTACAGCGCAAGTGCCATAACTTGGCACCGAGGGACACTTCAGTGCCATAACTTTAAAATGGTACACTTGAGTGCCAGTTTTGAAGCTAAATGGGACACTTTGCGCATGACAAAATTTCTGAAACAGAAATTGATTTCTGGCTAGAAATTGATTTCTCAATTTCTATTTCAGAAATTGAGAAGCTAAAAATTTTAGCTTCGATTTCTTCTCTAAATCTATTTCTGGAATAGAAATCTGTTTCAGAAATAAAGAAATCAAATTGTGTTACCAAACGGATTTCTGTTCCAAACCTGTTCCGGGGAACAGAAAAATAGAGAAATCAAGAAACAGAAATTTTATCATGCGCAGCCTTAAGTGCCACTCGGCGAAGATCGCCAAATGGCTGACGTGGCGACTTTCCCGAGCTCGGTCAAAACGGCGTCGTTTTGCACGGCGACGTGGCGGAGAAAATGCAAAAACGACGCCGTTTCGTGTCTACGTGTAAATAAAAATATAAAAATTAATTAAATTAAATCTAAAATATTCAAAAATTTTAAAACAATACGAAAATTTTAAAAATATTAAAAAATTAAGAAAATTAAATAAAATTAAGAAAAATTTTGAAAATTTTAAAAAAATTAAGAAAATTAAAAAAAATTAAGAAAAATTTAAGAAAATTTTAAAAATTTTAAAAAATTAGTAAAATTTTAAAAATTTTAAAAATTTTTAAAAATTAAGAAAATTTTAAAAATTAAGAAAAATTAAAAATTTTAAAAATTTTAAAAATTAAAAAAAGGGGGGGAGGCGAGCGGGCGGCTCCTCGCCGCCGCCGCCTCCCGCCGCCTCCTCGCCGCCGCCGCCGCCTCCCCCCGGCCCTTCCGGTGATGGCGGGGGAGGCGGCGATGCGAGGAGCCGCCCGTTCGGCCTCCCCCTTTTTTAAAATTTTTTTTAATTTTTTAATTTTTTAACTTTTAATTTTTTTAATTTTCTTAATTTTTATAAATTTTTAAAATTTTTAAAATTTTCTTAATTTTTTAAATTTTTTTAATTTCTTATTTTTAAAATTTTTTTTAAAATTTCTTATTTTTTTAAATTTTTTTAAATTTTCTTATATTTAAAATATTTAAAATTTTCTTAATTTTTTAAAATTTTTAAATTTTTCTTATTTTTAAAATTTTTTAAAATTTTTAAAATTTTTCTTATTTTTTAAAATTTTTTAAAATTTTCTTATTTTTTTAAATTTTTTGAATATTTTAAATTAAATTAAATTAATTTATATATTATTATTTACATGTAGACACGAAACGGTGTCGTTTTTGTGTTTTTTCTCCGTCACGTCGGCGTGCAAAACAATGCCGATTTGGACCACACTCGCCGGAAAATTGCCACGTTAGCCATTTGGTCGGATTTTCACGGAGTGGCACTTAAGTGTCCAATTTTACTCCAATATTGGCACTTAAGTGTACCATTTTAAAGTTATGGCACTTAAGTGTCCCTCCGTGCCAAGTTATGGCACTCCAGATGTCCCAACCTCAGAAGCATATGAGAAAAGACTAATGGCACAAGATGAAGATTCAGTTGAAAGTGCCTTTCAGTCTAAAATAAATATACGGTCTCATCAAACTAAAAATGGAGGAAGGAGCTCATGGAAAAACAAAAGAGGAGGAGAAATTATAAAAAAGGAAAATTATCCACCTTGTGGTATTTGCAAGAAAACAAATCATTTGGAGAAGGATTGTTGGTTTAAAAATAAAAAACAATGCCGCTTTTGTAAAAGATATGGCCACGTAGAAAAAGATTGTCGCTCGAAAACAAATAATCGAGCAAACTATGTAGAAAAAAAAGAAAATAAAGAGAATACATTCTATGCAGGCCAAGTGGCAAATGACAATAAAGTGAAACATGGTACATCGATAGTGGGTGTAGCAATCACATGACAGGGGACAGAACTATATTCACTAATATTGATAAGTCGGTGAAATCCCAAGTAAAGTTGGGCAATGGTGCATTAGTAGATGTCAAAGGAAAAGGCACCATCGCCGTGGAAACAAATAAAGGCCCAAAATATATACATAATGTATATCTAGTCCCTCGTCTTGCACAAAATCTCTTAAGTGTGGGCCAAATGATACAAAGTGGGTATTCTCTATATTTTAATAGAAATACCTGCATTATCTATGATAAATATAAAAATATCATTGCCTCTATTAAGATGAAAAATAACAATTTTTCTATTCAATGGAAATATGTCAAAGATATAGCTATGAAAGCTCAACTTGATGATTCATGGCTATGGCATCGAAGATTTGGCCATTTTAATTTTGCTAGGCTAAAAATTCTCCGTCAGAAAAATATGATGAGAGATTTTCTAGCCATCACAAAAATTTCAGATGTTTGTGAAGGCTGTCTTCTTGGAAAACAACAGAGACAGTTCTTCCCATCTGGAGTTTCATGGAAAGCTAAGGAGCCATTGAAACTTGTCCACACGGACGTGTGCGGTCCGATGAGGACACCTACACCCAGTCAAAATAAATATTTTATCCTATTCATTGAAGATTACACAAGAATGACGTGGGTATACTTTCTTCGAGAAAGATCTGAGGTTTTCTCTATCTTTAGAAAATTCAAGAACAACGTCGAGAATCAAAGTGGCAAAAGAATCAAAGTCCTAAGGAGTGACAGAGGCATAGAATACAATTCAAAGGAGTTTAATAAATTTTGTGAAGATGAAGGAGTCCATCATCAACTAACTGTTGGCTACGCCCTAGAACAAAATGGAGTAGCTAAAAGAAAAAATAGAACCTTCATGAAGATGGCAAGGTCTATGCTAAAGAAGAAAGGCCTTTCCAACACTTTTTGGGCAAAAGCAGTCTATACTGCTGTATACCTACTAAATAGGTGTCCAACTAAAGTTGTTCAAAATAAAACACCAGTCGAAGCATGGAGTGGACGGAAGCCTTCAGCAAAGCATCTCAAAGTGTTTGGATGCATTTGCTATGTCCACATCCCTGCTCAGAAAAGAAGTAAGCTAGATGAAAGGACAGAAAAAGGAATATTCCTTGGCTACAGTGACCAATCAAAAGGCTATCGGATTTACAACTTAAGAACTAAGAAACTTGTGATTAGTCGAGACGTTGAGTTCGATGAAAATGCTGCCTAAGTGGGAGTCTACTATATCTTACTACTACACGACCGTATATTATGTACGCGACAAGTTTTCTATCACGGTTTATGCAAAGTCCAAGCCAAATTCATTTTGGAGCAGCCAAGAGAATTCTCAGATATTTACGAGGAACTATAGATTACGGCATTTGGTATTGCCCAAGTGCTAATGCCAAGCTCATCGGCTACACTGATAGCGACTGGGCTGGTTCAGCTGATGATAGGAAAAGTACAACTGGTTATGCATTCACACTAGGTTCTGGAATATTTTCATGGATATCTAAAAAGCAAGACTCGGTGGCACAATCCACTGCAGAAGCAGAATATGTTGCGGCTGCTACAACTACTAGTCATGCAATATGGCTTCGAAGAATTTTAGAAGACATTGGAGAACCACAAATGGAATCAACGCCAATATTTTGCGACAACAAGTCCGCGATTGCAATATCAAAAAATCTAGTATTTCATAGAAGAACCAAACATATCGACATTAAATATCACTTCATTCGTGAAGTGCAAAGCAAATGAGAGATTGAGTTTAAGCATTGTAAATCTGAAGATCAAATTGTAGACATATTTACCAAAGCATTACCATCAACAAAATTTGAGACATTGAGAGGGATATTTGGAGTATCACAAAAATGGATCAAGGAGGAGTGTTAAAATATGATCCATTTTGTGAAAACTCTAGAACTCACTAGACTACTCATACGTATGAAGGAAGAAAGCTAGCTAGAAGTTGGTTGAAAAGTCAACAAAAGTGGCTGGGAGTTACAAAGAATAGAAAAATGCAGAAAAGTTGAGAAGGGACCAGAAGAATCAGAAGAAGCCGCAACATGCAGAGACAAAGAAGGAAGCTGCAATTTTATATTATTTTTTGTACTAGATGTCGGTGGAGGAAGGCGGTGCTCACGCCTATAAATAGGAGTGGATGTATGTTGCTCCTTGTAGCTGAAAAATCACAAAACACTCCCTTCTCTTGTAATATCAACTTCCATAATAAAAGTTCCTTTTTAACTTATACTCCCTTGCCATTGTAGTCCACTTTTGTTCACATACACACTTGCACAAACACTCACGCTTTCGTAAAATCACCAACAGTTACTTACAATACGGAAAAATAGGATAGGGATGTCGTTCATACAACAGAATATACAACTTACTAGATCAAAATCTTCCCTCAGTATTCCTCTACTTAGAGAAGCCTTGTTAACTTCAGCAATCAAACCTAGAAGTCATGTTCGCTCATGAGCAGCTCTAAGAGCTCCAACAAAATCTCTAGTCTCGAGAGCATTTTGAAGGGCTTTCTTAAGCACCGACAGATCTTGCTTTCCCTTGAACTGAAATTAAAAGCATAAGAAACAACTAATCACAATGAGTCACAAATATTTCTTGTTTGATATACGACAAGAAAATTTATAGTGAATTACCCGTGAGACTTCCTTTTCCTTATGCCATATGATCTCCTCCAGAATATTTTGAGGAGGGTTGCCTTCATTTTGCAATCGAAACTCAAAGGGCCCAACATAGTGCAAGGGAGGTCCAGTTGGTGGCCTTCTTCTAATCCTGATCCCTTGGCTAGCAGCTACTTCATCTCGGTACATCCCTAATTCCCAGTCCTTGGCATTAAGAGAATTTGTTGATGTATCAAGACTGCACGTGCTGTTTTTCTCTTTTTTGTTTTGTTTAGTCAGTTTGTTAGTGTCCTAGTGTTGATGTATCAAGATTGCACGTGCTGTTTTTTCTCTTTTTTGTTTTGTTTAGTCAGTTTGTTAGTGTCCTGTTTTTTAGGAGTTGGTTAGTCAATCTTATCTCCTAGGAGCAGTTAGCTACACGTATCTTAGATATTCTGATCTGTTGCTGATTTTGTGGATCAAGCAAGCCGTTAGTCGATGACGTGGGTTTGTGGTTACGTTCTAGTATGTATTTTGAACCCTTTTTTATTTTTTTCAGTTTTCCGAACATGACGCTCTGCTTCTGCTATAAACTTGTTCTCTACTTTTGCTGTAAACTCCTTTTTCTGTTCTTTTTGTTGTCTACGTGTTCTCTGTTCTTATTCAAAAAAAAAAAAAACAACACTGGTATCAGAGCTCTCTTGATCTTAAGGGGCCATGAGTGACTTGTGAGATTGATTGAGAGGTGAGTCTGCATCCATAGAAGTTAAAAGCAAGATGGAGGCAGGATCAAGTGGTTTTTCAGCAATGGCTCCACCAGCGTTTGATGGAGAAAATTATCAAGCCTGGGCAGTGAGAATGCGAGCCTATCTAGAGGGTTGTGATTTTTGGGAAGCTGTGGAACAAGATTATGAAGTTGCTCCCCTTCTCGACAATCCAACCATCAATCAAATCAAGTTTTACAAGGAGAGGATGACAAGGAAAGCAAAGGCAAAGTCTTGTTTATATGCTGCTGTCTCACCTGCCATTTTCAGCATAATTATGGCTTGTGAATCAGCCAAAGCTATTTGGGACTTCCTCAAAGCTAAGTATCAAGGAGATGAGAGGATCAGAAGCATGAAGGGGCTAAATTTGATCACAGAATTTGAGAGACTGCAGATGAAGGAGTCCGAGACAATTAAGGAGTATTCTGGTAAGTTGATAAGCATTGCAAATCAGGCAAGAGTTCTAGGCACTGACCTCTCTGATAATAGGCTAGTGCAGAAGATTCTTGTCTCCTTGCCCGAAAGGTTTGAGGCAACCATTGCCTCTTTGGAGAATACCAAGGATTTGTCTTAGATCAAGTTGGCAGAATTGCTAAGTGCTTTGCAAGCACAAGAGCAAAGGAGGTTAATGAGGGTGGAAGGAAGTATAGAAGGAGCTTTGCCGGCCAAAGAACAACCGAATGTAGGAGGAAAAGTTAACAAGTGGAAAGGGAAGAAAGGAAATGGCAGTAATGGTTCAGAAGCTGCTACAGGAGAGAACAGTGCGAGCAACTCCAAAAACAATTGGGGAAGATATTCCTCATGTCAGCACTGTGGAAAAAAGAATCATCCACATTTTAGGTGTTGGAAGAGGCCAGATGTAAGGTGCAGAAAGTGTCATAAGCTTGGACACATTGAGAAGTTCTGCAAAGAGAAGAGAGATCAGTAGCAGGGTGAGGCACATGCTGCAGTTCAACAAGAGGTAGATCAACTATTTATTGCCTCTTGTTTCTCCTCTAGTACTCCATGTGATAGTTGGCTTGTTGATAGTGGTTGCACAAACCATATGACAAGTGATGAAACGCTGTTTATAAACCTTGACAAGTCGTTGAAGTCAAGAGTGAGGATTAGGAATGGGGAGTACTTAGAAGTGAAAGGTAAAGGGACTGTAGCAATGGAGAGTTGTGCTAGAACTAAGCTGATTTCTGATGTGATGTATGTGCCTAAAATTGATCAGAATTTGCTGAGTGTGGGGCAATTGGTAGAAAAGGGATTTAAAGTGATATTTGAAGAGGAGAAGTGTTTGATCTTTGACTCCAATGGCCAGGAGTTGTTCAAGATAAAAATGCAATAGAAAAGTTTTTCTTTGAATCCTCTTGAGAAGGAGCAGATGGCATTCAAGTGTCAGGCTAACGATTTAGAATTATGGCACAAGAGGTTGGGGCACTTTCATCATAAAGGCATGCTGTTCATGCAGAGGAATGAAATGGCAACCGGGTTACCAAACCTAGAGGAGCAGATCACAAGGTGCAAAGCTTGTTTGCTAAGCAAGCAGACAAGACTTCCCTTCAAGAAATCCACTTGGAGAGCGACAGAGAAGCTGCAGCTGATTCATACGGATCTGTGTGGTCCACAAGTGACTCCTTCACTAAATGGCAGTAGGTATTTCATTATTTTCATTGATGATTATACTAGAATGTGCTGGATTTACTTTATGAAGCAGAAGTCAGAAGTTGCTGAGGTATTTCAGAAGTTTAAGAAATGGGTTGAGAACCAAAGTGGCTGCAAGATTCAGGTCATTAGATCTAATAATGGAATAGAATACACTTCACAGAGGTTTAAATCTTTCTGTGAAGAAGCTGGAATTGAGCATCAGCTTACTGCTCCTTACTCTCCACAGTAAAATGGAGTTAGTGAGAGGAAGAATAGAACCATTATGGAGATGACTAGGTGTTTGCTTTATGAGAAGAGTCTACCAAAAGAGTTTTGGGCAGAAGCAACAAGCACAACAGTTTTTCTACTGAATAGATTACCTACGAGGGTATTGGAGATGAAGACACCCTTTGAAGCCTGGTTTGATGTCAAGCCAATTCTAAAAAATTTGAAGGTGTTTGGCTGTTTGTGTTTTTCTCATATTCCACAGGTTAAGAGAGACAAGTTGGGAGAGAAAGCTGAACCTGGGATCTTTGTTGGCTACAGTTTAGTATCAAAAGCTTACAGGATCTATCAACCTCAAACAGGGAAGGTGATCACTAGCAGGGATGTTAAGTTCCTAGAAGATGAGAAATGGGATTGGATAAATGAGCCACAATGCAAGCACAAAGAGGTCTCATTGGAACCTGACGAACTGGTGGATGATGTTCCAGTTAGAGGTACCAGATCTTTGACCGATATATATCAAAGGTGTAGTGTGGCTGTTTTGGAACCTGCAGGTTATGAGGAAGCTAAAAGCGATCAGAGGTGGATGAATGCAATGAAGGAAGAGTTGGCTATGATAGAAAAGAACCAAACATAGGAGCTAGTGGAGAGGCCTCAAGATAGGAAGGTGATTGGAGTAAAATGGGTTTTCAAGACCAAATTTAATCTTGATGGCTCAGTGAATAAGCATAAGGCCAGGTTGGTGGTGAAGGGATATGCACATATTTGGGGAGTTGATTTCTCAGAAACCTTTGCTCCTGTGGCAAGACTTGATACAATTAGAATGATTCTTGCTTTGGCAGCTCAACAAGGATGGAAGGTATATCAGTTAGATGTGAAATCTGCATTTTTGAATGGAGTGTTGCAGGAGGAGATTTATGTTGAGCAGCCGAAGGCTTTGTCACACCAAGCCAGGAGGAGAAAGTTTATTTGTTGAGAAAGGCTCTTTATGGCTTGAGGCAAGCTCCTAGAGCATGGTATAGTAAGATGGATGAGCACTTGTTGGGTCTAGGTTTCAAGAAAAGCCTTAGTGAATCCACTCTATATGTCAAGAAGTTAGTATCTGACTTAGTGGTGGTGTCTCTTTATATGGATGATATGCTGGTGATAGGGAGTAATAGTGCTCAGATTACTGCATTTAAGCAAGAGATGATGAAGATGTTCGAAATGACTGATCTTGGTGAGATGTCATATTTTCTAGGAATGGAAGTTAGGTAGACTCAGAATGAAGTTTTTATCTGTCAAAAGAAGTATTTGAAGGAGATCCTAAGGAGATTCAACATGGAGGAGTGCAAGAGTGTGAGTACTCCAATGGGTCATAAGGAAAAGCTTCAAAAGGAGGATAGATCAGCACCTGCAGATGAAAGAGTTTATAGAAGTTTGATTGGTTGTCTTATGTATCTCATTGCAACTAGGCCAGACATCATGTTTCCTATAAGTGTCTTATCTAGATTTCTCAATTGTGCAAGTGAGTTGCATATGGTAGCTGCAAAGAGGATATTGAGGTACTTGAGAGGTACTCTTTCATATGGGATTAAGTTTTGTAGATTTCAGGAGTTTAAGTTGCAGGGGTATTCGATAGTGATTGGGCAAGGATCAATGGATGATGTGAGGAGCACTTCAGGTTATTGCTTTACATTTGGGTCGGCATGTTTTTCTTGGTGTTCAAAGAAGCAAGAAATAGTGGCTCAATCAACTGCAGAAGCTGAGTTCATTGCAGCTACTGCAGCTGTGAATCAAGCATTATGGTTGAAGAAGCTAATGGATGATCTGCATATGCAGCAAGAAGAAGATATAGAAGTGTTTGTGGATAATCAAGCTACTTTGGCCATTTCACAAAATCCGGTATTTCATGGAAGAACAAAGCATTTTAAGGTCAAGTTTTACTTCTTGAGAGAAGTGCAAAAGGCTGAAGAGGTGAAACTGGTGTACTGCAATTTAGAAAACCAGATTGTAGATATATTCACGAAGTCATTTCATGTTGGTCGATTTGAACTTCTCAGGGCAAAGCTAGGAGTGTGCAGTACTTGATCCAGGAGGAGAGTGTTGATGTATCAAGACTGCACGTGCAGTTTTTCTCTTTTTTGTTTTGTTTAGTCAGTTTGTTAGTGTCCTGTTTTTTAGGAGTTGGTTAGTCAATCTTATCTCCTAGGAGTAGTTAGCTGCATGTATCTTAGATATTCTGATCTGTTGCTGATTTTGTTGATCAAGCAAGCCGTTAGTCGGTGACATGGGTTTGTGGTTACGTTCTAGTATGTATTTTGAACCTTTTTTTTTTTTTTCAGTTTTCTGAACATGACGCTCTGCTTCTGCTGTAAACTTGTTCTCTGCTTTTGCTGTAAACTCCTTTTTCTGTTCTTTTTGCTGTCTACGTGTTCTCTGTTCTTATTCAAAAAAAAAAAGAAAACAACACAATTTTCTTGCGATTCATTAGCAGATACAACTGTAGCAGATATATCACTGGTCTCTGACTGCATAGAAAAACAGTATATGCCTTGGCTAATGAATGTTACCATAGAAGTTAATAAGATCAATGATTTGGGAAAGATGATTTGCCGCCGGGATGATGGAGAGGGTGGACGCGGAAAAAGAGATACATAAGGGTCAATCAAATGCATCTCATAAATCTCAAAGCAAAAGTGTGTAAGCTAGATGTGCTAGGTAACTGGCTGCTAGAGGGTGGGAAAAGGAGCAATAACAATGTTAATTTATCAAGTGGTAGGCTAGCTGATTTTTCTGGCTACATCATACATCACAGATTTTCCTAAAAGCTTTGATATGGCTCATCCTATCATCTCCTATTTAGGTCCACTCTCAAGATCTTAACAACCATACACAACCTTAGAGTATTAATTCTCCAGAGAGAACAACTTGCACTGAGATAATGCTAGTCAAGACAAAAGTAAATGGACTGGCATAAGTCTGTGATAGATGGCAGATCTAACATGTAATAATAGTTTGTAGACAAACTTCATTCCAATAAACAAATGGAACTGCTACAAAACTAAGAAACCAATAGTGAGATTTAGAGACACGTTACCCTCTCTGGCAGCATTGGCAATGCACTGTGCCTCTTGTTCAGCAACAAGCAGCAATTGAATACCTTTTTGTTGTCCCCTGTTGGCTTCCATGGTTGCTGAAGTTTTCACGAAAAGTAAGTCAAAAGGAACAGCTACAAATTAATTTGAATTAGCACTCACTGTTATTAAAAGTATTTTGTATCTTACTACAGAAACTCAGGACTTCAGGAAGCCATTCAGAAAAATGAAGTTCCAAGGGTATATGAATTCCAGCGAGCACAGTTTTGGTAGATAGTTAATGAGACAATAGATATCAGAGAGAACATTGTATCACTTATCAGGAGAATTTGAAATGAGTAAGCTCTGCACCATGCTAGCGGCAGCAAACAATGAATTGAAATTGCCTACTCAGAAACGAAAACTTGGAAACTGCTGAGAAAAAAGTACTAGTCACTATGACTGAAGCAGCAAATACAAACAGCCATATTATAATTTAGGACACCAAGATTATTTAATAAGAGAGGCAAAGATATATAATAAAAGGTCGAGAACAATCGATGATACATGACAATTGACACAATGACTTGACAAATTGTCTCTCCATTCATGAATCTCTTCCATATTGTCTTGCTCAAAACCCAAATCCTTTTTATTATTAAAAACAGTGGAAAGGGGCGACCAAAACTGGCAACTCACTGGGCGTTACTGTAGGAGGTCCACACCTGTTTTGAGCAAGTTTGTCACTATTGCCTTAGCACAGTGCTAGTGGGAGTAGACCCAGGATCATCCTATGCCATGGCACTGCCTAACCTACATCAGAGAAAAACCAAGGCTTCTTCAAAGAAGCCAAGGAGCAACTGGGGGATTAGAACAAATGACCGGGAGCCCAAACAAAGAAAATGTAATCGGTTTGCTAATTTCCAGCGCAAAATCATCATTTAATTCCTGTAAATGTCCTCAAGCCACCATAAACCAGAATTGCTGATTGATACCGCTCGAACCAATAAATAAGACAGGAAACTTCTACACAATTGAAATTGGATGCATCTACATGAAAGGGCCAGGAATTTTTGCCGACACATAACTTAAAAACCTTTAAAGCATTGAGCACCTCCTATGTCACTGATCACCATTACAGATACAACCCCCCTAAAGCCTTCAATAAGCTATAGCGAAAGAACGCAGTTAGGTTACCAACATATTCTAACCAATATTATGCAAAAAGAGTTAAAAGAATCGCTATTCTGAAAAAGAGCAAACCTGACAGATAAATTTAACTTATAACACAGATACTTCGAATTGGAATCGTGTGTTCAAGCATGAAGTGGAACCTGTTCCAGAGTTCACTAAATATCTAAGATTGGACATTCAATAAATCACAGGATTGGATACTTCGTCACCAACAGATGTGACTGAGAAATGGAAGATGCGGAAAGAGAAAGGGAAAGAGAGTACGACATTTGTAGTAGTGCCATGTCATACTGGAAAAATCAGATCTTGTTAGTCACAGCTCGGAACAATCTCATCCTAGTTTAGAACAATATGATTCAAGCATTGGCGGCTTATCATCTCCAAGAAAATACATAATTTGGAGCATCCACACGAACAATCATGTGTTGCTGGAGTACGTTATTAGGTTTAGAGCCCTTTGTTGCTGAAGAGGCAAGTGAATTTACTTTCCCATTCTTGCTTTTGCATTGATCATATTTGTGTGTTTGACTTTGTCAGTCCTATTTACTAGCCTGGTGATTTGTGAAATTTATATTCATGGAATCCGAACGTTGCTTGGATCTCGTTTTCGTTTTTTATTAAGGAATTCTAGAAAACCTTCCCTCCATCTAACATCAATTTGGTCTCCAAGTATTATAAGGCTTACAAAGTAAGTGCCACATTAACATTGTCATCATGAAATTCTTGTCTTGCAAGTGTTTCTCGTTTTGCTTACCTGATGTTGAATTATTTCATGATCATCATTTTCCAGGAGAGAAAGATGTCGAGGCAGCTGCCGGTACAAAAGTCAGGCAAATCGCAGGTGATAGGTGGCTGATTGGAATCATAAAAAGTTTTCGAGCTAAAAAGTTTGAATTATGATCCTTTATCAAGACAGTAATTTGAAAGCACTTCCATGCCTTGATGTCTAGTCATGGGTAGAGAAAGCTTGCATTGCATTGGAGTATAACGTTGATCATTGTTTCCGTTGTGTTGAGTTGACAGTGAATAATTTATTATGTCCTATAGTACTTTCGGGCATGAAGCGGGTGATCGTGGGACCATGGATGGACTTGAATAAGATTAGCATGCGAGGCACATGAATAAGACGAGTTTCCATTTTGATGAGTTCACAGCACACAGTGGCAGGAGCAAATGGTACGGGGAGGAGGCCCATCCGGATTGGATGCTGACACAGCTGCTGACTCTTAGATTGGAAAAATACTGTTTTTAGAATTTCTATTATTTGAACATCGGCACTTGATTACAATCATATAAACTACGGTCTTCTCTTGGTCCCTATGTCCCATGATTGTTTGTTTTCAATGGAGTACCGCAACTCTTCTTTCGTTGACATGTTATGGGAATATTTTTATGATTTGTGCAATTATGTAGGAGATAATCACATTTCCACTTGATGATCAGTTATGACACGACAAGATCGTGAAATTTTTTTGGAAGCTTTGATGAAAATGGAGGAATAGTGTTTTAGCTAGAAATTTTCGAGATAACCTTTTATCTCTAGCGACCTTTATTTTTTTTTTAATTAGGCATCTATGTTAGCTTAGTTGGAGGTAGATGAGTGAGTTTTGTGAGACTGTTTATAATTGACAGTCAACCCTATCGATAGAGTAAAGGGTGGAATGATGCACTTTGTTTTGTCAAATCGTCTTTGTTTTCTTATTATTGTGAAAAGTCCTTGCTTTGCCTTTATAGATGCAAAACTGCCACTAGAAGCTCCTTTGAAAGGAAGCTTATGTTCCTTCTTGGAGGTTCGATTCACACCAAAAGGTCTTTTATCTTCTAGCATTTTATTCTTTATATATTTATTTTTGTTCATATCTTGGTGGGCATATCTTGGTGAGCATTGGTCAAGTTTTAGCCTAGTTTTCAATCTATTGAATGGAAAAAAAAAGAAAAATAAAAAAAGTTTGGAAACGTGGAAGAAGCCCAAACCCAAGTCCCCCTTTTATTGATAGTTGGGGAGGATTTCCATTTGACTTGGACTTGGCTGCGTTGTTCAATATGTCCATCCAACCTTGGGGCTCAAACATTAGAAATGTAATAGGGAGATAGATATGAAATGTTTGAAACTGAAATGTGAAAATGCAAACAAATGCCATGTCAGGTAATAGATGGGGTAGCTGGAAAATCTGTTAGATAAAATGAAAAATAAGAATAAATTTCATAGGCATGAAAGTACTATTTTTAAGGATAATTCCACCCCTCGTGATAATTGACTCAGTGCTACTTCCTCTAGTAGTGGGAGATACAACATATCTTCTTCTTTTTCGACATGCTTTGATTGTGATTTTGGAGATTCTCTTTATAGAAAAATGAGTGAGAATGTTAATAAAGAAATAAATCAAATAAGATGTTACAATTCAACCAAAAAAAAAAAAATCGAATGTGACAAAACCATAATAAGAAGTGGCATTCAAGTTTTCAAAACTATCAAAATATCAAACAAGGATGGCACATAGAATAGTGTCAACTTGGCTGTAGACTTTGTTTACCGGTGAAGACCAAAAGTCAAAAATGGTGGACAGGAAATGATGAGAGGAAATGCCTTACATTGGGTACTTGGGAAGTATTCGTGTTTCTTGGTGCCTCCCATCTCACTTGAAGCCTTCTCATGGGATCTTTGAGCAGATGCTGCAACAAAATGAAGTCCAGAAGCTTCATCACTTCCGTCGAAAAAGGGTGCGGATGAATTTGGGACCCATGAGAGGCTGAAGCTCTTGTGCAAATGCCTTCTGATAGAAAATAAGCATGTGGGGGAAAGCCTCGAAAAGGGGTAAGGGCCTTTGTTGTAGAGGGACTCTGTAAAGTTTTGAGTAGTTAATTTGATACCAACTACATCATGTGAAATTCCTTGCCCTTGCTATTTCTAAGTCTAGCATGCTTGAACTTACAATCATGATGAATTACTTATCTACCTTCTATTGTTTGGTCAGGCATCGCCATATGCCTATGCAACTGCTTCATCAAACGCCGGATTAATCGAGGAGGATTTTGAGGACTTCCAAGGGTAAACTTTTATCAGGTGAAGATTCGATTAAAAACGAAGAAAGAAGCATAAGGTCTAGGGTCCTGCTTGGGGACATGGCAGTGATATAGTTGAAGATGTTAGTGGTCAGTGAACTAGATCCTCTATCAGAAGAAGAGGCGATAGGAAATAGTGACTACTGTTCGGAGCGAGGATTGCTTGAGCCATATCGTGAAGTACAGTTCCTGCAGAAGGATAATTTAATTGACCCATTCTCCCAATTTGGGCCTATGAAGGAATTTGAAACCCAACTTTTGAAAGATTCTAATATAACTCTGGTCATCCTTGCTATCAACAAGGCTTTCGGTGAAGCATTTAGGAACTTGGAGAAGAGTAACCCCAATGGTTTAGCTCTTATGAAGCATCAACTTCGATCGGCTCGATACTCCAAGCATCCTGCTTGAATCAAGCACTTTGCCTTGCGAGATGCTCCCTCTCAACATTCATAAAGCAGAATTTGTAGATGATTATATCCCTTAAAATATATATCGAGATTGAGCACTCTGAATAAACACGGTCTTTATTGTAGTGTGGTGAGTTTCCTAGACTTTGTGTAGTGCTGCAATTGTTGGTTAGATGTTATGTTGAGGAATTGTTGGGCAAACAAGCAAGCTTCCATCCACTGGTATTGTTGGCAATTGTGTATATAGCGTTTTTTTTTTTTTGGTCGAAAAGTGTGTATATGGGGGTTGAATTTGTTGGATAGTCTCTTTCCATTTAAGTTTTGTTATGCTGCATGCACTTTATATTATCATGTCACTCTTGCATTATTACTTGATCTTTAATAATTTGGCAAAATCTGTCCACTATTATTTTATATTCTATCCACCTCCTATTTACTTCAACATAAGAAAAAGCGAAGTAGTCTTATGGATTGGTTTGTGATTGCATATCATACTCCCTACAGTATCGTTACCACATTAGAGGTTAAACCATCAAAGTTCGGGATGTTATATTATTAGCCATAAAACAAAAGGTACAACGCGGACTAAGCGAGGAGAAATATTGGTGGCTGCTCAAGAAATCTCCCTCCATCACCCATCCTTGGACTTTATAAAGAAAAATAGCCCACTTGATAAATAGGGAAAAAAAAAAAGTAACACTGTGACACACTGTCCCAATTTATAGAGTTACTACCTAAATAGCACTAAATTTATCGATGTTTAAATTCTATTCCTCTTTTACATGAAATAATAAACCTTATCCAATGTTTTAATCCTATTCCTCTTTATAAAATAAACCTTATCCCATGTTTTAAATTATATTCCTCTTTCATCGTTTGCAACAAACCTGCCTTAAATTTAAAGCAATTATTGTCCATCCGTTTTAAATAGTTTGATTTTCTTGAAGAGAACAAATTCCTTTCCGTTTTATGGACAAAATTCTTTTTTACTCTTTTAGACTTCTCCGGGATAAAAAATGGCCATAAATATTGCTTTGCTTTGCCAAATCCAAAATCAAAGGTATACATGCGATATATTTGTCAAATTATCTGTGAATAAAGTGAGTCCAAGGGAATCAATTTATTCTTTGTTCTCATTATTGCATCGAAAGAGAATATCAAATATCATTGTAATCGCGTGAACTTGCGAACTTACGAACTGACCATAGTCAGAGTAGGGGAAAAAAACAACAGAAGTAATTTACCCGAGCTATTTTGAACAGGAGACATCCATGTTAAACCCTCTTGCTTGTGTAAAATGCACAAAACTCGATTTTCAGATTATTGCATTAATTTACACCTTAGTTTATATTTCACAGAAAATACAGAGAAATAATAGGTTGGTAATTATCGAGAAATTTGTCTGCGAAACTAGTTTTGTTACTTTCGTTTATCAAACAACTCAGCTTGTTCATAACAAAATTCTTTATTAGAAGATAATTGTAACATTTGAAGACAAACCATATTACTCACTTTCCTATATACCAATTTCCTGGTAATTCCTTGACTTAAAATTATGAAAAATGTGTATATTGTATGACAGCCAATTCAATTCTTAACTTTTTAAATTTTGGTAATTTAAGATTAAACCTTTTGACGATTACCCAATGTAATCATTTCAACCAATTATTATTGAAAGTTGCTAACATAGACATCAACCATCCTATGTGGTACGATTAGTGTAGACATGCACGGTTTTTATAATTTTTAGAAAAATTATGATTTTTTTTTCCTTTCTTAAGCTAGATTAGTGAGGCCTTAGACTAGGCAAGGCAACCCTAGGGCCAGTCACTTTAGCTAGCCATCAACAAGGCCCGATGACTGGCTAAGCAAAATAAAGAAAAATGGAAACTTAAAATGATTTACAACCTAAATTAGCGAGAAGTCTTGCTTTTATAAATCGTCAAAAGTTTTATGACTTATTTGAAAAATATATCACTGAATTAATAGAGGTACAATACGTTTAGGACTTTTTGTCAATCATCTCCAACCGCCTACTTCGCTTCTCCCACTTTAATTTTGTCACATAGAAATTGTATGTTCTCTTATCATAGTTAACTTGTTGCATGTCCATGCACACCCAAAGAGGCCAATAATACGAACGATTTTGACACATAATTAGCAAATAACTAGTTATAAAGCGATTTAGCTAGAGAAATCTAAAGCATTTGATGCACCTATTAAAGTATTCATTGGAATTTTATAGGTAACTTTTGTTTAATTTATACCTTAAGTGGTAATCTTGGCCTCTCTTTAATTCGGACGTGTTGTGAATGAGCCCATGCAAGAATTTATGCAGCCAATCACACATGTTCAATGCACACCAAAAACATCACATGAGCAAATATAAATAAATAAGAGAATAAGTAAAATATTGTTGAATCTTGTCTCAATATCATCTGTCTAAATTTCATCGACCATTGAACTAGGTTCCCAAACTCCAGATCTGACCACATTTGTACCCTCATTCACATGGGCCCAAATTTTAGTACCCCTTAAACAAATTAAATATGGCGATTAGAAAAACACCAGGAAAGGTATCACGAAAATCTCTATCCTATCCTCTCCATTTGGCCTATAATTAATAATTCTACTATTAAATAAAAAAATGCCAAATAATGTATTACCAAAATCTCTTCTCTATCCTCAACTTTTTGTCTATAATTAATCGTTTTACCAAATAAATAGAAAAATAACGAAAAAAGGAATTAGGAAATATGTGTTTGTATCCTCCCCATCTAGTTCGTACTTAATAATTTAACCAATTAAAGAGACAATTTCAAAAATGATATTATAAAATCTCTCCTTATCCTATCCATTTGGCATGTGATTAAAATTTTTACCAAATAAATAAAAACCATGCCAAAAAAGGTATTACGAATCCCTATCCTCTTCATTTGGCTTGTAACTTGGAGTTTGGGAACACAATTCAGTGGTTGGTGAAAGGTATCATGAAAATCTCTGTCCCATCCTCCCCATTTGGTATGTAATAATAATTCTACTATTTAATAGAAATGCCAAAAAATGTATTACCCAAATCTCTTCTCTATCCTCACCTTTTCGTATGTGATTAGTAATTTTACCTAATAAATAGAAATAACGAAAAAGGTATTAAGAAAATTTCTATCTGTAACTTCCCTATCTAGTTCCTAATTAATAATTTAACCAATAAAAAAGAAAATTCCAAAAAATATATTACAAAAATCTCTATCCTTATCCTCTCCAGTTGGCATGTGACTAAAAATTTTACCAAATAAATAAATAAATAAATGCCAAAAAAGGTATTACGAATCGCTATCCTCTTCATTTGGCCTGTAACTTAGTAATAGATTAAAAAAAGAAGAAGATAATGACGAATTTCACGGTAAGGACATTTTCAAGGGCACTCTTGCCTTTTCACACGGGTCAAATCATCTCATTCCTATGGTCATTACCGCCTCTATTTTGCACTTTTCTAATTTATTCATTGAATAATCTTATTAAGTCATAGTTTGTAATTTTTTCAATTTTGGTGCACTAACTTCCATAACATTTAACAATATTTTTTCATTTTGTTCCTTGCATCACTTTGGCACCTACCAATATATCCTATTTATGAGGGAATCCTCAAACTTCGAGAGGTCCAATTTATTCCGCATATGAGTTCAATTAATTCTGGGAACGAGCAATCATCCCGTTATCATGCTTAAGGTGTAGTTAATATGTAGATTTTTCAATTATAGTACACTAACTAATTATAATTGAAAACGATTTTTGTCCCTTTGTTGCTTGTCATCACTTTGCCCCTTGTCGATAGCACCTCCGTTTTGGATGGGATATTCGAACTTTGAAGGTTCAATTAATACCCCACCTCTTGTCATCGCATTCTTGTGCATAAATATTTTACCTTTCATGCTTCATCGACAGATTTTACACCGATCATTTACTGGATTTTATTAACTGACGCTTTTAAGGTATTTTCATGTTTAACGTCCCAATCATGCATCTCGAAAGGAAGAAGATAGTTTCAAAATTATAAATTCATGTATTTTGATGATTAACAAGCGTTCCTGAAGATTTGTTGACAAAATGCCAATATTTACTTCTGGTAGAACATTTTTTAGTGAATTTTTATTTAATTATTTCCAGGGAAAATGGCAAGCGAGAGCGGTTCCCTTGCCTTTCTTCTATAAAATCCTTCTGCTGCAACTCAAATCCTATTCTGCATCTTCGTCAAGCGAAAACCCTACTCTCATTCAACTCTGCCATTCACGCCGCTCACTCAATCAACTCTCGTCTTGCTCAAGTGCAGATCCACCTCTGCTTCTCTGCGTTCCTCGCTCGCTTCTTGTCCTTATCTGATTCCTGTAGCTGGAGAGATCGTGTAGGAATCCTTCTTCATCTTTGCTTTGATCTGGGTGTTGCTTGAAGCCAACATAAACAAACGCATGCTTTCGTTGCTTAGCATTAGATTGTCGACTTTCTCGGTTCGTGTTCCGCCACTCTTTTTGTTTTCAAAACCCTTTGTCCTTCATTCAATGACCCGACCTCAAAAATCTCTCGTTGGTGTTTTGTTTTGGTGATTAACGAGTATCTTTTCTGCAATTGTCACTTCATTGACTAAAAGCTTTGGATCTTCACCGGTTCTGCCGTTTTATTTATTTTGAATCGATTCGTTATTTTATTTTAACGCACTTTTTTGGGACGTACCAGCTTCGGTCAAGGATGTCCAACTCCATGCCTCAACGTCAGTCACCGACTGTACACAGCGCTCCTGATGCGGTCGAGCAGGAATTCGACCATCCCACAATCGATCTCAACTGTCTAGATCTGAACGATCCGAGGGAAGATCAGGATTTGGATTCGTCTGCAAATAATTGCGAGAGCGTTGTCTCCATCGATCAATCTGGCTTAGCTTTGGTGCCGTTCATCAGCAGTGGGTTGACCAAACTCAGCGACTAAGACAAGGTCTACCGCTTTCTCAAGGAGAAATTCATTTGGCGGCTAGGTGCGCTTGAGGCGCAAGTTACCATTGCGGCGATCCACTGGAACTACTATTCTAGCGTCTCTGCCAAAGCACGGGCACAAGTGTTTCAAGATAGGTTGCAGGTAGTGCAGAAGAAAGGCATCAGCAGCGACGCCAACGTAAGAGAATATCTCTTGATATGTGCAACATCAGGAACTAGTCAAAGGAAAGCACACTAGAAAGCTCGAAAAGTTTGCACGTTGTTCCACAATAACATTTTGGTAGAGCAAGTACTTCCTTTTCTGAGCTCAAAAATGCAATTACCATGCGCAAGAATAGACATAATTTGGCCACAGAAAGAGTGATTAAAGCTCTAAGGCTCTATAGAAATATTTGTTGTGAGTTCTAAAAGTAGGTAACAACAGTACGTGTTACCTACTTTTGATTTTTCTTGAGAGAGATCACAACAAATATCTCTGCAGAGGCTTAGAGCTTTAATCACTCTCTTTTGGCCAAATTATGTCTATTATTATGTCATGAAAATCTATCCTCTTAATGCACGCACTCTCTTTGCCTACTCTTGATTTTTTTCCCTAGACAGTAAACATAGCGTGACACAACCTTTCGTCAGCACAAGTGTAAATGGTGGAGCAAGGAAGATCACGATTCATATTGGCAATAGAGGCACATCAATGACCACAACAAGGAATATCTCAAATAGTGTAAGGTCTCCCAATAGCATGCCATCCAGAAGGTCAAGTTTGGCATTAACGTCACCAATGTCATAGGGCAGTAGGCTTCATAGATTGAGTTCAAAACTGGAACAAATCTAGCTATAATACCAAGTTAGAATGTGAGAAAATTTCAAATTGTGTTTTGCTTTATTAAATAATGCATTGCATTAAACGGGTACACTTCTTTAGTGTTCTCCATTTGCTTGATATGGTTTTATAACGTTCTTTGTCTTGTGCATTGGGATCTCCATATCTTCAAATGCTAGAAGCTAAATAGATATGCATTTTTCAATAATTAAGAAATACTAGATCAAATATACCCCATAGATACACAAATGAAAGGAAAATTTTGAATAAAGCACGGAATGATTTTGAGGTATAGTGGTAAGATGAGTAAAGGATTAAAAATAACAAGTACCAAAGTAAATGGTTGCGCAATGGCAAGATTGTTAAAAAGACTCTTTGAATGTCTATTGTCAAATCCTATTCTTGTGAAGTAAATTATGTTGCCTTCTTCAATGTAAATTCCTGTTACAATCAATAATGAGTATGTGCAATTTTAAAAAAGAATCACTTGTCCAAATTGTAATGGTAGAATCAACTAGTTAAAAGGGAACGAGAAGCAAATAGATGTCAATGTCCAAACCATGAACTGTTCATGGTTTTGTGACTTGTCCTTTATGGAAATCCACATGCAATTAAAATGAAAAAGTTCTCGCAATATGAACAGCCCTTGAGATGTAAAGATGAGGACAACGGCAAGATAACGCCGAAATGATATATCGAGCACATAAAACTACTGTTCTTTGGCAAAAATGAAAGATAAGAAATGATAATTTAGTCGAGCCACCTACCCATAACCATAAGAAGAAAAAGTAATGATAATGGAAAGGAAGAAGAGGATGAATCACTAACCATGATGGGTCCATAAGCCCCGTAGCCGATAAGCGTTGATGTGATCCCAGGTTTCAAATCTTCTTGTCTTGCCACATTCCATGTCAGTAGCATCAATGGTATACCTCGTCGATCATCTGAGCCAACATTTTTCTCTCTTTCGGGGCCCTTCTTCACTCTCTTGGACTCATGCGCTCGAGCTGGTCTTGGATAAGCTTTGAAGAAAGAGAGGAGAAAATAATATCAAAAAAAGTCGTAAATCAATTATAATTATGTCAATTTAGTTATAAACTTATTTTTTTATCATTTCAGCCATAAACCTCTCATAAATGTCAATTTAGTTCACTGGTCAATTTTGACCGGTGGGCGCTACGTGGATGCTAACTGCTTGCCGACTGCTTGATCAATGCCGACTTTAGGCTGCTTCTGCTTGGCCAGAACCGCCTCCTGGGGCTGCTTCTTCTTCCTCGCGAAAATTGAACTGCGGGCAGAGAAGGCCCACTTGGAGCTTCACCTGCAAGCCATCCGAGAAAAAGAAAACAAGGCGAAGGCGAGCAACGACGGTAGTAGCACGCCCCATTTCGATTTCAAACTACATAGGAGGACCAAGGCAAAGGAGCCGACCTTGTTCGGGCGCTGAAGAGGAGGCGGAGGCTTCTTGGCGGCGCTCGGAGGAGAGGCGCGCCGTTCGCCGCATTCTAGCGGGATAGAATCGCGGGAACTAGTCGGCGAATGCAATCGATGCCGGAGAAGCGGAAGATGAAGCGACGATGCGAAACATTTCGTTCGTTCTAGTTTTCTTTTCTCTTTTTTCTCTTTTGCCGGGAAACAAGAAAAGTGTGTTTCCCTCCGCAGCTCCGGTGGTTTTCACGTTTTCGTACCAGATTTGCTAGAATAATAACCGGTTATTGTGGGCATAAATTCTTCAGATTGAGTGGAGTCCATAATAATTTATAGTTATTTATATTTAATTCTTTATTATTCAGAATATGTTCTTATTCTTATACAATAAATAAAAAATTGCCATTCGATTATTTATTTTCTTTCGTAAAGAGATGATATCAAAAATGTTATCTATAAAATGACGGAGTGATGGTAAAATATGGGTCACAATACTTTTTTGCAGAAAATCAACGAACTTTCTTGACCAATTTCGAATTTTGACTTTGTCTTTCTTTTTTTCTTTTTTTTTCAAGATTTGTCTAATTATTTATTACAAGCTCAAGTTAAGAGATAAAATGATAAGAAACAAATCGAAATCGGTTGAGATTTCAAAAAACAAATCAAAGTGGTTATATCCACATGATAAGTAACAAATCTTCATTCATTCATGAAATTTGGTGGATCAATGAGGTGATTTTTTTTCCTCTTTTGATTCACTATTCTTAATTATATTTTTTCTTTATTCATTTGTTTGACATGTGGTCCTAATTTTAGATAATCTAAGAGATCTTTTAAAGCAATTTGATTTGAGCAAAAGGACTAAGAAGCCAACTCATCACATAGTTATTTTGTTATTTGCTGCAAAGCCAATGTTTTCAGTGTTTTTTTTTTTCATCTTTTAAATTTAATAGATCTATATAATAACATTAATGATTTCTTATACTTGTAATTTTTTGTATTTCAATATCTAAGAGACCTTTTCTTTCTTTGTGTTCAAGAAAATTGATTCAATCAGCCCTTTTGTGATTTTTGTCTCTCAATTCGAACTTGCAATAAGGAAACACAAAAATCAAAAGCAAGAAAAAGAACATAGGATTAAAAAATGAGATAGTTGAAGAAGTTTTCGGTTTCCCAAAAAAGGTGCCACGGTTGAAGTTTGACTATCACTTCGTCATTTCACATATGACAGTCATGCTAGTAGGTCCATTTCCACATGGTTATAGCCTCTAATGTGTAGTGTGATTACTTCATGAATTTTATCCTAATATATAATACGATCTATAAATTTTTAATTTGTTCATCGTAATTAATGAACAATTAATACATATTCAATTTGATCCCTCAATAACATGAAAATGTTTGACAACATGAAAGTATTTAAAGTCGTCCTTCTATAAATTCAAATTTATTGATAACCATATTGAACGATCTAAAAATTCTTTCCCAGCTTATGGATAGAAGAAATCATTTGTGTCATTATCCCTTACAAGAAAGATAGCTTTTTTTTTTTTTTAAAAAATCTATGATTTTTAGTATTGAGCTAACCAACAAAATTTGAATTTACTTTCATCACCTTTCATCGATATTTCACAATCTAAATGCTCGATTACCCTCAACAACAAAATATCATCTAATCATGCATCCCGTTCTCACTTTAGTTGATTTTTAATTTAAAATTTCAAAAACCCTATCCTTTTTTATCAGGTAGCCTCATATATATATATAGGAAACAACCCATCATGAAGAATCAAATAGCTTGAGAATTTCTGTGAACCGGAGCGCGCTTGCAGGTGAGCCTTGTCAATCAACTACATTCGCGCGTGAGAAGCAAGGGCCCGTACGCTCTCTCCTCTCGCTGCACCAGTGCTCCTTCCATCTTTTTGATCGCCTGAAAATCTGTTTGCTGTATTACTATCGACATTTTGAGTTTTTATAGTGTTCTGATGAGGGTTTTGTGTTTAGCGTGGTGAGAGTTGAAGAAAAGTACGTGCGTCTCTGGGGTGTTTTTTATTGTTTAGCGAGCAAAATTGTGCCTTTTGATGGAGTTTTTGTTTGTCACGGAGGAGAGGAAAACGATCAAGCTTTAATTTTTTTTTTTTTAATTTTCCCTCGTTAGAGAAATCTGCATTTTTCTGTTTGACTCTCTCGTTATTACGAATACGTATTCTTTTGGGTCTTGTCAAAGGACGCTATTCAGCAAGGATAGCAACGGGGTTTGGTCATTGTTTGAAAAGGATGTGGATATCTCCAATCAGAGTTCAGAAGCCATGCCGGATTTGAAACAGTGTAAAAAGAAAAGGATCACCAAACAGCCCTTGAGAGATGATCCGAGCATTAATGAAGATGCTATGCAGCAGCTTGCATTTTCATCAGTCAAGGAAGCCACAGGTATGAATTAGGTTTCGGTATTATACATGGATAAAACTGCAAATTTTTGGTTTAGTTAAAATTGACAATTGTATATTCTTAGCCAATATCTAATCTTGTCCACTCTCCTGCCTTTAATTCATACAACAAAGATGATGGAAATTTGAGGATTTATAGGACATTGTGGATTTTGATGCTACAGAAATCTGCAAAGGGCTTTTGCTGGGAAATAAGGATAGGTATCTCTTGATGAAGAATTTGCATTATTCAAGTTCAAGACTAGTTGGAATTACCAAGTTAGCAATTTCACATGATGATAGAGCTAAACCATGATGGCTGGAGTTACTTCCACGGAAGACGAAAGCATACTCACCAGCCATTTGCCTTCATGTGGAAATAGTCACAGGAAGAATTTACCTTGACCTTGGAATTTGACAGGTGTAATAATCAAGGTCCATTCGTGGGCAAGAGATTGCGAAACAAAATAAAAACCACAGCGTCATGCTCAGATCTCCACAACTTTCCCAAAGGAGAGTTGGGAAAGCTCTAGTTCAGATCACTAAAATTTTTTGGTGGACTTCGCTGGATAAAAAGAATTTGCTCAAAATTATAAGCAATACCTGTGTCATTTTATTTATTGTCAAAGTTGTGGTAGGTGATAAAAAAGATTATGTCCAATTAATTAATTGGATGGAGCAATACACATTAATTAGTGGGGATTAGTGAAGCTGAAGGTTCGGAAACCCATCTTATCAAAAAAGAGAGGTGTGCATGACATTTGTGCGAGGCTATTAGTCTGCACATAAAAATAGTTTGTGTAAATATTTCTCCTTTTAACAATGCAGTCATAAGGAGGCCAGACCTGGCTGTATATTGCTAATGCAATTTTGACTCGTGATAAGAATGTAAAGAGGGAAGAGGTTAAAATGGACATGGACAGAGTGCACAATCAAGTGTTATGGGGTTTTGGCTTTAAGTTCTAGAAGCTTGAATATGATCCTCTGCAGTCTGATGCGGTTGCCTTTTTGTTTCTACATTTTGGAAGAGAAGTAATACAGATCTTGGACATGAAGATACTTAGCAGCGGCTTGTAAATGGGATTAGCTGATCCTTATCCTATAAGGATGGGTTTGAGAGTTAGGTTTTAAGTGAATTTGAAGTGCTTATCTAGTACTTACATTTTTTTGCCAACTTGAGTCTATCCTGATTTTGTGGTTCTTATGGAGTTCGAAGATGCGGTTATCAGCAACTTTGGCACTATCTAACGCTTTTAGGGTGGTCAGAAGATGAAAGACTGCAATACATCTACTTGCTGATTACAGAGTTGTTTTTTGTGGGAGGTTAGTGTGTTAAACGTTGAGATATGGTACTCTCTGCTGAAACAGTCTAAGCAGTAGGGTAAGTTTTGGAGAACGTGAGATATTCTGCTTCGAAGGACCCATGATAAAATGTAGGAAATGTGATTGGTCTTAGAACCTGTGAGTATCAGACCCCTTCGGTAAGTGGGTGTCCTTTGTGGATGACCTTCAAAGAGACTGGCATTTGGATATATGACTGAATTTTAAAGAGACCACATTCACAGCACTTACATTACATCCAATTTTTACTGTCCATGGGTCTATTTTTGAGCATACCACGTTTGAGTCCAATTTTACTTTAGCTCTTTCAAGTATTCAAGTATTCTGATTTGTCTTTTGACTAGAATTGCACATACTATAATTTTAATTCCTTGAAGTCGTCAGTGTTTTAGTACCTACTATCTATTTCTGTTTAGTTTGGCCTGCCAAAAGGATTGACATTGAATATGGTTTATCATTGCTGAACAGCCATTAGTCAGGCCCATCTTTCTATACTAGAAAGCCACACTGTATATTCTCTGGGTAAAGAGAAATCGACATCTCGCTTCTACATAATGCAATGGACCCAACCTACTAGTGAAGATGCTGTTCAGGTCCCTATATATGCCATTTGGGTCCCTATAAAAGATGCCATCGACAGGTTGGTGTATGCCAAACTTTGTGTTCGGTGTCATTTGCTAAGCATGTTACTTGGGTACTTTGCTTAGAGCGTCTGTGAAAATATTGCCGAACTTTATTTTCCATGCCATTGCTGCGTTATACAGACTTCTTGCTTCTCTTATTATAAGATTCTAAAATATGCCTTTTTGGCTGGTTTTACTGAACGCTCTATGCATAGAACGATTGGGTAGATGGCCTATCAATTGGCTCTTCTTTCTTTTTCCTTTTTTTTTTTAAATTTATTTTTCTAGTCAGAAAAAGTTATTATGCATCCCATGTAAGTGGCACTGAGGGCTGCCACTGCATTAACAAAATAGTTTTTAAGTAACAGATTCCATAATTATAGGAAATCAAATATAGTAATTAGAACCAAAACAAGCATTCGCGAGCAAGCTCCATAATATCAACAAATGCTACTATGTTCCCCTCAACACCTTCCTGTGCCTTTACATCTGAGTAGATTGATAATTGCTGGAGGATCTCTGCTGATTCTTCTTTTTATGAAGAGAGGGAGGTAGGAGTGAGGGAGTTATTTTCACCCCCAATAATTGCTGGAGGATCTCAGCCTGGTTCTTATATGATGTCACCAAGCTTTGAGCTTGTCCTCAGCAGAATTGGCTATTGCCCATTGAAATTCCGCCATAACTGAGAATCCCAATACATACTACGGGACTGTGGCAATTGGGAGTGAGGGAGGGAGGGAGAGAGAGAGTTTTATTTTCTGCACTTTCTTGGACGAGGAAAATGAGATTATTCTTCTTTAGCTTGCAGGGACCTTTGATCAGGAAGGTGTCACACAGATGGAACATATGGACAATAACCCCAGTCGTTGAATTTTTCCATATGCTACCCTATGCTGGGATTTTGTCGGACTGGTTTTCCAGGTATGTCATTATTAGATGATCTTCAAATGAGTAACGTTTTCATAATTTTGTCATCAAATGCTTAACACACCCCCCCCCCCGGGGCATGGGCATGGGGAATCACCCAAAAAAAAAAAAATGCTCACTCATCAGATTTCTTCTATGTACCAACAAGGGACCTACCCTGTATGAAAAATTACAGAGAAGAGTCTACAGTGTCCAATCTCAAAGTTCTTTCCTAACCGTAGAGCCTGAGCCTCATCAGTGTTCCATAGTTGCCTCACTTCAGACAATGAGTTAAGACGTGCTTAATTAACTCCAATGGCACTTTCACCCTGAAAATATCTATTTACAAGCCGAAGACCTCTCCCTGGATAGTTGTCGGTTGCTAGAAGACTCTCGTAAGTAGCCTTGCATGTGAAGAAGGCAGCTTTTGGAGTAATCTTGGCTCTTCGGATCGGCTTCCAAGTCTCTTGGGGCAACTTTTGTGTAAATGCATGGTAGTACAATTTAGAGAGGTCATATTCGAGATCATGACCCTCTGGCTTGAATTCCCACTCACCCACACAAGCTAAAACTTCAATCTCAAAGGAGCGATTAAAGATATTCTAGCTCCCAATCTCAAGCCATTTAAACAAAGGACGCAGTCCACTGGATTCTCCTTGCAATTGTAGAGTAAAAAGCATCAGTAGGGTCCGGCATCTACTCTCATTCCACAAGGAATTGAGGACCCATTTCCATCCTTGTACTTGATGAAGCTTGATAAGATATATTATTTCCTCCTAAAGCATTTGCAAACTTCAATTCCATTGTTACATAGTCTCTATTTTAGGGCCTTTTTTGGGTATTCCTGGTCTATGTTAGTCCACTTCACATGAGCCATTAGATCATGTGCGCTATCCTACAACCGGGAGTACCTAATAACTTTTCTATTTTAGAACTGCAGCAGCTGTTCATTTGATCTAGCTAATTTTCCTTGTTTACAACCGGTTATTATGAGCTCATTGAGTCCTCATTATCAAAATTCTCTTCTTCTTTTTTTCTGTCACCACAGGGATGCATCTCCAAATCATCTGGAAAGTTTGGAAGTTTACTTTGTAATTGCACAAGTAAAGATGGACGAAGATGAGGTCTCCGTTTCAACTGAACATAAATATAATAATATTCCTAGTTGCAAACCAAAGACATCTTACACCAAGAGAAAGCTGAACTCTGTTTCAACTGAAGAGAAATATAACAATATTCCTAGTTGCGAAGCAAAGACATCTTACACCAAGAGAAAGCTAAACAACCTGCAAGATGTCACCAGTGAGGTTAGACCTTCACCGTCCCCTTGAGGTTTCTTACCTATTAAAACACTTCCATTTCGGCTATTTCATTAGATGCTTTTGAGTTTTGTAATAGTTTTGTGGGTGATTCCAATGGCCGTGTCCTTGAAGCTTAAATTTCTGGCTTAGGCTACATTTATCCATGCTATAGATTGTGTGTATTTGAAAAGATAAATTCTTTGGATAATTGGATAATGAAAATTCCTGCTCACTAAGAAACAAACTTGCTTATGTCATTGTGAGCCATCAAGCTTGTTGGTTCATTGAAGATAAGAACAACCCCTTAGACTGGTAGTCAATGAAAAATCCTAACCTCAATGAAAAGTTACCCACCTGTAAAAGCATAAGTGTGAATGCACTGAGCATCACTACTAATGCAAGTATAGATTGGTTAATTACCAACATAGATTGGTGAATCACTATATTGCAAGTACAAAAGTGGGAGGCTTGTTACTCTGCTAGGAATGTAATCGACCTTCTACAGAAGTTCCTGATGATTTGTTTTCTTTGCCAAATGAAAAGTTATTAATAATTGGTAGAATTTTATTTATTGAAAGGCATAGATGGTTTCAAGCATGCTATAGTATTTATCTAAAATTTTGGTGGCTTGTACTTAGGGTTAGCACGATAAATAGAAACTACTTTGTTGAAATAGTAATTGATGTCAAATGTTGCAAATATCTATGGAAAAATTACTAGAGCACCTTGACATTTACCAATCTCGACTTTCATGTGATAGTACTTTGAAAAAGTTACTAAACTGATGTGAGATGATAAAAAATATGAAATATTACTAGAAAGTTACTTACTGATGATAGATTCTGTGATTACTTCGCACTTATGTAGAGATTTATTAAGCCATTAAAAGAGTGATTTGGATGATAGCTACCTATACAATTGGGAAGTAACTAAAGCTATAGGACATTGTGCACCTCAGATATTATGGGCTTCTACCATCAGTAGCCACAGGAAATTTACTCGTTGATTGAAGTAAGAAAATGTTGATAGAATTTCCAATATTAGACAGGCTAACTGTTCTCATGCCCCTTTATGTTCATTATGCGGGCCAACTTTACTTATTATTCATTGTAACTATTGTCTCTAGATGAATAATGTAAAACTGTCTTGTGTTTCCCCATATTCTAGATAGTCTTGGTTGAATAATCTTTCATCTTTGGCTTATAATCGTAAGTGTGTGTTATATTCACTATTAAAATATAATGTGTTATTTTCCTACTGAATTTTTGGTTGGCTTTTTGAACAATAGCTTTTCATGATCAAATTTATAGAAATTGTCGGGAAAAAAAACTTCAAATTAATTGGATGGACGATATAAAAGACTCGCACTGACGTAGTTATGTAATCTTCCTTGATACATAACTTAATGTTAATTAATCACTCATCGATGAAAAAAGAAGACAATGGGGAATTAAACTGAATTTGATGACCAATAAGATTTGATGCACAACATTTTCCAAGAGAATCTTTATGTAATTGTCTAGGTAGGTTTCGTAATTAGATTAACATTATGAGCTATGGCTTTTATATAAAATAAATGGAAGGAAAGGGAAAAGAATTTATAATTCCTCATGCACCACTTCCTCAAATCTGTTCATGCTATCATTATCCTCATGATCAAGATAGGAGAGGCTACAGCTACGTGGTAGATGGAAGAAGCAGCCACATGGTGGAACAACCCGAAACTTTACATGGCTCAATGACATGTGGTTCTTATCCTCTTTTATACATGTTTTATTAGATTAGTTTAGGTAACATAATGAGCAAGGAAAGATTTTGTAATATCTCTGGTCTCTACTGTACACATATTGTCCACTTTGGATACTAAGTCTTCATGGTTTTGTTCCTCTCGAGGCAACCCATACTACCTCAAGAAAACGCGTCTGTACAGTTAGAGGAAACCCAAGCCTTATAAGTTAGCCCATGACTTCTTCCCTAGGTGATGTGGGACAAGAGAGGGACTCCTTCCTAGCGCACGTCCGAGGACCGTTGCTCGGGCCGTCACACTCTCTACCTTTGGTGGGTCTATGTTTTTGGGAAGTACTTGAGGAATTTCTGCTTCACTAGGCCCCTCGGACTAGTTTATTATTGAACTACTGATTAAACAATGTTTATGTACCTCATTGAGAGAGAGTCATCCTTGTAGTTTCAAGGAAACTACACTTTGTATTTTAGCTATGTGTGCATATTGAAACCATGCAAGTTTCACATGCAAAGCAGTGGAAACTCTCCATGCTTAATGCATCTCCTCCATTTGACCTAAAAGAAAACTTATCTCCTCCATCATGCAACATACTAACCGTGCAACAAAGCTAGGATTTCTGCTTGCAACGGTGAGGAATCATGGATCTCCTTGGTGAAGCCATCAACGATCACGCCATTTGAATTGCGTAAGATCCTTGTGACCGAGCTTGGCATCTCTCCATCCACCCATGAGCAGTCCCAACTTCAAAGATTGGCTGTCCGACGGCTCCCATCTCATAGGTACAGGCGACAGCTTTTCCTTTTCCTGTTCTTAGATTCCATCGGCTAAGACTTTGGCTTTGTGCTTCGGCTGCTTCCACAATGGCGTCTAGTTGTGGGGCCTTGCCGTGGAATTCCTAATTGTTCTTATTTTTGCAAAACTGCTAGAGCACTTATGCTATAAATCATTCTTCTGATGAGTTCGATTTTGTTTCAAAAAATTCTACCAACCACTTGTCCTTTCTAGTTGCTGTCCTTGTGCTATTACTGAGGTTGAGGCACGAGTTTGACCAGATGTTTTGGGCCCATTTGCAGAAGAAAAGCATGTGTTCAACGGTATTTGGATGTTTCCAGCATAGAGGGCATAAAGGGTCGGGTAATATTCTATTCTCCTGAACAGATTTTCCTTTGTCGGTATTGCATCTTGGCATAAGCTCCACAGGAAGATTTTTAGTTTGGGGGGATAAATAGAGCCCAAACAATGAGGAAATCGTAAAATTTCTGTAATACTATTCAACAAGTGCATATGGACACTAGTTCTTAGGCAATCGATGATAAATCCTTGTTCATTTTTATTGTTGCATTAATTTTCACTTTGCTTAACTAAAAATGAAATAAAATAAAATAAAAGAAGAAGAGGAATCTGTTAGATCCTGGAACCGACCTTGGAACTTGTAATAGGGTAGTTTCTAGGTTTTGACAGGTACTTTCCAGGTTCCGAAAAATAAGGAACCTGTATTCGAGGGTAAGTTCTAGGTTCCAAGCGGAACCTGGAACCTCTCACCCCTAGTGTAAAATGTTGGTCATGGTTTGAGATTGGTGACAATATATATTCTGACTCCCCTTCTGAAACCCCCATTTTTAGAGAGCCATGGAGTTTGAGCTATATGAAGCCGCAGTGGAAGGAAATGTCCATTCGTTGCTTACCATACTTAGCAAAGATAGGTTACTTTTAGATAAAACTATGGTTGGAAATCAAACCGAAAGTCCTTTGCACATTGCGGCAATGCTAGGACACTCGGGATTTGTAGAAGAGGTCCTAGCTCGGAAGGTTGAAATAGCCAAAGAGCAAAATTCTCAAGGATTGACCCCTCTTCATCTGGCAATGGCAAAGGGGTACTTCCACATGGTAAAAAACTTGTTAAGAGTTGATCCTAAAGTGTGTTTCTTCCATGACAAATACAGAAGAAACCCACTGCATGTTGCGGCTATGAAAGGCCACGTTAACATCTTGGAACTATTGGTTCGAGTGAGACCTAGTGCAGCTCGGGATATCTTGGAAAATGGCCAGACGATTATGCATATATGCATGAAGAACAACAAACTGAAGGTTTTGAAGCTGTTGGTCGATATTTTGGACGATGAGCAATTTATCAACTCGAAGGATGAAGATGGGAACACAATTCTCCATCTAGCTTGTCCCTGCTGATAGACAGACCACGGTATGTTCATACAACGACACTTGAGGTACTAGGCACATTTAGTGGAGCAAATATTAAGTGATTTTGAAGTGTCACGTCAATTGCTGACTTGGTGTGCATTTTTTCAGTCATGGCATGCAATAAGATGACATGAGTCTGCTAAAAAAGACTAGTAGCAAAGTTAATTCTAGAAAATTATATAACATAGACTCTCATCCTCTTCAAAATTGACCTTGGTTCATTCTGGTGGCAATCATCAGCAGCATGAACTCTTCCTGAGTAAAAAGGAGTTAACCCAGAAATTACAAACTACCAAGGTTTGTCAACTCTCGTCCTATTAACAAAAGGTGAAAGAATGAAATCCAAGATTGCGGATAACGTGTTCACAACTTTACATCCACCCAGAGGAAAAGAAAACGGAAATGAAAAAAAGAAAAAGTGGCAAAACAGTTTGCACGAGATGGTTAATGTGGTAGCGGTTTTATTAGCTAGCATGGCATCCCAAGCATGGATCAACTTACCTAACAGAATTTGGGAGGGCAGAAAAAATCGTGCAGCACATACTGGGGGTGACTTGCCAATGGTTAAAATGCTATGGAATTTGGACAAGCTTTTCGTGTAAAGTATCGTGATAAGCTTCGACACATCATTTACCATAATTCCATTGTTGGCAAGTTTTTCGTTAAAGTAGCGGATCCTCACCAGGATTGCCATACTTACAACGTGGGTTGCAGTCATCTTCATGGGGGGTGCTTTATCTATGCAAATATTAGTATTGACAGAGGATGACGAAGGGTATTCTACATATGAAACAGTTGGGACTGCAATGGAGGTATGGGCTGTATTAATGATTCTTATTTTCGGGTGCCACTTATTTGTGCCGATCCTGAAATGGTTACCTGAAGTCCTAAAATCAGTATTCAAAGTCTCGAAGTTCATCTCCAAGGCCTTGAAGAAACAGAAGCGGGAGTATCTTACAATTTAGTGGCTTTATGTCTGAATAAATGTAAAACGATGGGGTTTCCATGTATTGTGGACAGATGTTTTACTTGATTTGATTTGCGATGCTTCCCTTTAAGGAATATTCCATGGTATTAGGACTTATAATCTCAATTTTAGAAATAATACAAACATTTCATATGACGAAGGGTGTATAAATGAAGTCTCCACTCAGTTTCGCATTCTATCTTAATCATCGATGATGTTCACTAGGGCCCTAGGCATTTATCTTATGCTTAAAACAACCATAAGCATCTTCACATGACTGCCTTAATCAGGAATCCGCAAAGGTCATGGTTGATGAATGTACAATACATAATAATTAAAAATATATTTATGGTGCTTAGTTACTTCTGTGTGCAGTGGTGGCCTTCAATTATGTACTCTGCTTTATAATTGCTCAATTGATTTGTTTTAGGCTATCAAGTGCCCTTCCGGCTGTAGCATTTGGTGCAGGATTTGGTGTGAAGTTTTTCCAAGAATGGCATTGTTCAGTCGTTTATCAATGCTCACAAACTTACTCCACGTAGTTTGGATTTATCATCTAGCATACTACAGAATTCTAGATGATGCTATGGATTTCTGAGAATTGCTCTAGAAAGTAAGGGTGGGTATAATGTATTACTTTTCAAGGAAACTCTACTTCATTGATTTTGAGCATGGGTCATTTAATTACGGAGGGTTTGACATAGGGAACTACTTGAACGAATATGTAGGCTATTAGCTAAAATGCAAAGGCTTTTAGCTGAAGGGGTTTTGTGAAAATTAAATACTGTTTGGTAAACTGAAATTTGAAAGTGCCTTGGGGAGTAACTTTGAGAGAAAAGCTGTTTGGTAGAAGCACATTTGAATGGTCCTTTGGTGTGATTAATTAAAGCTTTTTAACATTTAATTTGTTTAAAATTGAAAAATAAAGACAAGTATAGCAATTTTTACGGTTTGAATGTTGAAAGCAATCTAAAACATTAATAAATTTATAAATGAAAAAAAGGCACATTTCTTTTTTGGCCTCATTCTACAATTGAGGTTTGTTAGAACCTAGAATATCCACTTGATGGAATTTTTGTAGGTTCTTAGCAATTTCAGCTGCCACCTTTGGCATCTCTGTTGCATGAAGCGGAAAATATAAAATTGACATGATGTCAACCAACAAATCATAGGTCCTAGGAACTCATTGAAGATATACAATTAATATGTTATCAGACTTAATGGAAGCTCATATGTTATCACTAACATATAGATGTTTTGATAAGTTTATTTAAAGAAAATAGAGTTATCAATCATGTAGTTATAGGTGTAAAAAAGTCAGCTTAAAAACCCACATAAAGTTGTGATATCCAAAGTCAAATAGATTAAGCAATTGAATTAGCTTTCATAGTGGCTACAACAAAGACCCAACTAAGGAAAAGAAAAGAAAAACTAGGCAAACAAACAAATTTGAAAGACTGAACTAGGTAACAACAAACATTCTCATGTTAGTCTTGACAGCCTGACCCTAATAGGTATATATGCCTAAATCGAAAGAATGTCAGTGGGTTTTTGAAAACATTTTAGTAACTGTGGAATTGTGAACATTTCATAGTTGAAGCGCCCAAAGTACTACATTATACCCACCCTTACTTTCTAGAGCAATTCTCAGAAATCCATAGCATCATCTGGAATTATATAGTATGCTGGATGATAAATCCAGACCTCCTGGAGTAAGTGTGCGAGCATTGATAAATGACTGAACAATGCCATTCCCAAAAACTACAAGCAACTTCGCACCAAATCCTGCAATCGGAAGAGTACTTGATAGCCTAAAACAAATCAATTGAGCAATTATAAAGCAGAGTACATAATTGAAGGCCACCGCTACACACAAAAGTAACTAAGCACCATAAATATATTTTTAATTATTATGTATTGTACCTTCATCAACCATGACCTTCGTGGATTCCTAATTAAGGCAGCCATGTGAAGATACTTATGGTTGTTTTAAGCATAAAATACATGCTGGGCCTAGTGAACATCATCGATGATTAAGATAGAACGTGAAACTAAGTGGAGACTTCATTTATACACCCTTCGTCATATGAAATGTTTGTATTATTTCTAGAATCGAGATTACAAGTCCTAATACCATGGAATATTCCTTAAAGGGAAGCATCACAAATCAAATCAAGTAAAACATTGGTCCACAATACATGAAAACCCCATCGTTTTACATTTATTCAGACATAAAGCCACTAAATTGTAAGATACTCCTGCTTCTGTTTCTTCAAGGCCTTGGAGATGAACTTCAGGACTTTGAATACCGATTTCAGAACTCCAAGTAACCATTTTAGGATCAGGACAAATAAGTGGCTCCTGAAAATAAGAATCATTAATATAGCCCATACCTCCATTGCAGTCCCAACTATTTCATATGTAAAATACCCTTTGTCGTTCTCTGTCAATACTAATATCTGCATAGATAAAACACCCCCCATGAAGATGACCGCAACCCACATGGTCAGTATGGCAATCCTTGTGAGGATCCGCTGCTTTAATGAAAAACTTGCTAATAATAGAATTATGGTAAATGATGTGGCAAAGCTTATCACGATGCTTTACACGAAAAGCTTGTCCAAATTCCATAGCCTTTTAACCATTGGCAAGTCGCCCCCAGTATGTGCTGCACGATTTTTTCTGCCTTCCCAAATTCTGTTAGGTAAGTTGATCCATGCTTGGGATGCCATGCTAGCTAATAAAACTGCCACCACATTAAGCATCTTGTGCAAACTGTTTTGCCACTTTTTCTTTTTTTCATTTCCATTTTCTTTTCCTCCGGGTGGATGTGAAGTTGTGAACACGTTATCCGTAATCTTCGATTCCATTCTTTCACCTTTTGTTGATAGGACGAGAGCTAAGAAACCTTTGTAGTTCGTAATTTCTGGGTTAACTCCCTTTTTACTCAAGAAGAGTACAATCTACAATTGATTGCCACCAGAATGAACCAAGGTCAATTTTGAAGAGGATGAGCCTGTGTTATATAATTTTGTAGAATTAACTTTGCCACTAGTCTTTTTCAGCAGACTCATGTCATCTTATTGCATGCCATGACTTAAAAAATGCACACCAAGTCAACAAATGATGTGACACTTCAAAATCAATTAATATTTGCTCCACTAAATGTGCCTAGTACCTCAGGTGTCATTGTATGAACATACCTTGGTCTGTCTATCAATAGTAGCCAGATGGACAATTGTGTTCCCATCTTCATCCTTTGAGTTGATAAATTGCTCATCATCCAAAATATCAACCAACAACTTCAAAGCCTCCAATTTGTTGTTCTTCACACATATATGCATAATTGTCTAGCCATTTTCCAAGATATCCTAGGCTGCACCAGGTCTTACTCGAACCAATAGTTCCAAGATGTCAACGTGGCATTTTATAGCCGCGACATGAAGTGGGTTTCTTCCATATTTGTCACGGAGGAAACACACTTCAGGGTCAACTCTTAATAAGTTTTTTACTATGTGGAAGTACCCCTTTGCCACCGCCAGATGAAGAGGGGTCAATCCTTGAGAATTTTGCTCTTTGGCCATTTCAGCCTTCCGAGCTAGGACTTCTTATACAAATCTCGAGTGTCCCAGCATCGTCGCAATGTGCAAAGGACTTTGGTTTGATTTCCAACCATAGTTATATCTAAAAGTAACCTATCTTTGCTAAGTAGGGTAAGCAACAAATGGACATTTCCTTTCCACTGTGGCTTCATACAACTCAAACTCCATGGCTCTCTAAAAATGGGAGTTTCACAAGGGGAGTCAGAATATATATTGTCACCAATCACAAACCGTGACCAACATTTTACACTAGGGGTGAGAGGTTCTAGGTTCCGCCTAGAACCTAGAATCTACCCTCGAGTATAGGTTCCTTATTTTTAGAACCTAGAAAGTACCCATCAAAACCTAGAAACTACCCTATTACAAGTTCCAAGGTCAGTTCCAGGATCAACAGGTTCCTCTTCTTCTTCTTCTTCTTCTTCTTCTTCTTCTTCCTCTTCTTCTTCTTCTTCTTTTATTTATTTCATTTTAGTTAAGCAAAGCGAAAATTAATGCAACAATAAAAATGAACAAGGATTTATCATCGATTGCCTAAGAACAAGTGTCCATATGCATTTGTTGAATAGTATTAAGGAAATTTTACAATTTCCTCATTTTTTGGGCTTTGTCTATCCCCCCAAACTGAGAATCTTCCTATGGAGCTTATGTCAAGATGCAATACCAACAAAGGAAGATCTGTTCAATAGAATAATATTACCCAACCCTTTATGCCCTCAATGTTGGAAACATCCAAATACCATTGAACACCTGCTTTTCTTTTGCAAATGGACCCAAAACATCTGGTCAAACTCATGCCTCAACCTCAATAACAACACAAGGACAACAACTAGAATGGACAAGTGGTTGGCAGGATTTTCTGAAACAAAACCGAACTAACTAGAAGAAGGATTTATAGCAGAAGTGCTCTGACAATTTTGGAAAAATAGGAACAATAAGGAATTCCATGCAAGGCCTCACAACCATACGCCATTGTTGAAGCAGCCGAAGCTCAAAGCCAAAGTCTCAGCCGATGGAATCCAAGAACGGGAAAAGGAAAAGCTAAGTTGTCGCCTATACTTGTGAGATGGGAGCCGCTGGACAGCCAATCTTTGAAGCTGAATGTGGACTGCTCATGGGTGGATAGAGAGATGCCAAGCTTGGTCACAGGGATCTTATGCAATTCAAATGGCGTGATTGTTGATGGCTTCACCAAGGAGATCCATGATTCCTCACCGTTGCAAGCAAAAATCCTAGCTTTGTTGCATGGGTAGCAAGTTGCGTGATGGAGGAGATAGGTTTTCTTTTAGGTCAAATGGAGGAGATGCGTTAAGCATGGAGAGTTTCCACTGCTTTGCATGTGAAACTTGCATGGCTTCAATATGCACACATAGCTAAAATACAAAGTGTAGTTTCCTTGAAACTATAAGGATAACTCTCTCTCAGTGAGGTACATAAACATTGTTTAATTAACAGTTCAATAATAAACTAGTCCAAGGGGCCTAGTGAAGCAAAAATTCCTTAGGTACTTCCCAAAAACACAGACCCACCACAGGTCCAGATTTTACAAGTGTCATATAAAATTTTGAGCACCCACAGGATCCCTATCATCATATATTTCTTTGGGTTATTCCACAGGATAGAGATACCACCTAGAGGTGTCAATGGGTCGGGTCGGGTTTTAATGTCACTCGACCCGACCCAAATCATGAGGGGTGTGTGCTCCGATCTAACCCGACCCGACCCTAAAAGCATATGACCCAAAGCAAAAAAATCCTGCTCGGGTTGGGTTGGGTCGGTTCGGGTCTATCTTTCTTTTTTTTTTTTAAATAATAATGGTGGTGGGATCATAAGCCTATCGGTAAGGATTGCTAGAGTGGTGCCCTAGTAAACAAGCATTACTTAGCAACATTGAGATAATGAACAGAAGAGAACAATAGTAACATAGGCTTCAAGTAGAAGGGAGAGTATGAGAAGCAAACCTAGTTGACTAGACTAAAAAATATCATCAACTTAAAATAGTATTTGAAAAACAACAATTTGTTTTCCAGATGAGCTAAAAACAGTACAAAATCTTAATGAAGGAAAAAGTGATAATGAAATGAAAAACTGACCAAAGATGTACATATAAATTCAGAGAATGTTAACAGTTAGATAATCTCTTTAATAGAAAGCTTCTCATCAACCAACAAGTTTAGCAACAAGTCTTGATCAAACGACCAACTCCTGCAAAGTATTAGTGAATGAATTTTCAAACTTTAGTTCTTTGAGGTCCAAATTTTGTGCATAACACTCTAGGAATCAATATCATTTAACCATCGTGTACAAAAAGCAAAAGATGAATATTACAAGCAAGGCACTTTGCTAGAATTATTTACAAGAGTGCCAAAGCAATGCAAAATCAATAATGCTTACCAGCAAGAGTTTCTTCTACTTTTTGCGCTCAGGAAGAATTCCAAGAGCATCCAGCATTGACTCATCCTGTTTTGTAACAGTAAATGTTGATAATAAATGGCAATATATACCGAATAAGGAATTGTAACTGGAAAGATACAACAGCCCAACCTTTTGTTTGTAACAGCATAGCCAACACACTCAACGAACCCAAAACTTGAACATTGTTTCCATCTTTGATGTACGTAAGTAATGTCTCCCTGCAAAGTTATAAATGTTAGAGAAAGAAAAAATGGAGTAAACATTAGCAACAAACTTCTGCTAATTTAGCATCTCCTCAGATATAACAACATATAACCAATTAGAAAACTCTAAAAGGGACCTCACTTAGCATGAGAACATGATGAAACACTAAGTGGCCCATTTATTCCATTTTTTGGGTCTTTGTAACAAAATCGAAACAATGATTTGCCATATTCAACGGTTTTTCATGTTGTTTCCACCTAAGCTTAAGCTATAATGGTTACCAAAGAAATTGAAACAATTGATTTGCTTCAGCTATTCAGAGGTTACATAACCTTTCTGGGAGTTGAGTACTGACTACAGGTCATATAACAATGAATCAATGATATATGTAGATGTGACTTAAATAAAGAGAAGCCTAGAACAAGGAGTTCTTAAATGAGGTGTCCTTATACAAGACCATGATATATTGAGAAGTGCATCATTGAAAGAACTTCACAAAAATACTTTCAACATAATCTCACATTTCTTCATGAACATCCAAAGATCTATCTTGGCTCTCCTAGCAAGTCTTAGCCGTAGCCAACAACTACAAGAGAACATGTATATCTCCAGCTTGGGTATTTCATGTCAGAGAAACCTCGGCAATTAATCAGCTAATCCTCCTCTCTACTTCAAGTAATAAAAGGACATTGGAATCCTTAATAAAAGAAAAAGTTTTTTGCTTTCAATTCCAAAAGGCAAGATGCACATCATAAAGCTCACCAAAGTTCACAGACGACAATCGGACGGATCCCAAACAAACATCAAACCTAGCTTCAAACTAAGCTCCCAAATTCACACATCACACAGAGCGGGTCTTGCTCTGGAAAACAACTTTGCTCAACTTTGAGGAAAAGGGATGAATCCCAAAATGAACACAGGGAACACAAGGATCTAGAAACAAGAGAAAATCACAAATGCACGCAGGTTCTACCCAACTACATCACCGACCAAGGAGAGGGGCCTCCTCCTCTTCCTCCTCCTGCTGTAGCAGATCTGCAAAACCCTAGAATGCAAGGAGCAAAGAAGAGGGTGGTGGCGGAGTCGACAAGAAGGCACAGTTGTCGACGGCAACAGTGGAGGCGGCGACGGCGGTGATTGGGTGAAGAGCATTTGGGTTTGGGTGAAAGGGGAACGTCTTTGTTTCAAACAAACAAACATGGATGATATTCCAGTTGCACACTGATTTTGCGGCCACATCCCCGGTCAAAAGACCAGACGACAGACAAGCCCGAACTAACCAAAGAACATCCGAATAACATTATCATCATGGATGGTACTTTCAGCGAGGCTCCTTTATTGCGTTTCTCCCTATTGATTGGTACTTTTATCATTAGTCTTGTCTGCTATAATAATCCAATAATAATTGGAAATTCTACTTTTTTATATCCAATATTCAATTGCTATTAATCCACGTATGACTGTCATGCTTTCCGTATTATAATCTCTATGAAACACGAATGGTTTATTGCGAAATTTTTTCTTGAACAATTATATAAGAACATAATGGATTTTTCCAAAAGATGTTCTTCCTTTGGACCGGCGAAAGATAAATATACTTTCCTAAAGAAAATATAATGTTAAAAAGCTTCTAATTTTTTCCTATTCTTTTTTAGTAAATTCCTTCATGGAAATGTAAGTTTCAACATCTCAATAACTAGTAAGTGCTTATCTAACTTGTGTGTGATAATATATGATAATCGACTTAATAAGTTGCTCTTTTCGATTTACTTAATTTGATTCAATAATATTTTGTTGAAGTTTGATGGTCCAAATTGTGCAAGAAGGGTGTTTGCAGGACTTCCTTGTTCTAGAAGGATTGTGCACTAAGATTGCAATAGTTTGATTGACAATATCTCTAAAAAGAAAAATAGAAGGATCGAGCATGAAACATTTAAGTTATGCATGACGTCTCCAGTTGGCCAAATCACTCCTTATCTCCATATCCACTTACTGGAAACAAATGTTTTTACTACCACAACAAACTATTTACAAGATTGAGAAGAAGAGTAGACAATTCTTATGGGTGGGACATGCAAAAATGCAAAATAGACCACACAAAGTTGCATGGGAAGTAAATTGCTTACCCAAAAGGGAGGGAGTATTAGGGCTGTTCAATATGAAATATTGGAATAAAGTACTGCTAGGCCACATGCTTTGAAACATCATCAATTATCCACCCCCCTTTCCTATGGAGTCATTGTGTTTGCAACACTAAATGCAAAGGCATTCGAATTATGCAACTCAACAACAAGGGTGATATGGCTTGGACTTGGCGAGGTCTTCTTAAGTAGAGACTTCCTCTAACTTCAGCCATTTCTAGCTCAATGTACTATGTAAAGATATATTTGACGAACTCAAACATGTTGGATCGACTGTCGAGTGGTATGGCATAATTTGGATTGGTGGTATCATCAAACACAATCGTATTAGCTGGCTTATTTGTAGGGATAGACTATTGATAGTCAAAATTGTATCACAATAGATGTCTTCAATTGATATCTAGTGTAATTTTTGCTTGAGTGGTAAATAAGACAAAACCCATTTATTCTTCCAATGCAACTAGACTAAAATTATGTGATGTGGTACTTTGTCTTCTCTAGGAGGTTGGATTGATGAACTTCATTAAATGATTAAGGCTACTAAACCAAAAACTTGGCAACGAGGCTCCTCAATGAATCTTTCTTAGCGACTATGTATTGCATTTGGATAGAGTGCAACCACGGACATTTTCAAAATTAATAAATCAATATTAATATAATTTTGGTTAAGGTGCGTAAAATCACAGGATGTAGAACTTTACTCTACCTAGTTGACTAAACAATGCAGTAGCAAGTAATTCTGTGAACCTGGGCTTTGGATTTTGTTTGATTTTTCCGTACTCTCCATGTGTGTAGGGCATGCGAATCGGCATTGTTCATCATACAGATATAAGGCTCTCATCGGTCCATCTTGAATGAAGAGAATAAATAATTATTGGACAGTGCTTATTTTAATATTTCACTGAAGACATATTGGTTCTAATCAAAAAGGAAAAAAAAGAAAAAACAAACTTCAGAGGTTCATTGATACCCCCATGGGAACCCTTTGCAACTAAAAGCACTAGTTTCCGTAAGTAGTTACCAGCCTTGTCCTTCCAAGGTTTCCTTTCCATCTAAATTTGTCATTTAGCATTTGTGTAAAGCATTTTGTTCTTAATGTAAAATTTTCAATCAATGCCGAGGATGAGATGATCAAAGAGAAAATGGCACTATGGAAGCGTGATATGAAAATCATCTAGGTATAAGGTCAAAAGGGGAAAAGGGAAGATTTCTTTCTAGGATGTAAATATGGGTTCAAAAGTGGGCAGCAGATAAATTTGAATCTTGTCAGTAATCTTCATTAATTACCACATCCCAAACCTAAGTTATAATCTTAAAAAGTTCACAATTTTAACCAAAGATTTCCATTTAGAAAAGAATTTGAACTTGTTAGAAACTAATCTTCATAGAGAGATTGCATATAATTGTTCTAGATGTCATTACTTTGTTAGTATTCTTGTGCTTTTCCTCTTAACCTATCTATCCTATCATTAATCAGGCCTAGAGATGGCTTTTTTGAATATTTAAATTATATGGTGTGTCTAAAAAAAAACAATTTTTTTGGTGGTACGTATAAAGTAATTTAAGCCGTTAAAATTACGTGAGTTTCTGGGTTGTCATTGCTGTACACCTAGAATTGTCCTTTGAAGGATGTGTAGACTCTATGGTCAACACCATTTGAAGAGTTTGTGACTTGATTATTAATATTAAAGTGCTCATGGCTAGTGACTTTGGTCTGCTTGCTTACCATGTGATGCTCAATGCTCTTGGAAATGTACCGGCACTGAAAATTATATTATCAAACTAAGTAAAAGGCAGGGTTTCAGCCGGTTGTGGATCTCTAGTATCAAACTAACCCTCCTATTCAGATGATCTCCATCGTCCACGTGGTGTATTGGATCACACGAGAGGCTTGCTTGCCGGCAATAGGAATTGATCACCATGCCGTCGGCCTCGACATCACCGCTTGGTGCCACCAGCGGCGGCGCCGTACATGGGCTGGTGTAACGGCCACGCGCACTACCCCAGGCACTACATCTCCTTTGCTTCCCATAGCTTAGCTTTTTCCCTAGCTCCATCGTTAGTTGGGGGTTCAATAGCTAATATCATAAAATTATTTGTAAAACGATTAACTTGAAAATCAAACTTACAAGATATGCTAATTGCTTTCTGTTCTTGATATGTGGTTGGTGGAGAGAGGTGTGAAAAAGGCGTTTATGGATATCACTGATTTAAGTTAATTGGGTATATGACAATCCAAAATAATGGGTTACGAGGGGAAAATGTACTTATAGATCACATAATCTATGTAGTAGTATAAATCATCATTCCAAAAGGAATGATTAGAGAAATATGAGGACTCAGATGGGCACATGCATGGGAGATCACGGGGGTTAGATGATTGCAAGGGAAACGCAATGTGGCATTCCAGTTGCTTGAGAGCGTTGGAATTTTTGAGATTGAAAAGTTACAAAGAGTAAATCTAAGGGACCATTAGTGGAGATCAAACGCATAAATTTTATCAGCTTTCATTTATTCAAGAAATTAATAGGTTGCCAAAAGTGGGAATGCCTTGGACTACAGCAAAGAAATAAGTATTGGGAAAGGCCCTCAAGGCCCTTTCGATCTTTTTATGATGTTCATAGAGATCACTTGGATCTAGGAATAGGACCACCTTCTTCCTGAACATAGGACCCTTTAGGTTTAGGACCATTAGTGGAGATCAAACGCATAAATTTATGAGCTTTTATTTATTCAAGAAATTGACCCATTGCCAAAAGCGGGAATGCCTTGGACTAAAGCAAATAAATAAGTATTGAAAAGGCCCTTTTGATGATTTTCTGATGTTGAACCTAAAGGGTCCTAATTTCAGGAAGAAGGTGGTTCTACTCCTAGATCCAAGTGATCACTTGAACCTAAACGTCGTTGAAGATGTCCGTGAAAAAGTTAACTTTATTAGATGTTTACGTGCAATCAATCTATTTGTACCGTTTTGTTTTTTTCTCTTAAGTTTTCCTTTTGTCTTCCAAATTTCAGACTATTTTTTGTCGGGTGGGCGAGGCAGGCTTCGCCCACCGTGTCCATCTTCTGGGCGGCCTCCCCACCGAAATGGTTCCCGTGGTCTTGGCCTGCATCGGCCAGGGTGGACGCTTTGTTACCACTTAGGGTGGGCTTGCCTTCAAAAAAAAAAAAAAATTATGGGTCGGGCACATATTTGTTGAGGTATCAGATCAGGCATGGTCGTGGAATCCTGCAAGAGGTGACTATAAAACATGTTGTTATGTGTTTCGTTCAACCGCACTAGATACTCTAATCTCGTTCGACTCATCAATCTCTGAACTGCTGGTGAGCTCTCTTATCGATTCCACTTATAGGCGGTGCCCCCGTATGAGTGACCGGCCTTTTTTTTTTATTTATTTCCATGGAAAATGCAAGGCACAAAAAAAAGAGAAAAAAAAAAACGGCTTGATAAGAACTGCATGCACTTCACAACGACACCGCCAAATGAAGGTTCGAAAATACGCATGTGAGAGACACGAGAGCAACTCGGCTGGTTTTCTCCTTCAAAACCCTTCTCTTGTAACTTGAACGGTCAAACCCCTTCTCTTCGTCTTTTTCAAGCACAAACCCTACTCCTCTCACTCAACCTCGGCCATCCCCGTTGCGCACACAGCAGACCACCTCCTGCTTCTCTCGTTCTGTATCTGGAGAAATCTCGGGTAAGAGCCCTTCTGTCTTTGCTTTGATCGCAGTGTTTCTTCGAAGCCAACGAGATTTGCTTTCCCAGGAGCGTTTGTAAGCCAACGAGATATGTCAAATGGGAGGTTCGATTCATGCCAAAAGGTCTTTTATCTTCTAGCATTTTATTCTTTATATATTTATTTTTGGTCATGTCTTGGTGGGCATTGGTGAAGTTTTAGCCTAGTTTTCAATCTATTGAATTGACAAAAAGAAAAAAGGTCAGAAACGTGGAAGAAGCCCAAACCCAAATGCCCCTTTTTTTGATAGTTGGGGAGGATTTCTATTTGACTTGGACTTGGCTGCGTTGTTCAATTTGTCCATCCAACCTCAGGGCTCAATCATTAGTGATGTAATAGGGAGATAGGTATGAAATGTTTGAAACTGAAACGTGAAAATGAAGCCATGTCAGGTAATAGATGAGATAGCTGGAAACTTTGTTAGATAAGATGAAAAATGAGAACAAATTTCATAGATATGAAAGTGTTGTTTTTAAGGATAATTCCGCCCCTTGTAATATTTGATTCGGTGCTACTTCTTCTAGTAGTGGGAGATACAACATATCTTGTTCTTTTTTGACATGTTTTGATTGTGATTATGGAAATTCTCTTTATATACAAAATGAAGGAGAGTGTTAATAAAGAAACAAATCAAATCAGATGTAGCAATTCGACAAAAAAAAAAAAATTGAACGTGACAAAACCGTAATAAGAATGGCATTCAAGTTTTCAAAACTATCAAAATATCAAACAAGGATGGTAGATCATAAGAATAGTGTCAGCTAAGCTATAGACTTTGTTGTACGAGTGAAGACCAAAAGTCAAAAATGGTGGACAGGAAATGATGGGAGGAAATGCCTTACGTTGGGTACATGGGAAGTATTCGTGTTTCTTGGTGCCTCCCGTCTCACTTGAAGTCTTCTCATGGGATCTTTGAGCAGATGCTGCGACAAAATGAAGTCCAGAAGCTTCAGCACTTCCGTCGAAAATGGTGCGGATGAATTTGGGACCCATGGGAGGCTAAAGCTCTTGTGCAAATGCCTTCTGGTAGAAAATAAGCATGTAGGGGAAAGCCTAAAAAAGGGGTAAGGGCCTCTGTTGCAGAGGAACTCGGTGAAGTTTCGAGTGGTTTAATTTGATACCGACTGCATCATGTGAAATTCCTTGCCCTTGCTATTTCTAAGTCTAGCATGCTTGAATGATGAATTACTTATCTGCCTTCTATTGTTCGGTCAGGCATCGCCATATGCCTATGCAATTGCTTCGTCAAATGCCAGACATTGAGGAGGATTTGAGGACTTCCAAGGGTAAAATTTTATCAGGTGAAGATCAGGTTAAAAACGAAGAAAGAAGCGTAAGGTATAGGGTCCTGCTTGGGGACATGGCGGTGATACAATTGAAGATGTTAGTGGTCGATGAACTAGATACTCTATTAGAAGAAGAGGCAAAAGGAAATAGTGACTACTATTCAGAGCGAGGATTGCCTGAGCTATATCGGGAAGTACAATTCCTGCAGAATGATAATTTAATCGACCTATTCTCCTGGTTTAGGCCTATGAAGGAATTTGAAACCTAGCTGTGGAAAGATTCTAATATAATTGCGGTCATCCTTGCTATGAGCAAGGCTTTCGGTGAGCATTCAGGAACTTGGTGAAGAGTAACCCCAATGGTTCAGCTCTTATGAAGCATCAACTTCAATCGGCTCAACACTCCAAGCATCTTGCTTGGATCAAGCACTCTACCTTGTGAGATGCCCCCTCTCAGCATTCATAAAGCAGAATTTGTAGATGATGATATCCCTTAAAATATATGTCAAGTTTGAGCACTCTGAATAAACATGGTCTTTATTGTAGTGTGGTGACTTTCCTAGAATTTGTGTAGTGCTGCAATTGTTGGTTAGACGTTATGTTGAGGAATTGTTGGGCAAACAAGCAAGCTTCCATCCATTGGTATCGTTGGCAATTGTGTATATGGGGGTTGAATGGCCTGTTATGTGCTGAATTTGTTGGATAGTGTCTTTCCATTTAAGTTTTGTGCTGCTGCATGCACTTGATATTATCTTGTCACTCTTGCATTATTACTTGATCTTTAATAATTTGGCAAAATTTGTCAACTATTATTTTATAATCTATCCACCTCTTATTTACTTCAACATAAGAAAAAGTGAAGTAGTCTTATGGATTGGTTTGTGTTTGCATATCATACTCCCTACAGTATCGTTACCACATTAGAGGTTAATCCATCAAAATTCGGGATGTTATATCATTAGCCATAATGTAAATAAGGGTTAAGTGCAGTAGAAGTCCTAAAACTTGTCACGAAAATGTATTTGAGTCATAAAACTTGCAAAGAAAAGTGCAAATAAGTTCTAAAACTTGTCAAAATGTTTTATTTGAGTCCTAAAAATTGACGTCGTTAGCCTTTTTTGTTAAAAATGCTAACGTGGCATTTAAAATTAATTTTTATTTCACACGTGGCTTTTTTAATTTTTTGTTCATTTTATAAAAAATAGATTTAAAAACTAAAAAAATTGGATTTATTGATTTTATCTTATTTTCAACAAAAAAAGAAAAAAATGAAATTTATTTAAAAAAAGAAAACAGTTTAAAAAAAAAATGGCAACATCGTCGAAGGGGCTAGCGATGGTCGCCGACCCTAGGTGCGGGTGGCTGGCTCTCGCCGGCCCCTGCAAGGGCCAATGATCCTCGCCAAGCTCGGGCGAGGGTGCCCAGTCTGGGCACGCCAGCCCTCGCGGGGGTCGGGTGGCCGTCACTCGGCCTAGGTGAGGCGTTGCTGGCCCTTGCGAGGGGCTGGTGACCGTCTCCAGATCTGGGCAAGCGTCACTGAGATCTAGCTGTTGGAGAAATCTTCCTGAAATATTTTGAAGCTGACAAAACGTTTCCATCAGTCTAGTCTGAAGATTTGCAGACTCTACTATTTAAAGTCTGAAAACCTCTGGACTGCCAGACTCAAGACTCAAAGTTTATTCTCATTGACAGTTTCTAATCCGTCGAAGAAAGGCTATCCAGAACTGGGTGTTTCATTAAGGATTTGACCTTATTGACTAGAGAAGTTCTCTTGGCTGGATATGATATAACGGATTCCTTTATTCGAATCAAGATTGATTAATGATCCGGTGATTGGAGAAGTATACTTGGAAGGTTCTACTTATGGAAACCGAGATCTTGATTGTATGGGCGAGCAAGATTGATAGGCTATCGACATGTTCCTTTAATAGCTCGAATGATCTTCCTAACTGATTCCGTCCAACGGGTAGATTGGAGGAATTCCTTTGGTAAGTGCCAACGGGTATAATGGTATAAAGGAGTATATAAGAAAGACATTCCAATTGTTTGAGTGTGTGCACGATAGAAGAATTCCAAAGTCTAAAATTCTTTGTTCTTAGTCAATTTATTTGTTGAGCGAAATATTGTACACAAAAGAGAGTCTATATCTTTAAGAAATCCTGAGGAAGTGTGGTAGAGTATCTACATTGTGGAATCAATGGAGAGCCTTGCTGTAACAACTCTTTTGTTCATAGTGAAATCCAGTCGGTGGGCTATCAGTGCGGAAGAGTGGACGTAGGCTTGGAATAAGCCGAACCACTATAAACCTTGTATTCAATTTTCTCTTCCCTACTCTCTACTTTACTTTGATCATAATTTATTTTGTTAACAAAAGGAGAACTTCCTTTCTATTATATGCTTAGTATTGCTCTCTTATCTCGAGAAATTATTTTTACACCTATTCACCCCCTCTAAGTGCTTATACTAGCTATCTCAATTGGTATCAGAGCCTATGTACTCACTTTGTTTGAAGTGTTTTACTTTAGAGTTAAAGATCCATGGCTAGTATGTTAGCTCCAGGGTTGGTAGAAGGGCAAAGCAATACCAGACCGCCTTACTTTGATGGAAATGATTACAATATATGGAAAAATAAGATGAAGGCATTCCTAAGATCAAAGGATCCTCTGGAATGGGACGTTGTAGACAAATGAATCATTTCTAAAGCTGCACCTGTCTCAGAGAGAAGAAAAGATGCTGTTGAGTCTAGTGAAATTACTCAGGAAGAGATAATCAAGAGACGAGCTTTTGATGCAAAAGCAATTTATTCTTTATATTGTGCTTTGTCACCTACTGAATATAACAGAATATCTTCTTGTGTTACAGCAAAAGAAGTCTGGGATAGATTACATATTACCTATGAAGAAACCGATCGAATGAAAGAAACTAGAATCAACATTCTCCTCGGTCAATACGAAGCCTTCAAAATGAAATCAGGAGAATCTATAACTGACAGGTTTAATCGTTTTACAGAAATCATGAATGGTCTTGAAAATCAAAGTCAACCAATTTCTGATCCCATGAAGGTAAACAAGCTACTGCGTGAACTCTCCAAGGATTAGAATCACATAAAGACCTCAACAAGAGAGACACAAAGAATCATACCACTATCTGTTGATGAGTTGGTTGGGACTCTTCAGTTTTATGAAATGGAACGAATCAATGAAGATGAAGATCCTAAAGGTAAGAAATCCATTGCATTAAAATCCAATGATGATTCTAATATTACAGATTCTGAAGACGATATGGATGATGAGGAGCTTGCTCTCATGATAAGAAGATTCAGAAAGCTAAACAGAAAAGGAAGAAGATTCAATCCAAAGAAACAGAGTTTTCAAAAGCAACAGACTAAGTTTGTTGAGGATGATGAATCAAATAAAGATGTAGTTTGCTTTGAATGTAAGAAAAATGGACACATTAGACCCAACTGTCCTCTTCTAAGAAAGAAGAAAGGAAAAGCTAAAAAGTATCGAAAGGCTCTTAAAGCAGAAACCTGGAGTGATACAGAGTGTGAAGAAAGTGATGATAATTATGCTAATATATGTTTGATGGCACAATCGGATTTAGATTTAAACTCCGAGACAGACTCAGATTCAGACAGTGAATTTGAGGTGAGTAACTTCAAAATCCCCATTAAAGTTTCTAAATACATTGATGAGTTATGTTTTAGTCTTAAGACTTCTCTTAAAAGGATTTCCGAACTTAAAAGAGAAAATTCTGCACTAAAACAACAAGAAAATGTTTTGAAAGAAAAGGTCAAAGTTTTAGACAAAAATGTTTCTACCTTGAAAGAAAATAAATGCAATCTTTCAAAAGAAAATGCATTCTTGAAAAATGATATCTCAAATATTTCTAAAAGATTTTCTATAGGATCTGAGAAACTGGAAAAAAAATTTTCTGTTCAAAGATCTTATTTCAATAAATATGGTTTGGGAATGACTGCGGAAACCATTTTTTTAATTGATTTTCCTAAAGTGAAGGAAATAATTAAGCAAAGACTCACAAGAGATCCTTACAAAAATCAATTTAAAAAGATTTTTGTAAAACCAGTAGGTCGCAATGCTCTCAGATGTTCAAAGTGCAATAGTGCAGATCATTTTGAAAAAGAATATCCTATGGTTTGAAAACCTGTTAATAAAGTATGGGCAAAAACCGCATATCATACTAACACCAATGGACCTAAGAAAATATGGATACCAAAGAAAGTTTGAGTCTCTTTTTTAAATGCAGGTCACTATCAAGAAAAAGGTAAAATGGTATCTAGATAGTGGATGCTCAAGACATATGACAGGAGATTCAAATTGCTTCATAAAGCTCGTTCAAGTAAATGGTGGAAAAGTCTCATTTGGAGGAAACAACAAAGGAAGAATTGTGGGATTTGGAACTGTAAAGATTGGAAACCTCACAATAAGTAATGTTTCCTTAGTAGAAGGACTCAACTACAATCTGCTCAATATCAGTCAGCTGTGTGATACCGGTTTCAAAATCAACATTCAAGAGGGAATATGTTCAGGAACCAGTAAAGATTCTACTCAGTCATTCATGGGTCGAAGACATGGAAATACCTACCTCTTGGATGTGAAACCAGATGAATCGTAATGTCTAATCTCAATTCAAGACAAAGCGAACTTATGGCACAGAAAGCTTGGGCACATCAATATGAAGCAGATAGCCAAAATTTCAGCAAAGAAACTTGTTCGTGGTTTACCCAATCTATCATACCAAAAGTCTGATCTATGTACACCATGCATATTGGGAAAGCAGGTAAGAAATTCCAATAAACCAATGAATCAAGTTTCCACTAATCGTGTACTGCAGCTTCTGCATATAGATCTCTTTGGACCAACTAGAACTCAGAGTATTGGAGGTAAGAAATATTACCTAGTAATTGTGGATGACTACTCATGATTTACTTGGGTATATTTCCTGGCAAGTAAGTCTAAAACATTCTCTTACTTTGAAAAATTTGCTAAAAAGGTTCAAAATGAAAAATGGTATGTTATTTCAAGTATAAGAATACATGGAGGTGAATTTGAAAATCAAGATTTTACAAAATTTTGTGATGAATCTGGTTTTCAGCATATGTTTTCCTCTCCATATACTCCAGAGCAAAACGAAGTTATGGAAAGAAAAAAATAGGTCGCTTCAAGAAATGGCTAGAACTCTTTTACTTGAAAGTAACATCTCCTCACGATTTTGGGCTGAAACAGTTTCTACAGCCCGTTATATTAATAATAGAGTTTTTCTAAGGCCTATTCTGGAAAAAAAAACCCCTATGAGTTATTCAAAGAAAATAAGCCTATTGTTTCATACTTTCATGTGTTTGGATATAAATGCTTTATATTGAAAAATGCAAATGATCGAGTTGGCAAGTTTGAAGAAAAATCAGATGAAGGCATCTTTCTTGGATATTCTACCTCAAGTAAAGCCTACAGAGTCTACAACAAGAAGTCTCAATCTGTAGAGGAATAAATGAATGTCAAATTCCAAAATTCTATGCAAAATGAATCTATTCAGACTCATCTTGAAGAATTTGAATCTACTCCATACTTTACAAAGTCTAAATCTCGAGAAGTAGCTTAGACTTTAAAAGATCAGCAACAAGTGATTATTAAAGATTCACATGAAGGAAGTGATCATCAACCTGACAAATCAACCAGTAACTGGAAGCATAAGTCCAGTCATCCCAAAGATCTCATTATTGGCGACATTAATGAAGGAATTCGCACAAGATCCAAAAGGCGCAAAGAGTCTAATGCTATGACTCTTATTTCTAAAATAAAACCCAAAAACATAGAAGAAGCTTTATCTTATGAAAGCTAGATTGAAGCTATGTAAGAAGAACTCAGGCAATTTAGTATTAATGATGTATGGGAATTAACTCCTAAACCGAAAGGTAAATTTATTATTGGAGCTAAATGGGTTTTCAGGAACAAGATGGATGAGAAAGGAAATGTCGTAAGAAACAAAGCAAAACTCGTGGCGAAGGGATATACCAAGAAGAAGGGATAGACTATGACGAGACTTACGCACCAGTAGCAAGATTAGAAGTAATTTGATTATTACTTGCTTTTGCTTGTTTTAAGAATTCCAGGTTATTCCTGAATGGATTTATCAATGAGGAAGTCTATGTGGAACAACCACCTAGGTTTGAAGACCCAAAGAAACCGGACTCAGTATTCAGACTAAAAGATGCCTTATATGGTTTAAAGCAAGCACCTTGAGCTTGGTACGACAGGCTAAGTAAGTTTTTAATTCAAAACGGCTTTGTAAAAGGTAAAGTAGACACTACTCTGTTTATCGAAAAAGAAAACAAAATTTTTCTGCTTGTTCAAATATATGTTGATGATATTATTTTTGGATCCTCTAATGAAAGTTTGTGCAAGAAATTCTCTAAGTCTATGCAGGATGAATTTGAAATGAGCATGATGGGTGAACTAACCTTCTTTCTTGGACTTCAAGTGAAACAATTGAAGGAAGAGACTTTTATTCATCAAGAAAAATATGCTAATGATCTTGTCAAAAACTTTGGATTGGAAAATTGCAAAAAGACTGATATACCAATGTCAAGTTCTTTGAAGATAGACAAAGATGAAAGAGGAAAGAAAGTTGACCAGAAGTTATACAGGAGATCTTTGGTTCACTTATTTATCTTACTGCTTCTAGACTTGACATTTTGTTTAGTGTTTGCATTTGTACTAGATTTCAAGCAGATCCTAAAGAATCTCATTTAAGTGTTGCAAAGCGTATTATCAAATACATTACATCAACTTCGAGCATTAGTCTTTGGTATCCTAAAAATGGGAGACTTTACTCTTCTTAGATACTCAGACGTAGATCTAGCCGGTTGCAGAGTTGATAGAAAGAACACCTCGGGTACCTGTCAACTACTTGGAAGCAAGACAGTGTCTTGGCTTTTAAGGAAGCAAAATATAGTAGCTCTTTCTACAGCAGAAGTAGAGTATGTAGCTCTTGGAAGTTGTTCACAAATTCTGTGAATAAAACAACTGCTAAGAGACTTTGGAATTGAAGATTCATGCACGGAGATTAACTGTGACAACACCAGCGCAATCAATCTCACAAAGAATCCAATTCTTCACTCAAGAGCAAAGCATATAGAGATTCGACATCACTTCATAGAGATCATGTTCAAAATGGAGAAGTTTCGATTCAGTTTGTTGACTCAAAGAACCAATTGGCGAATATATTTATAAAACCTTTGGAGAAAAATCAATTTGAAATCATCCATTCCAAACTCAACATCTTGAAGTTTGAAGAAGTTAAAGTCTAGAGACTCTCAGACTCAGACAAACAAGATTTTTGACTGTAAGTTATTTTATTCTCTCTCATATTAAATCTCGGAAATGTACAATCATCTATCTATAATTAATTTTTGCTACTTTCAATTTCCGTGATAAGTGCATTCTTTCTTTTTTAAAAATGAGTTAATTTTTTAAAAATGGCAGTTATCTATTTTTCGAAAAAGGCAGTTATTTTTAAAGGGCATCTTTTTACTTTCCATTACGACGTTTTGTATGCCTCTCTTCGACTGACCTATATACTATTCGTTCATCTTCATTTTACTCCAAAAACCCTAAAAAGCATCGATCTTCCACTCTTGTCTTGTTCTCTTTTTTAATCTTCGAAAAGTTGTCATCTTTCTTGGGAAAGTCAAGTTTGGAATCTTTCAAAGACTGTAAAAGATGTCGTCTCAAAGGAAGTCTTCGAGGATCACAAATAGGGGACCGCAGCAAATGCGTGAGGAGCCTATGCACTTTGATCTCACCGAGGAAGAAGAGTCTCCTAGTCAACAGCAGAGCCCACAACATTCTCAGCAACGTCCATCTTCTCCATCTAGACAGCAAGAGGTTGCTCGACAAGAAGAGGAAGAAATAATCGAAGATGCAGAACCTATAAGAGTCTTTAAGCCCTCTTTTACCTACAAGCTTTATCATGCTTTGAAAAGGGGTGGAACTCCTTTGAACTACATTAATGAATTTCTGAAAGACAAAGGGTACAAAAATGAAACCTTCTTTTTACGCACAATGGAATGGTTAGGAATTGCCCCTGCTGGATTGGCAGAAGAAGCAATGGAAAATATTCCAATTGATCCTCATGTTGGAGGGTTGAATCAGATAGATGGGAATGATGATGACAAGTTATATAGTCAGTTTCAACCGAGAATGGGTGTTGCGGCAAAAATTCGAGGAAAAAGGACGGACTTGTTTCGATCGGAAGAACAAAAGCATCTATACTCTAAGTTGTTGAAGCGTGGGGTGATAAACCCTAGAAGTGTGGATTTTGATTTCCTTGATGCTGTGAATGTTAATTTGAGGGAAAAATTCAGTCTTCTTCAACTTGAACAGTTAACGTTACGACTCTGAAGCCTATCTTGAACTCACGCATATTTCTATTTGAATCTTAATTTCTTGGATGCGAATAGATTCTCTTTTAGTGTCCGAGATCAGGACTATGTGGGGGATGTAGATATGTTAGCTGATGTCATTGGGGTTGAGAGAGGGAGATATCAACCTATCAATGTCTCTATTGCTCGTGCTACGTTGGAACTTGTTAAGGATAGAAGAACAGAGGAAAAGATTTCCTACTCGATGATGAGTGCATTTAACGTTCTGATTCACAAGATTGTGATTAATTGCCTCAGACCAAAATCTACTTTAAAGACTGATGTTTCAAACTCAGAGGCAAAGCTGATGTATGCCATCAATGCTGGGAAAAAGTTTTCTCTTCCTCACACTATTATGTTCAGATATAGCTAGTATGAGTACCTAGAGAGGGGTGAATAGGTATAAAAATAATTCCTCGAGATATGAAAGCAATATTAAGCAGTGAATAGAAAGGAGACTTCTCTTTAGTTAATAGAACGATCTGTTATCAAAGTAAAAACAAAGAGTAGGGAAGAGAAAATTCAATACGAGGTTTATAGTGGTTCGGCTTGTTCCAAGCCTACGTTCACTGTTCTACACTGACAGCCCACTGGCTGGATTTCACTATGATCAAAGAGATGTTACAGCAATGCTCTTCCTTGATTCCACAATATGGATATTCTACCACACTTCCTCAAGGTATCTCACAATATAAGCTCTCTTTTGTAAACAAGGCTTTTCGCTCAGCAAATGAATTGACTACGAATCAAGGAGCTTTAGACTTTGGAATTCTTCTATCATGCACCCACTCGAACAACTGGAACGTCTTCCTTTTATACTCCTTTATGCCATCATACCCGTTGGCACTTACCAAATGAATTCTTCCAATCTTCCGTTGGATGGAATCAATTAGGAAGATCATCCAAGCTATTAAAGGAACATGTTGATAGCCCATCAATCCTGCTCGCCCATACAATCAGAATCTAGGTTTCCATAAGTAGAACCTTCCAAGAATACTTTGCCAATCATCGGATCTTTAATCAATCTTGATTCAAATAAAAGAATCCGTTATGCCAAATCCAGCCAGGAGATCTTCTCCAGTTGATAAGGCTAAATCCTTAATGAATGACTCAGATCTGGAAAGCCTTACTTCAACGGATTAGAAACTATCATTGAGAATAGACTTTAAGTCTTGAGTCTGGCAGTCCGGAAGTCTTCAGACTTTGAATAGATGAGTTTGCTAATCTCCAGACTAGACTGATAGAAACATTTTGTCAGCTTCAAAATATTCCATAAAGATTTCTCCAACAATCTCCCCATTTTTTATGGTGACAAAACTTTTCTGCAGATTTGAAAAATTTTGACTTGCAAAACATTATTCAAGCAATATGGATGTCTTATAAAGATTAATGACTTAATGATAACACTAGAATCTGTAACCACAAAAAATAAGTTAGTTTGACATATAAAGTCATTCATAAGATATCAACAACACTTAATATAAAAGCAACAGCCAAATTCAAATCCACACCTCACTCAGTCTTTATCCAGACACACAAGTCAAACAAAACAAACTAAAAATTTAAACAAGTTAAGTTCAAAGTAGTTCAAAGCTTGCATCTCTCCCCCTTTTTGTCATCATAAAAAAGGTTGAGATGAAAAAGAAGTCAAATTTGCTTGAGAACGCGAACAAGCTGGAAATCTCCCATAGACTGAACGATGCCCTCCAACTTTTTCAAATCTTCCCTTAGATGAGCCATTTCTTCTCCTTTAGCATTGGCTTGAATTTGAGTAGAAAGGGCTTGAATCTGATCAGATAGGGAAACGGAAGAACCTTGTCCAGCATTCTTCAAGTTCTGAACCTCGCACTCCAAAGCATATATCTGACCTTGTATTTTCAGGAGAACATCAAGAATTCTGCGAAAGTCTGCTATATTATCAGTCTGCGTACTAGCTTCAGCACGATCTGATGAAGTAAAGGCAGACGATGGAATATCAACATAATTGCGCAGATTTGGCGATGAAGCACCATGACCCTCGTCTGGAAATTGAGAGGCATAAATGTCCTCTGGATCTGTAGGAGAACGGCTGACTCCTTCACTGTCAACAGGATAGAAGGTCATTCCTCTTTGCTCTTTATCTCCCCCTGTTTCCATGGCTTCTGGTGGAGAAGAGTGTTTTTCATGCTCTTCAAATCTCTCCTCCTCTGTTCTTTCTTCAACTCTTCTCTCCTCTGCTTCTCTTTCTCCTTCATCTCTCTCTCCTTCTTTTCTCTCTCCTTCTTCTCTATTTCCTTCTTCTCTTTCTCCTTCTTCTCTCTCTCCCTCTTTCACCTTCTTTCTCCTATTCTTCTCTCTCCTCTGCTTCTTTCTCTTGTCGTTCCATTGATTCTGGAACAGAATGACTTAGCTTCTTCAATGCTATAGCGAAAATGGTGAGATCATCCTCATCTTCATCCTCAATGATGAGGGCTCTTCTCTTTTTGGATGAAGCGACCATTGGCTCCTTCCCTTTTCTTTTCGATGCAGAAGAGACTTGATGGATTTTGACAAGGGTTTTCTCCTTGAACTTCTCAAATGCCTTGTCAAGTTCTTTCAGACGCATTTTCAGCACCATTTTCAGTCCTACCACCAATTGGTCACACGGTCGAACACATATAATTTGTGGAGGCTGAATATTCAAATGTCTGAATATCTTTGACACGAGACCTGGATAAGGAAGTTGTCCCTTGTCCTTCACCATTGCTCTATACATGTGGAACATAATGGTGTGAAGAAGAGAAAATTTTTTCCTAGCATTGATTGCATACATCAACTTTGCCTCCGAGTTGGAAACATCAGTTTTGGAAGTTGATTTCGGTCCGAGGCAATTGATCACAATCTTGTGAAAAATGATGTTGTTCGCACGCATCCTTGAGTAGGAAATCCTTCCCCTCCGTCATTCTGTCTTTGACAAGTTCTAATGTTGTGCGAGCAATAGAGACATTAATGGGTTGATACTTTCCTCTCTCAATCCCAATCACATCCGCTAGCATATCCACATCAATCACAAAGTCCTGATCTCGGACACTAAAAGATATTCTATTCGCATCCAAAAAACTAAAATTTGAATAGAAATATGCATTTAATTGAGCATAATCCTCTATGGTGTCAGTACAGAACTATTCTAATTGAAGAGAATTGAACTTTTCTCTCAAGTTCACATTCACAGCATCCAGGAAGTCAAAATCTACACTCCTAGGGTTTATCACCCCACGTTTCAACAGTCTAGATTATAGATCCTCCTGTTCCTTTGATCTAAACAAATCCGTCCTCCTTCCTCGAATATTCGCTGCAACACCCATTCTCGGTTGAAATTGGATGTACAGTTTATCATCATCATTTCCATCAGTCGGATTAAATCCCCCAACATGCGGGTCACTTGGAATGTTCGCAAGGGCTTCTTCTGCAATCCCCCTACAAGTAATTCCCAAATCTTCCATTTTTCGCAAGAATACGAACTCATTCCCATATCCCTTTTCTTTAAGAAACTCATCGATATATTTCAATGGGGTACCAGTACTCTTTAAAGCACGATAAAGCTTATAAATAAAGCTAGGCTTTTGAACTCTTACAGGATTGGCGTCTTCAATGATTTCTTCCTCTTGATGACCCACATCCTGTGGACTAAATGGTGGAGAATGACGCGGTTGAGAATGTTGCGGGCTTTGTTGCTGACTTGGTGAAAATTCTTCCCCAGTAAGATCAAAGTGAGTAGGCCCCTCACTTGATTGCTGTGGTCCCCTGCTTGCAATCTTCAAACACTCAATGAGGTACTCTAAATCATTAATCTCAAATGTAGTTGTAAGGCCCATCAGGATATCAGCTTCCTCTTCTACCAGCTCTTCTGGCAATTTGCTTCACCTGTGAAGCGGGAATTGACACCATCTTATCACCGTTATACTTCAAGAGAGTGGAAAACAGAACCCTTCTGATATTCAGATTGAGACCCATCCCCACTGCATCACTTGCAACCAAGACATCATACTCATTTTCTTGATCATTAAACAAGTTAGCTTGCTGTCTTCAAGTCTCAGGTGGCAAGGCACCATATAAGACACAGCAGCGGTGATTGGTGTGCTTCTCAATTGCCAATTTAACCTCAAATATTTCTCAAAGAAAAGGCAACTCCAGTATCACCGGATCGAACATTGTGAAAATCCCCAAGCAGCGTCTTGGCTTCAATAACCAGTGGCTTGAATTTGCCGTAGTGGCATTCATGTAACTCATCCCCAGTATCAGAACAAATTTTCCTCACCATATTCAGAACACTTGGATCCCCGCAAACATGTATCTCATCGACCTTAAGTCCTAGCAATGCTCTTGTCCATGCATAGCCTCTGTATAGGTCTGCCATCATCTGGATCTCATCAATTATGGCCACATCACATAAGTGATCGGTCAATGCCATTTCCACAGTACAAGCAACATGGTTTGAGAAAAGGACATTCTTCTTTTCCTGCTCAGTGTGAAGACTAAACTCCCAAAGCATTCACCTCGTCAAATACTTCCTTAGCCAATAACCTAAGCGGACTACAATAAGAGCATTGCATGTCTTCCCACTGTTAGTTGGACCACAATGATCTATTAGCTTTCTTTTCATAGCTCGTGCAAAGGGAAACCAAGTGTGGGGCTTTGTCAAGTCAGCTGATTCAGTCATGCTCCAAAACCGCTTAATCTCATCAGGGAATTCTTCTAAGCAGAACTCCACAATTATGGGGAACAAGAATTTAACAGCATCCCGACAAGGGCCAAGCGAAACCAAAGTATATGGTAATATTGGCAGGGCATTTCTTGAAGGAAAAAAATTTGGAATTTGCGGGATGCGGTTGGGAAAAAAGACATGCCTCTATAGATGGCAAGAGCCTGATTAGATGCCCACGGCTGACTCTGCAAAACAAGGAAAAATCTCCCGGAGGATCTTCCACCTATCAGGGTTCAGGTTCACGGGCTCTTCAGAATTACTAAGTTCCTAGTACAAATCCACAAAATCACAAGATCCCACGTTCTTGAAGGGAACATCTATAGTTGAACTAACATTACCACTGCTTTCATGCTCTTCACCTGTTACCATGTGCCATTCTCGCGCAATGGTAGCAAATCGAAATTCAGCTGCGAAACGCAAAACCTGGACTAAAAGTTTGAACCTTTTGGGGGAGATGATCCTCCTCAAGATTCTTTATTAGTCCCAAAGTAGGGACTCTAAGAAACAGCCCTCCTACATTTATATAAGCGTAAAGCTATACCAACCGTCTGGGGAGAGCCCCTCGAACGTATGATCCAGAAAAACCTTAACCCGACCGAACCCCATCTTCTTCTTTCTTCTCCCCTCTTGCTTCCGACTTCCGGAGGCGTGGAGGGAGGAGAAGCATTTCCACTTCTTGAACTCGGACGAGAAGCATTTCCGTTCTTCGGAAACAAGAACGCAAAACCAAACTTGCAGTGTTGTTGAGTCTCCCAGTGTGTCCTGGTATCATGGTCTCGCCCTTCACTTGGTGGCGCAAACGAGAAGGCAAGCCGAGTTACATATGAGAGGGAGAGGCGATGTCGAATTGACATGACGAGCAAGTAAAAATAAAATTTACCAGTGATCAAGAATGTTATTCATGATAATTTCAAGTAAAGCATAAGGAAAATATCATTATGTAAAAAATTGGGCGGGAAGGTTGAATATGCAATACAAGTATAAAAATCCCCTAAACCTTGATTTAGATGGGCAGATATAGTATCCAAGGTTGAAAAAAGAGATTTGACTGGGGTTGGCTACACTAGATAATTGATGTGCAAACAGATTCCTAAAGAAGTTAATTTACTCTAAAATATTTATTTCCTCTTCTTTCAGTTTTCTTTTAATGTTGGATCTCTAGTGGGATGGTCCATGAATGTTGGACAAGGACAAAGCCACTTACATAAGAGGAGTCCCTTGATGTTTGTGTTGAATCAGGGAAGAATGGTTAGCCTGATTTGTTTAAATAGTTAGCACTTTTTTTGGAGCAAAAAGCTACATTATTTTTGGTGGAAATATCTTACTAAATATCCAAATGAAGGTTTTAATAAGCCATCAATTCCCGTTATATTATTACCTTTTATTTTGATTTCTTGATATCGAGGACCGAATAAACTAAATGGGTAGGAATTCTTTGTGACCCTCACTACAATCGACCTCCTACTCATTGGAAAGTTTCGTTGAAATTTTCTCCTCATACTCCAAGAAGTCCATATTCATGATTTTTTAACTTTTACATTTAGGGAACCGTCTAAGAGACAAGTCCTTGATTAGTAGCATCAAGTTAATCCCTAGCTACAATCTCCCCAGCCTCTAAAGGAAGATATGCTGGCTTGTGTTACTGCACTGGAGTAAGCTTTGTTGCCATGCCTACCGGCAAGAGTGCTTCAGGCTATAGACGGCTCCTAGCATCCTTCACATCAAAGTTTGTCATTGCTTAATCTAGTTGTAAGACAGCATTCTCGTAATGTTTTTTTTTTTATTGGATACAGAAGGGACAGTGCACTCAACTTGCAATGGAATGTTGGCTTGGTGCCACCAAGAGACCAAAAAGTGATCATATAATCCTTAGCCAAGGTTCTTTTTTTCGAGGTGGATAATGTCCCAACTGTTGCGACAATGGAATAAGAAAGAGACTTTCTGGGCTGAATAAGCTTTTTCGTAATTTTATCAACATCTTAGATCTAAGTTACATTTGACTTGTTGCTTGTCCAATATCATGCTGATTGGATACCTTAGTGTGCTAATGTACTCTTGAGTTGTTATATTTGTTAACTTTCCCCACGTGTAGGAGGTTGAGAATGTCTCTATTTTTGTAATTTGGGAAAAGTACCAAAAAAAGTCCTAAACCTATTGCATTGGTATCAATTTAGTCCTAAATTTTTTAATTGGACCAATTTAGTCCTAAATCTTTTAATATTTGTACAAATTCAGTCCATCTGGCCAATTTTGGCCGGACGGCGCTCACGTGGACGTCGGCCGGTGATCGGATGCTGACGTGGCTATTTTTATGATTCTTTTATGATTTTTTCGAATTTTTTATTAATTTTTTTATTAATTTTTTTCTTTTTCCTGTTATTTTCTACCTTCTTCCTAGTGATGGCTAGCAAGCCTCCGATGAGGCTCGCCGCCACCGGGCGAGGGCTGCGAAGCCCTCGCCCGCCACCAGCGAGGGTCGTGGCCCTCGGCCAACCTCTCCTAGGGCCGCCGGCAAGGCTAGCCTCGCCCTGGCCTTGCCGTGGGAGGAGGGAGAGGAGGAGGGACAGGGAGCAAGCGAGGGACGGGTTGCGGGATTGGCACCATCGGAAGAAGGAGAGGAGTGTGTTGGGGCGGCGGGCTAGGGTTTCCGAGGCGAAGATCGGGCGGAGGAGCAGCGGCGTGAGGCACGGGAGGTGGGGGATTAGGGTCTCAAATTGGGATTTTGTGGAGGTGAGGGCGGTAGTGATGAGGACGAGAAGCTCTGGGGTTGACAGTAGAGGAGTCACTAGGGACTCAGCAGCAAGGCTAGGGCCGAGGCTAGATCTAGGCTAAGCCACCTCGCTCGCGGCCCCGGGTGAGGCCGAGTGAGGGTCGCGACCTTTGTCGGCAGCTGGCAAGGGCTTCGCAACCCTTGCCTCTGCCCTGGCGATGGTTGCCATGGCCTCACCCAGATCCGGCGAAGCCGCCTCGCCGGTGGCCTTAGGAGAGGCCGGCCGAGGGCTACGACCCTCGCCGATGGCGTACGAGGGCTTCACGGCCCTCGCCCGGTGGCCAACGAGCCTCATTGAAGGCTCGCCGGCCACCGCCAGGAAGAAGGTAGAAAATAACATGAAAAAGAAAAAAAATTAATAAAAATTAATAAAAAATAAAAAAAAATCATTAAAAAAATCATAAAAATTGCCAGGTCAAAGTCCTGCCACCGGCCGACATCCATGTCAACATTAGCCAGCTAAAATTGGCCGGATTGGACTGAATTAATACCAATATTAAAAGGTTTATGACTAAATTGGTCCAATTAAAAAGTTTAGGATTGAATTGGTACAAATGCAATAGATTTAGGACTTTTTTAGTACTTTTCCCGTGTAATTCTAATTGTTCAGTGAATAAGATATGTGTAAGCATTCCTAATTTATCTCTCATTCATCACTCCCAACCCTTAGCTGGTTAATTGTCATGAATGCTTGGTTACTGAGAAAGTGCTTCTTACTATTTCAGTTGATATTGAGAGACATGCTAGAGATTTTATGGAGGCTACCAAAAAACTTCAAGCTTACTTTATCAGTCTCTAGCGTGAGAATCAGCCAATTGAGGCTGAAAAGCTTATGAAGGTAATGCTAAGCTAAGCTTATGAAGGTAATGCTAAGTAAATAGCTGGGAAAGCAATAAATGGTTTTTCTTTTATGTTTGAAGTTATTTGAAGGCATTTGCAAACTAAATTCCCCTACGGAAACAAGAGATAGCTATGATGGAGGAAGAACTAAAAATAAAGACCGAGCTCATAGAAACAAGAGAGGGCGATCCAAGATTGGAGGAAGGACTTGAAGGACCAATTGGAAAAAATCAACTGTAAATTTGAGAAGGTATAGACAATTTCCGGTGGACTCAGTCTTTGCTCAACTTGTAGGTGGACAAAAGATGGGTTGCTTTTTATTTTACTAGTTATCTCAACATGAAAAAAAAAAAAATTATTCTTTGACTCAAGAGTGCACAATTTTTTCAACCACTATTCTTTTTTTTTTTTTTTGGTTACTTCAGTGGGTCTTGTATAATTATATGCTCTTGCGTTAGAATACTACAAAAGGGAAAACTCACCCTTGGCAGGGCAATCTGTGAGTCAAACAAGATCCTTGATGCCTTATTTTAGCATTTGTTATTCTACTTGTCAGCTTTAGATATAATTTTCGCCTCATGGTGCATCTATTGCTTTCGAATTAATGTCGTAAAAAAGTCGAATTAATGTCATAAAAAAGTCGTTATTTGTCACAAGAAGGAAATTTTAGACATATGAATGGGTGGACTTCTTTTAATTTCATGGGTAGTCGTCACCCTAAAGAAACGATTAAAAGAAAAAAGAATTTTTATAAATTATATATCTTTTTGCTAAATAAATGAAGATAAGATGGAAATTATTAACAAAGTCATGAAAAATGAAAAGTTAATATTAAATGCAGTATATAATATATGTAGAATCTTTTTTAGATAAATAGAAAAAGAAATGAGGACGGGTAAAAAAAAATCAAAATTCACTTAAATCACTTTTTATGTTCGTATACAATAAAGAACACCCTCCTTTCATCTTATTTTATAGATGTTCCGGACATCTCTTCGCCAAATTTCAATTAATCTTTGTTATCACTTAAATTAATCAGATTAAATTTATTTCACGAGACGTAAATCATATGAAATGTATTTCTCAAAAAATAATCGTTTATATCGTTCAAAACAATTAGTTAATGAAAAATGCTTTTGCTATTAACGCTTGGATTTATCTATTTTTAGCCAAAAAAAAAGAATTAATACTCTGAAAAATTCCAAACTGGTACACTTGTGACAAATTTACCCTAAACTATTTTTTTTACCATAAAAAACCCCAAATTGGTATACTTGTGACAAAGTTACCCCGACTGATCATAAAAAACCATAAACTGGTACATTTATGACAAATTTATCTCAAACTAATTTATTCGACCATAAAAAACCTAAAACTGGTAAATTTGTGACAAATATACTATTTATTAAATTGGATTAATACCACAAAAAAATCACAAAAATTGTAAATTGTGACAGACGCAGCGTAAAATCCCAAATTAGTATACCATTTATCTGTCATGTGTCATTTAACTTAATAATTTAATATCCATTAGAAGAAGTTAAGAAGGTGGGTCTCTTTCCTTTCTTTGAGCAGGTTGACCTCTTTGCTTGCCAACTTCCCAATTACGTTCTAGAAATTTGGTGAAAATTGCTGTCTTGATGGCTCATACTTCTTGTGTCAGCACGACCATATTAAGAGGGTGGCAGGAATGTTGGAGAAGGTCCTAGGGCTATCTCTTGAAGATCGCTTCAACTTTTGTTTTGCACCAATGAATGTTAGAGACCCAAAATCAATGTATCATCTTCTGAGGTTTGCCACAGCTTATGGTCAAAACTTACCTATTAATATAGCAGTGGGCCTGCCTAAGGGCTCTGCTCAAAATGATGCTAAGCTTTTGGATCTGGAGACCAAACATTAGGTGTTGTCTATGTATCTGTGGTTGTCTCACCTCTTTGAGGAGTAAACTTTTCCATATGTTAAGAAGGCAAAAGCTATGGCGACAGGCATTGCTGAGTTACTGGGTCAGTCTTTGAAAGTCGCTAACTGGAAACCAGAATCAAGGCAGGCAGGAAAATGAAAGCCTAAAGAGAAGCCTGAACAAGAGGAGGATGGCTATGAGAGACTGCAGTCACTCGTGAAACTGTTTTCTTTGTAAGTTAACCTGGATTAGTTTCCTGCAAATACTTTTCATGAAATAGGATGATATTTACTCTCTGCCAATCCTTTGTTGTATATCTCTCTCTCTCTCTCTCTCTCTCTCTCTCTCTCTCTCTCTCTATATATATATATATTGTGTGTATCTCATATATGTGTTAGTAACAATCTTCTTGAGGGTAAGACCTAAATGATTCCCCAGTATGAAATCTTATCTGTACTTACATTAATGTTCTATTGCTTTTTTTGTACCTGAAGCCAAGTTATGATATTGGCAGAATGTCTTTGTTACTCCTTTAGTATTCTAGTGATGGATCTTAGAAGGCAGATACTTTGGTAGGCTATAACTACTTGATGGGAGTGAAGGAGTGATTGTAAAGTGTATTGAATTGACCTTGTCTGTTCCTAGCTATACGTGACTGTGGCGACCTCACTAATTTAGTGGTTCATTGACTAGATATTGCTTTAGTGTGAGGGAATCTTTGTTGTTTAATATAAGGCAAACTCATTAAGGCTGTCAGATGCTCTAGTGAGAAGTCGTGACTGTATGATGTAGTGCATGTTATAATGGGTAAAAATATGCGGATGGAAACTTTAAGAAAAGACCTTGGGTTTGATGGGTTTCCATTTTAGTGGTGGGTGTTTTTATTGTCTTTGTTGCAGCCGAGTCTTACTTCCATTTGGCATTGGATAGCTCTTAAATATCTCTTCCGGAGATGACTTTTCTTTGTGATATGTACCGTTCTAGACCAGGAACATTGTTCATCTAACTATTTGTTTAGCTTGCTTGTCATGAAAATGAAGGTAAGGTTTTGATGCAGTGTTTTATCTGTTCATAGCCTTTAGACGACAAACCTCTTGGTGGTAAACCTTGAGAGTTGTAGCCGTGTGATTGTCCAAAGTTGGGCAGCTCTTCACAAAGGCACAACTTTTGCCTAGTCAAAGTTGGTGCTATTTCCAGTTCACTATTATTTTCTTTGTCAACCTTCAGGAAAAAAGAAAAAAGATTGCTTTTCTTTGTCATGCAAGAGAAGACAGAATAAACTCCCGGAAATTCCACATGCTGAGAAATTGTCTACATAGTCATGTGCAGGTACTACAACTCAGCATTGTGGCCTATTTGTTGGCGCCTCCAATGTAGTTTCTGTGGTTTTACAATGTCCAAATTGATAATTGTTGTCCCCAAGCACTATGGTGTTGTGCCCGAAATGTTCCTAGAATACAAGATCTAAAAAACAAGAACTATTGTCTAATTTGAGAACAAGAATTTGCTCTATAGCATCCACAAATTGACCACGAAGGACAATGGAACAATATCACGTGCCACCATAACTACATCATTCGTCACATTTTGCACTGCAATCTAGGCTATGTCTCATCAATTCACAGCCTTTTGCTAGCATTTACCATGCTTCGAGGTTATGCAGCCTCTCGGCAGACGTCCTCAACATGAATTGGATAATGTTTTACGGAGCTGAGGGGCCAAGCTCTCGGTATTTCCAGATGCCTCTGGTACTTAATTGTGGGAAGAGCCAGCATTTCACTGCAGAGCAAGTATGCTTTTATGGAGAATTGGCAACTAGGACATTCTTTAATTTGAAAATCCTCATAGTTTATGAGCTTGTTTTGCTATGAAACTCTCAATGGTATAGATCCGTATATGCATTACACCCTAATGCTAGCACCAGCAGTTTTGCTCACTCGGTTAGGAACATTGAGCTAGAGCAAACACCTATTCTTGTGTTCCACTGTTTAGTAAAATCCCAATACCTTTAGTCATTTACACACACCAAATACTACTAAAACGCTATAAGGTACAAATGCCACAGGGCAAGTGTGGCGTGGTAGTATAGATCTTGGAGAAATGTTTTAGGAGTACATTATCCAAGATCCTTATTTCTAGCTTATTTAGAACTACTGTGAACTTCCATATGTTCATACCCTCTTCTATGTGAATTGTAAAGAGGTTGCGATGCCCTGAAGCTGAAAATGTCATCTATTTGTAGTGTGTTTGGTCCAACTGCTTCATTGTTATCCACTTCAAAATTTGATGAATGCTTGCTCCCATAAACTCGTAAAGCACCTTCCTCTTGGGCGCTCCAATTCGTATGTGCTCGTTGAAGAAAGCTATCAATTCTTGTTTTGCTAGCTTCCTTAATGCTGCGACCTGGTCTAATGCAAATGAAGTGAATTTTTGCGAGTTGCTTTGCATGTCCGGCTTTATGAAGATAAATTAGGCAGTTTCAGCTGAGAGGAGGGAAAGGGCATACTGCCAATTGTATACAAGTAACTTTAGTTCCATAAAAAGAGATCAAGCAGAAGATGAATGTAGGTGAAACCAATAGTAGATAAAAAAAATAGTGTCGATTTGCTCAGTCCCTACAGAGAAGACTAGGATTTGATGTCTCTACAATAGAAAGAGAGAGAGAGAGAGAGAGAGAGAGAGAGAGAGAGAGAGAGAGAGAGAGAGAGAGAGAGGCAATATCTTGTACCTCAGTTTCTATTTGATCAAATAGGAAAGTTCTATTAGTTATCTCTTCCCAGTGACGCTTAGATTCTTCCTAGAAATTCTTGTCCTTCCATATCTTGATTCAATTAGTGTGTTTAAATGGCTTTGTCAAAGGCAGAAATTCCACAGGTTCGATGTAATGGTTTAAAGATTATTTGACAAGCTGACATGATTTTCATGATGGAACACGGGAGAAACAACTCACCTTGAAATCAACCTCACTCATTTTAAGGAGTTTACTTTTGAAAGACTCAAGAAAGCTCTGGACCTGTGTGTCGATGTACCTTGGACCTTGTTAAGATTAACAAAGTGAAGTAGTTAAAGGTGATGAGGCAGTCAAAACACAGAAAACCTTGTGGTATACCTTCACAGCAGACAAAATAGTGAATTGCAGGCCATGCACACTGAGGTCATCTCTGCACGAAACCCTTAGAATAATTAGCAGAACATACATCTGTGGTATCCCAAGATTTCATAGCAATTCCTAGAGGCATTATGACCTATGGAAAAGTGAATGGTTGTGTCGTTGAAGTATGTTGTGGCCACTAGACCGAAAAATTGTAATAGATTAAGGCCGAGCATTTTAATGGACAATTATTTGGTTGGAAATATATCCTATGTCAATGAGTGCTTAAGGATTTGTATAAAGGATAAATTGATAGAAAATTTTTATTCTTGGCCATGTACTTTATAAGTTGGATTTTTATTGATTTATATTACAAAATTTTATTGCCATATGAGTATTTGAGATTATGAAATTAAGTGGGGATTAAAATAAATTGTTAAGAGCAATTATGGGCTTATTTAGTATTGTTTTGGGCCATTTAAAAGTTGGATTTTAGACCCAAAAGTGTTGGACCCAAAGTGGGCCAAGAGGCCCGGCCCAAGGAGCCCATGAAGTAGTCGACCAAGGCTGGCCCAAGCCCAGCCAAATAAGGCCCATCTTCTTTGCATGAAAATCCACAAGTGGCAAGAAAAGCTTGCCAAGTGTCTTTCCCCTAGAGCTAAGTGGCATTAGCCATGCAAACTAAATGATTTCAAATGATGAAGGGGACAGAAAGAGAGGGAGAGTGGGCAGATTGAGAGAGAGAGAGAGAGAGAGAAATTGAGAGAGGGAGAGCGAGCGTGCAAGGAAGAAGGAGGAGGTTTGTCGCCGTCGTAGAGTCCCCGTTTGTTTGCTATGTTTTGCTTGGATTAGAGGCAAGTAGAGTCCATTGATCTACCATTTGCTTGCTGTGTTTTGTGTGTGATGAATGGTAGATTTTGAATGTGGATGAAGTGTGAAATCTCGAAGTTATAAGTGTTGTGTTCTAGCCTGGTGTTCTGTTTCTGAAAAAACAGTCCGACCTTTGATGATTTCGTGAGTTAGATGTGATGTTCTAGTTGGAATCTGACTTCAACTTCTTGATGAAATTTGTAGAGGACTTCTTGAAGATTACCATACTAAAAATTGAGATGAAACTGACAAGTATTGGTTGGTGAAATTATTTTCCTTTGAAGAAAGTAAATCTGGAAACTGTTGTGTCGATCTTTGATGATTTCATGAGTTGCATGCAATGTTCTAGTTGAAATCTGACTTTGACTTCTTGATGAAAGTAGTAAAGGACTTCTTGTAGAATAACATATCAAAATTTGAAAGGAAACGGACAAGTATAGGTCGATGAAACCATTTTTCTTTGATGAAGCTAGATCTGGAAATTATTATGTTGATCTGTTGTGATTCCATGAATTTTGTGAAATTATCTAGTCCAAATTTGATCTCGTGTTCTGAATGAGAGTTGTAGACGACATCTTGAGGAGAAACATACTAAAATGTGAGGATAAACGGACAAGTAATGATTAGGGAAAACTATTTTCTTTGAAAATGATGAATCTGGACTGTGAACTGAGAGATAGGAAGAGTTATAAAAATTATAAATTTTAATCCAGAAGGAATTAAATTTCGATTTCTTCATAAGAATTTTACCACTATTTCTCAATTATAACATATTAAAATCTCAGAAATTTCTGAGTTCATTTAAGGGCTCAATCAAAATTATTTCTGAAACTGTGCAAAAGTGATGCTGGAATTTCTTTTGTTGTGATGTATGGGTCTATGTGATTGATGTGAAACTTTCTTGACATAGTGTTCTTCATGAAATATCTTTCTCTGGATCTTTTTTACATTTTTTTTATATTTTCAGAATTTATTGAGATCATTTACTAATTTTTCTAGAATTTTTATTAAAGAAGTGCATTATGCTTTATCCGAAATTTTCTGTATTTTCAAGAATAAATGGACTGCCCTACGAAATATGATGTCTTGAGTGGTTATATATTCTGCATATATGGTGATGTTTGACATATCATATGACATCAAAAGATGGTTTAGATCTTTGATATTGTTGCATCAAATGTCATGTTGAAATTAAGATAAATGTGTGAATATAAATTGAGATAATAAGAAGACCATCAAAGGTGTGAGCCAATGATGCATCGGGAGTATTGGGATGTCTGGAGTGTGTGTGCTGGATGTCCTCGGGAGTTTTGAGATGCCTGGAGGTGTGTGCCGAAAGCCTCGGAGGTGTGTGCTGGGGGGATACCTCATGATGCTAATTGGGGTATGAGATGCCCGGAGTGTGTGTGCCGGATGCCTGGAGGTGTGTGCCAGAGGTTCCTCGCAATGCTAGGTTGAATGCGAGCGATAAATTGTGGAATGCAAACATTGGTCCCTGGATGAAAAATAATGAGATCCTTCTGAAAGATAAAAATTGAAATTGAATCATGTGCATGGGTGTATGCATAGGGCATGATGCATGATCTGCTTATAAAAGTAAATTGATGTTATTTGATATTGAAAATGCGATCATGAAAGCATGAATGGATCTCATGGTGATGTATGCTTGATAGCATGGATGATATGAATCATGGTGATATATGCACGATGGCATGGTGAGACATGCATGACTGCATGGTGGTATATGCACGATGGCATGGCAAGATATGCATGACTACATGGTAATATATGCATGACTGCATGGTGATGTATGCTTGATAGCATGAATCATATGTGCTTTACTCGTAATATCTTGATTGTCTTGCTTATTGCATTGTGTAGTTTGGTGGATCTTTATTGCTGAGCGGTTATACTCACCCCGTTTGGGAACTAACATTTTAGACTAGATAAGATACCTTTGTTGCCACTATCACAGGTAGATGGATCAAGTGGTTGGATTTGACCGCGAGGAGGATGATAGCAAAGGAATGAACTTTTGGACGCTGACACTGATCAATGGGCATTAAGTATACGACTGTTGGAGGAGTGTCAGCCATCTTTTGAAGTATAGCCGAGTATAGAAGACTTTGGCATTTTGATGTACCGATGAATGATGTCCATCTAATTTAAGTAAATAAAAGTGTTCGGCTTTTACCTATAAATTTTAGTTGGTGTGCATTGTTTTTTGAATATAAGGAAGGGAGTTGATGGATGCGCTTCTACTATATAAATTGCGCAGGGACCGATCTAAAAGATGTAAACCCCCAGGATTGATAGACCTTCAAGTCAAGCGAGAGAATGGTAATCGAACTGTGGTGACCCTAATGGTTAGGGGGCCGTCAAGGGATGCCACAACATTTAGGGAGAAGAAAGGAGAAATGAAATGGTTTTACTGAATTTTTTGAGCAAACATACATAACCAAGTTGCTCAACTGTTCTAAGCTGGTGGAAGGCTTCATGCCTTGCAATAAAAGCCAAAAGCTAAAGTTGTACGTTCAAAGTAATGTCATCTTGATGGATCTGCAATTATCCATGGGGATTGTAATCAAATACATACAAAAAAAGACTAAGTAGACCTACCAAAATGAGTTACTCCATGATTTTTAATGCTTGTAATCTGATGAACTTTTTGCCTTTGCTAATGTACAAACATATACTTTCTCAAAGTGAATTGGTGTGTCAAAAATCAACCATCCCAATGGGGTAAACCATGTGCAATGTGTCACCAGATAGATTTTTGGCCGAAATTACAAGCAAAACACAGCCTCACATACCCAGAGAAACATACTAGCAGATCAAAGGTGGCCTAGGCTAATGAAGTTCATTGGAGCCGAGAGTCATCTTGAACGTCTATTTAGGCAAAAGACAGGCTAGAAGATTTCATGACAAAGTTACGCAGACAGAAATTTGTTCTTTGTGCCAAGTTATGGCACTTGAAGCGTACTTTTGCCCATTAATATTGTTGAGTAAAAGTACCTAAATATAGTGAAGCAATGCAAAATTCTCATCATTTGGGTTTAGGCCTTCAGTTGAGTAGACGTAACTTACACCCTCATCAAGTGTGACGAGTCTACTTGTCATGAGCTAGATTGGAGCACAGGCATGCATGTGGGATGAGAACCATTAAAGAAAACATCTTCGACATGATGAACAATTGACTCTGCTTCATCACGCTCTATATTCCCTAGTGAGTGATGACAAAATAAAAGTAGATCAAGATTCAAATATGAGAGAGTTAACTTAAAAAAAGAAAGGGATAACTTCTAAAATCACCGAAACTCCTATGTAACACTCTAAGAATGCTCTTGAGAGCATTGTAGGTGCAAACCGAGAAAGGTCTTCAGGCTGAAGAGTCTCAAGTATTCCTATATCTTCCTCAGGAATGAATGGCCATTTAATATTAAAGAGCGATAATATGAGGCATGATATCTTGGCTCATCAAACTTGAAATTATGATAACTTTTTGTCAACTTCTCCTAGAAGACAATAAAAGACGACTCTTAATAGTAATTGGTGCATCCGGCACATAGCTCAGGAAACTTGACATATAAGATTATTTTATAACTTTTTTTTATGTCAAAGCATAACAGAACCAATCTGGAAGCTACTACTCTAGTGGCGGTTCTTTTTAAGAGGTATTGCTTGAATCAGCAAAGTGTATTTGGACCCTTTGCAATTTCACGACTTAGTCATGTACGAAGAGATTTCCTGATTAGATTCAGTGTACTCGAAATAATAATAATCTATTATATGACCAGATAAAGACATTACTCTGCAAAATTATTGGCATTTCTGCCTATTGTCGTGGAAGCTTCTTGAGAAAAGTTGACTAGAGTTCACAATTAATTGGTCTTCTCCAAGCTATTTGATCTTTAAGAGAATATGGATTGTCAAGTTTATGGCACTTTGTGCCAAGATGCACCTTGAGAGTATGAATAAGGCAAAGATAATATCAACATTTCTTAAAGTATTTCAATACATTAAACTTGTTAGAATTTTAAAATTTTAAGTTATGTCTCCATCTAATAGCTTGAACTTACATGGTCTTGCAATTTCAACATGGTATTATAATAGGTCCTCACAAACCTTTCTTGAGCCCCCAATCGTAGTCAATTGCCATGCCTCAGTCTTAGGTCAAAGTTTAGCCTATGCATGTGGGGTTGTTGAAACATTTAAATAGTAAAATACTCCTTCACGTAATAGCTTGAGCTTTTAGATCATTTAGCAGAAGTATCCACAATTTCCACCAATAAAAAACCCACATAATGGGATGCTTCTCCTATTGTTCTGCAGTCCTGACGCCCCCCCCCCCCCCCCAAAAAAATATTTTGCAGTCCTTATACGAACTAATGCAAATGTTTTGGTAGATCATATAACAAAAGTCAAAAAATGTAAAAAGTAGTTGCTACTTCTGGCCTGCACTTATCTAGTTTTCCTCAACCAAGCGTATGAATGATTATTGATACACAGGAACTGATATAAGCTTCTTTCTGCAGCATAAATTTCATGATTACCTTGATCATAGAAAATCTTTCTAGCTTCACTGTAAAATCTGCCATTGCTTTTAGGATGGTATCCAATAATACCCACAACTTGTGATAATAGCCACTAACTTCCAGTGTAAGAAAATTAGAAAAAGAGTGAGCATGTTGTAAATGGAGAACCCTACTTACTGGAGGAATAAGGGTGTGAAAAAGGAAATATTTCTGCATTGAATCAATGCCCAATTTGTATATGTATGTAAATACACACACAAAATAAATGTACATATATGTGTGTGTATTTTTTTTCCTATGGCCAGAACTCTCTACATAAAAGAAGCTGATTCTTTCACCCAGGCAGGTAAATCAAATAGTCAAAATAATTTATAACACATTCAAGAAACCTCGGATCGGTAGTGGGTTGGGGCCTTCTGTAGCAAGATAGAGTATCTATATGCTGGCATGGGACAGAAAAAACGATGACTAACCAATAGCCACAAGCAAAAAATCTATAGGTTGATGCAGGCATTGTATATCATTCCACTCTTACCTCAGTTGATGAATGTGCTAAAACTAACTAGGAATCAGCAGTTATTGATAGAAAATGAAACTAGTTTGATGGCAATCATGCATGACAAAATGAGGCTGCAGATAGGAAATTGACACAAATATAATAGAGAACTGTGCAACTTATTTCTTAACTTAAAGGAAATCAGGCACATATTAAATCTGCACTCTAGATACTCAGCTGTCTTTTTTAGTTATTTTCACGAAGATGCTCATCAGTCCCTAATACGCTAAAAGAATGGTATGAGATGACGAAGGGTCAACTCTTGCCAATTACAACAAATTTTTGAAAGTCCAAAATTTGGCCCAATAATCGCTTCTCTCACTCTTGACTAAGTGATTCCACAAACAAAATGCAGGTAAAAGCGTCACAAGGAGACCAACAAAGAGTCCAAAGAGTATCTGGTTATCCTCTTGCGCAAGATGAGCTGTAGGTAGTATCCTGAACTTATCATATTTGCAACTCATAGTCCTAAATAGGTATTTTGGGTCCACACCTCATCATAAATCCACTCACAAACACTAGACTGGTGTAAGATGTCAATGTATCTAAAGAGCAATCCCATGATAACTTGCATGTGCTTTGCTTTTTGGTGCAATATATGATTAGAATTTCAAGCCTCATAATCTGGGCTTTCTTACACGACCGAGTTTTTGCCAAATGGAATAAGCAAAGCCCTAAGTTGGTGAGAATGGTTTTTTGCAAATGACCTGAAAGAAAAACAGAGAAACGCCCAAAGGCAAGAATAGCCAGAACAAAATAACATACTCTGAACAACATCAGTCATCTCAATAACAACATTAAAGAAAGAGTTATTTGAATTCACAATGCTTTCATAAGTAGACAAACTAGTGGCCTCATTTGCATCAGAACTGATCATAAACCCTTCAGACTTGATCAAAGTAGTTGAAAAATGATTACTTATGTAAGAACAACATTGTAGCAAACGATGCACTTTCATCTGTAAAATGTTCGCTCATGGAGGAGAGGCCGAGCTTTCTCGCATTGTTGAGCTTAGAATTAGAAGCTCTAAGTACTTTCTCCCCCAAAACAAAGATGCGACCATACAACTTAGGAAATAAAATCAAACCTCACTTGCGGTTGCAGATTTAGGGCTTCTCAAGGGACCCCTTCAACCAGAGTGGAAAGCAAGTCATCGATGGAAGATTAGACGAGACGGCAGAGCAATTGCTTCTTGGTCGTGAGTTGGGGGACAGAGAGAGGCGAGTGAAATCGACTGTCGGGAGAGATCGCAATTCGGCTCACATCCAAGGAAAAGCCCTAGCTTTGGTGCTGGTGCAGCTAGTCCACATACCTTATCCACAGCGAGCGAGAATCCTTCTCTAGCCCTATAGCTCGCGCCTGTCCTTCTTTGTCCCGCTGTTGGCCTTGCCTAGGTCCACCGAGATCTCCCTCGTGACTGATCGGGCCAGCGATAGGGACAACACCCGTCCGACGGCGGGGAGCCCTGGTGTCGCTTGGGAATGAGACCGAGGCCACCTCCCTCCGCCAAAGGCCGACGGCTTTGTGGCGGAGGCTGGCGGCGTCTTCGGTCTGAGGGAGGGGGAGGATGAGCAGATGGAGGATGCCATCGGCGGCGACGGCTCGGAGTCGAAGTTGATGACGAGTTCGTCGGAGGGAGGCAATTGGACGGAGGTCCAGAAGTTGCCAAGAGACCAATGTGAGCACAAACCTTATGCTCGATCTTAGCATTGGAAACAGTTGGAGGCGAAGGGGGTTAGGAACCAGCTGCAACTGGTGAGGCTTTTGGAGGAGGTGACGTGCCAGAGGTAGAGGACCGATGAGGCGGAGGGGGTGGGATGCACTAAGAAGGAAACAGAGGAAGTGCAACTCGTTCTTTGTCTACTCTTCCACGAGGAGAGAGAGAGACAAAACCCAAAAAGTTAAAATGAGGAGAGAGAAATTTTAAGTGGGAGTCATCCTTTCTTCTACCCGCCGAGCCAAGCGAAGCCACCAGCCAAGAGTTATTTTGGAGAGAGTGAGAAGAGAGAAAAGAGAGACAGAAGCACAGAAGAGGGAGAGAAGAGAGAGCAAACGTGGCGGGCCCCAAGGACAGGTGTCGAAGCGTGAATGTATCAGAGCATGGATTGCGTGGCACTTTTATGGTACCTAATATTTTCTCAACGTTCTCTCCTCTCTCTTTTCTCACGTATATTGAATTGTGTGGCCTCCCCCCTTCCTTTGTCTATGGTGAGATAGCTTTTATAGGTGAGAGGACTAGCGCTCTCAAAGAAAGAGCATAGACTTTCTTTCCTATTGTGAGCACTTTTTAAAACATTTCATTTTCTTCTTCACCCTTTTTCCTTTCTACTCATGCATGTTCAGAATATCCCTTTCCTTGTGTTGATACTTTTTTCTTTAATATAGCCAAATATATGCCTCACGCCGACCAATAACGTCTTAGCACATTTGCCTTTCATTTTTCTATTTTTATTTTCCATATATTGCAAGAATATATAGAAAATCAAGTGCCATATCATGGACTATTGAATGAATAATACAAATCTTTTTCCGAAAAGTACTCATCTCCCAACTTGTCAAATTAAAGCTCATCCATCACCGATCCAATGCAAATGCGATAAAAAAAAAAAATACTCTTAAAGCTATATGCTATGCAATCTAATTCTAATATTTTTTTAAAGGTTAAAAATTAATCCCTGATTTTTATGCAATGAATGAATTACAAGGTTGGCAAAATTTATGTGTTAACAAATACTTCTTGATTCAAAGATAATAGCATTAAATTCATAATTATGAGATTTAAGAGAAGCACATTCAGCCATACGAAGAATGATGAGTCGTTATCTGAGCTTCAACTGATTGATGAGGGATTTTTTCTTTAAAAAAAAAAAATACTCCCCAATTTAGTCCAAAAACTTGCAGCTATTTTCTAATCTAGGATCTCCTATAGAACTTCATTTGTGAGACAGAATGAAATAGCAGATAAGCTCTTTCATCTAATTTTTCACACGTTTCATCTTATGTGCTTTCCAGTTTCTTCCCTTTCCCAAACAAAGTTTTTTTCAAACCCTACTGCATAAGAATAGCCAACAAACAAACTTGCCATAGGTTGAAATTGCCACTCCCATCAAACTTCTCGATATCAAATCACGTTGTTGAACTTGAAGTCATAACCAAAAGATCTAGAGAAAACAAAATAAATTAATAAAGGACCTAAGGCTCTGAAACTAGATTTGTTATGGTGAATGCGAAAACTATAACAAAATTGAAATTGAGAAGAATAGAGGAATGCTGGATTTTATGTGGAAAGCCTTGGGGAAAAAACCACGAGAAAAAAACAAAAAGAAGCAAAATCCACTATAGAAATAAAAGATTACAAAATCTGGCTCTAAAAAGTTTAGACTCTTTCCATCTCAAATTTTTATATATAGATAAGAATCAAATGAAACCTTCTCCAACTACAAAAACCATTCAATCAAGAAATCCATTCAAAATAGGAAATCTACTACCTCTTTTTATGAAACCTTCTCCAACTACAAAAACCATTCAATCAAGAAATCTATTCAAAATAGGAAATCTACTTGAAGTAGAAAGCTTTCCTTTTTGAGTTCAAACTTGAGACATATCTAATAACTATATATTAAACCAAAATATTAAATGAGATTACACAAACCTTGACTTACCTAAGATATCAGGGAGATCTCAGCAAGGGCAAGGGCGGCTAAAGGGCTAGACAACGACCTTGCGGAGCAGCGCAGGATGGTAGTGGTGGGGGTTGTTGAGACTAGAGTCGTGGTAGCTGGGTGTTGCAAGTGGTCCATTGGCATTGTTGGACTGACAGCTGCCGAGGAGTCACTTAGAAGCTTGTAGAGATTGAATAAATTGATGACTTTGTTGCGAGCACTAGAGTTGCTGGTTAGGCACCTGAAGGCTACAATGTTGTCGTGTGGAGGTGGCCTTAGATTGGTTTGGGTGTGCCTAGATCTGCTAGGAGTCGGTCACACAATGGTCTTGGCATGACATGGAAATTCTCTAGACTCAGGAACAACGACTCCTTCGGCATGGGTGCAAGGATGGCAAGATGTCTTGGTGTGGCATCCCAAAATTCAAGTCATCCTCTAGAGAAATTAAAGCCTATAATTAGGTAATGAAATTACCTATGGTCTATGTGTTAGCCATTAGTTTTCTTAAGGCTATGTGTTATTATGCTTATGTTTATGAATTTTGAATTTAGGACTATAGGATAAATTAATAATCTATGCTTGGCTATGCACCTCATAAATTAAATTCCTATATGTAAAATATTACAAGATTTTGGCCATGTGGAATTTAGTAATTTAATTTTTAAAAGAAAGAATAAGAAAGGGGTAAAATTGATTTTTAATTGGGTTGGGCCTTAGGCCCAATAGCTTGAGCCTTTGATGGGCCAAGCTAGTCGGCCCAATTAGGCCCGCGAAAAGGGGGCTGTCACCGGTCCAAAAGGAGGCCTAAGCCCATCTTGCATGTGTTGTGACAAGTGGCAAGAAGCCTTCATGCATTGGCTTAGAGAGGGATGTCATGCATTGGTCAATTGGGGTGGCAAACAATGATGAGGAAATGGGGGGATAAAAGGGAAGAAGAGGAGAGAGAATGGCCGGTTAGCCATTCGGCCAAGTGAGGGAGAGAGAGAGAGAATCGTGCCAGAGAGAGAGGAAGCTGAGAGGGAGAGAAAGGAGCCCGTTCGCCGCCGTGTGCTGTCCGCTCGTGCTGTTCGTGAGGTCTAGAGGCAAGTTGGGAATCCACTTTCTACTCTTGCACCAATGTTTTCGCATGAACTGTTGGGAGTCAGAAACGTGTTTGAGCTTGCATGTGTGTTTAGAGTCCGATTTTGGCTTCGATTTCTTCATGAAAGTTTTATCTAACATCTTGAACTATAACATACTGAAATTTTGTGGAAAATGATGGAGATTTGAGGGGTCAAACCCTCATCCTACGGAGATGCTAGATCTGGAATATTTTCGTATGAACTGTTTGAGTCAGAATGTTGTGAGAGTTTGCATGCATGTTTAGAGTTCGATTTTGGCTGTTATATCTTTATGAAAGTTGTAGCTAACATATTTTACTATAACATACTAAAATTTAGTGGAAAATGATGGAGATTTGAGGGGTTAAAGTCTTATTCTACAGAGACCTCAGATCTGAAGAGTTTTTACTGACCTTTTGCTGGATTCATGTTTGCATGTTGGTTTATGTTGAGAATCTTACTTGGGTTTCTTCATGAAAGTTGTAGGGAACATCTTAAACTACAACATACTCAAATTTTAAGTGATAAGAACAAGTATAGCTTGGTTAATCGACTAGATCTTGAAGACGATGATTCTGGTGATGTGTTCCGAGACACCCGAGACTTCAAGGACCTAAATGATGACTATACTCTGGTTAGTTGACCTAGATCTCCGCATGAAACTTGTAAAGGACATCTTGACACATAACATATCCGAATTTCAGAGAAAACGAAAGAGAATAGGTAGGTGAAATCTCAATATTTCGGAGATGTGTGCACTGGACGATGCGGTAATGGATCCAGAAGCTTCGTGAGACTGTATAAAATAATCTAAAAATAATCTGGCTTGGAGTTCTTCATGAAAGTTGTACGAAAATGTCTTGACTATAATCCAGTAAACTTTCATAATATTTGGAGGCCATATGGATATTTTAATTGAATTTATTCGGAAACCATGCATTCTGGTTTCATCCGAGAATCATAGGATGTTGGTGAAAAATGTGAGATTGTGTAAAAATTCAATTTGGCCATGAATTTTGCATGTAATTATCATCCTATTGGTTTGTTTAATAATTTCTTGAATTTTTATAATCTTGGGAATTTATAGATATAATAAAAAAATTATTTTATTGGCCATAGATTCCATTTAATTTATTTATGTGGCATGTGTGATAAAGTCTTGGTGTATGTATGACATTGAATTAAGATGCATGTGTGAATCCTATGCCAAGTATGATTTGTTTGATATCATACCATATGCCATGTTAAAATTAAACTATAATTGAAGATGAGAAATGAGATGTATGAGAATATGCATCGTGGTGATGATGATACCGTCGGAGGTATGAGCCGACGATGCCCCGGGAGTCGGGATGCCCAAAGGTTCGAATGAATCGATGCCCTTTGGATGCCTGGTTGTATTATGAATACATGCCCAGAGGTTTTCCCCGGGAGTGTCGGGATGTCCGGTTGTATTATGATACATACTCGAAGGGTGAGGGGTTGTATCATGATGCATGCCCGGAGGGTAGGGATAACCATTTTCATAACGAGCCCCGAAGATTCCTCATGATGCCAGGTGGGGTGCGAGATGCCCAGAGGTTCGAATGAGTCGATGCCCTTTGGATGCCCGGTTGTATCTTGGATACATGCCTGGAGGTGCCTCGTGATGCTAGTTGGGATACGAGATGCCCGGAATGTGGGGGTGCTGGATGTCTGGTTGTATCTTGGATACATGCCCGGAGGTTTCTCGCAATGCCGGGATTGGGCGCGAGTGATGAATGTGGGATGCAAACATTGGTCCCGGGTATGAGATATGTGGCGGTCCAAGATGAAAAGTGGAAATTAAACCATGACATCATATGCATGATGATATGATGATGATGATGATGATATGTGATGTGAAATAATGATGATCACCCATGGCATGACATGCATGATGATATGCATGATGATGATAATGATGATGATATATGATATGCATGATGATATGCATGATGATGATGATGATGATGATGATGATGATGATGATATGTGATGTGAAATAATGATGATCACTCATGGCACGACATAATGATGATATGTATGATGATGATAATGATGATGAGATATAATATGGCGTGATGACATGTGTAATGTGATGATGTCATGATGATGATGACATGTATGATATAATGATGCCATGATGATGATGACATGTGTGATGTCATGATGTCATGATGATGATGACATGAATGATATAATGATGCCATGATGATGATGACATGTATGATATGATGATGCATGATAGTATGCGCATGGTTTCAAGGTAAGTAACACCTGCAATGCATGTATGATTTGCATGATGCATTGAGTTGTTATTGGATGCCTTTACCTGCTGAGTGGTTGTACTCACCCCTTTTGGGGACCAACATTTCAGATTAGTAGATGGTTTGAACGGTTTGATATGACCGTGAGAAGGAGGATAGCAAGGGAAGGAGCTTTTGGACGCCGACACTGATCGATGGACTTTAAGTGTATGACTGTTGGAGGAAATGTCGGTCATCTTTTGGAGTGTAGCCGAATATAGAAGACTATGGCGTTTTGATGTACCGATGAACGATGTCCATCTGATTTAAGTAAATAAAAGGTGTACGGCTTTTACTTATAAATATTTAGTAGGTGTGCATCATTTTCTGAATATAGGGAAGGGAGTTTGTTGGATGTGCTTCCGTATATGAATTGCGCAAGGGACCTATCACATAAAAAAAAAAAATGTAAACCCCCAGGTTGTATGGACCCGCTGCAATTGAAATGGTATCAGAGTAACATGTTAATAGGGAAAGGGAAAGGTAAGCGAACGGTAGTGACCCTAACGGATCGGGGGCCGTCGAGGGGTGCCACACTTGGATTACGGTTGGGCTGCCACAGATGACATTTACTAGGATGTTGGGGAGCGACAGAAGTTTTACTGAAGCGTCAATGAGGATTTAAGCTGAAGAAAGCATAGCTTTGAGAAATCAACACAGTTGGACGTTGAGCGAGGTTTGCTTTGCTGACGAGGATAGTGGAAGGGTGTAAATTGTAGCAGCAAAATTCAGCAATGCAGCAATTGACAATCGAGACGTTGGAGGGGTGAGACACAACGATGCACATAAGCGAGAGGTTTTATGGTCAATCTACCATGACTACAGGAGCTTTAGGTCACTGAGAACAAGGACAAAGACCAATAGGCACAATGGTTATGGATTAATCTATTTGATAACGTCGTTAGAGGTGGCAAAATGGGTCTTAGACCCATATATATGATCCATTTAAATCATAAATGGGTAATGTATTGGTCACTTATTTTTTAAGGAAACTAATTAAATGGGTTTAAAAATTGAAGATTTAAGATAAATGGCTCTTAAATTTATTAGACTTAGAACCCATTTTCAACTAAAGCCTCAAAATATTTCTCTTCCCTCTTTAACTTTATAAAAATATCTTTTATAAAAATCGAAATTATAATTATTTTTTATATTTCAATTTTCTTTCCTTTTTTTCCTTTCTTCTTCTTTCTTCTTTAGCCAGTGGCTAGCACGATGACGATCGGCGACGACAGGCGAGACTCAAGCTCACTCGCATCGGGCAAGCTCGAGCTAGCTACATTTGGTGAGGTAGAGGCCTCACCAAATGTCGTCAAGCCTTGAGCTCACCTGACACCGGTGTGGCTCGAACCTCACCGATGTCTAACAAGGCTCAAGCCTCAACGATCAAGCGAGCTGGAGGCTTGCCTATGGCGGGTTGTTTACCGTCGTCATGGCTGGCGACTAGCTAAAGAAGAAGAAAAAGAAAAGAGAAAAAGAAAATTATATTTTTAAAAAATACAAATAGTTAAAAACAATTATTTTTAAAATAATTAAAATAATTAAAAATTCGAATTTTAAAATGTAAATTTTAAAAAAATTACGAAATTGTCCATTAAATTTGAATTGCATAAAAGTATTTTAGCAATACTATATAAAAAAATCATAAGAAATAAGGTTTCTTAGGTTTAATTAAATGGGTTAGGTCAAGTATGGATCAAAAATTTTACACTACGATAAATGGGTCATAAACAGGTTAAATGTGTTGATTTGGGTTGGACCATTTGTGACTTGGCCCAAACCTTACCCGACCCATCTATTTAACAGGTCTAACGTCGTAGGGGACAATGTTCCCAAAAATAAAACTAGAATAGAATCAAAAAGTAGAAAAAAAAATTATTTCATTATTCCCGAGGAAAATTCTAGAATCAAGTCATTTTCTGTTCTTTCTCTCTCTTTTCTTTTCTTCCTTTTCTTTTCTTCCACTTCCTCCTCTAGTTGGTTGCTAGGCTCGGTGATGGCCCACGACGAGGTCTTCTGGTCGTGACTGGGCAAGGTCAACCTGGCCTTGGCTGGGTAGGGCTCAACCTTGCCCAAATGAGGTTAGGTCTCACTGATGGCTAGGCAAGACTCCCTCATGGCTGATGAGGTTGCCAACTCTCATCTAACCGATCACCAGCTATCGCAGAGGCCCACTAACGACTAGAGTAGGAAGAAGAAGAGAAGGAAAAAAAACCAACAAAAAGAAATCTCATAAAATTATCTCAAAATTAAAAGAAAATTTTAAGTCACAAAAAAAAATGAGAGTTATACCGATTGCATTCATGTTCTTTTTCTATTTTGGAAATAAAATGGACCCTCAAAAACTTGTCAAAGGAACTAAAGCAAAAAAAAAAAACTAAAAGAAATTTTGTTAAACAATAATAATTTTTAGGAACGAAATGATTACCAAACAAATTCATGAACTAATACAAGAAGCCATGATCATCCCCTGAGAAGAATATGTCCCCCTTTTAATGTGCAAAAATTTCGTTCAACATCCTAGAATTTCCACCCTCTCTTGTCATGATTTTCAGTCAAATATATCATCAAATCTCCTCTTGGCAGGCCATGATCTCTTTCTTGATTTTCCATCTTCAAATCTGCTCGTGTATCATTGTTTCAGATTAGACATAATTCATCTTAGAAATTCAAACATCTATAATGCAAATGCACGTTATGTTAACGATACATTTTATTTAGGGTTAGGGTCCAACCCTAATTTTTAGGATTAACGCCACAAAAATTGTCAAACAAGTACATCTATGACAAATTTATCTCAAACAAATTTTTTAACCGCCATAATTCCAAACTAGTATTCCTATGACAAATTTTCCCAAACTAATTTTTTGACTACAAAAAATCCCAACCCGATACATTTATGATAAATTTGCTCTCAATTAGTTTCTATGAAATTGTATTAATATCACGAAAAATCACAAAAGTGATATCCTTGTAACAAATGGAGGATAAACCAAATACCCATCAACTACCACATATCATCCATCCAACTCAGGAATTTGATAAAAAAATTTAACGAAAACTAGTAAAAGATAAATTTGTCATAAGTATACCAGTTTAGGTTGACACAAGTGTACTAATTTAGGGATTTTCATGATATAAGCCTTGATTTTTATGCGAGTGATTATAGTTGAAGCCAAAATTTAAGTATCAACAAATGATAAATTAAACCATTCATCAAATAATTTGGTCTTGGTTTGTCATATTTATCAAACTTATTAATTAATTAATTAATTAATGATTTGCCGAGATATTTTAGTGTGATTTTGTTCTTCATTAAATTATTTTTCAATAGCTTGAGGAAAAAAGTTAAATAATCAATAAGTCTCATTAATTAATGAAAAGGAGCCAAGTTTATATGTACAAAGTTCTTACCAGTCTTGTTTTTCCTTTATATCTATAAACCAAAATTCACTTTTTGTTTTTCCTCTTTGGTTGATCAAAAGAAAATCCCTAGAAAAGCCCCCATTTCTTTCATCGTACACGGCTCCCTTTATAGGCAAATAAAGATGTGATCTTCGTGAAATATTTCATCCACTTTTCAATATACACAAAGATTTTCCTATAACCACCTAATCATAAACATCCTCTTATTTTCCTTGTCTCCTAAATATTTTCTATTGATTTTTAGAGATAATATTACAACCTGATTTTCTTAAATTCCAAAAATCCTCATTTCAAATCTCAATTTCAGAAAACGGGCCCGGGCCAATTTACACTCTTCATGGGTTTAGTCCGACCTGTTAATTCAAAACTCAAAACCACTAATTCGACCCATCTGCCACCAGTCCAGTAAATAAATGTAAAAATTGCAAATTAAAAACAAATGCACCTAAATCTATATGCTATGCAATTAATATTTTTTCAAGGATAAAATTAACCCCTATTTTTTTTAATGCAATAAATGACTAAATAGGTCGCCAAAATTTAGGTGTCAACAGCTGCCCCTCTTTAAAGGTGAGCTCGTAGAGGTTGCCTTTAAAGACAAATTGAGACCTAAATTTTAACCATGCGCATTCATTGAGTAATTTTTTTTTTTTTTTTTTTTGAAATGCAATTCATATGATGCACGAAAATGCTAATGCAAATGATAAAGGAACCTACCTAAAATAACTTACCTTCAAGGAGGGTAGAGTAACTCAAGATAGTTAATGTTACACGTTCAGGACCCATACCTTTTTATGGTTGCCTAAAATGTAACGAGACTTTATAAGAATACTACTTTCTTAGGGCCCGTATCTTTCTACGATCACCTAGTATGACAGCAAGATTCTGTAAGGAAACTAATTTCCTAGGACCCGTACCTTTCTATGGTTGCTTAGTATGGTAGTGTTTGGTTGTGTCTAAGATTCGTACCTTTCTACGGTCGTCTGAATGGGGAAATTGCTTTTCCAGGACCTATACCTTTCTACGGTCGCCTAAACGGGAATTCATTTTCCAAGACCCGTATCTTTCTACGGTTGCCTGAATAGAGAATCATTTTTTAGGACCCGTACCTTTCTACAGTCACCCGTTAGAGCATTAAAGGTTGTCTAGGACTTGTACCATTCTATGGTTGCCTAAACTGAGGTTTTGCTTGGCTAGGACCCAAACCTTTTTTCGGTTGCCTTAATCAGACCGAATCAGAAGGAAAATCTTTGGGGGACAACTCGATCGAGTGTCGGTGTAAAGGATTCTGGGCTATGAAAGCACACCAGATCGATAGAAGAAAATCGGGCTATGGAAGCACACCGGTTCGATAAAAGGGAACCTGGGCTACAAAAGTACACCGGGTTAATATAAATGAATACCGGACTATGAAAGCACACCGGGTTGATAAAAATAGACTCTGGGCTATAAAAGCACACCAGGTCAAGGTAAGGACACTAGGATACGGAAGCACACTGAGTTAAGAACTCTGGGCTATGGAAGCGCGTCGGTCTATTAAAAGGGACATCGGGCTACGGAAGCACACCAAATTAATGAAAATGGACACTGGGCTACGAAAGCACCTCGGGTCAATATAAAGGACATCGGGCTACAGAAGCACACCAGGTCGATGAGAGGCACTCTTGGTTATAAAAGCACGCCAGGTCAATATAATGGACATCGGGCTACGGAAGCACACCGGGTTGATGAAATGGACTCTGGGCTACGAAAGCACGCCAAGTAAACATAGAGAGACAACTTGACTGGGTCAAGGTTCGAGAATGGGTAGAGATATACTTACCTGATGATATCTCTGATTCTTGGGGATATTTCTTCTGGAATTTAGATATCATGTAGAGGTCTCTCACCTCTCGATAAAAATCAAGGATACATCTTGAATGTTTGTGATGATTTCTCTTTTTGAAAGGAATTTGAATGTCAAGAGCTCTTGGGTCTTTGAGACATGATTTAGAGCAAAAATGCATTTACCAAAGAAATAAGTAATTAAGGCTATTCTGGAATGCACACTTCAAAATCTACTGAAGTTTTTATCAATTCAATTGGGGTTCATACATAATGACATTTGCATCACTCAAATTTCCACTAGAGACATTTCAAAAGACTATTCCAATATAAATACATGAGTGTCATGGATGTGTCAAATGAGGAATCTTTCGGTCAGAAAGGACTTTTCACTCCCTAATTAAAATAGTCATTTCATCCTGGCCTTTGATGCAGGATTTTTAACAGTCACTCTATCTCACTATCATCATGCCAAATAAGGGTTTGAGCAATCTCACAAGTGGTACGACCTTACCAATTTGAAAGGTCTTTAAGAGGGATTGTAATGTGGGCTCGATCAACGGCTCAACAAGGGAGACTCTTTGAGTCGAGGCTACTAAAAAATGGCATTTCACAATTGTCTTGGGGTTTACAAGTCAAGAAACATATGAAATGAAGCAAAAATTATTTTACTCACACTTCTTCAAGCAATGCTTTCGAACATATGAACTTTTACGTTAATTCAAGTGCCATAATATGAAGAGACTTCGTAAGGGATGCAACGTAGGCTTGGTTCATGGGTTGAGAAGTAAAAGGATCCTTAGGCTCAACAAATGTTTGAGGATTAAAGTTGGTGATCATCTTGACATCTCCACCAACTTTCTTCTTCATCATTGGAGGTTTTCTTCAAATTGCAACTCCATTGATTGCAGCATCTCAACATTTGAGTTTTTTTAGTATCACATTGTTGGGGATACAACTCACTACATCAAGTGTTTGATTTTTCTCTTTTTGGGCATTGGCCTTGCTTTTACCAAACACTGCTTTATCATGCCCCTCGTTCTCATTCATTTTTCTTCACTTCTTTTCATGGGCATTGGCCTTGCTTTTACTAGGCACACTGCTTTTTCATGCCCCTTAGTTCTATTTTGATTTCAATTTTTGTACACAGTGCATGCGTCAAGCAATTACACTTTGAATGACACTCAAACTTTCAAGGGTCTTAATCTGCCTTTTGCCTTGCCCTAGTGTGGGGGATGATCACCAACTGGGTTTAATCTGAAATGAATTCATAAGCTCAAGGGGCTATGCAATGAATAAAGTGTATAGGATAGAAAAAAAATTGCTCTTTGTCGTCCTAAGGCACTTTAAATTATCGTACAAGTTACACTATGAAAGTAATACTCGAAGATTGATGAGAGTGTAAGTAAGAAAATTCTCATCATTCATTTCAAATCTTGTCCTAGTATGGGACGATCCTTAATAGGGATAATTTAAAAAGCTCTTCATGTGTGTGGGCTCAAAGGGCTGAACAATGGATATACCTGTAGCATTTTGGGTAGCAGAAGAAATTGCTTCTCGGATTTGCTTGTTTGCATTTTACTAAAAACTTGAAATCCTAGAAAGCATAAAAAAAAGGACTCCTTCGCAGAGGAGAGTGAAGATAAGAACTTCTTCACCTAGTGATTGCTTTTGCACCTTCATCATGGCTAGGCAAAGGATTTTTTTGATTACTACTGAAAGAGAACGCCTTTGTGTCAAAGAGGTCTTGGACCCTATGCTTCAAAACATAGCAATCATCAGTGGAGTGGCCAACCTCTCCCATGTGATAATCACACTTTTCGAAGGGATTATATGCAGGATAATGCTCGGGATTTAGTCACTCCAGCTCAGTAGAGAGTAATCCCTTCTTTTAGAGGACAGAGAAAACTTTGAATAGGGGTCCAGGAAGAGGTGTGAACTGTCTTCTAACATTACGTTGTCGACCTGAGAACTGATGCCCTCCACTTTGTGGCTCATTAGAAATCTTAATTACTGGAGCGCGATTGGATGTATCACAATTTAGTTGAGAATAGGCCATATCAATCTCAGTTTCAAGGTCCTTCTCCTTCTTGGTAGAAAACCTCTTGTTAAATGGTTCAGTAAACCATCCTTCTCTTATCTCCATCTCAATTTGTTCTCCCATGGGAACAAGTTGGTTGAATTTTTCGACATATGTGCTAGCCATCTGGTTACGAAACTCAAACGGGAGAGTCTTGATGAACAACTTCATCAATTCTTTATCAATAGGCTCAGGAGTGATTTGAGCTGCCAGATTTCGCCATCTCACGGCATATTCCTTAAAGGATTCGCTCCTCTTTTTCTCCGTTCTCTCAAGATCTTCTCGGGAGGGTGCGATGTCCATATTGAACTTATACTGCTTGAGAAATACGTCAGCCACTTCATTCAAAGTGTCAAGAAGGTTGACATTCTTCATCACGTACTAATTTAGTGCGGGTCCAGTCAAACTCGCATGGAATGATTGGATCATGAGGGGCTCATTCTTGACATGTTGGGCCATGCGTACATGGTACATCTACAAATGAATCTTTGGGCAAGAAGTGCCATCATATTTCTCAAACTTTGGCATTTTGAACTTACTTGGTACTTTGACCTTCTCATATACTGACAAGTCGAATGAGAGTGAACTCTGTGACTCTTGCAATTGCTTCACTTTCTCTTCCAATTTTGCGAAGCATTCATCTTGCTCCGTCTTAGGGACATTGTCAAGCTTGGCCTTGTTAACAATGATTGATAATGGGTTATCTTCCAATTCGGGCATGTCGTCATCACCCACTTGGGCCTTGTTTGCTTGCTCCGGGATAACTATTTCGAGAAGAGCGGGTGTAGGAGTCGGATTCACTCATAGAGACTAGATTTGAGTCATTATCAGCTGCATAACAGCGGCTAATTGTTTGAGCTGATCTTCCATGGTGGATATATGATCACGCATTTTATTTTGATCGGCCATTTTAACTCTTAATCATGTAATAATGGATGAACGTGAGGGATCCGTTGTCACCTAGGTCAAATGAAATATGTAAGTACGAGGTGTAATGAGAAAACCAATCCATGACAACAATCTATTTTTTTAGTCAAGAAAAGTCCACATATGAAGAGGATTTCCTAAAAATGGACTAGAAAAAAAAAACATGGGATGCCCCAGTAGGGATGAAATTTCCTAGACATGAACTAGGAAGAGCCAAGGCATGAATTGAAAACAAATTTCTAATTTTTTTAATTTATTTTCCAAATATTACATTGTATGACAATTTCCCCATTTCATTCCTAATTGACAAAGGAATTGAATCAATGATTGACTTAAGTTGTCATGGACCGACCAAAAGTGCAACAAAATAAATGGCATGGTATAAGGATAGAAGACTTACTTCACCAAGAAAAATTAATGGCAATCACATAAACATGCGCATGGTAAGTGAGGCTTGATTTCTACCCAGATGGCTTAACAAAGTGGAGCTATGAGGATGATATGACCGTTGCAGTCTCACATTAATGTGTTAGGTCCTCCTAACCTCAGTTCAGTCGAATGGAATACCCAATAATCACGCAGTCTCGCGGATATGGATAAAAACATTTGACACCATAAAATAAATTTCGAGGAAGAGAAGGTCAAGCTCTACATAGTATTCTCGCTTTGGAGGAAGTATCCTTCTCAACACCATCCTAGAAATCCTATCGCAGCCCAGGTTTGACCGCAGGTTGTGTGTGCAATAATGTAGTGCTAAAATCAATACAACATGTACAACAGTTTAAATGCAAGCAACACTTCTATAGTTTTAATTCAAACATTCATCCCTAACCCCAACCTATAAGACATGGGTTAGCAAAGACTACTCCCCTTATACCTTCCATATACAAAAACATTTAACACCGAGAGAATGTTAGGGACGTAGCTGAGATCCTTGTTTCTAAATAAAAACATTTTTAAAAGAAAAAGAAACATTGGCCTAAGTCCACTAAGTGTTTTAACACAATTCCCTAGTGGAGTCACCAAGCTATCGCGACTTAATTTTTGGGTGCACCACCTAAGTTTATGCTAATGGACTACTAAGTTTTTAAACTTAGCTCAGGCTCTCTCAAGCCTATACCAATTCGCAACTTAAGGTTCAATATCTAGCAAGCAAATGAATTTTAACTAGGAATCGCCACTAATCGGTTTATGGTAGGTCGATTAAACACCTAAGTAAAAGAATGAGAGAATTATTTTACTCCTACTAAACAGAGACTAAGGGTACAAGAACTTGGTTATACTAGATTTCTCTAATGCCCTTTCGATACCATTTCTTTTCAATTTCAAAAACGTTTTTGCAGGCAGCTTGGGTTTATTTTAACATAAATCTCTATCATGCAAAAGGATGATCGCACGAATGCTTAGTCACTATTAAACAATCAAAAAATTTTCATTAAAAGAAATAAACACACAAAGCATTTTTTGGGTTTTCTTTTATCTTGAAATCCAAACGTGCATTTTAACTTCATGATTTAACTTTATTAACAAGCAAATTCTAATTAAATAAACCTAACATACAAACTCAATTTTGGTTTTCACTTTATTTAATGAGAATCATGCAATGCATGCTACTAATTTAACATGAAATGATATGATGTGGCAATATGACTTAAATTATATAACATGAATAAGCATGTAATCTATCCTAAAGCATGAAATGAATTTATTCTTATTTTTTTGTATTTTCCATGAAATTCAAAATTAAAGAAATGCAACAATTAAATAAGCAATCTAAATTAATCAAACGACCTAATTCTAATGACGAACAATTTCTAACTAAATGAACCTAGCAACAATCATTAGATGATGAAAATTTCATAAACCTAATCCTACATGTCTAATTTATTAAACCTACATGCTTTGATGCAAGATTTTGATTTTGATTTTGATTTTGATTTTTTAGAGTTTTCGAAGACAAGTAATTATCAACTAACATTAAATCTAAACAATCAAGATATTCAACAAATAAAATATTAAAGTAATAAAAAAATAACCAATTGTCAAATAGGTCAAATTAACGATTATTCTAATCCTAATCATCACGAAAAATAGGTTTAAAATAATTAAAAATCTGATCCGAAATCTTATGGAATCAAATTAATAACTATAATGATTTAATAATTAAAATATCATCAAAACGCCCCAAAATTAACATAATTAAAAAAATGATTTGACGTCTTATGGATCAAATTAATAATTACAATAATTTTGGACAAAACCCTTGCGATTAATGCCTACAAGATTCAACAAATAAACATTGGGATCCAATTTCCCAATTTAAATAACAAAAGTAAAAAATATAAAAAAATAAAGTAAAATAAATAAATAAAATAAAAACCACCTAATTGATTTTCCTTTTTCTTTTGTTTTTCTCTTTCCACGCAAGGCTTGTGCATGGTGGTGGTTGGTCACCGCCATCGGTTGGTCACCAATGGGCACCGGTCACGTTGTTGGATCTCTGGAGTGGGGACTCACGGGTCATTTCCGGTCGCGAATAGGAGGTGCCGCGTAAGGTAGTTCGACTACGAGCGGCATCGAGGCGGAAGAAGAGGCATGGGTGTTAGTGCTCGGAAGCGCTGCGCAGTAACACGGCGGTGTCTCGGTGTTGGTGAAGACCCCAATCGGCACAAAGCAACAGCTTCCTCGGGTTGGTGGGAGCAACTCGGCAACAACGGCAGAGGATTGGCATCAGCTGCAATGGAGGAGCGGTTCATCGAGCGAGAGTGGAGTCGGGTTGAGCAAGGACGTCGATCGCTAGTTTTTGGGGCCACGGCGTCAGGTGTCACAACTATTGGTGGGATAAGTGTCGGAAGGTAGAGGCGGGCTAGAACAAGTGGTGGCCAAGGCCGAGAGCAGCAGCAAAGCGTTTGCAAATCTCGCAGCGAAAGGTGAGCGGCACCCGGAGCGATGGTGGCGAGCGGCCCGACTCGAGCTTGGGTTGTCACGAGGAGTCGAACGGCAATTGCTAGCGCTAGCGCAGTGGGCTTCGGCTACAGGGATGCCAAGGCAGAGGCGCAGGCACGAGATCTACTGCCGAGGGGTGCTAGCGTTGGCGCGGTGGAGCGAGAAGGCTAAGGTGCAGGTAGGGACTGACGGTGGGTGCGGCGGGCTACTGGTCAACGCTTGGGTCGTCGTGGGTTGGTGCAATGATGGCTGGTGGAGACAAGCGGTGCGAGTGTAGCGCAGGTGAAGAGGAGCCGACGATCGGGGCAGCGAATGTGGGTAGAGAGCGTGAGGGAGATGATGAAAAGTCCTTGTCTCCCTCACACCTCTGTCGCTTGTACTTTTCCTTCCGCTGTTTTTTTCTTTTCTTTTCAATCTTCACTTTTTGTTTTTCCTCTTTGGTCAATCAAAAGAAAATCCCTAGAAAAGCCCACATTTCTCTCATCGTACATGACTCCCTTTATAGGCAAATAAAGATGTGATATTCATGAAATATTTAATCCACTTTTCATTATAAACAAAGATTTTCCTATAACCACCTAATCATAAACATCCTCTTATTTTCCTTTTCTCCTAAATATTTTCTACCGATTTTTAGAGATAAGATTACAACCTGATTTTCTTAAATTCCAAAAATCCTAAATTCAAATCTCAATTTCAGAAAACAGGCTCGGGCCAATTTGCACTCTTCATGGGTTTAGTACGACTTATTAATTTAAAACTCAAAACCACTAATTTGATCCATCTGCCACCGGTCCAGCAAATAAATGTAAAAAATGCAAATTAAAAACAAATGCACCTAAATCTCTATGCTATGCAATTAATTTTTTTTAGGGATAAAATCAATCCCTAATTTTTTTTTAATGAAGTAAATGACTAAATGGGATGCCAAACTTTAGGTGTCAACACTCATTAATTGATCATTTAACCGTTGGAGTAGTTCTTGGGGCGGGACTATTTTTTCTTTATTAAAAATTATTAAAACTTGTGATAATTAATAGGTTTCATTAAATCAAGAGGGGCCAAGCTGATAATAATAATCTCCGTCGTCATCTTCCGCGCCAAGCAACATACATTCATTACGTTTGGGTTGATTAAATTAAACCTACTCTTGCATAATAACAGGGTCAAACTTATTACGAACTCATTTTACAAAAGATGTTGGGCCATGCATAGTTCCAAATTCTTGGTACCAGCAAAACCTCAATAAATGTTCAAAAGTCAAGTTTACATCGCATATGAGTAGCAAAAGCGTACACGCATTCTTGAATGAACATATAGTTAACATTTGAAGGTCTCGTCAAATCGTCCCGTATAGGCTATTTGAATTATCAGTTAACGGAAAGAAAGAAGTTACGAATGGAGCAATTTGATACGTACATATATAATAGAGAAATATATTTCGAGATTTGAACTTTTTTTTTGTTTTTTTTATGATTGCTTACAAGATTAAAAAGATTCAAAGTAAGATTTATATAAGATTATTAAGTATACATTTATCCATTGATAGAGTGTTATATAAAACAACTATCGAGGATTTAATTTGTCAGAAAACCTTTAAAGTAAGAAGTCCTCCTTACCTTACTTTATGCAACAGTATGCTAGATCAACTAGCTTTAACTACGTATTCATGTGATTATTAGAGATGAATGTATGATTATTAAACCATCTATTAATCTTTTATCGCTTAGGTATTTGTTTCAAAAGGTTGTGTTAAAAGCATAACAAATAAAGTGACAGTTTCTTTATAGTTTTGTATGGGACTATGTTTTTAGACTCGAAATCTAGTAACAACTTTAGGGGCGGATTGTATTTTGCAGATTATTTTTAAAAAATTACAGCGTTAAAAAGCACATTAATCACTGAAAATTTGATTCATCCACAATTGTGCTTCCGTGATAGTCAACCATAAGGCTTAAGAGGCACGAAAAATAAAATAAAAAATTTGAGGAGAGTCCAATACAAAAATTATAATTCTTTCGTTCTTTTTATATTACACGTTTATTGTACTATAAAATAGGAATAGCTCTCAATGAGCTGGCTCGGGAGGGGATACGAGACTGAGAGCCGCAACGCAGTTGTTCCATGTCTCATTGCTCCTCCTATAGACATCAGATTTTGTCCCCTCAATCGGCTTGTGGCTCGAGATGCTCAACTCCACAAATTGGTTGTGACAGTTCTTTCCCGCTTTCAAGAGCTCATGACAACATTCATTGGTGGGTGTAAAGGTGTCGGCAAGGAATATGTATTGAAAGAATCCAGAGCCACAATCAGATCTTATTCCCTTTCCGCAATCAGGGTTTCCGACCTTGGCGAAGGTAGCCTTAGGAAGCAATGCAACAGGTTCGACCAAGAAAATCATAAGAGCGGACAAGTTCTTCGGTGTTGCCATTATGGTCTTTTGGGGATAGGAGGGTTGGAAAATTTTCTGAGATTGTTGATCGTTTGATGGTGCAGTTGATCTAGAGATGAGAACTTATATAGCTCGAGGGAAGTAGTGCATTAATGAAATCAATTCATCGGTTAAGATTTAGAAATGTTTGTAGGAAACGTGTAAAATTATTTCTCTTACAATAAATGCAATGATTGAGGGCCTTGTCATCTGACTTTTTTTTCCAGTTCAATCATTTGCCATTAAAAAAAAAAATGTATTAATGAGTTGCTTGGTTGAAGAGAATTATCTGTAAACGAAAATACTTATTTCCAATTTGATTTTCAATCCCACGTTCGATATATAATATGAACTAGTGACATGCCCTCAGTTTAAAATAATTTTATAAAATTGAATTAGCTTAAAACGTTTCACCATATATACTCTCGCAAATGCACGTTATGTTAACGATACCTTTCATTTAGGGTTAGGGTCCATCCCTAATTTTTAGGATTAACGCCACAAAAATTATCAAACAAAAGTACATCTATGACAAATTTCTCTCAAACTAATTTTTTAACCGCCATAATTCCAAACTACTATTCCTATGGCAAGTTTTTCCAAACTAATTTTTTGACTGCAAAAAATCCCAACCCGATACATTTGTGATAAATTTGCTCTCAATTAGTTTCTATGAAATTGTATTAATATCACGAAAAATCACAAAACCGATATCCTTGCAACAAATGGAGGATAAACCAAATACCCATCAACTACCACATATCATCCATCCAACTCAGGAATTTGATAAAAAAAAATTAACGAAAACTAGTAAAAGATAAATTTGTCATAAGTATGCCAGTTTAGGTTGACACAAGTGTACTAATTTAGGGTTTTTCATGATATAAGCCCTGATTTGTATGCAAGTGATTACAGTTGAAGCCAAAATTTAAGTATCGACAATTGATAAATTAAACCATTGATAAAATAATTTGGTCTTGGTTTGTCATATTTATCGAACTTATTATTTAATTAATTAATGATTTGCTGAGATATTTTAGTGTGATTTTGTTCTTCATTAAATTATATTTCAACAGCTAGAGGAAAAAAAAAGTTAAATAATCAATAGGTCTCATTAATTAATGAAAAGGAGCCAAGTTTATATGAACAGAGTGCTTACCAGTCTTGTTTTTAGTCTTGTTTTTCCTTTACATCAATAAACCAAAATTGGCTTTGGTTTTCTAGATTAATTGAGATTATTTAAAAGCTGAATTTTTTTGGTCAAATTATTTATTACGTAATTATCCTTTAACAAGATTTGGGTTTTGGTTTTCCGGATTTACTGAACTCATTAATTGATCATTTAACCTTTGGACTAGTTATTGGGGCGGGACTATTTTTTCTTTATTAAAAATTATTAAAAGCTTGTGATAATTAATAGGTTTTGTTAAATGAAGAGGGGCCAAGCTGATAATAATAATCTCCATCATCATCTTCCGCGCCAAGCAACATACATTCATTACGTTTGGGTTGATTAAATTAAACCTACTCTTGCATAATAAGAGGGTCAGACTTATTACGAACTCATTTTACATAAGATGTTGGGCCATGCATAGTTCCAAAATTCTTGGTACCAACAAAACCTCATTAAATTCTCGAATGAACATATAGTTAACATATGAAGGTCTCGTCGAATCGTCTAGTATAGGCTATTTGAATTATCAGTTAACGGAAAGAAAGAAGTTATGAATGGAGCAATTTGATACGTACATATATAATAGAGAAATATATTTCGAGATTTGAACTTTTTTTTTGTTTTTTTATGATTGCTTACAAGATTAAAAAGATTCAAAGTAAGATTTATATAAGATTATTAAGTATACATTTATCCATTGATAGAGTGTTATATAAAACAACTATGCAGGATTTAATTTGTCAGAAAACCTTTAAAGTAAGAAGTCCTCTTTACCTTACTTTATGCAATAGTATGCTAGATCGACTAGCTTTAACTACGTATTCATGTGATTATTAGAGATGAATGTATGATTATTAAACCATCTATTAATATTTTTATCGCTTAGGTATTTGTTTCAAAAGGTTGTGTTAAAAGCATAAGAAATAAAGTGACAGTTTCTTTATAGTTTTGGATGGGACTATGTTTTTAGACTCGAAAGCTAGTAACAACTTTAGGGGTGGATTGTATTTTGCAGCTCCTTTTTAAAAAATTACAGCATTAATAAGCACATTAAACACTGAAAATTTGATTCATCCACAATTGTGCTTCCGTGATAGTCAACCATAAGGCTTAAGAGGCACGAAAAATAAAATAAAAAATTTGAGGAGAATCCAATACAAAAATTATAATTCTTTCGTTCTTTTTATATTACATGTTTATTGTACTATAAAATAGGAATAGCTCTCAATGAGCCGGCTTGGGAGGGGATACGGGACTGAGAGCCGCAACGCAGTTGTTCCATGTCTCATTGCTCCTCCTATAGACATCAAATTTTGTCCCCTTAATCGGCTTGTGGCTCGAGATGCTCAGCTCCACAAATTGGTTGTGGCAGTTCTTCCCCGCTTTCAAGAGCTCATGACAACATTCATTGTTGGGTGTAAAGGTGTCGGCAAGGAATATGTATTGAAAGAATCCAGAGCCACAATCAGATCTTATTCCCTTTCTGCAATCAGGGTTTCCGACCTTGGCGAAGGTGGCCTTAGGAAGCAATGCAATAGGGACGACCAACAAGATCATAAGAGCGGACAAGTTCTTCGGCGTTGCCATTATGGTCTTTTGGGGATAGGAGGGTTGGAAAATTTTATGAGAATGTTGATCGTTTGATGATGTAGTTGATCTAGAGATGAGAACTTATATAGCTCGAGGGAAGTAGTGCATTAATGAAATCAATTCATCGGTTAAGATTTAGAAATTTATGTAGGAAACATGTAAAATTATTTCTCTTGCAATAAATGCAATGATTGAGGGCCTTGTCATCTGACTTTTCTTCTCGTTCAATCATTTGCCATTAAAAAAAAAGTTTTAATGAGTTGTTTGGTTGAACAGAATTATCTGTAAACGAAAATACTTATTTCCAATTTGATTTTCAATCCCACGTTCGATATATAATATGAACTAGTGACATGCCCTCAGTTTAAAATAATTTTATAAAATTAAATTAGCTTAAAACGTTTCACCATATATACTCTCGCAAATGCATGTTATGTTAACGATACCTTTTATAGGGTTAGGGTCCATCCCTAATTTTTGGGAGTAACGCCATAAAAATTATCAAACAAGTACATCTATGACAAATTTCTCTCAAACTAATTTTTTAACCGCCGTAATTCCAAACTAGTATTCCTATGACAAATTTTCCCAAACTAATTTTTTGACTACAAAAAATCCCAACCCGATACATTTGTGATAAATTTGCTCTCAATTAATTTATATGAAATTGTATTAATATCACGAAAAATCACAAAAACGATATCCTTGTAACAAATGGAGGATAAACCAAATACCCATCAACTACCACATATCATCCATCCAACTCAGGAATTTGATAAAAAATATTTAACGAAAACTAGTAAAAGATAAATTTGTCATAAGTATACCAGTTTAGGTTTACACAAGTGTACTAATTTAGGGTTTTTCATGATATAAGCCCTGATTTTTATTCAAGTGATTACAGTTGAAGCCAAATTTTAAGTATCGACAATTGATAAATTAAATCATTGATCAAATAATTTGGTCTTGGTTTGTCATATTTATCGAGCTTATTAATTAATTAAATAATTAATGATTTTCCCATATATTTTAGTGTGATTTTGTTCTTCATTAAATTATCTTTCAACAACTTGAGGAAAAAAAAAAGTGAAATAATCAATAGGTCTTCGGCGTTGCCATTATGGTCTTTTGGGGATAAGAGGGTTGGAAAATTTTCTGAGATTGTTGATCGTTTGATGATGCAGTTGATCTAGAGATGAGAACTTATATAGCTCGAGGGAAGTAGTGCATTAATGAAATCAATTCATCGGTTAAGATTTATAATTTTTTGTTGGAAACATGTAAAATTATTTCTCTTGCAATAAATGAATGATTGAGGGCCTTGTTATATGACTTTTTTTTTCCAATTCAATCATTTGCCATTAAAAAAAAAATATTAATGAGTTGCTTGGTTGAAGAGAATTATCTGTAAACGAAAATAATTATTTCCAATTTGATTTTCAATCCCACGTTGGATATATAATATGAACTAGTGACATGCCCTCAGTTTAAAATAATTTTATAAAATTAAATTAGCTTAAAACGTTTCTTTCCTTTTTCTTTCGTGGCCGATACCCTCCACCTTATCTCTTTCATCTTGCTCTTATCTTCACGTACTGCTGCCCCCAACCCATTTCTTTTAATTTCTACTTTTTCCTTCATCCGGTGGAAGACCTCAACACCCCACGATCTCTCTCTCCTTCGTCAATTTCCCCGCAGCTCTTGTTCTCCGTCTCCATCGAAGACACCAATTGGAGCACCATCGAAGCTGCTTCTTCTTTGCAGCTCGTCCTCATACCCCGCTCGGTCAACATGTCCGCCCGCGAAGCCGCGTCAGCCATCTCTACTCTCGATCAAAACCCCCTTGACGAAACCCTCAATTGAAGACGCCAGCAATTGATTTCCTTCTGTTTCACCAATCCACGCGTCTTCACCATCTTCTACAGCTTCACTCACTGAAGCAAGTCCATTGGGATCTCCATCCATTGGTCAACACTGCAGCATCCTCAACGTCCACTGGATTTATCTGCCACGTCCAACAATCTACCAAGCGGAGCAGCATCACCGTCAACTGAAGCAAACAGAAATCCAGCGAACTTCACATCTCTGTCGCAGCAAGCTAGTTCGGTGTTATAGCGGCCCAACAAGTTTAAGCCCACCTCCATGTTGAAGACTCTATAAGCTTTGCTTTTCATAGAGTACCCAAGAAAAATTCCTTCGTCTAACTTTTCTTTGAACTTTCCAGATCGATTATTTGCATTCTTCAAAATAAAACACTTACAGCCAAAGACATGAAAGTATGAAATATTTGGCTTATTTTCTTTATATACCTCATAGGGAGTCTTCTCTAGGATAGGTATTAAAAATACCCTGTTGATAATGTAACAGGCAGTTGAGATTGCTTCTACCCAAAATCGAGAGAATATTTCGCTTTCTATCAATAGAGTTCTGGCAATCTCCTGTAGAGATCTGTTTTTCCTTTCCACAACCTCATTTTGTTCTAGAATATATGAAGAGGAGAAAACATGCTGAAAATCGGATTCATTACAGAAGTCTGCAAAATTCTGATTCTCCAACTCACCTCCATGGTATGTTCTTATGCTTGAGATAGTAAAACATTTCTCATTCTGAACTTTCTTGGCAAAGTTTAAGAAATATGCAAAAGTCTCAGACTTGTTTGCTAAGAAGAACACCCAAGTGAAACCAGAATAATCATCCACGATTACCAAACAATATTTCTTTCCACTAAGACTCTGAGTTCTTATTGGTTCAAAAAGATCCATATGAAGAAGCTACAAAACTCAATTGGTAGAAACCTGATTTACTAGTTTAAAAGAACTTCTAACTTGCTTTCCCAAGACATGAGGAGTGCATAACTCAATCTTCTGATAAGCCAAATTAGGAAACCCTCGAACCAGCTTCTTAGAGGAAACATTGGCAATCTGCATCATATTTACATGACCAAGCTTCTAATGCTAGAGACTTGCTTCATCTTGAATAGAAATAAGGCATTGAGAGCTTTCTAGATTTACGTCTAGAAGATATATGTTGCCATGTCTTCACCTAGTAAAGGATTGAGAGAAGTCTTGACTTATTCTAGAACAAATGCATTCTTGGAAGTTTATTCTAAAACTAGTATCACAAAGCTAACTTATGCTCAGAAAATTGTAGTTTAAACCTTTCACAAAAGAAACATTGTTGATAGTTAGACTCCAATATTCACAGTTCCACAGCCTATAATCTTTCCTTTTCTATTTCCTCCAAAAGAAAATTTTCCTCCTTTTAGTCTGTCAAGCTTTTAAAACAGCTTGAGTCTCATGTTATATGCCTAGAACAGCCACTATCCAAGTGCCATTTGATCTTTCTTTTAATAGTGACCTTAATTTCTTTGTCATAATCTGAATTAGTGCCTGTCTTTGATTCTGAATCTGACTCTGAGTGAGCCATCAAACATATGTTTGCAAATTATTCTTCGCTTTCTTCACATTCGGTGCCACTCCAAGTTTTTGCTTTAAGAGCCTTTTTGTATTTCTTAGTCTTTTCTTTTTTCTTTTTCAAAAAGGGACAATTAGGTATGATATGCTCATTTTTCTTGCACTCGAAGCATATTACATCCCTGCTAATTTCAGTTTCTTCTATAGATTTCTTCTGGGAATTTTGCAAGCCTTGCTTCTTCCAATTCAACCTTCTACCTTTTCTATTTAGTTTTCTGAATTTCTTTATCATGAGGGCCAGTTCTTTGTCATCCATATCATCTTTCGAATTTGTATCATCAAAATCAATGTTAGATTTTAAAGCAATTGATTTATTATCTTTTGGATCTCCCTCATCATTGAGCTGCTCCATTTCGTACGACTAAAGTGTGCCTATTAGTTCATCTACTGATAGAAGCATAATCCTTTAAGTCTCTCTGATTGAGATCTTCACATAATTCCAATCATTTGAAAGTCCACGCAGTAGTTTGTTGACTTTCATTTGTCCAGAAATTGGTTGACCTTGATAAGCCAAGCCATTCACAATCTCTGTAAGGCGACTAAACATATTAGAGATAGATTCTCCAGACTTTATTTTGAATGCTTCATATTGTCCAAGCAGAATGTTTATTGTTGTTTCCTTCACACGGTCAATCCCCTCATAAGTAACATGAAGTATGTCCCAAACTTCTTTTGTTATTTTACAAGAAGAAATTCAATTATATTATGTGGGAGACAAAGCACAATATAAAGAATAAATTACTTTTACGTCAAGAGCTTATCTCTTGGTAATTTCAGCTTGTATTGATTCATCAGCATCAATCACTTCTTTCCCTTTATCTAAATCCGATATTGCTTTAGGATTGATTCCTTTTTCAACAACATCTCACTCTAAGGGATCTCTGGATCTAAGATATGCATTCATCTTGTTTTTCCACAAGTTGTACTCCTTTCCATCGAAATAAAGAGGCCTGGTGTTGCTTTGTCCCTCAACCAAATCTAGAGCCAAAATACTAGCCATAGAAGATCTTTAGCTTTAAAGGTAGAGACACTTCAACAAAGTAAGCACATAGGCTCTAATACCAATTGAAAGGACTATTAGAACACTTAGAGGGGTGAATAGGTGTGAAAATATATTTTTGCAAAAAGTAGTAAAAATGCTTTACTTTTAAACTGAGTTTGATTGACTACAGACTTTGCAGAAGGATTCAAACTTTGAACTATTTCAAAATATAGAAGTATATCGCAACAAATAAAGTAAATGAGTTCAGAGAAGAGAAAGTAAACTCACAATTTATAGTGATTCGACTTAGATCAAATCTACGTCCACTCTCCCACACTAACAGCCTTTTGGCGAGTTTTCACTATGAATCGAAAGAGAATGTTATAGCCCTATGATCTTGAATTTTCAGTGAGATGATTCTACTGCACTCATAAAGTCACTCTCTAGAATTTCTCTCTTTCAAATAAAAGTCTAAGCATTAAATGATGAAGAACAAGTGATTTAGAAGCTTCAAACTTTGGAATTCTTCTTTCACACTCTACTTCAAATGACTTGAAAAACCTTATTAAATACTCATCTATGCTTTTTCGACTATTAGAATTTCCAAATGAATTCTTCCAATCTACCCCTTGGACGGAATTAATCAAAAAAATCTCAAACCGTTTAAAGATTGAGATGAAAGCCCATCAATCCCATTTGCCCATACAATCAGGATCTTGGTTTTCATAAGTAGATTCTTTCCAAATAAGCTTGCCTTTCAAAATGATTTGCTATTTTCAAACTGATTCCAATAAAGATAACCAATCTGGTAGGTGACATTTCCAATCAAAAAGCCTGATATATCTTGTACGTATTGAAACCTTGAAGGAAGAAAAAATAATCTTGAGTCTGATTAAGTCTTCATTCTTATGTTCAGTCTGGAACTTGTCAAAATGGGCAGACTTCTGATGTAAGATAGACTTTAACACAGAGGTCTAGCATTCTTCATAATAGAACTTAAATAAGTTTTGTCAACTTCAAAACATCACAAGAGTTTTCTCCAATATTCTTATAATTCAGTAAACCGCCTTAATATGCCTCACATTATTGCATCAACATTTGGCAAAAAAATCAAAACATCCAAGCACAACTTAAAAGTGCAAGATTCAACTCAACAAAGCAATAAAAAAAGAGCCAACCTGCATGAATCATTTGGTTGGAAAAATGTAAGGAAGAGCAATAAACAAAACCAACCAAAACCAACCAAAACCAACATGCACTTCACAAACGCACAACTATCGATCTTCTCATCATAAAAATTGCATCTAGGACACCTCCTCCAATTATGCTTCTTAGCTAGCTGCATCAATATTATGTCTTCCCAAGCTCTCTCTCCCAATTACTCCCGAAACTTAGGACACACCATCCTTGCATGCCACAGCACGTTATATTGTGCACAGTATAATCTCCTACAATTCAAACACTCCCATTCCATCACCATCATCATGCCTTGGTCGCAGATCAACAATGCCAAGAAATCCTTATGTGGGCAATAAAATCTCTCTTCCTCTAAAATCTTATACGTATTGAAACATTGAATGAAGAAAAAATAATCCTAAGTCTGATTAAGTGTTCATTCTTGTGTTCAGTCTGGAACTTGTCAAAGTGGGTAGACTTCTTATGTAAGATAGACTTTAACATAGAAGTCTAGCATTCTTCAGAATATAACTTAGATAAGTTTTATCAACTTCAAAACATTATAAGAGTTTTCTCCAACATTCTCATGATTCAATAAACCACCTTAGTATGCCTTACATTGTTGCATCACCATTTAGCAAAAAGATCAAAACATTCAAGCACATACAAGCACATCCAAGCACAATTGTTCAAGGAAGAGCCATAAGCAAGATATGCATGGGCATAGGCAAGCATCAAGATATATTGGGTCGAATGGATCTAACATACGACAAATTAATTCATACGAGTGAATTGTTTGGTTAATGAACTATTCCATTAGGGAAATACAAGGAAGAGCCATAAGAAAAACCAAACTACATGAACCTTTTGGCTAGGAAAATATAAGAAAGAGCCATAAACAAAAACCAACCAAAACCAACATGCACGTCACAAATGTGCAACCATCGATCTTCTCAACATAGAAATTGCATCTAGGACACCTCTTTAAATTCTGCTTCTTAGCTAGCTGCATCAAAATTATTTCCTCCCTAGCTCTTTCCCCCTTCCACTTCTAAAACTCATGACACTCCATCATTGCATGCCGCAGGATGTTATTTTGTGCATAGAATAATCTCCAGTAATTCGAACACTCTCATTCCATCACCACCATTGCACATTGGTCGCGGATCAACAATGCCAAGCAATCCTTATGCATGCAATAAAACCTTTCTTCTTCTAAAATATTGTACGTATCGAAATCTTGAAGAAAGATCAAATTATCCTTAGTTTGATTAAGTCTTCATTCTTATGTTTAGTATAAAACTTGTCAAAATGGGCAGACTTCTAACGTAAAATAGACTTTGACACAGAAATCTAGCATTCTTCATAATAAAACTTAGATAAGTTTTATTAACTTCAAAACATTATAGGAGTTTTCTCCAACATTATCATGATTTAGTAAACCGCCTTAGTATGTCTCACATTGTTGCATCAGCATTTGGCAAAAAGATTAAAACATCCAAGCACATCCAAGCACAATTGTTCAACATATAAGTACAAGATTCAGCTCAACAAAAAAACTAAAATCTAGTAGCTAACTGCTTGAGAAATTGTTTCATGTTAAAGCCATGGCGGAGCCTAAATAAGAGATTCTTTAATCTCTTAACATTGTGATGAGAGAATTCAACCCTGACATTTTGAACATTAATGCAACATTTCTAAACGGCTCCACATCAGTAGTATAATTCAACTCCACACCTGTTACAATTCCAAGATCGGAACAAAGACATTGAGTTCGCGTGGGTCCAATTTTAGGATACGATATGTTGACAATTTCTGGCTTTGAATAAAAAAAAGGGTAAGGAGATTACAAGACAACAACTCTTGAAAACTTAAAAATCATTGCACTACTGAAATGAACAGACTAAAAATAATCCGATGGGCAAATGGAGCTAAATGAATATCATTGACACGGAAACTAAGAGCCTGCACTTAGGTGTTAAACACCAAAAACAAAAGATAAGACCTTGGTGAACTTACCATACTTAGTAGTAGTTTTTAGATGAACTTGCCTACAAGAAACCTCATCTCCTCATCAAAAGATTTTTCCGTAGGCAATCAACAAGATGTAGATGGCAAAAAAGATTCGGGTTAAAAAAAAATACATACATGCAATGAGTGACCATGGCAAATAAAACCAAGTTAATCAAACATAGTTATGCCAACCAATGGAAAGGACAAGTAAAATACACCAAGCAACACAAACCAAAAATGAAAAAAGGTACATGGGGAAAGCCAAAGAACAAGGAACCAACAATCATTCATCAAAAGGTCACAAACAGCAAAGTGAGTTCATAAGAAGATGGAATGCATTGGTTACGTAAAATCTCAGACTCTTTCCATTTAGCTAGCACCAAGCAAGATACGCACAGGCATAGGCATGCATCAAGATATATTAAGTCGAATGGATCTAACATTTGGAAAATTAATTCATATGAGTGAACTGTTTGGTTAGGGAAATACAAGAAAGAGACATAAGCAAAACCAACTTGCATAAACCGTTTGGTTAGGAAAATATAAGGGAGAGCTATAAACAAAACCAACCAAAACCAACATGCACATCTTAGACGCGCAACCATTGATCTTCTTAACATAGAAATTGCATCTAGGACACCTCCTCCAATTCTTCTTCTTAGTTAGCTACATCAACATTATGTCCTCCCAAGCTCTCTCCCCCTACAGCTTCTAAAGTTCAGGACACTCCATCCTTGCATACCACGGCACATTATACTTTGCACAAAATAATCTCTAGCAATTCAGACACTCCCATTCCATCACCACCATCGCGCCTTAGTCGTGGATCAACAATGCCAAGCAATCCTTATGCACGCAATAAAACCTCTCTTCCTCTAAAACCTTGTACGTACTAAAATCTTGAAAGAAGAAAAAAAATTCTAAGTCTGATTAAGTCTCCATTCTTGTGTTTAGTCTAGAAAATGTCAAAGTGGGCAAACTTCTGATATAAGATAAACTTTGACACAAAAGTCTAGTATTCTTCAAAATAAAACTTAGATAAGTTTTCTCAGCTTCAAAACATTATAAGAGTTTTATTCAACATTCTCATGATTCTGTAAACCACCTTAGTATGCCTCACATTGTTGCATCACCATTTGGCAAAAAGATCAAAACATCCGAGCACATTCAAACACAATTGTTCAACTTAAAAGCGCAAGATTCAGCTAAAAAGAAAAACTAAAATCTAGTAGCTAATTGTTTGAGAAACTGTTTCATGTTAAAGCCATGGTGGAGCCTAAATAAGAGATTCTTTAAACTCTTAACATCGTGATGAGATTATTCAACCCTAACATTTTTAAGAGTAACGCAACGTTTCTGAATGAGCTCCACATCGGTAGCAAAATTCAACTCCACACCTGTTACAATTCCAAGATCAGAACAAAGACATTGAGTTTGCATGGGTCCAATTTTCGGGTACGATATGTTTACAATTTTCGGTATTGAATAAAAAAATGGTAAGGAGATCACAAGACAACAGCTCTTGAAAACTTAAAAATCATTGCGCTACCGAAATGAACAGACTAAAAATAATCCAATGGGCAAATTGAGCAAAACGAATATCATTGACAAGGAAAATAAGAGCCTGCACTTAGGTGTTAGACACCACAAACAGAAGATGACACCTTGGTGAACTTACCATACCTAGTAGTAGTTCTTAGGTCAACTTTTCTTCGAGAAACCTCATCTCCTCATCAAAAGATTTTCCACTAGGCAATCAACAAATGCAAAGGGCAAAAGCGATTTGGGTGAAAAAAAAATACATACATGCGATGAGCGACCATGGCAAATAAAACCAAGTTGATCAAACATAATTACGATGGATGTGCATAGTTATGCCAACCAACAGAAGGGACAAGTAAAATACACCAAGCAACACAAACCAAAAACAAAAAAGGTACATGGGGAAAGCCAAAGAACAAGGAATCAACAATCATTCATCAAGAGGTCACAAATAGCGAAGTGAGTTCATAAGAAGATTGAATGTATTAGTTACGTAAAATCTTAGACTCTTTAATTTTTAGCTAGCACTAAGCAAGATGCGCACGGGCATAGGCATGCATCAAGATATATTGAGTCGAAAGAATCTAACATACAGAAAATTAATTCATACAAGTGAACTGTTTAGTTAATGAACTGTTTGGTTAGGGAAATATGAGAAAGCGTCATAAGTAAAACCAACCCGCATGAACCATTTGGTTTGGAAAATATAAGAGAGAGCCATAAACAAAACCAACCAAAACCAACGTGCACGTCACAGACGCACAACCATCGATCTTCTCAACATAGAAATTGTATCTAGGACACCTCCTCCAATTCTGCTTCTTAGCTAGCTGCATCAACATTATGTCCCAAGCTCTCTCCCCCTACCACTCCTAAAGCTCAGGACACTCTATCCTTGCATGCCACGGCACGTTATACTTTGCACGGAATAATCTCCAACAATTCGGACACTCTCATTCCCTCACCACCATCGCGCCTTGGTCGCGAATCAACAACGCCAAGCAATCCTTTTACGGGCAACAAAACCTCTCTTCCTCTAAAATCTTGTACGTAATGAAATATTAAAAGAAGAAAAAATAATCATAAGTGTAATTAAGTCTTTATTCTTGTGTTCAGTCTAAAACATGTCAAAGTGGGCAGACTTCTGATGTAAGATAGACTTTAACATAGAAGTCTAGCATTTCTTAAAATAGAATTTAGATAAGTTTTTTCAGTTTCAAAATATTATAAGAGTTTTCTTCAACATTCTCATGATTCAATAAACCACCTTAATATGCCTCACATTGTCGCATCACCATTTGGCAAAAAGATCAAAACATCCAAGCACATTCAAACACAATTGTTCAACTTGAAAGCGCAAGATTCAGCTAAAAAAAGAGAGCTAAAATCTTATAGCTATTTGCTTGAGAAACTATTTCATGTTAAAGCCATGGCGGAGCCTAAATAAGAGATTCTTTAATCTCTTAACATCGTGATTAGAGGATTCGACCAAGACATTTTTTAATAGTAATGCAACGTTTCTGAACGGGCTCCACATCGGTAGTAGAATTCAACTCCACAGTTGTTACAATTCCAAGATCATAACAAAGATGTTGAGTTCGTGCGGGTCTAGTTTTAGGGTACGATATGTTGATAATTTCCGGTATTGAATAAAAAAAGGGCAAGGAGATCACAAGACAATAGCTCTTGAAAACTTAAAAATCATTACACTACTGAAATGAACAGACTAGAAATAATCCAATGGGCAAATGGAGTAAAATGAATATCATTGACAAGGAAATTAAGAGCCTGCACTGTTAGACACCACAAACAGAAGATAACACCTTGATGAACTTACCATACCCAATAGTTATTCTCAAGTGAACTTGTCTACAAGAAACCCCATCTCCTCATCAAAAGATTTTTCACTAGGCAATCAACAGATGTAGACAGCAAAAATGATTCGGGTGTGTACATACATGCGATGAGCAACCATGGCAAATAAAACCAAGTTGATCAAACATAATTAAGATGGATGTGCATAGTTATGCCAACCAATGGAAGGGACAAGTAAAATACACCAAGCAACACAAATCAAAAACGAAAAAGGTACAAGGGGAAAGCCAAAGAACAAGGAACTAATAATCATTCATCAAGAGGTCACAAATAGCAAAGTGAGTTCACAAGACAATTGAATGTATCGGGCACTTAAAATCTTAGACTCTTTAATTTAGCCAGCACCAACCAAGATGCGCACGGGCATAGGCATGCATCAAGATATATTGGGTCGAAGGGATCTAACATACGGCAAATTAATTCATACGGGTGAATTATTTGGTTAATGAATTGTTTGGTTAGGGAAATACAAGAAAGAGCCATAAGCAAAATCAACCTGCATGAACCGTTAGATTAGGAAAATAAAATGGAGAGCCATAAACAAAACCAACCAAAACCAACTTGCCTGTCATAGACACGCAACTATCGATCTTCTCAACATAGAAATTGCATCTAGGACACCTCCTCCCATTCTACTTCTTAGCTAGTTGCATCAACATTATGTTCTCCCAAGCTCTCTCCCTCTACCGCTCCTGAAGCTTAGGACACTCCATCTTTGCATGCCATGGCACGTTATACTTTGCACAAAATAATCTCCGGCAATTCAAACACTCCCATTCCATCACCACCATCACGCCTTGGTTGCGGATCAACAATGCCAAGCAATCCTTATGCGCACAATAAAACCTCTCTTTCTCTAAAATCTTGTATGTACTGAAACCTTGAAAGAAGAAAAAATAATCCTTAGTCTGATTAAGTCTTCATTCTTATGTTCAGTCCGGAACATATCAAAGTGGGCATGCTTCCAATGTAAGATAGACTTTGACGCAGAAGTCTAGCATTCTTCAGAATATAACTTTGATAAGTTTTGTCAGCTTCAAAACATCATAAGAGTTTTCTCCAACATTCTCATGATTCAGTAAACCGCCTTAGTATGTCTCACATTGTTGCATCAGCATTTGGCAAAAAGATCGAAACATCCAAGCACATCCAAGCACAATTGTTCAACTTAAAAGTGCAAGATTCAACTAAACAAAAAAACTAAAATCTAGTAGCTAACTGCTTGAGAAACTATTTCATGTTAAAGCCATGGCGGAGCCTAAATAAGAGATTCTTTAATCTCTCAACATCATGAAGAGAGGATTCAACCCTGGCATTTTGAACAGTAATGCAACGTTTCTGAACGGGCTCCACATTGGTAGTAGAACTCAACTCCACACCTATTACAATTCCAAGATCAGAACAAGGACATTGACTTCACGTGAGTCCATTTTTAGGGTACGATATGTTGATAATTTCCGGCATTGAATAAAAAAAGGGTAAGGAGATCACAAGACAACAGCTATTGAAAACTTAAAAATCATTACACTACCGAAATGAACAGACTAAAAATAATCTGATGGGCAAATGGAGCTAAACACATATCATTGACAAGGAAACTAAGGGCCTACACTTAGGTGTTAGACACCACAAATAGAAGATAACACATTGGTGAACTTACCACACCTAGTAGTAGTTCTCAAGTGAACTTACCTACGAGAAACCTCATCTCCTCATCAAAAGATTTTTCACTTGGCAATCAACGGATGTAGACGGCAAAAGCGATTCGGGTGTAAAAAAAAATACATACATGCGATGAGCGACCATGACAAATCAAACCAAGTTGATCAAACATAATTAAGATGGATGTGCATAGTTATGCCAACCAATGGAAGGGATAAGTAAAATTGACAAAGCAACACAAACCAAAAACAAAAAAGGTACATGGGGAAAGCCAAAGAACAAGGAACCAACAATCATTCATCAAGAGGTCACAAATAGCGAAGTTAGTTCACAAGATGATTGAATGCATCGGACACTTAAAATCTCAGACTCTTTAATTTTGCCAGCACCAAGAAAGATGCGCACGGGCATAGGCATGCATCAAGATATATTGGGTCGAAGGGATCTAACATATGGAAAATTAATTCATACGAGTGAATTGTTTGGTTAATGAACTATTTGGTTGGGGAAATACGAGGAAGAGTCATAAGCAAAACCAACCTACATGAACCATTTGATTAGGAAGATATAAGGAAGAGCCATAAACAAAACCAACCTGCATGTCATAAACACGCAACCATCAATCTTCTCAACATAGAAATTGTATCTAGGACATATCCTCCAATTCTGCTTTTTAGCTAGCTGAATTAACATTATGTCCTCCCTAGCTCTCTCCCCCTGCCGCTCTTGAAACACACAACACTCCATCCTTGCATGCCACGTCACGTTATATTGTGCATAGAATAATCTCCGGCAATTCAAACACTCCCATTTCATCACCACCATCGCGCCTTGGTCGCGAATCAACAATGCCAAGTAATCATTATGCAGGCAATAAAACCTCTCTTTCTCTAAAATCTTGTTCGTACTAAAACCATAAGGAAGAAAAAATAATCCTGAGTCTGATTAAGTCTTCATTTTTGTGTTCAGTCTGGAACTTGTCAAAGTGGGCAAAAAAGTCTAACATTTTTAAGAATAGAACTTAGATAAGTTTTGTGAGCTTCAAAACATGATAGGAGTTTTCTCCAACATTCCCATGATTCAGTAAACCGCATTAATATGTCTTACATTGTTGCATCAGCATTTGGCAAAAAGATCAAAACATCCAAGCACATTCAAACACAATTGTTCAACTTAAAAGTGCAAGATTCAGCTCAAAAAGAGGAACTAAAATCTAGTAGCTAATTGCTTGAGAAACTGTTTCATGTTAACGCCATGTCGGAGCCTAAATAAGAGTTTCTTTAATCTCTTAACATCGTGATGAGAGGATTCAACCCTGACATTTTGAATAGTAATGGAATGTTTCTAAATGGGCTCCATATCAATAGCAGAATTCAACTCCACACCAGTTACAATTATAAGATCAAAACAAAGACATTGAGTTCGTGTGGGTCCAGTTTTAGGGTACAATATGTTTACAATTTTCGGTATTTAATAATAAAAAAAGGGTAAGGAGATCACAAGACAACAGCTCTTGAAAACTTAAAAATCATTGCACTACCGAAATGAACAGACTAAAAATAATCTGATGGGCAAATGGAGCTAAACGAATATCATTGACACGGAAACTAGGAGCCTGCACTTAGGTGTTAGACACCACAAATAGAAGATAACACCTTGGTGAACTTACGATACCTAGTAGTAGTTCTCAGGTGAACTTGCCTACGAGAAACCTCATCTCCTCATCAAAAGATTTTTCACTTAGCAATCAACAGATGCAAATAGCAAAAGCGATTCGGTGAAAAAAAATACATACATGCGATGAGCGACCATGGCAAATCAAAACAAGTTGATCAAACATAATTAAGATAGATGTGCACAATTATGCCAACCAATGGAAGGAACAAGTAAAATACACCAAGCAATACAAACCAAAAACGAAAAAGGTACACGGGGAAAGCCAAAGAATAAGGAACCAACAATCATTCATCAAGAGGTCACAAATAGCGAAGTGAGTTCACAAGAAGATGGAATGCATTGGTTACGTAAAATCTCAAACTCTTTCATTTAGCTAGCACCAAGCAAGATGCGCACGGGCATAGGCAAGCATCAAGATATATTGGGTCGAAAGGATTTAACATACAACAAATTAATTCATATGAGTGAACTGTTTGATTAATGAATTGTTTGGTTAGGGAAATACAAGAAAGAGCCATAAGCAAAACCAACCTGCATGAACCGTTTGCTTAGGAAAATAAAAGGGAGAGCCATAAACAAAACCAACCAAAACCACATGCACGTCACATATGCGCAACCATTGATCTTCCCAACATAGAAATTGCATCTAGGCACCTCCTCCAATTCTGCTTCTTAGCTAGCTGCATCAACATTATGTCCTCCCTAGCTCTCTCCCATTGCCGCTCCTAAAACTCATGACACTCCATCCTTGCATGCCATGACACGTTATACTGTGCATAGAATAATCTTCAACAATTTGGACACTCACATTCCATCACCACCATCATGCCTTGGTCACGGACCAACAATGCCAAGCAATCCTTATGCGGGCAATAAAACCTCTTGTCCTCTAAAATCCCTGCCCCGCATAATGTTATGCCCTAGCGATTGAACACCTCTGGAGAGAGTATCAACCGACAATACTCCCTCTCCAGAACACCATCATAGCCCGAGACAGGGCAATCTATGTGTCATGTTATTGTTAAGCTTTGAAATTGCATACTTAGCAATGCAATGGATGTAGTACGCGTTACTACAACCTTTAATCCAATATAGGTTGCCACTCATCCTCCTATGGAAGCAAATTTCACATATAAATCGGTTGTGCTTAGAATTAGAAGCATGACTTGCTTCACTGTAGGGCCTTTGCTTTTGCGGGGATGACCAAGCTTCGGTCGGAACTGATTCATCGCCGTTGTCATCCTCCTCATTAAGGCTCTGAGGCATGGTTTGGAGAAGAGAAGTTGCTATCGCCTTATGGATGTTCCCGTCCTTGATGGCGTTGGACTTGGTGCTATCCCTGATATCATCTTGCACATCGTCCTGGTAGGATCGGTTACAATTGCAATAAACTTATTTTTTTATCTATGCCCTAGTAATGTTACTCCAAAATATTTCCAAACTAAAATTACACAGTATCAATGCAAAAGAGTCAAAGAATAGCAATAAAATATATATTACTCATCTTCTCCGGCTCTAAGAGAAGCTTCCATTTTGCTCCACAACTCATCCATCTCTATCTCTTCACGGGATTTTGGTGCTAGTGATAATTCCTCATCTCCCTAAAAAAACTTCAGTTGTAGAGGCACTTCCATCCGTGGCTTAGTCATGCTTGGTGTCTCCCACGCAATTTCCTTCCTAGCAACGTCACCATTATCTTTGTTATATCTAATTTTATGAGCAAGACAACGGCAACACTTACTTCTAAATTTATGAACAACACGACCACAACGCTTATGTTCTTTGTTTCTCTTTCTCTTTTCTTGAATCTCATAATTCTTCTCTTCTTCTTCAAGAATCCGAAAAGTCTCATTCTTATCCATCATAAGAATAAGAATGGGAAGAGGATGAAAAATGAAGAGAGGAGTCACTTATACAAAAATAGAGAGGTAAAATAGAGAGAACGGCTCATACTCTGTAAATACTATCTTTTTAAGTGTTTCTTGCTTTTTTTATAATTAAAAAATAACCTTTTTTAATTAAAAAATTCAGTTGGTTGATTTTGTTTTTTTTTTTTTTTTTTTTTGGATTTGTTGAGGTGATTAATTAAGAAAATAAAAATTTCCTCTATAGCAAGCAACTACTACTACAAAAGGGAGAGAGGAAATAAATTTTTTGTCTGTAACTGCACAATAATGGAGCCCAGTAGTTAGAGGTATCAAAATGGGTACACAACCCATTTATGAACCCATATTTGTTTAAATGGGTTGTTCATGGGTCAAGCTTTATTTCCCAAAGTATCCATAATAGGTTCTAAAAATAAAGAGACTGAGATATATGAGTCTTAAATAGATCTAATCTACACCAATGTAAGACCCATTTATCAACCTATTAAAAATGAACCCAACCTATTACAGGGACACAGATGCATTTACTCCCACACCTTCGACCTCTAGAGAAGGAAACTAGAGAGAGAGAGAGCTTCATCAGCTGGTTCCATCGCGTGGGGTCTGATCTCGGGCTCCGAGAGGGGCTTCCCCTTGGACTTCATGCTATCGGCGAGGCTGCCACTGGCAGCGTACTCGAGGAGGACATTGTAGAGCTCTTCACCGCAACGCTCGGCGGTGAGATAGTTGCCGAAGCAGCGGACAATCTGCGGGCAATCGCTAAGTTCGCTCAGGACCCGCCTCTCGTGCCTGAGGGAGGAAGACAGGGCCACGTCACCGGACTTGAAGGCCATCATTGGAGGGTGGTCAGAGGGGTAGGTCTCGGGACGGTGGCGAAGCCGCCATGGCCAATCTCTTTACTACGGACCCAATCCATTGCTTCACAAATCTTGAGGGTTTTGCAGGGTTTTGAGAGAAGTTTTATAGAGAGAGAGAGAGAGAGAGAGGGCGGGCTCTTTTGCGCCCTCTGTTTGCATGGGTTTTGGCTTTTTTTTTTTTTTTTTTTTTTTTTGATCAGGAACGGAGATTTTAGTATTCAAGGCGGACGGAAATTACAACCCGTAGATAGGGCGTCAATACACAGCAAAGTCATTAACGGTGCAGGAGGACAGATGGGCCAAGAAGGAGAGACAGCATTGCGGGCGTGGGCCTTAGCGGCCCAATCAGCTGCAGCATTAGCTTCTCTTCTGCAGAATTGAATCCGCAGGCGAGGAAAGGAAAGACGCAGCATCGAAGCATCGGCGACGAAAGCTCGAATCTCCCATGGTGATGAGCAGCGATCGTTGAGGGTTTCCACAAGGGTCAGACAATCAGATTCGATGATGAGGTGATCTTCTTCCTTACCTTGATCTAGCAAATAAGTAAGAGTGGAAATTAGGGCTTGAGCTTCGCATTGCAGGGCTGAGGATGCACGAACAGAACTGCTGCATCCACCGATCAAATTACCGGTAGAATCTCTGAGTACACATGCGATCGCAGCAGAGGGAGTATCAGAAGTAAAAGCCCCATCAATATTCGCCTTAAAGCTTCCTTGTTCTGGTGGAGTCCAAAGCCGATTAGGGTAGAGGAGAGCAGTGTCCGAAATGGCCGACTATTGCAGTGAGTTGCGGTATAACATGGCTTCTGCGAGTGCTGCATCTACAAGTTGATCAGGATCTGTTCACTGCTGCCGAAAAATAAAATGGTTACGCGCCTTCCATATCTGCCAGAGGATGGAAGCAACGATCGCTTTGGAAGGTAAACCCACCCGACTTTCAAAAACTTCTTCAAGCCACGCATCCATTCGATTTCTATTGTAGATGGAATGAGAGATTTGTACTCTTTGATGAGACCAAATTTCTGATGTCCAAGGGCAAATTAACAGAATGTGTTCGATAGTTTCAGGGGTGTGCATAGAACAAAGTTGACAGAGAGGGTCTGGTAAAATGTGTCGCCGAAAGAGATTAAATTTGGTAGGGAGAGCATTATGACACAATGACCAGATAAAAACTTTAATCCGAGGAGGGGTATTGAGATGCCAAATAGATCGCCAGAGATGGGCTGATGGCTGATAAGAGGATGAGGGAAGGTTGGGGTTTGTAGGGTAGGCTAATTGTCTGAGGAAGTTATAGGCCGATTTAACTGAATACTGACCTGATTTTGATCCTGTCCAGATAAGATGGTCGGCTGAAGGAGCGCGACTTAATGGATTATTGAGTATCTCCTCAACAATATGCTGGTCAAAATGCTGATGAAGAAGAGAGATATTCCAAACCTGAGCAGGAGAGGTTATAAAACCAGCAACCAGTGGAGATTCTGCTCGAGGTGCTGGTCCACCTATTATGCCAGAGGTAAGCCATTTATCCTCTCTAATATTTATGTTCAGTCCATCTCCCACAGACCACTGAAGTTTAGGAAGAATTGTATCACGACCTAAGAGTAAACTTTTCCATCCCCAAGATGAGTTAGATGTATTCCTTGCATGCCAAAAACTGGTAGAATGATAATATAGGCCTTTGAAAAGTTTAGCCCAAAGTGAGGTGGGGTTTTGAAATAGTCTCCAGGCTTGTCTCCCTAAGAGGGCTTTATTAAAGGTTAAGAGATCACGAAAGCCAAGACCACCTGCCATCTTCCTCTGTTTAAGAATATCCCATGCTCTCCAATGAATACCAGATGTTGTATTGCTTGTTTGCCACCAGAATTTAGCAATTCTCTGCTCAATGGATTTGAGATAGAAACCGGAAGTTTAAAAATAGACATTGCGTATTGCGGGAGCTCGCACAACCATCTTTAGCAAGATTTCCTTTCCTCCTTTAGAAAGATAGTGTTCTTTCCAGCCATCAAGTTTAGCACAAACCCGACCCAAAACCCATGCAAACATATCCTTCTTAGATGTACCCCAGTCAGATGGAATACCCAAATACTTGCCTATCTTAGATATAACAGGAACTCGTAATTCTGCAGCAAGATTCTGTTGTAAAGTCAGAGGACAGCTCTTACCACAGAATAAACCAGATTTGTTTCTGTTGATAGCTTGGCCAGTTGATAGACAATACTGATGTAAAACATTGGCTAGGTTCTGACTTTCTAGAGTAGTTCCAGTCAAAAAGAAGATTGCATCATCCGCGAAAAATAAATGGGAAAGAGTAGGGCAGTACCGATTTAGTGTAATTCCTTTTAGAGTGCCTGATTGGACAGCTTGATGCATGAGAGTGGATAAGAGATTGGCGACAAGGATAAATAAATATGGAGAGAGTGGATCTCCTTGTCTAAGACCCCTTGTAGGATGAAAGAAATCTAACAACTCACCGTTAAATTTAACACTGAATGAGGTGGTGGTGACACATTGCATCACCCACCGAACCCATTGAACATGGAAGCCTAGTGTTTTAAGATAGTCCTCTAAGAAATCCCACTCAATCCGATCATAAGCTTTCTGCATGTCGAGCTTTAAAACTGCTTGAAAATGTTTCTTTCGTTTGCTGTGATTTAAATGATGCAAAACCTCTTGCACAACCATAATATTGTCTTGAATCTGCCTACCTGTGACATAAGCACTCTGTTCTGATGAGATTAGTGCTGGAAGAAACTGCTTTAAACGGTTGGCCAACACTTTAGAAATGATTTTGTATGTGAAATTGCATAGACTAATAGGGCGATACTGTTCTAACTTTTCCGGATGAGGCACCTTAGGGATGAGAGAAATTAGAGTCCTGTTGACAGTAGAGGGCATTACTCCTGAAGTGAAAAAATTGCTAACTGATTTAAAGATGTCTTCGTGAATAATATCCCAGTGGTTATGAAAGAATAACCCGTTAAAACCATCCGGGCCAGGGGCTTTGTTGGCTCCAAGTTGAAAAACAGCTTGTTTAACTTCCGCTCTAGTAACAACTGCTGTTAAAACTGCATTCATATCTGCTGTGATGACCTGATGACATTGTGTAAGAACAGGATGATAATCGCGATAGCCAGTTGAGCGATAAAGATGTTCAAAATAGGATTGCGTGAGACTCTTAAGTTGATTAGAATCACGAATCCAGCCAAGGTGGTCATCCTTTAACATGCTGATTCGATTTCGTTGTCGACGTTGGATTGTAGTAGCATGAAAAAACTTTGTATTTTTGTCACCCTCCCGAAGCCATTGAATGCGAGAGCGCATAGCCCAATATGTTTCTTCCCTCTGCCATATTCTGTGAATTTCATCTTGGAGGCTTGATACAAATGCTTTGTCATAGGTAGGACCTGTTTGATTAATGTGATGCTGAAGTTGTTGTTGTAACAGGTAGACTTGTTGCTGGTTGTTGCTGTGAGTCTGAAGGGATCTACTCCACTTAGCAAGAGCTATTGAAGTACGTTGAAGCTTGCTAGTCAATGACTGAGGTCGCATTGCTGATGAAGTCCATGCAGTGTTGATGATAGATTTACATGCTGGCTCTTGCAGCCAGAAAGCTTCAAAACAGAAAGTTTTCTTCCTTTTAAAAGAGTGCGGTTCAGTAAGTAAGAGCAGAGGACTATGATCAGAGGCTAAAGCAGGGAAAGCAAACACTTCTGCCCCCGGGTAAGATAACCTCCAGTCAATGGTGCATAGGGCCCTGTCTAGCCTTTCTTTAATAGCTTCGTCACCATCTCTCTTGTTCACCCATGTATAAAAGCAGCATTTACTTTCAATGTCCATAAATTTGCAATCATTCACAAACTCTCGAAAGGAATTTAATCTATATGACTCGATAATTCGTTTGCCCTGCTTTTCCCAGTGATGAAGGATATCATTATAATCACCGATACACACCCACGGAAAGGAACTTGAAGTCCGAATCTGTCTGATATCTGCCCAGACTTGCTGTCTATGATGGAATATGGAAGGCGCATGAAGGCAGGTAAGTCGCATAGGTTTAGCAGACTGTTTGTTGGTGCAAATAGTGTCAATAAAATGACAAGAAGAATGCTGAACAGTTAATGTCACATCCTGGTCATTCCAAAAGATAACCAAACCTCCAGCCACACCCATAGGATTGACAATAAAAGAGCTTGAAAACTTCAGCTTTCTCTTAATACGCTGAATCAGCATGTCTTGATTTTTCGTTTTCATCAAAAAAACGATAGAAGGCCTTTCACTGGCCACAAGGGCCTGTAATGCTTGAATTGTCAAGGGATTGCCCAGCCCCTGACAATTCCAACTGAGGATCCTCATTTGTCCTGTGGTGGCTTTTTTAGGCAAGCCACCTCAGCCCATGTTCCAACCCCTTTAGTAGAAAAAACAGGGGTATCCAGAAGAGTTGATTCATCAAGAACTGCATTGACATTAGAAGAAATTCCATAAGGATTGTATCTTTTGGTTTTTTTCAGTGGACTAGATTTGGAGACTGATCGAGGAGTCTTAATTTTCTTGCAAATAAAGGAATCCTCTGCAGCATTGTGAGGGAACATCGACTCGTTGAGCATAGGAGATTTCTGTTTTAGGTCGACAGGAGGAGAAGGCTGCGGAATAGTTGATGAATATTCTGCTCTGTTTTCCACTGTTACCGAAGGCTGCTTAGGAAGCGAAGGAGCTGGAAGGAGTAATGGAGCTATCTGCTGTTGAGTTTCTGGTACTATTTCTTCAACTTCTTCTTGATTAAGATTGTGCTCGTAAAATGCAAACCAGAATGGACTATGTTGATTAACCTCTGCCCTCAACCATTTGCCATAAGACAAGCTGTCCTGTTCTTCAAGTTTGGTTGCATCATAAGGAATAGCATTGCAGTGCATAGCATAATTGCCAAGAAGACCGCATGAATAACAATAATGTGATAAACGTTCATATCTGAAGTCTAGCCATATATGTTTCCCGTCCACCCTGATGAGTTTACCAGATTGCAGAGGTTCTTGTAAGTTGAGTTCAACCTTAACCCGTACTGATTTAACTGAAGAACTGTCATTACCTTCAAATTTCACTTGCTGGACCTTGCCTATTTGTTGGACAGCTCTTGTAATCATATGTTCTGTGCAGCGTTCTAGAGGAAGACCAAAAATTTGAACCCAAAACACACAAGTTGTGAAGTCATAGCAGTGTAAAGGGGTATTGGGCAACCAAGATTTGAGAATAATTAGGTGATGACCAAACAGCCAATGGCCGTTGTCTAGGATACGCTGCTTTTCACCTTCAGTATTGAATTTAAAAATATAGAATCCATCTTCACGTGTAGAGATTTGAACAGAGTCATTGCGCCAGACTCTTCTTAAGGTACTCTAAAAAGCAGGAAAGTTGATAGTAGGATTGGACAGAATTTTACCGATTAATGTAAGTTTGCATTCTTGCAGTTTCTCTGGCGATACTTCATCTTCCCAAATGTCGACCTCATGGTCAGGCCAAAGTCGGCCAAGTCGATGGCAAAGAGCAGCAACCCGAGCATCATCTTGGTGAGTAGAGTCGGCCATGGAAATTACTGGGTACGATAAGATGCAACGACATGCAGACACTGATTAAGAAAACAGCAGCTGCGAAGATGGAAGAAAGGTGAACTTGAACTAAACTGCACTAGGGATGGGGAGATGGAAATTACGAGTTACTATGAGTTGCGACGACATGCAAACACTGAATGAGAAAGCACCGACTAAGATGATGGTAGAAAGGTGAACTGAAGCTAAATTGCTATGGATGGTGAGACAGGAAGCAGATAGTGCATGCATGCAAGGAGGATAAGCTGAAGGGGAGTGAGAAAGATAGATATGGCTAGAGAAATTCATGGTAAAAGGACCGCAATTGCATGGAGAAGATGAAGAAATTGACGGATGGAAGAAAGACCACCGATGCGAAATAGAACGTGAGTGTTGAAGCTGAAAATGGAGTAGAGAGAGTGGCGATGAGATGAAATGGAAGCAGGGGAAATCGCCATTATAAGACAGAAAAAGAGAATCATGGAAGGAAGGGTTGAAAGAAGAAGACGGAACAGACTACCATGGCGGTAGAAACAGGCTCGAAAAAACGAGAGCGTCCGGATGCCAAGTAAAGGGTCTTTTAGTTTACTTTCTCATGGGTTTTGGCTTTTAATTGGCGAGAAAAAGCGATGAAATAGAGACGCTGGTAACGCGGTTTATGTACCAACGAGGAAAGGAGGAGATCTTTTTTTCTTATTTTTATTATATTTTATTTATATAAAATCAAAACTCAAATCCATTTCATAATTTGTGGATGACCCAAGTCAAAGTTTTGCCATCCTTTTAAGCCTCCATCCATAATCTAATCTCAAATCCATTTCATGATTTCTGTATCATCAAATGTGGACTCCACACACATTTTGCCACATCTATTTTAAAAACAAGTTTAAATGGGTCATAAATGGATTGTATAGGTCGAAAAATTTACATTAAGCATAAATGGGTCATAAATGGGTTAATGGGTCAATTTGGGTCAGACTATTCACAACCCAATCCAAACCCAATCCGACCTATTCGTTTAACAGCTCTACTAGCAGTTTTAAAAGTAAAATGACACTACTTCGGTTCTCACGAAGCTATCACTTTCTTTGCCGTTTTAGTCTTACTAGGCTCAGCTTTTTTTCAAATAATAGGGCCTTAAGAATGCGACATGTGTCACGCATGGGCCAAAATTTCAGGGCATTGAAAGCTCCAAGCTTCTCTTTCTTCTCTGCACGGCCACTGTGGCCTCGTCGACGAACCACCGGCTACGGCCTCGCCTGACCAACGAACCACCACACCTGACCAATAAACGTCACAATGATGGCAGAGGCAACCTTTTAAGGCGGAGGCAAAGCCGCGTAGTGGTTGTTAGGGAAATCCCTTATGATGTTTTGAAGATGACAAAATAAATCAAAGGCTACTAACATGTTTGATGGTTGAGTAATAGACCATGCAGATAATAGAACATGTAAAGGATATTGTCAAAGTGCGAAGACGGCGGAAGACCGAACGTAACATATGTCCAGTATATTCTGAAGATTTCCAAACTTCGTGTCAAAGTCGAAGCGACAGACTCAAGACTCAAAGTCTAAAGACGCCGGACTCAAGACTCAAAGTCCTTCTACATCAAGTCCGCTCACTCGACTAATTCCAGATCGAACGTAAATGATGAATCGGAAGACAGACTATGCTGAAGCTGAATCAGATTGTAAAGTCTACGAGAATCATATTGTAAAGTCTACAGACTCAGATTGTAAAGTCTCAAGACCCAGATTGTAAAGTCTCAAGACTCATATCGTAAAGTCTAAAGACTCAGACTTTACATCCAGATTACGATGAATCGTAAATCAAGCCCAATCATATAACGGCTAGTGATCTGGTTTGGATTTCACATCAAGACTGATTTGATTGAAGACAAGAACTTTATATACGAAGAAGCTTTACTTATGGAAACCAAGATTTCGTTTGTATGGGCGATCGGAATCAATTTGGGATTCTACCTTTGTCACTCAACGGTTACTAAATCTTCTAAGATACAGAGCTGTCCAATGGGTATATTGGAAGACGATTCTCCGGGATGCTGTCCAACGGCTAGTTTGGAAGTGGAGGAGTATTTAAGGAGATGAAGGACCGATGAGCAAGTAAGAGACGGAGCGTAGAATTTATAATTCCAAAGTCTGAGCGACTTTCGATCATATACTTGTCTCTTGAGAGCTTAAACGTTTGTAATCGTGAGAGAAATACCAAAGGAGTGACTTAGTGAGATAGTGTGATCTACTAAGTGTTTGCACTCGAAGTTGTAATCTCTTGTTGATTGCATAGTGGAATCCAGCCAAGAAGGCTGTTATCGTGGGAGAGTGGACGTAGGCTTGGATTAAGCCGAACCACTATAATTTCTGTGTTCTTATTCTCTTCTCTAACTCTTTTGTTTTATTTGAAGTTTATTTTATTCCGCATACTAGCTATATCAATTGGTATCAGAGCTCGTGTACTCACTTTGTTTGAAGTGTTTTACTTGAGTAAAAGATCCATGGCTAGTATATTGGCACCAGGACTTATGGAAGGGCAAAGCAACACAAGGCCACCATATTTTGATGGAAAGGAATACGACGTATGGAAGAACAAAATGAAAGCATTCCTAAGATCCAGAGATCTCTTACAATGGGATGTTGTGGAAAGAGGAATCAACCCCATTGCTGCGTCTACATCAAATAAGAATGGCAAAGACAAAGAAACAAAACCCCCCGCTCCTATGTCTCGGACGGAGATGTCCAAAAGAGAAGCTTTTGATGCGAAAGCAATTTATTCTTTATATTGCGCTTTATCTCTTGCTGAATATAACAGAATCTCTTCATGTGAAACAGCAAAAGAAATTTGGGATAAACTTCATGTTACATATGAAGGGACCAATCGTGTAAAAGAGACAAAAGTAAACTTCTTGCTTGGCCAATATGAATCCTTCAAGATGAAGCAAGGAGAATCAATTGGAGATATGTTTAGCCGTTTTACAGAAATTGTAAATGGTTTAGCATATCAAGGTCAGCAAATTTCTACCCCGATGAAGGTCAACAAACTCTTGCGAGGTCTCTCAAAAGATTGGAATCATGTCAAGACCTCAATCCGGGAGACTCGAGGATTATGCCACTCTCCGTTGATGAATTGATTGGCACTCTTCAATCCTATGAAGTGGAACAACTTAATGATGAAGATCCCGAAGGTAAGAAGTCCATTGCTTTAATGTCTAATGCTGTTTTTGATGAAACAGACTCAGAAAATGACATGGACGATGAAGAATTTGCCTTTATGGTCGAGAAATTCAAAAAGTTGAGTAGAAAAGGAAGGAAATTCGATGGAAGAAGTCAATACAAGCATAATGGCCATAAAAGAATCATGAAAGAAGATGATGATCAAGAAAATATATGCTTGACGGCACATTCAGAATCAAAGTCTGATTCAGACACAGACTCAGAATCAAAGTCTGATTCAGTCATAGACTCAGAATCAAAGTCTGACTCGGATACAGACTCAGAATCCAATGTGGAAATCGAGGTAAGCAATTCAAAAATTCCTCTCAAAGTTTCAAAGTATATAAATGAGCTTTGTTCAAATCTCAAATCTTCTCTTAAAAGGATTTTCAAACTTAAAAAGGAAAATTTTCGACTTAGGCAACAAGATCTTTCTCAAGTCTGGAGACCTATTAAGAAAAATTGGATAAAAGCAGCATATTCTGCTAACTCTCATGGACCCAAGAAAAAATGGGTACCAAAGAAAAGATAAGTTATTTTTGCAGGATATAAAGAATAAAGAAGAAAGAGGATTTGGTAAGGAATTTTTTTATTCTCAATTTGATTTGGGCAATAATTCTCATTATGCTTGATATTCGATATATCCTTGGTTTATTTAAATTTTATAATGATCATATTTTGCTTTATAGAAGAAAGAATCGTATGATTTATTTTTGTGATTTGTAAGTTAAGATTTGATTTAGTACGTGTGATTATTTGAGATAATTCATATTATTTTGTCTAATTTTATACTCTCAGATTTAATCATATTTTGCAAAGTGAAAATCTATTTTACGTGATGATGCAAGATATTCTTAGATATTCAAATATTTCATTCTCCCTGATTTTATTGTGCTAAGTGAGAATTTATTTTTCAAAATATCATTGTGCATAATATTCTTTCGTTGAATACTTTGTTACGATGAATTAAGAAAGAATATTTGTTTATGGAGATTATATATTTTGCTCTAACGTCAAGGAAGGATCCAAATTGATGGATACCAAAAAGGGAAATGAGTTGATTGCAGGAAATTCTTTAAGGGAAGGATGATTACAAATCTACGCAGATTTTGGTGCAATCAGAAAATATCTCTTGCGACAATTGCAACAATTGTTTCTATTCGCAAATATTGTCACGATCACAGGGGGAGAAATCAAATCCAAGAAAAATGAAAGAATCGTGATCATCTCAAAAATGCAACAAATTGAGGGGGAGCTTTGATCAATTTTGGAAAAATCTTTTTGATTGATCGTGATCTTGTTATGAAAAGAAGGAAGGTAAATGTGTCAGAATTGTTAAGATCTACAAAATCCGGTTAGTGCATCTTTTATTACATTTTGTCATTAACAAATCTCTTCTTGATATTATCATTTTATTATGACAAAAATGGTACGTAAATTTTATGATGCATCCGTGATTTTTATTGGATATTTGCTGATATAATCGAAGTGAGCTATATTGCATATCTTTAATAGTCAATTAAAAAATAAAAAAGCTGATTTTTGGAAATTGTGATTCATGCAAGATATTGATTATCATTCTCTACGTGAATCTATTATTATCGCTTTTTGATTATGACAAAAAGGGGGAGAAGATATGAATATGCATATGTGCTGATTGGTTGATATTATTTATTGCATAATATTGAGCTGCGATTATTTTTCTATATATTCTTATGCTCAATCTATTTGTTATCTTCTGATATCCTTTGATTTAAAAGTATGTTTACAAATCTGCATATTCAGAGATTGTTTTGTCATCATCAAAAAGGGGGAGATTGTTAGGGAAATCCCTTATGATGTTTTGAAGATGACAAAATAAATCAAAGGCTACTAACATGTTTGATGGTTGAGTAATAGACCATGCAGATAATAGAACATGTAAAGGATATTGTCAAAGTGCGAAGACGGCCAGAAGACTGAACGTAACATATGTCCAGAGTATATTCTGAAGATTTCCAAACTTCTGTGTCAAAGTCTGAAGACTGACAGACTCAAGACTCAAAGTCTAAAGACTGCCAGACTCAAGACTCAAAGTCTGTTCTACATCAGAAGTCTGCTCACTCTGACTAATTCCAGACTGAACGTAAATGATGAATCAGAAGACAGACTATGCTGAAGCTGAATCAGATTGTAAAGTCTACAGAATCATATTGTAAAGTCTACGAGACTCAGATTGTAAAGTCTCAAGACCCAGATTGTAAAGTCTCAAGACTCATATCGTAAAGTCTAAAGACTCGGACTTTACATCCAGATTACGATGAATCGTAAATCAAGCCCAATCATATAACGGCTAGTGATCTGGTTTGGATTTCACATCAAGACTGATTTGATTGAAGACAAGAACTTTATATACGAAGAAGCTTTACTTATGGAAACCAAGATTTCGTTTGTATGGGCGATCGGAATCAATTTGGGATTCTACCTTTGTCACTCAACGGTTACTAAATCTTCTAAGATACAGAGCTGTCCAATGGGTATATTGGAAGACGATTCTCCGGGATGCTGTCCAACGGCTAGTTTGGAAGTGGAGGAGTATTTAAGGAGATGAAGGACCGATGAGCAAGTAAGAGACGGAGCGTAGAATTTATAATTCCAAAGTCTGAGCGACTTTCGATCATATACTTGTCTCTTGAGAGCTTAAACGTTTGTAATCGTGAGAGAAATACCAAAGGAGTGACTTAGTGAGATAGTGTGATCTACTAAGTGTTTGCACTCGAAGTTGTAATCTCTTGTTGATTGCATAGTGGAATCCAGCCAAGAAGGCTGTTATCGTGGGAGAGTGGACGTAGGCTTGGATTAAGCCGAACCACTATAATTTCTGTGTTCTTATTCTCTTCTCTAACTCTTTTGTTTTATTTGAAGTTTATTTTATTCCGCATACTAGCTATATCAGTGGTGGTTTGTCAGACAAGCCACTGCACTTCACCAACGTACTTCGCCAAGGTGGAGGCAACTTGGAGGTAGAGCGGCGCAATGAGTAGCTACCCTGCCCTCGTCAAACTGACAAGCTCGTCAGAATGACAAGCCATAGCGCCAGCCGGGAGAAGAGAGAGAAAAGCGTGCATAGGAGAGAGAAGAGTTTTCAATGATTATTGAAGCCCACATGCGACAGGTCTTGTTATATGCTTGCTAGCACGAAAGCTACCCAATATTTTTCTCTTCTCTTGCTAGGGGAATAATGGACTTAGCTGCCTTTTTTGTCACGTTTATATTAAAGATCTCTCTCTTCCGCGTCACCTTCAAAGCTACCCAATATTTTCTTTGCTCTCGCTAGGGGAATAATATGGTGTCATGCTTATATTAAAAACCTCTACCACTCACCTGCCTTTTTTGTCACGTTTACATTAAAGACCTCTCCCTTTCGCGTCACCTTCAAAGCTACCCAATATTTTCTCTACTCTCCCTAGGAAAATAATGATGGTGTCACATTTATATTAAAGACCTCTAACACTCACTTGCCTTTTTTGTCACATCTATATTAAAGACTTTTGCGTCACCTTCAAAGCTACCCAATATTTTCTCTGCTCTCGCTAGGGGAATAATGATGGACTTACCTGCCTTTTTTGTCACGTTTATATTAAAGACCTCTCCCTTTACATAGGGGTGAGCGGTTCCAGGTTCCTTACAGGTTCCGCCTGGAACCTAGAACCTACCCTCGGGTACAGGTTCCTAATTTTTTGGAACCTGGAACCTACCCGTTGGAACTTGGAACCGGAACCTACCCTATTACGGAGTTCCGGTGGTCGGTTCCGTGTTCTTACGGGTTCTTTTTTTTTTTTTCATCTTTAGTTAAGCAAAACTTTCACAATACTTATCTCGAGAAATAGCTACGCCAACTTATCACAACACTTTCACTTCCAAGACGTACTTCTCCATAACAGGACCCATAATGCCATCACTCCGAAATGAAGTATAAGCATCCATTGAACTATACAAGAAGTTTCATTAGCATCAGACCATTTTTCTGAAGGTCTCTGTTGGGAAAGTCTCTCTGTCACAGCTCAATGGGACTTCCTAACAACTATGCATTGGAAAAGTTCAGATCGTCTACTTAGTAAGACCCGTCAAATATGCGTTGTTTGTCAACTCATCCTCAAGAAGTCTTTCTAACCTACAAATTTTTAAAACATGTATATGAAGAGCTATTGTGTACTTAATAAATATATTCATTACTTTGCGAAACAAGAGCTTTTCAGTCACACTTACCTTGGTAGACCATAAAGAACAAGAATGGCTGTAACTTCGCATTTCCTTGTCAATTTCTGGGGTTGAGATTTCATTCCAACAAGCCTGTGGCCTCCAAGTCTGGGTGAACCTGAATACAAAAGCAATGAAATGAGTGTAAAATTGAATAGGTGAATCTTGCTCAAGGATTTACTCTAGATTTCCTGAAAGCAAAATCAGTAGATGTCCAATATCATACATTGGATACAGTTTGCTCCTCGGAAAGACATAAACCTCTTGTCTCAAGCATGTGATGGTGGCCCTGCAGAAAAACTAGCATCAGGAATGGCGCGCCAACTTTGAAAGAAAACCCAAACCTCATACCATGTCGTACATTTTTTTCTCCAACAATAGCCTCATTTAGTGCTTGTCTTTCAACCAAAAGCATTGGAATTTGCTGATCCAATTTCATGTTCATTCCTTCATAGTAGTCTCTGATCGCATGATAAAGTGGTTGACAGTCACTAGTGTCCATGATAGCAGATTCCATGCACTCGAGGCATAAACTTTGTCCATCTCCCAAAGATATGTATGTTGTGTTCCACGACTGTCAGTAGGTAAAATAAATATCAAAAGAAAGAAAAACAAAAAAATGAGTACAGCTGATTCAATGCATTTAAAATATACAATCCGCAAGATTGTGGGAACAAAGCATGGCATTGCATTTACTTGTGCTAGCCTAGACTACTACCTCCAAACGCTCGCAACTACAACATCGAGCTGTGTTGTCATGCTCATGTGACGGACAGTATGGGACCGTAAAGGATGGCATATATACTCAATCAAACCAGCTCCATTTGTTGGGATCTGTGAAATGAAATAGAAGCTTACAATAGAATCAAAAAGTAAAGGACTAAAGTTACATTAATGCCATACTCCCTTGAAATTGCATAAACATAATAGACAAGAACAACTTGGACTCAGACTCTCTCGCTTCAGTAGCATGCTATTTTAACAAATCCCAGGTCTACATACGGAAGGCTCAATGAGAAAAATATGGTCCACTTGTCACTAAAATGAACATAACATGGTTGAATTAACTGACTTAAGTTAAATTCAACTGTCATATGTCCTACAAAAACATTTTGCAAGCTAAAAATCCAAATAAACTGAGATAAATCCAACCCTACCGTCTCATCGTCGATCAGCCGGTAGGCCCCCGCTGGAGTCTCCAAGGGCGTCCCACGTCGCCCCCGACCAGACAAGCGGAAGGAGAGAGAGAGTAGGGGTGCGACTGAGCTGGAGGTGGAGGTGGAGGTGGAGGCGGAGGCGAAGGGGTATGGAGTTAAGGCTCATTAGGCGGCTGGGCGAGCGGCGAGCGACGTCGGGCGATCAAGCGAGCGGCGCAGCGTGTCGGGCGACCGGGCGAGCGGCGAGCGGCTTCGAGGCGACCGGGCGAGTGGTGAGCGAGCAGCGTTAGGGCGGCCGGGCGAGCGGCGAGCGCGTCGGGGCGGGCGGGCGGCGAGCAGCCTCCACCGTGGGGACGAGCGACGTCTAACGGCGGCGTCGACGGCAAGCGGCGAGCGGCGAGGTGAGCGAGGGTGACGGCGTCCAGCGGCGGTGTCAAGGAGGTGGCTCTCGGCGGCGCAGCGGCGGCGCGGACGGCGCAACAGCTCGTCGGGCTCAACGGCGAGACGGCTCCTCGGACGAGCGGTGGGTGGTGGTGGTCGGTGGCCAAGAGGTGGTGGTGAGTAGGGCGTGGGGGCGGCGGTGTGGTGGTGGGTGAAGTAGGAGGAAGGAAGAAGAAGAAGAAGAAGAAGAAGGGGGTTCCGTCCGAGAGAGGGGGAGAGAAAGAAAGAGAGAAGAAAAGAAAAAAGTGGGTGGGAGTGGGGGAGCAGGAAGTGACGTGAGGAGAGGAAAAAGGGGAGAAGAGATAGAGAGAGAAAGAAAGGGGAAGGGGAAATCGTGGGGTACTTTAGAGTTTTTTTTTTTTTTTTTAATCGTAAATTTAACCGGTTCCGGTTCCGCCGGTTCCGGTTCCTATGGGAACCGGGAACCGGAACCGGGAACCCCGGTTCCTAGAAAAATGGAACCGGGAACCGGAACCGGTCTTCTTAGAACCGGGAACCGGTAAGGAACCTGCGGTTCGGTTCCCCGGTTCTCGGTTCTACCCGGGAACCACGCTCACCCCTACCTTTACATATCCCCACCAGTGAGCAACTCACCTCATGATCCACACCTTGGTTCCGAAATTTTTTATAAGTTCAATCACCAAGCTATCTCCTATAATTTGCCCCACTTTTTGTACCAGCAAATGCTTTGAAATCTTTCCCCCTAGAAAATGACGATCATGTTTTAAAAATATTTCAACATTAAAGGTAAGTTGAAAACAAAGGTTGAAAGACAATAACTAAAAGTCAATGCGGCTGTTATAGAGTACGGATATAAAATTCCCCGAAAATCAAATCAAAGAAGTAATTGAGGTGATGGGCAACTTTAAAAATTCAAATAAAGTAAATTTGCTATTTTTAAAATATGAATTATGTCGGTGCGTGTGGGTATGTATATATATTAAATTAAAAGCCAATTTATTATGGAGCACATCATCAATTTTGACACATTTGCTCTAATAAAAAATTGTACTACGCTACCCAATTTTTTTTTCAATCCAAATTTATACTTACATAATACCAAAATTTCTAAAATTTTACTTTATGACACAAAATCTTTCATCCAATTTTTTTTAGGGTGTAATTTGAGGTTTTTGGTGGCTTTTATACTATAATGAATGAATGGTGATTTACAAAATGCTCCTTAACAGAGACATACTAAAATTAAATAATAATGCCAAGGACAAAAGGATAAAGAAAGAGAGGCCATGTGAAATTTTTATCTCACTAGTTGAACTGAAGAGTTGAGACCACAGTAACGCGCGAGGAAATATTAGGGCATCTCATGGAAAACGCCCAATTAATTGATCAACACGTGGCTTAGGGCGCGCATGATAAAATTTATGTTTCTCAATTTCTTTGTTTTTCTGTTCCCCGAAACAGGTTTGGAATAGAAATCTGTTTGGTAACGCAATTTGATTTCTCTATTTCTGAAACAGATTTATATTCCAAAAATAGATAAATCAAAAAAATTAGAAACTAAAATTTTTAATTTCTCAGTTTATGAAATAGAAATAGAAAAAAAATCAACTTTTCAATTTATTTAATTTAGTCCAAAATATCTTAATGGTTTTTTAATATAATCATTTCAATCAATATTGATTGAAAATCTTAACCTGGGCCAGATGGTGGGAATTAAATGAACAAGGCTTCATTTGTTGCACGCAAGAGATTCTAGGTGTGGTAATAGTCAACTTGTCATATTCATATCTAACGAGTCTTTCTTCACCTACTCTTCCATAGTACGCCAGACAACAGCTCTATTTGGCTAACTATTTTTTTAATCATAAACTTCATATTAAGGTGGTAAAAAGGGGTCAAATCATTATGTTTCATCCGATTTTTCTTTTATATAATGTCCTCACTTATCAAGACGCAGGTAAAAAGAAATCTAACAAGGAATCTATTGTTTTTATAAGAGTGTTGATGAAAATACAGATTTTGATAATAAATTTTTAAATAATCCTAGTGATGATAATTTTGAAAAAAACTGGTGATGATTTTTTAATATGGTGAGGATTTTTTTAACAAAATTTGGAAAGAAATTAGAATTAGACTTGAAGTTAGGATTTTTTTATTTTTAGGAGATTAGACTATTGTAATCATGGCTATCATTAGACTTATTTGATTAATGTGAAATCAATTTCGGCAAAAACATAACGACGTATTCACTACAATTGAATTTCAATTGATTTTTTTTGCCACATTTATTTTTCGAAAGAAAATATTACGCAATAGGAAACGTAAGCACATGTAATAGGAAATTCCATGAAATTGTATTTTCAACTTTTGTAATGTATTAGTATTATTTCGACTATTATTTTGTATTTGAGGATTTCCTATGTTGTTATTTAATCAATTTCTATTCTTAGAAATAGAAATTTTATTATGTTATCAAACAGATTTCTGTTCCAAAAATAGAAATTTTGAGTCGTTATCAAATGGGTTTCTTTGCTTAGAAACTTGTCCGTAGAATAAAAATTGATGAAATCAATTTTTGAAACAAAAATTTTGTCATGCGCGCCCTTAATAGTCCTACTTTGCTATCACCGTTAGACTTTCTGTTGGGCGCGAGCTTCTCTTCTCCTCTTTTGTAGCCTTATCCTTTTTGTCTTTTTGTGAGAAGGCTTTTCTTCCTTTTTGACTATTTTCTTTCCCCTAGTATCACCACACTTCACGCATTTTCTGAGACCTCTCTTTTCAATTTATTTTCCTATTTCGGCCACCTTTCTAATTTGCTATATCGAGACTAGAAGGGGTGGCCAACATATCTCTCTCTCTCTCTCTCTCTCTCTCTCTCTCTCTTCTTCGTGCCCGAAAGAGTCAAGACAATCAAGACAATAGCAAATGTTTTAAACCAAAAAAGGAAAAAAAAAATAATAAACAAACTTATTTTTAGTTCTTCACTATGTTATCTAAGTGGAGATTCACTACATATATATAAAATGCTACTCTCGTCCGTAAATTGAATATCCAAATAAAAATGTTTTCCTTGACCAAAAAATTGATCATTTTTTTTTAATATTTTTCAAATTGTCAAACTTGTTCGGATGGTAGGGTTATATGATATATATTACCATTATTACAAAATATGTAACTAAATTCTTTCCCATTGGACATGATATATCAAGATATGGCTAGTCATACACTCTCGAGAACTTTATAAATAGAGACTTGTCTCTCACTTTTTATTCCAAAAACATCTTCTATAATTCCCACCTACTTTCCTTACGTTCTTTCGCATCTTCTGGAGAGAATATCATACAACCTTTGTACTTTGTAATTGGGGATGCACTAGGAGAACATTGAGTACTCTTCTTGTCATTCCTAGTAATATGACCAGTTACAAAATAATCCGCTAAATTATCCACGTTGTCCTTCCGGTAATGGGATTAGTTAGAAAATAATCCACTAAATTGTCCGCTCCACGTGCTCTCCCTAATTCTCCCTAATCAGTTGCCGCGGTTATACATTATGTGAGGGTGAGTTAATCTAACACTATCATATGGCCGTAACTTTGGCAACACATTAATTAATATCATTTTATATTTGTTCTCTAATAAAATAATCTCATCCAAGTCCAACCCGCATTCATTTGCCATTTTCCTCACCTGCAAATGACCATAAGTTAGCTATTCCCCAAAGAAAAGCAATTAGCACATCAAAGAGGCCAGTCAACCAAAATCGAAATAAAAATTGCCCATTCACATGTCCCCACCAGTGAGCAACTCACCTCATGATCCACACTTTCCGAAATTTTTAATAAGTTCAATCACTAAGCTATCTCCTGCAATTTGCCTCACTTTTTGTACTAGCACATGCTTTGAAATCTTTCCTCCTAGAAAATGATGTTCATGCTTTAAAAATATTTCAATATTAAAGGTAAGTTGAAAACAAATGTTGAAAGACAATAACTAAAAGGTAATGCAATTGCTATAAACTACGAACGAGGCAAAAATCAAGATACAAAATTTCCCGAAAATCAAATCGAAGAAGTAATTGAGGAGAGGGGTAACTTTAAAAATTCAAATAAAGTAAATTTGCCATTTTTTAAACTATGAATTGTGCCTACCACGTGTGTGGGTATGTATATATACTAAATTATAAGTCAATTTATTATGAAGCATGTCATCAATTTTGACACATTTGCCCTAATAAAAAAAAAATTACACTACGCTTACCCATTTTTTTTAATATATGTAACACCAACTAATTGATCGACATGTGGCTTAATGGTCCCACTTGTCAACCTCCCCTCCCTCTCTCACTGTTATTCTTTCTATTGGGCGTGAGCTTCTCCTTCCTCTTTTGTAGCCCTGAGATTTTGTTCCTTTTTGACAATATTTTCTTTCCCATAGTCTCGCTACCGAGACCTGACCTGCACACCTTGAGGCATTTGCATTTTCTACAAAACTTCCCTATTTTTGGGGAGAATTGAGACCTTTCTTTTCAATTTATTTTCCTATTTTAGGCACCTTCTCTCCCTTCTAGGTGGAGCAGTAAGGCCAGCGTGGAATGTGTCAGGTTGACATTTGGGCCCATCATTAGAAATCCCTGCAACTTATCTCTCTTCAGTTGTACAACACTCCCTCTTCTCTCTCTTCTGCGTTTCAAAAACCTCTGACGCTCCCAAGACTCCATCGCCTCCGGCACGTCGCCTCCATCTTTTTCCCTATTTTGTCCATTTGTCCATTTCTTCTTCCACTTCCAGCTCTTTTCTCAAGGCCAAAGATGCCATCCTCACTCTACAATTCATTCTTCATATTGCTTATGTATGTATAAGTATGGTTTGAAATGATATTAATATTACGTGGAGTGTGGTCATATTTCCTAATTTAACATCATAATAAATAATTTGTTCATGGAATTAAAAAAAAAAATTATCATTTCCAGCCTCCCACCCGCATTCGGGTGCTTTTTTCACTAAAAACCCTAAATGGCTAGTTTTATTTGCATAATTACAATTGGATGTTGATCGTTGGTTATTGTTATTTTTTAATTTATAAAAAAATTTCCTCATTTTCCTCTCAGTCCCACCATCTCACTTCCTCTCCTATCTTTTCCTCTTTGTTCATTCGAGTTCGAGCATTTCTCAACAACATGCATCCTCCTCCAAAAAATGAAAAAAAAAGATAAGTTTTGAGGTAGGAAATAGTAAATTTCTATTGAAACATTATCAAGTCCTTCGTAAGAATGCATGTTACAGTATCATACAAGAGTTTTTCAAGGACAATGGCTTTCATAACGAGGAATGTTTTTTGAAGAATTTTGCTAAGAAACCTCTTCTAGACGAGAATTATCAAGGTAAGTAAAAATTATTTTCTCATCTCATTTCTTCTGAAAGAGCTCACTTTTTCTCAAATCTTTTACTCCCACTTCATTTAGGGTTAGGGCTCGAGTTAAAGGGAACCAAATTTGATTATAAAAGAATGCCAAACCAAAAAAAGAAAGACAAATCATGAAAAGGGATGAACAGAAAACAAAAAGAAAAAGAAAAAGAGTTGTAGCTCAAGTTTTTTTAGACACTAGGAGACGAAAGGAAATAACAATCACGATATTATCACATTGCTACTTTATAAAAACTATGTGCCCAGAGTGTGTTATGCACGCATAGTGTACATGCCATGCCAACATCGTGTATATTATGTGCATATTCCAACATCAACATAAAAAAACCTAAATTTCGATCAAAAAAGCATCACAAATCCAATTGATATAAGTACTAATAAATCATAAAGCATTTTTTACTAGACTTGAGATTTGGCCTTATGTTGGTATTTCCCCCACTCCCCTGAGAGAGTTTAACTTAGTTGTGTTGTACCCCAGCAAGGTATTGTCTATTATCTAAATTCAAAGTTCATAGTGATGAAACCATTGATCCAAATAACCATGTCTTTACTATTAGTACTTTAGTGATAGCAACAATTCCCTAGCAATGCCTTTTATTAAAAACTCCTAGTTTGGACTTCCAATGTAACTTCATTTCTCACTATATAGCTGTTGAGAACATTACAAAGAAGTGTAATAACGAACGTTAAGAAAGGTAAGGCGCCCTGGGTGGAGCTGTGAGGCCAGCGTGGCATGTGTCATGTTGACATTTGGACCAATCATCATCAAAAATCCCTATAACTTATCTCCCTCTTCAATTGTACAACTCTCCCTCTTCTCTCTCTTCTGCATTTCAAAGCCCTCCGACGCTCCCAAGACTCCGCCGCCTCCAGCACGTCGCCTCCATCTTCGCCACCATGTTCATCTACTTCTTCTCCGACCTCTAGCATGGCCACCTCCTGTCCAACTCCTCCTAGGTTGGCCAGGAGCTCGAGGCCGCTCTTGATTGCAAATCTAGAGCTCCATCTAGAGCTCGCTTGAGCTTAGATCCGAAATCTGAGGCTCAAGTTCATTGGCCGAGCATGAGCGCGACAATGGAGGACTGAGACAGTGGTGAGGTGTGGACTAAGATGATTTGTTCTCTTTCTTTTCCTGTTTCTTTTGTTCTTCGAAATTGGACGCCGCGACCTCTAACCCGAACCTCCATGTTACCTTTCAAGGCTATGATTATCGATTGTGATGGTGATCCCTCGAGCTTGGAAGGAGAGTGTGTGTGTGTGTACCAAAGAGGAAAAGGTCGGGCCGATGCACCTCACTGGGCCAAGCGAACACCCAAGCGAGACCCGCATTTCTCATCATTGCAGGGCGACCCAGACAGTTGGCGAGTCTCTGTTTTTGCCAGCAACCGGCGTTCGCAGCCACGGTGGGGATTGAGACGGTGAGGTGGTCGCCTCCGGTGGATTGAGATGGTGAGGTGTTGCATCTCCGGCGGAGTAGGAGAAGACGAAAAAAAGGAAAAAAGAAAAAGAAGAAAAAGATAAATAAAAAATTAATTGAAGAGAGAGAAGCTGCAGGATTTTTCTGATTTGGTCACGTGGGTTATGTGTTGGCGAGTCTCTCTCTCTCTTTATGGAATTTTCTTTAGGAAAAACGTGGATAAAAAATTATTGCTTTTTAAAAAGTGTGAGTGTATCATATGCGAAAGTATAGTATTCTAAGATTAAATATGGTGGGAATTGCAATCTCAAATAGGTAAAGACGGTTAGTTTTTTTTTGTAATCTTTCCATAAAATTTCTTGGAAATATCCATATAACAATTTGGAATTTGTTGGATACCATCCTTAATCCCACAGACTTTTATTTTAACCAAGTGGATCCCATTAACAAATACTTTGTAAATCTTGAAGTTTTCTATCTCATTAAGCCGCCAAACAAGCCGAAGGAAAGAAATTACCATCTCATTTCCGCACCATTTTCCAATCCATTGTTAAGTACGTGGGCCCGTATATTTCCAAGAGCATCGAGTTTGCAGATCCTTCAAAGGACAATTCTAGGTATACGGCGATGAATGCCTACCTAGAAACTCACATAATTTTAACCAAAAAAATGATAGCGCGTTTAAATTACTTTATAAATATAGATGAGGCCTAGTTTTAGATAGCCCATTTTTCAGCGAGTTTTGGGCCAGCTAAGCCCTTGGGGTTGGCCCTATGTTCCTTTTTCGTCACCCCATCTTTTACTTCTTTTTAGGCCCAATTCTCTTTTCTTTCTTTAACCCGTAATGTGAGCCCAAGACTGAAAGGAAAGTAAAGGCCGGCCCAAGCTATATGTTGGAGACATCTTCCTGGAGTATTTTAAAGCTGACAAAACGTTTCCATCAATCTAGTCTGAAGATTTGCAGACTCTAGTATTTAAGTCTGAAGACCTCCGGACTGCCAGACTCAAGACTCAAAGTCTATTCTCATTGACAGTTTCTAATCCGTCGAAGAAGGGTTATCATTTGATCTTATCGACTAGAGAAGATCTCTTGGCTGGATATGACATAACAGAATCCTTTATTTGATCATGATTGATTCAGAGATTAAGGATCCGATGATTTGCGAAGTATACTTGGAAGGTTTTACTTATGGAAACCGAGATCCTGATTGTATGGGCGAGTAGGATTGATGGACTATTGACATGTTCCTTAAATAGCTCGAATGATCTTCTTAATTCATTCTGTCCAACGGGAAGGTTGTAAGAATTCCTTTGGTAAGTGCCAACGGGTATGATGGCATAAAGAAGTATATAAGGAAGACATTCTAGTTGTTCGAGTGTGTGCACGATAGAAGAATTCCAAAATCTAAAACTCTTTGTTCTTAGTCAATTCATTTACTGAGCGAAATCTTGTACGCAAAAGAGAGTCTATATTCTGAGAAACATTAAGGAAGTGTGGTAGAGTATCTACATTGTGGAATCAAGGGAAAGCCTTGCTGTAACAACTCTTTTGTTCACAGTGAAATCCAGCCGGTAGGCTGTCAGTACGGAAAAGTAGACGTAGGCTTAGAATAAGCCAAACCACTATAAACCTTGTGTTCAATTTTCTCTTCCTTACTCTCTGCTTTACTTTGATCATAATTCGTTTTGTTAACCAAATGAGAACTTCCTCTCTATTGTCTATTTAGTATTGCTCTCTTATCTCGAGAAATTATTTTTACACCTATTCACCCCCCTCTAGGCCTTTATACTAGCTATCTCAGTATCGACATAATCTCAAGATGAAGATGCAAAAAGAAAATTATGTGTTCCTAGAGAATCCATAAGCATGACATTGCCCTTAACCATTTCCTCACCAGTGAAATCCACGGAGACATCACATGAACATATGCAAAACATAGAATGAAAACATCAGAAAAAATTGACATGCCTATTTGAATACAGTGAAGTATGATTGGAACCGGATCTAAATTCTTAGCAAAACATTTGAAAATAAGCAATCTATGTCCAAAAGTTTTCAGATATGAAAATTTCACGGATCATTTTTCAATCATGCCTCTAAGGCATTTCGTCGAACACATCACATGCATTTGATTGAGGAGTGAAACAAAGGCATAATCAATCGCGCTTAGCTCTTCCCAGCAAAAAGACCACACCAAAATTATTGAGAAACAAACATCAAGTAAGTTCCAAGCGAAGGAATCGACTTACACTTAATCGATCACTCCGAATGAGAGGACGAAGGTGAAGGCATGGGGCCCTTGAGGAAGTGAACGAGATGAGAACGAAAAGGCACGGGGCTTCTGAGGAAGAGTCGTTGACGAAGGCAGAAATTTGTTTGTCGAAATTGCTAGGTGATAGGGGATAAGCTCAAATTCTGGGAAAACGAACTAGTTGGGGAAGAAAAAGAACGCCGTTCTTTCTTAGGAATAAGTTTTGGATTTTTTTTTCTTTTTAAAGTTTTTAGGAATTGTAACTTTTTGGACAAAAATGTCCCTATTCCAGTTGTCAGAAATGTCATTTGCTCGCCAGCCGAAGAATTCTTGGCCGGCCAATGAGCTAAGGTCCTCATTTAAGACAAATCTAGTCATTTCAGAACTTTATTTAAAATAACATTCACTTGGAATCATAATTTGAGAAAGTAGCTCAACTTTGGTTCTTTATTTGAAATTTTCCCAACTTGTTCGTTTCATTGAAAGTGTAGTGCGGCACAGTGTGGGCCGACGCCGGGTGCGACGCACTTCGCCGTGCGTGGTGGAGAAGGAGCCAAGTCGTGCTTTTCTGCTAGGCCACGGAGTTTGACCACGCGAGTCTGCAGAGTTTGGCACCTCGCGCTTAGATGGACCCCGCCCTTCTTGACGAGAAGGAACCCTGCCTGTACGTGTGCCCGACGCTCATGCGGATTTCGGGTCGGATTCCACGGTTCGTGCCGGATTTGGTGCGCTCAAGACCTCTCTCTCCCTCTCTCTGCGTTGAAAAGGTGAAGAAAATCTTTCGACGCGCCCGCTGTCGGCACGTATTTCGAGAAAATAAGAAGGAAAAAAAAAAAACCGTTCTACGAAGCAGATGTTGCGTCGTAAACAATTCCCAGCGCACCCAGCGGAAAACATCTCGATTCACGGACGATATCTCCCCGTGACTTCATCCGAGATCCTCTAAAAAGTCGCCTGTCCGCACGCCGGAATCAACGGCTTTTCCGCTGGCGGAGACAGTGGCGGGGTTCGTGTCTGACCAACGTGTTAGAGTTACTAAGTTTTTTTTAAAGTTACTAATTTTTATGAAAAAAATTACCAACTTTCATTTATCAACTTCTTAATTGTTTTAAGAAGTTACCAATTGTAAATTATTAGAGTTAACATCAAATTAAGATTACTCTTCGTTATTAATGCGAACGATTTACCACATTTTCATAGATGGAGTTACCATCTACTAAAAATTCTCAAATTGATCCACTTATGACAAACTAAAAAATATCAAACTAATTTTTTGACTACATAAAACTCTAAACCGGTACATTTTTGATAATTTTACTCCAAATCGGTACACTTATAATAATTGTACTCTCTATTAGTTTCCATAAAATTAACTTATCAAATTCCTGAGTTTGATAATACATGACAATTAATTAGTATACCAGTTTGGGATTTACTTTCTATTTATCACAATTATACTTTTTTTTTTGTGATTTTATGATATTAATCTAATTTAACGGAGGATATCAGTTTGGGGGCTTTTGGTGGTCAAACAAATTAGTTTGGGTAAATTTATCACAAGTGTATTAATTTAGGGTTTTTTTATAATCATTTGGGGTAAATTTGTTATAGGTGTATCAATTTAAGGTTTTTTGTGACTAAAAAAAAAGTTTTGGATAAATTTGTCATAAATGTACCAATTTAGAGTTTTTCACGATATTAACCCTCAGTTTTTCAAGTCATTGAACCTTTTTATACTCCATGCCTCAATATTTTTCTTGCAAAGACTCACTCAATTCACATCTCTTTAACTTTCTTTGGACATCTCATGATTATCCCACTAATTTTGCTTGACTTGTCAAGCAATACTTGAAACAAACTAGACCCACGTTACCTGTCCTTGTACTGCTACCTCCAGTTCTACATCTTCTGATCAAGATGGCGAAAGATTCATCCCTTTGCATTATACTAGTCTCTATCTCCATTTTAGTATGGCTATCGCCTTGTGATGGCAATGCCCCTGCTGGGAATTGCTCAAGGTCTGATAGAGAAGCTCTAATTGACTTCAAAAATGGCCTTCAAGGTCTTGATTATCAGGTTAATCCCCTGTCCTCATGGCAAGGAAGCAATTGTTGCCAGTGGCGAGGAATAGGCTGCGATGAGAGGACCAGAGAGGTAATAAGCATTGATCTTCACAGCTCATATGAACTGAACCCAGGTACGTACAATGATGGACTGAGTGGAGAAATTAGGCCTTCATTATTGCGACTCAAGTCTTTGAGATACTTAGACTTGAGCTCAAATGAATTTGGTGTTACTCCAATCCCTGAATTTGTTGGTTCCTTGGAGAACCTGCGGTACTTGAGCTTGTCAAATGCCGGGTTTAGTGGTGCAATTCCTCCAAATCTAGGAAATTTGTCAAACTTGCAGTATCTTGATCTTTCTTACAATTATCGATTAAGTACTAATAATCTTGGGTGGATTCCTGGTCTTGGTTCTCTGAAATATCTCATGCTTGATGGAGTGGACCTCTCAGTGGTCAGTTCCATGTGGTTCAGTGTGCTAAATGGGATTCCATTGTTGTCCGCGTTGCATCTGTCCAATTGTGGCCTGTCTAGTTCAATATCGTCACCTGGTTTGTTGAACTTCACTTCACTCACTGTTATGGACCTCAGCTTCAACAGTTTCAATTCAAATTTCCCTCAATGGCTTGCAAATGTAAGCAGCCTTGTTAGTGTTAACATGAGTTACAGTGATCTATATGGAAGAATCCCTCTTGGTCTAGGTGAGCTACCACATTTGCAAATCTTAATTTTATCTGGAAACCATAATCTCTCAACCAATTGTAGTCAGTTGTTCCAAGGACCGTGGAAAAGGATAGAAGTTATGAATTTGGCTGATAACAAAATACATGGAAGACTTCCCACTTCCATTGGGAAAATGACCACTCTCAGTAATTTTGACCTTTCTCACAATCTGGTCAGGGGAGGAATACCGAGCTCCATCGGTTCACTTTGCAGTTTAGTTAAATTCGATTTATCCAACAATAACTTGACAGATAGTTTGCCGGAAATTTTACACAGGGGATCAGAAACTGGTGATTCCCAGAGTTCTCTGCCCAATTTGAGGTACTTGAGATTAAGCGACAATTGGCTAAGGGGTTATCTGCCAAGTTGGATGGGCCAACTTCGAAACCTTAAGGAACTTACCCTTGACTATAATTTTCTTGAAGGGCCGATTCCTTCTCTTGGGACTCTGAAGAACCTCACCATTTTGGGCCTTAGTGAGAACCAATTGAATGGGACTCTTCCCGTTGATTTGGGACAGCTTTCTGAGTTGGACATTTTCGACGTGTCTTTCAATCATTTGTCGGGTTCACTATCTGAAGGGCATTTTGCAAATCTACGCAAAATGAGTTACCTAGATCTCTCATCCAACTCTTTCACCTTAAATGTCAGTGCCGACTGGATGCCTCTGTTCCAAGTCTCGAAACTTGGCATGGGATCGTGCCAGATCGGTCCGTCTTTCCCTCTCTGGCTTAGATATCAAAATGAGACCATGTTTCTTGATTTTTCAAATGCCAGCATTTCGGGGCCTGTGCCAAGCTGGTTTTGGGACATTTCTTCCAATTTCTCTCTCGTAAACATGTCTCTAAATCGGTTGCAAGGCCAATTACCTAATCCATTGCCAGTAGCTCAATTTGCACGTGTTGATCTCAGCTCTAATCTTTTTTGGGGACCGTTCCCTCTTCCCATTAATGAGGTTGAATTGTTAGACCTCTCTCACAACCAATTTTCAAGTGGCATTCCGCAAAATTTAAGTAAATACATGCCAAATTTGATCTTCCTCTCCATTTCATCTAACAGAATAACAGGTGGGCTCCCAGAATCTATAGGAGAAATGCAATTGCTTCAGGTCATCAACTTAGCAAACAACAATTTGAGTGGAAGCATCCCTCCAAGCATAGGGAACTGCTCACAACTAGAGGTACTAGACTTGCAAAACAATTCTTTATCTGGGTTGATACCAGCGTCTTTGGGCCAATTACAACAACTTCAGTCTCTACACCTGAGCAACAATAAGATTTCAGGAGACCTTCCATCTTCATTCAAGAATCTGTCGAGCTTAGAAACACTAGATATTGGCAACAACCAATTGAACGGCACCATACCTGCATGGATGGCAGAGGGTTTCATCAAGTTAAGAATTTTAAGTTTGAGGTCCAATGCATTTTCCGGAGAAATTCCTCATGAGCTCTCAAGTTTAAGCTCATTGCAAGTACTGGATCTTGCAGAAAACAATTTGACAGGTAACATTCCTTCAAGCTTTGGAGATCTTAAAGCAATGGTGGAAGGGCAAGCTATAGAGTACCTATTTTACGGGAACTATGAAGGCACGTATTATGAAGAGAGCTTCCTATTGACCACGAAAAGTCGGCCCCAATTGTACACTAAGACTCTTTCCCTTGTCACTAGCATAGACATCTCCGGAAATAATTTAGATGGAGAATTTCCAGAAGAAATGACTAAATTGGCTGGATTGCTCATTCTGAACTTATCAAGGAACGGGATTGGTGGTCAGATTCCTGAAAGCATTTTGGGCATGAGCCAACTGTCATCCCTTGATCTTTCAAGCAACAGGCTTTCTGGTGCAATCCCTCAAAGTATGCCGTCGTTGTCGTTTTTGAGTTATCTGAACTTATCCAATAATAACTTTTCGAGCAAGATTCCTTACACACAACAGATGATGACATTTGACCCTTCTTCATACTATGGAAACCCCGGACTCTGCGGTGCTCCCCTTAATGTCACGTGTCCAGCCGATGAACCTGACAAATCAAGGACAACTGAGGATGGTGGTGGTCATGATGAGTTCATCGATCAGGGGTTTTACTTGAGCGTCGGCCTTGGATATGCTGCTGGTATCTTAGTTCTAGCCGTGGTCTTGCACATCAAAAGTTCTTGGGCGGACACATACTTTGATTTTATAGATAGAACTGTAGAAAGGTGGTTGCCAATAGGAAATAGGAGGGCGAAGCTTTGAAGAAATAGGCAACGAGGCCGGAGGTAAATGGCTTTCGATCCTTGTGCGGGAAATCTCGAACCCTTGATTAGGTCAAGCATCCACTTTCAGGGTCATGCCAAGAAATAATGAACTCGACCATGAGCTGTATTACGATATTTTCTGTATACTATAGAACTGCATCCGAAGCAATAAAGGTTTGTATGTCAAAAAAAAAAAAAAAGTATGTATTTGCTTACCCAATCACACGTTAGTAACTTAATAACAAGTTTTGACAAGTATCTGAGATTCGTTTGTACATGGTAAACTGTCACTTATCTTAATCTTCTATGCACGTTTATATCTGTAGCTTATCAACACCATGGAACTCACTAACCTATACAAGAAATTATTAAATTTGATTTGATCGATGCATTAACATCGGTCACGTTAAGATTCCAATTAATTTCAGTCGTTTACTGACCTTTTATATTTTCAAGATTACCAGATAGTTCAATGATGTCACTGACTCTTCTTTAGTTATGACTCACTAAATCTATGAAGTTAGTGACTTTTGTTCAAAATTTACCAATCTTAATATGACAGACTTGCCGACGTCCATTCCATTAGATACCGGCTAATTTTAGTTACTAACTTTTGAGCTAGGTTTACAAAAGAATCAAACATTTCTTTACACTTCCAAGCAATTTATATGATAGTTTATACGGGGAGCAATAAATTTATTAACGGCCGGATGAGAAATATCTGCAGTTGCACTTGCACTTTGCCGGTGAAAGCGCGGTGCGCATCCGGATGCGATCTCCACCGTTAATAAATTAACGGTTACCTGCCACAATGAATGAAAAATATCTCTCTCTGTGTCTCTGTGTCTGATCGTGCGTCTGTGTCCGATGGCTCTCTTCTCCTTGGTCTCTGCATCCCCTGTGTCTCTGTCCGTACGACTGCAAACTCATGGCTGCCCGCCATGGAAACGACGTGGCGTTCTCCATCCCGATCGGGACGGTCTTGTCTTCCGCCAGAGCACCGGACTACGCACCCGCTGGTCCCAACAGCAGTCCCCTCGTCGGTTTCGTTCAGGCCACCGAATTGAACATTGAAAAAGTGAGCCGAACCAACCCAGTTCTTAAGCTTGTCCGTTCGCTCGATCGTTTGCTCTTCCTTTGAACAATTGTTGCTCCTCGGTTGTGGGAAGTTTGTTTATTGCTCAGCTACGGAGAATTAGAAAGAGCTTCGGTGATTTGGGTTTGGTGGGTTTGGATGTTTGAGAGCCTGTTTTACATACTAAGTGTATATACTCAATTGCTGGAGGATCCTGATGAATCGAAGGTTGTATTTGAAAGTGCTGTTATAAACACCTAGAGGGAGGTGAAGAGGTGTAAAAACAGATTTTGTAAAATGCAGTAAAAACACTTTTACTTTTAAACTAAGTCTGATGAACAACAGACTTTGAAAAAGAATTCAGACTTTAACAACTATTTCGAAACACAGAAATATATTACAACAGATAAAATAAAGGAGTTTAGGGAAGAGAAAATGAACACGAGATTTATAATGGTTCGGCTTTAGATTAAGCCTACATCCACTCTCCATGTTGACAGCTTTTTGGCTAGCTTTCACTATGAATCGAAAAAGAGTGTTAGAGCCTTATGATCTTGACTTTTCAGTAAAGAGATTCTACTGCTCTCACAAAGTCACCCTTTGGAGTTTCTCTCTTCTTCAAATAAAAGTTTTAGAACTATAGGAGGAAGAATAAATAATTTGAAAGCTTCAGACTTTGGAATTCTTCTTTCACACACTCCTTCGAATGACTTGAAAAACCCCCTTAAATACTCCTCTATGCCTTTTCGACCGTTAGCACTTTCCAGAGGAATTCTTCCAATCATCCCGTTGGACAGAATCAATCAAGGAGATCTCAAGCCATTTGAAGATTGTGATGAAAGTCCGATGATCCTGGTCACCCATACAATCGGAATCTTGGTTTTAATAAGTAGATTCTTTCCAAATAGACTTCCCTTCCAAAAATGATCTTTCCAATCCGTGAGATAACCAAAAAGGTAAGTGAAATTTCCAACCATAAACCCATATATATCATGTTCATACTAGAGCCTTGAAGGAAGAAAAATAATCTTAAGTCTGATTATATCTTCGTTCTTTACTTGCATTGAGTCTGGGTCTTCGTCAGAGTGGGGCAAACTTTTGATGTAAGATAGACTTTGAAAGAGTTACATATTTCATATTCCTCAGAATGAAAAATGAGAATAGAATCAGAGAAGTTTTGTCAACTTCAAAATCTAATAGGAGTTTTCTTCAACAATCTCCCCATTTTTTATGGTGACAAAACTCTCATGCAGATTTAACACTTATATCCTGTAAAACAATACTTTAGCAGCACATGATATCTTTATAATAAGAACATATTATTAAAACTGAATGAGATTGAATCTGCATCCACAAAAAACACATTAGTTTTGATAATCTAGAGTTCAAGAGTTCCAGAACCACAAAAGTTCAATCCAAATTCACAATCACAAAAGTTAACTGCAGAACATAAACATTCTCAAAAGAACACTACCAAGTTCAAACGAAGTTCAAACAAACGGGAACTTTTAAATCTGCTCTCTTTTCTCCCCCTTTTTGTGAACAGCAAAAAGAAGGAGAAAGTCAAAATAAAAAAATAAAAATGATAAAAAAAAGATGCAGTCATTCAGGGTTGTCTTGGAACACGAACAAGTCAGAAATCCCCTAGCGACTGCACTGCCTCATGATTCTCATCCGATGAAGCGAGGTCATTAATACTGGTTTTTGGATCAATATTTAATGGCCGGGGCTAGGATCATCATTTTGAATGCTCAACGATAGTTCGAGATGGATATGTGTGGATATGATGTTAATCAATGGCTGCTAAGGCATGATTAGTGGATGTTGATAGTGTAAATGCGATTTCTGGACTGATTGCGTGATATTGACGATATGATTATGTATATGGCTGATTTTCACAATGTGATCAACTACATAATGCTAGTAATCTTCATCCGTTCAAGCCCTGCAGGGACAGCCTTCTAGCAGAAAACCACTCAGCCCTTTAGTTCAGAGCCTAGAGACACTCAAAGATCCAGGATGGAAGCGTTTCTAACATATCCAAGCTACATTTCTCGAAGGATCCTACCAGGCTTGAGAAGAAGAGGAATTTAGAAAGCCATAGAGAAGTTTTTCACAAAGCACACACTTTACTTCAGGGGACTTTGCCCAAAACGATACACCAACAATACCTTATATAGGCAAAGAAAGGTTACAAGGACACACACAGGGACCAACTCACGGGTCCAGATACAAACAACGGCACAGGAAACTTCCGGGAGGGAATTATTCGCACACTATGAACGAATCGTATGCGTGAACAGTACTTTCCCTAGCCTAGTGCTACAGTAAAAGTGAACAGTATTTTTGCTACAATGAAATTGTACAGACTCAACGATCTCGTTCGTCACGGGCATTGTAGCTACATACTGAGTCATCATCTGAGCTGTCTTCTAGGAGATGTGCCTCATATTTATGCTGGAGTGCTTCAAGGTCTTGAGGCGAGAGGATTTGGTTCAGCCTTTGAGATGAGAATCCTTCATGAGCCCAATGGGATGCTTCTTCTTCTGCCCAGTACTTTCACTTGTAGTGTTGGCAGGAATGCTTGGCATGCTTGGCTGAGGCCAATTGGATGGCTGTGCATAAAAGGATGTGTCCATGTTTTGGAATGAGGACGAAGATCCATGTTCATAGGGATTCTGAGACAGAAGACCTCCAAAGCGTGCGTAGGGGTCTTGAGTAGATTGGACAATGTCATCTTCGCTTGTCATTTCATGCTCTTGGGACGATGCAGCTTGTCTGTATTGCTTGAGTGCTTCCCTAGCTTCTGGTGTTAGGTCATAATAATCCCACGTAGTGGGTGCATTATTCCAGACATCTTCAGGAATAGTTTTGTTTTCCTGGCATAGGATTCTCTAGAGTTCTCGGTATTCCTTTTCACAAAATCTAACAAATCTTGGATAAGATTTGTGAATCTGGGCTTCTTAGCTGTTCAAGTGAGGTTTATAGGCTGTGGTTCCTATTTCGAGTGGTGCATCGAGAATACTACCATTGTTTTTACAAAAATTCCATGGACGTCGGAAAAACAGGATGGTGTGAACCTCAGGATTCGATGTCATGGTTCTCAGTTCTTTTTCCAAGTCTTGTTTCCAACATGTAGGGTGATAGAACCAATTAAGAAAGTCTAAGAGGTTCTTATCGCTTTCTTTTTGTACATTTCTTCCGAGTAAGAATATCCTGGTGAAATCAGCAATGAACCTTCTGGTGGGAATTTCAATGGCTATTAAGTACTTATTGGTTAAGTACCATAACAGCGTCTTAAGCTGGTCAGGGAAATCGTCTTCCTTCCAAATAAGATGATGAATGAAAGGATAATTCAAATTTAACCCAAAAGGATAAAGAATTGAACCTCCATTGAATCTGAAAAGGTCTATGTGGCATTGCCACATGAGGTTCTCCATGTTCTCAATAAGATGTCATTCTAGATTTGCTGAATAATCTCCTGGGGATATTTCTGGCTTGGCAAATCTTTAATATTCTCAATCTTGTATTTTACTCCATGATTGAGCACATGAAAAGCAGGCCTTTTAATGTACATGTTGATTTCGGCTGGTGCTTTTGGTCTTGACAAGAAATCAGCAAGTACATTCTTCTTTCTAGGAATATGTTTGGTTTCAAAAGAGTATTTTGAAAACCATTCAGCCCATCGAAGCAGTTGAGAGTTTGGAATCTGTTTCTGTTTAAACTTGGTCATCTAGGGGAAAGATGCCATGTCTAATTCTACCAAAAAATGATGGCCGATGAGATGAAACTCAAATTTTTTGTTTCCATTTTTTACTGCTAGGATTTCCTTGAAAGTGGAATGGTAATGTGTTTCTTCTTGAGAAAACTTTTCACTTTTGTGAGCACAGATGTGTCTCTTACCATCAATTTCTTCGAACGGGATGGTCGCCCAGTATTCATCACTGGCATCAGTTTGAAGAATTATTTTTCCTGTTGATGGTATTTGTAATGGTGGGAGATTCTGCATAATCTCCTTAAGCTCAGCGACTGCTTTAGTTTGAGTTTTCCCCCAAGGTGGGGAATTCTTTTTCAGCATGGATTGCAAAGGAATCAGCAGTTTTGCAATGTGTGGGACAAAACCCCTGAGATAATTAATTATCCCAAGAAATTGCTGAACTTGTTTTGTCGTAAAGTTTTCTATAGGAAACTTCAATAATTCTTGAGCTATATGTGTCACGCCCCGATCCTCAGGCACGCACACATCCCTTACCTTGGTCGATTAACAGCGACGTCCCAGGACGCATCGCTGACCCTTTCATATATTAAGCACATGCGGAAGCATATAAATTATCCCCAGACAATAAAACATTGGGATAACACAGTAGGATTAAATTTCAAACCTTTAAAACGTTCACTCATATATATATTGCAAACCAGTGCACCTATATATACAAGGTGAACTATTAAGTCAAATTCAACTTAAACCAGTGTAAAAATAAGGTCTACAAACAAGAGTGGGGTTCTACAAACTACAGGTTCATGTCCTCCTCTCCATCATCCTCTACACTTCAACTGGAGCCTTCCGTAGACTGCACTGGACTTTCGAGATCTTCAAAATTCAAGTCTACTGCATCCAAGGACCTGAAATGGTTATTCAATAACCAATGAGACCACGTCTCAGCAAGCTCTACCCCTAATACCCGATTAGTAAACCAAGACACCGTCTAGGTTGCCTATGCACAGCACAAGTCGAGGACTTACCTTGGCCTCGATTCAACTGCGGTTTAAGGTTAAACACGAGATATTCAAACAATTCAAGACATACGATCAAGCATTGATCAATCGACTTAGTCGATTACATGTCAATCGGACCATCTCTAGGTCATTCCCACTCATACCACGATTTCCCAGTGGTGTACTTATTCACCAAATCACATGTGTTTCTCGGGCGTCGTTTTCGCCAATGACATACCGATCACCGACACCGTGCGTTCTTTAAGGCGTCGTTTTCACCAGTGATATCCTCGATCACCGAACCACGTGTCCTTTCTAGGGCGCCGTTTTCGCCAAGGTGACATCGGCAATAGACAACATCGTGAGTTCTTTAAGGCGTCGTTTTTACCAGTGATATTTCCTTAATCACCGAACCACGTTTGTCTATAAGTCATTTACGTGCGTTCTTTAAGCGCCATTTTCACCGATGATACTTCCAATCACCGAACCACGTATGTCAATAATATCGCACGATTGGCCTCGCCCAATAACATTCTCGTTAGCTCTCATCATTCTCTCTACTATATAGCCCATCAACGATCGGCGCTATATATCCATGTTCGCCATTACCAATCAAATACTCAATAACAAACAATTTAGGACAATTCATCAAATTTCACAATTTAAATCAATTCCATAAAAATTGAAGCTCAATTAAATAAACGGATCGCACCACGACAATCGGCACGAAATTCCAGTCTTAACCATCCATAGGTTGAATTTAGGAAAAATAATTAATTAAATAATTAATTTCGAAAAATAAATAAATAAATATTAAAAATCCAATTTAGGCTCGTAATGCTTGATTGGGCCCGAAACGGGTCGGGAAAAATCTCGAGATACATTCAATAAATAATAGAGCATTTCTACTCCCTAATGGCTACCTAACCACCTAACATGCATCATTAAGTCACTAAATTAATTGTTCTAACCTAATCTAACCACCTAATTGCATTTAATTAAATCTAATCAACCCTTGGCATAATTAGCAAACTAAAGCGTTAGTGAGTAAAACTCACTTGGTAAAAGCGGAGACCGAATCACCGCTGAAGCGACGCTGACAATGCGGCGCCGAAATTCAACTTTTCGACGGCGTAGGCGGATCTCGGGACGGCTAAACTTGGCCAACAAATCTCACTTAACCGAGATCTGTTTTTGACATTGGACTGAGCTCGCTCTTGGGCTTGGGCTTGGCTGCGATTGGGCTCTCTTCGCGGGTCGGACTTGGGCCGAACTTGTTGATTTGGGCCCAATGGAGTTACTAGAGAGATGGGCTGAGTAAATCACAAGTTAGGCTTCAAAGTCTGGGCTTGTCTTCGGATGGGCTGACCTTGCGAGCTGGGCCAAACTTGTTAGATCCGTGGGCTTCACTGGAAAATGGAGGCAGTGAACTGGGCTGGGCTCAATTCTAGCCTGACTTACGGCCCAAACAGGCTGAACTAACGGGCCCCAAAAGGCCTTGGCTTGCGCTGGAAAAGAAGGTTGCTGGACTGCTCGATGGAATCGTGGGCTGAAGAAAATGCTTTGCTAGGTCGTTGATGGAGCTGCTGGGCTTCGAGACTTCAACTGGTCGAAGACATGTGGACGCCGTTGCTGCTGAGACCACGCAGGTTGATGACGCATGAACGAAAACAGCTGCTGGCAAAGACGTCCGTGGAGATGCAGCTGGCGTCGTTGCCGAGAGATGGAGTGGACGGCTGGCTTCACTCGGTGGTCAACAAAGTGGGAAGAAATCCGCTGCTGTTGACCGTGAAGGAGCAAGCCGTGGACGCTTGGAGAGGCAGGCGTGCTGGTCAAAGCTGGGGTCTTCGCTGGACGCACGAAGGGGCTGCAGCACTTCACGAGACAAAGAAGTGGAGGAGAAGAACGTGGATCGGCTGTCAGTGGGTTTCTTTGGGGAGTCAACCACTGGCTTTGGGTGGAAAGGAAACGCTGAACGTTGCAGGGAAATTCACTGGAGTGAGCGGCGGTTTCGTAGCAGCTGAAGAGGGAAATGAAAGAGAAAAAGACAGCAGGTTCGTTGGGGACGGACGCTCGAAGAAGACCGAAGGGAAAAGAAGATAAGGCCGAGTGGGACAATTGAAGGGAGAGAGAAAAGAAGATAAGGCCGCAAGAAGTGTCGGCCAAGAAGAGAAAGCACGTGCGAATATAAAAAGCAAGAGAGAGAGAGATGGATAGGTATTGACCAAAAGTCAATAAAGAGAACCAAGGAGGAGACCAGCCGTAGGGGGTGTGCGCAAATGGAGCCAAGGGGAGTTTTGAAATTAAAAGGAGATTTCTAAACAAGGTTCTATTAATTCAAATTTCAGCTCAACTTCAAATAACCTTGACAAATGGTCATCCCAGGGTTAATTTCTTCATCAACTTGCATAGTTCGACGTCCCATTGAAGATCAAGATAGGGTAGTCCCTCAAACCTTCGAATTTCTCTCAAATCCAACTCTTATTTCATTTTCTCGGAATCCGATTTCTGAACAAATAAATTCGGTTGAGGTCCAATTTGAAATCAGAAAAAGCCCAAACAACTTCCATCCACCGATTCACTCACACCAAATGTCAAAAGTCTCTTCAAATTAGCCAATCTGAATTTCCGTTCATTTTCGCGTTGTCTGATCCGATTTTTGAAAAATCCCGAACTCCCGAAATTTCCTCAAAAGTTGAGTCGCGTTCCTAGAATGACTCATGACACGACAGGACTTCCAATTTCTAAAATCGAATTCCAATCGCGGTTATTTTCAATCAAACGCACTTTTAGTGTGACCTTACCTATTGGGTAGCTTTTAGGAATTTTTAGTGCAATTGACCCGTGGTCAATTTTCTTCGAACCACAATGAACCCATCCGACACATTGGCGACTCTCGACGATCGTGAAAATCTCAAGGTTTCAAATACAGACACAGGGTACCCAAAACGATAGAAAATCGGTTTAGTGTCGTTCGAAGAAAATTTTGCAATCATGTGGAATCACCCACACTTTGATCACCATCTTAGTCAAATCGACCTATCTCCGATCTCTGATCGATTTTTAATTGTGCCGCAATGACCCTTGCAGACTAACACGGTCGAACAGTCGATTCCTGGTCGAATTCTCAAGTCTATTGCATTAGAATCCCTTAACAGCTTCACCTGATAGGTCAGTTATCTCATGAGTGGCCATCTCAGACAAAAACACTATAGCCACATTGATGAAAGACCCGACTTATTCGATTGAAATCAGAACCTAAAAATCAGGATGTCACAATATGTGGCCCTGGATAGTATGTACATTTGTTGAGGTGCATACCAAGAAATTCGATTGCCTGGGCAATATTCATTTTCCTTTGAGAAAGCATAATACCATGCTTTTTCACGATTTCGCAAATTGTTCAAGGAGTTGACGGTGTAGGACTGCTCGTCGGGGATCAGAAGCGAGAATATCGTCGATGTATATGGCTGCAGTAGACAAGATAGGTTGGAAAATACGACACATGGCCTTTTGAAAAAGGGATGGTGCTATCTTTAGGTCGAAAGGAAGGACTTTCTACTGAAAGTGCTAGTTCGGGATACATAATCCTGTTTTGGATCTGTCTTCAGGATGGATGCCCAATTGCCAAAATCCGGCTTTGATGTCGAATTTGGAATAGATATGGGCCTTGGTTAGACCAATAAAAAGAGAATCTCTGGATGGTAAAGGGAACTTATCATCTTAGAGAAAGAGATTGAGAGGTTGATAGTTGATCACCAGTCTCATTTTTCCTCTATTCTGCTCGGCGCGCTTATTGACATAAAAGGCTTCACAAGCTCATTAAGAATCAGAAATTTCAATAAGGCCTTGTTGCAATAATTCTGAGCATTCCCTTTGAGCTAAAGCCAAATGTTCTGGCTTCATTCCCATATGACTTGCCTTTGTTAGGTTGATGTCTTCATTTTTTTTTTGAAAGGGAGGCGAACAAAGAATTCTGGATTTTCTCATAAATGATGAGAACATTTTTGGGCGAATTCTGAATGGGATTCCGCACAAGATTCTAGCAACTATTGCATGATTGGATCTAATAGACTCATCTGAGTATCTGAATATTGACAAACTCAGAGAACTGATCTTTGTATCTAAGACCTTTTCCAGGAATGATGTGAAGTTGAGAGATTTGAGTCATAATGTCCCACCCAATTATCAGATCTTTATTAGGGAGGTTTGATCCAAAGATTTTTGCATTTATGGAACACTGGGGAAAGAACTGGACAGTTACGGAAGTGGTCCTGACATTTGTGGAGAAAGTATCTCCAAAGGCGGAGTTGAAATATCGAATATGAGGAGTCCAATATTCTTCAGGCAGAACTTTAGTATCAAGAATGGAACAGCTTGTTCTAGTATCAATGAGAGCAATGACATTGATTAGCTTAGCTTAGCAAACTTTAAAGTGAGGATTTTTACAGGGAAATGGGGGCAGTGAGTTTGACTTGAGAATATGTCAAGATGTGGTTCTGAAGATGTGGGGGATATGTGAAAAATGTCTTCAGATTCTGAGTCTGACTCAGTGTCACTAGAGGTTTGGTAAGAGGGAATGACACAAAGTGTTTGGTTAGATGGTTCTTCATTAGTAGAGAATAAGGATTCAATATCATCATTTTCAAGAGAAATACCTGTTTCATTCTCAATAAGATGATTCTGACCTTTCTTCGCTTGAGGATAATTTTTGGCAAAATGTCCTTTTTTGTTGCAAATGTAGCAACGATTTGACTTCTTATGGCCTGTGCGATCCTTTCTTTTGCATAGGTATCGCCATTTCTTCTTTTTCCGGAAATGCTTGGAGCCATGTTTTGACTTCTTTATTGAATACTTCTTGTAGTGCTTTTTCTTCTAGGAATACTGGCTACAAGTACCATCACAGTCTTGCTTGGAGCATTTGATTTTTAACTTCTGGCGAGAACAAGCCGATTCAAGGCGCTTGTCATCTGTGATGTATGTACGGACCATCTGACGCTTTAAGCATAATTCTTCAAGGCATAGATGGATTTCTTGCTGTATTTCTCCCGAGGGAATATCTTGTACTATTCTTTGTTTTCCAAAGAAAGATCTTTCAACCATATGGGATAGCTCTTTTGGGATGGATGTAAGGAAGACATGCTTCAGATTTGGATCTGCGCCAATTTGGTAAAAGAGCTGAAGCATTAGTCGATAATGCTTATCAAGGTGCTTTTCCTGAAGGGAGCAGCATCTTCTTTCGAAAAATTCTCTTATTTTTATCTCTATGAGATCTCCGGGTTTTTCCACAAAAACATGATATAAGTAAGTAATGGCATGGCTGAAATTGGGTGACATCAGAAACAAAATTTGATCTTGTTCTGAAATTGATTGCCACCAGAGTTTGAGGCTTCCTGTGAACCTTGTAATAAAGTTGTAAAGAATATCATTCATATCATGGTTGGTGATGGACTGTGTATTCAACCAAGTATGAAATTCTTCAAGTCTTTCTAGCCATTTTGGATAAGGAATATCATCGATGGTGAAGAATTGTTTTGATGCCATGGATACATGCCTAGTAGGAGTAGGATTGCTTGTCTAACCAATATCTGGATCAGAATAGTTTGATTCTATTTCATAATCTAGAGGATCAGCCATGAATATTTGAGAAGTTATTGGCGCAATGGGGGGGGGGAATCAATTGTAGGGATTGAGAAGGATGAGGAAGAAGAAGGAGATGTTGAATCTGATTCAATATCAAGAGAAGTGTGTTCAGCTAGAAACAGAATTTGTTTTTCTGGAATGACAGGGTCAGACTCAGGCTGTTGGATAACAGGATCAGGTTCTTGAGTGCCCAAATCCCTTAGAAAAGATTCTAATGGATTTGATAACATCATATGTTCTGGCCTTTCTCTTACAACTATCAAACTTGATTCTGTAGGCGAGCTTTTTTCTTTTCCTTTTTCTTTCTGCAGGACCTTGAGGTGATTTCATATTTTTACCATATCTGGTTCCCTTCTGGAGGGATCTTCTGGAATTGTGGCAAAAATAGACGTCTGTGGATGTGGGGGTAAATACCCAGTTCTGACAGGGGGTGCTAATGGATCAAAGGGTCTGAATCTTCCTTCTTCAAGAAGTTGGATTTGCTTCTTGAGCTTTTCTATATCTGGCTTTGGACTTTTAAGATAATGATATCCAAGATGTTGTCCTGATTCCAAGGTGTGAAGTCTTTTCTGGAACTCAGAAAGTATTTTTTTGGTGCTTTCATCATACCTTCGGAGATCTTGTTGTACATTTCCAATCTTGGAATCAATTGCCTTGAAGGCATTGTTTTGTGCCAACAGAGTCTCTGATTGCCAGTTTAAAACGGCTTCAGCAGCAAGAGTTTTTTTTTTCTGTCTCCCATGTTCATCCACATCAGTGGGGGTAGGAATTTTGGGAACATGGCAATATTTTGGGATCAATAAACTCTTCTGTAGCAGGAAACGAGAGTTTAGAACTTTCCTTAACAAGAGGAGGAAAGTCAGTATCTTGGAACATGGCAATGGAAGAAGTGGGTGGTACTTCTGTTGGGACTTCAAGCGGGTAAAAATGTTTCTTAGCCCATTATACATCATATGATGTGGTTTGCATGCTAAAATTGTGCTATGATCTTAGGTTAAGAATCTGAACTCTGAATGTGTTCCGTTCTATCTGACTTGGCTGTTTAGTCAAATTTTATGATGCGATTTAGGTGTTGGATGTCTTCATGGGATTTGTTCATCAATCTAGGTCTAGGTCATATAAAATTTTCATAAAAATCTTCAGTGATGAGGAAACTAGATATCCAGAGACAAAGACATTAACCATTGGCCAATTCGCGCTTGGACTTTGCCATGGTCATCAGGTTGGATGCTTCTACTATTTCACTCTATATGTACTTCTTTTTTTAAAGCCCAGAGATTTTTATTTGATTTTTTTATTCTGCAATCTGAAAGTGTTAGTTCCTGGCGGCTGAAGCTTTTTCATTAATCGATATTCAACCACTAACTATACAACTGATTGTGAAACTGATGGGTGGCATGAAACCAGAGAAGAGATGGTTCAAGGAGTAAAGTTTAGAATGCTTAAGATATTACGTTGCTAGAATAATCTTCAGGAAGTTGTTGATATTTCACTGCCTTTCTATGCTGATTGTCCTGGGAAACTTAAGCTTAAGTTGGCAAGCACGAAAGCTATCTAAACTTGTTTTGACAATAAAAACACTAATCTGGTGAATTTGTTGCTAACTAAGAGTGAAATGGACAAATAGTTTTACGAGTCACAGTGCATGTTACGGAGTCCATCTTACTTCCTTGCTCCTCGGCAGACATTCTGTGGAACCTATCTTCGCCCTATCATGGAGCATCATTGCTGCTTCCTAGTGATTAAAGTTAATTCCACTTCCTGTTCTAGTGTCATAGTGCTATGTTAGATATGGGCAAAGAGTTTTACAAGTCACAGTGCATGGTAGGAAGTTTATCTTACTTCCTTGATCCTCAGATGACATTATGCGGAACCTATCTCTGCCCATCATGGAGTTTTATTGCTGCTTGCTAGTGATTAAAGTCAATTCCGCTTCCTGTACTAGTGTCATAGTACTATATTAGTTTGAAAGGCACTTGGAAATTGGAGCCCAATAAAAGAGAAGTGTCTTATTTAGTTGATACCAAAGTTTCTTGTATTGATCTTAATTAGCTCACTCTGTCTCCTTTGGTGCTTTGTAGGTTATTCCTTGGGGAGATCTGGACTCTCTAGTGATGCTCCAGAGGCAGCTGGACGTTGATATCCTTGAGACGGGTCACACCCACCGGTTCACTGTGTACAAGCAAGAGAAGGGTCGTGACAAACCAAGGTTCTGCTAATGGTGCATACAGCAGCATCACTTATGATGTGAATCCTAGCTTTGTGCTCATAGGTATTGATGGCCTGCGCATAGTGGTCTCTGTTTAGGAACTCATTGATGGGGAAGCTAAGGTCGATAAGATTGACTTTAAGAAGACCACTGCCACAACTGTTCATTGACTGCCATTTTACGTACTTATAGCTTTGACTGTAACACCTGAAATTCTGTCATGCTTATTTGTTGAAGCAATCCTAGCTTATACGCCTTTGTCATTGTCAAATGACTGATGGACTCGTTTGTTGGAATTTTCGTAATTTATATAGCTTGTGATATTGTTTTTATCGAATTTCTTGTACATTTACCCCTCTTGTTAGAGTTTGGTGAACAGTTTTCAGTTTCCGTAGAATTAGGCTTGTTTTTTAACTCTCTTTTGATTGTTGTCAATGCCACGTTCCAGTAGAAGTGCTTGCAGTCGATTGGGCAATTGGTTTCTGCATTGACAAACTGATGCAAGCCTAGGGGAGGCTTTCTCAAACAATAGGATCGGGAGAGTGACTCGCGCACAAGAAATGGGACGAACAGTAATTTCAGCACTGTGCAAGCTCAGGAGAACAGTCGTATTTTTGTCGATACAGATCGGATCGACCTGATTCCAAAGCCAAATGAACAAAGACTTCTGGATCTACAATTTCTGTGTTTTGGGTTTTCTGAAATAAGCACTGTAGGATAGTCGAAATTGGGTTGGAAGTAACGAACAGAACAGGAAAAGATAGGAACTTCGTTGGTTGCTCTTCTAGGCCTCCAAGGAAGTTGAGGGGGGGCACCGATTCTTCTAGATCGATGACTGCAACTCTTCAAGGATGCAGATTTCGAAAGCTCCGACTCTTCAAGGACGGAGTGAAAACTCTTCTAGGTTTTCAAGGGTTGAACTCTTCAAGGTTCATGATACTTGCTTCAAGCAAAGTTTTCTTTCATTCATCAAAAGCTGTCTGTCTTCTACAAGGGATTGGCTTATATCATCAAAGAAATAAAAACAGAACGTTGAGACTAGGAGAAATAAAGACAAAGCGTTGAAAACTAGGAGAAATAAAAACGGAGCATTGAAAATAGGAGAAATAGTAAAGAGCACGGAAACTATAAACTAATAAAAGCGTCACACGAGCTTCCAAGTGTCTTTCAAGCTTCCGGGATGGACTCAAGATGTCGTTATGGCTTCTCGGTTTCGTCGAGCTTTAATGCGGGCCAATCTTCTTGGTCGAGGGAGCCGGTCTTCAATGTGGGCTGCATCATCCTCCCCATCTTTAAAAGAATTCGTCCTCGAATTCTTACCATCATCATCAGAAGAATCTCCCACCCTACTAGGTGTCAGCGTAATCTTCTTGCCTCCAAATTCAAAAGAATATGTATTTCGATAACCGTCATGCATAGTCCTCCTATCGAATTGCCATGGTCAACCAAGAATAATGTGACTAGCATCCATCGGTAGAACATCACACCATATCTTGTTACTATAAATAGAACCAATGGACAAATTAACAAGGCATCGTTTTGAAATAGTTACCTCAGTGCCTTTCTTCAACCACGACATTTTATAAGGCGTAGGGTGCATTTTTAATTCCAACTTCAGCTTGTTTGCCGCTACTTCAGAAATTATATTCTCACAACAACCAGAGTGAATAATTAATTGACACACCTTTCCCATGATTGTGCAAGCAGAATGAAAAATATTGGTACGCAACCACCTATCTCCAGTGTCGTCTCGAGGAGTAAGAAAATTTTTCCTCACCATAAGAAGTTCGCCAGTGTCAGCATGCACTATTTGTTCATCATCCGCAGCTTCTTCGTCATTTTTCAACTCCTCTTCAAGTGGATTCTCAGCATTCTCATCAAAATCATCATCCACCAAAAAGGCTTTACCGGTTGGTCGATTCTTATTGATTCGACAATTGCTAGCACGATGACCCAACTCTCCACAAGAATGGCAACGTATTTCGAATGTAGCAGGTTGATTCGAAACATGGGGTTGAGTAGAAGGTTTACTAGTAGATTGCTGTCTCCGAGAATGAGAGCGCTCCATTTTGAGTGCTCGTTGGTGTGCATCTCCTAAGTCCCAAATGTCGAGGACTTCCAAGGCGTCTTGAATGTAAAATTGAAGACCGTTCAAGTATTTGTTCACAAGCACATCCTCCGGGTCCTGGATATTGTTACGAATCACCAACTCATTGAATTCATTGGTGTATTGGTCCACCGTTCGCGTACCTTGTTTTAGATTTTGGTACCGTTGGTAGAGCTCTCTCTTATATCCTTTGGGGAGAAAATATTTTTGAATCTTGCCCTCCATCTTTCTCCACGAAGTGACTGGTGCTTTGCCAACGGATTGGCGAGTTTGTTTTTCACGTTTCCACCAAGCAATCGCCTTGCCTCGGAATCGCATAGCAATGATCCCAACGCGACGATTCTCAGGAACATTTTGATGCTCAAACACCTCATTCACAAGTGTTAGCCAATCAACAATTTCATCAGGAGACTCATTACCTGTAAATTCTGGAACATCTTTCTTGATTTCCTTTTCCCAATCTGGCTCACGAATATGTTGTAAACGATGTCGAACATGCCTCCGACCGTGAATAGATTGAACACTCTCCAAAGAGGAAGAGTCACCATGGGAATCTTCAGTCTTGGAACGGGGTGGAGAATTATTTGCTTCAGCCCTCAAACGCTGAACTTCTTGCGTCAATTCATCAATTTGTTGTTGCATATTCTCAGCGAGTGTGTGCAATTTATTAAGGGGAACGGTTCTGCCGCCACGACGCCTAGCTTGTCTTGGAGGCATTGTCCTCTCCTCCAAAGCTCTGATACCAAATGATGCAAGCCTAGGGGAGGCTTTCTCAAACAATAGGATCGGGAGAGTGACTCGCGCACAAGAAACGGGACGAACAATAATTTCAGCACTGCGCAAGCTCAGGAGAACAGTCGTATCTTTGTCGATACAGATCGGATCGACCTGATTCCAAAGCCAAATGAACAAAGACTTCTGGATCTACAATTTCTGTGTTTTGGGTTTTCTGAAATAAGCACTGTAGGATAGTCGAAATTGGGTTGGAAGTAACGAACAGAACAGGAAAAGATAGGAACTTCGTTGGTTGCTCTTCTAGGCCTCCAAGGAAGTTGAGGGGGGCACCGATTCTTCTAGATCGATGACTGCAACTCTTCAAGGATGCAGATTTCGAAAGCTCCGACTCTTCAAGGACGGAGTGAAAACTCTTCTAGGTTTTCAAGGGTTGAACTCTTCAAGGTTCATGATACTTGCTTCAAGCAAAGTTTTCTTTCATTCATCAAAAGCTGTCTGTCTTCTACAAGGGATTGGCTTATATCATCAAAGAAATAAAAACAGAACGTTGAGACTAGGAGAAATAAAGACAAAGCGTTGAAAACTAGGAGAAATAAAAACGGAGCATTGAAAATAGGAGAAATAGTAAAGAGCATGGAAACTATAAACTAATAAAAGCGTCAAGCGAGCTTCCAAGTGTCTTTCAAGCTTCCGGGATGGACTCAAGATGTCGTTATGGCTTCTCGGTTTCGTCGAGCTTTAATGCGGGCCGATCTTCTTGGTCGAGGGAGCCGGTCTTCAATGTGGGCTGCATCACAAATTGATGCTCAGCATCTACTTTGGTTAGTTGCATTATATCTTTCAAGCTAAATCCTGACTGATCATACTTAGGGTGATGCAAAAGTGGCTGTCTTGATGTATGAATATGGACAGTTAAAAGTCATGGAGCATGTTTTCTCCTTTCGGTTGCCAGATTATTCTCTGTTGCTGAGCTTTGTCTCGTCATTGCTACTGCTTGGGTTTGCCAAAGAAATTGATTTTGAACAGGAAGTCTGAAGAGAATATCTGTTTCACTCTCCTGGGAACTGATTTCTGTGGCTTTGTGAAAATCATGTTTTCTTGGAGCACTTTGTGAAAATCATGTTTTCTTGGAGCACTCATTTGAAATGCCTGTTAGGTCAAGCATTAGCTATTTGAAACAAACTAGATTTGATTACTAATCTCCTTTGGAATTTTGCTGCATATCCTATCCAATACAAAACATAAATCAATTTTCTCTTTCCTTGGACAAAGCTAGAATGTACTAAACATTTCAGTTATTCAGACTGTTCCTTCTCTGCTTGTCAAGATCTTTTTATTTTGCCGTGAATTGAAGAACCATTATATGTTCATAAGTCTGTTTGGGGCTAATGATCTGTGAAGGAAAATTTGGGTAATTCAGAGTCTAGGAATCCCTGTGCCTCCAGGCAAAGACCTGCACGACTAGAATAAACAAACCCACCTTTTCCTTTCTCAATCTCCAGATAATTAGCCGTGTAGAATTGCACTCCAGGCTGATTACTCCATAGTTCCATCTTTCTTCCTGTTTTGCTGTACTTGACATCGGCGACCTTATTTAGATGTCTGTGTTCAGTCATCGAGAACGTAGTTGATATCATATCCATGGGGTAACTCATTTATTCTGCTTCCAATATGTCGTGGTTGGAGGAAGTTGTATGGCAATTCTTCAATGTTCAGGATATTGCCGGTGGGTATGTGGTGCCCATCGACTTGAGTGATCTTGGATAGTGTGTGAGAGGATGTCACCACTGTTGTGCCAACCAAGATTCCAGTAGGTGTGCAGGGCTAGGTTCACTGGAGTGGCCTTGTTTAGGGCCTTGGCTTCCATTTTCACACCCAGCTTGTTTATTGCAATTATCATGTAGTTACATAGTCAGAAAGATCACCTGGAAAGCCTGCATATAGGTGGACAGAGGGAGGCAATAACAATCACAAGCACTTTTCACTTTCAACAGCATGTTGGAGGATCTTTTCATTTGTTGAGCAGAGGTTATGATTCATTTTTGCATGTTCAATTGATCAAAGGATCGTGTATGCCCAACAAGTGAACTAGACCAAGAGTTTGAAGTATACACCAAGGATCTGGGAGTTGAAATCAAGTCTAGATACCTTGTTCTCTATCATAGCTCTCATAACCAAAAGTTACATGACTCTCTTCACTGTAACTCTTCATTGTCCATATAACATCACTAAATCCTATCAGGCCACCTGAAGTAATTCATTTGGTTAAATTTGATCCTCATGACGAATGGCGAGGGGTGTGTTATGAGGATCAGGAAGTGGTGAGTACCATGCAAAGTATTGTTTCCTTCATTAGCAAATAGCATGTAGTGAGTTCCATTAAGATTGAATTGATCCCCACCAATCCTATTTGGAACTTGTCCGACAATGGCTCTGAAATAGGTTGAATCATTCTGCAATGCTCCATCAGTTTAATGAACACAAGGTAGCTTTGATTTACAATAGTTTTATCTGAAGAATTATAACGAGAGTAAGTTTGCTGTAGAATCTACGTGTTCATAAGGGAGTTTGTTTCCGATTATAGCTTCCACAGTTGCGTCATAGTTAAATCATTTTCTGCAGAGGATGAGGGAAAAAGGAAGTAAAGGTTGATCCTGACCTTGTACTTGTAAATGGTATCATATCCAAGAACAATATCAACTAAGTTACCTGAATTGCATAGAAGTTAAAAAGGAACTGATAAGGCAGAAAACCAAATTAAACAAAGGGTCAAGCTATTCAATCTCCATCTCCAATTAAATTCATGTTTGGCGGTCATTTCCATGAGATTGATTAGTTTAGATTCCTGAAAAGTCGTCTCCATGTATGGGAAACACAAGTTCAGTCTTTGTTTTTATTTCTCATTCTTCGATTTGAACAATGCAAGATGTTGAGCATCTGAGAAGGGAAATCATGGGAGAAATTTTCTCCCTGCTCTCTTTTTTCCTGCTACGCCTAATGATGCGACTCAAAAAATGATCACTAATCAGTGTTTTAGTAGCGAGCGAATAATACTTACCGTACTTACCAGGAAGGATAAGAGAGAGCATAGTGGCTCCATAGTTTGTCAATTTTACAGAAAAATTCCCTCTTTTCGCTCATAAATTCCAACTTCCTTGCTTGCTTCACTGGCTTGAAAAGCTAACAATAACTCTACTAGAAACACAATATAAAAGTTAGTCTTTGCCATTGCAGCTCGGAGTGCAGTTAAGACCATTTGAATTGCAACTTCTCTGAATTGGTGTGCTATAATGATACCGTAAGTCCCTGTACCTTTGAAAAATGTAAACAATGAATGTGTTGCAATTGCTGGCTTCTGTGTCTTTTCCTGGATGGGATGACCCAAAATAAGCTAATTCTTTTGTTCTGTCCTAAATGGAGTATCGTACGTTATGACGGCAAAGAGTTCTTGGCAATTTGTCTAACTTTATATTCAGTTGAAAAGTCAGATTCCCTCAATAACATCATAATGTATTTCACAACTTATATTGCCGACTAAGCCACTTATTCGGATATCGCAGTAACTGTTCTAAGACTTCCCAAAGGATTGTTCTTTGAGCCCCGTCTTACTCTCACAACCATTTGGCAGCTGGAGTGGATGCTTAATGTTGATCTAAAAGTACAGCGCATGATCACTTTTCTGGTACGGTTAACTGCTAAGGACGGAAAATTAGGCGAAGTTAATGATATTTTGTCAGGAATTCAAACCCTCAAAGGCATATGACTTGTATTAAGTAAATACGACATATATTTCTTTCATTAGGGAGGTATCAATTATTCAAAAGAAACACTGTAATTGATACATATACGGAATGGGGAAAGTTCCTAAATGCAGGCTAATCTGTATGCCAGTTGAGAAGTACCCTGATGAGCCGGTGGATATTGTAGTTGTAGAGCAATGGACTGTAGCTACAAATAACGAAAAGGTAGAAAATAATTCTGATAACATTTTGGAGCACGTCAAAATACGGTATTTTCTAGCAATCACGACAGCACGTTGAATGCTTGCATGCTGCAAGCAACCTTAATGAAGACATCCTCCAGGGTTTGTCTGCTAATCCCCAAGCATGAACTGTGAACCTACTCTTTGCATTCTCGACCGCTTGGAATACATCCGCGATCTTAACCTCATGCTTCGGCATTTCAAACTCTGAGTTCCAGATATTTGACATATTCCTTTAGCGCCTGGAGAGAGAGAGACGCCGCACCACGTTCTCCACTTCTTCCTCATAAATGGATGATCTTGTCATCGTGAACACATACGAGCCTCCATACGTAGCCTTCAGCTGTCATAAAAGTAAAAATGTGCATTCGGGTGTTTTCATGCAAAGCAGGTTGACTAGCTACCAGAAGGTCCCCCCAGGTTATCCAAACTGGGTTCTAGAAAAGAATTTGCAGAGTAAAAACGTGTCTTGTTAGGTACCAAATTAAATGCAGGTGCAGACAGATATTACATAGAGAGGAACAACTTCCAGATATTTCTTCGGGTTCAGAAAATTATATCTTGCACCATAGATGCAGAAAGAACATGAAAATCTACAAAAGAAAGACATCTTTCTGTATTGCAACTTGAGAAAAGGGAGAAATATTCAAATGACAGCAAAAATCCAGTTAGCAGTCCAATGGCACGTCATATCATGTACTAAAGCTATAGAGTATTTAGCGAGGAGTCCTTAATCAAGATATTTCAATTTCTCTACGCACGTGAGCACCGGTTGGGATCTCCATCTAACGTGTTCAAACTTTAGGCGTGGCCTAATGCACATGTGCGCAGCAAGCACACGAAAGTGCACACAGTGAGACAGCCGGGGCCCCCCAGAGGGGGGGCAGGAGAGAGAGAGAGAGAGTGAGTTTTCAAAACTTACTGGTCAGAATACTAGGCCGGTCTTGCTTTGCACACTTCACAACATTCCATAAGTTGTTTCTTGAGGCTGGATCCAACCCGGTACTCGGTTCATCCAAGTAGACAAGCTTGCCAATTCCGGAGCAACAATAAATAGCACAAGAGTGTTGGCTTTAAGGGTCTTTGGCGCTTTTTAAATGAGATTCACTCTAAGACTTATTACTCTGGGACGTCCGATCAGTAAAATGGCAACACTCAGCCACCTCTTCATACCTCCACTGTATTTTCCAGCTTGTTTGACACCACCGTAAAATGAGTTGACACTCCTGAGAGATTTCTCCACTGCCTAGACCAACAAAATGAGAGTGCAAAGTGAACGAATCTTAACAAGTGGAGCATAGTTAATACATTTATATACTCTCCACCAACATCATCATGATCAAAATATTCACCATCAACTCTCTTCTCTTCTTTGACAACATCAACACCTCCATAACCAGACCCTTCAAAACCATCCTCTATACCTGCTCATTCTTTCTCCTACTCCTTCTCCTTCTCCTTCTTCTGTGTTTTCCTCTCTAGGGTTCGACTATAAAATCAACAAGAGCATCCCAGATAAAGCACGTCCCCCCTTCTTCTTTGTGTGTATGTATGGCTTGCAGTATTTGACTTCAAGCCCAGAAAGAAGAGTTTCAACAGCCCCCTTGCATCATCAACACGCGCCCCCACGCACCCCCCACGCACAAAACACAGAAATGTCAACAGCTCCCATCCAATTGTAACCGAAGTACTACTGGGTTATAATAAATAATCTTGTTTTAAATATATTTTTGGTTATTATTGTAAACTGTTGAAAAAAAAGTGATCCATTTTTCAGAAAATTCTAGATTACACTAGAGGAAAAGCTGGCCAAAACAAACCAGCAAAAGACAAGCCTAGAAGACTCTACAATACTGAAGAGTTCTCTGGTACGAGGACAGCAAATGGAGAAAAGAAAAAGTAAACAAGTCAATAAAAGCTGTAAAGCTGAGAGTAGAAAAATACAAAAAATTGAAAAAAAAGAAACTCCTAGAAGATATGTAAGTCGGTGGAGTGTCCCTATAAATAGGGAAGGAGGGGGGAGCGTAGAAAGGCAGAGCAAAAGGTAAGCTCCTCCCCTTCCTTTGTACTTTGTACTACAACTAAATAAAAAAAGCTTTCTTTTGTTGTTCCCTTGTGTCCCCTTGCCTTGTGTTCCATTTTTTTTACATAACACTTGCACACACACACGCTTCCGCGCAAAAACACCAACATAAACAATTGGAAGAATTCAACTAGTCAAAACAACATGATTAATAGGGTCTTGGAAGTTTTAAAATCACGAAATATCACTTGCAGTTCTGCTTCCTCATGAAGAAAAGCAAGACCCTTGGTAGCACCCACCGGTATTTTCATCCTGGTAGACCAAGGGAGAGGCAGAGTCCACAAAAGAACTCAAGAATTAACTAATAAAATACTTGTCGTCACACATAAATCAATATTCCCTCTCTGAAGCCACCATTGTCAATGATAGTGTGGTGAAGACTGATACCAACTTCTGAAAAGTAACTGCGAAGAATTAGTAGGCAAGGCAAGAAAAAAGTAGACACCACGGAAGGATTTCCTTTCTTTTCCTGTAGAAATAAAATTTTACGCTTATGCATGGGAAAGCTCAGCGAAACCTGCTAAAACAAATCATCCTGCCCTACCTTTAAAAAAAATTTAGTATCTTTCAAGAGTCCTTCCATTGACAAGCATGTAACTCCATTAAATATCATTACCAGCATACTTACAAGTTTGTACTAAGTTTCATTCTCAATACGGTATGATTGTGGTACTCTTGCACGTAAATGACCATTTTAAAGAGAATTGAGTCCAATGGGTAAGGGATTCAAAATTTGCTGTTCCCCTCCTCTGCTCTCTATCATGTAGACCTGGGTTACCTCTCTGCACACTCTGATGCTCTCTCTCTCTCTCTTCTGCACTAAGCCCACAAAGCAAGAAAATTGGCTCAAGTCCATATTTTTTTAATGATCAAAAATTATTTCGTAGAAAAATAAAAATTTGGAAATTTTTTTAGATACAATGAATTTTTCAGATAGAACAAGTAAAAAAAGAAAAACTGAATATTGTGAATATTGCGTTTGAGAAAAAGAATCTTTGGGGATATCAATTTTGAAAGATTAAAAACCTTAATTTGTTATTTATAAATAGATTAAAACGAATAAGCTTCGGGGGGGGGGGGGGGGGGGGGGCGCATAATAGAAACACATGGCCACGTCGAGGGGGCTTTTCTCGAGTTTTAGGTCAAAAATTTCAACACAAAAGAAAAGAGAGGAAAAGTTGTCGTTCCTTTGAAAATCAATACAAAAGAAGTAAAAAGAAAAAGCTTTTGGGGAGGAAAAGCAAAAAGTCAGCAGCAGAAGGAAAGCTTCTGCTGTAGGTACAGCCGCAACAGTGAACGGCGGAGGAAGTGACCGGACGTGCAGTGGAGAGAGAAGAAGAACCGATATTTGTCTTCTTCGTGGCGCCCCCAGTCGCCGGTTCCCTGCGCAGCTGCCGTGCCTGCGACGCTCGTCCGCCGGACGCCGTCGTCTCTCCACACCGGCGCCACCTAACTCCGCCGGCCTCTACTCCATCGCGCTCGCCAGCCTCCGCCTGTGCGTCCGACGTCCAGACGCTGCCGCCTCTGCTCCGCCCGCGGTGACCCACCACCGCTCCACCCAACGGCCTGCAATCCACAGTCGAGCTCCGTCGCCCCCGTGAAGCCGCTGCTCCCTCGCCACAACCCAGCGCCGACGACCAAGCGTTCGCCACAACAGTTACCCGCGACGCCAGAGCCGTATGCCGCACCTCCGCCTCTGTTCCGTCACTGGTTTACCCCTCGCCGCGACCAAGTACTACCGCTGTCGCATCGCCTCCGCCAGATCCAAATCCAGATCCAGATCCAGATCCGAGTCCACTGCTCCGCCAGAAGCCCTAATCGCCCCGCCAGCGCCTGCTGCTGGAGCTCCACCTGCAGAACCCGAGCCGCCACCTTGCAGCAGCCTCCGCCCAACGATCCTTCCCACCCTCACCAGACACTGCAACCCAACGGCACTCCACCAGCCCGAATGCCGTTGCTGCTCCGCCGTCGCCGCCCTACATGCCGCACCAGGACCCCCTCTCCGAGCGACGCCCACAGCAACCTTCCGCCGAGCCGTCTCCACCAATCGCTGCTGCAGATGTGGTGATATTTTGAGTCTTATGTTTCGATTTTGTTACAAAGACCCAAAGAATGGAATAAATGTGCCACTTAGTGTTTCATCATGTTCTCATGCTGAGTGAGGTCCCTTTTAGAGTTTTCTAATTGGTTATATGTCATATCTGAGGAGATGCTAAATTAGCAGAAGTCTGTTGCCAATGTTTACTCCATTTTTTCTTTCTCTAACATTTATAACTTTGCAGGGAGACACTACTTACGTACATCAGAGATGGAAACAATGTTCAAGTTTTGGGATCGTTGAGTGTGTTGGCTACGCTGTTACAAACAAAAGGTTAGGCTGTTGTATCTTTCTAGTTACAATTCCTTATTCGGTATATACTGCCATTTATTATCAACATTTGCTGTTACAGAACTGGATGAGTCAATGCTGGATGCTCTTGGAATTATTTCTGAGCGCAAAAAGCAGAAGAAACTCTTGCTGGTAAGCATTATTGATTTTGCATTGCTTTGGCACTCTTGTCAATAATTCTAGCAAAGTGCCTTGCTTGTAATATTCATCTTTTGCTTTATGTACACGGTGGTTAAATGATATTGATTCCTAGAGTGTTATGCACAAAATTTGGACCTCAAAGAACGAAAGTTTGAAAATTCATTCAGTGATACTTTGCAGGAGTTGGTCGTCTAATCAAGACTTGTTGCTAAACTTGTTGGTTGAAGAGAAGCTTTCTATTGAAGAGATTCTCTAGCTGTTAACATTCTCTGAATTTGTATGTACATCTTTGGTCAGTTTTTCATTTCATTATCACTTTTTCCTTTTTTCCTTCAGTAAGATTTTGTACCGTTTTTAGCTCATCTGGAAAACAAATTGTTGTTTTTCAAATACCATTTTAAGTTGATGATATTTTTTAGTCTACTCAACTAGGTTTGCTTCTCATACTCTCCCTTCTGCTTGAAGCCTATGTTACTATTGTTCTCTTCCGGTCATCTTAATGTTGCTAAGTAATGCTTGTTTACTAGGACACCACTCTAGCAGTACTTACTGATAGGCTTATGATCCCATCACCGTTATTATTTTAAAAAAAGAAAGAAAGACCCAAAACCTGACCCGAACCGACCCAACCCAACCCAAGCAGGATTTTTTGCTTCGGGTCGTATGCTTTTCGGGTCAAGTCGGAGCACACACCCCTTATGATTTGGGTCGAGTCGGGTGACATTAAAACCCGACCCATTGACACCCCTAAGTGGTATCTCTATCCTGTGGAATAACCCAAAGAAATATACGACGACAGGGATCCTGTGGGTGCTCAAAATTTTATATGACACTCTTGTAAAATCTGGACCTTTGGTGGGTGTGTGTTTTTGGGAAGTACCTGAGGAATTTCTGCTTCACTAGGCCCCTCGGACTAGTTTATTATTGAACTACTGATTAAACAATGTTCATGTACCTCACGAGAGAGAGCCATCCTTGTAGTTTACACTTTGTATTTTAGCTATGTGTGCATATTGAAGCCATGCAAGTTTCACATGCAAAGCAGTACTCTCCATGCTTAACGCATCTCCTCCATTTGACCTAAAAGAAAACTATCTCCTCCATCACGCAGCCTGCTACCCGTGCAACAAAGCTAGGATTTCTGCTTGCAACAGTGAGGAAGCGTGGATCTCCTTGGTGAAGACATCAACGATCACGCCATTTGAATTGCGTAAGATCCCTGTGACCGAGCTTGGCGTCTCTTTGTCCACCCATGAGTAGTCCACATTCAGCTTCAAAGATTGGTTGTCCAGCGGCTCCCATCTCACAGGTACAGGCGACAACTTAGCTTTTCCTTTTCCTGTTCTTGGATTCCATCAGCTGAAACTTTGGTTTTGCGATTCGGCTGCTTCGACAATGGCATCTAGTTGTGGGGCCTTGCCACGGAATTCCTAATTGTTCCTATTTTTCTAGAACTGCTAGAGCACTTCTGCTATAAATCCTTCTTTCGGTGAGTTCAGTTTTGTTTCAAAAAATTATGCCAGCCACTTGTCCATTCTAGTTGCTGTCCTTGTGTTGTTAATGAGGTTGAGGCATGAGCTTGACTAGATGTTTTGGGTCCATTTGCAAAAGAAAAGCAAGTGTTTAACGGTATTTGGATGTTTCCAACATAGAGGGCATAAAGGGTTGGGTAAATATTCTTCTATTGAACATATTTTCCTTTGTCGGTATTGCATCTTGACATAAGCTCCATAGGAAGATTTTCAGTTTGGGGGGGATAAATAGAGCCCAAAAAATGAGGAAATCGTAAAATTTCCTTAATACTATTCAACAAGTGCACATGGACACTTGTTCTTAGACAATTGATGATAAATCCTTGTTCATTTTTATTATTGCGTTAATTTTCGCTTTGCTTAACTAATAATGAAATAAATTTAAAAAAAAAAAAAGAAAGAAGAGGAACATGTTAGATCTTGGAACTGACCTTGAAACTTGTAATAGGATAATTTCCAGGTTCTGACGGGTACTTTCCAAGTTCCAAAAAATAGAGAACCTATACTCGAGAGTAGATTCTAGGTTAGAGGCGGAACCTGGAACCTCCCACCCCTAGTGTAAAATGTTGGTCATGGTTTGTGATTGGTGACAATATATATTCTGACTCCCCTTGTGAAACTCCCATTTTTATAGAGCCATGGAGTCTGAGCTGTATGAAGCCGTAGTGGAAGGAAATGTCCATTCGTTACTTACCCTACTTAGCAAAGATAGGTTACTTTTAAATAGAACTATGGTTGGAAATTAAATCAAAAGTCTTTTGCATATTGCAGTGATGCTGGGACACTCGAGATTTGTAGAAAAGGTCCTAACTTGGAAGGCTGAAATGGCCTAAGAGCAAAATTCTCAGGGATTGACCCCTCTTCATCTGGTAGTGGCAAAGGGGTACTTCCACATAGTAAAAAACTTGTTAAGAGTTGACCCTGAAGTGTGTTTCTTCCATGACAAATATGGAAGAAACCCACTTTATGTTGCGGTTATGAAAGGCCACATTGACATCTTGTAACTATCGGTTCGAGTGAGACCCGGTGCAGCTTGGGATATCTTGGAAAATGGCCAGATGATTATGCATATATGCGTGAAGAACAACAAACTGAAGGCTTTAAAGCTATTGGTCGATACTTTTGGATGATGTGCAATTTATCAACTCGAAGGATGAAAATGGGAACACAATTCTCCATTTGGCTGCTGCTGATAGACAGACCAAGGTATGTTCATACAATGACACCTGAGGTACTAAGCACATTTAGTGGAGCAAATATTAAGTTATTTCGAAGTGTCACGTCAGTTGTTGGTGTGCATTTTTTAAGTCATGGCATGCAATAAGATGACATGAGTCTGCTGAAAAAGACTAGTAGCAAAGTTAATTCTAGAAAATTGTATAACACAAGCCCATCCTCTTCAAAATTGACCTCGGTTCATTCTATTAGTAATCAATTGCAGAATGTACTCATCCTGAGTTGAGAAGGAATTAACCTAGAAATTACAAACTACAAAGATTTCTCAGCTCTCGTCCTATCAACAAAAGGTGAAAGAATATAATCGAAGATTGCAAATAACGTGTTCACAACTTTACATCCACCTGGAGGAAAAGAAAACGGAAATGAAAAAAAGAAAAAGTGGCAAAACAATACGCACACGATGCTTAATGTGGAAGCAGTTTTATTAGCTAGCATGGCATCCCAAGCATGGATCAACTTACCTAACAAAATTTGGGAGGGTAGAAAAAATCGTGCAACACATACTGGGGGCGACTTGCCAATGGTTAAAAGGCTGTGAAATTTGGACAAGCTTTTCATGTAAAGTATCGTGATAAGCTTCGCCACATCATTTACCATAATTCTATTATTGGCAAGTTTTTCGTTAAAGCAACGGATCCTCACAAGAATTGCCATACTTACCACGTGGGTTGCGGTCATCTTCATGGGGGGTGTTTTATCTATGCAGATATTAGTATTGACAGAGGACTTTGAAGGGTATTTTACATATAAAACAGTTGGGACTATAATGGAGGTATGAGCTATATTAATGATTCTTATTTTCGGGTGCCACTTATTTGTCCCGATGCTAAAATGGTTACCTGGAGTCCTGAAATCGGTATTCAAAGTCCCGCAGTTCATCTCCAAGGCCTTGAAGAAACAGAAACGAGAGTATCTTACAATTTAGTGGCTTTATGTCTGAATCAATGTAAAACAATGGACTTTTCATGTATTGTGGACCGATGTTTTACTTGATTTGATTTGTGATGCTTCCCTTTAAGGAATATTCCATAGTATTATGACTTGTAATCTCGATTCTAGAAGTAATACAAACATTTCATATGATGAAGGGTGTATAAATAAAGTCTCCACTCAGTTCCACGTTCTATCTTAATCATCGATCATGTTCACTGGGCCCAGGCATGTATCTTATGCTTAAAACAACCATAAGTATCTTCACATGGCTACCTTAATTAGGAATCCGCGAAGGTCATGGTTGATGAAGGTACAATACATAATAATTAAAAATATATTTATAGTGCTCGATTAATTCTGTGTGCAGCGATGGCCTTCAATTCTGTACTATGCTTTATAATTGTTCAATTGATTTGTTTTAGGCTATCAAGTACCCTTCCGATTACAGGATTTGGTGCGAAGTTGCTTACAGTTTTTGGGAATGGCATTGTTCAGTCGTTTATCAATGCTCACACTTACTCCAGGAGGTCTGGATTTATCATCTAGCATACTACAGAATTCCAGATGATGTTGTGGATTTCTGAGAATTGCTCTAGAGAGTAAGGGTGGGTATAATGTAGCACTTTGGGCACTTCAACTAAGAAATGTTCACAGTTCCACAGTTACTTAAATGTTTTCAAAAACCCATTGACATTCTTTCGATTTAGGCATATATACCTATCAGGGTCAGGCCGTCAAGACTAACATGAGAATGTTTGTTATTACCTAGTTCAGTCTTTCAAATGTGTTTGTTTGCTTAGTTTTTCTTTTCTTTTCCTTAGTTGGGTCTTTGTTGTAGCCACTATGAAAGCTAATTCAATTGTTAAATCTGTTTGACTTTGGATATCACAAATTTATGTGAGTTTTTAAGTTGACTTTTTTACACTTGTAGCTATATGATTGATAACTGTATTTTCTTTAAATAAACTTATCAAAACGTTGGTGATAACATATGAGCTTCTATTAAGTTTGATAACATATTAATTGGATATCTTCAATGAGTTCTCAGGACCTATGAGTTGTTAGTTGAAATCATGTCAATTTTATATTTTCCGCTTCATGCAACAGAGATGCCAAAGATGGCAGCTGAAATTGCCAAGAACCTACAAAAATTCCATCAAGTGGATATTCTAGGTTCTAACAAATCTCAATTGTAGAATGAGACCAAAAAAGAAATGTGCCTTTTTTTCATTTATAAATTTATTAATGTTTTAGATTGCTTTCAACATTCAAACCGTAAAAATTGCTATGCTTGTTTTTTTTTTTCTCAATTTTAAACAAATTAAATGTTAAAAAGCTTTAATTAATCACACCAAAGGACCGTTCAAATGTGTTTCTACCAAACAGCTTTTCTCTCAAAGTTACTCCCCAAGGCACTTTCAAATTTCAGTTTACCAAACAGTATTTAATTTTCACAAAACCCCTTTCGCTAAAAGCCTTTGCATTTCAGCTAATAGCCTACATATTCGTTCAAGTGATTCTCTATGTCAAACCCTCCGTAATTAAATGACCCATACTCAAAATCAATGAAGTAGAGTTTCCTTGAAAAGTGAGCAGAAATTTCAATGTATAAAAAGAAATGAAAAAGAAGTGCAAGAAAGCAAAAGACACAAGCGACCATGTCATGCATGTGTCTCAATGTGACCAGTCTACTTGGGCATGCTCATTGCTCCCGGAGTCAGAGTTAGATCAAGAGAACACGAAGCAAACAAAAGAAATATAGGAATGGGAGGAAAAACTAAATGCTTCTGAAAACGACTGTTTGGTTCATGCCAGTCAAGAACAGAGATGAAAGAATGAAAAATAGATTATATCACCCGACGCAACAATGTGTACCTTCCTCATCACTGAGCATAAATTACCACAGAGAAAGTCATTCTGAGCAAACACCACAAGAGTATTAATAAGGCCCATTAATTCCTGTTCCCACCATCAAGCAGCAGATTTCATCACATAAGAGGACGAGAGTCTGTTATACTTACGTACAATGCAATGATCAATGTGAATAAAGTGAAATTAACGCCTGTGAACACTGTGGGGAATACTAATTTTCGCTCTTAGAGGCAACCTTCCCTAAAGAGCATTAAAAAGACAAGAAGTTGTCAGGAACTTGTGAGACCATTATGGTGCATTACAGTACCTCACATCCTAGCATAAACTGCATTATATTGTTGTAAAGCCAGCGAGAAACCCATGACATGACATACTAAGACCACTCAACAAGTAGTATTAAGCAGTTAATAATTTCAGGCATACCTCTCAGCCTACCAAATAGACAATTTTAAAACAGCCGAAATGAAAATAAAGGTATCGGAGGTCATTGATGTAGCAGCCATCCCACAGTATATCTTATGTATTAGTTGGTATATTTAGAAAAGCTGCTTAAAAGAGGAATTTGCCTTTAGCTCAAGAAGTTCATCATAAATTTCCTCAGAAGATATTGTCTCATATGTCCTTTTCTTTTCATGATTTTCAAATTTGAGATTAGAAACTACATCAGACAAGGGCGCACAAACATGACGCAAAAGAAACATTAAGTTAAAAGCACTTTGTTGAAAGAAACATTTGACAGACTACAACAGTGAAATAAGAGTTACTTTTCCATGAAGTGATGAAGAAAAGATCAAGTGAACTTCTACAGAGGAAGAACCTTTCTCGAAAAGCTTTAACATATCATTTTACCATTAAGGTTGACATGATGTCAACCAACAACTCATAGGTCCTGAGAACTCATTGCAGATATACAATTAATATGTTATCAGATTTAATGGAAGCTCATATGTTATCACCAACATATATATGTTTTGATAAGTTTATTTAAAGAAAATAGAATTATCAATCATATAGCTACAGGTGTAAAAAAGTCAGCTTAAAAACCCACATAAAGTTGTGATATCCAAAGTCAAATAGATTTAACAATTGAATTAGCTTTCATAGTGGCTACAACAAAAACCCAACTAAGGAAAAGAAAAGAAAAACTAGGCAAACAAACAAATTTGAAAGACTAAATCAGATAACAACAAACATTCTCATGTTAGTCTTGACGACTTGACCCCGATAGGTATCTATGCTTAAATCGAAAGAATGTCAGTGGGTTTTTGAAAACATTTTAGTAACTATGGAATTGTGAACATTTCATAGCTGAAACACCCAAAGTACTACATTATACCCCCTTACTTTCTAGAGCAATTCTAAGAAATCGACAGCATCATCTGGAATTCTATAGTATGCTAGATGATAAATCCAAACCTCCTGGAGTAAGTGTGCGAGCATTGATAAACGACTAAACAATACCATTCCCAGAAACTGCAAGCAACTTCACACCAAATCCTGCAACCGGAAAGATACTTGATAGCCTAAAACAAATCAATTGAGCAATTATAAAGTAGAGTACATAATTGAAGGCCACCGTTGCACACAGAAGTAACTGCGCACCATATATATATTTTTAATTATTATGTATTGTACATTCATCAACCATGGCCTTTGCGGATTCCTAATTAAGGCAACCATGTGAAGATGCTTATGGTTGTTTTAAGCATACGATACATGCTTGGGCCCTAGTGAACATCATCGATGATTAAGATAGAACGTGTAACTAAGTGAAGACTTCATTTATACACCCTTCGTCATATGAAATGTTTGTATTATTTCTAGAATTGAGATTGCAAGTCCTAATACCATGGAATATTCCTTAAAGGGAAGCATCACAAATCAAATCAAATAAAACATTAGTCCACAATACATAAAAACCCCATCGTTTTACATTTATTCAAACATAAAGCCACTAAATTGTAAGATACTCCCGCTTCTGTTTCTTCAAGGCCTTGAAGAGGAACTTTGGGACTTTGAATATTGATTTCAAGACTCCAAGTAACCATTTCAGGATCGGGACAAATAAGTGGCACCCGAAAATAAGAATCATTAATACAGCCCATACCTCCATTGCAATCCAAACTGTTTCATATGTAAAATACCCTTCGCCGTCCTCTGTCAATACTAATATCTGCATAGATAAAGCACACCTCATGAAAATGACTGCAACCCATGTGATAAGTATGGCAATCCTTGTGAGGATCCGCTGTTTTAACGAAAAACTTGCCAATAATAGAATTATGGTAAATGATGTGGCGAAGCTTATCACGATACTTTACACGAAAAGCTTGTCCAAATTCCATAGCCTTTTAACCATTGGCAAGTCGCCCCCAGTATGTGCTGCACGATTTTTTCCGCCCTCCCAAATTCTGTTAAGTAAGTTGATCCATGCTTGGGATGCCATGCTAGCTAATAAAACTGCCACCACATTAAGCATCTTATGCGTACTATTTTGCTACTTTTTCTTTTTTTCATTTCTGTTTTCTTTTCCTCTGAGTGGATGTAAAGTTGTGAACAGGTTATCTGCAATCTTCGATTCCATTCTTTCACCTTTTCTTGATACAACGAGAGCTGAGAAACCTTTGTAGTTCGTAATTTCTAGGTTAACTCCTTTTTTACTCAGGAAGAGTACAATCTGCAATTTTTTTTTTTTTGTAAAATGTAAGAAATATATTAACTAAAGCCAAAGAGAAGCAAGAAGCTATACAACAAGAACTTAGCACCAAGAACTTACACTCCCTAAGACAAGAATAGTCAAAGTGAGTGGAAGGGTGCGAAAGTAAAACAAGCCCACCTGCATAGGAGCAAAGCCACTAGAATGAACTGAGGTCAATTTTGAAGAGGACGAGCCTATGTTATATAATTTTCTAGAATTAACATTACTACTAGTCTTTTTCAGCAGATTCATGTCATCTTATTGTATGCCATGACTTAAAAAATGCATACCAAGTCAGCAACTGACGTGACACTTCGAAATCACTTAATATTTGCTCCACTAAATGTTCCTAGTACCTCAGGTGTTGTTGTATTAACATACCTTGGTATGTCTATTAGCAACAGCAGCCAGATGGAGAATTGTGTTCCCATCTTCATCCTTTGAGTTGATAAATTGCTCATCATCCAAAATATCGACCAACGGCTTCAAAACCTCCAGTTTGTTGTTCTTCACGCATATATGCATAATCGTCTAGCCATTTTCCAAAATATCCCAGGCTACACCAGGTCTCACTCGAACCAATAGTTCCAAGATGTTAACGTGGCCTTTCATAGCTACAACATGAAGTGGGTTTCTTCCATATTTGTCACGGAAGAAACACACTTCAGAATCAACTCTTAAACAAGATTTTTACTATGTGGAAGTACCCCTTTGCCACTACAAGATGAAGAGGGGTCAATCCCTGAGAATTTTGCTCTTTGGCCATTTCAACCTTCCGAGCTAGGACCTCTTCTACAAATCCCGAGTGCCCTAGCATCGCCGCAATGTGCAAAGGACTTTCGGTTTGATTTCCAACCATAGTTCTATCTAAAAGTAACCTATCTTTGCTAAGTATGGTAAGCAACGAATGGACATTTCCTTCCACTATGGCTTCATACAGCTCATACTCCATGGCTCTTGAAAAATGGGGGTTTTAGAAGGGGAGTCATAATATATACTATCACCAATCTCAAACCATGACCAACATTTTACACTAGGGGTGAGAGGTCCCGAAAGTATAGGTTCCTTATTTTTGGAAAGGAAAATGTTCCACTATTACTTAATGTGCGGAACCTAAAACCTATCCATGAACCTCGAGTATAGGTTTCTTATTTTTCAAAACCTTTTTTTGGAAAGTATTTTTTCTTTTTTTCGTTACTATTTTTTCTTCTTTTTTTCATTACTATTTTTTTCTTTTTTTAGTTACTATTTTTTTTTTTTTTTGTTACTATGTTTTCTTTTTTTTTCATTATTATTATTTTTTTCAATTTCATTACTATAAGGAAAAAAAGGAAAAATAGAACTAAATCGACATTTATCAATAGTTCATAGACTAAATTGAGCCGATCCGGAAACCACCCTATTACAAGTTCCAAAGTCAGTTCCAGGATCTAACAAGTTCCTCTTCTTCTTCTTCTTCTTCTTCTTCTTCTTCTTCTTCTTCTTCTTCATTTTTAGTTAAGCAAAGCGAAAATTAACGCAACAATAAAAATGAACAAGGATTTATCATCGATTGCCTAAGAACAAGTGTCCATATGCACTTGTTGAATAGTATTACGGAACTTTTATGATTTCCTCATTTTTTGGGCTCTATTTATCCCCACAAACTGAAAATCTTCCTATGGAGCTTATGTCAAGATGCAATACCGACAAAGGAAAATCTATTCAGGAGAAGAATATTACCCGACCCTTTATGCCCTCTATGCTAGAAACATCCAAATACCGTTGAACACTTGCTTTTCTTCTGCAAATGGACCCAAAATATCTGGTCAAACTCATGCATCAACCTTAGTAACAGCACAAGGACAGCAACTAGAATGGACAAGTGGCTGGCAAAATTTTTTGAAACAAAACCAAACTCACCGGAAGAAGGATTTATAGCAGAAATGCTCTAGCAGTTCTGGAAAAATAGGAACAATCAGAATTCCGCGGCAAGGCCCCACAACCAAATGCCATTGTCAAAGCAGCCAAAGCACAAAGCTAAAGTCTCAGCCGATGGAATCCAATAACAGGAAAAGCTAAGTTGTCGCTTGTACCTGTGAGATGGGAGCCGCCGGACAACCGATCCTTGAAGCTAAATGTGGATTGCTTGTGGGTGGATAGAGAGACACCAAGCTCAATCACAGGGATCTTACGCAATTCAAATGGCATGATCGTTGATGGCTTCACCAAGGAGATCCACACTTCCTCACCGCTGCAAGCAGAAATCCTAGCTTTGTTGCGTGGGTAGCAAGTTGCGCGATGGAGGAGATAGGTTTTCTTTTTGATCAAATGGAGGAGATGCGTTAAGCATGGAGAGTTTCCACTACTTTGCATGTGAAACTTGCATGGCTTCAATATGCACACATAGCTAAAATACAAAGTGTAGTTTCCTTGAAACTACAAGGATGACTCTCTCTCTCTCAGTGAGGTACATAAACATTGTTTAATCAGCAGTTCAATAATAAACTAGTCCGAGGGGCCTAGTGAAGCAGAAATTCCTCAGGTACTTCCCAAAAACACAGACCCACCAAAGGTCCAAATTTTACAAGAGTGTCATATAAAATTTTGAGCAACCACAGGATCCCTATCGTCATATATTTCTTTGGGTTATTCCACAGGATAGAGATACCACCTAAGGTTGTCAATGGGTCGGGTCGGGTTTTAATGTCACCCGACAGAACCCAAATGATGAGGGGTGTGTGCTCCGACCCGACCCGACCCTAAAAGCATACGACCCAAAGCAAAAAATCATGCTCGGGTTGGGTCGGGTCGGTTCGGGTCTATCTTTCTTTTTTTTAAATAATAACGGTGGTGGGATCATAAGCCTATTGGTAAGGACTGCTAGAGTAGTGCCCTAGTAAACAAGCATTACTTAGCAACATTGAGATAATGAACAGAAGAGAACAATAGTAACATAGGCTTCAAGCAGAAGGGAGAGTATGAGAAGCAAACCTAGTTGACTAGACTAAATAATATCGTCAACTTAAAATAGTATTTGAAAAACAACAATTTGTTTTCCAAATGAGCTAAAAATAGTACAAAATCTTACTGAAGGAAAGAGTGATAATGAAATGAAAAACCGACCAAAGATGTACATAAAAATTCAGAGAAAGTTAACAGCTAGATAATCTCTTCAATAGAAAGCTTCTCTTCAACCAACAAGTTTAGCAACAAGTCTTGATCAGATGACCAACTAATGCAAAATATCGCTGAATGAATTTTCAAACTTTAGTTCTTTGAGGTCTAAATTTTGTGCATAACACTCTAGGAATCAATATCATTTAACCACCGTGTACATAAAGCAAAAGATGAATATTACAAGCAAGGCACTTTGCTAGAATTATTTGCAAGAGTGCCAAAGCAATGCAAAATCAATAATGCTTACCAGCAAGAGTTTCTTCTGCTTTTTGCGCTCAGGAAGAATTCCAAGAGCATCCAGCATTGACTCATCCAGTTCTGTAACAGCAAATGTTGATAATAAGTGGCAATATATACCGAATAAGGAATTGTAACTGGAAAGATACAACAGTCCAACCTTTTGTTTGTAACAGCGTAGCCAACACACTCAACGAACCCAAAACTTGAACATTGTTTCCATCTCTGATGTACGTAAGTAATGTCTCCCTGCAAAGTTATAAATGTTAGAGAAAGAAAAAATGGAGTAAACATTAGCAACAAACTTCTGCTAATTTAGCATGATCTCAGATATAACAACATATAACCAATTAGAAAACTCTAAAAGGGACCTCACTCAGCATGAGAACATGATGAAACACTAAGTGGCACATTTATTTCATTCTTTGGGTCTTTGTAACAAAATCGAAACATAAGACTCAAAATATCACAAGTTAATTGTATCCTTGCCATATTCAATGGTTTTTCATGTTGTTTCCACCTAAGCTTAAGCTATAATGGTTACCAAAGAAATTGAAACGATTGATTTGCTTCAGCTATTCAGAGGTTACATAACGTTTCTGGGAGTTGAGTACTAACAGGTCATATAACAATGAATCAATGATATATGTAGCAGTGACTTTAATAAAGAGAAGCCCAGAACAAGGAGTTCTTAAATTAGGCATCCTTATACAAGGCCATGATATATTGAGAAGTGCATCATTGAAAGAACTTCACAAAAATACTTTCAACATAATCTCACATTTCTTCATGAACATCCAATGATCTATCTTGGTTCTCCAAGCAAGTCTTAGCCGTAGACATCAACTACAAGAGAGCATGCATCTCTACAGCTTGGGTATTTCATGTCAGAGAAACCTCAGCAATTAATCAGCTAATCCTCCTCTCTACTTCAGATAATAAAAGGACACTGGAATCCTTAATAAAAGAAAAAGTTTTTTGCTTTCAATTCCAAAAGGCAAGATGCACATCATAAAGCTCACCAAAGTTCACAGACGACAATCGGACAGATCCCAAACAAACATCAAACCCAACTTCAAACTAAGCTCCCAAATTCGCACATCACACAGAGCGGGTCTTACTCTGGAAAAACAACTGTGCTCAACTTTGAGGAGAAGGGATGAATCCCAAAATGAACACAGGGAACACAAGGATCTGGAAACAAGAGAAAATCACAAACGCACGCAAGTTCTACCCAACTACATCACCGACCAAGGAGAGGGGCCTCCTCCTCTTCCTCCTCCTCCTGCTGCAGCAGATCTGCGAAACCCTAGAATGCAAGGAGCAAAGAAGAGGGCGGCGGTGGAATCGACAAGAAGGCACAGTCATTGACAGCAGCAGCGGTGGTGATTGGGTGAAGAGCGTTTGGGTTTGGGTGAGAGGGGAACGTCTTTGTTTCAAACAAACAAACATGGATGATATTCCGGTTGCAAACTGATTTTGCGGCCACGTCCCCAATCAAAAGACCAGACGACAGAGAAGCCCGAACTAACCAAAGCACATCCGAATAACATCATCATCATGGATGGTACTTTCGGTGAGGCTCCTTTATTGCGTTTCTCCCTATTGATCGGTAATTCTATCATTAGTCTTGTCTGCTATAATAATCCAATAATAATTGGAAATTCTACTTTTTTTATAGCCAATATTCAGTTGCTATTAATCCACGTATGACTGTCCTGCTTTCCGTGTTATAATCTCTATGAAACACAAATGGTTTATTGCGAAATTTCTCTTGAACACTAATTTAAGAACATAATGGGTTTTTCCAAAGGGTGTTCTACCTTGGGACCGGCGAAAGATAAATATACTTTCCTAAAGAAAATATAATGTTAAAAAGCTTCTAATTTTTTCCTTTTTTTTTTTTTAAATAAATTCCTTCATGGAAATGTAAGTTTCAACATCTCAATAACTAGTAAGTGCTTGTCTAACTTGTGTGTGATAATATATGATAATCGACTTAATCATCCAATAATATTTTGTTGAAGTCTGATGGTCCAAATTGTGCAAGAAGGGTGTTTGCTCTTTTCAATTTACTTAATTTGATCCAATAATATTTTGTTGAAGTACCACAACAAACTATTTCGATGGTCCAAATTGTGCAAGAAGGGTGTTTGCAGGACTTCCTTGTTACTAGAAGGGTTGTGCACTAAGATTGCAATAGTTTGACTGACAATATCTCTAAAAGAAAAATAGAAGGATCGAGCATGAAACATTTAAGCTATGCATGACGTCTCGGTTATTTGATAGGCCAAATCGCTCCTTATCTCCATATCCACTTAGTGGAAACAAATGTTTTTACTACCACAACAAACTAGCGAGAGTGCCGTCGGTGGGAAACTTTTGGAGAGTTCTATTTTGTTTTTGATATGATTTAAGGAAGTGGTGCAAATTTACAAGATTGAGTATAAAGTTTTCAGAAGAAGAGTAGACAATTCTTATGGATGGGACATGCAAAAATGCAAAATAGACCGCACAAAGTTGCGTGGGAAGTAAATTGCTTACCCAAAAGGGAGGGAGTATTAGGGCTGCTCAATCTGAAATATTGGAATAAAGTATTGCTAGGCCACATGCTTTGAAACATCATCAATTATCCACCCCCTTTCCTATGGAGTAATTGTGTTTGCAACACTAAATGCAAAGGCATTCGAATTATGCAACTCAACACCAAGGGCAATATGGCTTGGAATTGGCGAGGTCTTCTTAAGTAGAGACTTCCTCTAACTTCAGCCATTTCTAGCTCAATGTACTATTGTAAAGATATATTTGACGAACTCAAACATGTTGGATCGATTGTTGATTGGTATATGACATAATTTGGATCGGTGGTATCAGCAAACACAATCGTATTAGCTGGCTTATTTGTAGGGATAGACTATTGATAGTCAAAATTGTATCACAATAGATGTCTTCAATTGATATCTAGTGTAATTTTTGTTTGAGTGGTATATAAGACAAAACCTATTTATTCTTCCAATGCAACTGGACTAAAATTATATGATGTGGTACTCTGTCTTCTCTAGGAGGTTGGATTGATGAACTTCAATAAATGATTAAGGCTACTAAACCAAAAACTTGGCAATGAGGCTCCTCAATGAATCTGTCTTAGTAACTATGTATTGCATTTGGATAAAGTGCAACCACGGACATTTTCAAAATTAACAAATCAATATTCATATTATTTTGGTTAAGGTGCGTAAAATCACAGGATGTAGAACTTTACTCTACCAAAATTTTAAACCTTCCCAAGCAAATGTGTATTGATTGCCACGTGGAGGCTTCCTATATCCATTTTCTTGTATTATTAGTTATATTTGTAATTCTAGGGGGAAGCCCCTAAGCTTTTGTACTTCATCTCATTAATGATTCATCTTATTAATGAAACTTTCATTTTGAAGTGATCATTCCCCTTCATTTCCCTAGGCAGACGATATATGTCAAAATGCTGAATAGGACAAGGTACTCCAATATGAAATTTGCTTAGTATATGGTCACTTGAAAACGACTTACATATTCCAAAGTCGAATCTCATTAATGAATTTTGAAATGACCATCGCATTTGCACAACCAGTCGAGTAGCAACACCCAAAAGGCAGTAATAAGAACATCAACCAGAGGCTCATTGCTGGTTTTTCGCGATTACGAGTAACAATACCATCGACCAGAGGCTCATTGTTAAGTGGAAAAACACAGAGCGTGGTTCAAAAAATTCACAGCCGATCAGTTTGTCAATCCAGCTCACAATTTTGCAATTTTCATAATTTGAGCCTAAGCCGCTGGGCGGATAACCAAACCCTAGCCCCCTTTTTCCCCAGAAAAGAAATGCTCGACCACCAAAAAACCAATCACAACAATGAAATTCATTAAAAAGAAAAATTCAAAAAAGAAAAGAGAAGGGAGATAGCTCAGTGAATAGTCTGTTAAGTCAAGAACATCTACTAACAACAAAACTTGTTAAGTCAAGAACATCTACTAAAAAACACTGCACTAACAACAAAACTTGAAAAAAGAAGAAAAAAAAGGAAAAAGAAAAAAGGAAGAAGACAAACCTGAGAGGGAATGCAACGAAGAAAATGATGGGATGAACAACGGGGTATCACGGAAGAAGACGAGCTAAGAGGCAATGCAACAGAGAAAATGAGGAGATGAACAGCAGGTGAAAAGAAGAAACTGAAAGTGCACAAAAAAGTCTCGAAAGCGATTGGCCATCAACTCCTCCCCAGATGGATCAAAGAGAAAGGAACGGGGAAGACAACGACCGACAACTACATGGGTCAACCAGTACGGTCTCCATCGTGGACCCTACCCGATTGACCATTTTTGGCTTTTTTACTCTTGCATGGATAGTGCAACTTGAGGCTTCATTTAACGTACGTTTAGTTTAGTATTAAATAGGCTTTCAGCTTTCAAAACCCATTGAGAAAATCTTTAGATCGTTTGATAATCATTTTGAAGTAGTTTTAAGTGAAAACTAGCATTGGAAAAGCTGAAAGCTCAAATGCCAACACTTATTTTTTCTTCCAAAACTATATCACTCATTTTTCAAATTTCTGATTTTGTCCTCGTTATTATTTTTTAAAATACCAAAATAATGCTAAAAAATCAAATATATATAAATGCTAGAAAAATTAAATATATTTTGGTCTTTCTAAAAAATATTATTTATATATTTGATTTTATTCAACACATATTTGATTTTTTTAGCATTATTGTCAAAAATTTATATTTAAAAAGTTGCATGCGCTATTTTTTTTTCAATTTTAAACAAATAAAAATTGAAAAATTCCGATGGAAGGTTTTTTTTTTAAATTATATAAGTATTTCATTTTTTAGTATTATTTCCAAATTTATATTTAAAAAGTTACATACATTATTTTTTCAATTTAAAAAAATAAAAATTTAAAAATTCGACAAAGGGTTTTGAATTTTTTTAAAAAAAATTATATATATGTATTTTATTTTTTAGCATTATTTTCAAATTTATATTTAAAAAGTTACATACATAAATTTTTCAAGTTTAAACAAATAAAAACTAAAAAATTCCAACGAATGGTTTTGAATTTTTTAAAACAATTATATATATATATATATATATATATATATATGTATTTTATATTTTAGCATTATTTTCAAATTTATATTTTAAAAAATTGCATACATTATTTTTTCAATTTTAAACAAATAAAAATTAAAAAAATCGATTAAGGATTTGGTTTTGTTTTAAATTATACATATGAATTATCATTATTGTCAAAATTTATATTTAAAAAGTTACATACATCATTTTTTTTTCAATTCTAAGCATAAAAATTAAAATATTCCGATGAAGGGTTTGGTTTATTTAATATATATATATATATATATATATATATATATATATATATATATATATATATGACTTGATTTTTTATCATTATTGTAAAAATTTATATTTAAAAATTTGCATACATAATTTTTTTCTATTTTAAGTAAATAAAAATTAAAAAAATTCCAATGAAGGGTTTGGTCTTTTTAAATGTGTGTGTGTGTGTTTGATTTTTTTAGTTATATATTCAAAATTTATATTTAAAAAGTTGCATACATTATTTTTTTAGTTTTAAACAAATACAATTAAAAATCAGTCCAATCTCGTTCCTCGAATATAATATTAATAAAAATCATTTAAAAAATTAAGTTCATTAAAAAATTTAAAGATTTCAAAAGGCATAAAAAAATTGATAAAATCCCTAAAAAATTGATAAGAGATTTTAAATTTGATTAAAAAATAAAAATAATAGAAACCAAGTTGAAAATGCTTTAGTTCCTGCTTAGTCAAGAATGCTTTATGACTTGTTAGTACTTATGTCAATTTAAGTTGTGATACTTTTTTTCTTTTTTATCAAAATTTAGGTTTTTTATGTTGAAGTTGGAATTAGGGATGAGCGGTTCTAAGTTCCTTACAAGTTCCGCCTAAAACCTGAAATCTACCCTCGAGTACAAAATCCTCATTTTTTGGAACCTAGAATCTACTCATTGAAATCAAGAATCTAGAACCTATCTTGTCACAAGTTCAAATAGGTTCTTTTTCTTTTCTTTTTTTTTTTTTCAGTTTTTAGTTTTTAAAAAGATGAAATGAACGCAACAATAATAAATAAGCTTATCATTCATCAAAGAGAATACAACACGAACAAAACTATCAACATAGGAAAAGGAATTCTTGGTGAGGAATTCAATTAGATAAAAGAGAAGAAATTGAGCGAAAGTCTACATTAAATGAAACAAAATTCACTAGACCATAAATTTTGTTTTGGAACTTTGTATCAAGGAATTTATAACACCATAGAACAAATTAGACCATAAAAACAAGAGCGTTAAGGATCATATTCTATGTCTGGTTGCTAAAAAATGTACCAATAAAGCTCCACCATCTCGATGCATTAATAATTCAGATGGAGTAACATATAACAACAATTAGACACCTGCAAGTCATTAAAAAGAAAAAGTTTAAAATCTCTAGAACCCAATATTTGTAATTGCCAGAGGATTATTTTATGAGAAGCTGTATAAAGATGAAAGTTATGGATGCTCTTGGTGCTTCTTATGCATGGGACAAATGAACAAGTCCTGCTACATTGGAGATTAACATTTTATGTAAGGAGAATTGCTCATTTGCTGGAACAAAATTAAAAACTCACTTCGTAATTCGCTCGTATGGACTCAAGTTTATTTCTTCGAAGAAAACTCAATTACTGACGCAGCAGTCAGTCAGACCCTACTTTCATTACCCAAATTACTTGACATTCATATTTTTTTTACTGGAGAAGGGAACATGAAATCTATGACTCAATCCAATGTTAGGTTTAGCTAGAATCTTTCATGGAACATGTTAAGATCAATTAAGGAAAGTAGACAAAACTATTTGAAGAGTAATAGCAACACTTCAGACATTCGTCATTAACAGGCAAATTTGCAAATCAGGTAAACTGATCTAAAACCCATATTACTATCCGAACATTCATTAAATGGATCAGTTTAGTTATTGATCCCTCACTTGGTTTGGCTGCGGTTTCAATTCAGTTGAAGATTATCTAATCCGACAAGTTTAGCTTGGATAGTTACGGAAGTCACAAAAGTTCACCATTACCCACCCAACGAAGTAGAAGAACAAGTTGCATATGAGTAGAAATAGACATTTACTCTGCATATTTACTGTGATTGCACCATCATTAAGGGTTCGAAATTTGTTTACTTCCATGTTATATAGTATGTAAATGGGTTCAAGTATATCTTTAGGGGTCCAACAATTCCGGTACTAAGACCTCATTGCCATGCTAGGGTCGTTGATGTTCACAATGCTACCAAAAGTTAAAGGGAAAGATTAGTGAGCTCTAAAACCAAGGGTAATTGGTGCCATCCTATGTGCGTCTGAACCTATCAAGGTGAACTCTCAATGACTATAGATGTCCTTCTATGCAGGCAAATATGCAACAACTATAAAATAGTATCTACGCCTAATACTAAAGAATGCTCAAAAACTCCAATGAAAAAGCATTTGCTAGATAATTTTGAATGTACATTCAACATATCAAAATAGGGGACGAAGCTAACTTACCCGTTACTCTGCCTTTATTCCTGTAAGTAAATAGTTACCACCTTATATTAGCATATGGCAAAGTCCAATTGATATCCATTATTAGCCATTTTTATATTATGACATTTGAGGCCTAAAAAAGATTCTCACATGCATAAAAATAGCAAATGAATAGTGCAATAAGAAGGATCTTCAAATTAAAAGTTATTTTCTCGTAACAACTACAGAATATCTATACATTTGTTCATATAGCTGGTATTTCTTAGTGCAAATTTAGGATAGATGATTGAGTAGCTCGCTTTTTTCATTCAAAGGAAAAACCAACCCCTAAATCATGTCAAATGTTTCTTCCAGAGAAATACACTTTTGTGTAGTCCAACTCAAATATCTCAAGAGCTACAAATTCCCGGCACACAACATGTCTTATTCAAAAATATCTGGACATCACTGCCCTAGAAGACATACTCAAAAGAGAAACTTATGATAGAGTGGGCAGAGCAATGGATATATCAACTAAGAAGGAAAAAACAATGAATCAAATCACTTGCCGAAACTATGTAACTCTTTCACCAATCCTTGTCCAAATATTGTTCATAGCCCCTGTGCATGGAAAAAGGAGACCACAAATCGCATCTTCAAATACCACTAAAGAAGGAGTAGGTTCAATTAAAAATATAGAAGCTATTGCAGAGAATAGTGATAATTCACATGCCTTGGAATTCTTAAAAATGCAACTTGATCGCATTGTCAAACGGTCAAACAAATTGGGCTCAAAGGTATGGGTGAGCAGTTCTAGGTTCCGATTCGGTTCCGTCTAGAACCTGAAACCTACCATCGGGTACAAGTTTCTCAAAATGAGAAACCTGGAACCTACCCTGTCATAGGTTCTAGGGTCAGTTCCAGGTTCCAACATGTTCTCTTTTTTTTTTTTGTTATTTTCATATTTGAACTATAACGTACGCGCACATTACCAAAAAAAAAAAAAAAAAAAAACACAGCTGGTTCAAAGCCATTGGTAGCTGCATTGAACTTCCATGTAAGTATGGATCCATCCTGCATCCGGAGGAAATTCTGCTTACTAAAGGAAATGGACAAAAATTATGTTCACCCTACACAATGGCATGCAAAGAGAAATGACACACTTTTTCCTATCAATGACTTCGGTGCAAAAATAGACATATACTAGAGATCAAATTAACTTCTACGAAGAAACAAGGATATACCTGAATACCAACAAATAGCAGGCCATTACCCACAACCATGGCATAAACTTGTCTAACAGGACCATTGAGACTGAGGTCTGCATTACTTTGTGTGTTGTATGCCTACAGTATCACGACTACTTTATTACTGGCCAAAAACTTCAGAATACCAATACAGTTATGGAGAACAATCATTTTCAAAAAAAATGTAATAAAAATATGAGAGGCTTATAAACCGCAAAATGGGGAAAAAAATGGAGTGTGCTTTCCCACCTTACCTTTACGAGATTTGGTAAACCAACAAACACCCATGGACCTTCACTTATCATACAACCAATTTCACCACCAAGATTGACCACACCTGCACATTGCAAGACAGACAAGAAGAATGGAACTAGTCCAGTCAACTTCACTAGGCAGATGAAATAAACAAAGGCAAGACTCCAGGCATAATTTCATGCCTTCAACATAAACCCAATTTCTGGGACAAGTGCTCCATATCAAGCAAAAATTGTGCTATATATAAGCAACACTAAGGACAAACATAGCATTTCAGACAATTTTGAAATGACCTTCAAAGCATCCGAAAAGTGAATTCCTCCCACAAGCCCATTAAAAAAAAAAAAAATCAAGGTAAGAACATCTTCGGAGCACTTTTAAGCGCATCTGTCCTCCAAGGGTCACAGGAGACAGCACGATCAAAGAACTATCAATATCCTTCTTCATAGACAGACAGCCTAAGAAGCAATAACATGCAAGAACATTGGAATCTTCATCTTAAAAATTCAATAACAGCAGAATTCTCACGCCGGTGAAGGGGGCGAGGGAATGTGCGAGATCGAGGTTGAGAGATAGAGAGAGGGGGCGGCAACGTGCAAGTCTACGAGAGAGAGAGAGAGAGGGGTGACCAGCAAGGCGAGGCGTGGGAACAGTGACGGGGGGCGACGCTTCGGATGGCTATAGGGCGGCGGAAGATCGAACCGCTAGAAAGACTCGCGGTCGCGGGTTCTGCTAGTGGAGACGCGACGGTGTGGCTCGGAGATGGCCGGTGGCTCAGGGGACACCGGTGAAGGGGGCAAGGGAATGTGCGGGTGAGGGATCGAGGTTGAGAGATAGAGAGAGGGGGCAGCTATGGGCGAGTCTGCAAGAGAGAGAGAGAGGGGGCATCCGGTTCTTTTCTTCTAAAGCCCTAAGTAACCGGTTCCGGTTCTGAAACCGGTTCCGATTCCGGTTCCGGTGTCGGTTCTGGTTCCGGTTCCAATGCCTATTTCGGTTCCCGGAAAAAAGGAATCGGGAACCGGAACCGGTCCCCTTGGAACCGTAACCGAATCGAACCCTCCTCCGATTCATTCTGGTTTCCGAGTAACCTGGGAACCGCGCTCACATATCATTCTCATTTTCTGTTTATTTTCTCATGGACACAGGCATCTGAGTGTAGTTTGGGACCTAAAGAATGCATACTCATGCTAAGGGTTGAGCAACGTTGAGAAAGGCGAGTGGTGCCAAGGGTTGAGCAGCTTCAAGAGAGGAGAGCGGCATCAAAGGGCATCGAGTAGTGCCAAGGGTTAAGCATCGTCAAGGGGCATCAAGCAGCGCCGAGGGTCGAGCGGCGCCGAGAGGCGTCCAATGCTGCGGAGGGTTGAGCGGCGTCGAGGGCGGCGAGTGACAGCCAGTGGTGTTAAGGGGCGTCGAGGTCATCGAGGAGCATCATCGAGAGGAGTGAGTCGAATCATTGGAGAGAGATTTTAGAGAGACATGGGGGAGTCGGGGACAGGGCGAAGAGGGAAAAAGAAGAAACAAAAAGGAGAAAGGGGAAGAAACGAATTGAAATCTAGGATTTTCACATTTTAGATTCTAGAATCCGGTTCCAATTCCAGCTCCAATTCCTATAGGAGCCGGGAACAACTAGCTCCCAAAAAAATGGACCCGGGAACCGGAACCTCCCTCTTTAGAATCGAAAACCGTACTCACCCCTAATTGGAACATACACATAATACACACGATGCTAGCATGACACGTGCATAACACACTTAGGAGTTCAATGCCTACTAGAAGAAGTAAGGAAATGGAACCAGCCACACTATAGCAAGTATGCCTCCTACTATGCGATTGCAAGATTGCATTGTGCTAGGTTTTGGTTAGTCCCTCTTATCCTCTCTCTAGCTCTCTAGCATTGTGTCCACTATTTCCAAGCATTCCATCAAGTTTTTCCATAAAAACTAATTCATTCCTTGTAAATCAATGACGTTGCCCAAAAAAAAAAACGATAACAATAATTTGGTTATATTTGAGTGAATTTTTATTTCTTTTTGTCAAGCTTTATTACTAATAAAAATGATAAATCTATTGCCAAATATCATTTTTTAATGCATAAAAAAGCAACAAAAATTACTTAATTTTGTATAACATCACCCACTTTTTCCTTCTTTTTTAACCAATTTGGGATAAATCATCCTGGAAAATAGTTCCTAGAAAATAGTTCACAAAACATTTTCTTTTTCATTTTTATGTTTTCAATTTCTTATATGTGGCTAAATTTACTTGGAATATTACAAATAAGATTTTTGGCAGAAATTGGAGTGATGAGTGAGGTAAGTGTATACATAAAGCAAAACCTACAGTTGAGCTGTGAGGATGATGATTTGTGGTTGGGAATATCTAAACTCTTCTCCCTCTTTGGGTCAGTAATAGCTAGGTCCACCTCCAAGAGACTTCCCAACCGTATCAAGGTTGTGTTGGCTACAGCCATTCTCTTTATCAGCTCCCTCTTCATGATCTTTGGGCCAGGCTTCTTCTACTTACCACCAGGCCACCTAATCATCAATATCAAGGCGAGCTATATCCTTACTATAGCTTTTATCTACATTACGAAGATATCTCCCACCTTTTACCACGGCCTACTCACGTCATTCCCAAGGTAGTCATTTCTTTCCTAATTTTATAGCATATATATATTTTTTTAAATTTATTATCAACTTTTGCCTAAGTAAAAATTAATATTAGAAAATTTAAGTTAAAGAAATTGATTGTTTTTATGCTTGTTTGGGTGTTTCAAATTTTCATGAACAGAGGCACCCTTCTAGCCTACGTCTCCCACTATTTCTTATCTAGGATACGCTCTAAATTCGCACGGTCTTACCTGTTCTATTTAGGAGGAATCCCCTTTGGCTTGGTCGCTTTTTGGGTTCTGGCCATGCTAGAATCTCCCTGGTGGCTTGTCAAGCATGGTCGCGTGGAGGAGGCGAGGGGCATCTAGGCATGGATCTCTAACTTTGAGGAGGAGGCGGCACGTCGGCTGAATGAGGTCATTAGCCAAACTAGTAGAGAGGGCATGTGGGAGGCCGTCATCCACCCAACCCGATCAATCTTACACATGAGCATTTATGTGTTTGGAATCTACTTGTTCCAACAAGCTTCTAGAGCTGACACCATGCTTGTTTATGGCCCTCGCATTTTTTAGTAGATGAGCATTGTCAACCACAGGGAACAGCTCTTTCTCCTCACAACAATAGACCTTGTGAAGACTATGTTCACCCTAGTCTGCGCCATTAGCATTGATCGAGTGGGGCGGCAAAGGTTGATGCTCATTAGCATTTGCAGAATGATTTTGTCACTCGCCTCCTTGAGTGTATCCCTCACTATCATCCACCACCACCACGAGGTCAAGTGGGCTGGTGCCATATGCGTCTTTTTATTATTGTGCTACACGGCCTTTTTTTTTTCCATTGGGATGAGACCAGTAGCATTGGTCTACAGCTCAAAGGTCTTCCTGATGAGGTTGCGCGCCCCTGGGCACGCAATTGGCATTGTAGTGGTCGGTGGTAAGCGGTGCAATGTCCATGAATTTTATGATTCTGTATAGAGCGATCACACTAGGAGGTGCCACCTTCCTATTCATGGGGATGGTTATGGTGGCCTGGGTCTTTGTCTACATCTTAATGCCGAAGACAAAACAAATGTCCCTCGAAGAGATTACACAACTATTTGGCTCATGAATAGTGTGGAGCATCGCAAGAGTGCGAGGGCCAACCAGAGGCCAACCAAGGTGCTAATATCGTCTTTATGATTTTGATTCTGAATTCTGAACATACTCTATTTAGTATAACGGTTTTCAGTTGACATTATAATATTGAACATCTCAATTATTGTCGATGAAGTTGTAATCATTCAATTAGTTATATTATGTCAACTAAAAACCGTCATATTTAACTAAAATTTAATTGAGATTTCAAATTTACTAAATAGAGTATGTCCGAAATTCAGAATTAGAATTATAAAAACGATATCAAGCACCATGGTTGGCCCTCGTGCTACTCCATGTTGTTTATAAGCCAAATAGTTGTGTAATCTCTTCGAGTGACCTTTGTTTTGTCTCCGGCATTAAAATGTAGACAAAGACCCAAGCCACCATAGACATCCCCATGAATAGGAAGGCAACACCCCTAGAGTGATCATTTTATACAGAATTATAAAACTCATGGATATTGCACCACTTACCACCTAGCCCACTACAACACTAATTACGCCCCCTGGGCGCACAACCTCATCGGGAAAATCTCTGAGCTATAAACCCATGCTACCGACCCCATCCCAAAGGAAAAAGAGGTCGTGTAGCATAACAATGAAAAGAGACTTATGGCACCAGCCCACTTGACCTTGTCTTGGTGGTGGATGATAGTGAGAGATACACCTAGGGAGGCGAGTGACAAAATCATCTCGCAAATGCTAATGAGCATCAACTTTCACCGCCCCACTCGATCGATGCTAATGGCGCAAACCAGGGTGAACATAGTCTTCACAAGGTCCACTACTATGAGGAGAAAGAGTTGTTCCCTATGGTTAACAATGCTCATCTACTAAAAAATGCGAGGGCCATAAACAAGTATGGTGTCAACTCCAGAAGCTTGTTGGAACAGGTACATTTCAAACCCACAAATTCTCATGTGTAGGATTGATCGGGTTAGGTGGATAACAGCCTCCCACATGCCCTCCCCACTAATATGGCTAATGACCTCATCCAGCCGACGTGGCGCCTCCTCAAAGTCAGAGATCCGTGCCAGGATGCCCCTCGCCTCCTCCACGCGACCATGCTTAACAAGCCACCGGGGAGATTCTAGCATGGCCAGAACTCCAAAAGCACTCAAGCCAAAAGGGATTCCTCACAAATAGAATAGATAAGACCGTGTGAATTTGGTGCGCATCCTAGATAAGAAATAGTGGGAAAAAAAAAAGGCTTGGACTACAAAAGCACACCAGGTTAGGAACTTTGGGCTACGAGAGCACACCATGTCAATTAAGAGAGACATCGAGCTATGAAAGTACGCCGAGTCAGTGAAAATGACTCCAGGCTACGAAAGCACGCCAGGTCAAGAACTACGGGCTACGAGAGCATGCCGTGCCAATTAAGAGAGACATTGGACTATGAAAGCACATCGATTTGATAGAGGAGACTCTGGCCTACAAAAGCACGCTATGTCGATGAAAAAGACTCTAAGCTATGGAAGCACGCTAAATCTTGAGGTTTTAATGATCAACTTAAACGTCAAGTATTATTTGGTCTTCAAGGAAATATTATCTATCAGACACGATTAGAACAAAAACTGATATGCATTCATCAAAGAAGTAAACAATCTGAGGTACTTTAAAATGCACATTTCAAAATTCAGTGAGGTTTTTATCAGTTCAATCAAAGTTTATGCATAATGACTTTACCATATTTGCATCACCCAAATTTCCACAAGAGAGAATTGTCGTTCAAGATAAGGGCATGGATTTTTTAAGAATACTAAATGAGAGACTTTCAATTAGAAATGACTTTCACTCACTCTTATTTCGAAAAGGCTATTTTAGGAAAATCATTCCATCTCACTATCATCATACCAACAAGGGTCTGAGTATCCTCGGAAACAATACGACCTTACCAATCTTAGAGGTCTTTTATAGGGACCATAATGTGAGATTGGTAAGTGGCTTAACAAATAGACTTTTTGAATTAAGGCAATTGAAAAAACAATTTTGTAATCATTTCTGGGTTTACAAGTCAAAAACCCTACAAAATGAGAAAGAAATAATCTTGCCCGTACTTCTTCGAGCGATGCTTAAAACATGCTAACCCCTATGTTAATTCAAGTGCCCTAATCAAAGAGACTTTGTAAGAGACGTAACGTAAGCTAGGTTCATGGGTTGAGAAATGAAAGGATTATTAGACTCAAAAATGATTATAGGGGTCAAAGTTGATGATCATGTAGGCATCGTCGCAGGTCTTGTCCTTCACTAGGGATTGTCATTATGAATGCACTATTGATCTTGAGTCTTTAATTACTGTTTCATTATGATACAACCTTTTACAACCGATAGTCACATATCTTGACTCTCTTCTTTTTTCATCTATGGGCATCGACATTGCTTTTACCGGACACACCGCTTTTTCATGCCCCTAATTCTCATTCATTTTTTCTTCACTTCTTTTTTCATGGGTATTGGTCTTACTTTCACTAGACATACTGCTTTTTCATGCCCCCTTAATTCTATTTTGATGCATATGTCAAGCAATTACACTTTAAATGACACTCGAACTTTCAAGCGTCAACATATGCCTTGCATTGCCCCAATGTAAGGGATGATCACCAACTGGGTTTAAAGAAATGAAATTGTTGGCTCAAGTGGGCTAAGCAATGGATATAAGTGTATAAGATAGAGAAAGGAATGCTCTTCGTGATCCTAAAGCACTTAAATTATCACATGAATTCAATATAATATCACTACTTGAAAATTGATGCAAGTGAAAACAAGAAAATTTCTGTTCATCTTCTTCATCTTATGGTACTGTCTTACCTCAAATTTGGTCCAATGTGATGTGGTTCTTGACAATGATAATTTGAAAAGAATTTTCATAAGTGCATGAAACTCAAAGGGGATAAATAATGGATCATATATAGTGTTTGGGATAGAAAAATGAATTGCCCATCTCATTTTGGTCATTGTACATTTTGCAAGAAAACTCTTTATCTTGTGGATATGGAACTTTTTACAATCATCTCACAAGTGTATAGGTAGGGGATTATGTATAGGATAAGGCTTGCCTTTCATTATCCTGACACGTCTCATTTAGTGTTCTTAAGCATTGATATCACTCCATCAAAATTGTCTTATCTTAACAAATTTCCACATAAAATTGGTTAGTTAAATAGGCAAAACCACTATCAAAATTCTTTTTTCAAAAGAGTCCGACAATTTAAGCATGAGAAGCTTTGTGACTTCAAAATATAAATTTACCATACTCAAAACATGGTTTTAAGCATTCATTCAGGAGATTGCCCCACAAAGGGATTGCCTCCTTGGATTGCCCCTATGAATCAAGATCGAAAATCTAATCTTTGATTTAATAAATACTCACTTCTTACTTTTGCCCCTACACGAGAACGTACATGAATATGATACTATGCAATATCAAAGTAAATTCAAGTTGCACATCCATTTTAGCTTGGGTGAGATTTTATCTCAGTCATCTTACTACTAGAATCTGTAGTGCCCCCAATTTGCAAGGAAAAGAACAGGGTGTCATTTCTCAAAATTAATTATGTTCAAGGATGAGATATACCTCTTTCACCAAGACGGATGGTCCTCTTTTACTTGCTCTTCATTTTATTAAGTCTTTAAAAATGTGTTCTCAAACTTTTTTAGTAACAATAGAGCCAATTAATTTATCATCGCAACTTGATGTGCCTTTTTCATATGCTTTTCTCATCAAGCCAAGAAAGTAATGCTCATGAATCATGTGTGCTTGAGTTCTTCACCCTCCTTGGTCTTGTTATGCGAACTCTCCAAGTTAGATATTTTTTCTTCCAAGTTTGTCACTAGTCTCTTTATAATAACATCAAATTCTACTAGCTCAAAAAAACGAGATGGTTCAAAAGTCATCTTAGCTCTCTTCTTCGAGTCACGATTTTTCACTGAAGATAGAGTATCTATGTCATCATAACACTTTTGCTTGACGAGATAAGCTACGGTAGCAAACAAGTAGCAAACAATTCATTGACTTGACTTTGGAGGCCTGAAATTCGCTTGTTTAAACTTTGGCTTGTCAAAGGCAAGCCCCCCCAATGAGCGAACTCATGTTTCAACTCAAGTGATGGGTACTCAAGGTTATGTTGCTCCCAAATATATAGCTGTCACGACCTACCCTCGAGAGAAGGGACTAGGTTTAGGAGTATTACCTGAAGGATGGGCCTATGGCCCATGATTAGATGCGCGCTCTCCCAAGCTCATACCTCACGTGATGTTAGGGTATTTTTAAGAATTTTGCAAAAAGAAATTGCCACGAGCCTATTGGAGTCGGTTAGAAATCAAGTGAAGCATGTGAATATACCTCATTTCCTACGCAACCAGAGAATCTAGGTTTAGGACTTGATTACACTAATTGATCAATTAATGACATTTCAATATGTAATCTTGTTCATTTTAAAAGAAAATATTTTTGTCAGACGGTTTAGATTAATTTTATACATATCCACTAACATATAAAATGATCACGTGAGTGCGCAATCATTAAAATAATAATCAGCAATCAAGGAAAACATTAAACACATTTCATGGGGTGGCAAACAATTAATACTATAGAAAAGATATATGCTAATCCTAGCTAGGTTAAAGGGAAGCCAAATCAATCTATCAATGTTGTATAATAAATGGCATTTGTCTCTAAGGACAATTGAAATCTTAAGGTGAAGCCCTAAGGGCTTATTAAATTTTGAGCACAATCTCAGACCAAAAGTCTCCCACCTTTTAAGAAAATATTATCTAAGAATGATCTTTTTAAGAATTTTTACGAATATCATTAATATTTCTTAATATTAACATGTGAGAAATCTGACCGGGTCAAGAGACCTGACCCAAGTAAACCGACCTGAACCCTATCGGATCAGATTGGATGAAAAATATTAACCCTAAAAGCCCACTCGGAATTAAATAAACCATCCAAAGAGCACTTTCTCTTGTTCTTAATTTTTGGCCCAAACTCTAAAAAATAACCTAGCCCACAACAAACCAGCCCAAAACCCTTCTCTTCTTACGGACGATCGGGCCACAACTAAAAAGAGAAACGAAACGACAAAATCAACAATTAACACTAAAATTAGAACGACAAAAGAGAAACGAAACGACAAACACTTATGGCACTAGGGGATCGTATAAGTCAGTGTTATAATTGGACAAAACTCGAAAACCAAAGAAGGCAGAGAAAACTTAGCTTCGGTTTTACTACTGGAACAGCAGGAAACGCAGATGATTCTTCTTTGACAGCAGGCCGGGAACCTCCATCACCGGACCACCACCACCACCCGCTGGCCGTTCAGGAGATCCTTCGCCACGATAGGCACGGGCCGGCAGAGCATATGGTACCTCGCATCCAGTTCTTGCAGTCGAACCCCAATCAAGCGAACAAGCTCTGGCCCGGGGACTGCACGCAAGACCCGAACAGCAAAAGCACGGCCTCGTCTCGTGAGTGAATGTCGAAAGATTCGTGAAGGTTCAGGCTCATCAGCAGGAGAACCCCAGAATGCAAGCATGGGCAGCATCGCCCCGTGTGGTTTCACGGATCGAGACGAATTTGTCTCCACTGCGAAACGCTAGCAAAAATGGAGGCTTGATGGGTTGAAGCTGTCCGATGGAGGGGTCGAAAAGTTCAGAGAGCAATGCAGAGCAGACATTCCCTCTTCGCTTTAGTCTTGGGTGCTCTTGCCTTTGAGCATTAGAATCGCCATTGAAAGCATAAAGCTTCCCTCTTCTCCTCTCATTCTCTCCTGCCCCCATTTTTCTCTCCGTTTCTTTTTTAGCCAAAGAAGAAGAAGAATCCCCCTGTCCGAAGAACCACCGCAGCCATCGCGCCTCCTATGTCTTCGACTCCGGATCTTTGCGAGCGATCTTGGGCACGAGCGCGTGTCGAGCTTCGATCAGAAAGCGAAGAGCTTTCCGAATTTGCGGTCTCGTCTTCCTCTTCGAGCTCTGCCCAAAGCGAAAAGCCGGATTCCTTCACTGCTAGGCTTGAGGACGTCGGCTGGGCGTGGTCGTCGGACAGAATTCGTGCGCGGCGCGGTGGCCACCGAAGCCTCTCTCTCCCTTTCTGTCCTTGCTCGAACCCTCTTCACCCTTGGACTTCTTCTTCCCCGATGCTTCTCCTTCACCGAGACCTTGCTTCCTCATCAAAGCTTCACCCAAACCAACGGCACGGCCCCGAACAACCAGCGACCCATCTACCGCCGAACCGCCGTCGTCCGCCGGTCGTCCATTCCGACCGGCGTCGACCACCACCGGCCATAAACTCCGGCGGCCATTAATCCACTTGCCAGAACGAATAAAACCGCGCCTACTCGATGATACACGATTGTGGTTGGGAAAGAGCTGCTACGACGAACGTTGGCCCTCCGGCGACGGTCCGGAACTCTCACGAGCTCGCCCTCTTTCTCTCTCTCTCTCGAGCTCGCCCTCTCTCTGTCACTCCCTCTCTCGGCCCCGTTCCTCTCCTGTTCTGTCTTCCCCCCAGTCCCTCGGTCTCTCCTAAACTCTCCCCTTCTTTCCACTCATCTTCTCCCTCTTTTGAGGGCCACCGGCCAGCGCGCATAGCTTCTGCCATCGCCAGCTTGATGGCTGGCCTAGCCCCGACCCGCAGATCACGCTGCCGTCCTGCTCACGATCCTCTGCCCCTCTGGTTTGTACGTTTCTTTTCTGCCAAAGCCAGACCGGCGTGAGGGCGTGAGGAAGAGAGGAAAGAGAGAGCGGCCGGGCTTGGGGAGAAAGTCAGGTCGGACTTGGCCCAGGTGAAAAAATGATCCAGAGGAGAATAGAACAGAAAAGGACCGGGCCTAGCCCGGTTCGCGCGCGCTATTTTTTTCTTAATTTCGATTTTTTTAATTTTTTTGTAAAAATTTTTTTGATAAATTTTAAAACTAGTGACATAAATGCTCCTAATGTCTACATGAAAATTTTTTGTTAAGGGGTCAGAAATTAATCCCTAATTTTTTAATGTAATTAATAAACACTTAAACAAATCGCCAAAATTTAGGTGTCAACAATAACAACAGGTGCAATTGGCATCGTCTTACTAACAAATTTTTGGGAACTCATATTTCAACTCATTCTAGATGATATGGTTATTGTTTTGGCATTAGTTCTTTAATGCCATCAATATGCAAATGCTTGAAAGTCAAACCCGAATTTTGAATGGCCATTCCTCCTATATCACCAGAATGATTGTACCAGAATTATTTAGATTTAAATGGCCTTAGTATATCTATCACTGCTAAAGAAAGTATGAGATCATAATTGACATTGGGTTTGTGGTATCCAAACATGGACGGTGTCGTGACCTACCCCTTGGGAGGAGGGAATATGTTTAGGAGTATTACTTAAAAAACAAACCTAAAAACCATGATTAGACACGAGCTGGCCCATACCTCGCGCGATATTGGAATATTCTATTAAATTTCGCAATAAAGAGTCATCACTAGCCTATTGAAATCAACTATAAACCAAGTGAGATATATGAGTATACCTCATTATTTATGTAACAAGACAATTTGTGGTTAGAAACTTGATAATTTTAAAAATACATATATTTTTGTCAGATAGTTTAGATTGATCTATACCTATCCGCTGATATGCAAGGTGATCACGCGTGTACGCAAATATTAAAATAACAGTTAGTAACCAAGAAAATCATTTAAATAAATTGCATGGGAAAGCAAATATTTAACATTAAGAAAAAGATAATTGCTAATCTTAACTGGACTAAAGGGATCGACTAAATGGATCAAAACATTAAAAGCGTGCAAATAAGAGTAATTGTCTCTGAAGATAATTGAAGCCCTAAGGTAGAGCCTTAAGGGCTTATTTAATTTTTTAGTACACTTTAAAATTAAGAAAATCCTATTTTTTTAAGAAAATAGCTCGGAAATTTTGTTTTAAAATTTTTTCAAAAGAAAATTTGAATTTCCTGACATTTTTTATTTTTTTTAATTTTTCTAATTTTTTTGTACTTTTGCCTTATCTCTATTTTGTCTTTTTATGCTGCACATTTTCTCTGCACTTCCCCTTCCCCTTCCCGAAGCAAACTTTTGCTTTCTTTTTCCATATTTTGTTTTCCTTTTTACTTTTTCTGTACTTTTTTTTGTTTTTTCTTTTATTTCTTATTTGTCTTTTCCCCATGATCTTCTTCCCCACGAATTTTTCTCCGTGAGTCTTCTTCTCCCCGACATCTCCTTGCACGTCTTCCCCCAAAACTTCAACCAGACAGCAACACCAGCATAGCAACCAGCAAACCTTCAACCGCCGAACCACCACCGTCTACCGGTTGTCCACTCCAACCGGCAATGACCACCGTTGGCCACAAACACCGGCGGCCAAACCATTTTCGGGCACAAAAATTCCCCCCGGCTCAAAAATACACAATTGCTTCACGAAAATCGCATGAAATCGCTGATTTTTGTTTTGTTTTTTAATGTGTCATGTATTTATATTAATGTGTGCACGGTGCATTGTATATCTAGTTGAAGTAATGATAACAATCCTTAATTTCCTCCCTAACTCTTTCGCGGAATTGAATAGTGACAAAAAAAAATGTATTGAATTAAATAGCAAGAGAGATATGGTAGGGGTTAGGGCAAACATGATTTCTTCAAATTAACACGTAGATTTTTGTGTTTACATTAACATGTGGTCACGTTATTGCATTTCCTGTGCAGAACCTAAAATTGCTATAACACCGAGCTAATGATGGCATTTATTCCTAATAAAAAGACTAAAAAAGCGAAAGTGCTAGCAAGTAACCTTAGCAAGCCTACAAGATTCTCGAAATATACAAGTTCGTGTTAAAAAAATAATTATATTTTTGTTGAAATTTGTTGGTGCAGCGGCAAGGAGGGATATTGTGAAATTCTATGGAAAGATTAAGAACTAATAAAATTGAGATATTTAGGACAAAATCAACACTTATCCCTTCCTCATGGGATAAGCCAAGGGAGGGACATATGTGTCCTTTGACTTAGGATGTGTGGGTGGGGCTTATGTCGGGGAATGAGTCGGAGTTTCTGGTGGTATCAGAAGAGTTATGGCTTGAGTGGAGATTGTTTGTTAAGTTTAGTAAATCATGGGCAGACTCCTCTAATGAAAAAAAGCCATCCAAGGCAATGTCTATCGTTGATTATGATGGGAAAAAAAAAATACACCGAGTAAATAAGTTCAATTAATTTGAAAAGTAGAGTAATTTGATCGTATTATTGCTAGTTTATAGCCGGGTTAATTAAATTTTATACGAGGATATTAAAGTAACACCGAGATTAGTTTATAAACTTTTTTATGTTTTAATATCACAGGTATTTTTCTCATACTTAATATGAAATAATCAAACTAGCAAAGATTAGCATTGCGATTTGGTTAAAAAAGAAGATAATTTGTAATTTTCTTCCTCCTTTCCTTACATTGGAATGTGGCTTTTCCTAAAATATACACTAAAAAAATCACTGGTACTATCTATGACTTATGCTTTGAGAACCTTAACATTATTAGAATTTTTCTTCTTTTCTTTCATTTACATCTCGACTCATGGTTAAAAATTCTGTATTAAAGACTCGCCCTTCAAAGCACATCCCTAGTAAATTATTAAAGATTTATTTATTATTTTTTTCATTTCGTTGGGCGGTGTGGTTGGGCGGGAGTTTGAGTTAAAAGAATCGTAAGTTTGTTTTTTGTCAGAAAAAGAATCGTAAGTTGGAACTGACGATTTGACCCCTCTCCACGTCACATCAAAAAAGGCTGGGAAAAGGGCATTTACTTTTTATCCTTCCAGAAGTCCCGGAAAAATAAAAAAAATTGTCCCGAAGAAAGGACATGAAATTAAAGCCGCGATGGGGTGGGGTCCACGACGGTGACACCCTGAGTCTCTCTCCTTTTCTCTCTCTCTCACTTTCTCCTTCCTCCCTTTCACTTTCGTAACTGGGGAGGGGAGTAGGTGGATATTACCGTTCTAACCGGAATTTTAAAAATATTTTTTCAATTAATAATTCATATAAATGACTAAAAAAAGGTTATTCCAATCGAGCCTCCATATATTTTTTTGATAGGTTCCATTATGTCCTAAAATCCCTCTAACATAGGAATGATTTTCTTAACTAACCCTCACACTTGGAAAATTTGATTTAATGCATGGAATTCCCCTTCTCATTTTATCCAACAAGACATGAATAGAAGTTTTTATTTTAATTTTTATTTAATATAATTTTTTGCTAACAAATAATATTCATGCCCTTGGAAAGTTAACTTTTTTTGGCTCCAACTCGCTGAGGTTTGGCAAGGACTGGATATTCATGATTAGAAATTGTTATTAATACCAAAATTTGACGAGTTAGTTATTTATTGCGAAACTCCTGAATAATAATAGCATCAACTTAGTTCATAAATTCATTATATACATTGGTATTATTTTTGTTTAATAGGAATAGGTGCACAATTACATTCAAATCAACCCAACGCGCCGACTTACCGACTCTAAGCCTACCTCAAGCTCAATGCTCTCCAATTAACTCAATCATACCCTTTAAGCATCATGAGTACGTGCTATGAGTAGAGGTGGCAAAATGAGTCTTAGACTCATATATGGGTCACTTATTTTTTGAAGAAATAAGTTAAACGAGTTTAACAATTAAAGACCTAAGAGATGTGAGTCTTATGTGGGTCTTAAATGGGTTGGATTTAGAACCCATTTTTAACCAAAACCTCACAATCTCTCTATTCCCTCTTTAACTTTACAAAAAAAAAATATTTTTTTTATAGAAATCAAAATTATAATTATTTTTTATTTTAATTTTTTCTTTCTTTCTTCTTCCTCCTTCCAGTGGCTGGCACGATGATGGTTGGCGACTAGCTAGGCAAGCCTCAACCTCGCCGTTGTTGGGTGAGCTCGAGCTCGCCAGATCTAGTGAAGCTTAAGCCTCGCTCGATGCCAATCAGGAATTTGTTGGCGTCAGGTGAGGCTCGAGCCTTGCCAAATCCATGGAGGGGCAAGCTCGAGCGATCTGGCAAGGCTCGAGCTTGCCAAATCGGGCGAGGCAAAGGCCTCGCCAACGTCCCAAGCAAGGCTCAAGCCTTGCCGATCTAGTGAGCCTTAAGCTCATCGGCATCAGCGAGCTGAGCAAGCTCGAAGAAAAAAATGAAAAGAGAAAAAGAAAATTGAAAATTATATTCCTAAAAAATAAAAATAATTAATTTTTTAAAAAATAAAAAATAATTAAATTTTGATTTTTTAAAATAATTATTTTAAAATTTATAAAAATTGTCCATTAAATTTGTGTTGTATAAAACTATTTTAGCAATACCATTTTTAATATATATAAGAAATGAGATTTCTTAAATTTAGTTAAATGGGTCGAGTACGTGTTAAATATAGATCGGGTCGAGTATGGATAAAAAATTTTGCATAGCAATAAATGTCATAAATGGATTAAATTGGTCGATTTGGATTGGACTATTTATGACCCGATCCAAACTCGACTCGACCCACTCGTTTAACGGGTCTAGTTACGAGTAAGTGACAAAAAAATATTTTAAGGGTTGTGCCAAAAGACATTTAGGACCTTCCAAAATGCACATATGTTTCTTTTACAGCTAGGGTAAAATATTATTCTAAAAGCATGATTTTTTTGCCTTTTTTTTTAAATTTCTCAACTTTCAAGAGGTGGCTTCATTTGGTTAGAAAGGTGACAAAATGCCTTTTACGCTTCTACTTTTTGGGGAAGAGAAGAGGAGAGGAAGACTTTTCAGTTTCAGTCACTTCTTCAATTTTATTTATTTATTATTATCTTTTTTCTATTTAATTTCTGGTGCTAAAATGTCATATGGGGTGGTGATGTGTTTGTCGTTTGGTCGAGGTCGTTCGCTTCCATGCCCTTTTTCATGTAGCAGCAAGGAGTGGCAAGGGAGGGGCTAGTTTATGCTCATTGCTCATCGCACTGCCTCACTCTTCCTTGAACTACTTTTTTTTTTTTGACATTCCTTGAACCACTTATTCCTCTTTCTTTTTTCTCCCAATATAATTTTCTGCAATTATGCTTGAGATTGCATTCATGAGGAGTTATGAAGCAGCTAGCTTCTTGAACAGGAATAATACAATCTTTTCATAGTCCCATAGGCAAGGTGACCATTTAGTTTGCCTTGATTATCTTGATTCCTTGCAATGAAAATAAGGATATTTCTTTTCAAGATTTGAGACAATTGCCCCCGCAAGGATGCGGCCTAAAAGGACTCAAAGGAAATAATTAGAAATATTTTGAGGGTAAATAATGATGTCTAATGAAATAATTTACACAACATGAAATTTTATCAATGTCTTCTTTCCCTCCCTACTTAGAAAGGAAAGCTCAAAAATCTAATTGATTATTTTTCATAATTAGGATAGGTGGTTGAGAATTCATTCCCTCCCTTTTCGATTTTTTGTTCGGTAGAGTTGAAACAAAAGTAAGAATAAGATATCTTTCATCTTCCTTATTATCTTTTTTTCTTTTTGTGAGTATCTTTTTCTTTTTTTGTTTTAGAGACTACCCAGTATTGAATGCCATGATGGAGAGGGAAGCAACGAGTGGGGTTAGGCTTTATGACGTGGACGAGGCAAGAGGCAGCCTTGGAAAATAAAGGGGCTCACAACTTTTGAGGTTTGTTGTGGCATTCATCAATAGTCCCATTTGTCCTCATTTCATTCAAAAAAGTAACTCTGCTTAGGTCTGTTCCTTAGCCGGGGGAACCACTTGACCTAGTTGGTTAAGGAACTGTGCCGTTAGGCATGGTCAAGTAGTTGTGGGTATTTCACCCACCCCATATCATGCTGGGCGAGGGACGGGGATTGGTTACCCCATGCCAGCCCAATCGTAGCCTGTATTGTCACAAACACAGTGTTTCTAAGATTGGTTACCCACCCTCACTACCTATGGGCCCCCAAATCCCCATCCTATATCTATCCACTCGACTGAGGGGATGGGGAGGCAAGTACGGAGTCTCTCACCCCAAGGCAGATCTCCCACCTTTACCTCATTGAGCAGTTTAAAGACCTGCTTAGGTCGAAAAATGTCTTAAAGGGTGAAAAAGAAAAATTATACATAAGTCGAGGAGGGTCTTGTGTTTTATAGTCATAGATGGCTGGCTAGGAGTGCTAGCAATTAATTGGCATAAAGAAGAGGGCGTGTGGCACCATCCTAGCAAAACTAGCAAAACTAGAGAGAGGAAATAAATTTGGTGGGTACTTAAAAGCAGTGAAAACAATTCCGGTGTCAAAAAAGTAATTCTGTACTCACAATTTGAATTTGACATTGCAGAATGAGGTAATTCTTTCTTCTTCGGCTTGGCATGGCAAATGAGGTAAAAGAGTTTTTAGAGAGAAAAATGTCTTAAAGGGTGAGAAAGAAAAATTATACATAAGTGAAGGAGGGTTCTGACCAAAAAAAAAAAGTGGAGTGGAGGAGGGTCTTGTGTTTCCTAGCCATAGATGGCTAGCTAGGAGTGCTAGCAATTAATTGCCATAAAGAAGAGGGGTGTAGCACCACCCTAGCAAAACTAGAGAGAGGATGTGAGCAATAAATTTGGTTCGTTCTTAAAAGCACTGAAAACAATTTCGGTGTTTTAGGAAGATAAACACGAAATCTCCTCCCCTCTCTCCCCCATTATTATCAATTTTTGTGGTGATTAATGATTATACGAGGGTATGATTATATGAGGGTCCTAATTGTTTCTACTGCGATTTGGACTTTATAGACTGATACGGTCGATAGGAGAAAATCATGTCCATTCAGCACGGGACACTTAATCACTAGCTATAGGGATACTGTCCACCATCATTACTAACTTTGAATGCTGGAAAAATAAGTATTTATCTATCATTCTAATCCAATCTTATTTAATTAGTTATACTGACATTTAATGTGTTTAATTTAATGAGAGGGAGTCTTTCTTCTCCTTCTTCTTTTTTCAAATAAAAGTTCTAAAGCTTTTGTTAAGTAGTAAAAGAGGTTTTAGAAGATTTAGTAAGTTGTTGTTGTTTAACCAAATGAATGTTTTGTCTCCATATATATATATATATTTGTAATTCAAAGTACGAAAAGAACTTGAGAAATATTGTTTAAGTCTCCAATTTAATTACAAATATCTTAATATATAATGAATTTTAATATTGTAAATTGAATTGCAAATAAAACTTATAGGGGCACTTAATAACTAACTATAGGGATATTGTCCATCATCATTACTAACTTTTAATGCTGGAAAAATAAATATTTATCTACCATTCTAATCCAATCTTATTTAATTAGTTATACTGACATTTAATGTGTTTAATTTAATGAGAGGGAGTCTTTCTTTTTTTTTTTTTTTTTTGTCAAATAAAAGTTCAAAAGCTTTTGCTTAGTAGTAAAAGAGGTCTTAAAAGATTTAGTAAGTTGCTGTTGTTTAACCTTGTGACTGTTTTGTCTCCAAATAAAAATTTATGTTTTTTTTTTTTGTAATTCAAAGTACGAAAAGAACTCCAAAAATATTGTTGAAGTCTCCAATTTAATTACAAATATCTTATTATATAATGAATTTTAATATTGTAAATTGAATTGCAAATAAAACTTATATATTTCTGCAAATAGGTATATCGATTGTATTTCATAATATATGTCAAGGAAGTTAAGCAACCATGGGAATGTATTTTGAGAAAATGCAAATCTCTGGCCAATGGAAATAGTATTTGATAAAGTGTTTTTTAAAAATACATTAAAAAGCAATTTGATGCAAATGGGGTTCGATTTTTGGTAAATTTCATTGTTATAAAAAACCTCAAAATATGACATGCCAATTTATGGCAATTTAACCTTGATGTTAATAGAGGAGAGCCCGTCATCTTTCTCCAGGTCCCCACTCCTTTATTATTGAGTTTAACTTGGTGTAGAAACATGAAACTCAAAGGGGAACTTAGGTAGGTGCAATAGATTAATTCCTCTTTCCATTTATTAAGTCCATTCCGAGGTTTTGGGTCTTTTGTTATCTTCTCTCTCCTCTTCTTCCTTCTTTCCTTCTTAGAACAAGAAAAGCCATTGCTTTCTCAAACGAGCAAAGGCTTTCGAATTTTGAATATAAAATAGCCCTTAATTTAATGTCTAACATTTCTCTCTCTCCGTGGGATTTTGTCTGGGTCTTAAGTTTGAAGTAACGTCCCTTTTACTTTCTCATGGTCAAATAGTCTGATCCCGAGTTCTGCTCTTCGATTCGCAGTTGATTCTGCTCTGTTGTCTTGCCCTTAATTACCTCCTTCCTGTTTTCTGTTTTCTCACTTCTCCTCCATAGGACCATAACCCTCTCTGCCAGCACCTGAACCGGTTCACCAACATGTCTCTAACCGCGGCCTCGGCCAGCCCCTCCCTTCCTTGGGCCTCGAACATGAGGGGCACGGCGGTTCTTTCTCTCTCTCTCTCGCGGCTCTAGCCATGTTCACCAAGAAGCACAACAAATTCTTCGACAGCAAACCCTTCCGCATCACACTCTCTCTCTCTCTACCTCTTCATCCTCTTCTCTTCCCTTCCCTCCTCCTCTTTGGGCTCTGGCCGCAGACACCCTCGCCTTTCCATCGCATGCCTCTACAGTCGCTCTTCACCACCCGAAGCACCAGTTACGACGTTGTTGCCGTCTCGACACCTCCTGCTGAGTGCCGCGCAGGGGTCTGAGTCTATATCCACGGCCTGCCGCCCGAGTTCTACTTCGGGCTCCTCCAGGACTGCCAGCACCTGAACCGGTTCACCAACATGTGCCCGCAGGTGACTAACCGCGGCCTCGGCCAGCCCCTCCCTTCCTTGGGCCTCGAACATGAGGGGCACGGCGGTGGGAGGACGAGCTTGGTGACGCGGCGGGTCCGCGCGCTGCAGGTGACGCCGAGCCACTAGCCGCCGCACGGGTCCGACGAGTTGGCCCAGCCGGCGAGCGAGCCGGAAGTGTCCGCCCATGATTTGAAGGCCAGCAGCGCGGCGGAGTACGGCGAATCGGAGGCGGCGGCCGGGAAGAGGAGAGACGAGGCGAGGGCGGCGAAGAGGAGGAATCGCGCTGCGGACATATCTCTCTATTTTCCCTCTCTTTTTCCCGGCGCGACTTTTTCGGGAAAGTTGGGGAAGAAATTGAGGGAAAATGGCGAGGGCCTTCTTATCTCGGCATAGCCGTTGGAAGGGACGAGAGAGACGGGGCTGTTTGGACGCGGGGGCTAATGAATGCCCGACGAGGATACCGTGTCCTGGAGCGCGTCCCTCACGCGCCGCACGGTGCATCCACGGCGAGGCCAGGCCAGGCCAGGGCTTGGGTTTGGAAAGGTCATCAGATGGGGTCGGGTTCTTGTGAGTTCCCGACCACAAGAATCCTCCTCTTCCATTGCAGCTCCCGACCTCTATCAGTATCAGCATTTCTTGCCTAAATCCCCTTTGTTCTTCTTCGAGTCGCGTTGCAGTTCACTCCTTTTTGGGCTTCTCCGAGCTCTGGTCATGTCAAGTTTCTCGCTTTCGCTGGTGAGGTGCGGACCCTTCGCTCTGATTTTGCTTTGTTATTGCTTGATTCGTGCCGTCGTTTCTCTTTTGGGTATGGCTTGATTGCCGTTCCGGTTGGTGGGGGGTATGATCTTTTGATGCTAATCTTTATCCAACTGTTGGGACGAACTTGATTCGCGCAGTTATGACCTGCCGGCTGCTGTTGAATTCGACTGAGAATCTGCCTGGCCGTGCTTTTGATCTTGTCTGGTTTTAGGTGCATCGCTCCGACTCGCTAAATTTTGGTGAATGTTTTGATTGAAGAGGTTGAAATCACCGGGTTGTCTTTAGGCGCTACCGTGGCTTGCTGTTTTGAAAATTAGAGCTAAGCTAAGCTCCACCATGTTGTAGGACATTTTTCATCCTAGTTTCGATTGCGTTGTCGCTAATTACAGTTTTCATCGCCTGCTTTGTACGTGGTGAAAAGTATGGATCCATATTAAGGTTACGTTTTGTCTGTGATGGGAATAATTAGGTGTCATAAGAGTCCTGTGAAAATAAGCATAAAATTGCTGAGCATTACGGTTATATCAAATCATCCGTCTACGGAGATAGGTAGCAGCCTTCTTACTGCCTTTATTGTAGGAGATATTGTGGTTTACAAGTTTTTGAGTGGCATGGCAATATTTAAATTAGATTTCAGTTTCTTAGGGCCAAATGTTGCCACTTCTCTTATTGAAAAATGCTGCACTTCTCTGGCATAAGATCTCTTTCTCCATAACGAACTTATTTTGATTGTATTTTCAGCAATTGCTCGGACGGTGGGGCACTTGTCTAAGAGTTCTGAGGTTATGAAGCTTGTTTAATGACCTTATGAAAACTCTTGAAATGGCTGTTACGATGAGGGAGTTTAGCAAAGGAATGACCAAGGTACATTTCCTGTATCAATTGATCCTGTATCAGTTAATGTGATTTTATAATTTGCATGATGCACTCTCCTATGGGGGTTTTGTCAACTGTATATTTGCATAGTAATATTCCTTTTGTTGTCAACATTCATATTCAGAATGAGGAGCCTATATTCAAGCTTTTTCTGATAGTAAATGGGTGTTGAGAGACAATGGAAACTTTATCTCCTTTTCTGCTTTATCATCTTCAAATTAAGCTGATAGTTTGAAGAGTGGATGAGAAATAAGATAATGAAATGAACGACTATATCAATATGATCTTATAGCGCACAATTCAGGAACATTGTCTTAAGCAATTTGGGAATGTTAGTTCTCCACTTCTTGCTCACTTGCTGGAATATGGCTTGCAAAGTGGAAAAAAGTTGGAAATGCAAATTGTGGAATATTTTTGTTACTTCTCATCGTAAAGTTGTGAAATAATGGTTGTGGAGTAGCCTGCATCCTGCAGCATACGAATAACAGAGGTATATATTTCATTGCTGAATGCAGCTTGTTTATATGAATATATAGGCTGGTGTGGTGGAAGAATTTGTGAATGACGGCTCTCGACACGGAGGACATAAAAGGGGGAGATAGATGAAAAGGTTGATAAGATCTTGACAGCCATAGCCACTGAGACAGCTGCTCAACTTCCAGGGGCAGTGAGGAAGCAAAAGGTGAAGCAATCTGCTCAACCTACTGCAGAAGAAGTATTTCTGCTGGTTCCCTTACTGATGGAACTTATTTTTGGTTATTCTTTTATTTCCCCGGTAGGAAGCTAACTGGGAAACAATCACTGCTGCATTCTTACTTTTTTCATGTGCCAATGAATTTGGAATTTGTAGGACAAAGTGGTAGCCAAAGGTGTTGATGATGAGGAAGAACTAGGACAGTAGAAAAATATGAGGTGGTCTTGGACTGCCAAGTCAGCATGGCCTTTGACCACTCACAAGGAGCCACATGAAGGCATGGGCCTGCTGGATGTCTTTTGTCACCTTGCTGGTACCTTAGGATTGCCTAGGATTCTCATTTACAAGGTAGATTGCACTTTCTTGGTTTCTTTTGTTCTTTAATGAAATAGTGGCTGTCTTGTGGAACGGACTTAATGTAAGCATTTCTTCTGTTCATGTGCTGATGTTATGGTAATTATTGCAGGCTTATGTAGATGGCAAGACAACCGTGTCCATTCATGAAAGAAAAGCTAGCATTAAAGAGTTCTATGGTTAGTGGAACGGAGTTCTTTTTCTTTCATTCACTCTCAATACCACTGTTTTCATAAAATACTATCTCAAAGAAGATTTTGCCTGTATCGTGCAACCTTCACTTTTCATGACTAGGTGTGATATTTCCCTCCCTTGCAACTTCTAGAAGGAATAATTGACATGGAAGAGAGGAAACAAAAAGAAGTGTGTGCCACCAAGTACGAAAGAAAAGATGAACTAGACAAGGGAAAGCTATATGAAATGGATATTAAGAGAGAAGAGGAATGTGGTATTTACATGGGGATGAGTAGAGGGTTGTATTGCCGCATTAGAAAAATTGGAAAACCCTTTGAAGAACCAAAACCTAAAATTGGATAAGCCTTTAGGGCTCTATAATAGGGATTCTTGTTAAGCTTTATCTTGATAATTTAGAATACCTGCATATTTTTTATTATGATTATATAATCGAATGCATTTTTTAATATTTTGGTGTTATTTTCCTACGCTTTCCAGTCATCTTCCACCCTTTGTCCTCCGCTTTTCTCACCACCGCTTCTGTTTGAATCGCCGTCGGTCATCTCTTTCGACTTACTCGATCTTTAGGTACTCTCTCTGGGACAGTGCTTGTTCATCTGCCCTTCTGGTGGCACTTGTTCAGTATGCATGCATTGCAGGGCCTCCCCGCATTATTTCTCCCCCCTTCCACCCCCCCCCCCCAACTCTCCTTATGTCTTGGTTGTTTGTTTGGTGTCACCGTGCTTTTCTCTTTCTTTTCCTAGCTTTTAGTTGCCTTCATGCTTGAGCTATGTTGGTTAATGTTAGGTTCATGAGTTCTTGTTTGCTCGGTTATCCTAATTTGCAAAATGATCTCATGACAGTTCTGTTATAGAGAGAGCGAGATGGAGAGAGAAAGGGAGGGAGGGAATCGTAGCACTTAATGGTTTGTAGCTAGAATGGTGGATGTCATAGTACCTACCATTTTGTATGTGAATTGTTAATTTCAATCAAAAGTTAGTTCTAACATTACATCACTACATTTTGTACACACACAACCTGCGGCTGAAGCCCAAGTCGCACTCAGGAAACCTTAAGAGATATCGAGAGGAGGAACCCACATGGGGAACGACCTATGGTAATCCTCTCTTGGTCCCACTCATTCCAATTAGTGATAAAGAGGACTATCCAACATAAATATGGATAGGGAAACTCTTTGACCTAATTGGGATGGGAGCCTTAAGCCTTTAGATTTCCTACCGTAATAGTGTTGAACCTCACAAGTTGCATTTGACATGTGATTGACACACTTTCATCCTCTTTTAAATTAGAATCTTGATTAGGAAAGTCACGACGAAAATGAAGTTAGGGTGCATTTGGTTTAACTTTTAATGAAGGCTTTTAGGAAATGTAAATGCCTTTAGTTGAAAGGGATATGGTGAAATGCAAATATTGTTTAGTAACTGTAATTGAAAAGTGTCTTACAATGAGAAAATGCCGTTTGGTAAACATATGTTCAAAGAGTCCTTTGGTGTGATTAATTTAACTTTTTTGATTTTAATTTGTTTAAAATTAAAAAAGATGATGATTGTAACTTTAATATTCTTGCGTTGACATAATGTAAAGGAAACATATTTACAAATTAGCAAGAATATTCCATATCTTTTTCAATAAATCAAAGGCTCGCTCAATTTGTGAGCATAGCGAGAAATAGACATGGTTGAACACTTATTGACAATCCATAGAGAAATCTTAATCAAGTGATGATACAAATAAATATATTTTAACAAGAAATTCGAGTAGAATCGATCAAGACAAAGCACAATTGAAGATTGCAAATGTAATTCTACTAGAAGCTTGGTGGGTGGTTTACATAAAATTGCAGTTGAACACCCATAATCATTGGTTGGATCACTAACTTTTCACAGTCCAAAAGTAGATTAACAAAAGTGAAGAACAAGTTTCTACATATACCTAGTTTGACATAAATATTTTGGTGACTATTCCATGACACAAGGGTACAAGTAAGCAAATTTCAATGGTTCTTGGTCATGACCCAATAGTATCGGTCCTTTTCGTTTAGTGTCAGCTTGCCTCCATTCCATGATCATCTCTAGCATCTATATGATGACCTTACTGTTCATCAACCTCTTTATATTTATCAAGTTTAACCATTTTGTCTTTACCCCACCCAAATATCAACAACATACCATTGAAGCTTGCACCAAACCAGAGTGCTTGTAAAGTTCCCTCTATCACTCTATGAGCTTAGGATTGATGTGTTATAATAAAACTTTTTTGTGAGTTGTATTATAAAAGATGAATTTATAAGAAAAAGTAATTGAAAAAGAGATTAACACCTGAATTTTTAGTAGAATCAGGTTGTTTAAATATAGTAAATTACAAAATACTATTAATCTAAGATCACTTGAATAGTTACAACTTAGAAACTATTGACAACTACTTAGAATTACAAAGAAGGCCTCAACAACTATTGTAGGTAGTGAAAAGAATGTATATGAATGTATGTGGGAATTATATTGAAGTGCTGGTTGATCTTGATATAAATATATGTTCCACTATATCATTATATTTCGCACACATATAACTTGCAATTGAAACCCAATCTACACTTTAGAAACCCTTAGGAGCCAAGACGAGGAACCCACATGGGAAATGACCCACGGTAATCCTCTCTTGGTCTCGCTCATTCCAATTAGTGATAAACGGGACTGATTGTTCGCAATTTTGGATAGAGAAACTCTTATTACCTATTGGAATGAGAGCAAGTCTTCAAGAATCCTACCAGTAGGCGTCGAACCTCACAATTTGCATGTGATGTGTGATTGACACACTTTCGTTCTCTTTTACTTATTTTGCAAGTCTTGTCTCAATTCTAAATTATCATCATTTCATAAATAATGTAATTTTCTATTGTAAATATTTTTTCATAAGAGATCGTGATTGATTGAAATGTCTACTTAGGCCTTGATATAATATATGCTTTTAAGGGTGCTTCTGATCTTGGAATCATCCCCATCCCGAAGGAAGTTCTTTTGGAAATGTGGGATGAGCTTGATAAAAGCAAACAAGACTATGTGGAGTAGAAGATTGGATGCCTTATCTCTCTTCTGCATGTAGAGCCACAAGTTGCCTTGATTGAGACTCTAGCTCATTTTTGGAATGCAACGACATCCACATTCGTGTTTGGTAATAAATATGAGTTAACCCCAACTTTAGAGGAGTATGACATCATCATCAATAGGCAGATGACTACTTTTGGGTGAGTTAGATTATCAATTGATCTAGATCCTGTGCCAACACTAAGCGAGTTTTTGCAAGTAAGAGCCATCAATATTAGAGATGCTATGCAAGGTAGCTCAAAGGCCATTTATTTGTCTTATTTAAAGCTTGCCATCACTAAGTTGTCCGTGAAGTCAATCCAAAAAGCTAAAGTTTTCCTTTTAGCATTTTTGGATTCGTCATCTATCCTCATACATAAAAAACAATGAATCATCAAATGACTTATATTGTAAAATAGATATGTCAACTCAAGGGATTTACAAACATGATTTTGGCTTAAACATTTCTTTCATTTTCTCGCTTTAAAGAAAAACATATTTGATCCTTAGAGTCCTGATAGGATTTCTTTAAGTTTGGTTTCTTTTTCACATAAAAAATTTTGTGGAAGCATGATGATTTATCAAGTTAATAAAGATTCGCACCTTTTTTGTAAGCTCAAAGGCATAGAAAAACTTCTCAGTCCATGGTTATTTCCTTATTGGTTTGATTTCTTGAAACTTTTTACTCCTAAGCAGATCCTATGGCAAGCCCATTGGGTTGGATTTCCCAAGGCACGCCTTACTATCGGGCTTGATGAGCCCATCCCACTTTTGGGACTTACGGGGTCTACATCATATTACCCTTTGAGAGTTGCTCACCAGTATTGCATGTTCCAAGAAATCCCCCTCATCTAAAATTGGGTTTATATCGTTTTGACTTCTACAAAGAGGTTGTAAAAAAAAGACCAAATTGAGCATTTGCAGAGAGAGGTGGACAAGATTGATGAAATACTACACTATTGTATACTGAGAGATATTGAATGGGTGGTTACAGAATTGGAAGGTAAGATGAAATTGCACCATGTCTCAAGATACTATATAATCAATTGTCTTGAGCCTAAATTTAAGGTGATCATTCCCCATGTCTCCCCAAAATCGACTCTAAGAGAAGCCCATATGTGGAGGCGTATCAAAGAGAGGGATGAAGCTTTGTCCAAAATGGAACGTTTGGCAGAAGAGAACAAAAGACTTTGTTGAGAATTTTTTGATAATACCAGTCAGAGCTAGAATTCCAAGCACATTCTATTAGAGCTTTTTCCATTCATACTAGTTTGATGTATGGCGAATACTTTTTCAAATGTAATTTTCTTTTGACTATATTAGTAGTAATGTATTGGGTTTTTGGTTTTTTAATGATACATAAGGATTATCGTTCATGGATAAATGAAAAAAGCTCCAATGGAATGTGCTCGAAATTCTAGCTCTGATTGGTATTATCAGAAAGTTTTTGACGGAGTTTTTTGTTCTCTTCTACCAAACGTTTCATTTTGGTTAAAGTTTTATCCCTTTTTTGATAAGCCTCCCCATATGAGCTTCTCTCGGAGTCGGATTCGAGGGGACATAGGGAATGATCACCTTAAGCTCAGGCTCGAGACAATGGATTATATAGTCTCTTGAGGCATGGTGCAATTTCATCTCGCCTTTTAATTTTGTGACCACTCATTTGACATCTCTCGATATACAACAGTGTAGTATTTCAACGATCTTGTTCACTTTTATTTGGAAATGTTCAATTTGGTCCTTGTTTACAACCTCTTTACGGAAGTTAAAACGATATGAATCCAACTTTAGAGGAGGGGGATTTCTTGGAGCATGTGATACTGTCGGGCAACTCTCAAAAGGTAATATGATGTAGACCCCGTAAGTCCTAAAAGAGAGATGGGGTCATCAAGCCCGGTAGTAGGGCGTGCCTTGGGAAATCCAACCCAATGGGCTTGTCATAGGATTTGCTTAGGAGTAAAAAGTTTCAAGAAATCAAACCAAGAGGGAAATGACCATGGAGTGAGAAGTTTTTTCATGTCTTTGAGCTTAGAAAGAGGGTGCGAATCTTTATTAACTTGATAAATTATCATGCTTCTGCAAATTTTTTTATGTGAGAAAGAAACCAAACGTGAAGAAATCCTATCGGGGCTCTAAGAATTGAACACGTTTTTTCTTTAAAGTGAGAGAATGAAAGAAATTTTTAAGCCAAAATTATGTTTGTAAATTCCTTGAGTTGACTACCTGTTTTACAATATAAGTCACTTGATGATTCATTGTTTTTTCGTGTATGAGGATAGATGACGAATCCAAAGAATGCTAAAAGGAAAACTTTAACTCTTTGGATTTACTTCATGGACAACTCAATGATAGTAAGCTTTAAATAAGACTAAGGAAGGGCATTTGAGCTACCTTGAATAGCATCTTTAATCTTGATGGCTCTTATTTGCAAAAACTCGTTTAGTGTTGGCACAAGATCTAAATCAATTGGTGGTGTAACTGACCCAAAAGAAGTCATCTGACTATTGATGATGATGTTATACTCTAAAGTTGGGATTAACTCATTTATTACTAAACACGGATGTGGATGTTGTTGCATTGCAAAAATGAGCTAGAGCCTTCATCAAGGCAACTTGTGGCTCTACATGCAATAGAGAGATAATGCATCCGATCTTCTGCTCCACATAATCTTGTTTGCTCATTGAGTTTGTCTCACATTTCCAAAATGACTTATTTTGGGATGGGGATGATTCAAAGATCAGAACATCCCTGAAAGCATCCATTATATCCAAGGCCTAAGTAGACATTTCCATCAATTACGATCTCTTGTGGAAAAAATATTTACAAAAGGAAATTACATTATTTATGAAATGATGGTAATTTTGGATTGAGACAATACTTACAAAATAAGTAGAAGATAATGGAAGTGCGTCAATCACACGTCACATGCAAATTGTGAGATTCGACACCTGATGGCGGGATTCTTGAAGGCTTTTAGGCTTTTAGGCTCTCATCCCAAGTAGGTAATAAGAATTTATCTATTCATATTTGCGAACAGTTCCTTTTATCACTAATTGGAATGAGTGAGACTAAGAGAGAATTACCACGGGTCGTTTCTCATGCGGGTTCCTTATCTCGACTCCTAAGGGTTTCCAAAGTATAGATTGGGTTTCAGCCACAAGTTGTGTGTGTGTGCGAAGTATAGTGATGTAGTGGAACATATATTTATATTGATATCAACCAACACTTCAAATATAATTTCCACATATATTCATATACATTCTTTTTACTTTCTACAAAACAATGGTTTACAATTACGCCACCTCTTGTAACTCTTAACTTACAAAAACATTTAACAAATGTTAGCAGACTAAAAGTGCATTTGGGAGGGGCTTTTCCAAGCGGCATTGGGTGTCTAAAGCTCCTTGGAAAAAAATATAGGTGTTTGGGAAAAAATTGAAAACTACATTGAAGTAAAGTTGGCCTTTGAATGGCTGGAAGCCCAAGGCAAGTAAGAGGTAGGTAGTGGGCAACTTAGAATCATACTAGTGGATTCATCAATGAAAATTTTTATTTTACCTTTGTTGCCCTCACCAATTTATTAATTTCCTACTTTAACCCTTTTTAAAATCTTAGATTTATTTCTCACCTCTCGCCTCTCCTGTCTCACTCCTTTTTGAAGTTGCATCTATTTGGCTTTGCTCTTCTTCGAAACTCGCCTCTCCGATCGCCTCTTTTTAGCTACCTTTTTCGTCTCTCAACAGTCGCTTACTTCTCTCATGTTTGCCTTTCTTGTTGTGTTTTTTTTTTTTTTTTTAATTGTGATTCTTAAGCATATGGTAATTTCATGGACAATACATTCAATGCTGCGCTTGAGGATATTACTTTTGATGGAGATGGAAGAGAGCAAGGTACTAGAAGTAGATTGTAAGATTTTGTGTATGCTTGGCTTTTTTCTCATTCTTGGACTTGGATTGCATCTTGATCTAGGGTTTTTTTGTTTATGTTGTAAGCACAAGCTTTATCCAATCGAAAATGCCCCCATTGTCATGTTTTTTGAAGAGCTTAAGATTCAGCCTTTTGGTTATTGTATTATTTGATTAAAGCAAATGGTAAAATATCAAAATTTGGTCCTGAAAGATGGTAGTTCCACGAGATAGGTTGATAGAGAGAATCTGCGACTTTCACACATATTAGCTTTTTCGATGAAAATGATTTTTTTGCTATTCTTAGAGCATTGCATTATTCAAGTTCATAAGCAATGGAGTTTCGGTGTGTTGACTCCAAATTCATGAAAAGTTTCTTATTTTAATTGATCAAAACTCTTGTCATACGTTTGAATTGGACCAAAACATTTTTTCAAGATTGAACAGCAAATATGATAATTCAGCAAGTAGAAACTTGTTAAGTCTATTTAGAACCTTCTTTGTAATTCTAAGTAGTTGTTAATAGTTTCTAAGTTGTAACTATTCAAGTGATCTTAAATTAATAGTATTTTGCTGTATTTAAATGACCTGCTTCTACTAAAAATTCAGGTGTTAATATATTTTTCGGTTACTTCTTATAAATTCATCTTTTATAATACAACTCAAAAAAAAGTTTTATTATAACACGCTAATCCTAAACTCATATAGATAGAGGGAACTTTACAAGCGCTTTGTTTGGTGCAGAGCTTCAATGGTATGACACTGATATTGGGTGGGGGAAAACAAAATGGTTAAATTTGATAAGTATAGAGAGGTTGATGAACAGTAAGGTTATCATATAAATGCTAAAATGATCATGGAATGGAGGCAAGCTAACATTGGATGAAAATGACCGATACTATTAGGTCACGACCAAGAACCATTGGAATTTGCTTGCTTGTACCCTTGTGTCATGGAATAGTCGCCAAAATATTTATGTGAGACTAGGTATATGTAGAAACTTGTTCTTCACTTTTGTTGATCTACTTTTGGTATGTGAAATGTTGACCTAATTGGAGGTGAAAAGAGTTTCCCCATCCATATTTACGTTGGACAGTCCTCTTTATTACTAATTGGAATGAGCGGGACCAAGAGAGGATTACCACAGGTCGTTTCCTATGCGGGTTCTTGCTCTTAAGGGTTTCCTGAGTGCGGCTTGGGTTTTGACCGCAGGTTGTGTGTGTACAAAGTGTAGTGATGCAATGATAGAACAAACTTTTGATTGAAATTAACAATTCACATACAAAATGTTAGGTACTATGGCATCCACCATTTTAGCTACAAACCATAAAGTGCTACAGTTCCCTCCCTCCTTTTCTCTCTCTGTGTAACAGAATTGTCATGAGATCATTTTGCAAATCAGGATAAATGAGCACACAAGAACTCATGAACCTACCATTGATCAACATAGCTCAAGTACGAAGGCAACTAAAAGCTAGGAAAAGAAAGAGAAAAGCACAACAACACCAAACAAACAACCAAGACGTAGGAAGAGAGGGGAGGAGGGGGGGAAGAATGTGGGAGGGCCTGTAATGCATACATAGTGAACAAGCGCTAGCATAGTCCCAAAGAGAGAGAGAGAGAGAGAGAGAATACCTGAAGATCGAGTAAGTCGAAAGAGATGATTGACGGCCATTCAAACAGAAGCGTTGGTGAGAAACGCAGAGGACAGAGGGTGGAAGAAGATTGGAAAGCGTAGGGAAATAACACCAAAATATTAAAAAATGCATTCAATTATAAGCATAATAAAAGATATGCAAGTATCCTAAATTATCCTTGAAAATGGAAACAAGACAAAGCTTAACAAGAATTCCTATTATAGAGCCCTAAAAGCTTATCCAATTTTAGGTTTTAGTTATTTAAAGGGTTTTCCAATTTTTCTAAATTTTATCTTTTTATTTTTTTCTCATTTTTTAATGATTTTTTTATTTTATGAAATTTTTAATGATTTTCCAGATTTTCTAGAGTTTCACGATTTTTCTATATCACAAAATTTTTAATATATTTTTTTGGAATTTTTTTTATATTTTACTTTTTTCGGATTGTTCCAAATTTTTAATGATTTTCTAAAGTTCTAATTTTTTTTTTATTGATTTTTGAATTTTCTAAAATTTTTTAGAGCTGTTAAATGGTTGGTCGGGTCGAGTCACTAAGGATCCGACTCAAATTGACTCATCAACCCATTTATGTTTAATGTAAATTTTTCGACCCATACCTGATCCAATCAATATTAATAAAATATTTTCATATTTAACCAAATTTATGAAAACTTATTTTTATGTTTTTTTTTTTAAAGATTACATTCATAAGATACTTCCAAGCTATTCAAATCTAATAAATTATTTTTCAATTTTTTATACTTTTCAAAAAAATTATTATTATTATTATTATTATTATTATTATTATTATTATTATTATTATTTTTCTTCTGCATCTAGAGAGGTTTGCCGATCAATTTATTTAAAACCCCATTATATCGCTAAGCATGTTAAATTATGTCTTGAGTTTGAACGTTTGCAAAAACGCGATTCGCTTGGATTAAATTTTCTATAGGGCGTGCAAACCAAGACAAAAGAAAAAAAGGTGGGGTTCTTTACTTATAGCGTCCATCACCGAAGAATGAATCAATTGGTGGGGCCCAAGGTCGATTTGACCTTGGGGGCGCACACACACGTTCAGTGTTGAAGAAAGAAGCCAAAATGCGTGGTGGGGCCTTTACGTGGTGGGCCCTTGATCTATACACAAATATATACCAACATAATTCACTTCCTTTTTGAGTGTGTGCGTGGAGCGGTTGAAGACCTATGTAGAACGAAGCCGCCGAAGTCTATGAAGCCGTACGTCCACGAAACCGCAAGTCCTCCGTGCGAAGCTTTGAAGAGATACAATAGAAGCCGTGTGTAGAGCGTATTGTTTTGAGCTAGAATGCGCGGTATTTTTGTACCGTGAGTTTATTGATGTCTCAATGTGACTCAAGAAGCAACTTATCAGTCACTTAATAATGCATTTGGCCAACAAGTGGACTTCTCTTACATTTTCCCTCATCCACAAAATTTAAGCATAAAAAATCCACAAGAAGTTACATGTCAAAAGTGCATTATTGAAGCAAATATTATGAGCAACAAGATATTAACTATGCATATAAAAATTCCCTTTTCTTTTTCATAAACTTTTACCACATTACTTCTTACTGTAAGCCTTGAAATGTGCTTCACATTAGGGTTGAGGTAACTAAACAAGTCTCTAGTAACCTCATGGTCCACAAAAGAGTATGTATAATTGTGTTTGATTATCACTCTTGCTAGCATATCTTTAAACATAGCTTGGTCAAATTGTACTTCGGAACCATCTACATTAACCTCTCTGTCGTGATCAATTTTTCGGGTGTGAACTACCTAGGGTTTGGCTAATAGATTGTTAAGTCTAGACTTAACTCGGGCTCTCCCAAGTCCATATCAATTCGCAACTTAGGTTCAAGTTCTTAACATGTAGTTGGTTTTCAATTAGGAGTCACCACTAATTTATTTTTGGTGGGTCGATTAGAAACCTAAGTAAAGTAACAGGAGATTTACTTTACTCTTACGAACTAGAGATTCATGAGTTTGAGAACTTGGTTACTCTAGATTTTTCTAATGCCTTTTCGGTACCTTTCTCTTTTATTTTGAAAAATGTTTGGCAAACAACTTAAATTGATTTTAAATCTATTTCTCTAACATGTGAGGCGATCACGCGCGTGCACAAACCACCAATTTAATACCCAGATAAACAATAAATAAATTGTAACAACTTACCTCCGAGCAACGAAATTATTTGTAATGTTAAATTAAAATTCACATCAATAACCTTAGATATGGTTTTCAATTAATATGCAATTTTTTTTGTTTTCACTTAATTAATGAAAATTATGCAATATTAACTAAATGACCTAATTCTAACGATATGTAATTTCTAATTAAATGGGCCTAGCAGAAATACTAAATGACATGTGTCTCAGTGAATCTAACCTTAATGATGTGCATATGGCATTTTTTCTGTTTTTTCTTTTCTTTTTCCTAAAAGATTGCAATCTATCCTAGAGAATAAAACTAATTTATTCTAAGACATTTTTTGTATTTTTTATGAAATTCGAAATTAGGTAAAATGTGAAAATTATCTAACTAGATTAAGATTCTATTTAAATTGCATTAGGAAGTAGGTTAAGCCAAATCCTAATTTAAACTAAAATGTTATCTTAACCCAAATAATCCTAAAATGCAATCTATCTAATATCTAAACTTAAAATGAAACATGAAATTTTATTCTAATATGCAATGATGTGCAAATAATGCATTAATTCTACATGACATATGCATGATCATTTTTGCTTTTTTGATTAAAATTCGAAATTAAGATTGGCAAATAATTAACATGCAATTTAAATAAGTGAAACGAAAATCTAACATCCTAAATTTATGTTTTTGGTATTTTTTATTTAAGAAATTCGAAATAAATAAATTTCCTATTCTAGACATGCAAAATAACCCTAAAACAAGTAATATCCTATGATGCATCTAATCTAACTCAAATGTTTTTTTTTTTTTCTTTTATGGGAGTAAACAAATAAAGGACAACACGGCAACAAATCCAACAAATTATCGTCCATGTCCATTTAATTTTGGAAATAAATTGACGAATCATATATCGCACATGAGATCGGATTGGTCAATTTTAAACAAAATCACAAATTGTATATCGAGCATAAGATCAAATTGGTGATTTTTCTGTGCGATTGCGGGTCGTATTTCGAACATGAAATCGGACGGTCAATCATATGCACGTTGGATTTCCTAATTTAGAAGGCTACTCGAGATTTCACATATCTTAGCATATAAAAAATTTCCATCATGGGCATCAATGAATATATCAAATAAGGAAACGGAATTTTTGAAAATCAAAATAGATAAGATTTTTACCTAATTCGAATATTGACTTCCGAATTCCGATCCTCAAACGGCTACTCGTGACCCGATGTGGTGGTGCTTAGCAGGGTTCACGGGATGGCTACTCGCGAGGGGGCTTTGCGTGTGGCTCCTTGATGATTGCTCGATTCAACGATATGTGCGTGAACCTCGAGAAGCAATCTGCAAAACGATAACTTTTGTTGTCACAGCAGTAGCAAAGCTTGCCGAGAGACCTAGAGAACCACGAGGGGGAGATGCTCCAAATTTCAATAAAATAAGTGTGCGACATCGTCCATCCTTTCAATGTACACGTCCTCCTTTACTGAAAGGACGTGTGCCCTTCTCGTGTGACCATGCATTAAGTGGAATTTTGCCATGACTCTGTGAACTTGACCCCCGCCGCTTTGTTAATCGAAGGTGGTCTTGAACTCAGCCCAGAATTTCTTGAAGCGTCGATGACCGCTGGACTGAAAGATCATTGAAATTGCTACGGCGTCTTGCTTGGAGGCTGCAAAGGTCGTCGAAGGCTGACGTGTCGTTGTAGCAGAGACAAATAAAACTGCAGAGTTATTGCTTAAAACTCGCCCGGAAACCGAGACTGGAACTCGCGTTGAGGATCTCCATGAAGATGCTAAAGTTGTTGAAGAATTTGCGAGCGCAATGTGCCCAGTGTGTTTTCGACTTCTCCCCTAGAAGTTTTCTTCCTGGTTAGTGGGTAGTCAAGAGAAAATAAACAAATAAAATAAAAACTCAAATTGGAGGCATGAATCCGAAGCAATTCATGGATCATGGCGGTGGCTCGTGATTGGAGGACAGTGGATCGAACGATGATGCTCTGTCATGGAAGGTCGGGGCTAATAAACGGTGCAGGGCCTTCTCGGTTCGGAACAGACCAGCAAGACAAGGATGGCATCAACAAGGCAACGGCTGGACAACAGATCAACGCGTGGTCTCGCAGCAGCAGCGACGGTGGCGATCGGGTAATAGTCGGAACAGCAACTACGAGGGTCGGAGCTGCAGTGACATCATCGATGAAGGGGCTGCGGTGGCATCGTTGAGCGATCGAGTAATAACTCAACAGGATGGCAGCGGCAGAAGCATCGACGTGGGTCTTGGTCCCAAGAAAACTCACTCCCTCCTCTCTCACGTCTCTCAATTGTGAAGCCCCACTCACGTTTTACTCTCAATGGCCGTATGTGTCAATGTTTGGCTCCCCCTAAAACCCTACAAGTATTAATCTATTTATAGGCCACGGATTAGGGTTCTTTTTTTTTTTTTTTTTTTTTTTTTTTTTAATTTTCCAAAATCATGTGCACAAAAATTTCTTTTCCAAATGCAATATTTGCCTTTCCAAACGCAATATTTGTTTTTGAATTGAAATCTCATAAAGATAAATCCATAAAATCTCCCCAAGGATATGGGCTTGGGCCAATTTGTTCTTTTTGGGGGCTTAGCCCTACTTATCAAATTAAAGTTTCTGAAGCATCAATTCAAACCCATCCGTCACCAGCCCAATATAAATGCAAATTAAAAATAAATGCACCTAAAACTATATGCTATGCAATTAACTATTTTTTCAGGGATAAAATTAACCCATAATTTTTTAATGCAATAAATGACTAAATGGTTGCCAAAATTTAGGTGTCAACACTCTCGGTTGAGACAAGTATCTAAATGACGCAACAAGTTTTTTGTCCCATGACTAGCCGTGTAAGTTACTTTGCAGCACTTACATTTAGCCTTCTTCATGCCATCACCATTTGTGAACTTTTCAAATTCAAACCATACAATCGAAGTGCATTTTCTTGAACACTTAGAGCAATCGGAGTTATCTTCCTCGTCCTCACGAACTAAGAATGCAAATCTTCGTCTCTCGAATTGTTCCGTAGTTGAATATTCTTTTCGATCGTCGTTATCTCTTGACATGTCAACTAATTACTTGGAGAAAACATAAATTAGAACAGGTTCAGGATTGCATGTTATGAATTTAACATAAAGAATAAAGAATGAGTTCATACGTGGAACATCGATGTTAATTAAAAACCCAAGTCTCTAGCATCTTTCAAAGAATCTAACCAAAGAAAAAAGCAAGCCAAGAAGCCATTTCATACCATATAGGTTTTTGCCTATGTAGCTAATTTTTTTAGAATCCTACAATGTCTTTGGGTATCGCCCATGAAGAAAATACAGCGTTCCGTCTATGACTCCAGGAGTAGATGGGGCTGCCGAAAAGAAGCTCTAATAATATAGTGGAGGAATACGATGTCAAAAGAGCAACTTCTGTTCACTAGAACATTGAAAAATCGCAGCAGTCATCAAATTCATCCTTACATTCTTTTAGAACTTTCTGGGCCTAAGCTTGAGGAACTGCAACAACTCTCTATTTAGAAGATACTACCCGTGACTCCACTGGATCCAGCTCTCCCTCCTTGGCGCCGAGCCTGCTCGCCACAGTCTTGTACTTGGGCAAGTAACTCACAAAGCAGTCACCACCAGCGGTAGGCGAATTGCCTGCAAGGGGAATAAAAAATGAAGATCAACTGCAGTACATGGCTGTCAATGGTAGGAGAAGCACTTAGGTACGCTACATCTTACCAGCAACAACTGATTTGCCTCAATACACGAGGTGTGTTAACATGGTGGACTCACAACCAATGTAACTTACAAGTCAGCATCAGAAAACCAAATGTTTCAACCTAACTCTCAAATAAAAAGGTCCAGGACAAATCATCCACATGGAACAAGATTGACAATAACAAATTATAAATGGGCATTAGCAACACTATGAGACCAATGGAACCATTAATACAAAAAGATAATATGTTCTAATAGTGCAATTCAGGCACCCTTTCAAATTCGCAGCAGAAAAAACACACATCAACCCAAGCACAGAACAAACCACTTCCACCGCCGAATCGACTCGAGCAAAATCACCACTTCCGCAAACGAATTGACGACACTAAGCAACCTGGTGATCGATCAAACATGTCGTCGGGACCATCTCGCCACACGTGCGTGCTCGATTACGTAAAACAGCTAGCCCGAACAAAAATGAAATCCACGAATGCGTGTTCAGATGGAGTACCTGAACCAAGTGGCTCTGTCCTCTGACGATAGAGTTGTTGGACAACCTCAGCCACTGGAGATGGGCGGCGACAAGGTGATGATGGGCGGTGGCAAGCGGCGATGAGGTGAGACAGGTGATGGCAAGTGGCGACGGGCGATGGAGGTGGCGGCGAATCGAAAGCGAAAAGGGAAAGGGTAGACTCGGGGCTCTCGTGGGTTACTGGTTTCATCTTTAATGAGTTAGTAAATGGGTCTTAAATGGGTACAGAGTAGACTCATTTAAGACCCATATAGTTTAGTCCTTTTATTTTTAAAACCCATCATGGGTGCCTTGGGAAATAAAGCCGACCCATTAACGACCCATTTAAGCAAACATGGGTCCATAAATGGATTGTGTACCCATTTTAACACCTCTACTTATGGGATATAAAATAAGCATTTTGATCTATCACCATGTGTTACACACTTCAATTATATAATTTTTTCATGTGTCATCATGAATAATTTGATAAGAAATCATTTATACAAAATTGGAGCCTCGATGAAGGTTTCTTATCCCAATTTCATCTTAAGAAAGTATAATATTGAAGGGTGCGTACCTTCTTTTCATTTCTTTTCCGTACGCTGACTTTACTTATTTTGCTTTATTTTTTGTGAACAAAGTTGAAAAAACAGCTAAAAAAGGTTGCCAAACCTGCTCTAGAGCAAGAATGGAGAATGATGATTCAAATACTTGAATTACCAAAATGGAGAATCACTTAGCTTGGGTCATCGCTATGCTAATAATTCTGCTAGAGCACTCGATATTGCTTGAAAATTGGCACACGATACGGCACGGGTTGATGATACCTCTTCTTTTGCTGTAGTTTGGTTCGACAATTCTATCATTAGGCATAATCCGATTTATGTACCGAAAGACGCTCGAATTTGTTGCCTCCGAGAAGTTGAAGATATAGAGAAAGGGTGACATTATGGTGCAGCCAAGCAGATGCTGCTGTCTGAACCCGTGACGAGCATCTCTAAGAATAGCCATCCATAAGCATCCGTAAGTATGGTCGTCACCCTTATGTATACTCAACGTTAAACAAAATATACAAACCAAAATAACCCTAAACCATAATTGTAGCCCAATATATCTTCCCCTAGAATTGTCCTTTGAAGGACGTGCAAAGTCCATGGTCTCCACCGTTTAAAGAGTTTATGACTCGATTATTAAACAAGAAAGGAAGTGCTCGTTGCTCGTTGGTTTGTTTTGCTTATTATGCGATGCTCAAAGCTCTTAAAAAATACGGTATAGCTGCACCGAAAATTACGACATTTCCTCAAATAGTTGCCTCATCAAATGTATGCAGACACATTAAATAATGGACTGGAAAACAGTGTAGAAATGGGATGGCGATTTCTTTCTTTTGGCTTGTTTGGCAGCCATGGAAATAAGAATGAGATAGGAAAATCCAAAAGATTGAGAAAATGTCTGTTAATGGGCATCGACTTGGTTTGAAAAGGCAAAATGAAATAAAAATTGGTCAGATTAAGGATAGTTGGACTGATCTAATTAGATCCTCGAAAATCCAAATTGTTATATGGATATTTTGGAGACATTTTATTGAAACATTGCAAAAAATAATCATCTTCACCTATTTGAAATTGCACATTACACTATATCTAATATTAAAATCCTATACTTTTGCATCTCGATGCACAAAATAAAACAAGAGAACTTACACATTTTAAACAGCAATTTTGTTTTTCTAATAGGCCCCACCCCGAAAGAAGTGTTGGCCCAGCAAAAAAATAGAGAAATATACAGGGAAAAGAAGAAGACGGAGCCCGTGGGAAAAAATTGCTCCGCGTCTCTAACATTTGTTCCCATTTAGAGAACCGAGGAGCACAAAAGATCTGTTGGTAAGTGTGTATTCTTTGTTCCTCCACATGTTTTCTTAAAGATTTGCCAAGTAGATAGTTATAGCTATTGAACTAGTTCTCTCCATCTTTTCTTTTCTTTGTACCAGGTCAAAGTAGAGAATTGTTAAAAAAAATAGTCAATGTACATTAAAAGATTTACTAGTCCCCCCTTCTAAAAAAAAAAAAAAAAAAAAAAATTATGATCGAAGGATGATGAGACAAACTCTAATGAGCTTATATTTTTATCGAAGATAATATTTTTCTTGACCAACAAGTCTATTCCATTGATTATTGATTGTGAGTTTTATTTTTATTTTTATGAATACGTGTCTTTGGAGGAAACAAAAAAGAATGTAAAATCTTTCGGCAATTTATTTCATATATAATTGACTTCGATGTATGCGTGATGAACCAAGATGTTGCTCTCATTTGAATAAGGAGTCAAGTGGCTTATATCCTCTACTTAATGATCATTCATGTATCTAGGAGCTTTGTATTAATTTTTGTCAATCCAAAATAATGATATCCACTTAATTTTTTCTTTTGTAAAAAGAAAAATATTTCATGCAATGTTTTGATTTAATCAAATTTCCTCTACTTAATAATTTATCTATAAATTTAATTGAGAACGTAGAAAAGAACTAGATCCGTTGGAAACTTGTCTTTTCGACAAAACAAATTCTTATGGAAAACAATAAAAAAATATATATTGCCTTTAATATACATGGAAAATCTACAATAAACAAAAACTAAACATAAGAAATTATTAATTATGGTAAGTAAATCATATATAGATGGACAAATCTCAAATAATGACTTAAAATGAGCATACTTTCTCAAATAAAGACATGAAGTGACCGTTATTTCAAATAAGGATCTGAAGTAACTAATAAGTCTCAAATAAGGACCTGAACCTGCTGACCGGCAAGCGTATAACATTTATGGTGGCTGGAATATGGGCAATTTTGTCCCAAAAATATCTAGATAGAAATTTACAAACCCTAAAAACAAAACCCCCAAACTCTTCATGTTATTCTTCTTCTACTCTTCATTTTTTACATTCTTTGTCCCCTCTCGTTTGGACACAACTCATATGCATTTTTTCGAACAAAAGAGACATTAACTCAGAATTCCGACAAAACAAGCAAAAAGAACACCATAAAACAAAAGAATTGCTCCTACCATCACCATCCTTGCTGCCATCTATGTGATATTCCACCACATGCCTGCGCCTTTTTGACATGTTGCTTCGACAAGTGACAACCACTTTGAATGAAGGAAGGATTGATTGCACCAATTTGAACGAAACTAGCCTCGGTTGAACGGGAGTGTGAATCAAAGTGTATGGAAAAACTAGGAAAAGATAATGAAAAATCGAGGCCCTCGTGTTACACACGAGTGTCTCAATAACGAAAAGATGGCTTTACTTAAGATTGAAGACAGAAAACAAAAGAAGAAGATGTGAAGAAACGAAGGCAAGGGTTTCTTGTTGTGTTTCAATTCGTGTTCCTTTAACAAAAATTTTTGGTGCTCCAAGCGAGAGAGGAAAAAGAATAGAGAAGATGAAGAGCAGAAGAAGAAAAACGTGAGAATGTAAAGTGTTTTTTTTAGGTCAAAAGAACTTGAAGAGTGGGGGGGGGGGTTTGTTTTTAGGGTTTGTTAATTCTATCTATATTTTTTGTGGAAGAAATTGCCCATATTCTGGCCACCGAAAATGTCACACGCTCACCGGCCGGCAGGTTTGGGTCTTTATTTGAGACTTGTTAGTCACTTCGGATCTTTATTTGGGATAACGGTCACTTCGAGTCTTTATTTGAAAAAATAGACTCATTTTGGATTCTTATTTGAGATTTTCCCTATATAGATATAAAAATAATAGAAAAAAGGAAAGTAAATAAATTTGGGACCACCAATATAAATTGTAATTGAATGAGAGAGAGAGCAATTTCCTATTTTTAATGAAAATTAGGTGGATTTAATTATATAAAGGGTACAAATAGCACCGCCGAGTAATTATCGTTGCATCAAAAGGGAATGTGAACGATCATAATCAAAAAACATATCTTCGGAGGCTGAATCTGTTTCTCTTTGACCGTTCTCACCATCCAAATGTGACAATCTCATTGGGGAGAGCGTTGTCGCACACTGAATTACACGACGCTTCAACCACCCACTGGTTTGAAGTTTGAACCGACCTTCCTAACAAAGAAGCCTCAAATAACTTTCTCCTTTTGAGTCTTGACGCTTTGTGGATTCTTATCTCCGATATTAGTGAATGTTAGTATGGACAAAGATGTGCTACTACTTAAGAGACACAAAAAGACCTTGTGATTTGTATAAATCAGTCAAGTTAGGTGTTTAGCATTTGTAGGTGGCACAAATCAATATAGTTTATATGAAATTGATAGGGTTCAAACAAATAGCTTTCGTTTCTTGAGTTGGAAATTTCTTGAGATTCCGATCATTCGTGGACCTCGAGTTGACTCTCCTTTATCCGTGAACTTAAAGTTGAACCAAGCCGGGCTGAGGTCCCCAACATTGGGCATGAGGACCTAGCACCCTTGCTCGGGACCCCCTGTGACGTGCCTCGATCCCTGGCGGTCAAGCTCCAAGGTTGGGATTGGGTCCACTGAGGCTGGTCTTATGATCTTGACGACTGAGCTCACATCCCTCATAGTCAAGCTCAATCACATGCAGCTGAGCCCCAATGCCGACGCTTGAATCTGAGGCATAAGATTGTATGAATAATGTTTTCTTCAAGGTGTGTTCGATAATTTCCCTATGATAGACATAATAAAATTACTCTTATATTATTCACAAAATGCAACCATATATAAAAGAATTCCTGAACAAGTCGCTTTGGCTTGCACTATTTCGACTCCCTCAATGACCGGATATACTTTATTTACACTAAAGAAATAAATTTGTTCTTAATTTTTCAATTACGATTTAAGTAATAGTCGCATTCCTTTTTTTTTTTTTTCACTTTTTATTTTTCTATTTAGAATCTAGTCGCCATATCTCGCCATCTCTATCTCTATTGCGGCACATCTTTGAAGAGGTCCACTCTCGTGCGCACAAATCTTGGATAAAAGATTTGGATTATCTTGACCAACAAACGGAGACTTTTCACGAATTTTTTTAATAGAAAACACTTATCACGTTAATATTTCTCTTAAAGATGAACTCTTATTCAGACATGAAAGTGATATTTAAGATTTTTTCCACATATTTAAATTCGAAATGTAAATTAATAAGTAGTGAGCATTTAATGCTCAACAAAAGGAAAAAAAGATAAATGAAAAGAAACTTAAGCGAATCTCATCTCTCTCAGGAAAATAAACAATGGATAAATGACGAGGCTCAATCTTTATGTATAGAATTGAATCGGGTTTTAAATTTATTAAATAATTCAATCGAATCTTGCACTTTTATCTATCAAAAGATAAAATTTAATTAAATTTATATAAATATGAGATATTCGATATTTAAGAATGTCTTGTCACATTACATAGATTATAGATAAATTGGACCAATATTCGTACATTATGATCGTACAAGAAAATTCTAAATAATGGCCCAAAGTAGACTAATTTTCTCAAATAAGGACCCGAATGAACTGTGTGTCAGATAAAGACCTAGTGAATCCATTTTCTTAAATAAGGACCCGAAATGGTTGAATCAATTCTAAATAAGGACCTGAGCTTATTGGTCAGCCAAATATTTGTCGGCTATCAAGCATGTGGCATTTTTGACGACCGGAGTTTGGGCAATTTTGTCTAAAAAAAATCTAGGGAAAATTAACAAATCCAAAAATGAAAACAAAAAAAACTCTAAGTTTTCTATAGTCTCCCCATTCCTTGTACCCATCTTCAAAGTCAAAGATGAAGTTCTCCCCATTTCTTGTACCCATCCTCCGCAAAGTGGAAGACCCAAATTCTCCGCTGGTTGAGGCATAAATTCAAAAACAAGAAGAAAATTATATGCTTCTTTCTTTGTTTGTGAAGACCCAAATTCTCCGTTGGTCGAGCAAGGCGAAGAGCGACAAGAATTGAGTTGCGACGATGACTGGGCAGCGATTTGGTTGAGGAGCAGCAGGGGGAGAAGAAAGAAGAAAAAGTAAACATTTAAATGAATAACCTAAACTTAATTTATTTACAATTTTCCATTTTTTCCATTCACAAATTTCTGATAAAATTGCCCCTATTTTAATCGCCAGTAGAGCTAGCAAAATGGGTCATAAACTCATATTATGACCAATTTTTAGTTAAATAGGTCATATGTGAGTCAAGTGAAAATTAAATATGAGTTAAAAATGGGTCTGAGAAAGTAAAGCACAAAAAAAAAAAAAAAAGATCTGAATGGGTTATTAGGAAACCTACTTTGAACCCATGGCCTTCATTCTTTAACTTTATAAAAATGTTTTTTTAAATAAAAAAATTGAAATTATAATTATTTTTTATATTTCAATTTTCTTTTCTTTTTTCTTTTTCTGTTTTCTTTCTTTTTCTTCCTTCTTTAGTCGGTGGTCGTAAAGCGATGGCTAACAACAAAGCCAGGCATGGCTCGAGCTCGCTGGCACATGAGCTCGAGGTCGCCAACGACTGGTAGTGAGGCCGAGGCCCTCCCCGATATCGGCGAGCTCGAGTCTCGCTAGATCCGTCGAGGCTTAAGCCTCATTGGATCAAGTGAGACTCGAGCTCGTGGGCATCGAGCGGGGTCTCGGCCTCACCAGATCCGTGAGATTAAGCCTCCCTCGACCCCGGTGGAGCCTCGGGCTCACCGGATCTGACAGGACTTGAGCTTGCCGGTGCCAGTGGGGTTTCAGCCTCGCTGGATCGGCGAGATCGAGCCTCGCCCAACTCCGACGAGCCTCGAGCTCACCGGATTTGTCAAGACTCGAGCTCGTCGGCATCGAGCGGGGCCTTGGCCTTGCTAGATCGGCAAGATGGAGCCTCACTTGACGCCAGCAGAGCCTCGGCCTCGTCGGATTGGGCGAGGCTTGAGCGTCGCCGATGACTAGCGAGACTCGAGCTTGCCAACATCAAGCGGGGCCTCGGTCTCGCTAGATTAGTGAGATTGAGACCCGCTTGATGCTGGCGAGCTCGATCTCATCTATGGTCGGTCGCCAGCCATCGTCATGGCTGGCGGTCGGCCGAAGAAGAAGAAAAAGGAAAAGAGAAAAGAAAAAAAAAAAAAAAAAATAATTATTAAAAATTAAAAATTATATTTTAAAAATGATAAAAATTATATTTTTTTAAAAATAAAAATAATTAAATATATATTAAAATTTCGCTTTGTTTCAAAAAATATTTTAAAAAGAATTATAAAAATTTTTCATTAAATTTGTATTGCATAAAAATTGTTAAAAAATTTATATTGCATAAAAATGTTTTAACAATATTTTTTTAATAAAAAAATCAAAAGATGAGCTTTTTTAGGTTTAGTTAAAAAAAATTTCATGTTATATTTTTTAGTTATTCAATGGTATGTTCACTTCAAATAAAAGAAGCATGTGCAGGGTGTAATTCTTTATAAATATTTCAATTTATAGGTTTTTTTAAAACTTTTTTATTTACTATTTTTTAATTTAATTTGAATTTTTAATCCAATTAGCATATAGTAGTTTAATAGGTTTTAGTAGTACAGGTCAGGTTGGGTATGGGTTGGGTATGGGTCGGGTCAGGTATGAGTCACTTGATTTACACTACATGGATATGGGTCAAAACGGATTAAATGAGTCAAATATGGGTCGATCCATTTTTGACTCGACCCAAACTCGACCTGACCCACCCATTTGACAGGTCTAATCACCCAAAAATGCATGTCAATGAGCTAAGGTCCTTAATAGAGATTAACTTGATCACGTTGGGTCCTTATTTGACATATAGTTTACTTCGAATTCGTATTTGAAATAATACGTCCACTTCGAGTCCTTATTTGACACAAAGTTCACTTTGAGTTCTTATTTAAGAAAATAGATTCACTCCGAGTCCTTATTTGGAATTTTCCTTAATCATACAATAAAAATTAATGTTCTCCAATTAAGTTTCGAAAAATCTTAGAGCGCGTTTGGTAACGTTTCTGTTCAAAAATTGTTCCAGGGAACAGAAATGGAAAAAAGTGTTTCTGTTCCGGGGAACAATTTTTTACCAGAAAAATGCGTTTGGTAAATTTGTTCCGGGAATGAAAAATGAATAGAAACACGTTTAGTAAATTTTATTCGTTTTTTGTTTCTTTTAATTTTTTAATAATTTTATTTATTTTTTCAAATTTTCCTTTCTTTTTTATTTTTTCTTCTTTCGGCCGATCGCCGGAGGCCCGCGACCGCCGACGGGCCGGCACTGGAGGCCCGCGACCGGTCGACGGGGCCGGCACTTGCCCGGCCACGGCGAGACTCGCCGGCCCCGATGAGGCCGAGCCTCACCGTGGTTGGGCGAGGCTCGGGCTCGCCGACGCGGGCGAGCCCGAGCCTCGCCTTGGCTGGGTGAGCTCGGGCTTGCCTAGATCCGGCAAGGTTGAACCTCGCCATGGCCTGGGTGAGCTCGGGCTCACCCGGCCAAGACGAGGCTTGGCCTCGCCGGGGCCCGCGACGCTCCGGCGAGGTTGCCGACCCTCGATGGCGTCGCCGGCTCTTGATGGCTAGTCGCCGGCCATGGCCGAGGCGGTGACCGACCAAAAAAAAGAAGAAGAAAAGAGAAGAGAGAGAAGAAGAAGAAAAAGTCTTTCGGAGCAAGAAATGATTTTTTTTTTTTTTTTGTTTCTAATTTTTGTTCTTTTTGTGTTCTGGGAACAAAAAATTTGATTTTGAACAAACACGCAAATAAATGCGTTTCTGTTTTTTTTTTTTGTTCCCAAAAACAAAAAAATAAAATTTCTATTTTTTAACAGAAATCAGGAATAAAAACATGCAGGCCCTTACTTTCCTCCTAAACCTAAGCTCTCTTCGACCCGCTCTCATTAAAAGGAGAAAATATTCAGTGGTTTCTAATCACCACGTCACTCGCCTACCTGGCGTGCGTGCCCCATTCAAATTGCGCCACGTGCCCGTGACGCGGAATTAAAAAAATTTGAATCCTCGCGCGCCTTTCTCTCTCCTGCACACTGAGTAAAGGACTGACACAAGTAACAATTAATGCGTTGCCTTCTCTCTCTCCTCTTTCTACAGATGAGGTCCTCCTTCACGACCTCTCTCTTCTGCAACAAAGGCCTCCACCTCCATCCTCTCCCTTCCTCCTCCTTCGCCTTTCCGGCTTCGGCTCCAAAAACCACCAACCGGCCTCTCGAACTCTCCTTTGCCTTTTACACTTAGTTCGATCCCGATTTCCGATTCGGATACGTCACCAAAGATTTTGAAGTGGAACTAGGCTGCAAAGAGGAGGTTGGATATTTCGGTAGTGGCGCCGCGTTTTGGAGTTCCGGCGACGGCTGCGAGAGATATTGTGGTGGAGGAGCCTCTCTCTCTTGTTCTTTTCTTCGGCAGAGGAGAGAGAGGAGTATGGCAGAGCCATTAGCCTTCAACTATGTTCCGGCGTATTCCTTTCCGTGGCCGGACTGGCTGGTTTCTCTAGTTTTGGTGGAAGCTTATGTTTAGTGTGGCTCGGACTTGTCGTGCGTGCTCCTTCTTCTTCGCCTTTCCGCCTCCTCCTCGTCTTTTTGGCTCTGGCTCCAAAAACCACTGATCGGCCTCTCAAACTCTCCTTCGTCTTCTACTTAGTTCGATCCCGATTTCGGGCTCGGATACGTCGCCAACAATTTTGAAGCATGAACTAGGCTACAAGGAGGAGGCTGGATATTTTGGTATTGGCACTAAGTATTGGGGTTCTGGCGACAGCCGCGACAAATATAGAGGCGGAGGGAGAGAGGACTATGGACAACATATGCCGGCGTGAAGACATATGATGTGCTTAAATTTCTTGTTTGTGTGCTTCATGATCCGGTGGGTCTGTATTTGCAAATGGTGATGCAAAAAAGTTCTATCATTCGTTTTGTTTTTCAGTTGGAGCCCTTCTTCTAATTTTTATATTTTTCTCGTTTTATATTTGCTTGTTCTTTTCTTAACGTGAGGATTATCCAGAAAAAAAATCTTCCTTGATCAATGTTAAGAAGTATTTCTAAGCAGTGTTGAATCACGAAGCTTGATTTTGGGACTTATACACAAAAATGCTGAAAAGAATTTGGAATTCGCTTTCACTTAGTCATAAAGAGCGGTGGTGATACTGCTGCAACAAGAGCCACAAATGTGATGCTTAAAGGGGATGATCAGTAGTTCAAGTTAATACTTTGGCCTTCCACAAGGCTATTCCAGATTAAAATTTCACCAATGATACATGATTAAAAAGAACAATGGAGTCATGACATTTTAAAAATCAAAAGTTACAGATTAGGCTCATCAACAATAGAAGTGATGTTGGGGGCATTGTCAAAAAAAGGAAGAGCGCATATTTAAGGAATGTGTCATTGGAGTACCACAAATATTTTTCTTGAGAATATGGGCTAAATTTGTGGGCACGTGATTTCCTCTCGTCAAGGATTTGGCCATATAAATACGGTCAACACAGGGAAGCTTATAGCGACCAATCTTCTTCAAATGATCAAAGCGTACATGGAAAGAATTTAGTATTAGATATGCCAAAAGCAAACTAACAAAGTAACAAGGCACCCATTTACTCAACCAAGGAAAAGAGAAGAATTCTTTCCAACTTTTGAAAGACAATCTTAGCGATTAAGCACAAAATTCCAAATAATAAAGAGGAGATATGGCCAATATTCGATGTTCACTTTGCCCAGCCTTTTCCACCGTTAGGCCTTGACGGTCACTGCTTCGTGCCGCCACAACATCACCGCTCCTCCCAACCAAGCCAAGTCCGCTTCATTCCATTCGATGCCATCGATGCGGCCACCATTGCAGCGACAAGTCTGAGCCACACTAAACATAAACTTCCACCAAAACTAGAGAAATCAGCCAGTCCGGCCAAGGAAAGGAATACGCCGGAACATAGTTGAAGGCTAATGGCTCTGCCATACTCCTCTCTCTCCTCTGCCGAAGAAAAAAACAAGAGAGAGAGAGGCTCCTCCGCCACAATCTCTCGCAGCCGTCGCCGGAACTCCAAAACTCGACGCCACTACCGAAATATCCAACCTCCTCCTTGCAGCATAGTTCCACTTCAAAATCTTTGGCGATGTATCCGAGTCGGAAATCAAGATCGAACAAAGTGTAGAAGACGAAGGATAGTTCGAGAGGCCGGTTGGTGGTTTTTGGAGCCGGAGCCGGAAAGACGAAGAAGAAGGAGGAAGGGAGAGGAAGAGAGGATGGAGGTGGAGGCCTTTGTTGCAAGAGAGAGAGGTCGTGAAGGACCTCATCTATAGAAAGAGGAGAGAGAGAAGGGAACGCATTAATTGTTACTTCTGTCAGTGCTTTGCTCAGTCTGCAGGAGAGAGAAAGGCGCGCTAGGATTCAAATTTTTTAATTCCACGTCATGGGCACGTGGCGCAATTTGAATGGAGCACGCATGCCAGGTAGGCGAGTGACGTGGTGGTTAGAAACCACTGAATATTTTCTCCATTAAAAGCCACAAAAGCCTAAATTCAAAATCGGTCCAGCGACCTGACCCGGAGCCCGAATTCCCGCGGAGGGCAAGGCCACGTCGGTCAACATTCGCGTTGGCCACTGCCTTCTCCGTCTTGACTCCTGGGCCCCACCAAACTTGAATGCTAAGCAGGGTGCACGTGTATGCTACAAGCCACGCGTCGCCTCCTCTTTCTTCGCTCGTGTCGCCTCGTACGTGCGGCTCAGTGGACACTAAAGTTTTTCAGTTGCCTCAGCATATAACTCTCTTTTTTTTTTTTTTTTTCCTTTCCTTATAAACCATCTTATAAGCCATCGTTAATTCTGTTTTTATTTGCATTTCGCATGAACAAGATTGTCGGACACAGAAACCGGGGAATGACAAGGCATGACCTATTCAACAAAAATGTTGGAATCGTTAGAACACTTTGTGAAGGAATTAAGTCCATTCCATTCAAGATGGTGGCTCTTCGTCATGTACTTATTCAACGTGATGGCAAAGAATGGTAGCTTAGCTTTGAAATTGCACCACAAAGTGTTGGAATTTGGATGATAATTTTGGAGATATTTTATGAATGATGCATGTTTCTTGTGGAAGATTAATGCCATTTTCTAAGAGCTCAGTATTGTCATTAGGGTAATTAAATCAATAAGATGGCAATAGTAAACATGATATTGAAGGAGACTAACGTCCGGAGTTCGAACCTCTTCACATGCATCATCATATCGGTTATCAATCTTTGATCATTACGTGATTGATTACTCCAATAATAGCAGTCCCTCCTAGCAATGGACTTACCAAGAAAAGCTATGCACACCAAACCCTTTAAATCGAGAAAACAAGAGAAACTGAAGTAGAGGAAAAGGAAGCAGATTACTATAGCCATAGCCACACGACACCAAACTAAGAACTTGTCACAATTGGCTTGATATCGATCGAAAAATTTGTTTGAGCATCACAAAAATCATTTTCTTTGTTTTTAGTTCCTTTCTATTTTCATTATGAAGGTTTTGAATAATAACCTTGGTTTTTTTTTTTAAATTATTTTCTTTGATATTCTGAGGAATTTTATTTCCTGAATTCCATTCACCTTAATCAACCCAAACTAGTTACAAGAGCTTGAGAGAGTGAGTCCAGCATGAGAGGATCAAGAAACAATTTTTTTGCGTGCGCGCTTCATGCATATTGACTCTATTTCGTAGTGCTTGATAAGGATTCAAACCCTTTATTCATCTAATTGTAATTGAATCACTTTTCTTGAATTCACCTATAAGTTTGAATCAATGTAGATTTTAATTTGCCAAAATTATTTTAGAGTCTAGTAGAGATTTATCATTTTTTCAAGAGTAGGCAATTTACTTGCAATTGATTATTTTTGTATATATATCTATAAATTTAATGTAAGATTTTTTTTTTTGGGGGATGGGAGGTTGGGGGGTGCGGGTGAACCCCGCCCTCCTCTCTTTTGCTAATGTAGGTTTTTAAGGCAGTTGAAGAATTCGATAGTCCTCTGAAAATCTCACAAACCCATTAATTAAAATTGCATTAACCGAATGATAATTTTTAAGAGGAAATTTTATTTTATTTTATTTTATTAATTAGTAATTATAAATCGCTTGAAATATTTAGTCGATTGGAAATGTTTTCTATGCGATGACGTGATTAATTTGTACATGTTCCAGTTGAGTGCTGTCTAGCTTTTCTTGATTATGTTTCTTTTTTTTTTTTCTTTTTCTAGTAGCTCCCTATGGTTGATGAGAGAAGCTTACATTAAAGTTCCTTCGGAGACATGTAGTCCAGGTCGTGATTTGTGCTTGGTTCAAGCAGCAACTGCTCAACGTTCTCCCTTTATAAAAGTGAGAAAGTAATCCATAAAATATCACATTTTATCAATTCAACCTTAAATCTTTCAATTGTGTCTATTAAATTTTAACTATTTTCACTTTTTGTCAATTGATTTAATTTAATTTGATTAATTTTGATTGGAAATCGCCGATGTGGACACCGGCCATCCCACATGACACGATCCCTGCCAGTTCTCAACCGGAATGACAATGGAGCGCAATAGCTATCTGATCCCTATGACCATTTAAGGTCATTATCTCAGTCAGAGTTCCCAAATATTTTATATACAAATAACTAATTATGTAGCTACAACAAAATTAAAGTATGATTAATGTATCATTAGGAATTAATGGGTGGTTTTGTATGATGGTGAATAAACATAGTCGCAGTACATTATGAACTGAAATGGATCATCATCACCATGCTGAGAAACTTATTATAATCTTCTTTGGGACTGTAGGGCTGGTTAGGGCCATTAATGGCCATGGAATCCAAATCCGGCATAATCAACTAGGGTACGTAGCAGAAAATAGAAAGGAAAAAGCTAATATTAAGGGTGAATTAGTGGCATTACTATATTTAATCAATGGGCCTCTATGAATAGGCAACATTCCTAATTCATAATATAGTATAGAAAATTATGAATTTACAGATTCATTTATATAATTTGGTTGCTATTCCGGGGGAGGGAGGGGGAGAGAGAGAGAGAGAATCCATGTTGGGTAAATTTTATTTTTATAATTTCCTGCTATGCGCTATCAAAAAATGATATGGTTAGTTGCAAGAAGGGAAATGGGCACGTGAGAAAAGGCATTATAAAAGAAAATGGATAGGTGAGGTTTAGTCACACAATTATTTTCACCTATTTTTAGTTTCTTTCACAAAATTTGTTCAATTTGACAAGAGAAAAACCAGAAAACAAGGCGATGGATATCGATGTCAACCCAGTTCCTGCAAAATCAGCTTCTAATCTTTGTTTTTTTTTTTTTTTAATGGGAGAAATACTGAAAATAGGGAGGAGGGAGGTGTTAATAGTCAATTTATTTCTTAATTTGCGAATTCTTCATTAAAGAATTCGTTTTTTTTTTTCCGGATTTTAGTAAAACCACATAACTTTTGAATATCCATTCAATCCTAAATCCAAATCTAATTAAATTGTTTCACGAAAAACTCAATTATATCGGAAAATATTTTCCGGGAATACGATTAGTTTTCCTTTATTTGGTGACATATAATCGAAATTCTTTTTGATATTTGGATATTATTGAAAAATGACTTTGATCTCATAACTTTATTTTAGGCAAAAAAATTAATTTTTAGATTTTAAAATTTTTATTTTGAAAAAATCATAAATTTTAATTATTTTATTTTTGTTTTCCTTTTATAAAAATTGGGCCAAAATCCGAGTCGTTGGATGTTCGAAGATTGAGAGGGCATTCCTTCTTGTTTTGCGACATGTGTGGGGTTTCGCTCATTGCGCGCGTGTCCGTCTTTTTCATGCTTGCGAGCGTGTGTCTCAAGCCTTATAATTACTCATTAGGGCTCCCAAAAATTTTAATTTTAATTTAATTGAAATTTTGTATAATCACTTGGGCCTTCGATTTTGGAGATAAAGGCTACTAATGTGTTTAATGGTTAAGTAATAGATTATGCAGATGATAAAACATGTAAATGATATTGTCAAAGTCTGAAAACTGCCAAAAGACTGAACGTAATACATGTTCAAAGTATATTATGAAGATTTCCAGACTTTTATGTTAAAGTTCGAAGATTGCTAGACTTTAGTGTTAAAGTCTGTTATACATTAAACTTTTGTCCATTTTGACAAATTCCAGACTGAACATGAATGAAGAACCAGAAGACAGACTCTATACTGAAGTTGAACTTATTCAGATTGTGTTCAGTCCTTAAAGTTAAATCTGTTCAGAAGCAGCTTATGTTTAGACTTATGTCTATATTGTAAAGTCTATTGTCCTTAGACTCTACTTTAGACTCTACTTCAATCTGAACACCCTTAGACTTTACGTTCAGAATGAGACATAAGTTCAAAATGTAGCGGATTCAGAATGAAGCATGTTTAAAATGAAACAACTTGAAAGAATGTAACACAAGCCCCAAACATATAACAACTAGTAATTTGGTTTGGATTTTACATCAAAATATATTTGATTGACTCAATCTAATTGATTGACAATTGGATCTTGAAGACAAAAACTCTCTATACGGAGAAGCTCTATTTACGGAAACCAATATTCTATTTGTATGGGCGATCATAATCAATTTGGGATTCTACTTCTATCACTCAACGGCTACCAAATCTTTTAGATACAGATCTGTTCAATGGGTAGATTGGAAGACGATCCTCTAAGATACTGTCCAATGGCTAGTTTGGAAGTAAATGAGTATTTAAGGAGATCAATGACCGATGAGCAAGTAAGAGATAGTGCGTAGATTTTATAATTCCAAAGTTTGAGTGACCGTTGATCATACACTTGTCTTTGGTGAGCTTAAACGTTTGTGATCGTGAGAGAACTACCAAAAGAGTGACTTAGTGAGATAGTGTGATCTACTACTAAGTGTTTGCATTCAAAGTTGTAATCTCTTGTTGATTACATAGTGGAATCCAGCCAGAAGGCTGTTAGCGTGGGAGAGTGAACGTAGACTTGATTTAAGCCAAACTACTATAAATTCTGCATTATTATTCTCTTATCTAAACTCCTTTATTTTGTTTGTAGGTCTATTTAACTGCTAAAGTTTGAACTCGCTCAAAGTCTATTGTTTATCAGACTTAGTTTCAAAAGTATGTTATTCTTCAGACTCCGTTTCAAAAGAAAAATATATCTACTGTTCTTTTGCGAAAATTTTTCTTCACACCTATTTATCCATTTCTAGGTGTTCATACTTGCACTTTCAATTGGTATCAGAGCTAAATGCTCGTTTTATTAAAATGTTTTTACTTTTGAACTAAAGATCTTTTATGGCTAGTATCTTGGCACCACGACTTATGGAAGGGAAAAGTAACACCAGGCCATCATATCTTGATGGAAATGAATATAACATGTGGAAGAATAAAATGAAAGCATTCCTAAGATCCAGAGATCCCTTACAATGGGATGTTGTGGAAAAAAGGAATCAATCCCACTGTTGCGTCTACATCAAATAAAAATGGCAAAGACAAAGAAACCAAACCCCCATGCTCCTATATCTCAGATAAAGATGTCCAAAAGAGAAGCTCTTGATGCAAAAGTTATTTATTCTTTATATTACGCCATTGTCTCCTGCTGAATATAACAGAATCTCTTCATGTGAAACAACAGAAGAAATTTGGGATAGACTTCATGTTACATATGAAGGGACTGATTGTGTAAAAAAGACAAAATTAAACTTCTTGCTCGACGAATATGAATCATTCAAGATGAAGCAAGGAGAGTTGATTAGAGATATGTTTAGCCATTTTACAGAAATTGCAAATGATTTAGCATATCAAGGTCAACCAATTTCTGCCCCAATGAAGGCCAACAAACTCTTGCGAGGTTTCTTAAAAGATTGGAATCATGTCAAGACCTCAATCTGAGAAACTCAGAGGATTATGCCACTTTCCGTTGATGAATTGATCAGCACTCTTCAATCCTACTAAGTGGAACAAATTGTTGATGAAGATCCTGAAGGTAAGAAGTCTATTGCTTTAAAATCTAACACTGATTCTGATGATACAGACTCAAAAATGACATGGATGATGAAGAATTTGCTTTTATGATTAAAAAAATTCAAAAAACTAAGTAGAAAACGAAGGAAAATTCAGTGGAAGAAGACAATACAAGCATAATGGGTAGAAAAGAACAATGAAAGAAGATGATAAGCAATGAAATATATGCTTGATGGCACATTCAAATTCAGACTCAGATTCGGAATCTGAAACAGACTCAAAATTAAAGTTTGACTTAGACACAGACTCAGAATCCGATGAGGAAATTGAGGTAAGTCATTCATAAATTCCTACTAAAGTTCTTGCGTATATAAATGAGCTTTGCTTAAATCTCAAATATTTTCTTAAAAGGATCTTCGAACTAAAAAAAGAGAATTCTTGGCTTAGGCAACAGGATCTTTCTCGAAAAGAAAAGTTTGAAATTTTGCAAAAAGATTTTCTGCAAACAAAAGAAAGTCGAGATTTACTTGTCAAAGAATATGATTTTTTAAAAAATGAATTTTCAAATATTTTGCTCATTGCGCACGTGTCCGTCTTTTTCACGCGTGCGAGCATGTGTCTCAAGCCTTATAATTACTCATTAGGGCTCCGAAAATTTTAATTTTAATTTAATTGAAATTTCGTATAATCCTCTTGGCCTTTGATTTCGGAGATTGGTTCGATTGGACGGCCCATAGTTGAAGAATAGCATCGTTCACGCTGTAGGGAAATCCCTTATGATACTTCCTTTTAAAATCCCACTATTTGATATAGTATTTAAATGGAGAAAGCATTTTCGTATTATAGTAAATGGCCGGCAATCCCACTGTATCTATTGACCCATGTAGACAAGCAATAATAATAATAAAAAAATACTTAAGACGTTATCATTCAAGTGAATATATAACAGTCCATCAATTTATAGTCAATGCACAGACGTAACGAACTATATTTCTTTTTCACGAACAGAACTGGTGCTCCCCAAGGTGATGCACTAAGACGTATGAATCCCTTATCCAACGAATCTTGCATATGCACCTTCTATTTAATATAACTAATGGTGGAATATGGGAGTTAAGAAAAAATTGAGAGAGAATATTTTACACTTAGTCCCCCATGTCTACTCTCAATGATCGCTCGACTGAGGATCGATCCACGATTGATTCGCACGGTGCATGGATCGATCCGCACGATGCAAGGTCAATCCACATGGTGCATGGATTGATTCCGCTCGATCGGGATCAATCACACACAGTGCATGGACTGATCTCACTCGACCAGGATCGATCCACACGGTGTAGGGATGGATCCCACTCGATCGGGGATCGATCCACGATCGATCCGCACGGTTTAGGGACGGATCTCGCTCGACCAGGGATCAATCTATACGGTGTAGGGACCAATCCCGCTCGACTGGGATAGATTTGCACGGTGCATGAATTGATCCGTACGATGCAAGGTTGATAGATCGATCCATGATAAGTTCTAAGCTGGGATAAGTACACTAATGGTGCCATAAGTTGTGTACGGCGCTCACTTTGGTGCCAAAAGTTTCCGCTGGATCACTTAAGTACCAAAATTTTTGAAAAACGCTCACTTTGGTGCCAACTCCGATCTGGTTGGCCGGAAAATTCGATGTGGCATTTTTTTTATTAATATTTGAAGCCGACGTGGATCGTCGGAGAATACAATCAACATGCAAACAATAAAACGACGTCGTTTAGCGTCTTTTCCCCCAAATTCGAGTAGAATTGGAAATTGAAAACCCTAAATCCCCAATTCGACCAATTCGAGTGCATACTTTGATTTTCTCTCAAAGTTATCAGCTCGCTCTTGTGAATGGAGAGCAAAAGCTTCAGCAGCGGCTCACATTCCTATAAAAAAAGCGAATTAGATGGTGAGCGTTACTGTTATTATGGGTTATCGAGTCCGAGAAGAACATTTGGGACTCGGTTGAATCCTGAGAGAAGATTCCATGGGTGCGGCAGATATAAAGAAGGCTCGAAGTACAAATATTTTAAATGGGTTGATAGGAAATTCTCTAATTGATCGACAGAGGTGATCCTAGAGTTACTTGAAGGCCGAAATCAACCTCCACTTGCGTTAATGGATGAGTTGGAGGATGTCGACTCAATGCAAGCTCAAATAAAGGGTTTAACATCTTTGGTCAACCATTTGAAGATGGAGGTTTCAAGGCTGAAAATTGAAAGAAACTTTTATCGAGCGTTGATTGTTCTTATTCTCTTGTGTAGTTTATTCAAATGTGAAGTTAAGTAATGAGAATAAGTTTGTATGTCTACCATAGTCGAAGTTTGTATGTCTACCATTTTTGTATGAAGTAGAAGATTTTGTTGTAATCCATGGTAGAAATGCAAGGTTGGAGTTGGAATGTATTAATTATAAGCACTTCAGAAATGCAATGTTTGCTTGCTGCATTTTTTATTTGCCCTCCTAATTTGTTTTAAGAGAACTATACAAAGTATTAGTGATGTCAAGAACAGAGCAAGGAAAGAGAGTGTCGAGAACAGAAAGAAAGTTTCGAGAACAGAGCAAGGAAAGAAAGTGTCGAGAATAGAGGAAGGAAAGAAGCTGACGAAAGTGAAGAAAGCAACAATAGAGATTATAGCACGTGTAGCATGTTTACATTAAGGAATCAGTATTCAGTTTAAGAGTGAAGTCAAACTTTTTGTTTTCGTTTTCAGTTAGTTAGTTGGTTTTCATTCTGTTGTTATCCTCCAAATCGATATAAAAACTGATGAGCCAAGAGTAAACAAGTAGAAAAGTTTTTTGATGCAAGCAAGCTCTCATTGAATAAGAATACACTTTTTCTCTCTACATCGTTTTTCATTTTTCTCCCTCTCATTTCCATTTTCTGTTTTGTTCATCAAATCTCTTCAAGCTGATTTGTTGGTTTGCTGCAATTGCAAACTATGCCGAAATGGAAGGTTGGAGTTGGAATGCATTAGTTTTGAGCACTTTTTATTGTTTAGTTGTATATTGGCAATGTTTGTTTTGGTTAGTTTTTGCTTCAAATAGAATAATTGCTGCATTTTTATCGTTGTAATGGTTTGTTGGTTTGCTGCAATTGCAAACCATGGCAAAATTAAGGGATGGTGGTAAATTAACGATTGATCATTTCAGTGCTAAAAGTTGTAAACAGTGATCACTTGAGTGCTAAGTTTTTATAAAATTGATCATTTAAGTGCTAGTCGCGATTACAAAGTGATCACTTCAATTGCACAAGTTGTAAATAGTGATCACTTGAGTGCCAATTTCAAACTTGCACCAGTCGTGGTGCATCCTGCATCTTGTTCTTGCACCAGTTGGCTTGCTGGTGCATCTTCTTGCAACACAATAGCCTGCAACGAGATGCACTAGCACCCAAAACTGCATCTTATTTCAGCACATACAACCAGAGCCCCACGATAGCATCAACGCAACAACGACATCCTATTCTAGCACTATTGAATGAAATCGACAGATAGCATCAACGACTTCAACTAGCAATACTATATGCACACATTCAAATCTAAAAATAATAGCAACCTCATAAGAACATTGCACCAACAACAAAATATACAGAAACAACTATTGTCATTGATATTTATTGATTGTTCACAAAAGAAAAGAAAAACATGGACTTCACTCCCTAATAACTGAAGGTTCAGCACCCTCTTAAAAAAATCAATGGTAATATGGAGGCAGCAACTACTATCAGTGATATAATATCCAGCACCCTCCTAAAAAAAAAAAAAACATAAAAAGATGCGACTATGTCCAGCACCACATAAAAATAAACATAAACTATGTCCAGCACCCTCCCATCAGTAGCATCACATAAAAAGAGACCAAGTCCAGCACCTTCCTATCAGTCAATATGGACAACACCCTGATTTCCTTTTGTCTTGAGGCTTTGAATTGATTCATAATCCGAGCACTTTTTCGAACTGGATGTGTAAGTTCTTTAACTGGGTGTTTGATCACCTCCTTTTTCCTTGTTTTTGACGGTGGCTATTCTTGTTCTAGCACGTGTCATGTGTTGGTCCATATCATCACTATCGCGCCCAATCGTTGGTTGAGATGGAACTGGTGTTGGGTTCTATTTGGATGGCTGTTTTGCAGCTATTCTCACTGTCTTCTTCTTTGGAGCACTCTTCTTTGGTTGCGCCCTTGATTCTTGAGTTGGCCCACCTTGAGAGAGAAGTACCTCCGAAGTTCTCCTAGGCTACAAGAACATAGCGATATTGTCAACCAAGTGAATTGAAGTACAACAAATTAAATGCATGAGGCCTACAAATCTTACATTCAAAATAGTCATTCCAGTTCGTTCATATGTGTAAATCCCATAACCATATAGCCTTAATATTTTTCCAATAGCCCCTCTTGTTCGCTGTGGTGCATCATTTTCAACAGCAACAGATGGGGGAGCAGCCTCTGCAACTTGCGCAATTACTTGTCTTTTCACTTGAGAAACACATAACAAATTTAAAATTCAGCCCATAAAAGACAAACACAGCAATGTACAACTTACATGAACTTTTTTTCTTCTCGTTTGCTCAACGGTGGACTCAGTTGTTGTTGCTATCTTGCCTATTCCAGTCCCTGCCCCTACACTTAAGCCTACAACAGGGCCTTTTTCTGGCTCTTTAGAAGGCCTTACAACAATGTACTATATCAGGATCATGACCAACTACAATGAATAATTAGACATCTACTCATTTTTATGGTGGAAACAAATGGAGAAAACTTATCAAATTACAAATGCATGATAGAGGAAAAGCACAAAAGAAGCCAATGCACATGGTCAACCATCAAACTCTATCGAATAGGAAATGTAAAGTTACTAAAGTAAAGATGATACTTACCTTACAGCAGGGCTTTCTGTTTGCCCTTCAATAGGCACTACTGCAGGGCCTTCTGTCCTATCTTCACTAGGCCCAAAAGAAGCTCTTCAGTAGAGCTTTTTGTCCTACCTTCAGCCATTACATCTTGCTGTTGATGATGCCTTTTCAGCTCACAACCTTTCTTATTGTGCCATTCCTTGCGGCAATATGAGCATTTCATCTTTGAGCCAGTCTTACTCATCCTTTGACTTGATGCCTCTTCCTGTTGCATTCTTCTTTTCTTTTTTGGCCTTCCAATTTGCTTCTTCAGCCGCAAAGGTAGAGGGCTTTCATAATTTGTTGGCTCCCAAAATTTGTTGTTTCTGATAGGCTGCATCATGAATTGGTATGAAACAAGGTATGGGCTTTTTTTGTACCAATCATATAGGTAATCATCTGGATTTTCTTGCTTTATCTGAATAGCACAAATTGCATGGGCACAGGGAATTTCATTCAGTTGCCAGACTCGGCATGAACACTTTCTTCTATCCAGGTTGACAACATACTTATCTTGATTTTGAATAATCTCACATCCATTATCTCCATTCCAAACTAGATGGCAGAACCTACTAGCAGTAATGTTTGCATCCAATCTCTTCATTATCTTAGGGCCACAGTCTCTAGTCCATTTCGTAGTCTCATCTCTTTGCCTATGTAGTCTAGTCATCACCATCACTCGAATATCATCAAGCATGCTGATGATTGGTTTGCAACTGACCTCTAAAATTCTGCCATTAAAAGCTTCGTTGAGATTGTTATCAATGATATCGCATTTGAACTCTTCGCTGAAGAAGGCCCGGCACCAGTGCTTAGCTTCTGTCTGGAAGAGTGCATCAAAACCTTCATTTGTTAGCTGCAACAATCCTTGTTTGGCTAATCTAAAATCAGCCATGTTGGTACTCTTTGCCATCTGCTAGAACTGCTTCTGGAGCCTATCTCCTTTAAAGTTCTTTGACCAGTTTGCATATATGTGCCTCGCGCACATTCTATGCTCAGCATGTGGCATCAACTCAGCCAATGCAGGAATAAGTCCCTACAAAAATTCAAACCAATAAATTCAAGTCAGGAAAAATATGCAAATGATTAATATTAAAAAGGAGTGAATTAATTGACAATGAAATTACCTTTTGCTGGTTGCTCATGAATGCACATCCTCCCCATCGGTTATCTCAAGGTTAGCTATTAAATTTTTGAGAAACCAAGACCAAATATCCTTGTTCTCTATCTTCACCACCGCCCAAGCTATCGAAAACATTTGATTATTGGCATCTCTCCCCACAGCAGCCAACAACTCCCCCTTACACAAACCCTTTAGAAAGCATCCATCCAATCCTATAACTCTTCTACAACTAGCCAAGAAGCCTCGTTTGTATGCATCAAAACAGACATAAAATCTATCAAATCTATGCCCAAGATCAGGGAGTGGCCTCTCCACAGCCTCTACATACACCCTACTAGATGAGTTTTGAAACATGCATTCGCCAGCATAGTCCCATACCTGCGCATATTCTTCTTTATACCCACCCATCGGTATTTTCATCACCCTCATCTTAGCTCTCTTGCATTGATTCATTGACACATTAACCCCTACTCGCTCCTTCACTAACTGTTGAAATTGAGGACTCTTGATCCCGGGCATTGCTTTGATAGTGTTGAAAAAATACTTCGATAACTACACACTCATTATCCTTTTATTGTTAAAAATAATTGGACAAGTATGTTCCTCCTGCAATGACCTAATCTGGAATGACCCATTCTTACTTAGCGCGCTATAGAGCTTCCATGGACAATTGGTTTGTGATCACTTAGCTCTCACAAATTTCTTCGCGTTTCTAATGAATTTAACACTCCTCTGTTCTCCAATGGAGTTCTTCACAATAGCTTCCTTGAACTGTTTGGCATCGTCAAATCTCATGCCCACAGACAAAATAGGTTTATCAACAGTCGGATCATAGCAAGGTTACTTACTTTTTCTTGGACGAGCAGGTTCTTCATCATCATTGTCAAGCTCATTCTCCGAACCAGCAACTTCATCACCGCAGCTTTCTTCATCTTCATTTCTATTACCTTCAGCTGGAACCCCATCTCCATTTACTCGCTCGGGCCTCTTTACTGAAGGTGCAAGTTTTTTTCTCAGAAATTTCCTTTGCTTTTGTCTTGATTGTGCGAGTTCATCATCATCTTCATCACTTATGAAATTTACTGAAGCAAAATATTCATCTTCCGATTCACTGAATAAAGCAATTTCCCATTCTAATCCAATGAAGTCCTCATCGCCCAAATCTTCACCCAAGCTTTCAGGACATGTCACTGTTTGTTCATCTCTATCAATGTGAGTTCTCTCCCTTTCATCCCCGACCTGATTACTCGCTTGAATAGGATTCCTCACTTCTCCTCTTTCAGTGGTGGTCTGCTCATCCCCATCCTCATGCTCACCATCCTCATCATTATCCTCATGCTCACCATCATTATAATACTCAACATATACCTTAGCTTCTTTGCCGTGAAGATAATAGTAAATGATATCCTTAATACCGTTATCGTTATTAAAAAATCTCAACACATCCTTCAATTCTTTCCCAAGAACATAGTAATGTAGTTTTTGCACTTTGCATCGTAAAAAATACACCAAATCCCTTAGAAAATCAATATATGATGGCTTCCGAACATTAACATAAATAATACCTTCATTTCCATCAGTATATTCTCGATCATCGGTACCAATAAGAAACTCTCCACCATAGCAAACAATGATGCCTACCTGATTCGCGTCCATATCGATGCTGCACCCAATTAAAAAAAAAAAAACAAATGTCATTACTTGTTGGGACCACATGACAGAATCAGCAACTTCACATGGAGGTTCTTCTCATTTTGTTGTCAAGAAACAAATGCAACTAATCTCCCCAATTCAGTGCTTTTACAGAAACAAAAGAAACCAAGTTAGATAATTAAAGTGAGGTCCCACCACCCATTTTTCAACTCAATCACATTCATTCCCCCTGTTTCCCCCATAGAAGCAGTCCAATTAATTAAATAAATTCGGTCCCACCACTGTTTCCCCCCAAGTCGAGCCCCATTTTCCCCTCCGCGTCCTATTTTTCTATTTGGTCCCCACAAAAGAAAGGGAACGAACAACGAAACCCTCAAATTTTCTATTCGGTCCCCACGACTTTCCCCACAACTTTCCCCCTGAGCCGAGCCCTCAATTTGCCCTCCACGCCCTAACTTGCTCGTTAGAACCCTAAATTTTTTAGTAAATTGACAAACCTGAGTGAGTGACAGTTGAGGACGTAGCCAGTGAATGATCATAAACGACGGCGTAACTACAGCGGAGGCCAAGCGACGGCGATCGAGTGATGACGGGCGAGTGAACAACGGTGGGTTAGCGAGCTACGGCCGGCGGCATCGAGCGAGAACCCTATACAAACACCGTTTTTGGCCCACATCGTTTATTATCGTATTGAATCCACTATACGACGATCGTTTTGTAGGTAATCCACGTGGAATGGTAAAATATATCGTTTCTTATGAAGAAAAGGAAACTGCGTCGTTTTATGCCATCCATCGTGGACAATATTAAGAGTTGTCGATTTTTTTTTTAAATATAAATGCCACGTAATTATTTTGGCCGGAATTTCTCGTCGATGGCACCAAAGTGAGCGTTTTTTTTCCGATTTGGCATTTAAGGGTGCGTTTGGCTGGCACCTGTTTTTGTTCCTAAGAATAAAAAAGGAACAGAAACGTGTTTGGGTGCGTTTTGTTCCTTTTTTGTTCTTTTGTTCCCAAAAACAAAAAAGAAACAGAAATAAGAAACAACAAATTTGTGTTTCTTATTTTTGAAACAAAACTGAGAAACACTTTTCTATTTTCTTCTTATTTTCTTCTTCTTTTTTCTTTTGCTGGTTGCCGGCCTCGGCCATGGCCGACGACTGGCCGATGAGGGCTGGCGGCCTCGCCCAGCCACGGCGAGGCTCGCCGGCCCCCGACAAGGCCGAGGCTCGCCGTCCCCCGGCGAGGCCGAGCTTGCCCAGCGGCCAGCGAGGGTCGGCCTCGCTAGATCTGGGCGAGTCGACGTCGCTCGGCGATGGCCCGGCGAGGCCGAGCCGCCGGCCGCGGGCGAGCTCGGCCTTGCCGGGGCCGGCAAGCCTCACCGTGGCGGGCGAGGCCGCCGGCCCTCGTCGGCCGGGTCGCCGGCCATGGCCGAGGTCGACGACCGGCCAAAAGAAGAAAAAAGAAAAAATGAAAAAGGAAAAAGAAAAAAAGGAAAAATAAGAATAAAATAAAATAAAAATATTAAAAAATAAAAGAAATAAAAAAATTATACAAATTTACCAAACGTGTTTCCGTTTATTTTTTATTCTCGGAACAAGTTTACCAAACGCATTTTTTTGTTCAAAAATTGTTCCCCGGAACAGAAACACTTTTTTCTATTTCTGTTTCTTGGAACAATTTTTAAACAGAAACGCAAACAAACGCACCCTAAGGGATCCGGCGGAGACTTTTGGCACTAAAGTAAGCGCCGTACACAATTTATGGCACCATTAGTGTACTTATCCCGTTATAAGCTACAATTTGATAGAATATGAAGTGATTTTGCAATCAACCCATCAATAAGTAAAGCCATGCATTTACAACGCACTAATGATATGTTGGCTTTGTATCTTGCTTCGTGGACTAGTTTTTGAAATGTAATTAATCTGGCATTACAAAATAATTTATGACCTTATATGTTTCTATTATAAAATAAAGACAGGTTCCTTCTTGTTATTGGCATCCTATGTACTCTGCTAAGTACGGACTTTCAAATTTCTTTTTTGTTACAGAGAGACATCTACCTTATCATTTGTATTCGGTTGATAAATAAATGCCAAAAATAAAATGGGTCATGTGGTCCACAAGACTACTAAGGTCAGCCACGATGGAGGCAATAGTGTTGGGATATTCATTTTGATGTATATTTTGTAAAGCAACTTTGAAGTGAAATGAAAAAGGAAAAACAAAAAGAAGAATAAAATAGAAGGGAGGGCGAGCAAGGGTAGCTAGGCAAGCTTTGCCGGGGACGACCATAGGCAACCATTGACAGCGACCAAAGGCAATTGTTGACTGAGGTCCCGTAAAGCCAAGGAAGGTGACCCAAGGGGTTGCATGACCTTGGCAAGGTGAAAAGGCTTCACCGGCAATCAATCTCATTGATTTTAGGGTTCTTGATTTGGAGATTTACAGCATTGGAGCTTCACTAGTGACCAATCCTATAGACCATTTGAGCCCTTTGACTGTCTGCAACCTAGGCAATGATCATCGAGGGTGCACGAAGCCAAGGACACACAACACCGAGCTTACATGACCGATGCAAGAATTGTTGGATAAGGGATTCACATGTCTTAGTGCATCACCTTGGGGAGCACCAGTTCTGTTCGTGAAAAAGAAAGATGGTTTTTTGCGTTTGTGCATCGACTATCGTCAACTCAATCAGGTGATGATCAAGAACAAGTATCCGCTCCTGAAGATTGACGACTTGTTTGATCAGCTACAAGGAGAGTCAATATTTTCTAAGATCGACTTAGGGATAGGATATCATCAGTTGAGGATTAGAAAGGAAGACATACCGAAGTCAGCGTCGTATTTGATACAGCTATTATGAATTCACTGTAATGCCATTTGGTAAATCCCGCAATGAGCTTATGTATTAATTGAACGCCCTAATGGTGGAATATGGGATCGACCTTTTTCTTAACTCCCATATTAACTGAAGGCCCTAACGGTCAATCACGAAGGTTCAAATCGAGGATTCTTGGCCAGGATTGGATGTGTGCATCAACGAACCATCTTTCTTTTTCACGAACAGAACTAGTGCTCCCTAAGGTGATGCACTGGAACATATGAATCCCTTATCCAACAATTCTTGCATCTGCACCTTCAGTTCTTTCATGTAGATTGAGAGAATATTCTCTCTCAACTTCGGTAGTTGATCTCAGATTGCATACGACATTTCCTTTGTGCTTGCGCATGATAACTTATAACTTGTCATGCTTGGTGAGCCAGTCCATGCCAATTATCACATCGAAATCATACATGGCTAGGACTATCAAGTCTATCTTCCCCTCTCGCTCACCAATTGCTAACGTGCAACCAAGACAACCCATTGTAGCTAACACCTTATCTTTTAATGGTGTTGATATACTGACCACTGACTCCAATAACTCAGGAATCAATCCTACCAACTTAACATACTGCTCAGCTATAAATAAATGAGTAGCTCCAGGGTCAAATAAAGCATAAGTAGTGTGATCGTTCAGCGAAAAAGTACCTGTAATCACATCAGGCGCATCCTCCGCCTATTCGTTGGTGATAATGTATGTCCTTCCTTGAGTTGGAGGTTTGAGTAGTCCACCCTGCTGTCAATGATATGTGCGGTGGGTTGTTGGACGTTAATACAAACGACCCCTTAACAAGATCCTATTTAATGAGTTGACAATACATAAAAATGAACTTTCTATGCCCTTCAAGTGGCAGGTGCCTATAAAATTATTTGTTATATCTTTTATGTATGGGTCACAATCACGAGATTCCTACAATCAAGGGACCGTGCATGATGGAGGAAAACCTCTCAAGATCGCCTAAGGTTCCCACAAGAGCTTCCGGAACATTCCTAGGGATAAACGATATGGTAATTGCGCCAAGGATCTAGAACTCTCTTGGCATAAATGGGTGGTAGGTTAGAAGACATGATCTTGTCCGTCCCATCGAAAAGCAATCTATGGTTGTAATCCGAGGGTCTCAAGTATAAGAAGGGGTACCCTCCCCCTCATTGTATCTATCCAATCATTTCATAATTAAAATTCCTTTCCCTTTGTTTAGAGCTTCTCTTTCTAAAAATTCTCTCTCTAAGATCCCATGATCTCGATTCTAAATAATCAACTACGACATATGCCTTTCGTATTTCGTTTTCCTCTATCCTTTCTTTCATCATTTTATATACTATGCTTAAAAGCCATTTTGAAGGATAATCATGTGAGTCTATCTTCTGAAAGTTAATTACATGAATATATGTGCTTAGTATGTGAATTATATTACACAACAGTGACAAGTGAACTATATTACACGACAGTGACAATGTGCTTCCTTGTACAATCTAGATTTTCTTCTTCTTTTTCGACTTGGAAATTAAAGGTGTCTATTGAGATAAAATCCGCCAAAATACACTACCCACTAGCGAATATATGTTCAAAAGAAAACTCTTACATTACCCACTTTGCCCTTTTTGTTGCCAAGCCTCGGAGACCAACTGTTTATGCGATTGGACAAAGGATCCAAGACTTAACATTAGGGTATCTCCAACAAGTATAGCCAGAATTGAAACTGGGCCACACTAGAAAATGCAAAGACATACCTACGTGGGAGATGGTCGCCAGAGTACTCTGGCTGGTGTGGAAGGCGCAAAATTGCTTTGTGTTCTAGTCGCAGAGACATAAACCATGCACAATCATTGATGATGCAGTTGCCCTGAACAACTCCTTTGTAAGGTGGCACCATCCTTGATGAATTCGAACAAAGGCAGAAGCTCGGTACCTTGGCAATGAAACTAGCAGAGAAGGTGCTCTGCAATTTAATGTCGTGCTCTGTTGCCAGGTTATGTCGCGACAACTCCTACTTGCTAGTTACTGGATTTTCCATGGAGGAGTGAGTCCCGTTTGCTTATGCTATATCTGCGATTTAATGTCGTGCTCTGTCTGCTCGTGGAGCATCGGATTCCAAGTACCCTATTTTTGCTATGTCCGAGTTGAAAGGTCAGCGGTTGAGGACTAAAGGCTTATTGATTATGGACATAATTGAGATCGAACATTCTAACCCCGGCCAAAATCATGGACAAGATCATTTTCAATGCAAAACGGAAAGCGTTTATTGGTTAAGTGGCAATGCTTCTAGAAAAAGGACCAAAGACAACAAATTACCTGTTAAGCAAAGTAGGCCCGTCGTTGATGGAAGCTGTTGGGAAATTGACAAAAAAAGAAAACCTAATTACTGGTCATAATTGATGGTTTGGGGGTGTTGGCTCACCCTATAAAATTCAAGGCGAGAGTTGCAAGCTTAGCATCAACACCGTGCACCTTCTCTTTCACCTCCAATGACCTATCCTCAATTCCAATAGTCAAAGCACTCGCTTGGGCCAACTTATTCTCAGAATCAAGCTTTATTCGGTTCGGTGATCTAGATCTGGGTCGCCGCTCCGAACACCAAATTCGATGCGGCCATCTACGTGTAGCTGATGATGAAGTCGACAACAAGGAGTGGCAGCTATCGATGGTGGTCATGGTAGTGGTAGCGGTCCTCTGTGCGGTGGCACTGCTTGCCAAGCTGCACCCACCTCAAGCGGTGGCCAAATCCACCAAAGCTTACAAATTTTTTAGTGCAGTCTCGCTTTGGTGGTGTCATTTTATATGGTCCTGCTTCTCATGAACGCCCTTCAGAAAAAGCAGCCTCTCAGATTCAGTGATCTAGCTGTTCATATGATGTGGGCTGCGTTATCCTAACGGCGGCCACACATATGATTCCCACATTCTTAGTTGACCACCACTACAAAATAAACTAGTCAACTGTGATATTCGGAGTTGCCATTATTAATTGGCTACTAGTATGGGTCTGTCTGCTCATCTGGGCACTTTGGTTGTACCATAAATTGTGGCATTGAAGTGGGACTATTATTTATTATTGTACTGAAATTTTTATTGAAATAATAAATAAGCACGTGTTTCGGATACGGCTTGGGATGCGGCTGAGGTGACGGTACCCTCCAGGTTTATTCCTGTTATAAACTATTGAAGTTATGGGAAGAAGCCTAACTCTTTCGTTGAAGAAACCCTACAGGTCCACCTGGCTTACTTTTAAGGGGCGATAACGATGCATGAACCTGCATGTTTCTGGGACATGCCCACGAAATGACTAATGTAATCAGGTCCTGCTAGTCCAAAATTGAGGTCGCATTTGTAGCCTATTTTCGTTCTTTTCTCTTATAGTATTTGACATTTAACCAGTAGTTATAGCACACATTCGAAGTCATCACAAATTATTATTATTACTAAAATATTAACAGGTAGGCTTGTTAATGACTCTCATGTGCTTACTTCTTTTGCACACGTGATTGCCACCTACCCAAATTATAGGAATTTGCTTGTTGGCTGAGTTAGAGGTAGATATGGCTCTTTCTTGCAATTGATGTAATCTTTTCTCCATTCACACTAGAGCCAAGTACCTCTAGTGTCATATCTTAGGTTGAATTAATGCATTTCGGTGATTGATATTAAAAGTTCTATTGACATGATTGTTAATTCCACAATGACAAAAAAGAAATTTGTCCACATAGTTTGATCATATAAGAAATATACTTGGAACAGAAAAATTTATGAATATTTCGATATCTTTATAATAAAGAGAACATAAGTCTATTTATAGGTTTTAGAGATAACTATATAAGGTAACAAGATATTATGATTTCAATCATAATCAATTAGTGATGTGCGGAATCAAGAGAGATATATGTACAAAACTGAGAGATTGTAGAATCAAAGGAAATAATCTATATATCTCTAACATAGGAAAATGTTTTAAAGAAATATCCAAATAATCTCTAACATCCCCAAAAACTCAATGTGCAAAAAATAAGTTAACTTGAGTTTGGATAAATATTTGAAAACACTTGAGTGGATCACCTAAGCAATTTAGTGTACTGAAGAGAGAACCAACTAATGTTGATATGGTTGTTTATGTGGTTGTTATGTGTTGTTGGGGTTGTTGTGCAACTAGACCTGTTAAATGGGAAGGTCGGATTTGGGTTGAGTGAATAGGGTCTGACAAAATATACCCATTTAACTCGTTTTGACCCAATTTCATGCAATGTAAATCTAGTAATTTATAGTCAACCCAACTTATATCTAACACACACTCAGCTCGAGCCATATTGTTAAAAACCCTCATATTTAACCTAACCTATGAAAAATCATACTTAAACTAAGATAAGAGTGCAGAGTGAGCGAGCGTGAGATTGGGTGAAGGCGAGAAAGAATGAAGAGAGTCATAGAGGTTGGTTGAGTTTAAATAAGTTGTAAACCTGTTATGACCCATTTAACACCCATACTATGTTTAAACCCATTGACGAACTATTTACTTATTATAATTAACCCATTTATAATCCGTTTAACACCCATATGGGTGAACCAATGGGTCAATGATCCATTTTGATTGGTCTATGTGCAAGCTACACGGCAAGAGGTTGTTATTGTGGCAAGATGTTTTCGTTACGATAGAAGGTTGGTTGTCATGACAGGAGTCTATTGTGGCTATTGTGACAAGATATGTGACAACATTATAGGCTGACACGGCTATAGGATGAGATAGACAACATTGAGAATTGACTTTAGAGAGGGATATTTGTAGTTTTTAGCCAAAAAGAAGATGACATGACATACGAGATTTACATTAGGTTGTGCATGGTTGTGCATTGAGGGTGAACTCAGGAGTGCATCAAGTACGATGTACACTTGTGATCTCCCTTCACTTTATTTCGGTTAGACCATTTATCTTAATATCAAAGCTAGTCAATTTAAGTCAATAAGTGAAGGGAGATCACATGTATATAAAAAGTATATAAACCATGTTGTCAAAAGTATGGATGTTTCAACACTCTTTGAAAAGAGTGCAAGAAATTGAATTAATGAGGGCAATGGAAAAATTTAACTTTGATATCATGGGAACTATCCAAAAATTTTGGCCTCTATGATGTCTAATATTATCACTTGGTTCCCTCTCTTCTTTCTCATCCACCCCAATCAAGTTGTTGTGTTAAGGAGGATCCCCATATTCAATTCAGCAAGCTAAATATCTATTTAAGCAACACATAACGTCATGCGCATTAAATTGAATGTTTATCCTATGGCGCTTCTCTTAGCAAAATGGCACCCTTATTCATAGGGAGTAACGCTACCGTCACCTCAGCCACATCCCAAACACGTGCTTATTTATTATTTTATTAAAAATTTTAGTACAATAATAAATAATAATCCCACTTCAACGCCACAATTTATGGAACAACCAAAGCAACCGGACGAGTAGATAAACCCATACTAGTAGCCAATTAATAATGGCAACTCCGAATATCACAATTGACCAGTTTATTTTGTAGTGGCGGTCAATTAAGAATGTGGAAATCATATGTGTGGCCGCCGTTAGGATAACGGTGGCCCACATCATATGAACCGCTAGATCATTGAATCTAAGAGGCTGCTTTTTCTGAAGGGCGGTCATGAGAAGCAGGACCATATAAAATGACACCACCAAAGCGAGACTGCACTAAAAATTCTGTAAGCTTTGGTGGATTTGGCCACCGCTTGAGGTGGGTGCAGCTCGACGAGCAGTGCCACCGCACAGAGGACCACTGCCACTACCATGACCGCCATTGATAGCTGCCACTCCTTGTTGTCAACTTCATCATCAGCTACACGTAGATGGCCGCGTCCATGTTCCATGCGCATTTGGTGTTTGAAGTGGCGGCCCAAATCTAGATCGCCGGACCGAATAAAGCTTGATTTTGAGAAGAAGTTGGCCCAAGCAAATGCTTTGACTATTGGAAATGAGGATAGGTCATTGGAGGTGAAAGAGAAGGTGCACGACGTTGATGCCAAGCTTGCAACTCTCCCCTTGAATTTTATAGGGCGAGCCAACACCCCTAAACCATCTATAATGACCAGTAATTGGTTTTTCTTTTTTTGTCAATTTCCCAACAGCTTCCATCAACGACGGGCCTACTTCGCTTAACAGGTAATTGGTTGTCTTTGGTCCTTTTTCTGGAAGCATCACCACTTAACCAGTGAACACTTTCCGTTTTGCATTGAAATGATCTTGTGCATGATTTCGGCCGGGGTTAGAATGATCGATCTCAATTATATCCATAATCAATAAACCTTTAGTCCTCAGCCAATGACCTTTCAACTCAGACATAGCAAAAACAGGGTACTTAGAATCTGGTTCTCCACGAGCAGATAGAGCACGACATTAAATCGTAGATATAGCATAAGTGAATGGGACTCACTCCTCCATGGAAAATCTAATAACTAGTAAGCAGGAGTCGTCGTGGCATAACCCAGCAATAGAGCACGACATTAAATTGCAGAGCACCCTTCTTTGCTAGTTTCATTGCCAAGGTACCGAGCTTCTTCTGCCTTTGTTCGAATTTGTCAAGGATGGTGCCACCTTACAAAGGAGTTGTTCAAGGCGACTACATCGTAAATGATTGTGCATGGTTTATGTCTCCGCGACTAGAACATAAAGCAATTTTGTGCCTTCCACACCAGCCAAAGTACTGTGGCGACCATCTCCCGCGTAGGTATGTCTATGCGTTTTCCAATGTGGCCCAGTTTCAGTTCTGGCTATACTTGTTGGAGATACCCTAATGTTAAGTCTTGGATCCTTTATCTAGTCGCATAAACAGTTGGTCTCCAGGGCTTGGCGACAAAAAGGGCAAAGTGGGTAATGTAAGAGTTTTCTTTTGAACATATATACGCTAGTGGGTAGTGTATTTTGGCGGATTTTATCTCAATAGACACCTTTAATTTCCGAGTCGAAAAAGAAGAAGAAAATCTATATTGTACAAGGAAGCACATTGTCACTGTCTTGTAATATAGTTCACATACTAAGCACATATATTCATGTAATTAACTTTCAGAAGATAGACTCACATGATTATCCTTCAAAATGGCTTTTAAGCACAGTATATAAAATGATGAAAGAAAGGATAGTGGGAAAACGAAATATGAAAGGCATATGTCGCAGTCGATTATTTAGAATCGAGACTGTGCGATCTTAGAGAGAGAATTTTTAGAAAGAAAAGCTCTAAACAAAGGGAATGAAATTTTGATTATAAAATGATTGGATAGATACAATGAGAGGGAGGACACCCCTTCTTATACTTGAGGCCCTCAGATTACAACGATAGATTGCTCTTTGATGGGACGGACAAGATCGTGCCTTCTAACCTACCACCCATTTATGCCAAGAGAGTTCTAGATCCTTGGCGCAATTACTATATCGTTTATCCCTACGAATGTTTCGGAAGCTCTTGTGGGAACCTTGGGTGATCTTGGGAGGTTTTCCTCCATCTTGCACGGTCCCTTGATCGAAAAAAATCGACCACGGATTATTTGCATTAAAAATTTCTAAAAATTATCGGGTAACCTAGGTCACGCTAAAATTGCGCCATATCGAAATTAACCACGAATTTGAATCCGATTTTAGAAATTGAAAGTTCTATTATGTCACAGGCCATTTTATGAATGTCAACTTAGTCTCCGAATATTTTATTGTAAACCGAGACTTTTTGAGAAAAAGTTGTCATAGGGTCATTTTTGACCGGAAAAATCAGAGGACCGTTTTTGGTCTCGAAATTAGGATGCAAGTGAGGTCAATTAGCGAGGAAAAATACCGATTTGATTGAAGACTTGACATTGGAATTTTTAGAAGCCCAATTGAATTGATTTAAGAAGCATTTGGGTCCAGTTGAAGCAAAATCATGTACAAATTCATATGCCCCCTCACCCATGACTTGTGGACCATCTCAAGAGCTTTTAAAAGGGGAGTGGTGGCTGAAAATTGACCATGGAATCCAGCTGGTGGTGGGCTAAGACCAAGGGGACCAAGGGGACCAAGGTGATGAGGTTGAAGGCTAAGAGGACCCATTAAGCCCAACTTGTCTCCTCCCTCCTTCCTCTCTCTCCCCCACCGTCGAGTAGCCTCCTCCTTCCCCTTCTTCTTATTGTTTGAAATACAGAAGCCCAAAAGAGTAAGACTAGTAAGCTAGCACACCACCGGACCATCGCCGTTCACTGTCGCATGCCCCCGCATGCTTGCCTGCTCATCACGCTCAACTGTCGCCCCATTCGTGCTGTCTCGCCTAGTCTGCGCTACCAGCCGCTCCCCAGGCCAGCTCAGGCCACCATCGTGAGCCACTATCTCCACTCGTCCAAGCCACAGCAGCCCCACCATGTCATTTCCAACTCACTCGGCAATCGGAGCAGCCTTTTTAGCCGTTGACTAGCACCGATCAAAACTGAAAATCAGTGGGTCTCTAGACCATTGTTCAACCCGCCTTGGCCCGTTTCCGGACCTTGGAAGGCAGTCCCCCTTTGGAGTTTAACTAATCACTGCTTAGTAGGTTAATGACACTTAAGAGTTGTTTAGTTTAGACTAAGTATGGATTAGGTGGATAGTTGGATTGAATTAGCAATTTAATTAATTGTTGTTGCATGTTAGGTGGTTAGAGTAGTGTAGTTAGAACCTAGACAAGCTCTAGTATTTAACTAAAGTGGTCCAGAAATTTTCCGGATCCGTCTCGGCTTTCAATTAGGCTTTCGGGCCTAAGTATGCTTTTTGCTATTTATTTTCATTTATTAATTAATTTCCATAATTAATTAATTAATTAATTAATTAATTTTCAAAAATTAAACTGGTATAACCGGTGATCAGAATTTTGTGCTGATAGCAGTGGTGTGATCTATTTATTTATTTGGCTGTTATTTTGTGCAAATTGAATGTGTTTGGTGATTGTGGGTAATTATATCAAAAATTGATAAGTTTGGTAATTAATTAAAAAATTACCGGGCGTCAGTTTACAGCGCCAAAAATCTATTTTAAGACTATTAGAACTGGTGGGATGTTCAAAAGTGAAAATATTGTATTTTAGCTAATGCTGACTGTGTACTCACACACGTATATTTTTATCGGATATGATAAAAATGGTAAATTGAATAGATGATCGGGATGGTATATTATATCAGCTCGTGGGCGATATGTCAGCTTAGGTTAAGAGTAGTATACCGGTATACTATATCAACCTACGGGCTCTAATGTATCAGCTTAGATTGTGAGCAGTATAACTTATCAGCTTAGAGTAAGCAAATAATATTCATGAACACTCTACTATTGAAAAACATTGATAGCAAAGTTAATCTTAAAAAAGTATACAACATGGACTAATCTACTTCATACTTGATCCCCGTTGGTGCATTTTGGTGTTATTCCACTGCAGACTATATTCTTTTTAATTGATAAACGAGTTAACCTAAACATTACAAACTTTAGAGGTTTCACAACACTTGCCCTAACACAAGGCAAAAACACGGAAGAGCCTGAAAGATTGCGAATTCTTCTTCTCAAATTTTAGGGAACTATGACTCATTTAGACAAATAGTCTATGCAAATAACAAGGTCACAACTTTCCATCCACCTATAGGAGAGGAAAACAAAAGGGAAAGAAAGAGAAAGTGGTTAAACAGTACACATAAGATGCTTATTGTGGTGGCAATATTGTTAGCTATCATAGCATTCTAAGCAGTTATGATCCCACTTGGCGGAATTTGGCAAGATGATTTCAATGACAATAAAAATCATCGAGCACATTTTTTGGGCGAGTTCCTAATGGAAGATAAGAGACACATGAGTGTCAATCTTTCAAAGCATGTAACACAATAAGCTTCATTACACAATAAGCTTCATTGCATTGAATAGCATCATTATGCTTCTCATAAGTGGTCTTTCTTTAAAGGGGCCTTGGACCTTCACAGCAAGCTGAATAAGCCAGGCATTGTTGGGCGAAAGCTAACTACGTGAAAAGGAAAAACTCGATTTGGCAACACATCACCTATGTCGTAACACGACCACAATGCTTGGTCAAACGCGAATGAGACCTTTAGCTATAGAACTTGGTCAAACATGAATGAGGCCTTTGGCTGAACACTGTCAGTGGGGATGGATTTATTTAGGTGTCCAAATGTGAAGTCCACCTAGTGCACTAGAGTTGCCCCAAGCTAGAAGGCTCTGGTATCAAGTTAAATGTAAAAATGCGGAAGAGAGGAAATGAGGAATTTGTGCACAATTGGATATGATAGTTCATAGGCCTATTTAAAGGTTTTAAGCTACTCTCACAGTCTACAAGCAAAGCACTTGTTTTACTCTAAACTATGATTCTTCACTCTGGTCACAGACAAACAGAGACTATGATGGCATCTTTGGCAACCAATGGTAGGGACAAGTCAATGGTAGAATCATCAACAGCAATCCTAGCCATTCTAATCCGCCGAACTGCATCTGCCAAAATGATTATGTCAATTTTCTCTTTCAGGTCAAAAATTCTGACCACCTGACTCATGTCAAAAAGAAGTTGGCGGGCATTTGTAATAGCAGTTTCTATGTTGCCAACTAACTCGAAATTCTTTTTTTATTCTTTCTTTTGGGGGGGGGGGTTTGTGCTAATAATTAGTAGACAAATCTTTTATTTCGTGACTATGATTTCAATGAAAATGTTTTATGACCTATTGACATGAATATTTTGCATGCCCCTACTATTAGCAATACTAGTAGAATGGTAGGGGTACTCAAATAAAGTTGTTTATTAAATCTTGCAAAATCTCACATGCCAATAGGTGATCAATTTCTTGGAAAAATATCACTTGGGTTTATTTGTATAGTATTTTCCTTTCAATTTGATAAAGCATTTTATGACTCATGTATATAGTATTTTCCTTTTGATCTGGTAAAGCATTTTTCGATTCGTGTATATGTACCACATTTAGTAAAGTTGTTTATCAAATCTTACAAAATCTCAACTTAAGATGCTGCTATTATCACAACCTAACCCTTCGAGCAGAGAGTTAGATTTAAGGGTATTCTCAACTCCAGACTGATAGCTTTTCATTGACTTGGGTTCTTCCAAGCTTGTACCTCACGCGGCATCAAGCATTCAAGATTTCAATCTATTCAAATTTTGACCAAGAAGTCGCCACTTGTTCTTTGGGGTCAACTAAAATCCTAGTAACAAGAGAATATCTTACTATCTACAAATCAAAGATTCTAAACTCAGGGACTTGATGCTAACGCCATTTTTGTACCTTACCTATTCACATGCTAACTAGCACCATGCCAACCTATCCAAAAGAAATCTAACATTCGTCTTAACCATTCTAAAACAAGATAGTAACATCCAAATATTGAAATACGCAATTAATTATAATCATGAAAGAAAACTCACAAGTATCCAAATATTGTCTCTAAGAATAAAAAGACAATTAAAACAAAGAACCTTCTTGTAAAGCCTTAAAAACTTGTCTAATTTTAGGTTTTAATCTCTAAGGCTACGTTTGGTCATCTGAATTTCTAATCAGGATATGATTGGATATGATAGAATATGAAATCCTGAAATTTTCCTATATCTTATCCATTATTTGGTGAATCGCAATATTAGGATTGTATATATTTACATCATATCATGTATACTTTTTTGATATAAATGGCATATCATTATAAATGGACCTAAAATTCAGGAATTGAGATCATGAAAATCTCTCACGACACTATTCTCTAATTTATTTTTGTTTTGTTTTGTTTTTATTTTATTTTTCCTATCTAATTGAATTTTTTTGAATTTTTTTTGAATTATTTGAAAAAAAATTCTAATTTTTTTTCTAATTTTTTTAATGATTTCCTAAATTATGTAAAATTTGTTAGTGATTTTCGAATTTCGTTAATTTTAATAAAATTTCTGATTTTTTGAATTTAAAAAAAAAATTTTTTATTTTATTATTATTTTATTTTATTTTATTATTATTTTATAATATTAATGTAAAAGAAATTCGGACCGGGCCAAGAGACCCAACCCAACCAAACCGACCCGGACTCTTTGGGTTGGACCAAAATCGGGCCGGTCCTAAGGTCCACTCAGAATAAATAAGATAGGCCTACTAATTTTTTTGAGAACAAAAATCACGCAACCTCCAGCCCATTTTCATTTCTTGTCGGCCCAACGCTTTTTTATTCTAAGCCCACTTCCCATTGAAATTCCACTAACCCACACACTCCTAGCCCATGAACAGTACCCGGCCCAACCTTTTTTATTTGATTTTTTTAATTCTTTTCTTTTTCTCTTTTGTCTTATTCCCTTCATCTTCAACCTCACCCCACTACGCATCTCACCGGAGATGAACGCCTGCAACTCGCTTCTTTTTCTTCCCAAACCAGAAACCAACACCACCCGCCGCCACCATCTCTCCGGCCGTCGACCGCCATCTTCCACCGTCACAGAAACAACACCACTCCGACGACCACCCATCGGACGCTGCCCTTTTTTTCCTTGGTCCGGGCAGGAAGAAAAAAGAAACATGCGGAAATAGACTCATACATTTCACGAGTGATCGGCAAACGTAATATCCACTCTCCGACATAGCTCTCGCACAGCATTGGAACATAAGACTCAAAGAAAAATGAACCCAGAAACGGAATGAACTACACGCTGACTTGGTCCGGGCATTTCAACGAACTTATGGCAGGCGTATTTATACAGGAACTTCAGAAGCAAGCTCAATACACTATTCGATACGAACATAACATATCAAGCTTTAGATCAATATTACTTGCCACAAAACGATACTAGCTTCGACCAACCTTCTCATGCATTGATCATAAAGCCATATAACCCAAGATCGGCAAAGAAAAGCAAATAAGAGATTACCTGGTTCGAAGACGAAATGTGATCGGGCTATCCCCGTGAGTGGGTTGGGCTCGTCTTCTGGCGCATCGTGTCTGGTTTCCGCAACGCTTTTTGACGCTGGGCAGAACGGAACGATGAAAAGGCAACGAACGGCGGCGAGATCCGGGGTGGCGGCCACCTCCAATGACCAAAGCAGATGATCCTCCTTCCAGCCGAGGCACCCTCTCGTCGATGGCTTTTCTTCTTCCGATCCCCCTCCAAAAAAAGTGACACACCCCTCTACCTTCTCTGCCTCCAAGAGCGTCCAGTAACCCCACTCTTTTCAGCAGAGAATCCCCTTCCGTTGGACCACGCTCTCTCTGGTTTCTTTTCTCCAATGGCCGAACGCTCGACCTCTTGCCTCCGGAATCAGCGCCCTGCCCCCTCCTTTCTTTTTCCTTCTGGTTCGAGCTCGGGCGGTCCCCTCTTGCGAACCAAAAACCAGCCGAAGCTCCCTTCGGTTTCTCTCAATTTCCGTCTCTCTGCAACTTGCCTCTTCAATGCGAACTGGTCTTTGCCAAAACCGCCGAACCTTTCTCCGCTCTCTCGCTCTAAAAACAGCCACTCAGGCCCCACCACCCCCCCCCCCCGGGCCAAAAGCATACTCCAAGAGCGGTTTATCCATGATCCAACGATCTAACCATAACCGAACAATTGCCCTTTATTTCGCCCACGTCCCTCACGTCTTCCTCCTCCTCTCTTGTGGGCTTACGGAAATAAAAATAAAAATGGGCCGAAAGAGAGCAAGTGAAATGGGAGATGGGTCAAGGGGTGAGCCAAAAGTTTTAGACAAGTGGGCCCGGACATGCCGGTCTGCTCGAATTTTTTTTTTAATTATCATTTTCATTCATTTTCATTCCTCCTTTTTTATTCATTTTTTTGCTTTTCTTTAATTTTTATATTTTTACTTTATTTTTTTAATGTTTTCTTTTTTCTTTTTAAATAAATGGATATTTAAAACGTCGATAAAAATTTCAGGTGTTAACATATGTCAAAGTCATGGAAAAAAAGAAAAAAGGAAAGTGGGACCTTCACAGAAAAAAAGAAGAAGCGAAATAAAATACCTTGACCAAATAATAATAATAATAATAATCACTTTTATGGAGTTGCACAAGTTATTGGTCCCACAAGGGACAGTACAACACATAAAAATGGAGTATCTAAACCTAAAGATGAATAAAAAAGCGTGACCCATACTATATTGCTGAGTTGACAAATTTATTATACTAAATATTATCTCAAACGTTAAAACTGCCCACTTTCACCAAAGATCCATGTTCTTTTGCACCCAAATCAAACCCCCTTAGTCTATGACAAGCTAAAGGAGTGAAAAGGAATTATTGTTAATTTCATCTAAATTTCAATATCTATGTGATTGTAGGAATTTCATGTTGTATATTACAGTATTGACGAAAGAATCTAATTCTAGATTCAATTTTTTTTCCATTGTATGTGAAATCTTGCGAGATGGCAGAGTTGTCACAACCTAAATACCATTGATTGCCCTCACCAATCTCATGATAGAATTAGAGCCAAATGGAACTCAATAAAAACATCTCATGACTGAAGAATTGAAGCTTTTGGAATCTGCAGTTCCCTTGTTTTGCTTCCCAATGTTTAGAGGAGATTCTTACCCCCCAAAAAAAGAATTGTTTAGAGGAGATGGTTAAGGGTTGCTAAAAGGCTTTGGAACTGATCGATTCTTGATTCCTATCTTCCGATTCTTTGCGAATTCTAAATTCTCGCCATTTGTCTTGTCTTCTCTTTCCCGAATGATTAGGAATAATAATTTATTACAATTAACAATTGATTAAATCTCAATTCGCTCGTGACCGTGAGACCTTGTATTAATTTAGCACATACAAGCAACTAATCGGACAGACAAGAACAACCCTTGCAGGCATTGGGATCTGATGAGAACAAAGAGTTTTGTGGGCTTTGCGAGGATTGAGTATAAAAATACTTTCTTGATTTCTTACCAAAAATTAAACATGTTATTCCAATTTCAAAATTTTACCAAATAATTACGTGCCTAAAATTAGCATAAAAGTACTTTGCAAGAGTTAGCATAAAACTAATTATTACTCTCGCTACAAAAGCATGTAATTATAAATTTTAGAGACTTAAGAAACTTTTAGGCTTGTAGCGAGAGTAATAATTAGTTTTTAATATCCAAATTATTAGCATAGAACAAGAGATCACTTATCGGTCATGCCCAACGAGGACTTGCACATGTGAAGTTCAGTAAACCTATGAAGTTTTATTTAGATATATCATGATGGAGCTAGTTATCTGGATTCTAAACGAGGATGGAGAGAACAAGAGATCACTTATTGATCATGCCCAGCAAGGACTTGCACATGATGGAGAGAACAAGAGATCACTCATCGATCATGCCCAGTGAGGACTTGCACATGTGAAGTTTTGTAAACTTATGAAGTTTTATTTAGATATATCATGATGGAGCTAGTTATCTGGATTCTAAACCAAAAGAGCATATGTTGTAGGCTTTCTCTTGCAATTGAACTCAAAAGCAGTTTTTAGTAAGTTGCTTTTCTAGTGTTTCTAAACTATAAAATCACATTTATAAGCTGCAAGTTTCCCTTTAGTTGTATAGTTTGAGACAATCTGTCGGAGGAACTTGACATCCTATGGAGGACACTTGGGTTATTGCAAGTCTTAAGTGGAATGCACTGGGTAATATTAGCTGGTATGTAGGAAGCGTTCTTGTTTGAGTCGTGCATGGAGGAAGCTTGAGGAATGAAAGATCCTTAACATCTAGTTGCAGGACATCATTCTCGTGATGTTTTTTGATTGGATACAAAAGGGACAGTGCACTCAACTTGTAATGGACTGTTGGTTTGGTGCCACTAGGAGACAAAAAGTGATCATGATATCTCTGACTTGTTACTTGTCCAATATCATGCTCATTGGATATGCCTTAGTGTGCTAATGTACTCTAAGTTCAGTTGTTTCATTTGTTAGCTTGCCACACCTGTGTAGTAGGTTGAGAATATGTCCCTGTTTGTGTAATTCTAATGGTTCAGATTTCATACTTGTACAGAACCATTTGTTATCAAAAAGAGAATAAGATATGTGTGAGCGTTCCTAATTTATCTCTCATTCATCACTAAGCAAAGGTGTTTTGCTAGCTAGAGTACAATTGCTCCCCCCCCCCCTCTTTCCTTCTTTCCCTTCCTTCCCAGCTCTTAGCTGGTTAATTGTTGTGAATGCCTGGTTACTGAGAAAGTGCTTCTTACTGTTTTAGTTGATGTTGAGAGGCAAGCTAGAGATTTTATGGAGGCTGCCAAAAAACTTCAAGTTTACTTTATCAGTCTCCAGCGTGAGGACCAGCCAACCGCAGCTGGAAGGCTTATGCAGGTAATGCTAAGGAAGCAGCTGGGGAAATAGTAAATGGTTTTTCTTTTATGTTTGAAGTTATTTGAAGGCATTTGCAAACTTAATTCCCCAATGGAAACATGAGATAACTATGATGGAGGAAGAACTAAAAATAAAGACCGATCTCATCTAGAAGCAGGAGAGACTGAACCAAGGGTGGAAGGACTTGAAGGACCAATTGGACAAAATCAACTGTGAACTTGAAAAGGGATAGACAATTTCCGATGGACTCAGTCGGTGCTCAACTTGTAGGAGGACAAAAGATGGATTGCTTCGTATGCTACTGGTTATCTCAACATGAAAAAGGATTTTATTCTTTGCCTCATGAGTGCGCAATTTTTTCATCCACTATTCACTTTTTTTTTTTTTTAATTCAGTGGGTCTCGTATAATTATATGCTCTTGCATCAGAATGCTGCAAAAAGGGAAAACTCACCCTTCGCAGGGCAATCTGTGGGTCAACCAAGATCCTTGATGCCTTATTTTAGCGTTTGTTATTTTAATTGTCAGCTTTAGATATTTTCTTCGCCTCATCCTGCATCTATTGCTTTCGAGTTAATGTCATGAAGAAGTCACTATTTGCAACTCATCAATAGGATCAGAGCCTCCTTTTCTTCCTGGGGGTTTGGGTGTGGCAATCTATCACAAGAAGGAAATTTCAGATATATGAATGGGTGGACCACTTTTAATTTCATGGGCCCCAAAAGAAAATATAATAAAAAGAAGAACGTCTTGCACCATAAGCTGTGTAAGATCCTAGTTTGATCAAAGGTAGTCGGTAATTTCTCAGACAGTTAGCCCTTTGGGCTTATGCTACATGATTCATGCAAATCCTGAATAAACATGTTTTTGTCTTTCCCTAAAGCTGGGAAATGATTCTCCACCAGAGCAATTTTAGAATGTAAGGGCGTTTTTGTTAATTTGGATAAGGCTTGGCGATGATAAAAAGTATTTTGCCTAACATTTGGAGCCACACCTTTGGATCAAATAGGTTTCGGTAAGGCATGTTGTGATATCATTTTTTAAGAAGAATTTTACAAGTGAGGCAATGGCCTTAAGCTAGGCTTGCATTTGCCTCTCCCATGATTCGCTGTTTGTTTATCAGGATTTGCGATAAAAACCAGTTTAGTAGATAGAGCAGCTTAAAATGGGGAAAGAAATTTCAATTCAATCTCAAACCTCCATCTGCTGCAAAGAATGTGCTTTGATAGAAAACTCATTCCCAAAATCTAAACTTCTCTCCATTTCCCAAGTTGGCTTGCAAACCAATAAAAAAAAAAGAAAATCTTTTCTCTTTTCCCTTAAAACCTTTGCCCATGTGCTCCATGCTCATGCAAAAACTTGCAGTTGTCCCCAAAATAGCATCTTCCTTGCTCATAATAGCGGCAACGTTGTTGCTTCCTGGGGCCTTGCTCAGCTCCTCTGTGACGTTCCTTGGATGTTGATTCATGATTCCCAATGGCTGCCTCTCACGAACCCAGTGTGGTAACATGAATGCAGTCAAACCTTCGTGAGCAAAATTTGGCCCCACACAGAAGCCACTCTCTCTCCATTACTTCCCGGGCATTGTACTTGCACTGCTCCATTTACATTTGAAAAATTATGATTAGGTCTCTGTTTACCCAAATTAGCATCATTCTGAGAAAGCCAAAGTTCATGCTCAGTTCTATTCATAGAGCTCGAACTTTTCCCCTGTTCTATGAGTCCCTACATTTCTCTTGAAACTGGTCTCTGCTATAATGGTTTTCTGTTGAACTCATCTATATAGGCCGAACTATTGGCATCCCAACAATGGCAATAGATGATCCTCTTAATTGCCCTGCTTCATTACCTGTTTTTGAGGTTGAGATTGACATAGGCAGAGCCCAGTTCTTCTTAGTGTTTTGTTTTCTGGAAGTCCTGGGCAGTGTAAAAGTAAAATACTTTGAGATCCAACATAATATTCATTCAGAGCAACAGTGCAGCAAAAGTTGTGTACTGATTTTTCTAGACCACACTCAACCTGATAATCATTATGATGTTCCAAGATAGAATCCAGGAATTACCCAGGATCATCTGGCCATATTCTAGGGAAAAAGATTCATACCTGTTTTCCTTCATGAGTTTCCTCCTTTCCTTCTCTTGGATCCGCGCTTCTGCTTCTAAATCGGACCTTGCTAATGAGCCCCTCGAATGCTTTTCCATCAATGCTTTGGCCCTCTCTCCTTCATCTTTCCGTCTCTGAGATTGACGCCGGAGTTATTATGCTTAAATTAGTACATTATCAGCATGCAATCAGATCTCCCATATGGTCCAGACCTGTCTCATGGTGTTGTAACAGTAAAGATTTTCAGCCCTTGATGAGCAGGGGAGGGAGTGGTTTCTCTCCTTTGTTCCAGAGAACGAATCTCTATCTGGTCAATGAGTTCAAAGCTTTTAAACAATCCAAAAAGGAAAGGAAAGAGAGAAAGTAATCTCATACTTTAACATATATATAACTAATGGAAAGAATAAAAAAATAAAAATTAAATAAAAAACCTTCAACACAAGCCTACAGCCCACAAGATGATTACCTGAATGGATGAAATGAAAGATAAATTGACGCAAGAAATACACAGCCAATGATTTCACATTAAAGAATAATTCTCTAGACAAGACGAGATGCTCAGTGGAGACAAATAGATTCACTATACAGACCACGAGTCTATATTGAATTTGGAGTGAGATGAGAACTTTCTAACGTCCTTTGATCTGTTGACGTCTTAAGCAAGTCTTCAGCTTTCTGATTCAACTCTGGTGGCGTTATGGAGTTGAACCTAATGGCAAAATCTCACTGCACTAGGATCAAAAAATCATAACATACTAGGTACTTAATATCCTTTTTACCAGTCTACACTGATGTGATTAACCTTGCTCAAAAGTGAAGTGGAAAAGCTCGAGTTTGCTGAAGTTATATATCACGTCTGGTATGCAGAAACTCACAGTGAAAGTATGTTGTTGCTTAGCAGCACCATAGCTTTCTTTGATTATACGGCCTGCTACAATTCTCTTTCCACATTGAGGACCAGTGGCACTTCTAGATGCTATCTTAAATTTGAGAAAGGAAGTACCAATAGTTAGTCAATAAATGAGGAGGCAATACAAAACAGAAGGTACAAACCGTACAAAGTATTTCCACTGAAGCAAGGATGGAACATAAAACAGACAAATTTAGCCAATCAAATTTTCAATTCACCAAAACAGAACCACTTGTTCGATTTTGTAAGAATATTCAACTTGAGCCAAAGATTCTTCCGACAACTTTTTTAGGCGACATATGTTTTGATTATGCATAACTTTTCAAGAGGAATCCCATGGAAAACATGTAGTTTCTCAAAAATAGGAGGGAAAGCTAATAGAGCGTCCTGATGCAATGGGTTTGAGAGGGCAAAACTATGTCGAGGTAGACTTTGAAACCAACAGAATATATATACACACATATTGGTTTCAGTTTTCATTAGACAGTCATAATCACAAAAGCGGACAAGATGCCATAGCAAGAAGTTACACAGTCCCTTTTGTTTGATACACAGCAAATGTAAGGTTTAGAGTGACAAAAAATTGGATAAATTAACAGATCACAAAATTCAGGAATATATTCACAGTGGCTATTAAACCTAAAACTTCCATACTTGTCATTCAATCGACATTCACCGATTTCAAGTTACGCCAGGAGAAATCCAAAGGCCAAGTACAATGAACAGAATCATTACCATCCACAATCATGGAACCCATTCTTACCAGTATTTTTTATTCAGAAAAATTTTATTAGATGAGGAATGTTTATATTCTGGCTAAACCAAATAGGCTAAGATAGAATAACTTATCTAGGTACATGGACGAAGACAGGTCTTTCAATGACTTCAAAGTATCTCGAATACATGAAGACTTAAATTATGAACCTCATTAAAAAACAAAAAAAAAAAAACAAAAGGAATTGCACGGCTTATGTACTTCAATATCTTATTTAAACTAGAGAGGATTCAAATAAATACCTGTTGAAAGTAAAGCTTCTACGACTTCAGCATCAACTGTGCACAATACTAATGAACACTTCGGTATCAGTTGCTAGGACAGAGAGCTTACTGTTCATAGACATTCTGTTTGAACATGACAACATCGCCTGCATAAACCCCCTTTATCGGTCCAGATATGACACAGGAATAGAAAGGAAGCTATTTTGTAGCATGCTGCTATCTTTTATGTTAACTAACCAAAGAAGTAAAATATGAGTTGATGAGCAGCACGTCACAGCAGCATTTCCTTATATTCATACTTTCATAGATTCACAAGAACTGTGTATGATGGGACGGAGAAGACAGTCTTTCGGTTGGTGCTATGTATATGACATAAGCTATGAACCATACCAAGAGTAGCTGTAACATAACAATTTATAAGCTCATGCTATTTTTACGTAGGAATTTCTAATACAGGTACATTGGCTTAAAGAGAGAGCGTACAAGTTCTGCACCTCGATACGAAACTAGACAATGGATAAACTCATCCTCCCCCTCACTGGGTGACGATCCTAAGAAATCATTATGCAATTATCACTAAAAGGAATTTATGAAGTTGTACACGCAACAACGTATTTCATAACTAAGACTAAGAGGGAGAAATTACACTACATGCTCCTTGATCCGCTGAATGAGTGTCTCCTTGTTGCCCGTCAACCTCAAACCACTTTGAGTGTCTCAAGTTGGCCCGCTCCAACAGAAGGAAAAAACAGAGCAAACCATGATGATCCAGCTTAAGATCCGAGACAACAGCATACTTCACACCCCTCTTACGTGCCTAAGATGGCTCGAATCAAAGAAGTCAATTTTGCAAATGAGGCATCGTCCAGAAGCCAATCCAAATTGGAAAACACAGAAAATGAAGTAGAAACCGTGCAAATATTCATCCACTTTCTCATCAATCTTTATAAGAAAGCTCGCTCGCTGGTCAGCATCATCACTCCAATCAACGTTTTTTCTTGTTTTTACGCAATTCCCACGAACAGCTCCATCCAGTTTTGCCCAGAATAGAAGATGAGAGGCCACGTACTGAGAAACTTCTTATATAATTCTAGCTCATTTCATTATAACTTTTTATGGCACAAAAGAAAAAAAAAAGGATTTATAAGTTTCGTTTTTTTTTTTATTTCAATTTCGCTTTTTTGGGTTTTTATAGTTTTGTTACCTTTGTCACTTTTATCATCCGTAGTTACTCTTATTATTATATCGTGTTTTGACATATAATAATCTTTTGAAATATATATAAATTATACATCACACTGAATGTGGAACACCGGAGAAATGTAGATAAAAAAAAGTATCATAATTCATTTTGCATAAAAAGAACACCGACCAATGTAATTCATCTCACTTGCACAATTTGATCAATTTGGGATAGGAGCTTGTGGATCCATGAACAATCATATATAAGCCACGAAACCATTTGAATAAGAGGAAAATGTTTGTTCACCAAGCATGCATCGGAGTCAATTATATATAAAATAAATTGTTGAAAGATTTTGTATTCTTCCCCCCCGCGGCCCCCAAAAGGCAAGTATTCATAAACTAAAAATAAAAACCTAGTAATAAATGATCAATGGAATGGACTTATTGATTAACAAAAATATCTTTCTTTTGATAAAAACTACTAAACTCGTAGAGAGTTCGTCTCATTGTACTTCGACCATTTTTTTTTTTTTTGGGCCTGGGGGTGTCTAGTTAAACTTTTAATGTCCGTCAATTATTTTTTAACAGCTCTCTACTTTGACTTGGTACGATGAAAAGAAAAGATCGAGATGGGCAAAGTAGGTTCGATAGTTGTCTATCTACTTGGCAAATTTTAAGAAAACGTGTGAGAAACAAGAATATTACCAATAGATCTTGTGCTTTTCCGTTCTCCGAACCGAACAAATATTAGATTCAATCTCTATTTTTTCTACGCCCCACCCCTTCTTTTCCCCTTGGTGGGGCCCATCCGCATCCGAGCGTCTTTATGCGCGAGCACAGGAGAAGAGATTAGAGATTCAAGGTAAGACACAACAGCCCCCCACCCTTTCTCTCTCTCTCTCTCTCCTCTATTCCGTTTCTTATCAGTTTCTGCTTGCTTTCATTGGCTTGCCTTCTGCTTTCGACTTGCCCTCGTTACAAATTCCCAATTTTCCACTTACTTGATAGATTTTCGGCGGACTGCATGCGTAGGTTGCATCTAATTCGGGTGGGTGAGAGTTTTCTCAATTGTTCCTTTGATTGGACTGTGTTAGAAATGTGGCATTTTTAGAGTGGCCCATATAATTCATTGGATTAAGATCACAAGAGTCAAGTTGCATTGGTTGAGAGTATGAGGCAATGCCTTCTTTTTCAAGCGAGGGCCGTCCAGTGTTACCATGTTAGCAGGGTCTGCTCTAAAACGTAACAAGATTTAGCCATGCCCCAAGATTTTGAGAATTCATTTCTTACCATCTATGAGATATCAACCCAAGCATGTCTAGATGTGAGTAATTTTTCTCCTGGCTAGATTCAATTCAAATCATATGTGAAGTACTTATCATTCGAGAAGAAGTATTTACCTTCACAAAGGGCATGCACACAAGGGGTCATCTCCTTGTCTTTGTCCTCTCATTACACGATCAAATTCAACGGCTTCATGCGAAACCATACAAGATAAGAGTCTTTGATTTTGAGACATGGTCGAAACTCAAGGTAAAGCCTCCTACACAGATTGCTCGTCAACTAGAGGAAATTTAAAATGAAAAATTATAATAATAGAAGAGAGATGATCCGATCAAATACCATATTAAAACCAAACTTAACATGATTCTCATTAAGAGAATACGCCCTTGCCCAAAAGTCCAGAAGCATGCTGATGAGAACATCTGGATAGGAGGATATAAGCATATAGGAAAATACCAGAAAGATGGAATGAATCTCAACGAAGGATGGTCAGACCCAAACTGATGATGAGAGGCACTCTGTTGCACTAATATGAGCTATCCATCCACAAAGCCCGGCCTGACTAGTTGCTCAAACGCCATGCTGCATTAGTTACGATCCACATAGTATCCAAAGGTAAAACTGAGCCTCCCATGTGGCAGAGATGGATTTGTTCATTCCGAGCAATAAAGATAATCAGAGCCACCTCTTACATCCTCTGCATATGCATAGCCTCAAGCAAAGCATGGGGAAAACAACAAATTAGCACATTATTCTTGCAAGGAACAAATCTGAAGCATCACTATTTTGGTGGATTATTCTCTCCCACTGTCCTACGGTACAAAGCACCCTTTTCCTGGGCATTTCGAGACAGAAGCTACTAAGAAATATTGGTTGGAGATAATTTGACATTCAGAATATTTCATCAAAATATTAGCTCTCTCTCATTGAAGCAAAGCACCCTTCACCAGCCTGCTCACAGAAACTGCTACAGCTATATGGTAGAAATTTTATATTCAGGTTGTGAATCTCTAACTCCTCGTCATTGGATCCCTGCAGAAGCTGCACCGGCTTATCTGATGGGCCATTTTAACATGCAAAGATGCAGAGCCACAACGATGACAACCATCCTGCCATCTTAGGCACACGTGAGTCCCAGAGGTCCTCCATTCAATCAGCTGAATGAACAGCAAGCAACAACCATTCTCTTACCTAATTATGGCATGATTTGCAGATCCAGACTAATAAAGAAAATTGCATATGTTGCCACCGAGCTACCTCTGGCACTTTAATAGGAAATGGAGTAGTGATTCTTGGGAAAAGCAACGAAAAAATTCATAACAGAAACTATATTGGAGGTGCCAACAAATAGGCCACAATGCTGAGTTGTAACACCTGCACATGACTATGTAGACAATTTCTCAGCATGTGGAATTTCCGGGACTTTGTTCTGTCTTCTCTTGTATGACAAAGAAAAGCAATCTTTTTTCTTTTTTCCTGAAGGTTGACAAAGAAAATAATAATGAACTGGAAATAGCACCAACTTTGACTAGGCAGAAAGTTGGGCCTTTGTGAAGAGCTGCCCAACTTTGGACAATCGCACGGCTACAACTCTCAAGGTTTACCACCAAGAGGTTTGTCATCTAAAGGTTATGAACAGATAAAACACTGCATCAAAACCTTACCTTCATTTTAACATAAGTCTTTTCATTTTCATGACAAGCAAGCTAAATAAATAGTTAAATGAACAATGTTCCTAGTCTAGAATGGTACATATCACATAGAAAAGTCATCTCTGGAAGAGATATTTAAGAGTTATCCAATGCCAAATGAAAGTAAGACTCGGCTGCAACAAAGACAATAAAACACCCACCACTAAAATGGAAACCCATCAAACCCAAGGTCTTTTCTTAAAGTTTCCATCCGCATATTTTTACCCATTATAACATGCACTACATCATATAGTCATGACTTCTCACTAGAGCATCTGACAGCCTTAATGAGTTTGCCTTATATTAAACAACAAAGATTCCCTCACACTAAAGTAATATCTAGTCAATGAACCACTAAATCAGTGAGGTCGCCACAGTCAAGTGCAGCTAGGAACAGACAAGGTCAATTCAATACATTCACAATCACTCCTTCACTCCCATCAAGTAGTTATAGCCTACCAAAGTATCTGCCTTCTAAGATCCATCACTAGAATACTGAAGGAGTAACAAAGACATTTTGCCAATATCATAACTTGGCTTCAGGTACAAAAAAAGCAACAGAACATTAATGTAAGCACAGATAAGATTTCATACTGGGGAATCATTTAGGTTTTACCCTCAAGAAGATTGTTACTAACACATACATGAGATACACACAATATATATATATATATATATATATGTATAGAAAAGAGAGAGAGAGAGAGAGAGAGAGAGAGATACACAACAAAGGATTGGCAGAGAGTAAATATCATCCTGTCCCATGAAAAGTATTTGCAGAAAACTAATCCAAGTTAACTTACAAAGAAAACAGTTTTGCGAGTGACTGCAGTCTCTCATAGCCATCCTCCTTTTGTTCAGGTTTCTCTTTAGACTTTCATTTTCCTGCCTGCCTTGATTCTGGTTTCCAGTTAGCGACTTTCAAAGACTGACCCAATAACTCAGCAATGCCTGTCGCCATAGCTTCTGCCTTCTTAACATATGGAAAAGTTACTCCTCAAAGAGGTGAGACAACCACAGATACAGAGACAGCACCTGATGTTTGGTCTCTAGATCCCAAAGCTCAGCATCATTTCGAGCAGAGCCCTTAGGCAGGCCCACTGCTATATTAACAGGTAAGTTTTGACCATAAGCTGTGGCAAACCTCAGAAGATGATACATTGATTTTGGGTCTCTGACATTAATTGGTGCAAAACAAAAGTTGAAGCGATCTTCAAGAGATAGCCCTGGGACCTTCTCCAACATTCTTGCCACCCTCTTAATATGGCCGTGCCGACACAAGAAGTATGAGCCATCAAGACGGAAATTTTCACCAAATTTCTAAAGTAGCTTGCAGAACGTAACATTGGGAAGTTGGCAAGCAAAGAGGTCAACCTGCTCAAGGAAAGGAAAGAGACCCACCTTCTTAACTTCTTCTAATGGCTGCTTCAAACACTTAACGAGGTACTCTAAATCATTAATCTTCAAATGTAGTTGTAAGCCCATCAGGATATCAGCTTCCTCTTCTAACAGCTCTTCGGGCAATCTGCTTCACCTGTGAAGCGGGAACTGGCACCATCTTATCACCATTATACTTCAAGAGAGTGGAAAACACAACCCTTTTGATATTCAGATTGAGACCCATCCCCACTGCATCACTTGCAACCAAGACATCATACTCATTTTCTTGATCATTAAACAAGTTAGCTTGCTCTGTCTTCGAGTCTCAGGTGTCAAGGCACCATATAAGACACATCAGCGGTGATTGGTGTGCTTCTCAATTGCCAATTTAACCTCAAATATTTCTCTCAAAGAAAAGGCAACTACAAATCACCGGATCGAACATTGTGAAAATCCCCAAGCAGCGTCTTGGCTTCAACAACCAGTGGCTTGAATCTGCCATAGTGGCATTCATGCAACTCATCCCCAGTATTAGAACAGATTTTCCTCACCATATTTAGAACACTTGGATCCCCGCAAACATGTATCTCATCGACCTTAAGTCTTAGCAATGCCCTTGTCCATGCATAGCCTCTGTATGGCTCTGCCATCATCTGGATCTCATCAATTACGGCCAAATCACATAAGTGATCGGTCAATGCCATTTCCACAGTACAAGCAACATGTTTTGAGAAAGGGACATTCTTTTTTTCTTGCCCAGTGTGAAGACTAAACTCCCAAAGCATTCACCTTGTCAACCACTTCCTTAGCCAATAACCTAAGCGGACTACAATAAGAGCATTGCATGTCTTGCCACTGTTGGTTGGACCACAATGATATATTAGCTTTCTTTTCATAGCTCGTGTAAAGGGAAACCAAGTGTGGGGCTTTGTCGAGTCAGCTAATTCAATCATGCTCCAAAACCGCTTAATCTCATCAGGAAATTCTTCTAAGCAAAACTCCACAAATATGGGGAACAAGAATTTAACAGCATCCCGACATGGGCCAAGCGAAACCAAAGTACATGGTAATATCGGCAGGGCGTTTCTTGCAGAAAAAAAAAATTGGAATTTGCGGGATGCGGTTGGGAAAAAAGACATGCCTATATAGATGGCGAGAGCCTGATTAGATGCCCACGGCTGACTCTGCAAAACAAGGAAAAATCTCCCAGAGGATCTTCCACCTATCACGGCTCAGGTTCCTGGGCTCTTCAGGTTCCGGAGGCGTGGAGGGACGAGAAGCATTTCTGCTTCTTGAACTCGGTGGAGGCTTCCTTCGTGCGCACCGTCTTCGAAAACAAGAACGCAGAACCAAACTTGCAGTGTTGTTGAGTCTCCCAGTGTGTCCTGGTATCGTGGCCTTGTCCTTTACTTAGTGGCGCAAACGAGAAGGCAAGCCGAGTTAATTATGAGAGGGAGAGGCGATGTCGAATTGATATGATGAGCAAGTAAAATGCTACACCTATCTCTCTCTCTCTCTCTCTCTCTCTCTCTCTCTCTCTCTCTCTCTCTGAGATTGGGAATTGCTGTTACCGAATTGGACCATCAGATTTGGAGAGATTCCAATGTTATAGATTTTGTGTCCATGAAAACAATTGTCCCTTTTTCCGTTTCCGCATTTTGGAAAAGAGTATTAGCTTTTGTTCAATAAATAAAATAAAATTTACCAGTGATCAAGAATGTTATTCATGATAATTTCAAGTAAAGCATAAGGAAAATATCATTATGTAAAAAAATGGGTGGGAAGGTCTAATATGCAGTACAAGTATAAAAATCCCTTAAACCTTGATTTAGATGGGCAGATATAATATCCAAGGTTGAAAAAAGAGATTTGACTGGGATTGGCTACACCAGCTAATTGATGTGAAAACATATTCCTAAGGAAGTTAATGTTGGGTCTCTGTATGGGATGGTCCACGAATGTTGGACAAGGACAAAGCCACTTACATAAGAGGAGTCCCTTGATGTTTGTGTTGAATTAGGGAAGAATGGTTAGCCTAATTTGTTTAAATAGTTAGCACTTTTTTTGGAGCAAAAAGCTACATTATTTTTTGGTGAAAATATCTTACTAAATATCCAAATGAGGGTTTTAATAAGCCATCAATTCTCAGTTATATTATTACCTTTTGTTCTGAGTTCTTGATATAGAGGATTGAATAAGCTAAATGGGCAAGAATTCTTTGTGACCATCACTACAATCGACCTCCTACTCATTGGAAAGTTTCATTGAAATTTTCTCCTCATACTCCAAGAAGTCCATATTCATGACTTTTTAAGTTTTACATTTAGGGAACTGTCTGAGAGACAAGCCCCTGATCAGCAGCATCAAGTTGATCCCTAGCTACAATCTCCCCAGCCTCTAAAGGAAGATATGCTGGCTTCTGTAACTGCACTAGAGGAAGCTTTGCTGCCATGCCTGCCAGCAAGAGAGCTTCAGGCTATAGACCGCTCCCAACATCTTCACATCAAAGTTTGTCATTACTTAATCTCTTATCCAATCTTTTCCCCAAGGTGGGGAGTGCTTGGTGTGCTATCATCTTCTTTATGTTACTTGAGATTGCTCCATATGCATTACCAAACCGAGACTACTCATATTTTGGCTGTTGTCGTTGCTTGACAAAAAACTATTTCATTCTTTTATGTCCTATGTTGTTCCCTCCTTTTGAAGCCTTCCATCAGTTAAATTGATAAACATGTTGTTCATTTGTAATTTCCCAAAATGTCAGTTTATTACTACGTCACAGGTGCAGTTACACTTGGTTATTGTGAAAATTTTGATTGTGATTACATATCTAATTCTGACTTGCCAGTAGGATAAGGGTTAGTTTGTTATTGGTTAAGATTCTAGTTGATGGTTCTCGAAAAGTACATCTTAGTTAGGCCTAAGAGGAATGTCTACATTTAGAGTAGTTCAGGTGATGAAAACTACGTATAATCGGATAAATAAGTCATTATCATAATTTTTTTGAGAATCCCATATGTCAGTCGAATGACCACCCCAACACTCATGTCCATAGCTATGTGTCCATCTGTAGTGGTGGATGGGGGCAGGTAGAAGGGTACATGGTAGTTTCTTAACCACCATTCTAACATTAATAGCCCTAAGAGGAGAGGACAAGAGATCACTCATTGATCATGCCCAGCAAGGACTTGCACATGTGATGCTTTGTAAACCTATGAAGTTTTATTTAGACATATCACAATGGAGCTAGTTATCTGGATTCCAAACCAGAAGAGCATATGATGTGGGCTTTCTCTTGCAATTGAACTCAAAAGCAGTTTTAATAAGTTGCCTTTCTAGTGTTTCTAAACTATAAAATCATATTTATAAGCTGCGAGTTTCCCTGTAGTTGTATAGTTTGAGACAATCTGTTGAAGGAACTTGACCTCTTATGGAGGACACTTGGGTTATTGCAAGTCTTAAGTGGAATGCATTCGGTAATATTATCTAGTATGTAGGAAGTGCTCTTGTTTGAGTCGTGCGCGGAGGAAGCTTGAGGAATGAAAGATCCTTAACATCTAGTTGCAGAATAGCATTCTCGCAATGTTTTTTTTATTGGGTACAGAAGGGACAATGCACTCAACTTGTAACGGAGTGCTGGCTTGGTGCCACTAGGAGACCAAAAAGTGATCATAATATCTCTAGACTTTTTGGCTGAATAAGCTTTTTTGTAATTTTATCAGCATCTTAGATCTAAGTTACATCTGACTTGTTGCATGTCCAATATCATACTAATTGGATATGCCTTAGTGTGCTAATGCGGTCTAAGTTGAGTTGTTTCATTTGTTAACTTTCCCCATGTGTAGGAGGTTGAGAATGTCTCTGTTTGTGTAATTCTAACCGTTTAAAAAGAGGATAAGATATGTGTAAGCATTCCTAATTTATCTCTCATTCATCACTAAACAAAAATATTATGCTAGCTATTCTTGAAAGAAATTGGTAATCTTGGTTCCCTATCCTGGAGTGCAATTGCTTCACCAAGCCCTCCCCCCCCCCCAAAAAAAAAAAAAAAAAAAAAAAAAAAAAATCCCCCTCCCGACTCTTAGATGGTTAATTGTCGTGAATGCCCGATTACTGAGAAAGTGCTTCTTATTGTTTTAGTTGATGTTGAGAGGCATGCTAGAGATTTTATGGAGGCTGCCAAAAAGCTTCAAGTTTACTTTATCTGTCTCCAACGTGAGAATCAGCCAATTGGTTGAAAAGCTTATGAAGGTAATGCTAAGGAAATAGCTCATAAAGTAATAAGTGGTTTTCGGCTAATGGATTGCTAAGCCTAGACTTAGCTCGGGCTCTTCCAAGCCCATACCAATTCTCGACTTATGGTTTAAGTTCTTAATATGGAGATGATTTTTATCATGGAGTCGCCACTAATCTATTTTGGGTGGGTCAATTAGAAACCCAAGTAAAGTAATGGGAGAATTACTTCACTCCTTATGAACCGAAGATTAAATGAGTTCAGAGACTTGATTACGCTAGATTTCTCTAACGCCCTTTCGGTACCTTTTCTTTTTTATTTCAAAAAATATTTTGTAGGCAGCTTGAATTGATTTTAATTTATTTTCCTAACATATGAGGTGATCATGCGGGTGCGCAAACCACCAATTTAACACCTAAGAAAGCGATAAATAAATTGCAAGATTTACCTTATAGCAACGAAAGCGTCTGTATTGTTAGATCAAAATTCACATCAATAGACCTAGATATGATTTCGAATTAACACGCAATTTCCTTTTTTTGGTTTTCACTTATTTAATGAGAATCATGCTTTATGCAATGCATGCTATTAATTTAACATGATATGTCATGATAATATGGCCTAAACTATATGATGCAAATGCGATGTTTTGTGTTTTCTTAATAAGCATGCAATCTATCCTAGAAAATAAAACTAATTTATTCTAAGACATTTTTTTGTATTTTTCATGAAATTCGGAATTAGAAAAATGTGAAAATTATCTATCTAAATTAAAATATCATCTAATTTGTACTAGGAATGAGGTTAAACCAAACCCTAATTTAAACTAGAATGTTATCCTAATTTAGAAATTCCTAACTAAAATGCAATCTATCTAAAAATTTTCTTAAATTAAAAAAAAAAAACTATTATCTGGAATTAAACTATATGAAATTTTACCCTAAAATGCAATGATGTGCAAAGAGTGCCAAAATTCTAATTTTTTTAATGTTTTTGTATTAAAAATTGCCAGGTAATTAAATATGAAACCTAAGTTAAAACTAGCAACCTAAATTGAACGATTTGATTTTCTTATTTATTTATTTATTTTTATTTTTTAGATTCGAAATAAAATTCCTATTCTAAATATGCAAACCATAAAACAGGAAATAAACCTAATTCTAACCTACAAGAAATGCAAATGCAATTTTTTGTATTTTTGAGATAAACAAAACAATTAAATGATACCAAATCCTCCATGGTTGTTTCGCTAATAAAATCAATAAATTGATCTTAAGCCTTAAAGACCAAAATATCAATTTTATTCCCGCATGATTAATTATTCCATCTAAAGCCTTATAGATGAGATAAAAAAAAATTATTGTGCGGTTGCGAATTAGGTGGTACGTCGGGGATTTTCAAACATGCATCAAGAACTAATTCAAATAAAGAAACGAAAACATAAAATAACATAAAATAAAATAGATCTACCTAATAGGTAGAACTTTTTCCAAATTTGCCTTAATGGTACTTTGTGGACCACGATGGAGACTCAGCTCACGCCTGGGATGGCTGCTGCTGCTGCGATGGGCGACCGCGGGCGGTGGGCACGGTCGTCGGAGCTCCGGCGAGGGACAGCAAGCTCGGAGCGGGCAGCGAGCTGCTGTGGTGGCGTCGCTCGGAAGGGGACGGCGGCTGGCGGAGCTAGGCGGGCTCGAGCGGTTGCTGCAACGGCGTGCAGCGGAGTCGGGCAGAGGAAGGCGCGGCAGCAAAGGGGTGGAACCTCGGCGGCTGACGGAACGGCAAGGGCAACGGCGACGGAGCTTCGGGCGGTCAGAGGTGCCGGGTCGTCGCGGGTCGGTGCGCACAGCAGGCGAGGCGGCGCGCGGCGGAGGTGGAGGTGCGGCGTCGGCTGGTCGTCGAGGACGAGGCGGAGGCGGAGGCTGGCTGTGGGCGTCGGGCACCAGGCGAGGGGACCGGTGGCGGGCGAGGCAATTGCAGCGACTGGTGCAGCGGCAGAGGGCGGAGCAGCTTGGGATGCCGGGGCGGAAGTGCAGACGCGGGCGGACACGGTGGCTTCACGGGTGGCGCGCTCGGAGCTCGCTGGAAGGAGATGCTAACGCTGGGCAGAGGTTCAGCGACGGGCGCGGCGATGGATGGGCGGCGTGGCGCGAGGGAGAAGAAGTGCGGGTTGTCGGCTTGATGCAGCAGCAACGGCCAGGACTCGGTGGTGCAACAGTGGGCGCAGCGACGAGCAAGACTCAGTGACAGGTGCTACAGCTTGCAGGCGTCACTTGTGGCTTCGAATGGTGGGTGCAGAGGTGCGGTGGAGCGAGCGCAGATGCGGGCAGCAGAAACCGCGGAAAGTCCAGCGAAGGAGAAGAACGGTGGGCGTTTCTCCTTCGTATGTCCCTTCTCTGTCTCTGTACTCTCTCTCTCTCTACTTTCAGTGTACCTTCTTTTTTTTTGTTTCTGGCTTTACCCTTTTGTTTTTCTCTGACAAACCTCTCTATTTCTCTTCTTTTAACCGAAGGGGAAGCCCTCTCACAGTGAAATTTTTTTCCTTTTTTTCATTATCCCCTTCTCGCGTGGCCTCCCCCCTTGCGTATTTGTAGGGTTCTTGGAGTCCAACCGACTTTAGTAGAGGAGGCGGCCGTAATTTTTCCTTGCTGCTCACGTCCGGTTCTTTTTCAAATAAGGAGGCCACCGCTTGACACTCATTAATTTAGCCACAACTATTGACTTTTCTTTGCTTGTTACTTGCTTCTTTCTTGGACACACTTCTCCTTGCTTCACCAAAATTAACGAGCCACACTTGAGAGATTATATTATAATATATTATGGGCTTCCCTTTGCTTCTTCGAGGCTCCTCACGTCCATCGAATTCTTGCACATGCATGTGCAATGCATTAATGAGCGAGAGATAATGGACGTGCAGGAACTTCTTTCTTCTCCAGCCGATTTGCTCTCCAGGAAGGAGAGAATTCCTTGCAACAACTCACTATAAAATATTATAAAATTGTGACCCCATCTTCTTGCAGACTTTCTCCGAAATTCTCGCGTGTGCAGTGGAGAATTTTTTCTTTGCTTTCTTCACGCTTGTGGCTTCTCTAGAATTTTCACGTCCTCCCTATTTTGTGTGTGCATGTGCATACATTAATGAGGGAGAAAAAATGGACGTGCAAGAACTTCCTTCCTCTCCTTTTTTTTTTACTTCCTCTAATGCGTGTTCAGATCAGTGGAGAGAGAGAGAGACCATCCCTTTGTGAATATTATCGACCATGAGCCACTGCGTCTTGTTAGCCTTTTAGTACCGATGCAAATGCGACTACATGAAATGCAATTTTATTATTTTTTTTATTTTTAATTTTTTTCATGTAACTAATTACTAAATGATTATGCAAAATTTAGGTGTCAATAGTTTTTAACATGGAGAGCGAAGCCATTAAAAAAACCTAGTTTAAGCAAATTTTTGGATTGATTGTCAAATAAAATAAAGAAAAGAATTGAGCATTAACAACTTTTTTAACATGGACTAAAATGTTCAGTAAATATTTATTTGGTTGTGCATATCACTACCAAGTTCCTTTTTCTTAATTGTTTTTATATACGCATAATGGATGATTGTATAAAGAAAACTTTCAATGACATGCAAAAGAAAAAAAAATCACAATTACATTATCCAATATGAAAATCAATTAAGTCGATGCTTTTTCTTAATTTTTTTTTTTTAAATTAGGTGCATGCAAAGTTTGATTAATTAATTTTGAGTACGGGAGCACGTATGAATTTATTTCCAAAAGTTTTAAAGAAAAAAAAAGAAGAGTTGCCCAATATAATTTCCAAAAAAGGTGGTTGGGCAAGAAAATAGAAAATAAATGGGTTGCGTGCAAAGTTTGATTGATTAATTTTGAGTACGGGAGCACATATGAATTTATTTCCGAAAGCTTTAAAGAAAAAAAAAAGAGTTGCTCAATATAATTTCCAAAAAGGGTGGTTGGGCAAGAAAATATAAAATAAATGGGGTGTCGGGTTTGGACACCAAATTTTATTGGCTCAATAACACAATGAGGTTTTAAACTAGGTGCATGCAAAGTTTGATTGATTATTTTTTAGTACGGGAGCGCATACGAATTTATTTCCGAAAGCTTTAAAGAAAAAAAAAAGAGTTGCCCAAATTTATTTCAAAAAGGTTTGTTGGACAAGAAATAGAGAAAAAAAATGAGGTGTTAGGTTTGGATGTCAAATTTTATATGCTCAATAACACAATGAGGTTTCAAACTAGGTGCGTGCAAAGTTTGATGGATTAATTTTAAGTACGGGAGCACGTACAAATTTATTTCCAAAAGCTTTAAAGAAAAAAAGAAAATAGTTGCCCAATATTATTTCCAAAAATGTTGGTTGGGCAAGAAAATAGAAAATAAATGGGGTGTCGGGTTTAGACACCAAATTTTATTTGCTTAATAACACAATGAGATTTTAAACTATGTGCGTGCAAAGTTTTGATGGATTAATTTTTAGTACGGGAGCACGTATGAATTTATTTCTGAAAGCTTTAAAGGAAAAGAAAAAAAAAATTGCTCAAGTTTATTTCAAAAATGATTGTTGGGCAAGAAATAGAGAAAAAAAATAAGGTGTCGGGTTTGGATGCCAAATTTTATATACTCAATAACATAATGAGGTTTTAAACTAGCTGCATGGAAACTTTAATGGATTAATTTTGAGTACAAGAACACATACGAATTTATTTCCAAAAACTTTAAAGAAAAAAAAAAAGGATTTGCGCAAGTTTATTTCAAAAAGAGTTGTTAGGCACGCCAAATTTTATATACTCAATAACACAATGAGGTTTTAAACTAGCTGTGTACAAAGTTTGATGGATTAATTTTGAGTACGGGAGTACATACCAATTTATTTCTGAAAGCTTTAAAGAAAAAAGAAAAGAGTTGCCCAAGTTTATTTCAAAAAGGGTTGTTAGACAAGAAATAGAGAAAAAAAAAATGAGGTGTTGGGTTTTGACGTCAAATTTTATATGCTCAATAACACAATGATATTTTAAACTAGATGCGTGCAAAGTTTGATAAATTAAATTTGAGTACGGAGAATGTATGAATTTATTTCCGAAAGCTTTAAAGAAAAAAAGAAAAGAGTTGCCCAATATTATTTCCAAAAGGGTGGTTATGCAAGAAATAGAGAACAAATGAGGTGTCAGGTTTGGACACCAAATTTTATATACTCAATAGCACAATGAGATTTTAAACTAGGTGCGTGCAAAGTTTGATAGATTAATCGAATTTATTTCCGAAAGCTTTAAAGGAAAAAAAAAAGAGTTGCCCAAGTTTATTTCAAAAAGGGTTATTGGGCAAGAAATAGAGAAAATAATGAGGTGTCGGGTTTGGACGCTAATTTTATATGCTCACTAACACAATGAGGTTTTAAACTAGGTGCGTGCAAAATTTGATGGATTAATTTCGAGTACAGGAGTACGTACGAATTTATTTCCGAAAGCTTTAAAGAGAAGAAAAAAGAAGGTGCCCAAGTTTATTTCAAAAAGGACTGTTGGGCAAGAAATAGAGAAAAAAAATAAGGTGTTAAGTTTGTACACCAAATTTTATATGCTCAATAACACAATTAGGTTTTAAACTAGGTGTGTGCAAAGTTTGATGGATTAATTTTGAATACGGGAACATGTACAAGCTTGAAAGAAATAGAAAAAAAAAAAGGAGTTGCTCAAGTTTATTTCAAAAAGGATTGTTGTGCAAGAAATTGAAAAAAAAATGAAGTGTCTAATTTGGACACCAAATTTTATTTGCTCAATAACACAATGATGTTTTAAACTAGGTGCATGTAAAGTTTGACGGATTAATTTTGAGTATGGGAACACTTACGAATTTATTTCCCAAAGCTTTAAAGAAAAAAAAAAAGTTGCCCAAGTTTCTTCCTTCTCGTCTTTTTTTTATTTTTTTCTATTCCCTACACCTTCTTCTTCCCTCTCGCTCTCTTCTTCTTCATTGAAGCTTATCTTCTCTGCAACTTCACCCAAACCACCTTCCTCCGACGCACACTCACCAGATCTCACACTTCTGACAATTTCCAATCTTTGAAGCACCTTCATTCACCATCGGTCATCACCTTTAACTGTCATCGAGCTACAATAGCGATGTCACCGCCAAGCAGCGTTGAACATGGGATTCTAATGCAGCTTCAAAGATCGGTAGAAAACGACTATATGTAGAGGCTACGGTGTCTGAAGATGATGAACTTGATGTGTCGATGACAAAGAATCTCTGGCAACTACAGATGACGGAAGACGAACAGAATGAGAAACGATCACCAGCGAACTCGACTATTTCGTTTCTCCAGCTGCAACTTTCGACGTTTGGATGGTTGCCATAGGGAATTGGGGGCTTCGTTTTTTCGGAGAGATTTTTTCGGTGAAATTTTTTGGTTCTTCCTTTTTCGCCTTTGCAGCCACAGCCAAATCCTCCAAAGTCGAAGGTTCTTTCTCTTTAGCCATTTCTTGGCTCTGCTGGGCTTGCCTTCATTGTCTTCATCTTTCTTGTAATCATTTGGTTAAAGCTCAGGACCAATATCACATACCCAGCTTGCAGCATGAGGCCTAGACACCTCCTTTAACACTAGAAACTGCTCATGCCAAGTGAGCTTGCGGACGCTTCTTGATGTGAGGAGGATCGAGAATGCCTGAGAGAAAGTTTAACCTTTGTACTTCCAAATATAGATGTTCCAAAACAAGTGTCCCTAACATTCTGGGGTTCGGGTTGGGGGCACCATTTTCAATAATTAACCTTTCAACAGCTTTAACATTTTTTTACCCTTGCTCACATGCACTTGCACACATCTAGTACATTTTATATATTGCAAAATGAGGTTAGAAAGCAGCTGAATTTATGAGAAAATTGGGGGAAAATATCAATATAGTTATAAATCTATCAATGCTACCAAAATTTATTGATCAACTCTTCGAGTTTAATCTATTGTCATAACTAGCTAAAGTAGCCTCCCAATTCCATTTATTTCAAAGCCATTAATATGATGTTCTTCGTTGAAAGGGTATATTTACAAGAGCTTGTCTGTAAATTAATAGCTAGGACAACAAAAGGGGGAATTGGTGTTATGTATATGAGATGGAAACTATCTACTTTTGTTTTTCTTTGCTACCATCCGCATGACCCTTTTAACATCATTATTTTTACTTTTCTATGGCACATGAATTAATTGGCAAAAAATGAACATTTCAAATCCACGATCAAAGTCTCACATGGAAACCTTTGGACCCGTTGCATGATTCGGGGTTAAGCTAGATAAAGGCTCTTTAGTAAATAGTAACCTAAAGTTGGTGTAGAGATTGGGCGAACTCACTTGCATTGATGAAGTAATTTACAATGTATACATAGGGTTTAGGGCTAAAACAACACAATGACAATTATGTCATTTAGTATAAACCCAATTTGCTAATACTCCCCCTCAAGTTGGTGAATGTAAACATGTCAACAACTTGTTCTTAAAATTACAAAATAAATCACATGCGACCGGTTTCGTGAACAAGTCCGCGAATTGGCAGTGATTGGGAACATAAAGAGTATGCAAAGTGCCATCTTGAATTTTTTCACGAACCAAGTGACAGTCAATCTCGATGTGTTTGGTTCGTTCGTGGAAGACAGGATTAGTGGTGATGTGGATGGCCGCTTTATTATCACAAAAAAGATTGGCGGTGGTAGTGTTGACATGGAGATCCGAGAGAAGCATGTGAAGCCATGTGATTTCGCATGCAGCAGACGCCATGGCATGATATTCGGCTTCTGTTGAGGTACGGGCAACAATGGTCTGTTTTTTGGAACGCCATGAGATAAGACAAGAACCAAGAAACATGCAGTAGCCAAAAATAGATCGTCGGGATGTAGAACAGAATGCCCAATCAGAATCTGTATAACCATTAAGTTGGAGAGTTGAATCAGACGGGAAAAATAAACCAATGCTAGGATCATGCTTGAGATACTGCACAATGCGAAGGGCCGCATTCCAACGGTCTTCATGAGGAGAGTGCATAAATTGACTAAGATGTTGCACTGCAAAGAGTAAATTTGGACAAGTTACTGTAAGATATAATAATCTACCAATAAGTCGTCGATATGAACCTAGATCCTTAAGAGTTGGAGAGGAGTTCGAAAATTGCCTATTGGGTTCCATCAAAGTATCAATAGGACGTCCACCAAGAAGACCAATGTCAGACAAAATATCAAGTGCGTATTTCCTTTGCAACAAGAAAATCCCAGACTTGGAACGAGAAACTTCAATGCCAAAGAAATATTTGAGAGTGCCCAAGTCCTTAATATGAAATTGTGTGTCGAGAAATCGTTTAAGAAGTTGAATCATAACTTCATCATCACCCGTTATAACCAAATCATCAACATAAACAAGACAATGGTCAAGAAAGAGCCACGGACTAATGTAAAAAGTGAATAGTCTGCCGTTGACTGTTGAAAACCAACATCAAGTAGTGCAGAAGAGAATTTAGCAAACCATTGCCTCGATGCATGTTTAAGGCCATAGAGTGATTTCTTGAGTCGACAAACTAAATTCTCTCCTTTAGTATGAAAACCCGCTGGAAACCTCATGTAGACCTCTTCATCAAGATCACCATGCAGAAAAGCGTTATTCACATCTAATTGGTAGAGAGGCCAATGACAAATTGAAGTAAGGGCTAATAAAGTGCGAAAAGTTACCATTTTAGCAATAGATGCAAATGTGTCATGGTAATCAATCCCCTCTGTTTGAATATAATCCTTTGCAACAAGCCGAGCCTTGTAATGCTCAATGGTGCCATCAGAATTATATTTGAGTCGGTAAACCCATTTACATCCAATGGGATGTTTGTTAGGAGGAAGATGAACAATTTTCCAAGTGCCATTTTGTTCAAGAGCCTGTATCTCAGAAGATATTGTCTCCCGCCACTTGGGAGATTCACACGCAGCATCATAAGTTTCAGGTTCCTATTAAGAGGATATGGAGGCTAAAAAGGCACGGTGAGTGGGTGAAAAACACGAGTATGATAAACAGTTGGATAAAGGGTATAGAGTACCTAATTTAGTTACCTCAGAGTTCGAAGAGGATTGATCGGAGGCCACGATAGTGCAGCAGTAGTCCCGAAGATATCCGGGTGGATGGCGTTGCTGAGATGGCTGAGGCATGGCTTTGGGTTCAGTTGGTGATGGTGCGATCGTAGGTGCAGGAGGTTGAGGAGATGAGGTCGGTGCAAGGACTGGGGTGGAGGGAGGTGGGTATGTTTCACCAAGGTCAGGTATGGGTAATGGAAGTATTGAGGTTTGTTCGGTTGTGGTGTGTTTGATGGTTTGATGGAAAGGAAAATCTTGTTCATAGAAAATGACATCGCAACTGGTAAAAATCGTTTGGTCTTGAAGGTCATAGAGATAGTAACCTTTGTGGTTTGTGGGATAACCAATTAGAACACATTGGCAAGATCGGGGACCAAATTTATCGAAGTAAAGATGACCGGTGGAAGCATAGCATAATGAGCCAAAGACACGAAGATGAGAATAGGAAGGTGGTTTGCCATAAAGAAGTTCATACGGGGTTATATTGTGCAAGAGATAATTAGGTAGTCTATTAATGAGATGAGTAGCAGTTAAGACACAATCCCCCCAAAAATGAAGAGGTATGCTAGAATGAAAACGCAATGCACGAGCAACATTGAGCAAGTGACGATGCTTACGCTCAACAACTCCATTTTGTTGAAGAGTGTGAGGACAACTACGTTGGTGGTGAACACCATGTGCGCAAAAAAAAATCTTGTAAGCTAGAGGAAAGAAATTCAGTCCTGTTATCAGATTGAACATTTTGGATTTTGGTTTGATATTGAGTCTCAACAAAAGTAAAGAAGCGAATCATAGAGTCAATTGCATCAAACTTAAAAGTAAGCAAAAAAAAATCCAAGTATAGCGCGAATAATCATCAACAATAGATAAAAAATAATGACATGTCTTATGTGTAAAATGAGAATAAGGTCCCCAAATGTCAACATGAATAAGCTCAAAAGAACGTGAATTAGAAATAGTGCTAGACGCAAAAGACAAACGCGTTTGCTTGGATAAATGACAAGCATCACATTGACTGAATTGTTTTGCTGGACTAAAACATAATGTTTGTTGCAAAGTAGATAAAACTGACTCAGATGGATGTCCCAAGCGGGCGTGCCAAAGATGAGATGAAGAGGTTGTAGTAGAAAGAACGGCAGGTTCAGTAGGAATCTCTAGATAATAGAGACCACCACGCTCATGGCCCCAACCAATGATCTTCTTCGTCAAGAGGTCCTGAAAAAGACAGTAGTTAGGAAAAAAAATGACTGAGCAGTTTAAAGTTTGAGTGATTTTGGAGACTGACAATAAGTTATATTTGAAAGAGGGAGCACAAAGGACATTATCAAGGGAGATAGTTGAGGTAAGGGGGGCTGAACCATGTGATGTCACGGGGACACCAACACCATTCAGAATTCCAATGGTGGGATGTGGACAGGAATAGTATGTCGGGTTTGTAAGGTAATGGGGTTCAAATGTGATGTGATTGGTGGTGCTAGTGTCAATGATCCAAGTATTGGAATTAAATGAATTCGAAATTAAGCCAAGAACATTACCTAAGAGGTTGGCTTTCGAGATGTTTACCTCTTGCAACAAGCGCATTAACTGCTTATACTGATCATTTGTGAATGATGGAGGTGCCATATCAGAAGTATGACTGGATTTGTTATCCGCAAGTCGGGAGGAAGTAGATGGAGCCATGAAGTCGATAACACATATCCTGCGTATGTCCCGGGATGTCACAGTAGGCACATCTTTCTCGGCTGTGAGACGTGTTCGTCTGTTTAGCTAGGTTAGCGGAAGGAGCAGGGGCACCAAGAGAGCTGGGCTGTCCATGGTATGAGGAATTTGTATATGGCCATGGAGCATTATTTCTGTGAGTGCTAAGCAAAGTGCTGGTTTGGTCGGATAGTGCGTAGTCCAATTGGATATGGCAATGTGACTCATCTTGAAGAACTAGCACATATGCACATGCAACACTAGGTAACAGATTCATTAGTAAAATCTGACTAATAACATTAGTGTACCTCGGATTGAGACCCATGAGAAATTGAAACAAGCGCCTATTCTCTTGTTGTGTGGTGATGGTAGAATGAGCCGAACAAGAACAATGCGGTAACGGATCCAAATTGTTCAATTCATCCCAGCAGCTTCGCAAATTGTTATAATACTTAGTCACAGCATCGTCACATTGAGTAAGGGTGCATATTTTTTGCTTGAGATGAAAAATCCTAGGACCATTCGATGGCAAAAAACATTCACGAAGATTGGCCCAAACATCCGCAACTGACTCTGTGTAGAGAACCGTTGGCACCAAATCTGGATGGATGGAATTAAGGATCCAAGATAGAATCATATTGTTCACACGAATCAAAGACGCATAGGCAGGATCTATTGTAGCTGGCTTTTTTATTTCTCTAATAACAAACACCATCTTGTTCTTGGCGAAAAGGGCAATTTCCATGGCACGAGACCAATTGTTGTAATTGTCACCCGTAAGAACCATGCCAACAAGATTAGATCATAGTTTATCAGAATGATGCAAAAAATAAGGGCTGCCCACCCGCTCATGTGCAGGAACGGTGGTTGAAGAGTTTTGATCATTAGTTGCCATGATTACTTGCGGCCAAATTGTTTGAGCTCACATCCGAGAAGCAAAGCTTTCTGCAGACCCTTGTGCCTTCAAGCAGCACATCGGCAAAATAATTCTGACCCAAAAATCCTTGGAATCCGCATTGATGAAGGAGATGTTGTGTTTGTGAAAAAAGGATGGGGAAGGAGACGAAAAATCCTCGGAATCCGTAGACTTGCTTTCAAATCACAGACCCGCAGAAATAGAAGCTTTCCTCTCTGAAGCTTTCGAATTACTCCAATGGAGATCAAGTCGAGGGCGCTGGGCTCGTGCTCCAAGGACCACCAGCGGATCTATCAAGAGTGGTTCCACTTCGCTGATTTAGATGGAGATAGATGGATCACTGGAAATGCCGCCACGAAGTTCTTCACCATGTCGAAGCTTTGATGGGAGATGGGCTCCAAGAATCACCGCTCTGATACCATGTAGAGACTGGCCAAACTCACTTGCATTGATGAAGTAATTTACAATATATACATAGGATTTAGGGCTAAAACAATACAATGACAATTATGCCCTTAAGTATAAACCCAATTTGCTAATAGTTGGTCTAACTATTGAGAGTTGCTTAGATGAATCACTTCATAAGACAACCTTTCAGGCTCATCTTCGGATCACACAAGCAAGGGAAAGAGAAGAAGAAGGTGTAAGAGTTTTTTAATATGAATTACATTAATTGATATTATAATTTATTGTTTTTACGGTTACCGTAAAATATGGCTGGTCTAAGGTAAGATAGAAGGTTTATTAATTAGTCTAATATGGGGCTAGTTAGTGTGGGGCGAGTTGAGCCTGATCCGTAATGAGGGGGCCTGGCTGGAAACTCTATAAATAGTGCTCAAGTCTCTCCTCTAACCCTAAATTCTCACCTGTATCCTCACCTAATGGGCATTTACTTAACGCTACACGTGAGGGGGCCATTTCATTGAGCCAGTGATATAGAGGGCAATAGAGGAGAAAGATTTGTGCGTGGAACATTGTGTTTCCGCTTCCGCTTCAAGAACAATGGATCCCAAAACAGGTGCATTAATCTTTCTACTCTATTATACATATTCTTGTTCTAGTTATGGAGATCTTGGGGTTATGCAATTTGCGTCTTACATGTAGTATCAAAGCCTCCACAACCCTAGAACACGAACGTAAAGGATTTTGCCATAATTTGAGATTTTCGAGATTTTTCATTAAACAAAAATTAAATTAAATTATATATTCGGACTGGACTCGACGAGACGAAGAAAATCATAGGCAGCGCGTCGCTGGGGGAGGCCACATGCACCCCACGTGCGGCCACACGCCTCCTGGGCGTCGAACATGCACCGCACGTGAGCTCCACACGCTGCGCACTCAAGCGGTGCGTGCGGGTGCGTGGAGTGTACGTTCGACGCGTGGTTGGTGACGTTGGATTTGTATTGCCATGTTCTATCTTGTGGTATATTTATTTTACATGTTTAATGATTTTATGGATGTGAAAATACATATAAAGCCCTAAATACGTGTATTTTGAGTGTATTTTTGTGTATTTTTCTTGTATTTTCTGTATTTTTGGAAATACTTGTGTTGGGTTACTGTATGTTATCACACAAGCATTATAAAAGTGTGATTCATTAATAAAATTAAACTTTATTATATTTTATTAATGAATAAGGCAGTGTAATTAGTATGGCATGTGATTTGAGTGATATAATGCCTCCATTACTAAAGTTAAAATCACATGTATATGATGTATGTGAGATGTAAAGATTATATCCCTAGTATGGGAGAGTTTCAAGGATTCAATTGAATTGTGACCGCTAAAGTGGCACACTTAATTGGGTTTGAGAAATTTCGATCTCATATATTGATTGGAATGTCTCCTGGTCTAATGCATAGTCATACTCCCAAAGGAGATAATTGTGTATTAGTTCATGGAGGGATACATGATGGTTGTGGTGGAGGAATGACCGATCATAATGGTTCATATGCCCAAATGTGATGAATTCACGAAAATTGGAATATATTCTCATAACCGCTATTATGTGAGGAGTGTACAATTGCATGTCATGTATTTTGCCCAAATGTGATTATGTTATTTTGCATATAACTCTCTAGATGTGTACTTGTACGTCAAGTTACACAATGCTCAAATGATGCTAATTATATATACTGTTTGTTTTTCAGTCACCTTTTCTGTAAGCAGTAACTTTGTCACTATTGAGGTTCTTGCTGGTTCAAACTTTAAGAAATTGAAAGAAGATTTTCTGTTTGTTATGAAAATGGTAGATGTTCATATGGCTCTTACTGTCGATCGGTCGGAAAATCTTACTGCTAAGAGTATAGAAACTCAGAAAGCTCATTTTACTGCTTGGGAAAAGAGTAATAGAATTTACTTACTATCGATGAAACGTACACTTGAAAAGTAGTTTGCTTGCAGACTGCACTGCTAGGCAGATGATGGAAGCTTTGATGGCTAGAAACCGTGTCTCACCTAATGTTGAGATAGGAACACATATGCAAACATTATTTACTATGAAGTATGATGGTTTTGGTGAAATTAGAGATTATGTTATGAGAATGGTAGATTTGCAGACAAAGCTTGAGGCTTTCAATGTTGTTATTCCCACTGCTTGCATTGTACATCAAGCTCTAAATAATCTTCCTCCTAATTTTGGAATTATCAAGACCAATTATAGTTCCCAAGATGAAACCTGGTCAGTTAATGACCTAATTGCTAGGCTGGTGGCAGAGGAAGAAAAATTGAAGAAAGATAAAGGGCACGTTGCCATTTATGCTTTTAACTCTGACAGTGATAAGGGAAAGAAGGTGAAAACTTATACTCATAAGGGCAATTCTGAAGTTGCTGGACCTTCCAACAATAAAGGAAATTCTGAATATGCTGGACCTTCCAACAGTTTGGATCCCAAAAAAAATTCATCAAGAAGGATGTTCTTTATTGCTACTTTTGTAGAGAGAGATGACATGTAAAGAAACGCTGTAGCAAGTTTAAGGCTTGGTTGTCTAAGAGAACTAAGAGTGAGCCTAAAGGTAATGATTCTTTGGCATTTATTTATGAATCCAATCTATCTGAAGTTCCGACCAATTCCTGGTGGCTAAATAGTGGTGCAACTAATCATGTTGCATTTATCATACAGGGGTTCATAAACCGAAGGACGCCAAATCAGGATGAATCAAAGCTCATTGTTGGAAACAACGTTGGAGTTGACATTGAGTTCGTGGGAGATGTTATTTTGATTTTAGATTATGATTTTCGGATGATGTTAAGAAACACTTTTTACTTACCTTCTTTTAGGCGGAATTTAGTTTCTGTGTCTTGTTTGGACATGTGTGGATACTCTTTTGAAATAAAGAGTAGTACTATTTTCATGTTTTATGATTCAAATAAGATTGAGTGTTGCAATTTATCCGATGGATTATATCGATTGAGTTTATCTCCCAACGACATGTACATTGCTTATTCAGCTAAAAAAGTTGTTTCCAAAAAGACTCTACCTAAGAACAGTCTTATGCTTTGTGACATAAACGTCTTGGTCATATCTCTAAAGAAAGAGTAGAAAAGCTTATAAAGGCTGACATCTTGCCTACTCTTAAAGGTGATCAAGAGACTTGCATAGACTGTTGCAGAGGTAAGATGACTAAGATAAAGAAGAAATCCATCGTACGAAGTTCAGACTTGTTGGAGGTTATTCACACTGATATTAGTGAACTATACACGGTTACTTTGTGCAAAATTTTTTATTTTATCACATTTATTGATGACTATTCCCGATTTGGATACTTATACTTGATTAAAGAAAAGTCCGAGTCTCTTGATAAATTCAAGTTTTTTCGGACTGAATGGAGAAACAGTTGGGAAAAGTTATAAAGATTGTTAGATCTGATCGTGGTGGTGAGTATTTTGGTAGGCACGGTGATGTTGGACAACTTAAAGGGCGGTTTGCTAAATACTTAGAGGATTTTGGGATAATAGGTCGGTTTACTATGCCTGGAAGTCCTAAACAAAATGGTGTAGCTGAAAGGTGGAATCGTACTCTTATGGACATGATGAGAAGTATGATTAGTAGGACCAATTTACCTAATTTTCTGTGGGGTGAAGCTTTGAAAACAGCTCTTTATATTCTAAATCGCGTTCCTACTAAAGTGGTTCCATTGACTCCTTTTGAGTTGTGGACTGGACGTAAACCTAGTTTGAATCATCTTAAAGTTTGGGGATGTCCAACAGAAGTGAAGTTATATAATCCAACATTGAGTAAGCTAGATTCCAAAACTACTCGGTGTTACTTTGTGTCTTACCCAGATCACTCAAAGGGGTATCGGTTTTATAACCCTAATGGAAGTACAAGAATTGTGGAATCTCAAACTGTAAAATTTCTGGAATTTGATGTAGCTGAAAAGGGTAGCTGCTCACAAGCTATCGAAGATGATAGTATTGTGGGAATTACTGGATCCCTATCTTATCCTGTGCAGACAATTATGGAGCCTCTTGTGCCACAAACTGAGCTTGTTGTGGCCCAAGATTATGTTGTTGAGACAGTTCCTAATAAGATTCCTCAAGCTCCTCAAATTCATAATGAAATTGAAGTAGCTCCACTTAGAAGATCAACTAGGGAAAGACATTCAGTTATACCACCAGACTATGTTGTCTACCTAGGAGAACATGATTATGATATTGGTTATGTTGTTGATCCGGTAACTTATACGGATGCCATCTCATATCCTCAATCAGATTTGTGACTAGATGCGATGAAAGATGAGATGCAATCTATGAAACACAATGGTGCTTGGGAGCTTGTTGAATTACTTGAAGGTTATAAACCTATTGGCTGCAAATGGATATTCAAGACTAAAAGGGATACCAAAGGAAAAATTGAAAAGTTTAAAGCCAGACTGGTAGCTAAGGGTTTCAATCAAAGAGAAGGAATATATTATAAAGCAGTATTTTCTCCAGTTTCTTCTAAAGATTCTTTTAGAGTGATCTTGGCATTGGTAGCTCATTTCGATATGGAGTTACACCAGATGGATGTTAAGACTGCTTTTCTAAATGGAGACCTTGATGAGGAGGTTTATATGGTGCGGCCTAAATGTTTTGCAGCAAATGAGTTAGGTAAGCTTATTTGTAGATTGAAAAATTCTATTTATGGCCTTAAGCAAGCTTCTAGACAGTGGTATTTCAAGTTTCATAGTGTTGTTACTTCGTTCGGATTTATTGAGAACAAAGTAGATCAGTGTATATACACCAAGGTCAGTGGGAGAAAATATATTTTTCTCATACTTTATGTAGATGATATCTTGCTTGCTAGTAGTGACATTGGTTTACTATATGAGACGAATTGGATGTTATTGAAAACTTTTGACATAAAAAACCTTGGTGAGGCGTCTTTTGTTCTTGGCATTGAGATCTATAGGGATTGGTCACGCCATTCATTGGTTTGTCTCAAAGGGCATATATTGATCGCATTTTAGAAAGATTCAATATGCAGGATTGCAAACTAGGAATTGCTCCTATTGTTAAGGGTGATAAATTGAGTCTTTCACAATGCCCTAATTCAGATTTTGAGATAGCTCAAATGAAGGATGTACCTTATGCTAGTGTGCTTGGAAGTATCATGTATGGTCAAGTTTGCACTAGGCTGGATATTGCTTTTGCAAGAGGGCCTCTAAGCAGATATCAGTCTAATGTAGGACGCGATCATTAGATTACTGCCAAGAAGATTTTAAGGTACTTAAAGAGAATAAAAGATTATATACTGATTTATAGACATGTTCCAGACTTGCAACTAGCAGGGTATTCAGATGCAGATTTTGCTGGTTGTCAAGATGATAAGAAGCCAACGACATGATACATATTTATGTTGGTAGGAGGTGTAGTATCATGGAAGAGCGAAAAATAGAAATCCATATCTTCGTCTACCATACAAGCGGAGTTTGTAGCATGTTTTTTCAGTTGCTACTCAAGCTATTTAGCTCCGGAATCTCATTAGGGAGTTATCTATTTTTGATTTTGTGGATAGACCCATACGGTTATACTGTGACAATAACTCTGTAGTGTTGTTTATTAATAACAATAGAAGTCTCAAGGGGTCTAAACACATGGGGGTCAAGTTTTTTACTATAAAGGAATCAGTGTAGAATGGTAATGTTGTAGTAAATTATATTCCTACAGATGATATGGTTGCAGATCCACTAACTAAAGGCCTACGCCCGTGTGTTTTTGATCGACATGTCATTAGCATGGGCCTAGGAGCATCTTAGGATGCTGTTATTTAGTGGGAGCTGTGTTTTATTTTTCTTAGAATAAAGTTTACATATGTTTTGTTACAATTTAGTAACACTTTGATATATATAAATATATATATATATATATATATATATGTTAACTTTTGCATTCAATAAAATATTTTTGAATGGATTGTTATTATATTGAATATATATATTGTTGAAAGTCTCAAGGTATTGCTTAAACCTTGAGTGAAGATTAGGGGCATCCGGGCATCTAGTTATTAGCCTTGTGCATATGTCTTGTGATACCTAAAAAGGTTAACCATAAGGACAAGACATATGTGGGTTCATTCGAACCATAAAGCATTCTCTAGTGGCACAAATTATTGTGTCGCTTAAGGAAAGAGAATGGTAACTGATAAATGGAATCTTTCTATGAGAGATATTATCCATTTGCCACACTACCATATTGAATCCATATCAATAAAGTTGAGAGCACTCGTGACCATGGAATGCTCTATGTGTATACATGCAGTTACCGCCATGATTCGATGTTTAAGACTTTATGAGATAGAATTGACTATTAAGAATTATCTCTGGACCAATGTGCACACATAAGGTACGATTTCAATTAATATAGTTCAAGTGGGAGAATGTAAGAGTTTTCCTAATGTGGACTACATTAATTGATATTGTAATTTACTATTTTTACGGTTACCGTAAAATATGGCTAGTCTAAGATGAGATAGAAGGTTTCTTAATTAGTCTAATATGGGGCTGGCTAGTGTGGGCCGAGTTAAGCCTGGCCCGTAATGAGGGGACCTGGCTGGAAACTCTATAAATAGTGCTCAAGTCTCTCCTCTAACCCTAATTATCACATGTATCCTTACCTAAGGGGCATTTACCTAACGCTACACGTGAGGGGGCCGCCTCATTGAGCTAGTGATATGGAGGGCAATAGATGAGAAGGACTTGCGCGTGGAACATTGTGTTTCTGCTTCCGCTTTAAGAACAATAGATCGCAAAATAGATGCGTTAATCTTTCTACTCTATTATACATATTCTTGTTCTAGTTATGGAGATCTTGGGGTTACGCAATTTGTGTCTTACAGAAGGTAATACCAATCCCTCTCCCTCTCTCCCACTCCGATGACGGCCCTTATTTTGTCTCTTCAACTCCATCATTAAATCTCTCTCTCTCTCTCTCTCTCTCTCTCTCTCTCTCTCTCTCTCTTCGTTAAACATCATTAAATCTTGTTTGCGTATAAAAAAAAATAGAGATGCACTCTTATGAAACCTAGAAAAATGCATATGATGGAAGCCGAGAAGTTGTCAGTAGAGGCGTGCTTGTTCCAGCGTGGCTTCACTTCCTCGATTGGATTCCTAGGAACATTATGTGCCCTAAGTGTGTTATGTACATGTCATGCTAGCATTGTGCACGTGCCGTGCCGGCATTGTGCACATGACGTGCCGGCATCGTGCGTATTATGTACATATCTTTGAATCTGCATTTTGTGATAGAAAAACCTCCGCTGCGGCTATGTTCACGCAGATCATCCTAATCCATCAAAACGATTCACCTATTTCGAAAATTTAGGAGAGCCAAAAACGTTACCTCGGCGGTCTCACAATCGTGAGTGACGTCCGAAAAGAAACACAAAAAGGAGGGTAGCACAGGTGAGGCTGGTGCGGCGAGACAGTGAGATGCTCGGGCGGAAGGGGCGTCGGGTCGTCGAGCTGTGGTGCTGCGACAGGGGCACCGGCAACAGAGGCGAGTTGCTGTGGCGTTGGGCAGAGCGCAGGTTGCTGGTGGAGCAGCGTCGACAGGGCTACGCGGAGAGCAGCGCAAGCGAGGGCTGCTGGGCGTCGGAGTAAGGTTGAATATGCCGTGGGAATGCTCTCTTAAATGTCTAGTGTTGAAGTCCCCCCTCAACCACAGTCCAACTTTGGATGTCATTTTTGCACTTGTAGAGGTAACCTCTACAAGTCCAAAAATGGCTAACTTTAACTTGGCTTCCCAAAAGGAGAACTCGCTGGAGAAGATGGATGGAGTGGAGTTTACAGACAGCTATTACGGCAAATTTTTATGATTTTTTTGAAATTTAAATGATATAAATTTTGATGGCCAAGTATAAAGAGGTGTAGTTTTACCTTTCATTCAAGCTGAAGAGAACACATCTTTAATATTCTTCTACATATCTTTCTTTTCAATCCACATATTGACCTTAATGAGCTAATCATTTGTCTCCATGTGGAAACCTCAAAACGAGAGTTTCTTGAAGTAAAAAGGTGGAAGTCTAGAAACCCTTAACATCAACTACTGATGTTGTCGAGCTGAGTTAGGCTTGACCTATACTCAAACTCAAATAAGCTTGAATTTTTTCCAAGCCTACTCTCTTACGTGATATGCCCGATTGGATGGAGCTCAACTCGATTCGGCCTGATTATCCAACATTAAGGGCTCAGGTTTTCAATAAATCCAATTTCCGAATTGCTACAGATATTATAAATATAGGGTGTCGGTAATATCTAATACTATCTAAGTGTATATATGAAACAATGTCATGTTCATAAAACAAGTTATAAATTGAACGAGTTATTGCATTGTAAAGGAGCAACACTATGCATAATAATATCGAATAAACTATGCATAATAATATCGAACTAGAAGGTCAAAGGAGCAACTCCTTTGACCTTCTAGTTCTTTGACTGAGGACCTCCAATGGATCCATTTACCAAACAATTCTGCCATTTGTTCTAGATTCCTCCCCTTCGACTCTGGCATGATAAGGTAGAAGCAAACCCATGCTAGGATTGACACAACCATAAATATGAAGAATGGCAGCCCATCAAGAGTAATTTTCTGGAAGTAAAACACGAATTCGAAGGATATTAAACTGCTCACTAGCTGGCTCACAGCGACGCCTATTGCACACCCTCGTACACGCAACCTTAGAGGGAACACCCTGAGCTATATATTGATGCAATTGGCCCCATCCCAATGGGGAAGGAGGCCACGCAGCATGCTAGCATCGTGCATGTGCCGTGCCAACATTGTGCACGTGACGTGCTAGCATCGTGCGTATTATGTACGTATTCCGACATCAACATAAAAAAAAAATCTAAATTTCGATTTAAAAAAGCATAACGAATCCAGTTGACATAAGTACTAATAAGTCATAAAGTATTTTTGACTAAATTGGAAGGCCTGTAAAGGATGATGGTGTCACTCCCAAAAGCTTGTTGGATAAAGTAGATTCCAATAATGCATGCAGCATGTGTAAGGCAGGTGACGTCCAATGGCTTCCTAATGCGATCGGGGTTTTAGACCGCAGGTTGTGTGTGCAAAGTATGGTGCTAAAGCATATATAAAGGCATGCATGGTAGTTGATATCAAAACAACACTCCAATTTCACCCACATAAACATACATTCATACACCAACCTGCAAAATAAATAGGTCAACAATCACTCCACCTCTTATGACTCCTAGCCTACATCAACATTTAACACAGTGTAAGCAAACGTATCTTATCCTTCATTACATTGTGCCCCCATAAAATCATATTAGATAACAAACAATTGGGTTTTATTAGGCCCAAATCCTCTCATGACCATACTAGGTCCACTACTTCTATAATTTAGTCTACCACATGACAGAGAACAAAATTATTCACTTTTCCTCACGCCACTCCATGGGCACATCGCACAGCAACCCTCCTGTCTCAACAACCAAGCAATTATCAGATCATTAATATTACCAAGGACTTCTATCAACTTGATTATCAATTCCCACTTTCCTATCTTAACTTTCCATACCCAAAGGTGGGTCAGGGAACCCATCCCCGAATGATGGCATGACGATCTGCGAACAGGCCAGCATAAAACCGGTGAAATAATGTCAGGCAATCTCTGGATCATCTAGTATCATCCGATAAGGAATAGTAGGTAACGTTAAAAGCGAGCGGAAGCAACTGAATACTGGGAACAAAATTATTAGCATTACCAAATACGAAAAGCAAGAATGAGGAACTACGGCGAATCAACCGCCAAGGAACTTTTCAAGTGTAGCTAACTTAAGACCAGTTCATGAGCCTGCATAATGCAATCGACTCGGATGACACAAACTAATGGCGATTTCCTAAATCTATCAGCCAGTTCTGAAGCACACGAATGGCATTCGCAATCAAAGCATCCCATTCTGTTTTCGCATTCTTGAGCATTCTGCTTTCGTTTTCCTTTTGATTGTGACTTCACGGTTGAAGATGCACGATAGCCAAGTGAAATGCCTCACGGAGTAATTCGAAATAGAAATGGCCCCTTTCGCCCTCTACTCAATCCGAAATATACTAGTGGTGCCCAAGTCTCTAATAGGAAAACATATGCACCAGCCACATCAAACCGCATCCCAACTTTTCCAATTAAACTACTCAAGGAGCCATTTCACGAATTCATCTTTAAAGCAGTCAAATCAGTCCAGCAGTAAGCTTATCAGACCAAGAAAAGTGTACCTCTCGGGGACGGAATCAGACCGATGCATCGTGCACGTGCTGTGCCGACATCGTGCACGTGACGTGCCGGCATCGTGTGTATTATATACATATTCCAACATCAACATAAAAAATCTAAATTTCAATTAAAAAATCATAACAAATCCAATTGACATAAGTACTAATAAATCGTAAAGTATTTTTGACTAAATTGAGATTTGGTCTTATGTTGGTATTTGCCCCACAGCTCGAGACAGGGCAATCTATGCGTGTCACGTTATTGTCAAGTTTTGAAACTACGTACTTAGCAATGCAATAAATGCCGTATGCGTGATAACCCTTAATCCAAAATAGGTTGTCACTCATCCTCGTGTGGAAGCAAGTTTCACGTATAAATTGGTTGGGCTTAAAATTAGAAGCATGACCTACTTCACTGTAGAGCTTTTGCTTTTGTGAGGATGACCAAGCTTCGGTCGGAACTGATTCATTGCCGTCATCGTCCTCCTTATCGAGGCTCTATGGCATGGTTTGGAGAAGAGAAGCCGCCATCGCCTTATGAATGTCCCGTCCTCGGTGGCGTTGAATTTGGTGCTATCCTCTGTAACATCTCGCACGTTGTCCTAGTAGGACCAGTTACAATTGTAAGAAAATTATTTTTTTATCTATGCCCTAACAATGTTATTCCAAAATATTTCCACACTAAGAAAATGCAATACCAATGCAGAAGAGCCAAAGAATAACAATAGAATCTATATTACGCATATTTCATATTTACCTGGGGTTTGGGAGAAAGTTCTCTAGGAAAGCCATCTTCTCCGGCTCTAAGAGAATCTTCCATTTTGGTCCACAACTCATCCATCTCTATCTCTTCATGGGATTTTGGTGCTGGTTCTAGTTCCTCATCTCCCCAGAAAAACTTGAGTTGTACAGGCACTTCCATCTGAGGCTTAGTTATGCTTGGTGTCTTCCATGCAACTTCAATTCCAGCAGCATCACTGTCATCTTTGTTATCTCTAATTTTATGAGCAAGAGGACGACAACGCTTACCTCTAAATTTATGAGCAACATGACAGCAATGCTTACGTTCTTTAGTTTCCCTTTCTCTCTTCTTGAATCTCATTGTTTTTCTTTTCTTCTTCAAGAATCCGAAAAGTCTCATTGTTGTCCATCATAATAATAAAAATGGGGAAATGGTAAAAAATGAAGAGATGAGTCACGTATACAAAAATAGAGAGGTAAAATAGAGGGAATGGCTCCTACTCTATAAATATTATCTTTTAAAGCGTTTATTGCTTTTTTATAATTAAAAAATTACCTTTTTATAATTAAAAAAATTCAGTTGATTGATTTTTTCTTTTTTGTTTTTATGGATTTTGCTAAGGTGATTAATTAATAAAATAAAAATTTCGTCTATGGTAGGCAACTACTACTACAAAAGAGAGATGAAATAAAATCTATATTATTTCACGCATTTTCTGAGACCTCTCTTTTTAATTTATTTTCCTATTTCGAGCACATTTCTAATTTGCTGTATCGAGACTGGAAGGGGTGGCCAACATCCCCCCACTCTCTCTCTCTCTCTCTCTCTCTCTCTCTCTCTCACGGCTCTCTTTCTTCTTCGTGCCTGAAAGTAAAGAAAATCGAGACAATAGCAAATTCTTTAAACCAAAAAAAGAAAAAATAATAATTTCAAACAAACTTATTTTGAGTTCTTCACTATGTTATCTAAGTGGAGATTTGACACACACACACACACACACACACACACACACACACACACACACACACACACACACACACACAACCATTATTACAAATGTGTAACTAAACTCTTTCCCATTTGACGTGATATATCGAGATATGGCTAATCATACACTCTCAAGAACTTGTAAATAGAGACTTATCTGTCACTTTTATTCCAAAAACATCTTCTATAATTCCCACATACTTTCTTTACCTTCTTTCGCATTTTCTGGAGAGAATATCTTACAACCTTTGTACTTGGTAATTGGAGATGCACTAGGAGAACATGGAGTACTCTTCTTGTCTTTCCTAGTAATACGGCCAGTTACAAAATAATCTGCTAAATTATCTAGGTTGTCCTTCTGGTAATGGATTAGTTAGAAAATAATCTGCTAAATTATCTGCTCCACGTGCTCTCCCTAATTCTCCCTAATCAGTTGCCATCATTATACGTTATGTGACGGTGAGTTAATCTAACACTATCATATGGCCGTAACTCTGGCAACACATTAATTAATATAATTTGATATTTGTTCTCTAATAAAATAATCTCATCCAAGTCCAACCCGCATTCATTTGCCATTTTCCTCACCTGCAAATGACCATAAGTTGGGAATTCCCCAAAGCAATTAGCACATCAAAATGGTCAGTCAACCAAAATCAAAATAAAAATTGCCTATTCACATCCTTGCTCTACAACTCATTCTTCATATTGTTTATGTATGTTTAAGTATGGTTTGAATTGATATTAATATTACGTGGAGTGTGGTCATATTTCCCAACCTAACATCATAACAACTAATTTGTTCGTGGAATTTTAAATTTTTTTACCATTTCCAGCCTCCCACCTGCATTCGGGTGTCCTTTTCACTGAAAACCCTAAATGGCCGGTTTCATTTGCACAGTTGCAGTTGGACGTTGATCATTGGTTGATTGTTATTTTTTAATTTATAAAAACTCTTCCTCCTCTTCCTCTCACTCCCACCGTCTTACTACCTCTCCTATCTTTTCCTCTTTGTTCATCTGAGTTCGAGCATTTCTCAACAACATGCATCCTCCTCCAAAAAATGAAAAAGAAAAAAAAACAGAAGAAAAGTTTCGAGGTAGGAAATAGAAAATTCCTATGGAAACATTATCAAATCCTTCGTAAAAATGCACGTGACAGCACCATACGAGAGTTTTCAAGGACAATGGCTTTCATAACGGGAAATGTTTTTTTGAAGGATTTTGCTAAGAAACCCCTTCTAGACGAGAATTATCAAGATAAGTAAAAATTATTTCCTCATTCTATTTCTTCTCAAAGAGCTCACTTCTTCTCAAATCTTTTACTCCCACTTCATTTAGGGCTAGGGTTAGGGCTTAAGTTGGAGGAGAACCAAATTTGATGATAAAAGAATGCCAAACCAAGAAAAGAAAGAGTGCTTCATTTTTGTGTCATGAAGAGAAGGAAAGACAAATCGTGAAAAGGGTTGAACATAAAAGAAAAAGAAAAAGAAAAATAGTTGTAGCTCAAGTTTTTTGAGACACTAGGAGACAAAAGAAAATTACAATCATGATATTATCACATTATTACTTTATAAAAAATTTGTGCCCTAAGTAAGTTATGTACGTGTCGTGCTAGCATCGTGCACGTGCCATGCCAGTATCGTCTATATTATGTGCGTATTCCAATATCAACATAAAAAACCTAAATTTTGATTAAAAAAGTATCACAAATTCAATTGACATAAGTACTAATAAATCATAAAGCATTTTTTACTAAACTTGAGATTTGGCCTTATGTTGGTATTTCCTCCATTCCTCCGGGAGAGTTTAACTTAGTTATGCTCTATTATCTGAATTCAAAGTTCATAATGATGAAACCATTGATCCGGATAATCATGTCTTTACTATTAGTAGGTACAGAAAATATACTACGTGTATCAACAACATTGTCTCTAGTGACAGCAGCAATTCCCTAGCAATGCCTTTTATGAAAACTGATAGTTTGGACTTCCAATGTAACTTCATTTCTCACTATATAGCTGTTGAGAACATTACAAAGGAGTGTAATGATGAACATTAAGAAAGGTAAGGCGCCCTTTGTAATGGATGAGTTTTACTAGTTTCCACTTCAAGTGGTAATATGATGAAAGAACTAGCACTTGAAGTTTAAACTTTAAATGCAACATCATGGGTACAACAAGGATAAGCTTTTTGTATATGTTCATGTGGGCTTTTATCACCGTACCGTAGAACTTAAGGAAGCATTATATGCTTCTATGAAAAAAGGAGTTAAAAGGAAAAGAGTCCTTACAAAATGTTAATGTTATGCCATGTGCAGTTTGAAGAAGAAAGCGAAACGGTGTCAGCAAGTGCAAAGATATCAGATCTTGAGACGCAAAAATTGTCATACCTGGCTTTAGTGTTGCTAAGATGAACTTAACAGGAAACTTCGACGTTTACATGCAACTTTATGATGCTTTTCCTTTTCCCTTATTTTGGTGATTTGGTTTATGTTGCTGCTTGATTTTTTGATGTCCTACCCAACTATCAAGTTCAATAAGAAAAATTGAGGATGAAATCAGTAAATCCATCTAAATGGACGAGTTATAAATATATTTAGCCCATAGGGCTTTAATTTTCTTTAACAGGATATCTAGTCTTTGGAGGTACTTATTTAGAAGGATTGTACTACTAGATGGTTGTCCTTTTCTGCTACCGGCAAGTATCCTAATAGGTCTATCAATGTTATGATACCCTTTCGCACATCATAATTTGTGCATGGAATTATAATTCAGTCATTGTTCATGATATTTATGTTTGTTCTTTTTCTTTTTCTTTTTCTTTTTTTGCTTAGTTATTTTCTTAATGCCAACCATTTATTCATGTTTACTTCAGGGCTGATGGCAGAGCAACAGGTCCGTGATATAAACCTATGGAATCTCTTGTCCCTAGAACAACATTAGGGCCAATTCAAATTGAGGCTTTCCCAGGAGGAAGTGTATCTCTCTCTCTCTCGATGCATGGATGCATGTATGGCTATGTCTAAGACCCTGCTGAAATTTTTCTTTCTATAGGAGTTGTATGACACACTTGGAGTACATCTCCACCATAGGCAAGCACTTAGATTACCACACCTTGCCTTTGGTTATCAGCTTAGGCATTAAGATGGATCGGCAATGGCTTTCACGTAATTATGTGCCATATGAGACCGTTTGTAGATGAACTTCAAAAGTGGGACGGTGTAATTTTTGAAACATTTTACGATGTAATAATTGTTATCAGTAATACTATTAATGTTGTCTATTGTAGGATATTTAGAATATGTTCTTTACATGATGCATGCTTCACGGGTAGCTTTCAATAGGGAGATTCAAACTCCAGTTTGACTCATGAAGGCGATATATATATAAGGATGAGGCCTAGTTTTAGCTAGCCCATTTTCATCTAGTTTTGGGCCGGCTGAGCCATTGCCAATGTTCCTTTCTCATCACCCTATCTTTTCACTTCTGTTCCGAGGAAGAGTTTTTTTTTTTTTTTTTTTTTCAGAAATAGTTCTTTTCTATTTCTGTTCGAGGAACAATTTCTGAGCAAAAGAACCTATTTGATAACTATACAAAATTTTTATTTCTGGAACAGAAAAAGAACATAAACATGTTTGATAACTACACAAAATTTCTATTCCAAATTTTAATTTAAAAAAAAAAAAAAAGGAATAGATTAGATATTACATAGAATTGACAAGATCAAAATATTATTAGATTAATATATTTTCTTTTTGCAAATTTTAATGTTTAGTATAGCAAATATTATGAAAAAAAGCACAAGGCATATTGAATTTGTAGTAATTTCCTTGGGACTAAGTTTTTACTCTTAAAAAAAAAAAATTGTAATTCTAGTGCATGCTTGGCTTGGGGATTTTAGTCTTGTAATCTTGATATGGATGTCGGGTTGGGGTTGGAAATTTCCAACTATTGGAATGGTGCATGCATGCTGTGGCTTTGCTGTCATCATGCATTTAGTTCATAGTATGCTCTTAAAACACTTAGTAAAGACCTCGGTCTCTTGCATTTTAAGTCGTTCATGCATCCCATCTTGATGCTACTTTTTACCCATCTTCTTCCAAATTACAAACCATTTCATTTTCGTGGATCATTAGGTGATTTATGTGTGGCGCCGGGGTGGTGGTTTCCCTACTATCGCCACTTGGGGGTTTATGCGATGGCTGTCGGCCAAGGTGGTTCCTCCAGCACTAAAAAAAAAAAAAAAAAAAAAAATTTCATTTTCGTGTTTCACATAAGCTTATAAGGTTTTGGCTAATTTTGATGAAGGGAGATGTTTTTCCTCTCCTCTTTTGCTTTTTTTCTTTCTTGAATAGGATGCAAGCTTCGGATGGCGGTTCGTAGGTCTTAAAATGTCAACTATACAATAGCTTACAATTTGCTTTTCTTTTGTTTGTCCATATTTATGATACATTCAATGGCATTTGTGCTCATGGAAATAGAATTGGATGACCTTAATACTATTAATCGAAATGTATTCATAAGAGTTTACAAACACATCGCAAAAGTTTTCACCAAAAAAACAAAAAAAATCGCAAAAGTCAGAAATAAAAAGTCATGAAATCTCTTGCATATTGTGATCCCTTACCATCATATTTGCAATATTTTTCCTGATCATGTTTATCTCAGCTGCCTCATCACATAATGTATCATCTACAACATTGTCTTGTGTAGGTCCAAATGGAAACTTCGGATCTCCATATAAGGCAAAGTTTTTGTCCATCTTGTCTTGGTCGCGAATATAATTATGGAGAGTACAACATGCGATTACAAAATTGATTGAAAATGGAGGCATGTGTCTCAAAATTGGGAAGCGATTTTTTAATGCCCCAAATGACCTCTTGATAACATTTCTCAATGAAGAATGCTTATGGTTGAACAATTCTTTTGTTGATTTGGGCCGTCTTGTTCTACCCCTATAATCATTCAAATGATACTGTTCACCTTTGAATGGAGTTAAAAATCTTAGAAGTGCTGCATAACTAGAATCTACTACATAATATTTTCCTACAATAATATATACATAAATTTGTTATGATATGCAATAGATATACAATTATAAAGAAAATCACTTGATATAACAAAGCAAATACTTGGTGGTGGTTGAGGAAATTGCAATCGAGGAGTCTCGAGTGTTGCTGAGAGAATCCAACAATCATTGGTAGATCCTTCCCACCCAGCATATACGAAAGTAAATCTCATATTAAACAAACAAGCACACATCACATTTTGAGTGGTAGTCCCTTTCCTACCTCTAAATGGGATTTGTTTCGATATAGGGATGGATGCATTAACGTGGGTGCCATCAATAGCACCAATGCAGTCCTGTGATTTTATGAAAGTATAGCGTTAGACAATATTATCGGCTATATATATTTTAATAATGTAAAATTGATATAAAAATCATACCTTAAAGTAACGTCCATGGTTAGGATCAAGAAGAATCTCCTTTGGAACAATATTAAAAGAAGGCGGCCTGATAATTTCTTTCAATAATTCGAGAAATGCTTTCAATACTAGAGTAAAAAACTTACTGATTGTTTGGCCCGAACATTGAAATCTCTCACATAAATCTCTATTAGAGTTTTTGTGACCATCCATAGATAAGAAAATTCCAACTTGTTCATCTACCCTTACATATCGAGTATCATTCAGCTAGCCTCTTGCCTTCATTAAATCACATAGGTTAAGAAAAACATGTCTATCTAACCTGAATGCTTCATATATCCTATCTGAATGTCCGTAAATAATTTCCCTTACCCATTTGGCTCATGATAATTTACTGTCCCTAATAGGCTCTCTTGTATGCAAAAACTTGTCAAAAATAACCAAAGATAACCATCCTATTGTTAGGTCAATATCAAACTCATCCATATACCATTCAACTGCTGCTACTTCTTCATTAGACACACTATTTGATTCATCGTCCATAGTACGTATGTCATCACACAAATACAAGAAAATCAATATATATATGTAAAAATAAAAATAAAAAATAATAGAAACCAATAACGTAAGTAATAGAATAAAAGCAAACAAAATTTAAAAATTCAACACAATCCATCACAATCCATCATATCCAAACCAACAACATAAAAAACATAGTCTCAACATCAATATCTTCAACAACAAAATGACAACCAGAAACATAAAAAACATAGTCTACTAAAACTCCATGCAATTCCTAACATCCACTACAGATATTGGAGAAGCCCATATCTCATGTCAGCTAGGGTTTTGATAAAAGCCCCCTCCATGTGGCATTAATGCAGGCTCGTTCCATTGCTTCGTTGTAAAGATCCAGCTCTAACGCAGGAATGGCAAGTAGGAGATCAATCATAATAGATATGGAATATGGGTCTGTAGGTGGTGGTATGACTTGTGAGTTGATGGAACCACTCACAGATTGACTAGCCCTGCTCTTGATCATCTCTTGTAAGCCTTTGCAGGTGCTAGCAATGCCAAATGATTCACTCCTCCTTCTCCTCTTAATATTTGGAGTTTTATCCATCCTATGTTTGTTATGAATTAGAGTAGGAGTTTTGTCAGATGTAAAAACTCCCTCATCAAGATAGTGTTCACCAACATCCTCTGATCCATCGTCTGCATCATCACCACCAATGCCAACTTCATCTAACATCACCAAATCTTCGGCATTTCCTGCTGCATAATCCCTAATAGCATATGTATCTCCAAATACAATACACAAGTCACGATATTGAGGAAACCCATCCTTCTTGAATTTTGCCCACTCAATATTATCCTGCAATTTTCACAATGATAACATTTATCAGCAATACAATTAAACATCTTACATGTACATCTATAGTGATCTCAAAATGATCAAAGGTTAAAGCATACCTTGATGTGCGATTCCCATATACCTGAATCATCATCAACAACTTTTTTGTTTACATTATCCCAGCCAAATCCGGATTGTGAAAGGAGTTTCTTGAAACTAGCATACCGCTTTCTCAATTTGTTCACCTTGTTCTTCAACTATACTTGAGTATATTGAAGTTCTACTCGTTTATTGAATTCTGTCCGTATGGTATTCCACTTTGCTTTATTGAAAGTAGAAGAGGTGCGATTTCCCTTTTTGACCTCTTTTACCAACAAACGGACGTACAAATTAGTTAAAGACTCAGTCCACTTTGTGATGAATGCCTCTTTTTGGGATGTCGTGTAACCTTCACTAGTTGAGCATAATATGAGTTCAAGACAATTAAAAAGAGAGTGCAACATGCTACTTCATTGGCTAAAACATAGCCTTTATCACAGCCTATTGCTAAAACAGAGCATTGACAACTTCAACTACTCATGCACATGCACACACATACACAGAGGATGAAATAGATAGGCACTCACAACAAGAACACAATAAGAACACACATTCACCAGCAATTGTTTCATTTTCTAGAGGATGAAATGCATCCCGTGATGCTTTCTAGATCATTGGAAGGAAGTGGTCTGATTTCCTTATCATTCATCCATTGTGCTTTGATGTATCCTCAGTGTACTGCTTTTAGCTATGTATAGATCAAGTCAACTCATTGAAGATATGAGGAAGGAAAATTCAACCGTTCCATTGATTTTATAAGTTTAACAAAAAGCATGAAGATGAAGGTTGTGAGAAAATTCTTGTCTATTAAGCTGATATTGTTAGTGGCTTTACTTGAGAGGTGAGAAATGAAAGATCATAGACAATTTCGCTTCCAAAGTTAGGAACTCAAGCCATTTACATATATATATATATATATATATATATATATATATATATATATATATATATATATATTGATTGTTCGTGAATGCTGTTTTTTCAGCCACTACGAAGCATTGTTATAATGCTTGAGTGTTTTGTTTGGTATTGTTACTTTAGAAAAAATCTATAGCAAATTTTTAATGGAAAGTCTTAGTTTCCATCTCCTCGATGATTGATGAATGGATTTACTTGGGAAGAGCAAGATAAACAAATCACGTGCAGTATGTTCTATGTCCTTTCTTTGGTCTGAACACTCTCTTTATGGTGGCAACTCTGATATAAAGTTGTCGTTAGGAAAGCAAAACAAACATCGATTATATAAGAGATGTACAATAAAGTTAAGGATTTTGCAAAACCAAGCTATTGTTGTTCTGACATATCTGTTCTCTTTTTAATATGGTTATGCACTTAAGATTTTCTAGTATTCACATAATGCTTCATCACAAGCTCAGAATTGGAGGACTTCGCCAGAGAATGAAAAAACACAGAAATACAAGAAACTACAGTGAAAGATGCTTCAACATAACATGCTGTCTTCAATCTTCCATGACCAATGCCTATGTTACTCAGAGACACACCCTGATCACGCCCCACAACAAGAACACGCATTAACCAACAACCACGAGCCAGGCAGGGGAGACCAATCATGCCCCACAACAAGAACACGCATTAACCAGCAACAACGAGCCACGCGGGGGAGACCAATTACACCCCATAATAAAAACACGCATTAACCAGCAACAATGAGCCACGCAGGGGAGATCAATCATGCCCCACAACAAGAACACGAATTCACCATCAATAATGAGCCACGCAGGGAAGACCAATCACGCCCCACAACAAGAACACGCATTCACGGATTCACCACATCCAAAGAACCGCATCTTACCCAAATCCCCCTAGAATCCCCGAATCCCACACCAAAATAGCCACGCGAAACCAACAAACCTGATTTAAGGCAAGACGACGATGAGGCGACACAACCAAAGGCGATGCGACCGGAGAAAGGTGACCAATGGTGACGGGACTAGAGGCGATAGGATCGGAAAGAGGCGATCGGAGGCGATGGCACTGTAGGCGGCGAATTCAACTTCAGAAAAGGCCCCAATCACCCTAGAACAGGTCAATTGAGTAAAAATCAAAGCAACAAACCTGATTTAGGGCAAGATGACCACGAGGCGACGCGACCAAAGCAACCTAACCGGAGCGAAGAGGCTGCAGGCAGCGGGATCGGAGAGAGGCGACCCAACCGGAGGTGACTCGACCAAAGCGAAGTGACCTTCAACTTGGAAAAGACCCTAATCACCACTAGAATAGGTAAATTGAGAAAAAATCAAAGTAACAAACCTGATTTAGGGTAAGATAACCACGAGGCAATGCGACCAAAGCGACCCAACCGGAGTGAAGAGACTGCAGGCGGCGGGATCTGAGAGAGGCGACCCAACCAGAGGCGACGCAACCAAAGCAAAGCGACCTTCAACTTCAAAAAAGGCCCCAATCACCACTAGAACAGGTAAATTGAGAAAAAATCAAAGCAACAAACTTGATTTATGGCAAGATGACCACGAGGCAACGCGACCAAAGCAACCCAACCGGAGCGAAAAGACTGCAGGCAGCGGGATTGGAGAGAGGCGACCCAACCGGAGGCCAAGAGAGGTGGAGGCGACGGGACTAGAGGCAACCGGCTTGGACAAAGGCGACCCAACTAGAGGCGAAAGAGAACTGCGACCGAAGACGACAAACCGAAGAGAGGCAGTGACCAGATTGGAGAAAGGCGACCAGCTACAAGCATGAGATCGGAGAGAGTCGACCGGAGGCTACGGGACTGGAGGCCACGAGACCGGCGGCGACGGACCGCGACGATGGGACCGGAGGTGATGAGATCGAAGAGTTGAGAAGGGAGAAAAAAGAGTTTGTAATAGAGGAGGGCCGAGAGGAGAGAAATTGCTTCTTATTTTTGTTCCGGGAACAAGAAGCAACTTTTTTTTGCTTCTCATTTCTGTTCCCAAACCATTCCCGGGCTAAGTTTTTATTCCCGGGAACAAAAAAACAATGTGGCGTTACCAAACAAGTTTTTGTTCTTTTTTTGTTCCAGGGAACAAAAGAACAGAAACCATGAGAAACAGAAGCGTTCTCATGCACTACCCAAGAGTTACACAGGAAAGCAAAGTCCAACCCAAGCTGTCTTCTTCTCCCTTTGCACACACTCACGATGGGGGAGAAGGGGGTTCGCAGAATCAAGGGCGACGATACCTCCGGCCCGACTCCGTCTCCGGTGTGCAAGAGCCTGACCTCGATCAGCGATCTCCAGGTCCACGCAATTCAACAAGTTGTGGATGAAGTGGACAAGGAGTACCAGAAGATATTTGAGCAGATCAATGAAACTCGAACATCTTTGAAGGCAACGTTCGTGGAATTCGTGGACGATGCTCATGCCTGCCTGCACATCTCAGGAAGATCTTCAAAGGATCCTATATTTCTCCGCTTCACAGTGAGAACCGTCCAGCCAGGAGGATCTCAGCGGAAGCTGTTTATCGCTGGAATCACTGATTTCCGTCGGCACTGATTCTGGTCGCTCCATTGTCCATCACGAACCATGCAATGCTCTCTCTCTCTCTCTCTCTCTCTCTCTCTCTCTCTCTCTCTCTCTCTCTTTAATGTTCAGTTTTCTTTTGCTTCTTAGGAATCAATAACCCTGAGTCCATTTGATAGATTCGTGGATTAGCCTTGGCTGCTTGGCGGGAGTGGCCAGAAGCAGTGTTCGGAATATCTATTATGGCTTCATGGAGTAGCAGCGAAGTGCTGACAGGGCCTTGGAGGAGGCGGGATACCTGTTAGACGACATCGACATTAAGGCCAGCAGGACTTGCTCCTGCTTTTTACTTGGCAACCCCGACTATCGCTACCAGTTCAGCAGGAAAGCCGATGCCAAGATCAAGGTCATTTGGCGGCTTGTTCAGAAATGCAGTGAATTCAGGAATTGAACGACATCTCCTTCATCAATCCTGTTGTTGTTGCTGCTGCTTCTCCTCCCCCTCCTCCAGGTGATGTCTCTGCTCGGACTCCGGGCAGGTGAGAAGGCAGGCGTGCCACTCTGTCAACTGCCGCCCGGTGGTGGTCTCCATTTCTTCTGCCTTGACGTTGAGAGAGAGAGGCGTTGCTCTCATGATGCAAAATATGATTATATCTTCCATGACAGGATGCAAAGAGTAATTTTCCTGTTTATGTAAGAAGGTCTAGGTGTTGGAACTCCAACATTGTGCACTTTTTTTGGTTTTTGGCTGGGATCTTCATTTGTTGCTTGACAGACATGCTCTAATTGTTTATTTTCCTAGTGGGATTATTCATCACTGGGGAGCATTAATGGATCTTTACTCATCAGGTACCTTTGATGAATCCTGTCAGTTTGAGCCACCGCACCAGGCAGAGGAACTTGAGAGAAGTTCTATCGAGATCGAATCCAGTCCACCTGAATATAGTAGAAAGGTCCTTATGCATGGGGGTTTAGGACTGACGGAGCCTCCAGAGGTCATGCAATGGCAGAGTTTCAGAAAGATTTACTTGATGGCAAATAAGTTGGCTGAGTTACCCGAGAATCCTCGGTGTCCTAGACTCTTGGTAGTTTCTAATAGAAAATGCAAGCTCAGAACAATTAGTCCGCCTTTCTTTGATTTCACGCCTGCTCTCGAAATCCTGAATTTGTCCCGAACTCGCATCAAGTCCATGCCAGAGCCTCTATTCAGGCTAAGCTGCCTAAAAGACTATTCTTAAATCATTGTGAACTATTGAGGGAGTTACTTCCCAAAATTGGAGAACTTCACCAGCTTAAGGTACTTGATCTTGAAGGGACTGAGATTATGGATCTGCCGAAGGAGGTTGCGAAGCCAACAAAGCTCACTTGCTTAGAAGTATCTTTTTATCCACACACAAATTGTGGCACAAAGTCTGCAGAAGTGAATGCATTGATTCCTCAAGGCACTATTTCTGCCCTATCACAATTAGAAGAGCTAACTATCGATATACATCCAGATGATGAGGGGTGGGAGAGTGTTGTGGAAGCTATTGTCGACGATGTTTGTGGCTTGATGAGGCTGGATACACTTAAACTCTAATTTCCACGAGTGGAACATCTGAGGAAATGGTTTAGCACATCAAAGGTGTCAAGGTCGTTGTCCCATTTTAAATTTGTTGTTGGCGAACATGCTGAACGCATCATGTGTTATCTCCCGAAGGATCTTGAGTTTGAGTTAGAACACTGGGATAGATCCCTGAAATATGTAAATGGTTTGGGAGTACTCATGGATATCCAGAAGATGCTCTAGTATTCTATTGCATTTTTCTTAGCCCGCCATAAAGATGTCGCTAAGCTTTCTGATTTTGGGATTGAGAACATGGATCAACTAAAATGCTGCATAATCAGGGAGTGTGATGAGATCCAAGATTATTGTTGATGGAACTGATGTGTACGATGAAGCTGATAGAACATGGATTGTCCCTTGGTGCTTCCCCATTGTGGCTGGCCGCTTGCCTTGTGGCTGCCAGTAGCCACATGCCTTTGGCTACTGGCTACTGGTGCGGTCGCTTCAGCCCCACCCAGCGCTCCGTCATCGTCAACTTCGCCCTCCGCCACCTCCTGGTGGCTCACCGCCGAGAAGTACAAGGGCAGCAGCACCAATCTCGTCGTCGGAAGGCAAGCCCTCCCCGAAGGAGTGCACCCTTGAGAAGTCCCTCACGGACTGCCACCTCCGTGCCCTCGCTAGCAAGTTCAACGCTGTCCCTGGCGACATCACTGTCGTCCTCACGACTGCCGACGTTGCTGTGGAGGGGTTTCGCATGCGGTGCAGGTCCCGGCCCGGGTCCACTTTTGTTTGGGTCGGGCTCTCGGAGATGTAGTGCCTGGGGCAGTGCGCGTGGCCGTTACACCAGCCCATGTATGGCACCGCCGCTGGTGGCACCAAGCGGTGATGTCGAGGCCGACGGCATGGTGATCGATTCCTATTGCCGGCGGTGGGGGACCCAAAGACGTCCGCATGCAAGCAAGCCTCTCGTGCGATCGCAATACACCACGTGGACGATGGAGATCATCCGAATTAGAGGGGCTAGTTTGATACTAAAGATCCGCAACCGGGTGAAACCCTGCATTTTTACTTTAGGAAAAACGTCGAGAAAAAATTATTTCCGTTTAAAAAGCGTGAGTGCGAAAGGATAGGATTTTAAAATTAATTATGGTATAAATTGCAATTTCTAATAAGTGAAGATGGTTCTGCAATGTTTCTGTAAAATATCTTAAAAATATCTATTTAAAAATTTGAATTGATAGATTCGATTACATTTACGAAAAAGAGAAGAGAAGATAAAATTCAAGGAACTTAGATTTTCGATTTTTGTCTCGTTTTTATTTCCATGGCTGCCAAACAAGCTAAAAGAAAGAAATTGGTATCCCATTTGTGCACCATTTTCCAGTCCATTGTTAAATACATGTGCATACATTTGCTAAGGCAACTAGTTAAAGAAATATTATAATTTTTAGTGCCGGTATGTTTGCAAGAGCATTGAGCATCGCATGGTAAGCAAGCGGAGCAAAGCCACAAGCCATGAGCACTTTAGTATTAATAATCGAGTCATAAACTCTGCAAATGGTGTCGACCATAAAGTCTACACATCCTTCAAAGGACAATTCTAGGTGTACGACAATGAAGGCCTAGAAACTCACATAATTTTAACAGCTTAAATTACTTTATACATCCCACAAAAAAATTACTTTTTTTTTAGACACACAATATAATTTAAATATTCAAAAAAGCCATCTCTAGGCCTAATTACTGATAGGATAGATAGGTTGGAGGAAAAGCACAAGAATACTAACAAAGTAATGACGTCTAGAACAATTATATACAATCTCTATATAAAGATTAGTTTCTAACAAGTTCAAATTCTTTTCTAAGTGGAAATCTTTGGTTAAAATTGTGAACTTTTTTAAGATTATAACTTAGGTTTGGGATGTGCTAATTAATGAAGATTACTGACAAGATTCAAATTTATCTACTGCCCACTTTTGAACCCATATTTACACCCTAGAAAGAAATCTTCCCTTTTCCCCTTTTGGACTTATACATAGATGATTTTCATATCACGCCTCCATAGTGCCATTTTCTCTCCAATCATCTCATCCTCGGCATTGATTGAAAATTTTTCATAAAAAGCAAAATGCTTAACATAAATGCTAAATGACAAATTTAGGTGGAAAGGAAACCTTGGAAGGACAAGGCTAGTAACTACTTACGGAAACTAGTGCTTTTAGTTGCAAAGGGTTCCCATGAGAGGTATCAATGGACCACTGAAGTTTGTTTTTTCTTCTTTTTTTTTTCATTCTTGATTAGAACCAATATGTCTTCAGTGAATTATTAAAATAAGCATTGTCCAATAATTATTTATTCTCTTCATTCAAGATGGACCGATGAGAGCCTTATATCTAGATGATGAACAATGCCGATTCGCATGCCCTACACACATGGAGAGTACGGAAAAATCAAACAAAATCCAAAGCCCAGGTCCACAGAATTACTCACGACTACTTCCTTGACCTTGGTGGTCGTTGTTGTTTAGACTAGATGATTGAAAGGAATTTCTATAAGAATCAATTATGCAGGGCATTGAGGCATGAAATTTAAATGCACAATTCTCAGCTGAATAATTGTTGCAACCTCCTTCAATTGCCGCTTTAACGGCATCCTCAATAGATGTGCTCCACTTTCTATCCATCAAGTGTACTATGTACCTTGGGAAAATGTGGTAACGAATGAAAGCAAGTTGAATCGATTGCTTAAACAAAAACATTAGCCTATGCCCTCCTAAGCAAGGACTAAAGCATTATGTGTCATCTCTAGGCTCTAGGTAATCATCTCCGCAAAAATTTGCACCTAGGTATTTGTTTTGCTAAAGAATCAAAGTTCTTCCTCGCTTGGGAAATTGCACATGACCAGACAGTACTAACGACCAATTCCTCACAATAGAAATGATATGGTGCCACTCATAGATAGATTTGCATACCTCAAGGCAAAGGCATATAGAAACATCCCGATCGAAAAGCCAAGGGCCATGACAGGAAGTGATGTAAAGAATAAATTGTAGAATGACGTATCCCAATCATTATAAGCAGGCTGACCAGAGAATGAAGCATAGGCCTTGAACTAGAGCAAGGTAAATCCAAATGCAATGTTCTTGTAGAATACACGGGGGTTAAGTCCGCGGAAGGGGGGTTTTATCATTTTTTTTTTTTTTTTTTTTGGTGTTACTATGAGCTTGGTGAGTTCTCTTGTAAATACTAATTTAACGATCAACCATCTATTTTTAGATGCTGGAATTGTATAACATAAAGATCATCCGTTTCTGTAGCTAAATAAATTCACGATAATCACCGAAGATAAAATTATTCACAAAAGTTCATTATCCACAAATAATTTTCAAAAGAAAAAAAGGTTCCATGCTGCAGTGTAGGTAATATTCTTGCTACATAGAGCATGGACACGACAATTCTAAAAGTCTCCTGTTTAGTCCGCATCTCCAAATATGGAAGGCAAGAAATACTAGCAAGGGTTTATTATTACAAATGGTAAATAATAAAAGTAATAACATTGGGAATGGACAATTTCATCTTGACACCATTGGCCCACATATGGGCATGCAACATATTGAACAAATTAAATGTCCAAAAATTTATTTTTAATATAATTAGTTAGATAAGATTGCTAGTCACATATAGATAAAATACTTATTTTTCCAGCACAAGAAGTTAGAAACAATGGTGGACTTAATTCACAGAGTTAGTGACAAGTGCCCCTGCTAAATGGACACAATTTTCCCCTACACAATCTACAATAACATTCAGTAAAGCCCACGTTCTAGCAGAAAACTATCCATTAGAAAATATATGCTGAATATTTGCCCAAAAATAAATGCTGGAACTAAAAATATATAAACTGCATCCTTTAGATTCATAGCAAATTTATTCATTAACCAGCATGCTTTGACATTTGGTAAAGCTCATTTAAAGAAGAAGGGGATTTTGACTTGACGTGCATCTGCTTAAAGTAATTTTTTTTTTTTGGTCAGTCCTACTCTATTCTTATACTACACTCACTCTCAGACTTTTGCCCTACCTCTTGCAGGGCGTGAGAGTCTAAACCCACTCCTGAAATTTACGCGTCCTCATCCCATCCCCCCTGAAAAGGTGGGGGTTTGAATCCCTCACCTCCCCCTTCCTTGTTGGAAGAGTGGCCACTGGGACGAATCCCAGTGGTTGCTTAAAGTAATTGAGTGGCTAGTAAAATAGTATTTTCTAAGCCCATTGAAATAAACTTTTATTCGGTGTAAAGTAATATTTAAAATGGTTAATATCATGAAAAATCACAATTGATATATTTATGATAAATTTATCTCAAATTATTTTTTTTGACCTTAAAAAATTTTAAACTAATACACTCATAACAAATTACCTCAAACTAATTTTTTAATCACTAAAAAGCACCAAATTGATATATATGTAACAAATTTACGCTTCGTTGATTTCCATTAAATTGAATTAATATCAAAAAAATCACAAATTAGTACACATGTAATGACAAATAGAGGGTAAAATCCCAAATTAGTACGTCAATCAATTGTCACATGTTATCCAACTCAATAATTTGACTATAAAATTTAATATAAACTAATTGATAGTAAATTTGTCACAAGTGTATCAATTTATAATTAGTTTACCAATTTAGAATTTATCATGGCATTAACCCTATTCAAAAAATTTATAATAGTTTCTAGTCTTAACAAATAGTCAAATAATTCAAGAATAACATCAGGGTTGGTGATTAGCTATAATTAACATAGTACAAACATAGATTATAAAGATAAATGTGCAGTACATGTCAAAACTAATCATCTAAATGATCAATTAATAAAAGGCACAAGAACTTAATGGTGTAGGCCGAAAAAAGAAAAAAGAAAGTCGAAATGTTTTTCTTGTGAATTCATTCGTAATAATGATGGGAGAGAGAGTCTTGTTGTTCATCATCCTCAACACTAAGATCAAATAATGAATAGGATAAGATTTGAAATTCATAAATTTTGCTATATTTTATCCAATGTTGGGTGAATCATAGCAATAAAATGAGATATATTAATATCCTATTATATTTTATTGTTTGTTATAAACTGTTAATCAGTAAATCTTAAAAAAAGAATGGTGGGTTGGGAGAGTGACTGTGCATTCACGATCCCCAACTGCAAAGGATATTTTATAATTGATGAAGTAGAGATCAATGTGCATGTCAAGTAGGTGACGATCTAAAAGAGTAGGCGTGTGGGTTGGAGGTTTGTATGTTTGGGGGAAAAAAGTGAAAGGTGGGATGGGAGAGTGAGTGCGATTAGTCCCGATGAGAAAAGAGACGATGAGAATGGCTTCCTCTCATTTTAACCTAACTAATGAAATGGAGTTTTCGGGCAACTTCTTTTTTACTTTTATCTCTTATTTATGGTAATTTCTTTTTTCAAGTTGAAAAATAATAAAAGATTCATAATCTTTCAAGTTTTGAAAATTGTAAAATTAGTATATGATTTTTAGGGATGATTGATTCCCGGTTCAATCCCACCTAGTTACCGAGAACCCGATCTGGAGAACTGGTTCCCATTTTTTCCTTGACATGTCACTACATTTAGATGTTTTAAATAAATGTCATATCTTCCTTCAATCATACATTTCATTGATGGGTTATAAATATGAATATCGCCCACTTTTAATTTTAGTTTAGTATGCATAAGATGATATTCACAACTTGCATCCCTCAAATTAAAGGCATGGCCGGAGGAAAGTTTCCTCCAATTTGTGATGGAAGAAAATACACTCTTTCAAATTGTTAATTAATGTATCGATTTTGAATTTGGATAAATCAAATTTATCGATAAAGATTTCCAAGTCAAGAAGAAATTTCGTCGGTCTCCGAAGGATTACAAAATAAAAAGGAAGATACGAAATTTTCTTTACCTGCGCAAGTTGGCCGAAATTTGTTACGCAGGTGGGGCCCAATTTTGACTTTTAGGGCGCATACACAATTTTAGCCGATGAAGTCTTCTCTGCGAAGGAGTTCCCTGCACGTGAAAGAGAAGATGGTGGGCCCAGAGTCAAGAATTTGACTTTTGGGGCACACGTATAAAAGGGAAAATAAAACCCTACGAAGAAAGGAGCCACTCAATGTCCGCCGAAGTCCTACATACGTGAGAAGACGTCCACGTCGCTTGAAGAAGATCCGCAAGATCTTGAAGCCTCATGAAGCCGTACATAGAGAGTTTTGTAATGCGGTAATTTGTGCTGTGAGTTTATTCCCAATAAGTTGTTATTTATAAACACGTAGGGTTTATGGTTAAATCTGAGGGAAACACTTGAGTGATTGAGCGATTATAAACTCTGATTCTCCGATTATAGTGGATTATTTGCTGCTGTCTCTCCCTGTGGACGTAGGTACCGATACTCGGACCAAACTATGTAAATTTCTAGTGTTCTTATTTTTCTCGTTTATTTCTCTGGTGATTTCGTGTTGACGTAAATTGCAAGATCCTGTCGTTTCTGCATATTATATCCCAACACAAATAATAATATTAAGAAATACAATTGCAAAGCGAGATATAAAGAATAATTGTTATTGACCCAAAAATGAAACAAAATAGTCCTCCATATTTCTATTTTGTTATTTGATAAACAATTAAAATGAGACGTTGGTTGGAGCTCATTTTCGGTGGTGGGGGGCGCCTATTGATGCTTATTAAACCCCCAAAAGTATAGCCTGGTACGTTCTCTCTTTTGGCCCATCTATGGCCGAGATCGGTTAGGGTTCCTTCCATTTGCTCTGCTGTTTAGCGATCTGTAAGCTGCAATGGAGTCTGAAGTGATTCAGGCCCATATTGATGGTCAACGACCTAGCTCTCGTAGCCCCTCTCCACCTTTAGGTCGACTTCCTCCGTTAGCTGGTCCTTCAATGGTTGAGCCCGGTTCCTCGGCCCCTGCTGCTGCGAAGCAAAACACTGATTCGCAACCCCTTCAAGTTCCTGCTAGCTTACGAGTTGGGAATAGGGGTAGATCGCGATCGAAATGCCCTCAAGGTAGGGGCGATTCAAAAAATCCAAAAGATGCTCTTGGGTGGCTGTAGCTAGAGTTGCGACCAAGGGTTATGACCTCCAATTCACTCGACCTACTTATGTTAACAGCAAACCTGTTATTGAAATGACTGACTCCGACATTGAAGCTGCTGATCCCAAACTATATGAGTGTCTGGTGGGATATTTCATAGGCAGACGTCTTCCCTTTAAGGTCACAAAGGTGGCCCTCAAAAAAGCTTGGGGTCCGAACCTTCTTGAAGTTATGTCCAATGGACAGGGATTCTTCTTTCTGCATATACCTGATTCTGAGTTCCATAGGAAGCTCCTCGAAGGTGGTCCTATCACTGTGGCAAGGGTGGCATTGGTCCTTCAGCAATGGAATTCGGCCCTTGAGCTTAGAAAAGATACCCATCTGACCGTTCCGATTTGAGTGAGACTGAGAAACCTTCCCTAGCCTTTTGGTCAGCTCAGGCGATAGGGAAAGTGGCGAGCGCAGTGGGCAATCCTTTGTATGTAGACCAACGAACTGAACAGATGAAAATGTTGGCGTTTGCTCGTGTTTGTGTTGAGATTATAGCAGATCAACCTACTTGTGAAACCATTGAGTTGGTGCATAATGGCAAATCATGTGAAGTAGTGGTGGAATATGAATGGAGGCCGGTTGCTTGTGCTGGATGCGGTATATTTGGGCACAAATGTAACCCCATTGTTGCTTAGAATCCTGCTGCTCATGCATTTGCTACAATGGTGCCTCCTCAAGCCCCAATCACTATTGATCATCCTACTCAATAAATAGCTGTTCCCCCGGCCTTTACTGATGTTCTTGCAGCGCCCCAACAAGAACAGACAGAGCTAGGAATGGGAAGTCCCATGAAGACTAAACCAGCTGCTGAGCACCTTCCTTCAGAGGCAAAGTCCTCCGCATTGCAAGTTCAAGTGAACGCAAATAAGCCTCTATCTGCGAGCAATACTACTAACTGTGTCGGTATAGAAACTGACATGGTCTTGAATGTGGTCTTAACTCTAGATGCTGTTGCTTCAACCCCGGATCAAGGTTGGAAGCAAGTAAAGGGAAAGAAAAAGAAACAACCTCCGGCTAAGGATATGGTCTCCTTCAGATTAGCCCCTCCCAGTGAAGAGGGGCAATATTTGAAACTCAAGTCATCTTCTGTGAAACCACCAGCTGTCCCAATTACTAGGATTTCAAAAGGTATTTCTTTAGCGTCTTCCAAGGTGACAGCTAGTCGTTTACGTGCTGCTAAGAAGTTAGGTTCTTCCTCGATTCCACCTGAAGACTTGGATGAGATATGCAACTCCAATGTTCACGCTAATTCAAATGATGATGATTTGCTCTCTATTGACTCCCCCTCTTCGAAAGGCCCGGCCTTAACTTTAGGGGCGGAAAGCATCCAGGAGCAACTTTTGTTGCTGTGTCTTGATCCACCTCCCTCGGTGGTGCCTATTGCGACCTCCACTAGTCGCCAATCCTCTAAAAAGAGGTAACCGCCCTCCTTTCCTTTGTAAATATGTATATAGGATTTTGGAATATCAGGGGTATCCTTCATCCTGCTAAATGTGCTGAGATCATAAAGTTTGCTTCGTCCAACAAGTTATGCTTGGTTGGCCTTTTTGAGACAAAAGTCCCTAAACCTTTGTTTGAGTCTATTTCTTTTGCGCTGCTAAGGGGTTGGAAATGGATAGCTAATTACGAGTTTTCTCCTCGTGGAAGAATTTGGGTCGGGTGGAACCCGGATTTTGTTATCTTTGATCCGATTTCTATTAATGACCAGGCTATTCACGGTTACTTTAAGCTCAATACTTCTAGCTTGAGTTGTGTTATTTCAGCGGTATATGGGGAACATACTTTTGTGCGGCGTAGACCCCTTTGGGAGGATCTACTCCACTATAGCAATGTTTTGTAGGCCTGTGCTTGGTTAGTTGCAGGTGATTTCAATGCAATAAAAGAACCATCTGATCGGGTTGGGGTTTCAAATAACTGGATTCCTTATTTCGATGAATTTGCTCACTGCCTAGCTCAGATGGATTTAGTGGATCTCAGATATGTTGGTCTTCGTTTTACCTGGTCTACCTCCACAGGAATTGCTAGAAATATGAGAAAAATTGATCGAGTCTTGGTTAACAACAAGTGGAATCTCGATTTTTTCTTCTCTGAAGCTTCTTTTCTTAACCCGGGGATCTCTGACAACTCTCCCATTGTTGTTAGAGTTCTTAATCCGATTGTTAGGAGGAGGCCTTTCAAATATTTTGATTTCTAGTCGGAGCACCCAGATTTCTCCTCCATTGTTCGATAGACTTGGGACACCCTAGTTTATGGTGTACCTATGTTTAGACTTACTTCCAAGCTGAAATTATTGAAAAGAAGCCTCAAATCCCTAAACCAGGAAGCCTTTTCGACATTTCGGTGTGGACAAAGGAAGCGAGGGAGGCCCTCAATAATATCCAAATTGCCCTTTAGTCTGACCCAAACAACTCCTCCCTTGGTGAGCTAGAAAAGACTCAACGCCGTATTTTTGTCAACTTGCGAAGTCACGAAGAATCTTTTTATAGACAAAAATCGAGAGTTAGATGGCTCAAGGAAGGAGATCATAATACTAAGTTTTTTCACCACTCGGTTAAAAAGAGGCATCTCAACAATCGAATCCTCTCTGTTAAGGATTCGTCGGGCTCCTTGATTACGGATCCTACCTTGGTTTCGTAGGTGTTTGTATCTTTCTTCTCAGATCTTCTTGCTCCTCATGCAAACCTTTCTAAACCTTCGGTGCAAGAATTGGAATCTTTTGTTCGACGCCCCCTTTCGGATACTCAGATTTCTGACCTGCTCAGGCTGGTGTCCGATTCTGAAATCAAAAATACACTTTTCTCACTTGCTAAAGGCAAAGCCCCAAGTCCGGATGGCTTCACAGCTGAGTTCTTCAAGAACAACTGGGATATTGTAGGACCTTTGGTTCTAGAAGCAGTCAGAGATTTCTTCTCCTCCGGTTGTCTCCTCAAGGAGGTAAATACCACTATCTTGGCTTTGGTTCCTAAAGTCCCTAATGCCTGCGTTGTTATTGACTTTAGGCCCATTGCTTGTTGTAATACCACCTATAAGATTATCACTAAAATCTTGGCCAATCGTATTGCGGATGTTTTGAGTGATTTGATTAATCCATCCCAGAATGCTTTCGTTAAAGGTAGAAGAATCGGAGATAACATCCTCCTTGCTCAGGAATTATTTGCTGGTTTTCATCTAGACCCTTATCTACCCAAGTGTGCTATTAAGGTAGACTTTCAGAAGGCATACGATACTATAGATTGGGACTTCTTGGAGCTTGCTCTCTCGGCTCTCCGGTTTCCTCAATGGATTATTCGATTGATAATGGTCTGCGTTCGTGCTCCGAAATACTCCATTTCCATATGGTGAGCTACATGGGTTTTTCTCGGGTGGTAGAGGCCTCCGTCAAGGGGACCCTCTGTCCCCATATTTATTTACACTAGTTATGGAGATGTTTTCGGAGATCTTGAGTTCTCGGACTGCCAACGACGACTTCAAGTACTATTGGAGATGTAAACATGTTAGGTTGTTGCATCTTTTCTTTGCCAACGATGTGTTTCTGTTTTGTCGAGCTGACTGGGCATCTGTGGTGATGCTGAAAAGGGGTTTGGATATCTTCTCTTCTTGGAGTGGTCTACTACCCAATAAGAACAAGAGTGAGATTTTCTTATCCGGTGGCCCTGTTTCCTTGCATACTAACATTCTCAGAGACTTCGGAATTTCAAGAGGGGAAGCTTCCGGTTCGCTACCTCGGTGTTCCTATCATCTCCACTAGGCTGGGGAAACCAGATTGTGTTGTGTTGATAAATCGTATTACTGCCAGAGTTCAATCATGGGCCCAACGCTTTCTCTCTTTTGCCGGAAGACTACAGCTCATAAGGTTAGTTTTACACTCTATACAAGCTTTTTGGGCTAGCATTTTTACACTTCATGCCTCGGTTTTGGATAATATAGAGCAGATACTGCAACAATTCTTATGGAAGGGCACTACTCTAGGTCGTGGTGGGGTTAAAGTTTTGTGGGATGACATTTGTCTCCCAAAAAAGGAAGGCGGTTTGGGAATTCGTAAATTAAATGATTGCAATAGAGCTTCAATGCTCAAACACATATGGATCCTTTTTACCGATAAGGAATCCTTGTGGTGCCGATGGGTTCATACTAACTTTTTATGCAAACATAATTTCTGGACTGCTTCTCAACCTGCTTCTTGTTCATGGGCGTGGAAAAAAATCCTGTAGCTTAGAAAGTCCTTCCGGACCTCTTTCTCTTGGAAAATTGGTAATGGTCTCTCAGTATCTCTCTGGCATGATCATTGGCTTTCCTGTGGACCGTTAGACTCTTTTGTTCCACTTTCTTTTATGGAGAATAGTGGTCTTCCCAAATATGCGGTTGTGGCAAATCTCTTCACTCCCGCGGGGGTTATGTTAAAAGGAATCCTTGAGAGGTGGGGTCTTTCTCTTCTGGCTATCTCCTTACCTCGTGATACTTTTACCTGGCTTTGTGATCCTTCTGGCTCCTTCTCGGTTGCCTCTGCTTGGAACACCATCAGAGCCAAAAAAGACGGCGTTCCTTGGGCTTCTCTTATTTGGGATAATGCCATTGCCCCTCGGTTTCAATTTAATCTTTGGTTGATTACTAAAAATCGTCTTCCAATGCAGACGCTCCTCATTTCTTATGGAAGGATCGATTATACTGTTTGTGCTTTTTGCAATACCGTTCGGACTCTATTGACCACTTATTTTTTTAGTGTCATACCTTGACTACTCTCGTATTTTTTGAGTGTCATACCTCGACTACTCTCGTTTACTTTTGGGCTACTAGATGCAACCTTCCATGGCGAAATAGCTCTTGGTCGGACAATCTCACATGGGCAAAAAAATTTCTCTCTGGTAAGGATTTCTTCCATTGTATTGCACGCTTCTCTTTTGGTGCGTTGTGTCATTTGATTTGGAAGAAGAGAAAGAGTATCATATTTTGTGGTGAAGATTTGGTGGTCGTGGCTTTGAAGAATCACCTCATCAAGGTTGTTAAAGACAAAGCCCTTACCTTCAAAAATGTTCCCATTACTCCAAGAAACAAGAGACTTCAAAGAGCTTGGGGTTTTGACCCCTCGGTTTTTGCTTCGATGCCTACTCCTCCTTGAGTTGCTGGATCGCAGTTACGTCCGTTCTTTGTCACGACCACTTTCTGTTGTGTTGAGGTTCTTGGTTGTTCTTGGCTTGTTTGTTTTGTGTTGCTTTAGCTTTGTTGTCTTCTGTGGGTTCCTTGTTGTTTTTCTTCAGCTCCCTTTCACTCCTTCTGTTGTTACAGTTAGACTGTAAGTTTTTGGAGCTGGTTTTTTTGTACAGTTGACCAAAGCTCAATATATTTATTACCTTTACCAAAAAAAAAAAAACAATTAAAATGAGACACTTTTCTCTTATGTTCAAAAAAGAATCTAACATCTTCCCTCTTGAACTTGAAATTCTATTTTGTGAGAAAATTCCATTATTTAGATACATTGTATTATATAATATAAGTTTAAGACATAAACTTGGGTAAGCTTGACTTCTGTTCAGAAATTTTTACAAAAATTAAGGGAAAAAGAGTTGGTTATCGTCAATCTTGATTGAGCCACTCCGAAAAGAATATGTGTCAACTCAAAATTCGAGACCTATGATTTAATTTTTTACTCGACTGAAAAACTTGAGATCATAACACAAGGAAGCATTTTCAAGTCCTAATGTGAATGACCTATTCTTGATCAAAGAAGGTGAACTAAATTTGGCGGATATCATATCCGATTAAATACGTCAAGTTGACTCACTAATCGTTTGAAAAGTAAAATGTTTTAGCACTCGGTCTCCCAAATACAAATAACTTGCTTTTGCTCGAAAGAGATGGACTCAATTTGATGGATATCAAACCCGACAAATAAAAGTCAAGTTGACCCGATGGCCACTTGAAAAGTAAAATGGTTCGGCACCTGATTTCCTCCACGGGAGATTCAGAATGTGATATGACTTGCCTAGGGTCAAATTCATCACTTTGACAGACAATGCATATTGCGTTCGTGCGTACATATGACCAATTCCTACTTGCACTTCTTGTACACTTGTGTAGCTTCCAATGACGGATGGTGCTAAATTATGAACGATTATGGATGTCCCACTTCTAGTCCATGTAAAATCATGGTTCTCCATGCAGCTGTTTGCCACATTTCGAAGTGACCCGAATTACTAAGAGTTCGGAGTAACAATAATAGTATAACAAAATATTGTTACTATATATATGTTAAATTTTCGATGAGTATTGTTTATATTGTGACACGTGCTTTGAATTTTATTTTTGTAAAAGCAAAATGGTTTTCTTCATGTCATATTTATGAGTGGTTGATGAGTCATAGAAAATATATGAATTTCTTCACTTTTCTTCATTGCAATTGATGAAGTTTGTCGTTCAATTTTCTTCAAATGACAAAGCTAAAGCTCTAGACATTTTCTTGAATCTTGTTCACGTATTGATGATGCAAGGGACAGTAGTTGTGCAACAAATGATTCCGTTATAAACAAATGCTCAAAACATCTCTCTTCTCTAGCTTCCAATTTTGTATCGATTTTAGTTTACGTCCAAGTCTAATCTTTTTTATTTGTAATTGAAATGATTTTCCCGAGCAAAGTAAGTTATATGTTGATTCAGTAATTTTTTCGATCATTAATATTATAATCCTTATACTAGCTAACAGATAGGGATATAGCTACGTTTAATACTTGAGTAGTTCTTGCAACCGGGTCCTAAAAGTTCATCCTTTAGTTCATCTCTTCCCAATGAAATTTGAATTATTAATCGAACCTCGGCTTAAGCTTGGAAAAATTCTTCTATAATATACAACCCTTTATCGTTTCTTTTATTTTATTTTTCCAAAATCAACTTTAAGCACCCTTCAGCAAAAGCTAAAATGACAATGCTGCAATCTAATCTCTCTCTCTCTCTCTCTCTCTCTCTCTAATTTAAATTTCTGATGTCTCTCTCTCTCTAATTTAAATTTCTGATGTCTCTCTCTCTCTCTAATTTAAATTTCTGATGTCCGATTTCGATGCCCAATCAGTTATCTCACTCTATGTTCTCTCTGGTTTCACCTTCAGTTTAGCTAGCAGCTCCACTTTTTAGTATTCTTTTTATTCGCTTCCTTCGACCTCTGTCTAAAGAAGCTTGAGACATAGAGAAGCCAAACAAAGATAGATAGAGAGGCCAATTGATCCAATATAGGTTTAATGCTTTGATCACACACCCATCTGAAGCTACTCAGAATCACGTCATTCCCTTCCATATCCTTCTCTTCAAACCGAGCATTATACAATAAATTCGTCTAAAATCTTGTCATCTTTGTTTGAAAGCGACACATTAGGGTCCATTTCTTTGTTCAATGAATCGTACTTCTGTGCACTGTAATTCCTGCTTCATCTACTTCCGTTAGCAATGTTGATGTCTTACTCTCGCTGAAGCAAGGATTTGAGTCCAGCAAACCGGCTTTAAGCACCTGGAGTTCTTTAAACTCGAGCTTGGTTTGTTTATGGTCCAGGATTAGATGCTTTAATTAGATGCTCAAGGGGACGCGGTACAGCTCGGCTTTAATCTTGTTCACACGGATCATTCCACATGTGGATTGGACGGCACAGTACAGCTCGGGTTGGGGTATTTAAAGAATCTACGCATATTGGATCTACAATTCAATCTTCTCTTGGGCCTGATCCCGAAGCAAGTTGGCACCTTGACAAGCACGGTGAATCTTGATCTCTCTGTCAGTTTACTCGCTGGATAGATACCATTGGAGGTCGCTAGACTCCAGAAGCTGAAACTTGTCGAATACTTCCTAAACAAGCTATACGGGTCGATTAAGTTCCTTGCAGACCTCCCGAGCCTGGAAACTCTAGGCGTATGGACGAACAATTTCACTGGTGTGATTCCTGAGAATCTAGGCAGGAATGGGAAGCTTCAGGATCTCGATTTGTCCACCAACAAGCTCACTGGAACCATCCCTCGAAATTTGTGCTCACTGAACCAGCTTAGGATCTTGACCCTGTTCAACAAATTTCCTCTTTGGGCCGATCCCGGAAGCTCTAGGCTCATGCTATAGCCTATTTAAGGTGAGTTTGGGGCAAAAACTAAGTAAATGGAAGCATTCCGAACAGCTTCGTTTACTTGCCTCGGCTCAAACTCATGGAATTGCCCAACAACTAACTACCTGTCACGAGTTTGGCCAGGGAATGGCACGGGTTGATCATTGCCCCCCGTATGTTGCCCTTAAAATTCTTTAGCATCATTCATTGATTAGTGTTAAATTATGTCTCGAGTTTTTCGCTGGAAAAGAGGAAATATAAAAATAAATGAAAATAAAGTTTCCTCTTTGCCACACGGAAGCTTGCGGAATCTGAATTGAAGAAAAACAAAGAAGCAGCGTCCCACTCACTCGGCTTTGTAGAATTAAAAGGGAAAGTCAAATCTTTCTCTTTTGTTGACCAAATCTTGGATTATGCGATTTCTTCACGCATGCAATTCTCTGGCGGTGGAATAAATAATTCTTTTGCAGGTCTTTTATTATTGAGTAAGTGGCCGCTTGAAACCCTACGTGAAAGAGGAGCCGCCGAAGGATTCACGTGGTGAAGCAGGCCGCCGAGAGGGAGGAAAGCCACGCCGTTTTTACTCTGAGTGCTATGGGTGTTCTGTTCGTGAGAGACATTCATAGGTGCTGGGTGCTGGGTGCTTGGCTTTGGGTCTTCGTGTTGCGAAGTTTATTCGTGATTTACATCTAAGATAGATTGGTGTATTAAATGTAATTGGGGTTTGGAAAACACTGAGAGAGTGTTTGAATAACTTGAGTGTGTAATCTCCTTGTATCGCTTGATCTATAGTGAAATTCGCTGCTGCTCTCCCCGTGGACGTAGGTCTTTACGACTGAACCACGTAAATCCGGTGTCCAATTTATTTTCTCTTCTTCCGTCTATATTTTGTTCGATCGCTCGCCCCTTATCGCAACAAGTGGTATTAGAGCTAGGTTTGGCTGAGTTGAAGCGAATCGATGGCGACAGAAGAAGTAAAAGTGAAAATCAACAGATTTGATGGGAAGGATTTTAGTTTACGGAAGATCTGATTGAAGATTATCTTTATCGATGAATCTGCACTTGCCTTTATTTGGGGAGAAACTAGAGACGATGAAGCAAGCTGATTGGGATTTGCTTGATAGACGAGCTATGGGTGTTATTCGGCTGACGTTGGCTCGTAACGTCGCGTTTAACATCCTGAAGGAGAAGACCACTGCTGATTTGATGCAAGCCCTGTCAGATATGTACGAGAAGCCCTCTGCGACCAACAAGGTCTGTTTGATGCGACGTCTGTTTAATTTGAAGATGAGCGAAGGTGCGTCAGTTGCAGATCATATCAATGAATTCAATGTGATTGTTAGTCAATTGAGTTCAGTTGAGATTGACTTTGAAGATGAGGTACGTGCTTTGATTCTATTATCCTCATTGCCTGATAGTTGGAATACTACTGTTACTGCTGTTAGTAATTCCTCTGGGTCAACAAGTTTGATGGGGTTCGAGATTTAATTCTGAGCGAGGATATTCGTAGAAGAGAATATGGCGAATCTGTATCTACTGCTCTAGTAGGTGAAAATAGAGGAAGATCTGTAACACGTATGGGTAATGGTAGTACTAATATGAACAGACGTGGTCAATCTAGGACTGCTAATGTTGTCTGTTGGAGCTGTGTGGCAAGAGGGGGCATCTTAGAAGAGATTGCCTTAAGCTGAAGAATGAAAAGGGTAAGGAAATTATGGTTGATTCTGCAGATAATGTTGCAGCTGTAGCAAATAATGCTGATTATGTCTTGTCTATCGCTGATTATTCATCGTTTGATGGATGGATTATGGATTCTGGTTGTTCTTTTCATGTCACACCAAATAGAAACTGGTTTATCACTTATCAGTGCACGGGTAGTGATAAAGTCCAGTTAGGGAACAATGCTGAGTGCGATGTTGTGGGTGTTGGTGATGTTAAAATCAGAATGCATGATGGTATCATGAGGACATTGACTGGAGTGAGGCATGTTCCAGAATTGAAAAAGAACTTAATTTCCTTGGGTGTCCTAGATTCAGCTGGTTGCAGGTATTCTTCTAAAGGTGGAGTTTTGAAGGTTGTTCGAGGTGCCCCGGTGATAATGAAAGGAATCAAGCACGATGGCCGTATAAACTTCAAGGTGAGACAGGTGATAAATTTCGCTGCAGAGACGTCGGATGCATCTATTCGAAAGTCTATTGACTACTCGAGGAAGACCTGGGTGTTTGTGCCAAGGCACAAGTTTGATGCTAGTGTTAGGATCTTGCAGTCTAGAGCTTTGATCAAGACGGAGACTGGTAAGTCGATCAAGCATGTGCGGACTGGCAATAGCATGGAGTTCTGCTCGGAGCTGGCAAATAAATTCTGCATGAAAGAGGGCATAGTGAAACACCGCACTAGTGCTAGTAAATCACAACAATTTGCAGAATTGATGAGCAGAATATTACTAGAGACGGCCCGAAAAATTATCTCTAGTGCTAGTATGGTTAGGAGATTCCTGGCTGATGTGCTAAGTACGGTAAGCTACCTGGTGAATAGATCCCCATCAACTGCTATTGAATGGCAGACTCCTGAAGAAGTGTTGTCAGGTAATGTTGCTGATTATTCTATTCTTAGAATGTTTGGTTGCCCATGTTATTTTCGAGTGAGTGATGGTAAGCTCGATTGGAGGGCAAGATGCATATTCCATGGCTATGCACAAGGTGAGCGGGGTGATCGGTTGTGGTGCCCGAGATATAAATTCACTGTTAACAGCGAGAGAAGTTACCCTTGATAAGTCTCAAGTACTTCTGGCTAGGAGTGATTATAGCAGCGTTAATACGGATCTGAACGGTGTTTAGCTTGAGGTGGAGTTGCAACCAGAAACTCTTGAGGTAGCGAGTACGAGTACTAGCAAAGTAATCGACAGAAATGGTGCTCATAGCGAGGTGGAGCCTATAGAGCCAATGGTTGCTGTAACTGCTGAAATTAACAAGGTACGTATTCGATCTCCTGACAGATATGGATGCAACGATGGTTTTGCTTTATCTGCGATTAAGGAGGTTATGTCGAAAAATCCTTGCGGAGCAGTTAAAGGTGCACATGGAGTTGGTATTCTGATGAGGTCCTCGGTTATGGCGAAGTTCAAGCGAGGCTTGGACTTGGATAATATCTGTGGCGGTTGAGCCCATTGGGGGCTAAGGGAAAGTAGCAGCAGAATTTGAATTTTTTACGAAGCGATTGTAATTTGGCTCAAACGTCGAGCCAAGGTGGAGATTGTTAAATTATGTCTCGAGTTTTTCACTGGAAAAGAGGAAATATAAAAATAAATGAAAATAAAGTTTCCTCTTTGCCACACGGAAGCTTGCGGAATCTGAATTGAAGAAAAACAAAGAAGCAGCGTCCCACTCACTCGGCTTTGTAGAATTAAAAGGGAAAGTCAAATCTTTCTCTTTTGTTGACCAAATCTTGGATTATGCGATTTCTTCACGCATGCAATTCTCTGGCGGTGGAATAAATAATTCTTTTGCAGGTCTTTTATTATTGAGTAAGTGGCCGCTTGAAACCCTACGTGAAAGAGGAGCCACCGAAGGATTCACGTGGTGAAGCAGCCGCCGAGAGGGAGGAAAGCCACGCCGTTTTTACTCTGAGTGCTGTGGGTGTTCTGTTCGTGAGAGACATTCATAGGTGCTGGATGTTTGGCTTTGGGTCTTCGTGTTTCTTGTGCGACAAAGCTTATTCGTGATTTACATCCAAGATAGATTGGTGTATTGGGTGTAATTGGGGCTTGGGAAACACCGAGAGAGTGTTTGAGTAACTTGAGTGTGTAATCTCCTTGTATCGCTTGATCTATAGTGAAATTCCGTGCTGCTCTCCCGTGGACGTAGGTCTTTACGACTGAACCACGTAAATCCGGTGTCCAATTTATTTTCTCTTCTTCCGTCTATATTTTGTTCGATCGCTCGCCCCTTATCGCAACAATTAGTAATTCGCTAGATTATTCACAACTACTCATTAATCACATTGATGCTATCAGACCATTTCTCCGATCCTAACTCTCTACATAGTACAATTCTTAAGTTCTGAAATCTATGCGACATTTCCGGTGTGTTTTACCCAAGAAGAAAAGGAAATTGAAAATGCGACGCAAGGACACAGTCCAGTCAAATTCTTGTAAATTGGAATCTAAGTGGGTCAACTTTGGTACCTGATATCTTACCAAAAGAAAACTTAGGTACCTGATACATCTTCAAGGGTAAACAGAGCATTGACAACAGTGAAAGCAAACAGATATTATGCGCATCCTCAACTAAATTCTCTGAAAATTACGTAACAATGGATATTTTCTTGGTTCCATTTGTGACCTTACACGCTATAAAGAAGTCGCTAGCGATAGATAGACAGATACGAGAGAGACCACCCGCAACACTAACTAAAGGGCCACCAAGTTTAGATTTCGCGGGGAGGCCGAAGGACACCTTCTCTTGAGCAGGGCAGAAGAGGCGCGGGCCGGGCGACTTGGGTGGGCCAAAGCTCCCCAGGCTCCAGCTGGAGGACCATCCCCTGCGAGTCGGAAGTCGAGAAATGAATTCGCAGAAGAAGAAGACCAGGAGGGACTCATAAAAGAGGCTACCAACCAGCCAAATGTTCCTGTGGATATAAGACTGAGAACTCACCACGTACTGGGGCTGGTCCCGGTTCGCAAGCTGATTCCGACGCTGCTGCCGTGCTTCCACCTCGGCCGCATGTTGACGTGCTAGAGATCCGTAAGCAAGCCAGAGGACGCCCTTGATGAGGAATACCACAAGCAGAAAAAAGGCCGTGGCCACAAAAAAATACGCGACCACCTGCAAAATCTCGTGCCCCTGCAGAGGCCCCTCGCTGGCGTACGCGTTCTCGGTCGCTGGACTCTCTGAGGCCGACTGGTTCATCTCTCTCCCAGCAGGTTTTCTTGTTTTTTCCTTCTTCTTCTTCTTCTTGAAAAACTTAGGGTTTTGCAGACGCGGCCCATGTTTAAGGATGAAGATGACAACGTAAATAAAACAAAAAGGAGGGCTAGACCAGACTAGGATTGTTGCATTTACTAGGGGATTGCAGAAGACTCAGCAGCCCATGTTAGTCTAACCAGCTCTGCATTATCACAACAAAACGTAAAGACGAAAGGTCATTATCCTGCCCAGCGAGGCAATTTCCTCCTATAGAAATTTCTGATGTCAATTATGATTTTTTTTTTTTTTAAAGAGAGAATTGCTAGGCTTACGGCACCGTCCCTCTTAAAAAGAGATGGTGCCTTGCCAGCCTTTCAATTTTGCAAGGGAGCCGGGTAAATTGCTTAGCCATTTTCCTTCGAAAATTTGGAAGGAAAATTAAAATACCAGGTAGAAGAAGCAACTTTGTCATTTTACTCCAAAATGAGGAGGAGAAAAAAAAAACGACCAAGATACATAAAAAAGTTTCTCGCAAAAAGTGCGGTTGAACTTTAAACATTAACTAAAGACAGACACAAAACGAAAAAAGGAACGTCCTGTAGCTCTACTTTTACCACGCAAAGAGCAATTAACATCAATTTTATATCAATCTAGTGGATCAAAATTTTAATAAAGGTTAAAAAATTTCCTTTGAAATAATGTGATGTGAGTTTGTAAGTGATCATTGTTGTAATGTGAAAAATAATGATGATGTAATATGAATGATCTTTAACAATTTCGAAATTAGTGATCATTGTTACAATTTACTCAAATAACAGGTGGTCAACCTAAAACCTAGACAACTAATACTGGCCATGTGATGGAATTTTAAATTTTCTATCCAAAAATGGAATAAAAAGATAAAATAATAGAAGAACGTTAACTTGAACATCTTTCAATTGTATCCATTAAGTCTCACATCATTTCATGTTTTATTAATTAATTTCATTTGAACAATTTTATTACCGATGTAGAAATCAGTCGTCTTACATAATTACTGACAAGTATAAATTTTTTAATAATTTTTGAATTTTTAATGTTCTTTTAAGGAATAAATAGCGAGCTTCGCATTAATGTGGAGGAAACTAAATCTTGCGCAAAAATACAAACCTCCCTCGATTGTTTTTATTACGGGCATTATTTTATTATCATTATAATTTTCGTGAATAGCGACAGAGTCCAATCTCAAGAGCAGCGAAAAGCCAAAACTCGGAACACAATTTCCCGCGCGAGGGCGACGCGACGTCGACCGACATTCGGGTCGCCAGCACAGGACAGCACTTTCTCCGCCTTGACTCCTGGGCCCCACCAAAGTTGCACGGTGATCAACGCGCCACGTGTAACGAGGAGAGCCCCACGTTGTATCTCGCCTTCTTCCCTGGGGTGCAGTCGTACAAGTTGACGTCATCCCCGGTCAGGCAAGAGGGCAGGTCAACCTGGTGGTCCTCGAAAAGTTCATCTTGAGACCCGCGAGGTGGGCCCGGATCCTGGCGTCCGAGGAATCGGATGGTAGGGATGTCATTCGACATGACAATTTGATATGCAATTATTAATTGCACAAGCAGAAGCAGGCGTTTGTGTTTTTCTTTGTGACAAGGAAAGCCCACGTTGGATGGGGAAACTCCCAGCCAATGATTGTATGTGTGTATATCTATATAATTTAATGGGTTATCTTTCCTCATCATTAAAAGATTATTAAAATAAAAGCATGTAGAGTTTATCAAAAGTTTGAAGGTACTAGGCTGGAAAATAAAAGAGAACACCTTGTTGTTGATCAAATTAGGTTCAATTTCACACTAATATTATGTTTAGAGTTTATTGGATAATTTCCCATATAATATATGTCTCTATATTGCATTAAGTTTATGTGCTATTTTTAAATTTTTTCTTAATTTTTTTTGTCTTGATTTCCATTTTCTTGTCTTAATAATTACAATCGCATCCTACTGTGAAGAAAAAAAAAAAGGCTTCAATCTTATCTATAGGTTTATTGAACTATGATGAGATATTGTTGTTTCTTTTCTTAATTTTCATATTATACCTTAAAAGTTAGGTGTTAGGGAATAAATGAATGCGCATCGAGCCGATCAACGAACTAGATATAAAATAGGTTAAGATAGTTTCCTAATTTATTTATTTTTTTAACCTAGGAACCGATCCCTATGTGAATTGTCTTGAAACCAATCGGGTTGGTTTTTAGGTTGAACTGGGTCATTTGTTCAGCCCAATATTTGATTATAAAACTTAAAATTAGAGAGTCTTGATCATATAAGTGGTGAGAGTAAGGGGATAGAAAGTAGTGTTCCTACCCTTTTATGAGGTGATTATATTGTGATTTTGTTTTTCTTTTTGCGTAGAACCTCGGTGCTAGGTTATTGCCTTGTAGGACTTCATAGTTTGTCTCTACCGAGCTTTCAATTTCCCAAGACAGCGTTTCTACAAAAGGAGTAATCCCAAAATTCCATTTAAAAGGCCAACTAAAAGCATACCTTTACAATATATTCTTTGTGGTCCAACAAGATTAAAAGTACAACTACGCTAGTTAGAATGAGGCCATGCATGAGATGATTTTAGCTGGGCCATTAAAAATCAAGCCAGCCCCTTCATAAACTAAGGTCCTAATGGCCAGAAAAACCATGAAAGTTCTCCACCGAAAATTGGGTGTACATCAGCTTGAAAGTCTAGCAGATCTTGTAATTCATGTGCAAATACAAAAGAGCAAAAATCCAGAGTTTTGCTATACAGTATTTTCAGTCGTACCATCTGCTGCAAATGAGGCGGTCCAGATCGCTAGGTCGTCAATTCGGCACGTCCGCCTTGTAGTAGGATCCATCCCAATAGGCCCTTCTCGGACTCATCGGCAAAGAAGGATTAATCATGCTTGAACCTCGTCCCTGCGTAACCCGCGCACTCGTCTTAGTAACCGCAGTTGTAATCTCTCTCTCTCGCCCTTTTTGTTGAATTCTTTCCCACTCACAACAAAGGCAATTACGGCCTGGGCGGCTGCCTTCGTTGATCACCATTACGGTAGTTTAGGGTTTTAGTCCTTTTCATTTTTCAATATATCTTTTCTCTTCATTTATTCTTAGTTATTCTTATTGATATTTTAAATAAATTTTTTTTAAAAAATCCAATCAAATATATTTTGCCCAGCAAGATAAAAACTTCACGGTTAATACCATGGAAAGCTAACCATTTTTTAGGACTGCCCACGATGTGACCTACAAAGAATAAAAGTTATTGCTCAGTTTTCTTTCTCTTTCACCTACCGTTTTCTAGGACCACCCACGATGTGATCCGCATGCTCGTTTAATGTCATGGAAAGCGACCAAGGCCCGCACTCGCAGAGTTGAAACTCTTTGCGCAAGATATCGTACTGCCGGGGATTTGGTAAAAAAGACGGATAGAGATATAATAGATGATCAAAGTGCGACTGTTGAAGAAGCCTGTCGATTTTAAAAACAAGCATAATTTTTGATAAAATCATTATGAACTAACTCATAATCGAGATGGTAAAAGTTGGGCGATTTAAGACATGATTTCTTGATGTTCATGATATGCCTTGATCGATTGAGTTAATAATTGTCGAGATACGAGCACAATTATTGATTAAGACCATATAATCCACTCTTAGCACGATCTCTTTACTGACGAATTAAAAATGAAACGATACCAAAGAATTTGCAGTAGTGCATGTTAAAAATTCCACGGACGGAGCCCGGGGTTCGCTTTTTTCTGAGACCTTTTAATTAAGGGTTATGTGCTGCTCACAGTTGCAACAGTGCTGGAGTTCTTTTCATCAAGCATCATATTCATACGATCCAGTTTTTCCAAGAATCTCAACCTAGACGATGCGATTCTATTTGGTTATACAAACTCTAATTCAACTCCATCAGTGCCGACGACCATCTCTAATTTTCTGCCATTAATCTTGACCTGGCTTTCCTCGAAGTAGAGAATTGAAAGCGACCTCTTCAATTCAACGTCGTCATCCGTTGCATTACTGATGGCACTCATCCTAGCAATAGGCCACTTAGCTAAAGATCCCTGCAATTTGCTTAAAATATGATTAGACAAAGTTCTTGACAAATAGAGAAAACGGTCTGTACAGCATCTGCTATTGCTTGGGCTTCTTTTGCAGTTGGAGTCAAAGCATGATACTGGTCCTCCATAATCGCTCCAAAAGTCTCTTTACTTTGTAGTGACCAGCACGTTGTAAAATTTATATTCTCATGGGTACAAAATAACAAAGAATTGAATCCCCGAATGGCGACTTGCGAATATCATCACGGAGGATCTTAGTATCGGATTAGTCACTTTCTTGTAGGTAGTTTACACTCTTGTAATTGTAGGCCCTTTTTTATTTTCAATTTCTGGGTCAATATGGGTAGGTGAAAAGCTGAACGAAGTACAACAAATCAGTACTTCTACAGTTCGCGCCTCCTCACGGGACTGCAGCGGAATTATAAGAACGTATCGGCAATACAAAAGGAATTGAGACATTGCATTTTTCTCCACTCAGTGATGCGAAAAAAAGAGTACATATCGATCAGGTTGGACCTATCTCTAGCGCCCAAATGGAATCCCTACAGCTGCAGAAGATGTTTCATTTCCTGCAAGCAGCCGCATGATTAATCCTTGTCTCCCGATGCAATCTTCAACGGTCGCATAAATTGTCAAGCTGAATTCCGCAGCTTCAAGGATATCAAGTTCCGCTGCTTCTTTGATGAACTCAAGCTTGCATAAATACTTTCACGTATAATCTTTCGTGGGTTGCTACATCATTCACCAATTAGAACGAGGAAGTTCATGTTCAATAATCTTTCGTGGATGCTTGATGAATCGTTTGGAACTCATTTATGAACAATCTATCGAGAGTTTTTAAGAAAATAAATACCGTCGTGCTTTGATCTTTCCATGGAATGCCAGTTATTTTGGAGCAGAGTATTTGTCTAGAAATTTTTTATTTTTTCTTGAATCAATTACAAATGAGAAGATCGCTTGTAGGAATTTTTAAACCATTTAGCAGGATTAGAATCACCATCTAACTTTAATAAATTTTCACTCTCGGCCTAAATTTATGGGCAAACCATAGTAAAACTCCCACCACAAAAATCACTCTTAATAGAAAAGCTATATATATACCACAAAAATCGCTAAACTTAACCTAATATGACCAGAACAACCCAATTTTTTTCAAACCCATCTCTATTTTCCTAAAATGTCTTTACAAAGGACAACATACCAACTATTGGCCGACGATCGAATATCCTCACCTGAAACATATCAACTTGTCGACACCTAATTTCTCTGTTAATATTGGCCTTTTTCGTCCATTGCCACCGCTCGTCCGATGATGATGGAAACTTCAATATCAATGAACATACTCAAAGTACCAACAACTCCCGAGGCTAATGTGAGACTTTCGGGACATTACCAGAATATTCGATGAACATGCTTGCCAATGATCTTCACTTAACTTCCTCATGGAGGACCACCGCGAGAAGACGGCCTGGTACAGAGAATAAAGCAAATGCACTAGGAAACAAAAAATACGGAAACACTATGCACTTACAAAAATTATCTGTAATCGAGCAATTTCATATCAATGTCGGATCTTGTGATGTCGTTGACCATTTTTAAGTTGAGACTTCGAGGTATTTTATCAAACAGTGTATGTGTGCAACCAAGGGATTGACTCTAACCATGAATCTAAGTCGTATTTTTGGTTTAAGAATAAAAGGAGAAAAAGATTTCGAGGCATTTTATCAAACAGTTTCAAAAATTTAAAAAAAATAAAAAAATTGTAGACATCCAATGCTAACTAGGATGCGTAAAATGGCTGATATTGATTAAACTATCACGTTAAAGATTTATTGCTGAAATTGAAATACTTACGATTAAAATGACAAATCATAAGAATATTTTAAATTGGATAAGTCACTACAATAAATTTTGGATTTATGGATAATTATCCCGATTATTATCTTACCAACTTTCACCTTTAACTCAAGCTAGACCGCACGACCACGGTCAATGTTATTCGAATGTTTATATGTGCCTTTTTCAACATGAAAAGTCTGGGATGGGAATTGATTGAATCCTCCGCGAGTCCGGTTGAATCGGGTGGCGTGGAATTGGATGTCATCCCCGTTCGGGCGAGAGGGCAAGTCAACGTGGTGGTCCTCGAATGGTCTATATTTAGACATGCGAGGTAGGCCCGATCACGGCTTCCCAGGAATCGGATAAAGCTGCCGATCAGTGGAATCCTAGGGAATATAATCTGACACGACAATTTCAACATGCAATAATTATTTGCACAAGCTGGTGTTCGTGTTTTTCTTTATAACGAGTAAAGCCCACGTTGTGTGTGTATCTATATAATTTAATGGGTGATTTTTCCTCATTATTAGAAGTTTATTAAAAATAAAAGCGTGTAGAATTTATCAAAAGTTCAAAGGTACTAGGCTGGAAAATGAAAGAGAACGCCTCGTCATTGATTAAATTGGGTTCAATTTGACACTAATAATAAGCTTAGGGTTTTTTTGAAGAATTTTCCTGCATAATGTATTTTTCTACAATGCAGTAAAGTTTATGTGCTATTTATTTTATTGTTACCACTTTAAAAATTCTTTTTTTTTTGTCTTGATTCCCATTTTCTCATCTTGATAATTACGATCACATCCTACATTGAAAAAAATAAGCATCAATCTTGTCTATATGCTTATCAAATTGTGATAAGATAATGCCATTTCTTTTCTTAATCTTCATATTATGCCATAAAAGTTAGATGCTAGAGAAGATTGAAGGTGCATCAAGTTGTCAAATAGGTTAAGACAAGTTCCTTTTTTTTTTTTTTAACCCGGAGACTAGTCGCCATTTAAATTAGCCTAAAATTATCCGGGCTGGTTTTCAGGTCCGATTGGGTCATTTGCTCACCCCGAGACTTGACTATAAAAATTAAAATTGGAGTCTTGATCATAGAAAAGGTGAGAGCAAGGGGACATAAGGTAGAATATTTCCTATCCTTTTATGGGGTGATTACATTGTGATTTTTCTTTCTCTTTTTGAGGAGAACCTGGGTTCTAGCTTATTGCCTTGTAGGACTTCATAGTTTGTCTCTACCAAGCTTTCAATTTCTTAAGACAATGTTTCCGCGAAAGGAGTAATTCCAATATTCCATTTAAAAGGCCAACTAAAAGCATAATAACTTCACAAGATTAAAAGTATTTTCTTTTTGGTCGAACAAGAGTAAAAGCATAAATACATGAAACAAAATTCTTCCGTCATGCTAAAGTGGCATTCACTCAAAAGGAAAATAGAACAATAAATTTTGAAATACTTGTATAATTTGAATCTGAATTGTTCCGACAATATAGATATTATCAAAAGAAAAATTAAGCTATTTTTGCTTATTACTAATGACATAGCCATCACGTGGTGTTTATGCCACAGTACAATGTCCCAAAAAAAAAAATGATTGCTTAAAATAATTAGTCAAAAAATTCATTATCAAGAAAAAATCGTGTGTAGACATATTCATTGGTGATACGAAAATAATATTAGTTCATTTATTTTTTTAAGTGATGCAAACAATCATTTTTATGAAAATATTTTTGAACTATTTATTTTCCATAAAACAGAGGATTATTGTGGATATATCTTATGGATATGTATTATTATCCAAATACCTAATTAAAGTTTACCAAGCCATTGTTCCATATTGTTTTTCCCAAAAATAAAACGATTATTGTGGGCCCATGTTTGTCTAGGGTGCATTTGTTTCACAAAAAGCCTTTTTTGAGAAAACGTTTTCCTCATTTTTTGGCATTTGATTCACTTAATAAAATGAGTCAACGAAAAATGTTTTCCTAGTTAATGAAAAATATTTTCTTACCAAAGCTTAAATTCAAGAAGATAATTTCCCCTTTGAAAAAATCGGAAATTTTTTTCCTACTTTTAAGCTCCCTGGTTAATGAAAAGTTTATTATCATAAAAATAATTTTAAGAAAATCCAATTTTTAATTATTTTTAAAGAATTGAATATTTTATTTTTTCTTTTCTTTTCCCTCTTTTTCTTTCTTTCCCTTCCTTCTTCATCCCCTTCTTCCTCTACTAGCAGTGTACTTTAGTGGTTATGAGTAGCCAGGCGATCGGCCTAGATTATAGGCTACTAAGCTCGAGGCTTGGCCGACCCAGGCAAGCTCGAGCTCACCAGCTGGAGCTCCATCGAGGTTGGCGAGCTTAAGCTCCACCAAGATCAGTGAGCTCGTGGCTCACCCAATCTTGAAAAGGCAGAGCTTATATGTGGCTCTCACCTTCCGATAGTAGCGGAAGAGGGGAAAAAAAAGAAAAAGAAATGAAAGGAAAACTAAAAAGGAAAGAGAATTTTTTTTAAATTTATAATTTGCTTTTTTTTGAAAAAAATAATTAAAATTTGGAATTTTTTTCCCAATTGTTAATTCTTTTTTTCTTTTTTAATGATGGCATGTCAGAATGACCTAATATCAAATGGATCCCGGCAGTAAAAAAAAGTTTGAGACTTACCTCGTGAAATATTGATACTGGACTTTAGATAGCAGGTGGGGAATCAATGGGGCGGGGAGGCATATCCGATGGGATTCTTCAACTTGGGCCGTCCGATTGAACCAATCGCCGAAATCGGACGCCCAGGTGATTACACGAAATTTCAATTAAATTAAAATTTTCGAAGCCCCAGTGTCAAGGCTTGAGACACACGCTCGCATGCATGAAAAAGACGGACACGCGCGCAATGAGCGAAACCCCACACGTACCGCGAAACACGAAGGAATGGCCTCTCGATCTTTGAACATCGAACGGCTCGGATTTTGTCCCAATTTTTGTAAAAAGAAAACAAAAATAAAATAACTAAAAATTTTGATTTTTTTCAGATTAAAAAAAATTGATTTTTTTGGTCTAAAATAAAATGATGAGGTCGAAATTATTTTTCAATAATATCAAACATTAGAAAATATTTTCGATCATATATCACGAAAAAAAGAAAAACTAATTGTAATCCTAGAAAATAATTTATCATTGAGTTATTCGTGAAACAATTAATTAAATTTGGATTTAGGATTGAATGGATATTTATGTGATAATTATTGACTAAAGTCCCCAAAAAAAAAAGGGAATTCTTTAGCAAAAAGTTCCAAAATTAGGAAATAAATTGACTATTAACAGCTTTTGCGCGTCCACTGTCATTTCACGTGGTACGAGATCTCTTCGCGTCCGGCTCCTTTCTTCTTCCTCGATCTCTTCAGGGTCCGCCGGAGCTCTGTTCATCGGCCAGCAAACAGGTTAGCTTCCACTTGGGTCGTTGGTTCTGAATCTTCCTTCGCTAGAATTGAAGAACTTGTTACTTGTAGGGAACCGACTGCTAACTTTAATGGACTGGATTTTCTTCTTCTTCTTCTTTTGAAGAAAACGCGCCGGCGGCGACGATGGACGGGTCCGTCCCGGACGAAAGCACTTGGTTGACGATGTGGGGGCAGTGCAGCAGCCCTCCGGCCGCCTGTGCCGGAAAGGGCATCGCCACTGTAGCAGCTGTATGTCTGATCGTCATGGTTCTGATCTGGGCGGTCGTGGAGCTCAAGAGGTTTGCGAGCCTCGCCGCCACAGCAGAGTAAATGCAGCTCCCTTTCCGCCGTCCGGCCTCCGCGAGGTAAGAATCCCACCTCTGTCTTGTGAATCCTCGTCGCGCTTCGCTTTCTAAATTCTCCCCTCCTCCTGATCGATTCTTCTTCTCCGGACTTCCCAGCCTCCTCCTCTGCCGTGTCCCAGGGAAGGTGTCATCGGCCGGCCGCACCATGGCGTATGATCTTCTGTCGCGGTTCAATGGGAGTCTCGGCCTCGCCTTGGCATTTGTTCAGTTTTTTTTTTTTTTTTTTTTTTTTAAACACACGAGTTTTCATCTGTCTAGACATGTAAAACTTTCCCTAAGCCGCCATCGTCGCGGCCCGAGTCGAGTCGAGTCGACTCGACTCGACTCTTTACTTTGGTATATATGCATGCTACTAGTTCCCTTGTTCTAATTAGAGGTTGATTGCTGCATGATTACTGATTAGCGATCGGTGACGACGAAATCACGGCTTGCATTAACGTCGTCGTAGTTTAGAATTAACCAAGCAAAGTCCGATGTCAACTCGCGGAGATTCGAGCACCGAGGCCATCTTTGACGTTTCTGTCGAACAAATTGAGAGAAGGGTTTCCATTTACCTAGGACAATGACTGCTCGGCATGCCTAATCCACTCCATTTTGACATTGTTCATAGCTGGAGCTATACCAATTTAGGGGTGAGTAATAATGTACTCCGGACGCAAAAGAGGGACAATATGTCGCATCAAGAAGCAATCCTCCCTAGAACATTAATGGTGATCTTTTCCAAGTTTGTTTTATTGACCGGATGTCACATTATGAATGCATGTTAGGAAACTAAGGGCATTTTATTTAGGGTCGGTAGAAGGCGGAGTTGACTTCAATGATCATTTATAAGATAAATTAAAAGATAAGTATAGTCTCAAAACTTTCAAAATGTGTAATTAAATCATAAAATTTATTAAATTAGTGTAATTAATTTTTTTCATTAATTTTGTCCAACTTGATTGATGGAAAATGCTAATGTGGCTTATTTTTCTTTTAAAAAAATTATTCTCTTTTTTATGTGGTGATGACGTGATTAAAATATAAGGCTAAAACGATGTTGTTTTAGTCAAAATCTGATTTTTTAATACAAATTTCATCTAAATTATATAAACAAAGCAAAAAAAAAAAAAAAAGAATGGAAGAAATGAGTGAGGGTTAGCAAGGGTCGCAAGCAAGGGTTATGTGGCACTTACTCAATGAGATGAGGGTCATAAGCTCTTGGCTAGCCTAGGCTTGTTGGAGGGCCGCTAGTGGTGACGGCCGCTAAGGGTGGCCATCAACTAGACCTATGCAAGGGTGAGCGACCCTCCCTTGTGGTCGACGAGGGTCACCGAGTCCCCTAACCTCCACGAGCCATTTATCACCATTGCCAGCCCTTGTCTTTCCTGTAAATGGTGGGCGATGACGGTGGCTAGGGCTGCAAGCCCTCCCTTGCTTCTTCCTTCTTATTATTATTTTTTAAACTTTACTTATTTTTAATGTAATTTAATTAAATTTGTATTAAAAACTCGGATTTTGATCAAAATGATATTGTTCTAGTCACGTCGGCGCCACGTGGGATACGTAAGTAATAAGAAAGTTAGGTCAAAATTTTCCATTAGTCAAATTAGACAAACTCGATGGAAGGACTTGATTGCAATAATTAGACAATTTTTAAGATTTAATTGTATTTTTTAAAAAAAAAATTCAAGATTTGAATGCATTTTCGCAAATAAGTTTTTGAGGATTTTTAGGGCGCTTAACAAATTTAAGCAAAACAAAGAAAGGACACAGGGGCTGGTGATGCCTTACTAATTTCTTTTTCCTTGCATTACTAATTTTTTTAAATCCATGATAAAAGGGAAAAAGAAAAGTAGAAGAGAAGGGTCACCCTATTAGTATCAATATTAGAGACACAGAAAGATAGGCCGGTGCCCCGGGGAGGTGGGTCCTAAAGCCATGTTGACTATCGATTGGGGCCCAATCCCGTGGTGACGTGGAGGAGAGGCCCACCTAATATTTTCCCCTCGGCTCGGCCTGGCCCGGCTCGGCTCAATGGTTCATTCAAGAGTGCTGCTAACGGCACCGTTATTCCCAAGGAATAACGAGGCCTTTTTCACCAAAACCCGCCATTGACTATTTTAGGCAGGAACCCACTTAACTAATGTTTCCAATCAAAATAATAATAATAATAATAATAATAATAATAATAATAATAATAATAATGTAAAATCAATTCTTTTACTATATATCTGTGATAATATTTTAATATATTATAAATACAATGAAAGCCGCATTAACAAACACACATATTTTTACAAGATCTAAGAGGGAATGGAGTTTTCCATATTTAAAACTCAATTCTTCACTTCTTAAATAATTTATAGACGCATGAACTTTTCATAATAAAGATATGTTAAATAAGACATCATCGTTGTATAGAATTCAATCCGAGAATTCATAATCTACGTCAGAGGACCAAATGAATGGTATCGGAATGTAAATTCACGAGAAATAAGAAGAAGTAACCACTGCCGAAGCTTGGCGGATCGCATATATCGTGGATTTTCACATTTATGGGTATTCGACCTGTTTGCCTATATTATCGTGGTCGAGTGCCTCTGTGGGCATGTGCCTCTCCTCTCCCTCTCCACAACCCGAAGAACGTCGTTGTGCAGTGGAGGTCTCACCGGAAGTGCGATGGCAGCCTTGGAACCTTGCAAACCAAGACCACCGGTGTGGCTCGTCAATGACTTGATTAGCGTGACATAAAATGGGGGAATTTACAGGAATTGGGTCACTATCTAATTTATCTATGGAATACAAACATCTAAAGTTTACAAACCCATTTCCCCATATTGTTTTTCCAAGCTCTAAAAAGAAAAGAGGAAAAGCCGATTATTCAGGGCCATTGTTTGGTCTAGATTTCGGATTTATAGAGGATCGGCTCGGGACTGAATGGATATTCCAAAAGAAAAAAAAAACCGAAATTATTTTCAGCGTAGAATTCGCGGATTTTGAGAAATTTAATTAGCTAATAACAACCTGTGGTTATCCGATAATCGCCCTTGAGCCCCCCTATTTTCAGCATTTCTCCCATAAAAAAAATTAATAAAAACACACAAAAAAATAGGGGAAAACGAAGGTTAGGAGCTTGGTTTTGCAGAGCCTCGTTTTCTAAATTCTAATTCCATTTCGTCTGGTCAAAACTGAACAAACTTCTGAATCGATTAACATCGAAAGATAATGGAGATGAAGGCGGCGATGGCTGCGGCAGCGGAGGCGGTGGCGGAGGTGGGGAGGCCACGTCCCCGAGCAACAAGGTCAAGTTCCTGTGCAGCTACGGTGGGAAGATCCTGCCGCGGCCCGGCAACGGGCACCTCAAGTACGTGGGCGGTGAGACCCGGGTCATCTCCATCTCTCGCGACGCGTCTTTCTCTGGTGCCGGCTTTTCTCCGTGACGATTGGCATGTCGGATTCGTTGGTCGTGTTGATATGGAAGATTCTGAGTCATTGTTTTGCTGCTACAGATTTGATGAAGAAGCTGAGTGCCCAGATCGATGCGGACGTGGTCCTGAAGTATCAGGTGGCGCAGGAGGATCTCGACGCGCTGGTGTCGGTGCGATCGGACGCGGATCTCAGGCACATGCTGGACGAGTACGACCGCCATGAGAGCGGTGGGAACCCGAGGCTCCGGCCTTCCTGTTCCCCGCCAATCCGACCGTGGTCGAGAACCAGACGGCTGCCCTGGAGCCGCCGGTGCCAGAGCAGCGCTACATCAAAGCCATCAATGGCATCATCCGGACCATCCCCAACGTGAGGATGGCCCCTCTCCGCGTGAGCTGTGCCGCGTTCAGCATATCCTCCGCCTGCTCCTCGCCGAAATCGCCGTCTCCAGACAGCGGCTGCTCGACCGACGCCATGGCCCAGGAGACCTTCACGTTCAACGGGAGGCGGCTCCCGATGAGCAAGGTCCATAGCTCGCATAGCCTGTGCAGCCTCGGCAACTGGTAGTGCATTCACCAGAACCACCATTATCACTACCCGAACGACCAGAGGCAGCAACACCACCACGAGGCCGCCTCAGGACCCCCACAAAGGGATTGGCGGCAGCGAGCAGCTCCACCCCGCTCTGTCGTCGGGGAGGGCCGAGATCGGCATGGGCCACCTAGCTCAGGGATTGAACCCCTACTAGGGGTCGCAAAGGCATCACGGGGCCGTGGGGGAGGTTATAACTACTGCGGCTACTACTACGACGAGTGCGCGGGTTATGCAGGCACAAGGTAGGAGCGGGCGGATAGTCTGCCGGCGAGCCCGAGAAGGGCCTATTGGGATGGATCCTACTACAAGGCAGACCTGCCGAATTGATAACGACCCGGCGATCTGGACTGCCTTATTCGCAGCAGAATACTGCACATGTACAGCAGAACTCTAGATTTTTACTCTTCTGTATTACGCACGAATTAAAATAAGATCAACTAGACTTTCAAATTGATGTATACTCAAATTTCCGTGGAGAACTTTCATGGTTTCTCTGGCCAAGGGGACCTTAGTTGGCGATGAAGGGGCTGGCTTGGTTTTTAACGGCCTAGCTAAAATCATCTCATAGATCGTTGGCCTCATTTTGACCGGAAAACCTATGTATTTATACTTTTAATATACTTATTTGTACTTTCAATCTTGTTAAAACAACCCACCCCCCCCCCCAAAAAAAAAAAATTACTTCTGATCTTGTAAAGTTATGCTTTTTGTTGGCCTTTGAAATGGAAAGGAAACGTTGCCTTGAGAAATTGCAAGCTTGGCAGAGACAAACTATGAAGTTCTACAGGGCGATAAACTAGAACCCAGGTTCTACTAAAACACAAAACAGTATAATCACCTCATAAAAAGGTAGGAAATCGAAATGGAAATGTTGGGATTACTCTTTTTTATTTTTTATGATTTGTTAATTTGATCATTATAGTTAATTTTAGCTAATAATCACTAATATGATAGTCTAATCAACGTAGGCCTTTTAGAGTTGGTTGTCAGAGTTAGCATTTGTGAACAATCTTTACAATATTTTAAAAACATTTCCTAAATTTTTTATTTTTATTTTTATTTTCTTCTTTTCTTTTTTGGATGTTGAACAATCCTTACAATATCTGCAAAAAAAAATTTCTAAATTTTTTATTTTCATTTTCAAGTGAAAATTAAATTTTTTCTTTCCAGAGAGAAATTGGTCTAAATTTTTAATCACTTTAAAAAATCACAGCTTTTTTAAGTTCATTTTTTATAGTCAATCCCTAAGTTGACACTAAAGCTGGCAAAATGGGTCATAAACCCTTTTTATTAGATACATGGAACCCACCCTAGGGGACCCACATCCAGTGAGCATCGGAGACAAATAAATGGGGACCGTGACTGTCCAGAGTGAACCGGCGGTGGGGTTGCCACATGGCTCAGCTTTCCCCTCGCCTTGGGCCCCACATTTATCTTATTGAATCAACATGAAGATTATATATATTATTTTATTATCTTTCTTTCTTTTTTCCTTCATCTTTGTTGGTGAATACCTAATGGTGCTGTGTCCTAAAAAAATTGAAAAAAATTTATTCGGTAAAAAGGGAGGTAATATTTGAAGAGTTTATCTAAATCTAAGAAATTTCACCTAACTTATAAGATAAGAAGTTTTCATTTTTTATTCAAATTAGTAATAAATAACTCACTTCTTTTGTGTGTGAAGGTAGAAATAGTGAAGTGACATTAATAGAGAGTACAATAATATGTAAAGATTTCAATCTATTTTTTAAACATTCTTTCCATTGTCATATAAGTGAAATTAATAGAAAGTTTGATGTTCATGAAATACTTGATAATTTTTAGAGTCCAAATTTAGAACGGTAAACATTCATAGTTCACTTGTAAATTATCTTGAACATTGCAAATTACAATTGCTATCTAGAGTTAAGTGTAATTGTGCATAGTAGATATCGTACAAAGGTTTATCACAAACTTTCTCCTCCTCCTCCTTTTTTTCCGATAAAAAGTTGAGATTGAAGTCCTTATGAGATTTGTTTATTTATTAGGATCTCTTTAAGAGATTTTGGGGCACCCTCGAACGGCCCCCAATCCGTTTAGGTCGTCACAACTCGTTTGTCTCTCTCTTACAAGATCTGAAGGTCTATAAATCCTGGGGGTTTATAAACTTTTAGATCGGTCCATGCACAGTTTATAAATGTATAGCGGAAGCGAAAATCACATCTCCCTATCCCAAAATTTTTGAAATGATGCACACCCACTAGATAGTTTTATAAGATAAAGCCGAGCACTTTTATTTACATAAGCTTGATAGACATCGAAAGTTGGTACACCAAAATTTGCCGTGGTTTTCTATACCTGGCTACATAACAAAAGATTCGACTTTCCCTTGGCTTTCCTTTCCATTCAACCCTATACATAAGTCTATCAAACAGTGCTGGTAGCCCAAAAACTTTCATCTGCTACCTGTCACACACGATCACACCTAGCCCGGTCCATCAACTAGCGGCGGTAGCAACATCCCTAGCATGATCCCATCACGTCGAATGTGCACCGACAGAAACTCATGAACCACGGGGCCATCGGGTAAACCGACGTTAGACATGACTAGAACCCGTACTTGGATGAAAACCAATCCTCGAACCTCAACATGAATGTGCTCCAAACACGTGCACTCAACATCGACTGGGACACCGTAAAAAGTACCACAAGTGACAAGTAACAGAGGCATCTTTTAATCTGAAATGTTAGTCTCCAAACGGGGTGGGTACAACCACTCAGCAGTAAAATATTCATCAAACTATATCAAGCATTACCATCAATATCTAGATTCATGCAAGATAGACAAAAACAAGTGGTTAAAGAGTAAGCGTGCATCAAAATCATGAGATTCCTCAACACAATGGCAAATGCAGTTTCAATGGATCAAAATACATATTATGTCCAGTTACACAAGTCTCGATCATAGGGTTAAATTGTAATGACATATCCCATTTCATGCCATACAACTTAGTCCTATAACCAGACCAACACACATATAGTAAAATCATCTATTTTATCATTCAAAAGGTTTCATCCTCCGTAGGACCAATGTTTGCATCCCTTTGGGCATTCGCATCCACCATGGCATCACGAAAGCCTCCGTGTGACATCCTGAAATTCGACCCCGTTTCAATAAAGTGAAATGGGCATTTCGTCGGCATGCCTATGGCCTTTTTCTCTGAGCTGATCACTCACGAGTTAACTAACCTATTGGGTGAAGCCGTTAAGGGATGTATCGCCGTAGAATCCTAAAAGCTACCTAATTGGTTGGATTGAGCTAAAATCACGTCTGATCGATTTTTAACCACGAAATTGAACTCGATTTCGGGAATCGAATTTGAAGCGCGTCATAATTCTTATTTTTAGGATCCTGTCCCATCACTCGTCAATTTATTGACGAGTCCGAAATTTCAATAAAGAAATTATCGGAAGAAAAATTGAAGCCCAAAAGAAAATTGAAAGGAAAAGAAAAAATTGAATTATTTAATCATGTATTTCCTTTTTCCTTTTTTTCCTCTCTCTCCCTCTCTTTTCTTTTCTTTCTTTTTTCTCTCTTTTCTTTCTCTCTCTCTCTCTCCTCTCCCCTTTTTCCCTCCCCCTTGTGCGATTTCCCCCACCGCTCACTTTCCCTCTCTCTTTTATTGACCGGCCAACCCTTATCCCTTCTCTCTCTCTCTCTCTCTCTCTCTCTCTCTCTCTTTCTTTTTCTTCTTCTTCCTCCCACGCTCAACCGAACCAGCTTCTTTCTCCTCCTTCTTTTCTTTGCGCGCGAACCAGAAGCCTGGAGCAGGAGCAGCGAAGCTCGTCGTCGCCACTGTCCCGCCGCCGCACCATCGCCCGCGCCCGCGCCGCGCCCGTGCGCCCGTCGCCATCCCGCCGTCCGCGCACGCCCAGGCCGCGCGATCCAGCTGCTGTTCGCCCTGTTCCGCACCGACCAGCCCATCTCCGGCCACCTCCGGCCACCGCCTAGCCCCGCGGACCTCCCCCGCGACCCCCTCGCCCTCGCCGGCTTCCCCTCGCCGCCCTAGCCGCCGGAGTAGCCCCGATCGGCTCCGTCAGCAGACCCACGGAGTGGGTTTTAGCAACTTCGGGCCCGCTTTTGGGCCGTTTCCGGGCCGCGGATCCGGAGTTGCTTTAGGAACAATCGTTCTTCGCGTCACCGCCGTTGGATTGATCCGATTTGCGCGCGATTTGGTGAGTAATCTCACTAATCCAGGATTAGTTGGCTAATTATGCTTAAGGTTGGTTTAGATTTAATTAGTTATGTTTAGGTTGTTAGATAGAATAAATTAACAATTATTAGTCAATTGTGATGCGATTTAAATAAATTGATTGTGCAATTAGCAAGTAGACGTGGTCTACTAATTATTAGAAGAGCCTAGGGATTTTTCCCGACCCTTAGTGGGCTCCAATTAGGCTTTTTGGGCCTAAATGGAATTTTTAGTATTTAAATATTAATTTTCGGAATTAAATTAAATAATTATTTATTTTTCGAAAATTCAACTGAGATGGTCTGGAACGGAAAATTATGCTGATGACCGTGGTGAAGTCCGTTTATTGAATCGGGCTTTATTTGGAGCTAAATTGAATTTTTAATATTAATTATTTAAATTTCGAAATTATTTATTTATTTATTTATTTATTTTTCGAAAATTAAGATTTGATGGCTGACGATCGAAATTTCATGCTGATCGTCGTGGCGCAGTTCGCTTATTTATTTGAGCTCACGTTGTATGGAATTAATCAAATTGTGATATTTTAGGGATTTACCCTAAATTGATTGGAATTGATTGTGATTGAATTGTTGATTGGTAAATGGCCAAGTATGTTATTCAGTATTTTAATACTTTGTTGAGTTGATTTAATTATTTGATTGAGAAATCGTTGGGCATTGGTTATTGGTGTTGAAAGTAGATTGGTGACCACTTGAAAGAGGACACGTGGGCCCGGTGAATTGGAATGTCACCTGGAGAATGCACGTGAGTTCGGTGGTTGAATATGTCACCTTGGCGAAAAGGTCGCCTTAGAGAATGCACGTGGCTCGGAGACTCGGTATGTCATCCTAGAGAATGCACGTGGCTCGGTGACGAGGCTGGCATCTAAAAGGGCACGTGGGCTCGGCGAATTGATGCATCGCTTTGGTGAGATGCACCTTAAGAGAATGCACGTGGCTCGGTGACGAGGCTGGCATCTAAAAAAGGCACGTGGGCTCGGCGAATTGATGCATCGCTTTGGTGAGATGCACCTAAGAGAATGCACGTGGGCCCGGGCATCTAAAAGGGCACGTGGGCTCGGTGACTTGATGCATCACTTTGGCGAAAAGGTCGCCTGAGAGAATGCATGTGGGCCCAAGGTTCGAGGCACGTGAACTCGGAGACTTGGAAGGTCATCCTGGAGAATGCACATGGCCTAGCTTTTAAATATCCCACGGTGGGGATTGATTCGTATGACATGTAATCGACTAGTTCGATTTGTTTGAAGTGAATGGATATTTATTGTGAATTCTACTGACTTGCAGGTGGGATGCGAGGCCAAGGCAAGTCCTGCCCGTGCGTGTTTAGGCAGCCTTTAGTATAGTAGTTTACTAATCGGGCTTAGTGGGGTAGAACTCGCTGAGACGTAGTCTCATCCAGTTTAGGGAAAACCATTTTAGGACCCCGCCGAAGAGAGCTGAGGAGGAGGAATCCGAGGAAGGAGAACTCGGAGGTGAGATGAAGAGAAGGATTTTTGGAAGAAGAAGACAATCTAAGAGGGGTCTTAAGTACGGCCTAGTTTGTCTAAGTTTCTGTCTTCTTTTGAGATCTCCTTTTTGATGTGATTAAAGTTTATAGTAAAGAGCTGTAGAGTGCTCTGGTTTGTGCTTTGTATAAAAGTTTGGTTTTAAATTTCAATATGAAAAATATGGCCCTGCTTTTCTATCCCATCGTTTTATTGTCTAGGGATTTTAACTGCTTCCGCATGTGCTTAAAAATGAAAGGGTCGGCGATACAGTCCTGGGATATCGCATTTTAAAATCGACCAAGTAGAAGGATGTGTGCGTGCCCGAGGATCGGCGCGTGACATCCGGTTTAAGTGGTGTCAGAGCAAGGTTGAAGATTGGAGTGATAATGAGTGATTACTATGGGATAGTTAGTAGGAAAGGCCTTTAAATTCATGCTGGTGCATGTCTATGTTAGCTGAATGCTAAAATTGTTTGTTGTGTGAGGATCGCTCATTGTCTAATCCAGTGTGGATTGGAAACAGGTGTTAGTTGAGTAAAGCTACACCATGAGCGAGCAGGAGTCGAGAACTCTTGCAAAGAGGACAATGGCCGTTGACTCGGGATAAAGCTCCGACTCAAAGGTTAGTACCCGAGGTGGTTGGTCGAGTGTTGGCACGGCCAGCTCGAGTGTAAATCCACCGTCGTAGATGTCGGGGTAGCAGCCCGAATGATCCCGGGGTGGATGGGATCTTGCGATGCTAATGTTCCTTGGGCGATGGGTACCGGAATGGATCAACCGGCTGAGGCTCGGATCGAACCGCCGTTAGTGTTGCTACCGCCGTTACTCGCGCTCCCGCCGCCGAGATCCAGTGGAGATGTGATCCCATAGTTCCTTGCATTCGACGTTGAAGGTATAGATCCGGGAATAGTGGTTGCAGAAATGGAAATCGGTTAGGGAAAAGTAAGTCGGGAAAAGTATTCTATTCTAGATCCAGGAAGGTTTGGGGTAGTCAAGTCAGCACCGAGTCAAATAGATCAGATTGTTTCCGGACGTGATGATGGAGAAAACGTTCACAGTTTTGATGTGTAATGAAGAAGAAAAGGTGATACTAGCTGTGTATCAACTTCAAGATAATGCCAACATTTGGTGGAGAGCCACCAAGGATGCTGTGTTCCCGGAAGGAGTACCAAGGGTGTGGAACACCTTCCTTAGAGCTTTTAATGATCAATATTTTTCGAGTGCTGCCCGAGAGTTGAAGATGGAGGAGTTCCAACGCCTTCGCCAAGGATCGATGACTATCGATCAGTATAGGGTTAAGTTCGCTGAACTATCTTAGTATGCCCTAAGATTGATCGAGGACCCCGAGGAGAAAGCTCGGAGATTTAGGAATGGTCTTTGTATAGAATTGAAACAACCTCTATTACCATTGGATTTGGTAGATTATCGTGAAGTCTACCGTCGGGCTCAGATGATAGAGAGAGGTATATCGGAGCAAGCAGCCTCATCTGGATTGAGGTTTAGCTCTCATAGAGACAACATCTGCCAAGGAAAGAGGCCGATGTTTGGAAATAAATTCCAAAGCCCGCCCAGCAAGAAGAGTGGATTTAATAGGTCAGGACCTATTAGGATTGATGCATGTCGCTTGTGTGGAAGAATTCATGGGATAGCACCGTGCCCAACTAGGACGGGTGCATGTTTTAAATGTGGCCAACAGGGCCACATAGCTAGATTTTGTCCGAAGAAGCAAAGAGGACAACCTCAGTTGCTGCCGCCGCCACCAATGAGACAGATAGGAGGGTATGCCCCTCAAACTGCACCGCAAAGAGGACAGCAGAGACCTCCAGCTTAGGGCACTGTGTACGCGATTACCCAAGGTCAGGCAGAAGCTGCGCCTGGCGTGATTATAGGTACGGTCTCGCTCAACGACCAACCTACTTATGCTTTGTTTGATTCGGAAGCAACCCATTCTTTCATTGCCGAGCAATATGTTAGGATGCTAGGGTTGAGTCCTGTTTTGTTGGAATCGGCAATTTGCATATCTACACCCTTGAAAGATAAAGTTATTGCTGCTTTGGGATGTTCGGGGTGCAAGTTAGAGATTGGTGAGCGAGTAGGGAAAATTGATTTGTTAGTCCTAGCCATGTATGATTTTGATTTGATAATTGGCATGGACTGGCTCACCAATCAACGAGCTAAAATGGACTACTATCGCAAGGCGATTCAGTTTGACCCGTTAGAGGGTAAGAGCTTCGAGTTTGTCAGGAATCGAGGAGGACTTTCATTTCCTTAATCTCGTCATCGGAAGCAACTCGCTTGTTAGACGAGGGCTGCTGAGGGTACTTAGCGACTGTCGTTGATATACGACAGTTGAAGAGTTGAAAATGGAAGATATTGCAGTGGTACAGGAGTTTCCAGATGTCTTTCCAAAAGAATTGCCAAGGTTACCACTAGAAAGAGAGATTGAATTTGTAATCGAGCTAGCACCAGGGTCAGAACCGATCTCAAAGGCACCTTATCGAATGGCGTTATCTGAGTTGAAGGAATTGAAGGTGCAAATGCAAGAGTTACTGGATAAAGGATTTATTCATCCTAGTGCATCACCTTGGAGAGCACCAGTTCTGTTTGTGCATCGACTATCGGCAACTCAATCAGGTAACGATCAAGAACAAGTATCCATTGCCAAGGATAGATGACTTGTTTGATCAACTGCAAGGAGCGTCAATATTCTCGAAGATCGATTTGAGGACAGGATATCATCAGCTGAGGATTCGGAAAGAAGATATTTCTAAGTTAGCATTTCGTACCCGATATGGTCATTATGAGTTTACAATGATGCCGTTCGGATTGACGAATGCCGCGGCTGCATTTATGGATTTGATGAACAGAGTGTTCAAGGAATACTTAGATCAGTTTGTGATCGTGTTTATAGATGATATCTTAGTCTATTCGAGAAGTAATGAAGAGCACGAGAATCATCTGAGGTTAGTGCTTCAGACCTTAAGAACTCATCAGTTCTATGCTAAGTTTGAGTTTTGACGACTCGTGTTGGTTCTTAGGTCATGTGATTTCCGGAGAAGGAATCTCCGTCGACCCGAGCAAGATAGAAGACGTAATCAAGTGGCCAAGACCGACATCGTGGAGAGATCGAAGTTTTCGGGGTTAGCAGGTTATTACAGACGGTTTGTGGAAGGATTTTCATCGATAGCGTCGCCTCTGACAAAGCTCACAAAGAAAAATGAGAAGTTCATATGGACAGACAAGTGCGAGTGTAGTTTTCAAGAGCTAAAGGAAAAGCTTACTACCGCACCTGTGCTGACGATTCCATCTAGTCCTGGAGGATTTGAGATCTATAGTGATGCGTCATTTAGATGATTAGGTTGCGTGCTAATGCAACATGGCAGAGTTGTTGCATACGCTTCCCGACAGTTGAGAGCTCATGAATTGAATTATCTGACGAATGACTTAGAACTCGCAGCCATCATATTCGCGTTGAAGATTTGGAGGCATTACTTGTGTGGGGAAAAATTTCAGATCTTCACGGACCATCAGAGTCTCAAGTATTTGTTCTCTTAGAAAGAGTTGAACATGAGACAACGGCGATGGATGGAATTGCTGAAAGACTACGACTGTGATATTCTATATCACCCAGGAAAGGCGAACAAGGTCGCCGATGCATTGAGTCGGAAGTCTTCAGTGGCACGGATCTTGGTTAAGGAGTGGAACTTAATCGAGAGAGCTCGAGATTCGGAGTTCAAATTTGAGGTAGGCCACCTCTCAAGTTTTATGGCCACCCTCAGAATTGAGCCGAATGTCCAGGTCAAAATCAAGCAACTTCAACCGAAAGATCCAGATGTACAGAGAATTCTTCAAGAGGATACCGATAAAAGAAAGGTTGATTTTCAAGTTTCTGATGATGGGGTACTTAAGCTTCGTGGACGTTTGGTTGTACCTGACGATGTAGAGCTTAGAGAAGAAATTTTATCTAAAGCCCATCGTAGTAGTTATAATATTCATCCTGGAAGCACTAAGATGTATCAGAATTTGTGTCAACACTATTGGTGGTCAGGTATGAAGGCGGACATCGCCAAGCATGTGGCCAAGTGTTTGACTTGTCAGCAAGTAAAAGCCCAGCATTGTAAGCCGGGAGGATTTCTACAACCTCTCGTGATCCCAGAGTGGAAATGTGATCATATCACGATGGACTTCGTGACTGGACTACCAAGGAGTCAAAGGGGAAATGATTCGATTTGGGTAGTAGTCGATAGGTTGACAAAGTCGGCTCACTTCATTGCAGTTCGAAAGGACCTGAGTCTGTATAGACACGTAGACCTGTATGTGCGTCAGGTGGTTCGTATGCATGGAGTGCTAGTTACGATAACATCTGATAGAGACCCGAGATTTACTGCTGTTTTTTTTTTTTTTGGAAGAGCTTATAGAGTGCTTTAGGATACAAAGCTTCAAGATAAGATACGGCATATCATCCTCAGACGGATGGCCAATCGGAAAGGACAATTCAGACTCTTGAAGACATGCTGAGAGCGTGTGTAATAGACTTCAAAGGAAGTTGGGAAGATCAGCTTCATCTGGTAGAATTCGCCTACAACAACAGTTATCAGCAGAGCATCAAGATGGCACCATTTGAAGCATTTTATGGCAGAGCATGCAGAACTCCAGTGTGTTGGGATGAAGTCGGAGAAAGGAAGATAACAGGCCCAGAGTTGGTTCAGCAATCAGTAGATGCCGTGACAGTGATCAGAGATAGATTGAAGACAGCGCAGAATAGGCAGAAAAGTTATGCTGATAAGCGCCGAAGGTCTTTGGAATTCCAAGTTGGTGATCACGTTTTTCTGAAAGTGTCACCAATGAGGGGAACTTCGCGCTTTGGTAAGAAAGGCAAACTGAGTCCGAGGTACGTAGGCCCGTTTGAGATTCTTGAAAGAATCGGAAACCTAGCGTATCGTCTTGCGTTGCCGCCAAGATTAGCGCAAGTGCATGACGTCTTTCACGTGTCGATGTTAAGGAAGTACGAGCCTAACCCGACCCACGTACTCAATTTCGAGGAATTGGACGTGAATGACCGTGTGTCATACGTTGAAAGCCCGATTCAGATTGTCGATTGTAAAGAGCAAGTTCTGCGTACCAAGACCATCCCGTTAGTCAAAGTGGTCTGGCAACACTACGGCATTGAAGGAGCGACTTGGGAGACTGAAGAATCGATGAGACAGTTGTACCCCCGCCTTTTTGAACAAAGTGTAATGGTTTAAATTTCGAGAACGAAATTTTTATAAGAGGGGAAGAGTTGTGACATCTGAAATTCGACCCCGTTTCGATAAAGTGAAATGGGCATTTCGTCGGCGTGCCTATGGCCTTTTTTCTCGAGTTGATCACTCACGAGTTAACTACCTATTGGGTGAAGCAGTTAAGGGATGTATCGGCCGTAAAATCCCTAAAAGCTACCTAATTGGTTGGATTGAGCTAAAATCACGTCTGATTGATTTTTAACCACGAAATTGAACTCGATTTCGGGAATCGAATTTTAAGCGCGTCATAATTCTTATTTTTAGGATCCCCGTCTCATCACTCGTCAATTTATTGACGAGTCCGAAATTTCAATAAAGAAATTATCGGAAGAAAAATTTGAAGACCAAAAGAAAATTGAAAGGAAAAGGAAAAAATTGAATTATTTAATCATGTATTTCCTTTTTCCTTTTTCCTCTCTCTCCCTCTCTTATCTTTTCTTTCTTTTTTCTCTCTTTTCTTTCTCTCTCTCTCTCCTCTCCCCTTTTTCCCTCCCCCTCGTGCGATTTCCCCCACCGCTCACTTTCCCTATCTCTTTTATTGACCGGTCAACCCTTATCCCTTCTCTCCTCTCTCTCTCTCTCTCTCTCTCTCTCTCTCTCTCTTCTCTTTTTTCTTCTTCTTCCTCCCGCACGCTCGACCGAACCAGCTTCTTTCTCCTCCTTCTTTTCTTCGCATGCGAACCGGAAGCCCGGAGCGAGAGCAGTGGCTCGTCGTCGCCACCGTCCCGCCGCCGCATTCCCCGCCGCGCCCATGCCGTGCCCGTGCGCCGTCGCCATCCCGCCGTCCGCGCACGCCCAAGCCGCGCGATCCAGCTGCTGTTCGCCCCCTGTTCCGCACCGACCAGCCCATCTCCGGCCACCTCCGGCCACCGCCTAGCCCCGCCGGACCTCCCTCGTGACCCCCTTGCCCTCCGCCGGCTTCCCCTCGCCGCCCTAGCCGCTGGAGTAGCCCCGATCGGCTCCGTCTAGCAGACCCACGAAGTGGGTTTCAGTAACTTCGGGCCCGCTTTTGGGCCGTTTCCGGGCCCCGGATCCACAAGTTGCTTTGGGAACAATCGTTCCTCGCGTCGCCGCCGTCGGATTGATATGATTTGCGCGCGATTTGGTGAGTAATCTCACTAATCCAGGATTAGTTGGCTAATTATGCTTAAGGTTGGTTTAGATTTAATTAATTATGTTTAGGTTGTTAGATTAGAATAAATTAGCAATTATTAGTCAATTGTGATGTGATTTAGATAAATTGATTGTGTAATTAGCAAGTAGACGTGGTCTACTAATTATTGGAAGTGTCTAGGGATTTTCCCAACCCTTAGTGGGCTCCAATTAGGCTTTTTGGGCATAAGTGGAATTTTTAGTATTTAAATATTAAATTTCGGAATTAAATTAAATAATTATTTATTTTTCGAAAATTCAACGGAGATGGTTCGGAACCGGAAAATTATGTTGATGACCGTGGTGAAGTCCATTTATTTAATCGGGCTTTATTTGGAGCTAAATTGAATTTTTAATATTAATTATTTAAATTTCGAAATTAATTAATTATTTGTTTATTTATTTTTCGGAAATTAAGATTTCGATGGCCGACGATCGAAATCTTGTGCTGATCGTCGTGGCACAGTTCGTTTATTTATTTGAGCTCCACGTTGTATGCAATTAATCAAATTGTGATATTTTAGGGATTTACCCTAAATTGATTGGAATTGATTGTGATTGAATTGTTGATTGGTAAATGGCCAAGTATGTTATTCAGTATTTTAATGCTTTGTTGAGTTGATTTAATTATTTGATTGAGAAATCGTTGGGCATTGGTTATTGGTGTTGAAAGTAGATTGGTGACCACTTGAAAGAGGACACGTGGGCCCGGTGAATTGGAATGTCACCGGAGAATGCACGTGAGTTCGGTGGTTGAATATGTCACCTTGGCGAAAAGGTCACCCCTCCGGCATTCAGCCAATTAGGGCCACTGGGCATCTGGAGCATATCACGTCTCCACGCATCTTGTACCCCACTTGGCATCATGAGGAAAAACCCTCCGAGACTCACCATGAAAATGGTTATCCCGGTCCTCCGGATTTATGTACTGACAGCATACAACTAGGCATCCTAAAGCTCCCGAGGAAAGACCTCTGGCATTTAGCCACGTAGAGCCACCGGGCATCCACAAGGCATCAACTCATTTGATCCTTTGGGCATCTCGACTCTAGGGGTATTGTTGACCCGAGGGTTCAACGGCAACATTTAACTTCTTAATTTCCAAAAACACCTTTCAATGCAATAACAAGGTGTCCCAAGAATCCTTCATCAAATCTCAATTTTGCATAATATACCAATGCCAGTATCATAATGTCACATAGCAATTCAAGACATAGTCATCTTTGGGACAATTTATGCAAATTCGAAGCAAAACAGCTTAATCATTCAAATGCACGGTTCTGGTAGAAATTTCGAAATAATTCACAAATGAACTCAGAAAATTCTGAAATTTTGATATGTTATAGATTAGACCAACTGGAAGAAATTTCATGAAGGATACCAAGTCAAATTCGTGGTGTATAAAGAGTAATAGTTTGTTGTTTCCTTCAAAAATTCTGGAGTAACTTTCAGATTCAGTACCTACAGAAGAAAATTCGTTTCACCAACTAAATCTAACTCCATTTGTCCTCAAATTTTGATATGTTATTCCTAAGGATGTTTCCTACAACTTTCATTAGGGATTTGAATTCAAATTCTATCTATAAAATTACAGAAAATTCACGGAATCATCAAAGGTCAAGCTGTTCTCTACAAAACAGAGTACCGGTTTCAATAGGTTTACTCCTATCTTCATGTTTTCACATTCATATGGCTATAGCTAGATGTCAAACTCCATCTAATGGATGTAATCTTTAAATAGAATGGTTTCTTTCCTTGTTTTCATCATTATAAATCAAAGCGATACAATTAAAAGGATTTTCCATCTAACTTTCTCCAAAACAGAATTGGCACATGCAATTTTCTTCATTCCTAATTCAATCAAGTCATTTGTTTCTCTACCAATCTATCTTACAACCCTTTAAGTCTCTTCCACAGCATCTAAGAACACTTTCATCAAGATCTTATCGACAGAAAAAACCTTCCACAGTTCGGCTCAAGGCATACATTCATCCCTAAACTCACTCATCTCAACATATACCACATCCTTTCCCTTGGCAACCCTTTCCTCACCTTGCTCGATCCACACAACCATCTCACACTCAATTTTCGAAACATACAAGGCCCTAATACAACGTGCAATGGCTGGTAGCTTCAATCTATTACTCATTTAGTTCAATCCCACATAAAACAGCCACATCACATTCAATCCTCCACATTTCAGCATTCAATTTTCATCTCTATCATCCAACAACACAACATGCAGCTTCCTATTTTGTATTTTCTCACATCTACCAGCATTTCTCCATAAAGTGTTAGCATGCAAAGACATAGGTTGATGAACTTCCACTTGCCTCAACTCCTAGCTTGTTTGGCAACCAAAAACAGAGGCTTGGGACTTGGAACGCTGCTCAATCAGCGACGGGGATCGACCGCGTCGATGGCGGCAGCTCGGACACGGCGGGAGGCAATCCTCCTCTTCTTCCCTCGTGGCTCACGCCCGCACGCCCGCTCACTCGCTCGAACTCTCGGTTTCTCTCTCTCTCTCTCTCTCTCTCTCTCTCTCTCTCTCTCCTTAGTTCCAAATGCTTCTTTATTTTCTTTCTTTAGTTTACTAATTCAATCTTGCATGCAGGTGACAAGTGGCTTCAAGAAGAAGACAAGTGGAGAGGGTGGCGTGGCCTCCCCATCCGGTTCCTTCCCCCCCATTGGTCGATAGCCTCATGGGCTTCTTGGGCTTGCTTGGGCCTGAAAAATTGAGGCCAAAATGTCCACTTTAAATGGCCCATAGTCCTTAAAAGAATAAGCCCAAAATTTTTGCACAATTATAAGGCATTTTGGTTTCCATAGAAATCAATTAATATTCCCATAACCAATTTACATAGGAGGTTCGGTCCAAGAGATAAAATAATGTGGCCGTTGGTGTTAATTGTCCATATGGCCATTCAAAGACGAATTTCCTTTCCTTCAAAAGTTAATATTTTGGGTTGTCGAGATTCTGGGATGCCACAATTCTCCCATCCTTAGAGAATTTCGTCCTTGAAATTGGACATTACTTACGTCTCATTAAACAAAAGAGGGTACTTTTCCTTCATTTCTTTTTCACTTTCCCATGTGGCCTCTTCCATATCATGATGTCGCCATAATACCTTAACCAGAGGAATTTTCTTCGTCCGTAGGACTTGTTCCTTTCGATCTAATACCTATATTGGCTCTTCTATGTACCTCACTTTCTCATCCACTTTGATGGCTTCATGATCGAGTATGTGACTAGGATCTGGCCGATACCTCCTCAGCATTGACATATGGGACACATCATATAAATTTCCCAATTTAGGAGGCAGCGCCAAACGATAAGCTACATTTCCTATTCTTTCGAGTATCTCAAAGGGTCCAACGAATCTGGGACTTAACTTACCCTTTATTCCAAATCACGATATCCTTTTCATCGAAGATACTTTAAGAAATACATGGTCTCTCCCTCATTAAACTCCAAAGGCCTTCTATGCCTATCTGTATAATCTTTTGCCAGTTTTGAGTTGTCTTAAGTCTTTTCCTTATGATCTCGACAGCTTCTATAGTAACCCGTACGAATTCAAGTTCGTTAGTTTTCTTTCACCTACTTCATCCCAACAGATAGGAGTCCTACATCTTCTCCCATACAACACTTCATAGGGAGCCGTACCTATACTTTTCTGAAAACTATTGTTATAGGCAAATTCTATCACCTGTAACTTTTCATCCCAACTCCCTTTAAAATCAATGATGCAAGCTCTTAACATATCTTCTAATGTCTGAATCACTCTTTCTATTTGTTTGTCTATCTGAGGATGAAAAGCAGTACTAAACTGGAGCTTAGTTCCTAAGGCAATCTGAAGACTTCACCAAAAGTTTGAAGTAAATCTTGAGTCTCGATCTGATGTGATAGTTATAGGAACACCATGTAAGCATACTATCTGACTTACATATATCTCAGCATATTTATCCATTGGATAGTCTATGCGAACTGCCAGGAAATGAGCAGACTTACTCAAACGATCCACGATTACCCAAATAGAGTCATGGCCACTTGATGTCCTTGGTAATCCTTGCACAAAATCCATCATCACATGCTCCCATTTCCACTTTGGGATATCCAATGGTCTCAATAGTCTTGCGGGTTTGCGATGTTCGCTTTCACTTGCTGACATGTTAAGCACTGGGAAACATGCTTGGCTATATCTGTCTTCATGCCATTCCACCAATATTGTTGGCGTAAATTCTTGTACATCTTTGTACTACCCGGATGAATACTATAGTTACTCCTATGTGCTTCTGATAGGATTTCTCTCTTCACTTTTTCATTGTCGGGAACACAAAGTCATCCCTGACATCTTACCACTCCATCTTCAAAGACTTGAAATTCTGGTCTTTTTCCTAAAGACACAAGCATTTCGTACTTTCACTATTTTCAGGGTCAGATTCTTGCAAAATTTTAATTTTCTGGATAATTTCCGGTTCAATTCTCAATGTAGTAAGCATGCCGGTAAGGTGATCTACTTCCAATTTAAACTCTGAGTCTACATTGACTTTAACATATTCCATTATGTTATTCTCATACTGGCCATATCCATAGCCGACTTACGACTAAGAGCATCTGCCACCTTATTTGCCTTTCCAGGATGGTACCGTATTTCACAATCATAATCCTTTAATAACTCCATCCATCTCCTCTACCTCATGTTCAGCTCTTTTTGTGAAAACAAATATTTTAAACTCTTATGATCTATATAGATTCGAACTTCTCTCCATATAGATAATGTCTCCATATTTTCAAAGCAAAAATTATAGCTACCAATTCCAAGTCATGGGTTGGGTAATTCAATTCATGAGGTTTCAATTGTCTGGATGCATAGGCTATGACCTTGCCATGCTGCATCAAAACGCATCCCAGTCCTTTGTGAGACGCATCACTATATACCGTGAACCCATCAGATCCAGATGGTATAGTTAGGATTGGAGCCGTAGTCAATTTCCTTTTAAGTTCTGGAAACTTCTCTCACACTCTCCATTCCACTCAAATCTTATGTTCTTTCGAGTCAATTTTGTCAATGGTCCAGCAAGTCGTGAGAATCCTTCAATAAATCTTCTATAGTAACCTGCTAGTCCTAAGAAACTTCGTATTTCAATGGGCGTCGTTGGTCTCGGCCAATTTACTACCATCTCAACTTTCGTCGGGTCTATTGCAATTCCTCCTCCTAACACCATGTGTCCCAAAAATATTATCTAGTCTAGCCAAAATTCACACTTACTAAATTTGGCGTACAACTCATGGTCTCTAAGGGTCTGCAATACTATCTTTAGGTGTCGCTCATGCTCTTTAGGTCCTTTAGAATATATTAAGATATCATCAATGAAGACAATCACAAATCGATCCAAATAAGGCTTAAATATCATATTCATCAAATCCATGAATGCAGCAGGAGCATTCGTCAATCCAAATGGCATAACTAAGAACTCATAGTGTTCATAGCGAGTCCTAAATGCAGTCTTAGGAATGTCTTCTTCCTTAATCTTTAACTGATGGTATCCCGACCTCAAGTCAATTTTAGAAAAGACCGAACTTCCTTGTAGTTGGTCAAATAGATCATCAATTCTAGGCAAGGGATACTTATTTTTAATGGTTACTTGATTCAATTGCCTATAGTCAATACATAAATGAGTTGACCCATCTTTCTTTTTCACAAACAAAAATGGTGCACCCCAAGGAGAAGAACTTGGTCTAATAAATCATTTATTGAGTAACTCTTGTAGTTGCACTTTCAACTCTTTCAATTCTGTCAAGGCCATCCTATACGGGGCTTTAGATATTGGTCCTGTTCCAAGCATTAGTTCAATCTTGAGCTCAATTTCTTGTTCTGGTGGTAACCCAGTTAGTTCCTTAAGGAATATGTCCTAAAATTACCTAACCACTCGAATTTCATCTAACCTAGACTCTTTCTTAGTATAGTCCTTTACCACTGCCAGGTATCCTTGACATCCTTCGTCAAGTAGTGCACAAGCTTCTACTACTAAAATAAGTGCTATAGAGGGGTTTGTCTGATTTCCATAAAATTCAAAATTAGATCGGTAAGGTAAAACAAACTGGATTGCTTTCCTATAACAATCCATCTTAGCTTGATACTTTGGAGCCAGTCCATTCCGATAATAACATCAAAGTCATACATAGCCATTATGACTAAGTCTATTTCCATATCCCGTTCCCCTATAGTTATCTTACATTTTTCACATATCAATGTAGACAATACCACATTCTTTAATGGTGTGGAAACACAAAGAGGCGTCTCAAGAGAGGTAGTTTCTAACTTATTTAATTGTCTATATCCTTCAGACACAAAATAATGGGTAGCACCCGTATTAAACAAGGCATATGCCTTTCTGCCATTTATAGAAATCGCACCTGAGATGACATTTTTGGAAGCTTCTGCTTCCTCTTGGGTGACCGCATACACCATTCCTTGTGTTGGTGGCCCCTGTGGATTCCTAGGTAGATTTGGTCCAGCAGTACATTGTTATACCTATCGTACCGAGTTGACATTCAATTACGACCTCTCTTATGGACAATTTCTTTTAAAGTGCCCCATCTGCCCAACACCAAAACATGTCGGTGGATTATTACAAAATCTTGGCCCATGTTGTCCACCACACCTCTGGCAAATATTACCCCGGTAGGGTACTCTCCCTAGAATTGGGCCACTCTTGGCTTTTCCAAAATTCCCAAAATTACTCTTCTTCTTAGATTCCCAGGGCTGACCTTGTCCAGGATAAGGTCTCTTACCCCTTCGAACATCATTAAAGGTCATTTGTCTCTTAGATTCTAATTGCTCTCTCACTAATTCTTGCTCCACCAACTGTGCCCTTTCATAAATCTCATTATAATCCCTTATATTCAGAGGCACTAGTTGTTTTCTAATATCAGTCCTTAATCCTTTCAGGAATCTCTTAGCCTTTTCCTCTCGATCCTCAACCAACCTAGGAGCATACCTAGACAATTCAGAAAATTTTGCTTCATACTGGTCCATTGTCAGCTCCCTTTGTTCTAACTGAACAAATTCTGTGATCTTCTTATCCTTGGCACAATAAGAGAAATGCTTTCTATTGAAAGCTCTAACAAACTCATCCCAATTTATATCAGTACCTGGTGGAAAGATCGTGTCTCTTGAAGCTCTCCACCAAAACTTTGCATTTCCCTCAAATTGGTACTTTGCCAAGGTTATCTTTTCAGCATCGCTACAGTTCAACAACTGGAAAATCTATTCTATTCCTTCAATCTAATGTTCCACCTCCTTAGGACTTCCTACTCCAGCAAACTTATGTGGTTTCAACTTCAGGAATTGTTCCACCGGTCCTTGAGGGCGATGTTATGCTTTGGGTTGTTGCTGAGCTTGCCTTTCCATCATATTTCCTATATTGGCCAATGCCTACAGGATATCTTCCATTCGGGGTTCAGCCCTTGAAACAGAGGCTTCAGCCCTCGACTGATGAGAACTCCTAGTTCGCACCATGATTTTCTTATAGTTTCCAAGCATTCGCCTCAAGAATAATTAGTGATTTGGGGTCACTAGTTAGATAATAAAATAAGGTTATTACTAAAGTCACATAAGTAACATAGAAATGTTACTGACACACAAAAGTAACATCACACTAGTCACCAGAGATCTACGAGTGAAATCAATCACCCGTTATTCAAGGTTGGTCAACTACTCTTGGTTAGTATCCTATGGTGTGCATCATTCTATCCTCATTTCCATTTGAGGCTCCTTATCACTCCCATAAAACCTTTGCTTTGATACCAAAACCAGCCTGTGGCACCCCTCAAACGGTCCCCAATCCGTTTAGGTCGTCACAGCTCACTTATCTCTCTCTTACAAGACCTGAAGGTCTATAAATCCTGAGGGTTTAAAAACTTTTAGATCGGTCCCTACGCAATTTATAAATGTATAGCGGAAGCGATATCACATCTCCCTATCTCAAAAATTTTGAAATGATGCACACCCACTAGATAGTTTTATAAGATAAAGCCGAGCACTTTTATTTACATAAGCTTGATAGACATCATAAGTTGGTATATCAAAATTTGCCATGGTTTTCTATACCCGGCAACATAACAAAAGATAACCCGACTTTTCCTTTGCTTTCCTTTCCATTTCAGCCCTATACATAAGTCTATCAGATAGTGCCAACAATCCAAAAAGTGTCATCTGCCACCTGTCACACATGATCACACTGAGCCCGGTCCATCCGCTCGCGGTGGTGGCAACATCCCTAGCATGATCCCATCACGTCGAACGTGCACTAATAGAAACTCCTGAACCACGGGGCCATCAGGTAAACCGACATCATACATGACTAGAACTCGTACTCGGATGAAAACCAATCCTTGAACCCCGACATGAATGTGCTCCGAACACGTGCACTCAACATCGACTGGGACACCGTAAAAAGTACCGCGAGTGACTGGTAATGGAGGCATTTTTTAATATGAAATGTTAGTCCCCAAATGGGGTGAGTACAACCACTCAGCAGTAAAAGATTTATCAAACTATATCAAGCATTACCATCAATATTCAGATTCATGCAAGATAGACAAAAACAAGTGGTTAAAGAATAAGCATGCATCAAAATCATGAGATTCCTTGACGCAATGGCAAATGCAGTTTCAATGGATCAAAATACATCATGTCCAGTTACACAAGTCTCGATCATAGGGCCAAACTGTAATGACATGTCCCATTCCATACCATACAACTTAGTCCTATAACCAGACCAATGCACATATAGTAAAATCATCCATTTTATCATTCAAAAGGTCTCATCCCCCGTAGGACCAATGTTTGCGTTTCTTCGGGCATTCGAATCCACCATGGCATCATGAAAGCCTCCAACATTCAGCCACTTAGGGCCACCGGGCATTTGGAGCATATCACGCCTCTAGGCATCTTGTACCCCACTTGGCATCACAAGGAAAAACCCTCTGAGACTCACCATGAAAATGGTTATCCCTACCCTCTGAATTTACGTACCGACAGCATACAACCGGGCATCTCGAAGCTCCCGAGCAAAGACCTCCGGCATTCAGCCACTCAGGGCCATCGGGCATCCACAAGGCATCGACTCATTTGATCCTTTGGGCATCCCGACTCCTGGGGCATCATTGACCCGAGGGTCCAACGACAATAATTAGTATCTTAATTTCCAAAAACACATTTCAATGCAAGAACAAGATGTCCCAAGAATCCTTCATCAAATTTCAATATTGCATAATATGCCAATACCAGTATCATCATGTCACATAACAATTTAAGATATAATCATCTTTGGGACCATTTGTGCAAATTTGAAACAAAACAGCTTAATCATTAAAATGCACAGTTCTGGTAGAAATTTCGGAATAATTTCCAAATGAACTCAGAAAATTATGAAATTTTGATATGTTATAGATGAGACCAAAATGAAGAAATTTTGTGAAGGACACTAAGTCAAATTCGTGGTCTATAAAGAGTAATAGTTTTCTGTTTCCTTAAAAAATTCTGCAGTAACTTTCAGTTTTTATACCTATAGGAGAAAATTCGTTTCACAAACTAAATCCTCTTTGTTTGTCCTCAAATTTTGATATGTTATTCCTAAGGATGTGTCCTACAACTTTAATTAAGGGTTCAAAGTCAAATTATATCTATAAAATTACAGAAAATTCACGGAATCGTCAAATGTCAAGCTGTTCTCTACAAAATAGAGTGCCGGTTTCAATAGGTTTACTCCTATCTTCATGTTTTCACATTCATATGGATATAGCTAGATGTCAAACTCCATCTAATGGATGTAATCTTTAAATATAATGGTTTCTTTCTTTGTTTCATCATTATAAATCAAAGCGATATAATTAAAAGGACTTTCCATCTAACTTTCTCTAGAACAGAATCAGCACATGCAATTTTCTTCATTCCTAATTCAATCAAGTCATTTGTTTCTCTACCAATCTATCTTACACCCCTTTAAGTCTCTTCCACAGCATCTAAGAACACTTTCATCAAGTTCTTATCAATTGAAAAACCTCCCACAGCTCGGCTCAAGGCATACATTCATCCTTAAACTCACTTATCTTAATAGACACCACATCCTTTCCCTCGGCAACCCTTTCCTCACCTTGCTCAATCCACACAGCCATTTCTCACTCAATTTTCGAAACATACAAGGCCCTCATACAACATGGAATGGCTGGTAGTTTCTATCTATTACTCATTTAGTTCAATCCCACAGAAAACAGCAACATCACATTCAATCTTCCACATTTCAGCATTCAATCTTCATCTCTATCATCCAACAACACAACATGCAGCTTCCTATTTTTTATTTTCTCACATCTACCAGCATTTCACCAGAAAATGTTAGCATGCAAAGACATAGGTTGATGAACTTCCACTTGGCTCAACTCCTAGCTTGTTCGGCAACTAAAAATAGAGGCTTGGGACTTTGAACGTAGCTCAATCGGTGACAGGGATCGGTGGCGTTGATGGTGGTAGCTTGGACACGGCGGGAGGCGATCCTCCTCTTCCTCCCTCGCGGCTCATGCCCGCACACCCGCATGCCCGCTCTCTCGCTCGAACTCTCTCTCTCTCTCTGGCTTGGAGCGCTCGCTCGAGCTCTTGGTTTCTCTTTCTCTCTCCTTAGTTCCGAATTCCTTTGTTTTCTTTCATTAGTTTACTAATTAAATCTTGCATGCATGTGACAAATGGCTTCAAGAAGGAGACAAGTGGCTTCAAGAAAATAACAAGTGGAGAGGGTGGCGTGGCCTCCCCATCCGGTTCCTCCCCCCCCTCCTTGGTCAACAGCCTTGTGGGCTTCTTGGGCTTGCTTGGGCCTGAAAATTGAGGCCAAAATGTCCAATTTAAATGGCCCATAGTAAACTAATAATAAGCCCATAATTTTCTGCACAATGATGCATTTTGGCATAGAAATCAATAAATATTCCAATCAATCAATGTATAAGGATATAACCCATAGTCCAATCCTCAAAATTTTATTCTTAATTTTAATAAGCCCATAATTTAAATTTCAATGCACAATGCCACAAATTTCCCCATAATAATGGCAATTTTTGTTTGTTAATGGGGATCGACTTGATTTGAAAAGGCAAAAAGAAATAAAAATCAGATTAATATTCTAATTGGATCCACCTAAGTCCAAATTGTATATGGATATTTCAAATGCATTTTATTGAAACACTGTGAAAAAGAATCTTCACTTATTTGAAATTGCACTTTGCACAGCATTTAATCTCAAAATTTTATGCTTTCGCATCTCAATACAAAAAATAAAACAAGAGAACTTACACTTTAAGACATTAACTTTTTTCTCATAATATTTCCCCATGTTTTTCCTCTAGCACCTACGCCAATTAGAAATAGTAAACAAATTCGAAATTCCACAAAGAGAGAAAGCAACCTTCCTTGAATTTCTCCCCCTCTAGTAGTGCCACGTCATCTGTGCTCTAAACTATTCACACGTCAACACCTGTCCTCGGGGCCTGCCATGTCTGCTCTCTCTTCTCTCCATCTTCTGCACTTCTGTCTCTCTCCTCTCTCTTCTCACTCTCTCCGAAATAACTCTCGGCTGGTGGCTCGGCTCGATTTGGCTGATAGAAGAAAGGATGACTCCCGCTTAAAATTTCTCTCTCCTCAGTCCTCACTTGAATTTTTTGGATTTTGTCTCTCTCTCTCTCTCTCTCTCTCTCTCTCTCTCTCTCTCCTTGTGAAAGAGCAAACAAAGAACGAGTTACACTTCCTTTGTTTCCTTCTCAATGCATCCCACCCCCTCCACCTCCCTAAAAGCCTCGCCAATCATTGACCTTTGGCACGTCACCTCCTCCAAGAGCCCCACTAGTCGCAACTGGTTCCTGACCGCCTTCACCTTCGACTGTTTCCAACACGGAGATCGTGCATAAGGTTTGTGCTCGCGTGGTCTCTCGGCAACTTTTGGGCCTTCGTCCGATTGCCTCCCTCCGACAAACTCGTCATCAACTCCGACTCCAAGCCACCGCTGCCGATGGTGTCCTTTGTTTGCTCGTCCTTCCCCTCCCACAGATCGATGATGCTGCCGACCTCCATCGCGAAGCCGTTGGCGTCCAGCAGGAAGGAGGTGGCCTCGATCTTGTTCCTAAGCGGCGCTAGGCTCCCCATCGTCGACCGAGTGCTATCCCTGTTGGTAGCCTTATCGGTCATGAGGTTGATCTTGATGGACCTGGGCAAGGCCGACAGTACGGCAAAGAAGGAGAGGTGCGGCTAGAGGGTTAGAGAAAGATTCTTGCTTGCTGTGGACGAGATACGTGGACCGGCTACACCAACACTGGAGCTAGGGCTTTTCCTTGGACGTAAGCCGAATTGCACTCTCTTGACGGTCGATTTTGCTCACCTCTCTCCGTCCCTCGACGCGCGACCGAGAAGCAATCGCTCCGTCCTCTCGTCTAATCTTCCGTCGATGACTTGCTTTCTGCTCTACTCAAAGCGGTCCCTCAAAAGCCCTAAATCTACGATCGCAAGTCAGGTTCGATTTTATTTCCTGAGTTTGTATGGTCGCATCTTTGTTTTGGGGGAGAAAGTACTTAGAGCTTTTGATTCTAAGCACAACAACGCGAGAAAGCTTGGCCTCTCCTACATAAGCGAACATTTTATGAATGAAAGTGCATCGTTTGCTGCAATGTTGTTCTTACATAAGTGATCATTTTTCAGCTACTTTGATCAAGTTTGAAGGGTTTATGATCAGTTCTGATGTAAATAACTTTGCAGGATGAGCCACTAGTTTGTTTGCTTATGAAAACGTTGTGAATTCAAATAACTCTTTCTTTAATGTTGTTATTGAGATGACTAATGTTGGTCATGGTATGTTGTTCTATTTTGGCTATTTTTGCCTTTGGGCGTTTTTCTATTTTTCTTTCAGGTCATTTGCAAAAAACCATTCTCACCAACTTAGGGCTTTGCTTATTCCCTTTGGCAAAAACTTGGTCGTGTTAGAAAGCCCAGATTATGAGGCTTGAAATTCTAATCATGTATTGCACCAAAAAGTAGAGCACATGCAAGATATCATGGGATTGCTCTTTAAATAAATTGACATTTCACACCAGTATGGCGTTTGCGAGTGGATTTATGATGAGGTATGGATCCAAAATACCTATTTAGGACTATGAGTTGCAAATATGATAAGTTCAGGATACGAGGACATGTGTCGACACGTGAATGGTTCAAAGTACAGATGACGTGGCACTGTTAGGGTATGCTAAATTTTCTCGCCCCTGCACATGCTAAAGAGTAAAGACACCTCGATGCGGATGGGCCCCACTAAGGGGGGAGGAGAGGAGGTGGGGCCGATAAAAAATAGAGAAATATATAGAAAAAAGAGGAAGATTGTCACGCCCCGATCCTTGGGGACGCGCCCATCCTTCCATTTGGTCGATTATTAAAGTGCGATATCCCAGGACTAATTATCGCCGACCCTTTCTTTTTATTACGCATGCGGAAGCAGTTATAAATCCCCAGACAATAAAACAATGGGATAGAAAAGCAGGCCGTATTTTTCATATTGAAATTCACAACCCCACTTTCATTAACCGCACAACTTAAAGTATATTTACAATACTATTTACAGCACAAAAGTCTCACACCTATCTACACTAAGACAAGGTTCACAAAAGGGATGGGATCTCAATCCGCATCTGGGTTGTACTCAAGATTCCTCTCTGGATCATCTTCTACTTCAAAATACTTTCTCCCCTTCAGGTTCTTCCTCCTCAGCTTTTCCTCAGGGTCCTGAAATGGTTATTCAATAACCAATGAGACCACGTCTCAGCGAGTCCTACCCCTAAGACTCGATTAATAAACTAATACGCCATACGGTTGCCTAAGCACAACACGAGTCAGAGGACTTACCTTGGCCTCCGTTCCAACCTGCAATTCAAGGTTAAATACAGATATTCAAACAATCTCCGATCAAGCACTGGTCAATCGACTAAGTCGATTACATGTCAATCAGACCCTCTCTCAGTCATTCCCACTCATACCACGATTTCCCAGTGGTGTACTCATTCACCAAATCACATGTGTTTCTCGGGCGTCGTTTTTGCCATGACATATCGATCACCGACACCGTGCGTTCTTTAAGGCGCCGTTTTCACCAGTGATATCCTCGATCACCGAACCACGTGTCCTTTCTAGGGCGCCGTTTTCGCCAAGGTGACATCAGCTATAGACAACATCGTGAGTTCTTTAAGGCGTCGTTTTCACCAGTGATATTTCTATAATCACCGAACCACATTTGTCTATAAGTCATTTACGTGCGTTCTTTAAGGCGCCGTTTTCGCCAGTGATACTCTCAATCACCGAACCACGTATGTCCAATAACATCGTACCTGATTGGTCTCAGCCAATAACATTCTCAGTTGGCTCTCATCGTTCTCCCTACTATATAGCCCATCAACGTACTGGCGCTATATACCCATATTCGGCCAACAACTAATCAAATGTTCAATAACAAACAATTTAGGACAATTCTTAAAATTCCACAATAAATTCAATTCCACACAACGTAGAGCTCAAATAAATAAACGGTCTGCACCACGACAATCGGCACGAAATTCCGGTCACCGGCCATCCGGTTGAATTTCCGGAAAATAATTAATTAAATAAATAAATTTCGAAAATTAAATAAATAAATATTAAAAATCCAATTTAGGCCCATATTGCCTTATTTGAGCCCGAAACGGGTCGGGAAAAATCCCGAGATACATTCAATAAATAATAGAGCATTTCTACTCCCTAATGGCTATAGCTAACCACCTAACATGCATCCTCAAGTCACTAATTTAATTGTTCTAACCTAATCTAACCACCTAAGTGCATGTAATTAAATCTAACCAACCCTAAGGCATAATTAGCAAACTAATAAAGCATTAGTGAGTAAAACTCACTTGATTAAAACGGGGATCGAATCACCGCAACGGCGACGCGACGCGGCCGAAATCGGGCTCGCGACGACTCCCACGGGCTTGGACCGGGCCTTGGACTTGGCCTAACAAATCTTAGCCCAACTGAGATTTATTCCTGCTTTTGGGCTAAACTCAAGTTGGCTTGGGCCTGCTGCGAAGATGGGCTTCAAAAACTGGGCTTGCAGACTACAATTGCTGAAATTTAAAACTTGCTTGGGCTCGACTGGATTGGGCTTCAAGAGAGCTAAAACAAATTGAACTGGGCTGAGCAAGATGCAAACTGGAAGTTGGACTGAAGACTTTTGGCTTCGCTGGGCTGCAGAGTTGGGCCGCAATCCACGAAGAGAAATTTGCGTGGGCTGCTTCGGTCTTCGCTGGAGGGTGCTGCGACTTCGGTCTTCGTTGGAGGGTACTGCGACTTCAGCTAATCAATTCCTTCGGCGGTTGAGGTGAGCTGCAGTGGATTTGCTCGGTTGACTCAACAAATTGGAAGGAGCGGACGCGTGGGCAGGATGGCTGAAACGGTGGAGGAGTCTTCAATTTTCTTCATGGGCGGTTGGGCTTGGACCGTGCGACTTCGGTCTTGTGGCTTCACTCGGTTACGCGATGGGTGAAAGATGGGAAGAAACGTGGCAAGCTGTTTCGGTAGAGAGAGATGCGGGCATGCGCTCGTGGCGAGAGATGAAGCGGACAGCTGCAGCTTTGAAGAATTCCTCGTCGATGGAGTCAACACGGCTGCTGCTTCGCTGGTTCGTTTGTTGACCGAAGTAGAAGGGGAAGCGAGGCAAGTGGCAGCGGCGGTGAGGAGAGACCACGATCCTGGTCTTCGGTGCAGCTGGCGCACGAGTGGTTTCTTCGGTGGTGTTGCTCGGTCAACAAGTGCTTCGCTCGGTGGAAGTTGTTGACCGAAGATGGGCAGCTCGTGGACGAAGATGGAGTCTTCGCTGGCGCGGCTGTTTGCTCGAGTTGAAGACGCGGACGTGAGGAGCAGCTTCGGTTTCTCTCTTCCGCTGGCTGAGGTTGTCCAATGGACCGGTAGAGGAGAGAGGGAGAGATGGATAAGAGTGAGGTGGGACCTTGGCTTGATATTATGCCAAAATATCCTCCAAAATCACTCTTGGCCAAGTAAAAACACTTGGCTATCACTAACCCATCCAAATGACTTCCATAACCTCTCAAGTAGTCCAATATTGCTAGGGTGAGGGGATGATACGAATTTCACCATTTAAACTTCAATTTCTCCAATAAATTCTCAAATTGAGGTCCAATTTCGACGTAGAAAAATCCCAAATGATTTTGTATAAATCTCCGACACACAACGGCTTAGCTTGAAAGTCCAATTTCCCTTTAATTTAGCCAATCTGAACTTCCATCAAATTTCCGCGACGTCCAAACGGTTTTCCGTAAAATTTCCCGAATCTCCGAAAAATCTTCTGAGACTAAGTTGATGCTCCTAAAATTTATTGTGACATGGCCAAAACTTCAATTTCTGAAATCGGACTCGAATTGGCGGTTAATTTTCATTCGGCGCGTTTTTAGCGTGACCTAGACTATCGGGTAGTTTTCAGAACTTTTTAAGGCAAATGACCTGTGGTCAATTTTCTTCGAGCCACTATGAACCCACTCGACTCAATGGCGACTCTTGATTGTCGTGAAAATCTCGAGGATTCAATTACGGACACAGGGTACCAAAACAATAAGAAAATCAGTCTAGTGTTGGCCGACGAGAATTTTCTAATTCAGTGGTGTCACCCACGATTAGTCACATATCTCTATCGATCCAGTCTATCTCTGATTTCAAATCGATTTTTAACTGTGCCGTATTGACCTCTAAAGATGGACACGGTCAAGAAGCCGATTCCTGATTGAGTTCTCAAGTCTATTGCCTTAAAATTCCTTAATAACTTCCCCAACTAGTCTAGTTATCTCGAGAGTGATCAGCTCTGAGAATAACCCTATAGACGCGTCAATGAAATGCCCGATTTATTCAGTCGAAGACAGGATTGAAAAATCTGGATGTCACAACTCTTCCCCCCTTATAAAAATTTCGTCCTCGAAATTTAAATCTTACAAGACTTGATCAAAAAGGTGGGGGTACAATTCTCTTATTGACTCCTCAGTCTCCCATGTTGCTCCTTCTGTACCGTGGTGTTGCCAGACCACTTTGACCAACGGGATGGTCTTTGTACGCAGAACTTGCTCTTTGCGATCGACAATCTGGACCGGTCTTTCAACGTATGACACACGGTTATCCACGTCCAATTCCTCGAAATTGAGCACGTGGGTCGGGTTAGGCTCGTACTTCCTTAACATCGACACGTGAAAGACGTCATGCACTTGCGCCAATCTTGGCGGCAACGCAAGACGATACGCTAAGGTTCCGATTCTCTCAAGAATCTCAAACGGACCTACGTACCTCGGACTCAGTTTGCCTTTCTTACCCTCATTGGTGATACTTTTAGAAAAACGTGATCACCAACTTGGAATTCCAAAGACCTCCGGCGCTTATCTGCATAACTTTTCTGCCTGCTTTGCGCTGTCTTTAATCTGTCTCTGATCACTGTCACGGCATCTACTGACTGCCGAACCAACTCTGGGCCTGTTATCTTTCTTTCCCAAACTTCATCCCAACACACTGGTGTTCTGCATGCTCTACCATACAACGCTTCGAATGGGGCCATCTGAATACTCTGTTGATAATTGTTGTTGTAGGCAAATTCTACCAAATGAAGCTGATCTTCCCAACTTCCCTTGAAGTCTATTACACAAGCTCTCAGCATGTCTTCGAGGGTCTGAATTGTCCTCTCGGACTGGCCATCCGTCTGAGGATGATATGCCGATCTTTATCTTGAAGCTTTGTACCAAGAGCACTCGCAAGCTCTTCCAAAAAGCGGCTATAAACCTCGGGTCTCGATCTGATGTTATCGTAACTGGCACTCCATGCATTCGAACCACCTGACGCACGTACAAGTCTGCATGCCTATCTAGACTGAGGTCTTTTCGAACTGCAATGAAGTGAGCCGACTTTGTTAGTCTATCGACTACTACCCAGATCGAATCATTCCCTCTCTGACTTCTTGGTAGTCCAGTCACGAAGTCCATCGTGATATGCTCCCATTTCCATTCTGGGATCGCAAGAGGTTGCAGAAGTCCTCCTGGCTTGCAATGCTGAGCTTTTACTTGTTGACATGTCAAACACTTGGCCACATGTTTGGCGATATCCGCCTTCATACCGACCACCAATAGTGTTGACGCAGATTCGATATATCTTAGTGCTTCCGGGATGAATGTCAGAATCGCTACGATGTGCTTCAGATAATATTTCTTCTCTAAGCTCTACATCATCAGGTACAACCAATCGTCCTTGGAATCTTAGTGTCCCGTCATCAGCAATCTGAAAATCAGCCTTTCTTTTCTCTGCGTCCTCCTGAAGAATTCTCTGCACATCTGGGTCTGTCGGTTGGAGTTGTTTAATTCTGACCTGGACATCCGGTTCAATTCTGAGGGTGGCCATAAAACTCGAAAGGCGGCCTACCTCAAATTTGAATACCGAATCTCTAGCTCTCTCGATTAAGTTCCACTCCTTAATCAATATATGAGCTACTGAAGACTTTCGACTCAATGCATCGGCGACCTTGTTCGCCTTTCCTGGGTGATACAGAATGTCACAGTCGTAGTCTTTCAATAATTCCATCCATCGGCGCTGTCTCATGTTCAACTCTTTCTGAGAGAACAGATACTTGAGACTCTGATGGTCCGTGAAGATCTGAAACTTTTCCCAGCACAAGTAGTGCCTCCAAATCTTCAGGGCAAAGATAATCGCTGCGAGCTCCAAGTCATGCGTCGGATAATTCAATTCATGAGGTCTCAGCTGACGAGAAGCGTATGCAACAACCCTACCATGTTGCATCAGCACGCAACCCAACCCTCTAAATGATGCATCACTATAAATCTCGAATCCTTCAGGACCAGATGGAATTGTCAGTACAGGTGCGGTAGTCAGCTTTTCCTTCAGCTCTTGAAAACTACGCTCGCACTTATCTGTCCATATGAACTTCTCGTTTTTCTTCGTGAGCTTAGTTAGAGGTGATGCTAACGCTGAGAAACCTTCTACAAACCGTCTGTAATAACCTGCCAATCCCAGAAAACTTCTGATCTCTGTCACTGTTGTTGGTCTTGGCCATTTGATCACGGCTTCTATCTTGCTCGGGTCAACGGAGATTCCTTCTCCGGAAATCACATGACCTAAGAACGCAACACGAGTCAACCAAAACTCGCATTTGCTAAACTTAGCATACAACTGATGTGTCCTTAAGGTCTGGAGTACTAATCTCAAGTGATTCTCATGCTCTTCATCACTTCTCGAATAGACCAAGATATCATCAATGAACACAATCACAAATTGATCTAAATATTCCTTAAATATTCGGTTCATCATATCCATGAAGGCAACTGGAGCATTCGTCAACCCGAATGGCATCACTGTAAACTCATAGTGACCATACCGAGTACGAAATGCTGACTTAGGAATATCCTCTTTCTTAATTCTCAGGCGATGATATCCCGTCCTCAAATCAATCTTCGAGAACATTAATGCTCCTTGTAACTGATCGAACAGATCATCAATCCTTGGGAGTGGATACTTATTCTTAATGGTCACTTGGTTGAGTTGTCTATAATCGATGCACAAACGCAATGAACCATCTTTCTTCTTTACAAACAAAACTGGCGCTCCCCAAGGTGATGCGCTAGGACGAATAAATCCTTTGTCTAATAATTCCTGCATCTGTACTTTCAATTCTTTCAATTCTGTCAATGCCATCCTGTATGGTGCCTTTGAGATCGGCTCTGTCCCCGGTGCTAGTTCAATCACAAATTCAATCTCTCTTTCTGGCGGTAGACCTGGCAATTCCTTTGGAAAGACATCTGGAAATTCTTGAACTACTGGAATGTCTTCCACCTTTAGCTCTTCAACTGTCGTGTCCACAACAGTTGCCAAATAACCTTGACAACCCTCGTCTAACAGACGAGTTGCCTCTGGTGACGAGATTAAGGAAATCGTGGGTCCTCCTCGATTCCCAACAAACTCGAAGCTCTCACTCTCTATCGGGTCAAACTGAATCGTTTTACGATAACAGTCCATTTTAGCTCTTTGCTTGGTGAGCCAGTCCATGCCAATTATTAAATCAAAGTCATACATGGCTAGGACTAAAAGATCTATTTTCCCCTCTCGCTCACCAATCACTAACTTGCACCCCGAACAACCCAAAGCAGTAATAACTTTATCTTTCAAGGGTGTAGATATGCACATTGCCGACTCTAATAATATAGGACTAACTCCTATCAACTTAACATACTGTTCAGCAATAAATGAGTGAGTTGCTCCCGGATCAAACAAAGCATAAGCAGGTTGGTCGTTGAGCGAAACCATACCTGTTATCACGTTAGGCGCAGCTTCTGCTTGACCTTGTGTGATTGCATACACGGTGCCTTGAGCTGGAGGTCTCTGCTGTCCTCCTTGTGGCATATTCTGAGGGGCATACCCTCTTATCTGTCCTCTCGGTGGTGGCGGCGGCAATTGAGGTTGTCCTCGTTGCTTCTTTGGACAATACCTTGCGATGTGGCCCTGTTGGCCGCACTCGAAACAGGCTCCTGTCCTGGCTGGGCACGGAGCTGTCCCGTGTCGCCTTCCACAAAAGCGACATATACCCGTGTTATTGGACATCTGTCTATTGAATCCACTCCTCTTGAAGGGTGAGGCATGGGATCTACCTCCGGGCATGGGTCTTTTTCCCTGACGAATATTCTCTCGATGAGAGTTAAATCTCGACCCAGATGAGGCTGCTCGGTCATTCTGATCTCTCTCAATCATCTGAGCCCTCTCATAAAGCTCATTATAAGTCCTCAGATTTAGGGAAATCAATGTACTTCTTAAGTCTGGCTTGAATCCTTCTCTGAACCTCCTCGCTCGGTTTACTGGATTCGCAATTAATTCGGGAGCATCTTGCGAAAGTTCAGCGAACTTCGCCTCATATTGATCGACGGTTAAGGAACCCTGGCGAAGACGTTGAAATTCTGCCATCTTCACCTCTCGGGCAGTTTCTGAGAAATATTTGACATTAAAAGCCTCTAGAAAAGTGTTCCACTCTGGAACAACGCCTTCTGGGAATATGGTTCCTCGAGTCGTCTTCCACCAAGTATCTGCAACTCCATCCAGCTGGTAAGTTGCAAGTAATACCTTTTCAATCTCATTGCACATTAGCAGTGCAAAAGCTTTCTTCAATTTCTGGATCCATGAAGTAGCAGCTTCAGGGTCTCCGGTCCCGGTAAATTGAGGCGGATTCAGCTTTAGGAATTGTTCTACCAACTGATGAATTGGTCTGTTCCCGACCACTATTCCGGGTGGACCTTCAGCTTGAGCTGCGGCAGGTGCAGCAACAGGTGCGGCGGCAGGTACGGCGGCAGCTGCGGCAATAACGGCAGCATTGGCAGCAGCAGTGGCGGCGGCTCCAACAGCGGCAGTAAAGGCGGCAGCTTGATCTCGGGCCTGTTGCCCCATCATTTCTCGCATAGCATCCAACGCTTGCGTGATCCCAACTGCTCCCTGATCACCTGGGGCTGCTACCCCTGCACCAACAGGAGGTGGTGCTACTCTAGCATTGATAACGGGTGGAATCATTCCACTCGCGCTAGCTGTGTGGCGCTCGACCACGGCCTCCTCGGGTACCGACTCTAGTCGGCGCTCTTCCCCGAGTCACGGCCCTACTGGCCCTCTTTGCAGGAGTCCTTGGCTCCTGATCGCTCATAGTGTCGCTTTAAAGAACTGACACCTATTCCCAATTCAACACCGAATTAGAAATATAGCGATTCGAATAACAAACAATTTTAGCACTCAGCTAACACAGACATGCGCCAGCATGAATTTAAAGGCCTTTCCTACTAACTATCCCAAGGTCAATGCTCCTTATCACTCCAATCTTGAACTTTGCTCTGATACCACAAAAAAAGGGGATGTCACGCCCCGATCCTCGGGGACGCGCCCATCCTTCCATTTGGTCGATTATTAAAGTGCGATATCCCAGGACTAATTATCGCCGACCCTTTCTTTTTATTACGCATGCGGAACGATTATAAATCCCCAGACAATAAAACAATGGGATAGAAAAGCAGGCCGTATTTTTCATATTGAAATTCACAACCCCACTTTCATTAACCGCACAACTTAAAGTATATTTACAATACTATTTACAGCACAAAAGTCTCACACCTATCTACACTAAGACAAGGTTCACAAAAGGGATGGGATCTCAATTCGCATCTGGGTTGTACTCAAGATTCCTCTCTGGATCATCTTCTACTTCAAAATACTTTCTCCCCCTCAGGTTCTTCCTCCTTGGCTTTTCCTCAGGGTCCTGAAATGGTTATTCAATAACCAATGAGACCACGTCTCAGCGAGTCCTACCCCCTAAGACTCGATTAATAAACTAATACGCCATACGGTTGCCTAAGCACAACATGAGTCAGAGGACTTACCTTGGCCTCCGTTCCAACCTGCAATTCAAGGTTAAACACAGATATTCAAACAATCTCCGATCAAGCACCGGTCAATCGACTAAGTCGATTACATGTCAATCGAGACCCTCTCTCGGTCATTCCCACTCATACCACGATTTCCCGGTGGTGTACTCATTCACCAAATCACATGTGTTTCTCGGCGTCGTTTTCGCCATGACATACCGATCACCGACACCGTGCGTTCTTTAAGGCGCCGTTTTCACCAGTGATATCCTCGATCACCGAACCACGTGTCCTTTCTAGGGCGCCGTTTTCGCCAAGGTGACATTGGCTATAGACAACATCGTGAGTTCTTTAAGGCGTCGTTTTCACCAGTGATATTTCTATAATCACCGAACCACGTTTGTCTATAAGTCATTTATATGCGTTCTTTAAGGCGCCGTTTTTTTGATGATACTCTCAATCACCGAACCACGTATGTCCAATAACATCGTACCTGATTGGTCTCAGCCAATAACATTCTCGGTTGGCTCTCATCGTTCTCCCTACTATATAGCCCATCAACGTCTTTGGCGCTATATACCCATATTCGGCCAACAACCAATCAAATGTTCAATAACAAACAATTTAGGACAATTCTTAAAATTCCACAATAAATTCAATTCCACACAACGTAGAGCTCAAATAAATAAACGGTCTGCACCACGACAATCGGCACGAAATTCCGGTCACCGGCCATCCCGGTTGAATTTCCGGAAAATAATTAATTAAATAAATAAATTTCGAAAATTAAATAAATAAATATTAAAAATCCAATTTAGGCCCATATTGCCTTATTTGAGCCCGAAACGGGTCGGGAAAAATCCCGAGATACATTCAATAAATAATAGAGCATTTCTACTCCCTAATGGCTATAGCTAACCACCTAACATGCATCCTCAAGTCACTAATTTAATTGTTCTAACCTAATCTAACCACCTAAGTGCATGTAATTAAATCTAACCAACCCTAAGGCATAATTAGCAAACTAATAAAGCATTAGTGAGTAAAACTCACTTGATTAAAAACGGGATCGAATCACCGCAATGGCGACGCGACGGCTGCCGAAATCGGGCTCGCGACGACTCCCACGGGCTTGGACCGGGCCTTGGACTTGGCCTAACAAATCTTAGCCCAACTGAGATTTATTCCTGCTTTGGGCTAAACTCAAGTTGGCTTGGGCCTGCTGCGAAGATGGGCTTCAAAACTGGGCTTGCAGACTACAATTGCTGAAATTTAAAACTTTGGGCTGATTTGGATTGGGCTTCAAGAGAGCTAAAACAAATTGAACTGGGCTGAGCAAGATGCAACTGGAAGTTGGACCGAAGACTTTTGGCTTCGCATTTGGGCAGAGTTGGGCCGCAATCCACGAAGAGAAATTTGCGTGGGCTGCTTCGGTCTTCGCTGGAGGGTGCGACTTCAGCTAATCAATTCCTTCGGCGGTTGAGGTGAGCTGCGGTGGATTTGCTCGGTTGACTCAACAAATTGGAAGGAGCGGACGCGTGGGCGGGATGGCCGAAATGGTGGAGGAGTCTTCAATTTTCTTCGTGGGCGGTTGGGCTTGGACCGTGCGACTTCGGTCTTGTGGCTTCACTCGGTTCTAGCGATGGGTGAAAGATGGGAAGAAACGTGGCAAGCTGTTTCGGTAGAGAGAGATGCGGGCATGCGCTCGTGGCCGAGAGATGAAGCGGACAGCTGCAGCTTTGAAGAATTCCTCGTCGATGGAGTCAACACGGCTGCTGCTTCGCTGGTTCGTTTGTTGACCGAAGTAGAAGGGGAAGCAGGCAAGTGGCAGCGGCGGTGAGGAGAGACCACGATCCTGGTCTTCGGTGCAGCTGGCGCACGAGTGGTTTCTTCGGTGGTGTTGCTCGGTCAACAAGTGCTTCGCTCGGTGGAAGTTGTTGACCGAAGATGGGCAGCTCGTGGACGAAGATGGAGTCTTCACTGGCGCGGCTGTTTGCTCGAGTTGAAGACGCGGACGTGAGGAGCAGCTTCGGTTTCTCTCTTCCGCTGGCTGAGGTCGTCCAATGGAGCGGTAGAGGAGAGAGGGAGAGATGGATAAGAGTGAGGTGGGACCTTGGCTTGATATTATGCCAAAATATCCTCCAAAATCACTCTTGGCCAAGTAAAAACACTTGGCTATCACTAACCCATCCAAATGACTTCCATAACCTCTCAAGTAGTCCAATATTGCTAGGGTGAGGGGATGATACGAATTTCACCATTTAAACTTCAATTTCTCCAATAAATTCCCAAATTGAGGTCCAATTTCGACGTAGAAAAATCCCAAATGATTTTCTATAAATCTCCGACACACAACGGCTTAGCTTGAAAGTCCAATTTCCCTTTAATTTAGCCAATCCCGAACTTCCGTCAAATTTCCGCGACGTCCGAAACGGTTTTCCGTAAAATTTCCCGAATATCCGAAAAATCTTCTGAGACTGAGTTGATGCTCTTAAAATTTATTGTGACATGGCCAAAACTTCAATTTCTGAAATCGGACTCGAATTGGCGGTTAATTTTCATTCGGCGCGTTTTTAGCGTGACCTAGACTATCGGGTAGTTTTCAGAACTTTTTAAGGCAAATGACCCGTGGTCGATTTTCTTCGAGCCACTATGAACCCACTCGACTCAATGGCGACTCTTGATTGTCATGAAAATCTCGAGGATTCAATTACGGACACAGGGTACCAAAACAATAAGAAAATCAGTCTAGTGTTGGCCGACGAGAATTTTTAATTCGGTGGTGTCACCCACGATTAGTCACATATCTCTATCGATCCAGTCTATCTCGATTTCAAATCGATTTTTAAGCGTGCCGTATTGACCTCTAAAGATGGACACGGTCAAGAAGCCGATTCTCGATCGAGTTCTCAAGTCTATTGCCTTAAAATTCCTTAATAACTTCCCCAACTAGTCTAGTTATCTCGAGAGTGATCAGCTCTGAGAATAACCCTATAGACGCGTCAATGAAATGCCCGATTTATTCAGTCAAAGACAGGGTTGAAAAATCTGGATGTCACAAAGATGATGGAGCCAGTGGGTAAGTAGCTCGCTTTTCTAACATTTGCTCGAGTAGGACAATTGAAAGGCACAAGATCTATCGATAGTGCTCTCGTTTCTCTATTGAAACTAGGGGCCTGTTTGTTTGCATTTCTTTTTTTTTTTTTGTTTCGAACACTTTTTCTGTTTTTTTTTGATCGGGAACAAAAAGGAACAGAAACGCATTTGGGTGCGTTTCTGTTCCTTTTTTATTTTTTATTCCCGAAACAAAAAGGGAACAGAAATAAGAAACAACAAATTTATGTTTCTTATTTCTAAAACATATTTGAAGAACAAAAAAGGAACAAAATCGTGTTCTCCTGCGAGCCTCTCCTCCTGCGAGCATCTCCATCGTCATCTTCTTCGGCACCTCCCACTCTCCGGCGCCGACAGCCGCTGCGAGCGTCTCCACTGCGAGCATCTCCTCCTATGAGTGTCTCCACTCGGCGCGGCGAGGCCGACCTTGCGCTCGGCGGGCGAGCTCAAGCTCGCCCGGATCCGGCGAGGCCAAGCTCGCCGTGTCGCCTGGCGGTTAAAAGAAATAAAAAAAATTATGCAAATTTACCAAATGTGTTTCTATTTTTTTTTTCTGGAACAGATTTACCAAACGCGTTTTTTTGTTCAAAATTTGTTCCTTAGAACAAACACCTTTTTCTATTTCGTTCCTAGAAATAATTTTTAAATAGAAACTTACCAAACGCACCCTAGGGTAGCGCATGGTAATGCTCCTGTTTCTCCCAGTTTCTATTCTTTTGTTTCCCGAAACAAAAAAAGAACAAAAACCTGTTTGGTAAAACATTTGTTCCCGGAAACAATTTCCCAATATTTTGTTCCCGTTTTGTTCCTGGGAACAGTTTTGAGAAGCAAAAAAATGTTGCTTCCTGTTCCCAGGAATAATTTCTAGAAATAAGCTGATTTTCTTTTTTAATTTTATTTTCTTGCCGCAACCACCGTCAACCACCCGAGCCACCGCCACCACCACCGCGGTCGCCGGCTGCCGCTTGATCGCCCGCCGCCGCGGTCGCCGCGCCACCCCGCCCCGCCCCGCCCCCGGTTCTTGTTACTAGCCACCGTCGATCACCACCCGCCATCGCCGGCCACCGCTTCTCGCTTAACGCTGGCCCGCCCGGCCTTACGCCGCTACGACCCGGCCACCCCGACCGTCACCGCCGACCGCCGCCGGAAGCCCATTGGCCGCCCGCCGCCCGTCGTCGGCGGGCGATGGGCTTCGGCGGCGGTCGATGGTGACGGTCGGCGGCCAGCGATGTCGTCTAGCGGCGAAGGCAGGGGCGGGCCAGCATTAAGCGATAGCGGCGGCCGGCGGGAACGGCGGCGGCGGCGATCCGTTGGCAAAAATAAAAAATGAATAAATACAAAAATTAAATTGTTGCGTTACCAAACGCATTTCTATTCTTTTTCTATTCCAGGACTAGAAATTTTATGTCGTTACCAAACGGGTTCTTTTACTCAGAAATTGTTTCCCAGAGTAGAAATAGAAAAGAACTATTTCTGAAAAAAAAAAAAACTCTTCCCGAGAACAGAAGCGTTGTCATGCGCAGCCTAGATCACCCATCTTGATCCTTTCTTTTCTTTGTACCAAGTCAAAGTAGAGAATTATTAAAAAAAAATTAGTGAATATTAAAAGATTAACAAGTTTAATAATTTCATCAAAGAAAATATGTTTCTTAGTTAATAAGTCTATTCAATTGATCATTGATTACTAGGTTTTTTTTTTTTCTTTTTTTATGAATACGTGTCATTCGGGAAAAAAGGGAATGCAAAGTTTTTGAACAATTCATTATGTATACTTTGCATATATATATATATATATATATATATATATATGTACAAACATTGAACCAAATAATTGCAAGCATCGGCCTGACATCGCCTAAAATGGGGCAAAAGGAGGGGGATTTGCGGTATAAAGGAAAATAGGAGCGGTTGCAGTAGTGGCCCTGCCCGGCTCGATGGCGGCATATGGAGGGCAAGCTCAATGGATTAGACTACGTCCAATCGACTAACACGCCTCTAAATTGGGATCCTCGGGAGATTGCTGCAACTTAACATAAATAAAAAAGAAACACACGACACCTAACGTAGGGAGAGGTGCACGTCGACAAGGGTACAATGATTAAGTTCCAAGCACGATGGCTATCGAAGCCCTTCACTCATGGCCTTACTCTTCGCTCTCTTCACTCTCGATCTAACTATTGTCGTTTCTCTCCCTCGCGATCCCTCCCCAACAAGCGAGCCCTTCCCTCACCTTTTAAGCCATTCGATGTGCGTGGCCTCTTGCAACACTAGTTGTCGTTATTGAGAAAATATTGGGTGGTCCGAGAGTGCCATGTCAGTGTGGTCCCGATCACTCACGTGGCGCCACGTGGAAGCGTGGGCCCACTTAATTCTTCTACCTTCTTCCCCTCTCTCCTCCTTCCCTCAAATCTCTAGCTTTATTTCCCCTCTCCTAGCCTACACACCATTTCTCTCTCCTCAGCCTGTATGCCTCCTCTACAATGCATTTATTACGGCACGGAAGAAAGAAAGAGAAGCAGAAGATTTTGTAAGAGTTTTCCTAATGTGGACTACATTAATTGATATTGTAATTTACTGTTTTTACGACTACCGTAAAACAGGGCTGGTCTAAGGTAGATAGAATGTTTCTTAATTAGTCTAATATGGGGCTGGCTAGTGTGGGCCGAGTTGAGCCTGGACCGTAATGAGGGGGACTGGCTAAAAACTCTATAAATAGTGCTCAAGTCTCTCCTCTAACCCTAATTCTCACATGTATCCTCACCTAAGGGGCGTTTACCTAACACTACGCGTGAGGGGGGCCGCCTCTTTGAGCCAGTGATACGGAGGGCAATAGAGGAGAAGGATTTGATGCGTGGAGATCCCTTTTCTGCTTCCGCTTTATGTTCGATGGATTCAGGTGCGTTAATCTTTCTGCTCAATTATGCATGTTCTTGTTTTGGTTATGGAGATCTTGGGGTTGCACAATTTACGTCCAACATGTGGTATCAGAGCCGACTTCCGACCGCGTGTGGGACCACAGCTTGAATGTTGTTCGCCCATGGGGCCACAGCGAGGACGCTCCTCTGTTAAGAGGTATAGAGTGTGACAGCCTCCTCTCTTGTCCCACATTGCCTAGGGAGGGAGATCTTGGTTAGCTTATAAAGCTGGGTCCCTCTAACCTGTGTAACGCGTTTTAAAGCCGTGAGGGAAGAGACCATGGCTGGGATGGCGGTTCGTCCGCGCTAGGGCGGACGACCCAAAGCGGACAATATTACACAATGGGGCCCGAGATGTTACGCGCGTGTGAGCGCGTGGAGGCTCCGATCGGCGCGTGGCTGGCGGCGTTGGACTCGTATGGTGATTTCCTATCTGGTGGTATATTTATTTTACATGTTTGATAATTTTATAGATGTGAAAATACATACGGAACCCTACATACGTGTATTTTTAGTGTATTTTTGCGTATTTTTCTTATATTTTTTGTGAAATTGGAAATATAAGTGTTGGGTTACAGGTATGTTATCACATAAGCATTATAATGGTGTGATTCATCAACAAAAATTAAACTTTATTGTGAACTAAAGCTGGCTTAATAAGGTACAATCAGTATGGGATAGTATTTGAGCTATGTATTGAGCTGATGAGAAACAGTAAAAGTTATGAAACTTTTGTTGCTCAAGTATACTTCTTGACACGCTGGTAATCTTTGAATGATGGACGTCTTAAGAACTCGTGACCAAACTGATTGTACCGATTAACACATCTGCTGAATGTGGGTAATGCATGTCAATTAAGTTACTGCATATTGTACATGAACTCATCTGGTCACTTGTTAATGTCTGTCAAGTTGAATATATTTATGGTTAAGGAGTATGACAATATTTACCCAGAGCAATTGTATCTATTGTTGAATTTTTAGATATTTGGTTCTCTGGTTTGACTCAATTAATAGGCCATTGGCTGATTACAATGATAATTTGTTACTTAAAAATTGGATAATAAATTAGCTATTGGCTTTGGAGTCATGTTTTGCCTTATGAAACTCATGAGCAATAGTGGATCAACTGTCAAGCTTGTCGATTTGGTGTACCCCGTATTACTATTGATGTTAATTTGTGAGAGATATTTTAGATCAGCATTCTTTTTATGTTATTCTAGTAATATGTAATTGAGGTGCATAAGAGATGTTTTATTCTCTGTATGAGAACTTTCTTGTATTACTGTGATCAATGATCTCATTGGGATCTGTCTTTCAAGTTTGATGTATATATATGATTAATTTTTATTAATGAATAAAACAATGTAATTAGCATGATATGTGATTTTGGTGATATGAGGCCCCTATCACTAAAATTAAAATCACATTTATATGGTGTATGTGAGGAGTAAAGTTTATATCCCTGGTATGAGAGAATTTCAATGATTCAATTGAGTAGTGACCGCCAAAGTGGCACGCTTGATTGGGTTTGAGAAATTTCGGACTCGTATGATGATTGGGATGTCTCCTGGTCTAATGTGTAGTCATACTCCCAAAGGAGGTGATTGTGTATTAGTTCATGGAGGGATGCATGATAGTGGGGTGGAGGAGTGACCGATCCTAATGGTTCATATGCCCAAAGGTGATGAATTCGCAAAGATTGGAATATATTCTCATAACCCTTATCATGTGGGGAGTGTACAATTGCATGTCATGTATTTTGCCCAAAGGTGATTATGTGATTTTGCATGTAACTCTCTGGATGTGTACTTGTACGTCAAGTTACAAGGTGCTCACATGATGCTAATTATATACATTGCTTATTTTTCAGTCACATTTTCTGTAATTAATAACTCAAATATTATTGAGGTTTTTACTGCTTCAAATTTTAAGTTGTGGACATATGATTTGTTGCTTAAAAAAGAGCAATTGAATTTGCTTACTGTCCATGAAGCGTTCCATTCTGGAACACTTGAAAAGAGGTTTGTCTGCGAACTGTACTGCTATAATATGATGGAACCCTTAGTTGCTTGAAATTATGTCTTATTTGATATTGAAATTAGGACACAACTGCAAAGATTGTGTTTAAGTCCTAATAACATATACATCTTGTATATGATTAAAAGGTTGTTTCCAAAAGCTTTTTATTTAAGGAAAAAGACCGAGATAAATGTTTTAAAAGGTTGTCAAGCTTAACAGTGGCCATGAGTATTTTGGCAAGTATAACAATGCGAAATAGCTTAAAGGGTCATTTGTCAAATACTTGGTAGATTCTGGGGTGGTAACTTAATTACTATACCTGAAAATCCTGACAAAAGATTCACTCGAAATTATCTTGTATCTTACCTAGATTGTTCAAAAGGAATTTGATTTTATGATCCCAAAGAAGGTATAAGAATTATGGAATCACATACTATAAAGTTTCTACAGTTTGACGAAGATAGCTGCTCTCAAACTATTAAGGATAATAGTACGACGGAAAATCACTGTGTCTTTGTTTTTGCCTAAATAGATAATTGTGATACAAACAATTATGGAATCTCCTGTATCATAGACTAAATTTGTTGAGGTTCAAGGTACTATTCTTGATATAATTTATAATGAAATTTCTTAAACCTCTCAAGTGCAGAATGAAGTGGTTGTAGCTTTATTGAGTAGATTTGTTAGGGAAAGACGATCAGTTATATCATCATACTATATAGTCTATTTGTAAGAGCATGATTACAATATCCACTACATGGTTGATTTATTGACATAAATAAATGTTGTTTCTTATCCTCAATTAAGTATATGATTAAATATCATAAAAGGCGATATACAATCTATGAAACATGTTTGGAAACTTACTAACTTGTCTAAAGATCACAAGTTTATTAGTTGCAAATTGGCGTACAAAACTAAAAGAATTTCAAAGAAAGATTATGGAATTTAAAGCCAAATTGGTAACTAAAGTTTTCACTCTGAAAGAGGGGTGGATTGTTATCGTGAAGAAATAACTATTTCTTTAAAAAATTCTTTCAGAGTGAACGTGGCATTAATAATTTATTTTGATATGGAGTTACGCCAAATAGAAACAAAATATATATATTGTGCAACTGAATGATTTTGCAGTAGATTCAAGTAAACTTGTGTATAGACTGAAAAGTTCTAATTCATGGTCTTAAGCAAGTTTCCAGACAATATTATTAAAGTTTCATAGTGTTGTTATTTTGTTCAATTAGGAACAAAGTAATTCAATATACTGCAAGGTCAGTGGAAGGAAATTTATTTTTTCTCATAATTTATGTACATTATGTTTTGCTTACAAGTTGTGACATTGAGACATCTTATATTCTTTGTTAAGGATTGTTTTTGCCATATTATATTAGATTTTCTCGGAGGACATTTGCCGATTGTATATTAGAAATATTCAATATACATCATTGCAAGCCAGGAATTGCTCCTGTTGTTAAGGGTGATGGACTAAATCAATCACATTATCCTTATTTAGATATTGAGAAAATCTAATTAAATGGTGTACCTTATGTCAGTGCACTTAAAAGTATAATGTATGCTCGAATTTGCACTAGACTAAATGTTGTCTTTGTGACGGGACTTCTAGGCAGACATCGGTCAAATTCAGGACATGATCACTGGGTTGCTGTTAAGAAGGTTTTAAGGTACTTAAAGAAGACAAGAGATTATATGCTAATTTATAGACATGTTCAATTTTTGCAGTTAGTAGAGTATTTAGATGTAAACTTTGCTGGCTGTTCTGATGACATGCAATCAATAACGGAATATAGATTTATATTAGTAGAAGTGCAGTAAATAAAGTTCTTTGATATCTTCTACTATGTATGCAGTGTTAGTAACATTCTTTTAGGTTGTTACTTGGGCTATTAGGCTCCAAAACCTCATGACGGAATTGATCGTTTTAACTTGATGGATAGACCCATACGGTTGTATTGAGATAACAAATTTGTAGTATTATTTATTTACTACAGAGGTCTCAAGGGGTCTAAATATATGGTGGTAAGATATTTTTGACCATAAAGAAACAATACAGAAAGGTTACTTATAATATAACATATTTTCACAGATGATGTGGTTGCAGATCCACTAACTAAAGGCCTATGCCCATGTGTATTTTAGTAACATATCGTTAACATGGGCCTAGGAGTATCTTCGGATACTGTTGTTTAGTGGGAGCTATTTTGGTTTTAATCTGATAAAGTTCAGATCTATGGTTCGTTACACTTAGTAACGGTTTGATATGTATCAACTTTTGCATTCAATAAAATATTTTGAATGTGTTGTTATTATGTTGAATACATATTGATAAAGTCTCAAGGGATTGTATAGATCTTGAGTGAAGGCTAGGGGCATCCGGGCATCCAGTTATTAGCCTTGTGCATATGTCTTGTGATACATAAAGAAAGGTCAACCATAAGGACAAGACATATGTGGGTTCATTGGAACCATAAAGCATTCTCTAGTGGCACAAATTTTTTGTGACACCGAAGATAAGAGAATGGTGACTGACAAATGGGATCTCTCTGTGAGAGATGTTATCCATTTGACACACTACCATATTGAATCCATATCAATAAAGTTGAGAACATTCGTGACCATGGAAGGCTCTGTGTGTATACATGCAGTTACCGCCATGATTCGGTGTTTAAGATTTTATGGGATAGGATTGACTATTAAGAATTATCTCTGGACCAATGTGCCCGCATAAGGTACGATTTCAATTAATATAGTCCAAGTGGGAGAATGTAAGAGTTTTCCTAATGTGGACTACATTAATTGATATTGTAATTTACTGTTTTTACAACTACCGTAAAACAGGGCTGGTCTAAGGTAGATAGAATGTTTCTTAATTAGTCTAATATGGGGCTAGCTAGTGTGGGCCGAGTTGAGCCTGGACCGTAATGAGGGGGACTGACTGGAAACTCTATAAATAGTGCTCAAGTCTCTCTTTTAACCCTAATTCTCACATGTATCCTCACCTAAGGGGCGTTTACCTAACGCTACACGTGAAGGGGGCCGCCTCTTTGAGCCAGTGATACGGAGGACAATAGAGGAGAAGGACTTGATGCGTGGGGATCCCTTTTCTGCTTTCGCTTTATGTTCGATGGATTCAGGTGCGTTAATCTTTCTGCTCAATTATGCATGTTCTTGTTTTGGTTATGGAGATCTTGGGGTTGCACAATTTACGTCCAACAGATTTTCGTTCCTCTCCAGCAGCTGCAAACCCCATTTCTTTCTCCTCACGAAGGGCTCAAAATTTTGAATCCCAACTTCTCTCCACACTCGTTATTGCTCCACTATGCATCAAGCAGCCATAACCCACGCCGTTGTCGACGGACCACACTACAGCCGCCCTATGCTAGCACTCGCTTGCTTCTCTCTTCGTGCTCGTTGCTACTTTGATGTTCGTTCCGGCATTCGTGAAGTGGTCGTTCCCCGCCTGAGCCGACGTAGGAGGTGCCCTTACTTCGGTGCTTACTCTCTTCTCTCACCACGCTCGTTGCTGCTCTGGCATTCGTGGAGCAGTCATTCCCCCGTTATTGTCGACGAAGCATGCGCCCCTGCTTCGGCGCTCACTCGCTTTCAGTGCTTGTTGCTGCTCCGTCATTTGTCAAGCAGCCGTTCCCTTGCTGTCACCAACGAAGCACATTAAGGCCGTAATAATTGTGCTTTGTCGACCGACTAGAGGAGAAGGGAGGGCCATTTCTTCCTAAAGGTGAAGAGAGGGAAGCAACGATTAGGCCATGGTGGGGTGGGAGCGGAGTCGGAGGCACATGTCCTACCACTGCATGCTACGAAGTCGGTCAGCGATTGGGCTCGGTGACTATGCATTGCTCTCACGACTCAATCCCCAATGGGATGTCGTCGACTAGTCGAACTCCATTATTCAAGGTGCATTTGGGGCTTTCTTTTCTTCCCTTGTCTTCCCCGTTATGTCTAATAGGATGAAGGTTTTCCATGGGCACGGTTGGTGTTCTTTGGTGTTGGGCTCTTCCACTATTCTTTTTCTATTGTTACGGCTAGAATTTAAACATCTGTTTAATTGCTGTTATTGATAGGATCTATTGCAACTTATGCAAAACTGTACCCGACAATGAAGCCTTATGAATACGGGTTTAGAGTTTTCTTGCTGACATATTCTCTTGTAATTGTGTCTGAATATAGGACAAGAGAATTTATCCATACAGTTGTTGCCTGCTTCTTCCTCATTGCACTAGATGTTGGTGTTGGCCTGGTAGTAAATGTTTGCATTTTTCCCATATGGGCTGGCGAGGACTTGCATAAGTTAGTGGTTAAGAACTTCATGGGGGTTGCAACATCTTTGGAAGGTTCACCTTAGGTTTATAATTATGTTTTCTAAAGATTTCTAAAAATTTTCTGATTAGTTATTTTGTCTATTCTATTTTGCTGCAAATGCTATCCACCTCGAAATCATACGTTTGTGGTGTCCTTGAACCTGTTCGTGGCGCTCCTCCTTGCTTGCATTGTTATCGGTCATCTCTTGGAAGAGAACCAGTGGATGATTGAGTCCATTACTGTTCTAATGATTGTGAGTTCTCCGTCTCTTGCTTTGTTTCTTCCTATAGAGTTGAGCTTGGAGTTGGTACTAGTGGACTTGTTGTAGCGTAATTATATTCTTTGCCTGTGCAGATTTGAGTTTAAGGTCATATCTTAAAAATAGAGACTAAGAGAACCGACCTTTCCAAGGAGGATTTTGTTAGTGTGGGGGCCTTAGATGTCAGAGGTGTTGAGGAAGGTGACGCTGGAGCCGACGGCATGGTGGATGAGGGCGACCATGTCGGTGTCGGACTTGGGAGGGCCGTAGAAGGCAGACATGCCCATGTAGTCAAGCTCCTGCGACGACACCTTGAGGCCTTGCGACCCCAACTTGATCCTACTTGCCATCATTGTCGACACTGCCATTGCCATTGTCTAGCTCGACCTCGCTTGTTCCATGCATTGCACTGAGACAATGGCAAAGGCGTCGGGCGAGTCAAGATTTATAGGAGGGGAGTTGCAGTAGCTATGAAGAGTAGGAGGGGAGCGGTAGTGGCTATGAAGATGCACTTGCTTACATTCAATTGAAACCTTAGTGGCAACCCTTCCCATATAGAGAGGATGAGAAAATATTAGGTGGTCCGAGAGCGCCCTCCTTCTCCAGTCGGTCGACAAAGCACAATTATTACGGCCTTAATGTGCTTTGTTGGTGACGGTGGGGGAACGGCTACTCGACAAATGATGGAGCAGCAATGAGCATGGAAAGCAAGTGAGAGTTGAAGTAGGGGCGCATGCTTCGTCGATGACAGCAGGGGAACGGTCGCTCCATGAACGCCAAAGCAACAACAGGCGCCATGAGAGAAAAGAGTAAGCACTTGAGCAAGGGTACTTCTTTCGTTGTCTCAGGCGAGGAATGGCCACTTCATGAACATCGGAACAAATGTCGAAGTAGCAATGAGCACGAAGAGAGAAGCGAGCAAGCGCCAACACGAGGCGGCCGTAGTCTGGTTCGTCGGTGATGGTGGGGAATACGGCTGCTTGGGTAGCGTATGAGAACGTTTCTATTTCTCATGATTTCTGTTCTTTTGTTTCAATAAAAAAAAATTAGAAACCCGTTTAGTAACGCCAAGTTGTTTTTCTATTCCTGAGAATAGAAATTTAGCTCAGGAATAGATTTGGAGTAAAAAAACGAGAAGCAAAAAAAGGTTGCTTTTTGCTCCTGGGAACAATTTCTAGAAATAAGCTAATTTTCTTTTATTTCTCTTTCTTGTCTGCAGCTATCGTCAACCGCCCGGAGCCATTGCTGCCACCGCCGGCCACCTTTGTTGTTGCTGTTGGTTGTCGGCCACCGCTGCCCCGGTCTGCTGGTCGCCACCAACCGTCGGCCGTCGGTCCATTGGTCACCACCGGTTGCCGTCGGTTGCTGGTCCGCCGGTCGCCGCCGGTGCCGCCGACCGTTGGTCGCTGGCCGCCCGCCACCGGTCACCAGTCTCTGCTGTCATCGTCGGGCGACGGGTGGCGGTGGCGATCTATTAGCAAGAATAAAAAATGAATAAATACAAAAAAGAAATTGTTGCATTACCAAATGCATTTATATTCTTTTTCTATTCTAAGAGTATAAATTTTTATTAGTCTTTTACTCAGAAATTGTTCCCGAACAGAAATAGAATAGAATTATTTCTGAAAAAAAAAAAAAACTCTTCTCGGAACAGAAGCATTGTCATGCATAGCCTTGACGCACGAGGAGAGGATTTGGAATTCAAAATTTCGAAGTGTGGAGATAATTTTTTTTTTTCTTTCTTTCTTCCATGTCGTAATAAATGCATTGCAGAGGAGGCGTGTAGGCTAAGGAGAGAGAAACCGTGTGAAGGCTAGGAGAGGGGAAAGAAGGCTAGGGATCGGAGGGAAGGAGGAGACTAGGGAAGAAGGCAGAAGAATTGAGTGGGCCCACGCTTCCACGTGGCGCCGCGTGAGTGGTTGGGGACCACACTGACATGGTGCTCTTGGACCATCCAATATTTTCTCGTCGCTATTGGTCTACCCTCAACCACCAACTCTAGTGCAATGCTCACCTTGTTTCCTCCAACACTATTTGGTAGCCTGTCCTTTGTCCTTCCTTCCTTATTTGTCATTAAGCCAACGGACAAAGTGGAGAGAAGGAGAAGAGAAGAGGAGAGGGCCAGGTCAAGCCAAGCCGAGGAAAAAGGAAAAGAAGAAGTAGGTTGGGCTAGCCTAGGCTAGGAAAGTAAAAGGAAAAAGGAGGAGGGGTCGAGCTAAAGCTAGCCTTAGCTTAGCCCAATTGTTTTTTATAATTAAATTTTTTATAATTTTTTTAATTTTAATGCTAATAATACAAATGTTCCTAACGTTTATATGTGATGCATTTTAATGAAAATTATTTACTTTACTTTTTTTAGACTAATCCCTAATTTTCTATGTGATTGAATCCCAAATAAAAAGGGTAAAATTTGGATGCCACATTTGACATTCCGAGTCAATACCTGCATCTCCATTTATTAGGTAGCACTAATGAAGAACCAAGCACCTGTTGCAATTCCTATGGCATTCGGAATGGTGACATATAATTGAAAAGCATAAATTTCATTTGCATGCAGAAGCTACATAGGCCTCAAAAGCTTCAAAAAACCCAAGACCTCCAAAGAATGCTCTAGTGATGGTAAAAATTTCAGCTTTCCTTCCAATTCAATAGCCAATTTCATTGCAACTCCCCTCTGCTGAGGCTTAATTTCCATTGAAGATTATAAGAAATTCTCCTATAGGAAATTACAATTTCTTCTAACAACCACAATATCTAGTAACCCACAATTCCTTCTAATCACCCCAAATATCTAGTAGCCCATCTCTATTCCCTGAATCCTCGGGGTAAAACCCTTCCATGGCATTTAACACCAACTTTGCGACATTAGTTGCTATTTGAATAATCTCTAGCACCTTAGGCACCCTCTGTTGAGCTCATGAAAATGTTGATATATGAACTACATTTTCTTTCCGTCAAAAGCAATTGTGGATCGAGAATTTAGACATGAAGCTAGAACACTTGCATATGGGTATTTCCAATTTTGCGCCATTACCCCAAAATGGCTACTAGTCCTCTCTCTCAACTCCATTTTCCTGAAGCGCTTCTTAGTTGACTTTTCAATTGAATAAAGCCGTTGTCACCAACAAATCTAGCTTCATATATTGCTCATAACATTCTTTCCTTTTAATTTAAATAGCTGAGAGTGTTCTCTAATTGACACATCAAGCCTATAAACTTGCTTTTCTGTAAGTTGAAGATCTACTAAGCATCTCTACTTCTCTTGTGAATGGAATCCACTTGCCCTATTTTAGATTCAAGCTCTTGTGAGCATTTTGTAATGGATTTTTGCATCAAATTGCATTGTTTCTTTTTGGACTCAAGGGCTTTGGCGCATTCAAGAGTTGAGATTCGAATGAAAGCAAACTCTTGCTCTTTCAAACAAAGTTGCTCCATACACTGTTTAATATAAATTTGAATGGACTTTAACTGTCTATATTTATATGCAAGTTCAAGATTTTAATATTTGTAGATGCTTGGACGGTTTTGAATTAACCACTTTTCAACTTAAGAGCTTTGACAACCTCTTCTAATTCTACCTGGACCAAGATAAGATTTTCCTTTTTTGACTTAGTTTCCTCTTTGCACTACTTAACCAACTTCATCGTATTTTCTAGTTTACCTTCCTTGGATTAAAGCTCTTTGGAGAACTTTGCAATAGATGTTTTAATGGACTCTAGTTCCCCATCTTTCAAAGAAGGTGCCATCAATCACTCATTATCAACCTGTTGATTTTCTCAATCTCTCTCTTTATTTTTTTTTTTTTTTGGGATCTGAGCTCCTGTCTATGTTGTTCGATCGATATATTGATGGAATGGAGTTGACTTTCTTTAGATTTAAGCTCCCTAGAGCAATCTTTGATGGATTTATAGATTCCCCCAAGTTTCTTTTCACTTTGAAATCGACTTGACAGTCATTTTTCTTATCTTCCAGAGGCTACAATTCTTTGGCTTTCATGGTGATCTCCTCATCGTAGCCTTTTATCATGCACTCCATAACCCTCAATCTCTTCTCACTCTCTATACTACGCAGGGAATCCATCAAACATTGTTCTAGGGAGCTTAAATCAAAATAGTCAACTCCATTGCATCAATATGATGATAAAGAGCCTGAAAAAAAAATTTCAAATCCCCCACCCCCAGAAAAAAAGTGTTTGAGGAAATCAACCAATTGATCAATGAGTGGTTGACGACACTTGCTTTGAAAGATAGGGAATTGGGGTCCATTGAAACATCTATTGCAAAGCTTTCCAAAAAGCTTAAATCCAAGGAAGGTGAATTAAAAAATATGATGAAGCAGGTGAAGTAGTGTAAAGATGAAATTGAGTTAAAGAAAGAAAATCTTGTTTCGGACCAAGCAAAACTAGAAGAGGTTGCCAAATCTCTTGAGTTGAAAATTATGGAATTCAATATTGTCCAAAAATCTATCAAAGACCAAAATCTTGAACTCACATATGAAAAGACACAGCTAGAGTTCATCCAAATTGATATCACAGAGCATGAAGAGCAACTTCGTTCATAAGAGCAAGAGTTTTCCTTCATTCAAACCTCAACTCTTGAATGGCCAACGCACTTGAGTCAAAAAAAAAAAAACAACAACAACAACACGATTTGATGCAAAAATCAATCACAAAAAGCTCTCAAGAGCTCTAATCTAAAACAAGGTAGTTGGATTCCGTTCAAAAGAAAAGCAATGAATACTTAGTATATCTTAAAGAAAGACAAGTTTATAACCATGGCTTGTCAAATTGGAGAACAACTTGAAATGAAAAGAAAGAATGTAATGGGCATTGTATAGAGCTAAAATTGTGGTAGTAATGGCTTGATTCAATTGAAAAGTCGATTGAGATATGCTTCGTTGACATAGAGTTGACAGAGAGGACTAATATGAAAATACTCACATATGGACTTGTGTCGCAGTCTACCTTTTTTGCTCGGAGGGAGAAAGAAATAAGTTTAGGTATATTACTTTGAAAGGTAGGTCCATGGCCCTCAATTAGGCACAAATCTATTAAGTCCATACCTCACTCATCATTGGAATATTCAATGTTAGACTTCAATTGACAAGGAGGGTCAGCTAAAAATAAGTGAGGCATGTGAATATACCCAACTTCCTATGCAACTAAAGATCTAGGATCGGGTACTTAAGTATCCTAATTAATTAACAAAGTGCCATTTCAATACCTATTCTTGTTTATTTCAAGAATATTTTTGTCAAGCAACTTGAATAGATTTTAAACCTATCCACCAACATGTGAGGCGATAATGTGGTTGCCTAATCATTAAATTAACAATCAAGAACCAACGTAACATTAAACAAATTGTAAGTGCACACCAAGAATATAATGCTAAGAAATAAGAATTGATACCACTTCTAACTAAGCCAAAGAGAAACCATAATTAACATATCAAAAGTGCGCAATCACATAATAGTCAAATTGAAAATGTGCAAATGATGACCTAGTAATTGTCCATAAAAACACTCAATCCCTAGTGTAAAGACTTAATAGCTTGTTTAATTTTAAACACAATTTTTTTTATCAATAATTTTCACACATTTTAAGAGAAAACAACTCAAAGAATAATTTTTAAGCTTTTTCCTAACTTAAAATAAATCTGAAAATTATTTAATTTTTTCAAATTTCTTTCATATAAAAATATTTTTTAATAATTTTTTAAATAGGAATTTTTAAATCCGAAATAGGGATTTGGGTTAGATCTCTAGAATTAGTCCGGGTCAGGACTGACCCAGGCGTCAATCTGGGTCACAAAGCCCCAAGCCTTAAGCTTGATTGGGCCTACATGCGGGCCTGGTCCGGCCTAAAATCAAGCCCTGACTAGAAACGCTAGCCCATCTACTCCTCATTTCCGTAAGCTCAGCTTAAACTAAATGAAGCCCGAGCAACCCAAAACCCAATCAAGCCCAACCTCGCTATAACCAAGGCAAGCCCAAAACTCTAAGGATGCATACAAGCCCCTTAAGAAAATTTGGCCCGACTCTCACTAATGTAATAGGATGGCTACGCCCATTACGGGCTTCTTTCCATCGATTCCTCCAGCTAAACGGAGCACAAGCCGAAGCTCGCCGCCCCGGAGTGTGAAAAACTATCCTCACAGTCAACCAATACGGCCATCGCCAACAACTTATAATCATCGGACCACCATCTATCAATGTCCATTGTTGACAAACACCGCTGCCACATTAATGGCCGCTGCTAACTATCCTTCCGAATGCAAACCACTCAACATTCAAGATTGCAATATCATAAGCACACACGAGAACTAGGCAAGAAACTCATTCAAGAGCATGAATTTATAGAAACTAAGTATGGCATTCCTCACATATAAATTTTTTAACGATTTTCTTAATTTTCTGATTTTTTAATTCTTTTAATTTTTTAATATTTTCATTTTAATTTTAAAAAAATATATATTTATATTCGGAAAAAGGGGTTTGGACCGGGTTTACCCGATCCAGTCTATTGACCCTACCCATCTACCTGGATTTGACCTGAGTCGGATTAAAACCAATTTTTTAATACTTTCTTATTATTTTTTTAATTTTTTTTCTTTTTCTTCTCTCTCTTGTCTTTTTCCTATTTTGTCTTTTTCTGCCTATCTTCTTCAACCTCCAGTCATTCTCCCCCGAAGCCTTTTCTCCAGCAACCTACCTTTAGCAATGATTTTTTTTTTTAAAAAATATTTTTTAACGGAACAAATACCATTACCGACGAGATTATCACCGGAAGTTGGATCACCGCCGAACTATCTTCACCCACCTGTCATCTATTCCGACCGACAGTGACCAACTCCGGCCGCCCACTCCATCTATTGCAAAACCATCCTACTGAACCCGCACTCTTAACAGAAGTAACTCCAGCAAACTAATCGAGCAAAAGTATATTATAATGAAGTGAGATTGGCTAACTAGCATATGTCTTCGAACTGCCAACTTCGCTGGTGCGGGAGGGTCCCCGGTGAAAGAGGAGTGTGCGTGGCCGACGCCAACGGTTGAAACATATAACATGATACCGACAAAAAAACACAAAGAAAACGAGTATGTCAGACGTGAATCAACAAATAAGGACTCAAACATGGATCGAATTTGAGTTTAAACAAATTGCTCTTAGGTTTTCTTTCAAGCATTTTGTCGAACAATGTTACGCGGTTCAAAAAGTGAAATCCGAACTGGATTTTAAGGCGATTATCGGCCTGAACATGCTACAAATATCTCTAGATTGCCATTATCTCTCACAGACAGCTGAAATTTACCATCGGATTTCAACACTCTACGCTTCAGTGAGGAAGAGGAAAATAAGTCGTTCGGGGCATTACCTGGTTCGGGGATGAGGCTGCAGGGGACATGGCAAACGCGAACAGCCTCCTTAACTTTGTCTCTTGCTGGTGAGCCTTTATGGGTTCTCGATCTCAGAACGTCGAGTCCACTCGACACCTTCTTCTTCTTCCTCTCGGTGGAGCACACCTCACGCTCACGCCAAGCCTCTGCGGCTCGCCTCTTCAATGGCCGTCTTCTCCAAAAAACCGACGACGTCCCTCCTTCTATGAGCAACAATGACCGAACCTCTCTCTCCCCTTCTCACGCGAATGTCTTTCCTTGTATTTCCTTCAAGCTCTCCCTCTTCTGTGAAAGTTCCAGGCGGTGGAAGAATGTTCTACTCTCACCAACTTTTCTGATCCTCTCATTTATCTCCAGTTTCTCTCTAAGTGAAAATCCTTCGTTCCTTCCCCCTCTTTGCGAGTATTGTCTCCACAAGAAAGAAAAGATTCATCCTCCTTCTCATGCGAGCGAACGTCGCTCACCCTCCTCGCCTGCTCCCCCCCAAATCTTTTATTATTTTCTTTACCTGCGCTTCTCACGTCACGCGCTTTGCTTTCCTTTCCTTGTTCCCTTTTTTTTTTTTTTCATATTTTTTCTGGTCACCGTCAGCATCCTCCGGAGAAAAGAGCAGCGCACGAAGGAATGGGGGAAAAATATGGGGCGGGGCCTTGCTTTCTACAGGAGCAGAGAAACCAAACGATGTTAGAGGAAAGAAGGGGCAGGCTGAAAATTCTACACGAGCGGAGATGCCAAACCTGTCGATATTTGCCCTCTGATAAAACTATCTGATCTCTGAAGTCCGAACCAGATTCATTTGTCATTTTCCTCACCTGCAAAGGACCATAAGTTCACAATTCCCCAAAGTAATCGGTTCATAACAAGGCGGTCACTCAATCAAAATCACATGTCCACACGATATAGTAGGCAATTCACGTAGATTCACAATCCACACCTTAGTTCCAATATTTTTTATGAGTTCAATCCCCAAGCTATCTCCTATAATTTGCCGGGCTTTTTGTACCAGCACATGCTTCGAATCTTTCCCCCTAGAAAATGATGATCATGTTTTAAAAAATTTTCAACATTAGAGGGGAGTTGAAAACAAAGTTTGAAAGATAAGAACTAAATAGTGACAATGTTGATGTGGCACTTACTTGGTCCTTGTAATATTTATAGATCAAACCGACTTTAGATGGAAGCAACTTTAAGAATTCCAAAGCCAACATCTGAAATGGCATCAGAGGAGAAGTCAGTTTCCATGACTCCTCCAAATTTCTCAACAACCATATTCCATATAGGTTTTCACAAATGATCACACTAGTTGATAGAATAGACAAAGTCAAACAGACATATATGGTCAATGCAAAAGAAGGAACGAGAAAGAACAATTTGATTAACTCTCAAATAACGAAGGGCCCTAAAGCTAATAACATGCTCTGGCAACACGTAAGTGTTCATGTGGGCGCTCCAAATAATTTATCTTGTTGGAGATGACAAGTTGTTGATGCCCAAATTATACCATCCTAAGCTGGGATAAGATTGGTCCGAGCCAAAATTGACAAGTTCCAGTTTCCTCCATATGACTTGGCAAAGCAACACATCCCTGAGGCCATCGTGATCCACTGGGGCAATCCTCAATACTACCCAGCATTACCAAGAGACTCTCTAAGACCATGATGATCACATACACAATTTGTTAACATGACTTCCAGCCGATAAGATCTCTGAGATTGACCAGCCAGCTGGGTTGGTTTGGCTATTCCTTTCTATTGAAAAGGAGTCAGCTGTCTGCGCGAGTCACCTTCTTCTAGGCTCCGAGTCACCTTCTTCTAGGCTCCGCTGGACGACACGGCATTCTCGTTCAAATATAGGTCAAACAACATGCTCACAAAACATACTCCTGATCATAGATTAAAAAGGAAATATAATTATGCACTAAATTGACTTATCTTTGTAATCGAACTCCTTTTCTAAAGGGTATATCTCGAGATCATATATTCAATTTACAGGGTCAGGTTTAACACTGCCAGTCATAGATTAGATATACTCCTTTCTACTAGATTTAACCGATCATATGTTAAAAAAGAAACAACACACTAAATCAACATATCTTTGTGGCTATTGATTATCTATGCAATTAATAGAGTGAATTTAATGCTGGCAAAGTGTTACCAATAAATTATCCAAGACCAATATCATCACATGCAAGATATAATGACGCAAGTCTAGAAACAGCATGACGACATATGCATTGACATATCTTCTTGATCATTCCCACTTTTCAAACAGCATCTCTTAATTATTTACGCAATTCAGAGTGAAAAAGAAAAGAAAAAAAATTTCGTACCTCTCTAGAAGATGAGATTCAGGAGCAAAATAAAGTCTACAACCATACAGGCTACTGTTCTGAGGTTTCTCCCTGCAGCCAAAGCCATCGGAGAAGATCTCGGAGACCCCTTCTCTCGAGGTTGCATACCTTGCGTACCTCACGTTGGCGTCGCTGCTGTTGCCTTTCTTCCGCACTGCCTGCAAGCAATCTTGAAACGCTTGGGCCCGTGCTTTGGCGGGGATGCTGGAGTGGTAGTTCTGGTGGATTGCCACCACGGTAACTTGCGCCTCAAGCACACCTAGCCACCGGATGAATTTCTCCTGGAGAAAGCGGTAGACCATGTCTTCTTGGCTGAGTATGGTCAACCCGCTGCTGATGAACGGCACCAGAGCTAAACCAGATTGATCGACGGAGACAACGCCCCAGCAATCGGAGTCAGACGAATCCGGATCCTGATCTTCCCTCGGATCGTTGAGATCTGGACTGTTGAGATCGATCGCAGGATGGTTGAATTCCTGCTCGACCGCATCAGGAGCGACGTTGTGTGCAGTCGGTGACCGGCGTTGATGCATGGAGTTGGACATCTTTGACCGAAGCTGGTACGTCCCCAAAAAAGTGCATTAAAATAAAATAACGAATCGATTCAAAATAAATAAACGGTAGAACGAGTGAAGATCCAAAGGCTTTACTCAATGAAGTGACAATTGCAGAAAAAGAGACTCGTTAGTCACCCAGACTAAACACCAACGAGAGATCGAATGAAGGAAAAAGGGTTTTGAAGACAAAAAGAGCGACCGAACACGAGAAAGTCGATAATCTAATGTTAGAGCAACAAAAGCATGCGTTTTTTTACGCTGGCTTCAAGAAACACCGAGATCAAAGCAAAGATGAAGGACACGTACATGATTTCTCCAGATTCAGGAATCAGACCAGGACACGAAGCGAACGAGGAAAGCAGAGAAGCAGAGGTGGGCCTGCGTCTGAGCGAGACAAGGGTCGATGGAGTGAGTGGCTGCGAATGGCGGAGTTGAATGAGATTAGGGTTTTTGCTTGACGAAGATACAGAAGGGGATTTGAGTTGCAAGAGAAGGATTTTATAGAAGAGGCAAAGGAACCGCTCTTGGTTCCCATTTTCCCTGGATATAATTAAATAATTCAATATAAAATGTTCTATTTGAAGTAAATATTGGCATTTTGTCGACAAATGTTCAGGAATGCTTGTTAATCATAAAAATACATGAATTTATCATTTTCAAAATAGAGTCCTCCTTTTGGGATGCATGATTAGGACGCTAAACGTGAAAATACGTTTTTACTACGTATAATTAACGAAAACCCCTAAAAAGCGTCAGTTAACAAGATCCGATTAATGATTGGTGTAAAATTTATCGATGAAACACAAAAGGTAAAGTATTTATGCAAAAGAACATGACAATGCGAGCGGGGAGGATAAATTGAACCTTTGAAGTTCGGATATCCCATCATAAACAGAGATTCTATTGGCAAGGGGTAGAGTGATAATAAACAATAAAGCAATAAAAGATCGTTTCTGGTTATGTGTAGTTAGTGCATTGTAATGGAAAAATCTACATATTAAGTACACCTTAAGCATGAGAACGCGATGATCGCTCATTCCTGGAATTAATTGAACTCATGCGCGAAATTAATTGGACCTCTGGAAGTTTGAAGATCATCTAATAAATAGAATCTATTGGTAGGTGCCGAGTGATGCAAGGAACAAATGATAAAATATTATTAAATGTTATGGAAGTTAGTACACCAAATTGAAAAAATTACTAATTAAGTACGCCTTAATAAGATTATCCAAATGAATAAAATAGAAAAGTGCAAAATAGAGGCGGTGATGAGTAATGACCACAGGGATGAGATGTTTTGACCAGTGTGAAAAGATAAGCCTTGAAACTGTCCTTACCCAGAAAATTCGTCATTATCTTTATTTGCATTTTTTTTTTCTATCTATTGGTAAGGTACAGGCCAAACAAAGAGGATAGGAAAGAGATTTTCGTGATATCTTTTTAATCACATGCCCAACGGAGAGGATAAGGAGAGAGAATTTCGTGATATCTTTTTTGAATTTTTTTTAATTTATTGGTTAAATTATTAATTACAAACTAGATAGGGAGGATACGGATAGAGATTTTTTTTACTTGGTAAAATTTTTAATCACATGCCCAACGGAGAGGATAAGGAGAGAGATTTTCGTAATATTTTTTTTGAATTTTTTGAATTTATTGGTTAAATTATTAATTACAAACTAGATAGGGAGGATACGGATAGAGATTTTTTTTTTTTAATTATTTGGTAAAATTTTTAATCACATGTCCAACGGAGAGGATAAGGAGAGAGATTTTCGTGATATCTTTTTTGAAATTTTTTTATTTATTGGTTAAATTATTAATTACAAACTAGATAGGGGGATACGGATAGAGATTTTTTTATTTGGTAAAATTTTTAATCACATGCCCAACGGAGAGGATAAGGAGAGAGATTTTTGTGATATTTTTTTTTGAATTTTTTTATTTATTGGTTAAATTATTAATTACAAACTAGATAGGGAGGATACGGATAGATTTTTTTTTATTTGGTAAAATTTTTAATCACATGCCCAACGGAGAGGATAAGGAGAGAGATTTTCGTGATATATTTTTTGAATTTTTTTTATTGTTGGTTAAATTATTAATTACAAACTAGATAGGGAGGATACGGATAGAGATTTTTTTTTTTATTTGGTCAAATTTTTAATCACATGCCCACGGAGAGGATAAGGAGAGAGATTTTCGTGATATCTTTTTTGAAATTTTTTTATTTATTGGTTAAATTATTAATTACAAACTAGATAGGAAGGATACGGATAGAGATTTTCTTAACACCTTCTTCGGTATTTTTTGGCTTATTTGGCAAAATTATTAATTACAGACAAAAAGGTGAGAATAGATAAGACATTTTGGTGACACATTTTTTGGCTTTTTTAAATTTAATAGTAGAATTATTAATTACAGACCAAATGAAGAGGATAGGATAGAGATTTTGGTGATACCTTTTCTGGCATTTTTCAATCGCCGTATTTAATTTGTTTAAGGGGTACTGAAATTTGGGTCCATGGTGAGTACAAATGCAATTACATTGATTTAGCTGGAGTTTGTGAACCTAATTCAGTGGTCGGTGAAATTTGGACGGATGAGATAGAGACGAGATCAACAGTATTTTATCTATTCTCTTATTTATTTATTTTTGCTCATGTGATATTTTTGGTGTGCATTGAACATGTGCAATTGGCAGGCATGAATTATTGCATGGGCTCATTCACGACACGTCAAAATTAAGGAGAGGCCAAGATTGCCCCTTAGGTTATAAATTACACAAAAGCTACCAGTGAAATTCTAATGAATACTTTAATCGATGCATCAAGTGCTTTAGATTTTCTGGCTAAATCGCTTTAGAACTAGTTATTTGCTAATTACGTGTCAATATCTTTAGTATCATTGGCCTCCTTGGGTGTGTATGGACATCTAACTAGTTAGCTATGAGGAGAGAACACACAATTTCTATATGACAAAATTAAAGTGGGAGAAGCGAAGTGGATGGCTCGAGACAATCGACAAAAAAACTCCTAAATCTATTATACGTATGTCAATTCAATTATAAAATTTTCAAGCGTGTTAATTTAGCCATAAAACTTTTAATGATTTATAAAAGCAGCCCTTCTTGCTAATTTAAGTCATAAGTCGTTGACGCGTCAGTTTAGTTAGCGTTGGACATCCTCTACTATCTTACATGGCATGGCCGATATTAGTATAGATGACATTTACAATTTTGTTTTTTTTTTTTTTTTACAATTTTGAACTTCATTTTGTTTGTTTGTTTTTTTTTTTTTATTTCCCTTAGCTAGTCATCAAGACTTATCGATGGCTAGCTGAAGTCACCAGCCCTAGGGTTCCCTCGCCCGAGCCAAGGTCTCTCTAAATCTAGTCAAAAAGGAAAAAATTCAGAATTTTATAAAACTCGTGTATGTCAACATTAATCATACTACATAGGACTATTGATAGCCACCTTAACAATTTGAAAGATAATTGGTTAGAAGGATTACAGTGACAAAATTAAAAAAAAAAAGTTTAGAATTAAATTGGCCGTCATACAATAGGTTTATGACATTTTTGGTAATTTTCTCTAAGTGGCTGAGAGAGAGATAAGTCAAGGAATAATCAGAAAATCGGTAGATACAAAAGTGAGGTAATATTGTTCATCCTCCAATGTTACGATAATCTTCTAATGAAGAATTTCGTTCTGAAAAAATCAAGTTGTTTGCTAAATGAGAGTAACGAAAGTAATTTCATAAACAAATTTCTCAATAATAACCGGCCTATCATTTCTTCTTAATTTATGGGAACTATAAACTAAGGTGTAAATGAATGCACTAATCTGAAAATCGAGTTTCGTGCATTTTAGACTAGCAGGAGGATTTTTACATGGATGTCTCCAGTTTCCAAATAGCTCGTGTAAATTACCTTTTTCTTTTTTACTCCGACCATGCTCCGTTCATAAGTTCTTGCGATTACAATGATATTCGATATTCTCTTTTGATGCAATAATGAGAACAAAGAATATATTGGTTCCCTTGGACTCATTTTATTTATCAATAATTTGACAAATATATCACATGTGTACCTTTGATTTTGGATTTGGCAAACCAAAGCAATATTAATGGCAATTTTTTTTTTCCAGAGAAGTCAAAAAGATTAAAAAAGAATTTTTCCATAAAAAGGAAAGAAAAAAAATCAAACTACTTAAAACGGAAGGACATTAATTACTGTTAATTTAATGCAGGTTAGTTGCAAACGGTAAAAGAGGAATATAATTTAGAACACGGGACACGGTTTATTTTATAAGGAGTAATAGAATTAAAACATTGGATAAGGTTTATTACTTCAGGTAAAAGAGGAATAAAATTTAAATATAGATAGGTTTAATGCTGTTCAGGTAGGAGCTCTAGAAACTGGGACAGTGAGTCACGGTGTTACATTTTGTTTCCCTATTATCAAGTGGCTTATTTTTCTTTACAAGGGCCATGGATGGTTGACGGAGAAAGATTTCTTGAGCTGCTAGTGGGCAGCACCAAGATTTCTCCTCGCTTAATCGGCTTTCTACCTTTTGTTTTATGGTTAATGATATAACATCCTGAACTTGATGGTTAACCTCTACTGTGATGAAGATATTGTAAGGACTGTGATATGCAATCATAAACCAATCCATAAGGCTAGAACAACTTTTCTTATATTGAAATAAAGAGGGGGTGAATAGATTATAAAATGATAGTCAACAGATTTTGCCAAATTCTTAAAGATCAAGTAATAATGGAAGAGTGATATGATAACATCAAGTGCATGCAGCATCACAAAATTTACATCGAAAGACACCATCCATCAAATTCAGCACATAACCGGCCATTCAACCCCCATATATACAATTGCCAAAAATACCAGTGGATGGATGATTGCTTGTTTGCCCAACAATTCCTCAACATAACATCTAACCAACAATTGCAGCATTACACAAAATTCTAGGAAAGTTAACACACTACAATAAAGACCATGCTTATTCATAGTGCTCAAACTTGAGACAGATATTAAGGGATATCATCATCTACAAATTCTGCTTTGCGAAAGTCGAGAGTCCACACCTCACAAGCAAAGTGCTTGATTCAGGCGGAATGCCTGGAGCATTGAGCTGATTGAAGTCGATGCTTCATAAGAGCTGAACCATTGGGGTTGCTCTTCTCCAAGCTCTTGAATGCTTTGCCAAAAGCTGTGTTCCTAGCGAGGATGACCTAGGTTATTTTAGAATCTTTCAACAGCTGGGTTGCAAGTTCCTTCATAGGCCCAAACTGGGAGAATGCGTTGATTAAAATATCCTTCCGCAAGAATTGGACTTCTTGATATGGTTTAGGTGATCCTTGCACAGAATAGTAGTCGCTATTTCCTATCGCCTCTTCTTCTGGCAGAGGATCCAGTTCACAAGCCACTAACATCTTCAATTGTATCACTGCCATGTCCCCAAGTAGGACCCTAGATCACATGCTTCTTTCTTTGTTTTCAACCCCATCTTCACCCAATAAAAATTTATCCTTTGAAGTCCTCAGAATCCTCCTCATTGTCTGTTGTTTGATGGAGCAGTTGCATTGGCATATGGCGATGCTCGACTGAACAATAGAAGGAAGTAATTCATCATGACTGTAAGTTCAAGCATGCTAGGCTTAGAAGTAGCAAGGGCGAGGAATTTTACATGATGCAGTCGGTATCAAATTAATTGCTCGAAACTTCAATGAGTTCCTCCACAATAGAGGCCCTTTCCGCTTTATGAGGCTTTCCTCCCACGTTTATTTTTTAGCAGGACGCATTTGCACAGGAGCTTCAGCCTCCCATGGGTCCTGAATTCATCCGCTGCCCTTTTGACAGCAGTGATGAAACTTCTGGATTTCATTTTGTCGCAGCATCTGCTCAAAGATCCCCGTGAGAAGACTTCAAGTGAGACGGGAGGCACCGAGAAACACGACCGCTTCCCAAGTTCCCAACGTAAGGCGCTCACTCTCATCATTTCCTGTCCACCATGTTTGACGTTTGGTCTTCACTCGTAGAACAAAGTCTACAGCAAAGCTGACACTATTCCTATCATTTGCCATCCTATTTGATATTTCGATAATTTTGAAAACCTGAAAGCTATTTCTAATATGATTTGTTTCTTTATTAATGCTCTCCTTTATTTGTCTATGCAGAGAATCTCCAAATCACAATCAAAACATGTCAGAAAAGAGGTAAATATGTTGTATCTCTCACTGTTAGAATAAGTGGCACCGAATTGAGTATTTTGAGAGATGAAATTATCCTTAAAAACAGCACTTCAATGCTTAATAAATTTCTTCTAATTTTTCATCTCATCTAATAGATTTGCTATCACATCTATCACTTGACATGGCATTCTTTTGTGTTATTACATTTCAATTTTAAACCTTTGATATCCATCACCTTCTCACATTACTAATGATTGAGCCCCAAGGTTGGATGAACATATTGAACAACGCAACCAAGTCTGAGTCAAATAGAAATCCTCCCCAACTATCAATAAAACGGGGACTTTGGTTTAGGCTTCTTCCACATCTTTGACCCCTTTTCTTTTTTGTCAACTCAATAGATTGGAAACTAGGCTAAACTTGACCAATTCCTACCAAGATATGACCAAAACTAAATATATAAAGAATAAAATGCTAGAAGATAAAAGACCCTTTGGCATGAATCGAACCTCCAAGAAGCAACATAAGTTTCCTTTCAAAGAAGGAAAACTTCTAGTGTCAGTTTTGCATCTATAAAGGCAAAGCAAGGACCTAATAATAAGAAAACAAAGACGATTTGACAAAACAAAGTGCATCATTCAACCTTCTACCCTATTGATAGGGTCGATTGTCAATTATAAACACGCTAACAGGAAATGTAATTATCTCCTACATAATTGCATAGATCATAAAAACATTCCCCTAACATGTCAACGAAAGAAGAGTTGCGATACTCCATTGAAAACAAACAGACGTGTGACATAGGGACCAAGAGAAGACTGTAGTTTATGATTGTAATAAAACACAAAGGTTCAAATCATAGAAATTCCGAAACAGTCTCTTTCCAATCTGAGAGTCAGTAGTTGTGTCAATGTCCAATCCGGATGGGCCTCCTCTTGGTACCATTTGCTTGTGCTACCGTGTGCTGTGAACTCATCAAAATGGAAACTTGTCTTATTCATGCTCCTCGCATCCTAATCTTATTCAAGTCCATCTATGGTCCTATGATCACTTGCTTCATGCCCAACAATACTGTAGAACAAAATAAATTATTCATTGTCATCTCAACGCAACGGAAACAATCATCAACGTTATATAACGATGCAACCCAAGCTCTTTGTACCCATGACTAGACATCAAGGCATAGAAGCGCTTTCAAATTACTGTGTTTAAAAAGGATCATAATCCATACCTTACCTCGGAAACTTTTGGTGATTCCAATCAGCCACCTATCACCAATGATTTGCATGAGTTTTTGTACCAACAATTGCCTTGACATCTTTCTCTCCTGGAAAATGATGATCATAAAATAATTCAACATTAGGTAAGCAAAAAGAAAAACGCTTGCAAGACAAATTTTGTGATGACAATGTTGATGTGGCACTTACTTTTGTAAGCCTTGTAATACTTGGAGACCAAATTGATGTCGGATGGAGGGAAGGTGTTCGAGAATTCCTTAACAAAAAATTGAAATGGGATCCAACAGGCATTTGGATTCCATGACTTCTCCGGAGTTCTCAACAGCCCTGTTGCACATAAATTTCACAAATCATCAGGGCAAGTGAATAATATAATTTGGTAAAAATGTACAAGATAAGTTGAACCTATCTTAAATGGCAAAAGCCGAAATAGCTCCCCCCAACCCCCTCTTGATATGTAAGCACAACTTTTTTTCCCCCAGTCAGTGAGTCCTAAGAGAGGAGATTTATTAAGCATTAACACATGATATGATATGTATTCCCATCCAAATCACATGGCATGGAGATATCACTAAAAGATAAATTAGGTATATCGTCCAAAAAGATTATATATATAAGAAAGGAGCGTAGAAACAGATAAGACTTCTTCTGTGTCCTCCCCTTCTTCCAACATGTTTTGCGAAAGCTGAAAACCAAGGCCCATCATTTCTATTTAGGTTTTGAATAACCATTCAAAGGTCTGAGTGCTAATTCACTTGGAATGGCAACTTTGGCAATGGTTAAAGTCGCAAAGGCTGGAGTTGGTTAAATCTTGTAAAGATGGTGTTCTTCCATTCTGACCACATGGCCCATAACCTTTTCTACAGTAGAGTTAGATCTTTTGGTTGAACTATTTTAGTCAATGCTCCAACAAAGCTTGCGATTGGAACAAGACATATAATAGGCGACCTAGGTAAATCACCATAATGTTCTTAAAGGCCAAAAGCACAAACCAGACCGAACTACTTTAGTGGTAGAATAAGGAAGAAATACATACTTGCTGAACCAGTACCTTGAGACACGCTAGTAATGACAAGATTGTCAAAGAAAATCCTATGAAAAGTGATTGAACAAGTAAGATGGATATCTTGCTATTTGAAAGTCAAGTATACATATATTAATTTTAATAATTTAGAAGCATAAGCAAGGACATAAATTCAATAAATGTCCATCTAGAGTGATTCAAAATGCTTTAGTATCTACTGAAAACTCAAAAGACAAAATTATTTATGTATCCATAAAATGAATATGCTTTTTTGCGTATGCCAAATTTAAGATGCAAACAAATTTGTTGTATCTTGCCAACAAAAGGATACCATTCTGCCTAAGGGTGAGCAGCGATCTAGGGTCGACCTTGGACCGACCTGGACCGGCCCAACCCTGCCGGTCCTAGTTTGGTTCCCAAGGGGATTGGGTCGGTCCTTGGTCTTGAAATTCCAAGACCAACAATGTACGGGTTAGTCCTCGGTCCTGAGAATTTTGGGTCGGTCCAACTTTGGACCAACCCGTATATTATATTATATTATATTATATTATATTATATTATATATTCAAACCTAAGTAAAATGATGTTAAAGCTGTTGACTCCTCAGGCTCACGATCATGGATAGATGGCGTCCAATTCCAAAAGGCGTGAAGTTTATGCCGTATAGGTCTTCACGGCTTCCTCCTCCATAGTCTAGAGTACGTTCTTCACCGTGAGGACCAAGGACTCCTCATAATCACGGACTCACAATGTCCAAAACAGCGCGAAGTTTACGCCGTAAATCTCCTCACAGCTTCCTTCCCCAAAGTGCGTTCTCTTCCATTCTGTCTTCTTTGTTCTTCTTTGTGGACCCTATTTTGTCCCATATCTCGATGAGCGGTTAGCAGATACAAAATTTCTATTATTGTGTCATTTTAAATTTGCTGAATATGTACTGGTATTTATAGTTTTGTTGCACAATGTCGCATTGTGGATGGATGTGTAATTTGAATTTGTAGGTTTGCTTTTTTAGGGAGTATAAAAAACAAGACGAAAAAAATTATTGATCGGTCCTGGGTTGATCTTGGAATCAGACCGAACCCATTGGGTTGGTCCGATCCTTCATCTCAGGCTCAATAGGATTGGTCCTCGGTTCTAAAAATTGATGACCAACACTGTATGGGTTGGTCCTAGGGTTAGGAGGTGGCCCGGACCAACCCAGACCATGCTCACCCTTAATTCTGCCATTGGTTCAATTATCTGCACATAACATCGCACATTGAAGATATCCAATTATATAGAGAGGAAAGTAAGCAATTGGGAAGATGTAACATTGACTTTTGAAGTAGAGTCCAGTATCAAGCTTAATTTCAGATTGGCTCAAGATTAGCGTTTGAAGATGGCATTGAGCTTAACCAATCGCAAATGAGTAGAGCATCTCTCGAGTCAAGTCAGAAAGAAGGAGGGCAGTCAAAAAGGAGGATTATTGAATAATATAGGTGACAATAGCTATGCAACACCATGGAGTTGTTCAATGAAATTAGGCTTCCCAACATCACACTTCCTTCACTTTGGACTACAGTATAGAATTATGGAAACATTAGAAGTATCAGATAAAATTATCCATTCATGGTTCAATTAAAAAATAATGCATGTAGCAACCATTGAAAATTGCTAAAAGATAATACACAAGAAACATGGGAAAATTGACAGCATTATATACTAGTGCTCCCTAATCACTCTTAAGGCACACACTAAGGACTAATGGTAGATCAAAATTAAAAGGAAAAAATTCCCATGCCTACAACATTATGAGAAAGCCTAATGTACCTTTCTAAAAGATGAACTTTCTGTTTAGGCTTCTTTCTAGTTATCACTTGAAAGTCAGAACTTAATAACTCCTCCAGCTACAAAAGCCCCAAATTCCCTTCTTAACTAAAACAAGCATACTCATTATCAAAACTACACAATAGTTGTTGATCTTAGGCTTGTTACAAGAGAGACTTCGAGTGCATTGGTTCAAACCTTTTAGGCTGCATAAACATAACCACTAGGAAGCACTTAAGATCCACAAATCATTCATTGGCTATTTATCTTAACTTTAATCTTTAATCTTTCTATTTCATTTTTTTCAAATAAGACATTTTTTCGGATTCCATTTCCTTTTTTGACTATTTAAAATGAGTTTGAGAACGAGTCATGACATAAGTCAAACCAGCCGCCTGTGCCTCCCGGGGGGTTGGAAGGACTTCAAAAGATATTGGAAATAGGAGCAACACCTATGCTAGTTCTTGTTTTTGTACACCATCCTTTCAAGAATGGCACATCCCACCAAGAGCTGGACCAAGAAGACTTCAATCTCTCCGAACCCATTACATCCTCGGGAATGATCCTACTTTAGTATGTAGTCATGGCGATGTGAGAAAGCTTGGAGAGAAAGCCGACATGGGGAATGTCCTGGCTCAATAACTTAATGTCACCATCACAACAAAACTAAACAAGGTAATTCACTTGGGAATTCAAGCAAACATAGACTATGCACACAACCCGAAAGGCCGGTCACTCACACAGTGGTGCAACGCAATACCCGATACTTGAACAAACATGGGCTTGACCCATAATTTTTATTTGGGTCCAGTTTTGGTGATAAAGAGAGAGGGGCTTGTCTCTTGCTTAGGATATGATCATTGGACACACCCACCCTAAGTGGTAATAAAGTGCACCACCCCGGCAAGTGCAAGCCCAAACCATGGGGCCCGATTTGGTGGTGAGGCCCGCCCAGAAGATGGACAAGGTGGGCCAAGCTAGCCTAGCCCGCCGGACAACAAATAGTCTAAACAAAATGAAAACTTAAGAGAAAAAAACAAAACACGTAGAGAAGAGGATGACCAAAAGCCTTTACTTCCTAACATTTTAAGATGATTGGTGTTTTTGAAGATTGGTTGGCCTTAGGCGGATTGAAGGATGAGTTCGAGAACTTAAAGAGGATTGACTATATCAATACTTAACTTTGTTAACTATGCAATGACCATTCTAGAATATTCTCGAATGACAAGCTTTCCTAGTTAAATCATGCTTTTCATGATTGGCGTGTCTATCCTTAATCCACAAGGTTGGTGGGTCTTTTCTTAAACCACGGTGTTCATGGGTCTATCTTTAAACAACACGGTTAGTGGGTCTATCCTTAAACTATGGGATTTGTGGGTCTATGCTTAAACCACGGGGTTCTTCAGTCATCCTTAAACCACGGGGTTAGTGGATCTATCCTTAAACCACACGGTTGGTAGGTCTATCCTTAAAACACATGGTATGGGGTCATCCTCAAATCACAAAGTTGGTGAATCTATCCTTAAACCATGCTTTCAAAAGATTCGTGGGTCTATTCTTGAATTATAGATTTTCATTTCCAATCAAAACCCGTTTGTATCCGCGAGGCTTTCCCATCTCAATTAATGACCTCTTTACAATGTAAGGCTATCATCCTGCACCCTTTTATCATTTATAGTCTACTAACCATTGAATTCTACCAACAAAATTTATGTGTCTTTTATCTTTAAATAGAACCTCTTTGAGCTCCCATTCAAAGATGGGCAGTTGTTGACAACTAAATTTTATCATTTTATTTAGGATTTAATAGTGTACTAAATTATGAATTAGTCGCTAAAAAAAAGAAAAATAAGTAAAGAGTAAAATAAATAACTTTCATTAAATGCATCATGTATGTTTTCATTAAAATCCATTATGCATAGATATTAGGAGCATTTATGCAACTATCACTAATTATTAAATCTAACTTTTTTTATAAAATAATAGAAAATAAAAAAAACATATAAGGAAAAAAGGAAAAAAAGAAAAAAAGTGAGGCCGGGCTGAGGTTAGGTTGGCCCAGCCTTCTTTCTTTTTCTCTTTATCTATTTCCATTGGTTTAGGCCTAGCCCAACCGCCTTCATTTTTCTTTTCCTTAACCGACCCACCTCCCTTCTTCCCTTTTTTCTTCTTTTCATAGACTAGTCCATCTCCCTCCATTTCGACTTGGCCTGCACATGGATCTTCTTCCTCCTCACATCGGCTGTGCCTCTATAGGGAAAAGAAGAGTATAAGTCAAAGAGGGGTAGAGGATCGCGAACGGCAGTAGGTAGCGCAATCCTAGGGTCACGGATCAATTACGGATCAAGTCAACCATGACAAGCAGGCTGCAACTAGCGAGCGATGGCAGAAGCCATCCATGCTTGTCGCTAGCCAAGCTTAAAAGGAAGAGTAACGTTATGCAGAGACTAGGACTTTGACAAATTTGGGGAGAAAAAGGTTGCAAAGGGGTTGGTTTTGAGAGAATGAGAGAGAGAGAGAGAGAGAGAGAGAGAGAGAGAGAGAGAGAGAGAGAGAGAGAGAGACGAGGAGATGGAGACAGAGAGAGAGAGACAGAGAGAGAGACGAAGAGAGGGAGAGATTTGTGAGCGTTGCAGCAAGAGCTAGGAATGAGAGAGCCCCTCTAGTGACCACTACACCGGAACCTTGGTCGGCGGCGCAACCTCTCCCCTTCTTGAAACAGCCTTCCAGGTTGGTCCCAATTTTGCTCTCTCTAATCTCGAAATCGTTTGACCTAAGGATCTTTAGCTCAAAGACGTTGCAAGGTGATTGGACTAGTCGAACCTTTCTAAAGCTCACCCTCTATTCATCATCCCCAAGTTGGGTAGGGCCACTTTTGGTGAGCAAGTTTGTTTTCTCGACCGCCTTTTGCCGCTCCACGTCAGCCTTATGTTTTATCCTTGTGTCTTAATATGGTTGGTTTTTACGAATCCCGACGCAAGTCTTCTGTTGGCCCATTCGTTCTTCAATCAATGTGCTCAAAAAGCTTGATGTAATGCCTCAACCATTGCTGCGATAAAAATGAGACTGAGTTTTGGTTTGTTTTTGTGAATGCATTTCAACCACCTTTAATATGTGTTCATCGATTTAAAATGTCTTCTAGTTGATCCGGGATGAATACGGCAACAAGGCTTGAGTTCACTTACATGTCAATCACTTTTAGTTAGATGCCTGAAACATGTTCGAGGAAATGTCTCTAACAAATATTTAAGAAATGGTTACTGCCTGTCCAAATCTAGAGGTGCTTGTTGTTAAACTTGATTTTCATGAACAATGAGATCACTCCATTGCATTTTGCTTAATATATGTCATGTCTCCTTCATTGAATGGAATTAGTGGCTCGTGATGGAATGTGATGTCCCAGGGCGTCACGTACTAATGCAAGCGGAATTATAATTATCATTATCATCTTGCTTAACTTGTAATCTCCTTTAGATAATATATAGTGTTTACTATTGAAGGTTAGCATGGATAACATGGATTATTGAAAATCTCAAGTTTATATTATGAGGTTATCCTGCAATCACTCAACCTTCAAGTATTGGCCAAATCATTCATGCACATAAACAAGAACACGAGAAGCTTCATTTCTTTTATCATCATTAGGGCTTACAAAATTTATCAACCTGGACTCTTTCCATGTTCATCGCCTATATATACAACATATACATAACAAAAGTAAGGTGTAACAAAAGCTAGGGATAAAGGGTGAGGGTATCTACTCCACAAGTTCCCACACCAGCCCACATCTAACAAAAGAAAACAAAAGATAGTCAGCTTCTACGTGATCCAAGGCATCTAGGCGCCGTCCATACCCGCTTTAGGTCCTCCTGCTCCAAAGGGTAAAGGGCCAAATATCTCCCCTTCATGGTTGATAAACCATGCAATGAACGTCATCGATGTCAAGTCGTTTCTACCGTCATCCAGCCATAAAGTAGCCTCATGTTTGGAGAAAATCATGTCAATGTCGGGATCATACACGTCATGAAGAGAAACATCAAGATGCACTACCGCCCTATATCGAGCTACTGGCTGTACATCCATGCTATCAATTTGAAAATGTAAGGTATGAGCAAACAACCTTGCTTAGTAAAAAATGATAAAACTCTAACTTAAACAATCCATAGCCATCAAGATTACAAGAGAATCATCAAACAATTTAGGATATTAAAGGAAGTATATCACAAGCATAAACAATTGGATATTAACCCATTATGTATATAATCACCTTATGAGCATCCATTTCTATGCTTACCTTTCTCAAGCTAAATCTCATATCAAGATGCAATGCAACAACAGTAAATGGACTCTCTCGCCAAGTAGAATTATATTTAGTGAGCATATGATCCACCCTCGATCAATCACTAACCGGAACTCTACTGGCCTGATCGAGTCAATTCTGGAAGTTACCTCATCCGAACTTCCACAATATTTCTATCATGGGCATCTCACTCCGAGGCATCCCGGTATCACACAACCACACCTTTGATTAATGCATTGATCGTATGTAAAAGAAAAGACTCCAAAGTATCTAACTATATATCTTACTCTCATGAACCTAGCACACGTGCGTGTCCAAATTATAAGACAAAATCCATTACGTCATGTCCTATTCCATGGCGATCAGATATTTACCCCATAATCAAGCACTATGCACCGCACTCATTGCACACACATGATACTATATGCACTTATATATCTCAAATAAGATGTGAGACTTACTTTTACACAACTAACATCTATTATGAGGTTTATTAGGCTCTATGTACATCACAAAGACCTAATATAAAAGACACTTCATCTAATATATGTTCTCGGTTCCAGACAGTTTACTAACTAAATGTACAGTTTCAGTTTCAGACATAAAAGGTTTATCGATTCTTGTTGAAATATTACCAAATTTTAGTATGTTATATTTAAGATATAGACTAACAATTCCTGTAGAGAAACTTAAGTCTAATTCTCACTGTATTAAGAGTAACAATTGCCATAATCTTTACTAGCAACCTGTATCGACGTCTAGATTCTTTATCTACAAAGAAAATTATTTCACTAGCCAAATCTTATCCACTTAATCTCAAATTTTTACATGTCATTCATTAAGATGTGTTCTACAATTTTCATTAAGGATTCAAAGTCCAAATCTAACTAGATAAATACAGAAAATTCGTATAATCAATAAAGGTCAAACCGTTTCTTACAAAAACAGTATACTAGTTTTACTAAATTCACTTCTATCTTTATGTTTTAATATTCATATGATTATAATTACGTGTATAACTCAATCTTATATATGTTTTATCATATAGAATGGTTTCCTTCTTATTTTCATCAACATACATAAAGAAAATAAATACAAACAAAAGACTCCCTAACCGTATTCTCCTAGAATAGAATAGGTATACACGATTTTTCTCACTCCTAGCCTGACCAAACCATTTATTTTTCCACAAGTCTTTTCTACAACACTTCATTATTTAATCACAGCAACTTAAGAGTAACTTCAGCAAGTTTTCCTCAACAAAGAATCATTTCGCAACTCGGCTCAAAGCATATATCCACACTTCAACTCACACATCACCACATTCACCTCATTTCTTCACTTAGCAAACATCTCTTCACTTTGCTCAAGCAAAACAGCCCACTCTCATCAAGTTTTTGAAATATGCAAGGCTCAAAAACAACATGCAATGGCTTCTACCTTCAATCTAACACTTACTAAGCTTAGATTAACCACAAAACAGCAACTACAAACCAAAACCTTCACTGTTTGGTTAGACCCACAAGCTTTCTTGACAAAACAATGGATAACTTTCAATTTAGAGTTATATCTTTCCTTATCTTGTTTAGCTATTAGACAATGCAAAGATGCTTTAAGATTAACACCAAAATCTCAGCATGCAAGAAGAAGAAATCACTGGTTTGCTTATGGTTTCACCGCTCGACCGAGATAAAAACAAAAAAGAAGAAGATGAATATGGGTTTTGGTCTTGAAGAGAGAGAGAGAGGGTTACAAAACTTAAGGGGGAAAAAGGTCTACAAAGCTAATCCCTAGGCTAGACTAATGATGAAATTTGCTAATGATTATGTCTCTTGAGTTTGCATGTCTAGGTTTGTGGGAATGAAACCATGGGTGTCAAGTGCAAGGAGAAACGAGAGAGAGAGAGAGAGAGAGAGAGAGAGAGAGAGAGAGAGAGAGAGAGAGAGAGAGAGAGATGTCGTGGCCTCCAAGCTTGTTGTCTCAAATTCAATTTGTTTCTAATCCATGTCATCGGTCGGTTCATTAGTTTCTAATGTTTTTCAATTAATTTCCTTTTGTTTCAACTTGATTTCAATCCTTTTATGATTATACAAAGTCATGACATAACATATCGACTAGTCAATGTTAGTCTATAAAGAATTCATCAAAAAAATGCTAAAGTTAGAAATTGATATTAGCTTTATAAACATTAATCAAGTTATCATAACTATAATCTATAAATTAAAATCATTCGGGCCTAAATATTCATCTCTAGGCCAATAGGCTTAATCTATAACAATCTGGCCCACTAAACTAAATCTATAAATCTAATAATTTCGAACCTTGGCCCGCTTCATGCCAAGTCCAAGCCGATAATTTCTCATTCGACTTTCCTTAAGTCCAATTTGTGTGGCCCATTTACTTCTCAAGCCCACACATTTCTCACGATCCATCGGGTTCACTTTCTAGCCCAATCGAATTAATCTAAGTTCCTAATGATCTAATTACATTAATGAAGGTTGGTGAAATTTGGGATTGATCCGATTTGCACGCGATTCTGGTGAGTAATCTCACTAATCCCAGTTTAGTTTGTTAATTATGCTTAGGGGTTGGTTAGGTTTAATTAAATGCAATTAGGTGGTTAGATTAGAATAGATTAGTGATTATTAGTTAATTGTGATGCAAATTAAACAAATTGAATGTGTATTTAGTAAGTAGACATGGTTTACTATTTATTGAGGGTAGCCGGGATTTTTCCCAACTCTAATCGGGCTTCAATTTGACAATTCGGGCCCAAGTGGAATTTTTGGTTTTAAATATTATTTTTCGGAATTAAATTAATTAATTATTTATTTTCCAAAAATTTAACTGGGATGGCCCATGACTGGAATTTTACGTTGGTGATCGTGGTGAAGTCCGTTTACTTAATTGGGCTTTATTTTGAGCTAAATTGAATTATAAATATTTATTAATTAATTTTCGAAATTAATTAATTAATTAATTATTTTTCGAAAATTAAGATTTAGATGGCTGACGACCAAAATGTCGTGCTGATTATCGTGGCACAATCCGTTTATTTAATTGAGCTGCAATTTGTATGAAATTGATTTAATTATGAATTTTTAGGAGTTATTCATATTGAGTTGATTGTTAATTATTTGATTGAGATTTCGTTGGGTATTGGTTATCACTTGAAAGAAAATACGTGGGCTCGGTGAATTGGGATATCACCTGGAGAATGCACGTGAATTCAATGGTTGAATATGTCACCTTGGCGAAGAGGTCGCCTAAAAGAAAGCACGTGGCTCGGAGACTCAGTATGTCCTCCTGGAGAATGCATGTGGCTCGGTGACAGAGTTTGGCATCTAAAAGGGCATGTGGTTCGGTGAATTGATGCATCACTTTGGTGAGATAGCACCTAAGAGAAGGCACGTGGGCCCAGGCATCGTAAAAAGGACACGTGGCTCGGTAATTTGATGCGTCACCTTGGCGAATTAGTGCCTTAGAGAATGCACGTGGGTCCAATATTCAAGGGCACGTGGCTCGGTGACTTGATGTACCACCTTGGCGAAGAGGTCGCCTTAGAGAATGCACGTGGGCCTAAGGTTCAAGGCACGTGACTCAGAGACTTGGGATGTCGTCCTAGAGAATGCACGTGACCTAGCTTTTAGATACTCCTCAGTGGAGAATGATTTGTGTGTCATGTAATCGATTGGTTCGATATGTTTGGAGTAAATGGGTGCATATTGTGAATTGTACTAACTTGCAGGTGGGATCTAAGACCAAGATAAGTCCTCTGACATATGCGTGTTTAGGCAGCCTATAGTATAATGGTTTACTAATCTGGCCTTAGTGAAGTAGAACTCGTTGAGACGTAGTCTCATCCCAGTTTGGGGAAGACATTTCAATACCCCGCTGAGGAGCTGAGGAGGAGGAGTCTAAGAAGGAGAACTCGCAGATGAAACCTAAGGAGAAGAATTTTTGGAAGAAGAAGATAATCCCGAGAGAGATCTTGAGTATGACCTGGATGAACTGAGATTCTATCTTCTTTTGAGATCTCCATTTTGATGTGAATAGTTATGAAGTACTTTTGTTTGCGTTTTGTATAAAACTTTGGTTATAAGTTTCAATATGAAAAATATGGTCCTACTTTTCTATCCCATCGATTTGCTATCTAGGGATTTATAACTGCTTCCGCATGTGCTTAAAAAATGAAAGGGTTGGCAATATATAATCCTGAGATATCGTATTATAAAATCAACCAAGAGAGAAGGATGTGTGCGTGCCCGAGGATCGGGGCGTGACATCCCTTTTTGTGGTATAAGAGCGAAGTTCAAGATTGGAGTGATAAGGAGCGATGACCATGGGGTAGTTAGTAGGAAAGGCCTTTAAATTCATGCTGGTGCATGTTTGTGTTAGCTGAGTGCTAAAATTGTTTGTTGTTTGGATCGCTCTATTTTTAATTCGATGTTGAATTGGAAACAGGTGTTAGTTGAGTAAAGCTACACCATGAGCGATCAGGAGCCGAGAACTCCTGTAAAGAGGACTAGTAGGGTCGTTATTTGGCATAGAGCTCCCACTCGTGTCGGAACCTGAGGTAGATGTGGTCGAGCGCCAGCACAGGCTAGCGTGAGTGGAATGATTCCACCTGTCGTAGATGTCGGGGTAGCAGCCCCTAATGATCCCAGGGTGGATGGGATCTTGCGTGTCTTGGAAGTGATGGATACTAGAATGGATAAGCAGGCCGCTACTGTTGAATCCGCTGCTCAGGCTACTGCAACAGCCACTGCTGCCACCGTCATCAGAGTTGCCCCCGCTACCGCACCTGCAGTCACACCTGCCGTTGCTCTAGCCGTAGAGATAATGGTCACTGCAAGACCAATCCATAAGCCGGTGGAGCATTTGCTAAGGCCAAATCCACCATTGTTCACTAGGTTTGGAGATCCCAAAGCTGCTTCTTCATGGGTTCAGAAGCTTGAGAAGGCATTTACACTGCCGATGTGCTATGAGATTGAGAAGGTAATGTTAGCAACTTACCGGCTAGATGGAGTTGCGGACACTTGGTGGATGACAACTCGTGAAACAATCTTTCCACGAGGTGCTATTCAGGATTGGAACACTTTCATGAAGCCTTCAATGATAAGTTTTTCTCTGAGACTACCAAAGAGGTGAAGATGGCAGAATTTCAACGTCTTCGCTAGGGTTCCCTATCTGTTGAGGAGTATGAGGCGAAGTTCGCTGAACTTTCGCGATATGCCCCCGAGTTAATTGAGAATCCCATGAACCAAGCAAAGAGGTTTAGAGATGGATTTAGACAAGATTTAAGAAGCGCCTTAGTCCTTTTGGATCTGAAGACTTATAACGACATATATCGAAGAGCTTAGAAGATTGAGAAAGATCAAAACGATAAAGCTACCTCATTTAGATTGAGGTTTAGCTCTCATTGAGACAACATCCACCAAGGAAAGAGGCCGATGTTTGGAAATAGATTCCAAGGCCATCCCAGCAAGAAGAGTGGATTTAATAGGTCAGGACCTATTAGAAGTGATGCGTGTCGCTTGTGTGGGAGAAGTCATGGGATGGCACCATCCCAGCTAGGATGGGTGCATGTTTCAAATGTGGCCAATAGGGCCACATAGCTAGATTTTGTCCAAAGAAGCAAAGAGGACAACCTTAGTTGCCACCGCCACCACCGATGAGACAGATAGGAGGGTGTGCCCCTTAGAATGCACCGCAAGGAGGATAGTAGAGACCTCCAGTTTAGGGCACCGTGTATGCAATTACCCAAGGTCAGGTAGAAGCTGCGCCTGGCGTTATCACAAGTACGGTCTTGCTCAACGACCAACCTGCTTATGCTTTGTTTGATTCGGGAGCAACCCATTCCTTCATTGCCGAGCAATATGTTAGGATGCTATGGTTGAGTCCTATATTGTTAGAGTCGGCAATTTGCATATCTACACCCTTGAAAGATAAAGTTATTGCTACTTTGGGATGTTTGGGGTGCAAGTTAGAGATTGATGAGCAAGTGGGGAAAATTGACTTGTTAGTCCTAGCTATGTATAATTTTGATTTGATAATTGGCATGGATTGGCTCACCAATCAACGAGCTAAAATGGATTGCTATCGCAAGGCGATTCAGTTTGACTCATTATGGAGGTAAGAGCTTCGAGTTTTTCGGGAATTGGGGAGGACCCTCGATTTCCTTAATCTCATCACCGGAAGCAGCTTGTTTGTTAGACGAGGGTTGCCATGGGTACATAGCAACTGTCGTAGATACGACGGTTGAAGAACTAAAAATGGAAGATATTGCAGTGATACAGGAGTTTCTAGATGTCTTTCCAAAATAATTACCAGGATTACCGCCAGAAAGAGAGATTGAATTTATAATTGAGCTAGCACCAGGGACAGAACCAATCTCAAAGGCACCTTATCGAATGGCATTATTTGAGTTGAAGGAACTGAAGGTGCAGATGCAAAAATTGTTGGATAAGGGATTTATTCGTCCTAGTGCATCACCTTGGGGAGCACCAGTTCTGTTTATAAAGAAGAAAGATGGTTTGTTGCACTTGTGCATCGACTATTGGCAACTCAATTAAGTAACAATCAAAACAAGTATCCATTGCCGAGAATAGATGACTTGTTTGATCAATTGCAAGGGGCATCAATATTCCGAAGATCAACTTAAGGACAAGATATTATCAGCTGAGGATTAGGAAGGATGATATTCCTAAGTCAGCATTTCATACGCGGTATGGTCATTACGAGTTTATAGTGATGCCGTTCAGATTGACGAATGCTTCAGCTACTTTCATGGATATGATGAATAGAGTGTTCAAGGAATACTTAGATCAGTTTGTGATTGCGTTCATAGATGATATCTTGGTCTATACAAGAAGTGATGAAGAGCATGAGAATCATCTGAGAGTAGTACTCCAAACCTTCAGAACTAATCAGCTATATGCTAAGTTTAGCAAATGCAAGTTTTGGTTAAACTGTGTTGCTTTCTTAGGTCATGTGATTTCCGGAGAAGGAATCTCCGTCGACTCGAGCAAGATAAAAGCCGTGATCAAGTGGCTATGACCGACAACAATGATAGAGATCAAAAGTTTTCTGGGGTTAGTAGGTTATTACAGATAGTTTGTGGAAGGTTTCTCATTGTTAGCCTTGCCTTTAACAAAGCTCCTGAAGAAAGAAGAGAAATTTGTATGGTCAGACAAGTGCGAGCATAGTTTCCAAGAGCTGAAGGAAAATCTGACTATTGCACATGTGCTGACGATTTCATCTGGTTCTGGAGGATTCGAGATCTATAGTGATGCATCATTTAGGGGATTGGGTTGCATGCTGATGCAACATGGCAGAGTTGTTGCATACGCTTCCCGATAGTTGATACCTCATGAATTGAATTATCCGACGCATGACTTAGAACTCACAGCCATCATATTTGCGTTGAAGATTTGGAGGCACTACTTATGCGGAGAAAAGTTTCAGATTTTCACAGACTATTAGAGTCTCAAGTATTTGTTCTCTTAGAAGGAGTTGAACATGAGACAACGCCGATTGATGGAATTGTTGAAGCATTACGACTGTGATACTCTATATCACCTGGGAAAGGCGAACAAGGTTGTCGATGCATTAAGTCGGAAGTCTTCAATAGCGCAAATCTTGGTTAAGGAGTGGAACTTAATAGAGAGAGCTCGAGATTCGGAATTTAAATTTGAGGTAGGCCACCTTTCAAGTTTTATGGCCACCCTCAAAATTGAACTGGATGTCCAGGTCAGAAGTAAACAACTCCAACCAACAGATCCAGATGTACAGAGAGTTCTTCAAGAGGATACCAATAAAAGAAAGGTTGATTTTCAGGTTTTTGATGATGGGGTACTGAGGCTTTATGGATGTTTGGTTGTACCTGATGATGTAGAGCTTAGAGAAAAATTTTTATCTGGAGCACATCGTAACAATTATGGCATTCATCCTGGAAGCACTAAGATGTATTAGAATCTGCGTCAACACTACTGGTGGTCAGGTATGAAGGAAAACATTGCCAAGCATGTGGCCAAGTGTTCCACTTGTCAGCAAGTAAAAGCTTAGCATTGCAAGCTGGGAGGACTTCTGCAACCTCTCGCAATCTTAGAATGGAAATGGGAGCATATCATGATGGATTTCGTGACTGGACTACCAAGGAGTCAAAGAGAAAATGATTCAATTTGGGTAGTGGTCGACAGGCTGACAAAGTCAGCTCACTTCATTGCAGTTCGAAAGGACCTGAGTTCGGATAGATATGCAGACCTGTATGTGCGTCAGGTGGTTCGTATGCATGGAGTGCCGGTTATGATAACATCCGATGGATACCCGAGGTTTACTGTTGCTTTTTGGAAGAGCTTGTAGAGTCTTTAGGTACAAAGTTTCAGTATAGTACAGCATATCATCCTCAGACGGATGGCTAGTTGGAAAGGACAATTCAGACTCTTGAAGACATGCTGAGAGCGTGTGTAATAGACTTCAAAGGAAGTTAGGAATATCAGCTTCATCTGGTGGAATTCACTTACAACAACAGTTATCGGTAAAGCATTAAGATGGCTTCTTTTGAAGCGTTGTATGGGTAGAGGATGCAGAACTCCAGTATGTTGGGATTAAGTCGGGGAAAGGAAAATCATAAGCCCAAAGTTGGTTCAGCAATCCGTAGATGCCGTGGCAGTGATCAAAGACAGATTAAAGACCTTGCAGAGCAAGCAGAAAAGTTATGCAAATAAGCGTTAAAGGTCTTTTGAATTTCAAGTTAGTGATCACGTTTTTCTTAAAGTGTCACCAATGAGGGGAACTTCGCGCTTTGGTAAGAAAGGCAAGCTGAGTCCAAGGTACATGGGTCCATTTGAGATTCTTGAAAGAATCGGAAACCTAGCGTATCATCTTGCTTTGCCGCCAAGATTGGCGTAAGTGCATGAAATCTTTCACGTGTCGATGTTAAGGAAGTATGAGCCTGACCCGACCCACATACTCAATTCCGAGGAATTGGACGTGGATGACCATGTGTCATACGTTGAAAGCCCGGTTTAGATTGTTGATCGTAAAGAGCAAGGTCTGCGTACAAAGACCATTCCGTTGGTCAAAGTAGTTTGGCAACACCACAGTACTGAAGGAGCGACGTGGGAGACTGAAGAGTCGATGAGATAGTTGTACCCCCACCTTTTTGAACAAAGTGTAATGGTTTAAATTTCAAGGACGAAATTTTTATAAGAGGGGAAGAGTTGTGACATCCTGAAATTTAACTATGTTTTCGATAAAGTGAAATGGACATTTCGTCGACATGCTTATGGTCCTTTTTCTCTAAGCTGATCACTCACGAGTTAACTAACTTATTGGGTGAAACCATTAAGGGATGTATCTACGGTAAAAATCCATAAAAGCTACCTAATTAGTTAGATTGAGCTAAAATCACGTCCATGATCGATTCTAACCATGAAATTTAAATTGATTTCGGGAATCGAATATTCGAGCGTGTCACAATTCATTTTTAGGACCGACTCATCGTCTGTCAATTTATTGACAAGTCTGAAATTTGAAGAAAAAAATTATTGGAGGAAAAATCGAAGGCTAGAAGAAAATAGAAAGGGAAAGAGAAAAGAAATAAAATAAGAAAAATATTATTATTTTTTTTCTTTCTCTCTCTCTCTTCTCTCTCCTCTCCCCTCCCCCTCGTGCGATTTCCCCCCCTACCGACTCACCTTGCCCTCTCTCTCTCTCTCTCTCTCTCTCTCTCTCTCTCTTTGACTAGTCAACTAGTCAACTCTTATCTTCTCTCTCTCTCTCTCTCTCTCTCTCTCTCTCTCTCTCTCTTCTTCTTCTTCTTCTTCTTCTTCTTCTTCTTCTTCTTCTTCCTCTTCGTGCATTCGAGCGAGCGAACCGAAGTCGAAGAAGAACGAAGCGCAGCTTGCCCGCAGCAACCATCGTTGCCACCCGTCCCGCTACCCACACCGCACACTCGTGCGTCCACCACTGGCCACCGTGCGCCACCTGCCCTCTCCATCGCCCAGGCATCCTCCCCCGTGCGTCTCCAGCCCCTGTTCCGCCCCGTCTAGCCACCTCCGGCTGCCGCCCAACTCTGTCCGGCCACTGTTCAGACCGTCGGAGCTCCCCTCACCCTCCGCCGGCCTCCCCTCTCCACCCTAGCCGCCGGACTAGCCTCGGCCAGCCTTGATAAGCAAGTGGCCGAGTGGGTTTCCAGCCCCCTTCAAGCCCATTTTGGGCAGTTTTCGGGCCCCGAACCCAAGACCCGCTTTGAGGTTTATTGTTCCTTGCATTGCCCTTGTTAGATTGATCCGAACTGCGCGTGATTCCGGTGAGTAATCTCACTAATCCTAGCTTAGTTTGCTAATTATGCTTAGGGGTTGGTTATGTTTAATTAAATGCAATTAGGTGGTTAAATTAGAATAGATTAGTGATTATTAGTTAATTGTGCTGCAAATTAGACAAATTGAATGTGTATTTAGCAAGTAGACATGATCTACTATTTATTGAGGGTATTTTTCCTGACCCTAATCGGGCTTCAATTTGACAATTCGAGGCCTAAGTGGAATTTTTGGTATTTAAATATTATTTTTCGAAATTAAATTAATTAATTGTTTATTTTCCAAAAATTTAACTGGGATGGCTTGTGATCGGAATTTTACGCTGGTGATCGTGGTGAAGTCTGTTTACTTAATTGGGCTTTATTTTGAGATAAATTGAATTATAAATATTTATTAATTAATTTTTGAAATTAATTAATTAATTAATTATTTTCCGGAAATTAAGATTTAGATGGCCGACAACCAAAATCTCGTGTTGATCATCATGGCACAATCTGTTTATTTAATTGAGCTGCAATTTGTATGGAATTGATTTAATTATGAATTTTTAGGAGTTATTCATATTGAGTTGATTGTTAATTATTTGATTGAGAAATCGTTGGGTATTGGTTATCACCTAAAAGAAAATATGTGGGCTTGGTGAATTGGAATATCACTTGGAGAATGCACGTGAATTCAGTGGTTGAATATGTCACCTTGGTGAAGAGGTTGCCTAAGAGAAAGCACGTGGCTCGGAGACTCAATATGTCCTCCTGGAGAATGCACGTGGCTCGGTGACAAAGTTTGGCATCTAAAAGGGCATGTGGTTCGGTGAATTGATGCATCACTTTGGTGAGATAGCACCTAAAAGAAGGCACGTGGGCTCGGGCATCGTAAAAAGGACACGTGGCTCGGTAATTTGATGCGTCACCTTGGCGAATTAGTGCCTTAGAGAATGCACGTGGGTCCAGTATTCAAGGGCACGTGGCTCGGTGACTTGATGTACCACCTTGGCGAAGAGGTCGCCTTAGAGAATGCATGTGGGCCCAAGGTTCAAGGCACGTGACTCCGAGACTTGGGATGTCGTCTTGGAGAATGCACGTGGCCTAGCTTTTAGATACTCCTCAGTGGAGAATGATTTGTGTGTCATGTAATCGACTAGTTCGATATGTTTGGAGTAAATGGGTGCATATTGTGAATTGTACTAACTTGCAGGTGGGATCTGAGGCCAAGGTAAGTCCTCTGACTTGTGCGTGTTTAGGCAGCCTATAGTATAATTGTTTATTAATTGGGCCTTAGTGGGGTAGAACTCACCGAGACATAGTCTCATCCCAGTTTGGGGAAAACATTTCAGGACCCCGTTGAGGAGCTGAGGAGGAGGAGTCTAAGAAGGAGAACTCGGAGGTGAAACCTGAGGAGAAGGATTTTTGGAAGAAGAAGATAATCCCGAGAGGGATCTTGAGTACGACCTGGATGGACTGAGATTCTATCTTCTTTTGAGATCTCCATTTTAATGTGAATAGTTATGAAGTACTTTGGTTTGCATTTTGTATAAAAGTTTGGTTATAAGTTTCAATATGAAAAATATGGCCTTGATTTTCTATCCCATCGATTTGCTGTCTGGGGATTTATAACTGCTTTCCGAATGTGTTTAAAAAATGAAAGGGTGAGCGATATATAATCATGGGATATCGCATTATAAAATCGATCAAGAGAGAAGGATGTGTGCATGCCTGATGATTGGGGCATGACAAGGTCCCCTGAGGGGCTAAGAGGAAGAAGCACCACCGAGGAGGCTGCGGTGCTTGCTGAATTGGCCATGGCTCAAGGTAGCTAGGACAACATTAGTGTGATTGTGATCGAGCTGAAGAAACCAAACTCGAAGAGTCCTTAAAAGTTCTCCTGGCACCATGTAAACTAGTAAAATGTAAATAGGTGCCTTGCAATTAAGAACATTTCTTTATGGCCAGTGTTGGGCTAATCAATGTTCATCTTGTATATAATCTATTGTTTTGACTTCAAGTTGGTATTAAAATGCCAGATCCTTCATGTCATTGCTTTGAGGTGTTTATTGTTTATACCTCAAATGATGAACATTTATCCCAAGATTGACAATTACGACATCAACATTGTGTTGGAGACTCCTTGCTGAATCTCTACTTGTGACAAATACAATCTCTGTATTTGTCCATTAGGTAGAGTCCAATTGGGCTTACTACTTTGCGATGATATGCCAGACTTGTTCAATTGGTGAACTTGAGAATGTCGAGTTTGGGGTATAGGTGGTTCCCAACTAGAAAAGATTATGGAAATGGATGTGTAGACCCAACCTTACTTTCTGGTATACAGATCCCTTGAGTGCAGGAAATTCATGAACAAAGTCAACATGGGAAGAGCTCTCTCCAAATGAGCAAAAGTAAACTTTAATACATTAAATTCTTTAGAAACCGAATAGATACATTACAAACACAGAAATTGTTGCAAGGTTTTTCAACAACACAATCACAAAAAGGAAAAGTTCAAGAAACAAAAAGGACTCCGTGAACTATAAGGAAGCCTTTTCTTTTCTCACTTCTCAGCAAACCATGCTTTGTTGTGGCACATCTCAGACTCTCTTTGAATCAGCGAAGTAAAGGGAAAAGAGGATGAGAACTCGTTTTATAATGTCTCTTCACTCATTTCGTCCTCCAATCCTCGCCCTTATTCAGCTTGGAAGTAGGTTCCCACGTCATGAAGCGAAGACACAAAATTTTCGAAAAAAAAAAAAAAAGCAAGAACTTGGCAAGGCCATATCCAATGGGTATGGCTGTGCAATCCTTTACATCCCTAAAACCCAGAAAAACTGTGCGATTACTTCTGAAGCTGGAGTATCTTCCTATACCAGAGTGTAGCTTGAGATGGAGATGTCCGATTGAGGCGAAGTGTGGATGAGCACAAAACCAGAGGACTCAGATCACGACAACCTCCTCCTTCCCTACCATCACCATCGACCCCGCCATCCTCATCGACGTGTCCACCCCCTTCCCTCCAACCTCCTTGTCCATCTTTCCGCACGACGCCTCCATCACCTTCCTCCACTCGCTCTCTCTATCTCCGTTGTTGCACATGTCGGTCCACCCCTCCATCTCCTTCACCAGTAGCTTGTGCAGCCGGTCATGGCAAGCATTCGGTGAATCAACTCTGTTATACCTACAAAAAAAAAAAAATCACTGTTATGAGCGGCGAACGTAGCAAATTTGAAGACGAATTGAAGAGAGTTGAAACTTCTTTATCGCTTGGAGTCTACAACTTATAGCAAGAACATTCCTCGATGCCTTGCGTTGGGAAACCACACCGGAGCAAGGTGAAGAAGTAACACAACGACGCAGGCCAAAAAAGCAACGAGCTTTGGGGCAGAGAGCGAAGATGAGCGAGCGCCGGAGCAAGGCAGAGGAGCAACGTGCTTTGGGCCAAAGAGCAGAGATGACCCAGCCCTAGAGTAGGCCGAAGAAGCAACCCAACGTAAAGAGTGAATTCTCACCCAAAATTTTGAATTGAGAATGAAAGAAAGGAGGGAAGGGAAGATGTATGCGTAAGGGCATTTGTTCTTCAGAAAGGAGGAGAGAGAAAGCGCCATTAATGCATGCAGGCCTATTTTAAAAAAGAGGAGAGAGAAAAAAACAGCAACAGGTCTATCATGACAATAAATTTTTAAATAGAAAAGGGAAAATAACATATTTTGTGAAGAAAGGCCAATGGGGCCGCTCGTGCTCACGTGGAGTCACGCGTGAAAAATAATAAAATTAAAAAAAATTGCAAAAATTACAAAAATCCTTTTTTTTTTTTTAAATTCTAAAATTCTTTTTAATAAATTGGGAAAATTCAAAATTTCATTTTTTCATAAAAAATTGAAAAATTCAAAAATAATTTAAATTCCCTTGAAAAAGGTTAAAATTGATCTTTGAAGTAATTTTTTCCTTGAAAATATGAAGCCTTTCAATTTGGAATTATGCTCGAGGTTAAGTAAGCCCTTGGGTTGTAGTCTAGGGTTTTGATTGTCTTTAGGGACAAATGCCTTTGAATTCACAGCATTGACACATTGAGTTTGGCTTCCCTTTAGTCTAGTTAAGACTAGTATTTATATTTTCCTTAATGATATGCATTTAATGCTTTCCTTAATTGTCGATTATCATGTTGATAACTGTGCACATACATGATCATTTCACGTGTTAGTTGATAGGCCTAAAATCAATCTAGACTGCATGGCAAGAAATTTTTTTTTTAAAAAAAAAAACAAGATTAGGTACCGAAAAAGCACTAATTGGTTAATTAGTGTAATCAAGTCCTAATCCTAAATTCTTTGGTTTGTGTTGGAAGTGAGGTATACTCTCATACTCATTTGGTTTTTAGCCGACCACTTTAGGCTAATGGCAACTTAATTCTTTAGAAAATTTTCATACATTCAACTTGCCCAATGTCATGTAAGGTATGGGCTTGAGCGGACCCGTGCCTAATCATGAGCCATAGGCCCATCTTTTAGGCAATATTCCTAAATCTATTCCCTCCCTCGAAGGGTAAGGTGAGACAAATATATAATTGAGTCAAATGCATGCTTGATGGACAAACATTGAACCAAACAATTGCAAGCACCGGCCCAACGTCGCCTAAAATGGGGCAAAAGGAGGGGGACTTGCTATAGAGGTAAATAGGAGTGGTCGCAGCAATGGCCCTACCCAGCTCGATGGCAAGCATATGGAGGGTGAGCTCAATAGATCAAACTACATCCAATCACCTCACTCGCCTCTAAACTGGGATCCTTGGGAATTCGATGCAACTCAACATAAAATAAAAAGAAACACACGAGATCTACCGTAGAGAGAGGCGCACACCCACGAGGGTACAACGATCGAGTTCTAAGCACGCTAGCTATTGAGCCCTTCACTCAGGGCCTCACTCTTTGCTCTCACTCTCAATCTCACTATTGCTGTTTCTCTCCCTCACGATCCCTCCCCAACAAGTGAGCCCTTCCATCACCTTTTAAGCCATTTGATGCACGTGGCCTCTTGCAACACTAGCTATTGCTATTGGTCTACCCCTAACCACCAACTTTGGTGTGACGCTTGCCTTGTTTCCTCCACCACTATTTGGTAGCTTGTCCTCTGTCCTTCCTTCCCTATTTGTCATCGAGCCAATGGACAAAGTGGAGAGAAGGAGAAGAGAAGAGGGCCAGGCCGAGCTGAGGAAAAAGGAAAAGAAGAAGTAGGCTAGGCTAGCCGAGCCTAGCCCAATTGCTTATTCTTTTTTTTTTTAGATTAATTTTTTTTTTTAATTTTAATACTAATAATGCAAATGTTCCTAATGTTTATATGTGATGCATTTTAATGAAAATTATTTACTTTACTTTTTATTTTATTTTTTTAGATTAATTCTTAATTTTCTATACAATTAAATCCTAAATAAAAGTGACAAAATTTAGGTGCTAACAACAAGTGATGACCACATTTGACATCCCAAGTCAATACCTACATCTCCATTTATTAGGCAACACAGAACCAAGCACCTGTTGCAATTCCAATGCTATTTGGAACCGTGACATAGAATTGACAAGCGTAAATTTCATTTGCATTGAAGGCAGAAGCTACATAGGCCTCAAAAGCTTCAAAAAACCCAAGAACTCCAAAGAATGCTCTAGTGATGGTGAAAATTTCAGCTTCCCTTCCAATTCAACAGCCAGTTGCACTACAACTTCCCTCTACTGAGGCTTAATCGCCATTGAAGATTGTAAGAAACTCTCCAACAGGAAATTACAATTTCTTCAAATAACTACAATATCTAGTAACCTACAATTTCTTCTAATCACCCCAATATCTAATACCCATCACTATTCCCTGAATTTTGGGGGTAAAACCCTTCCATGGCATTAAACACCAACTTTGTGACATAAGTTGCTATTTGAATTATCTCTCGCACCTTAAGTACCCTCTGTTGAGCTCATGAAAATGTTGATATATGAACTACATTTTCTTTCCATCGAGAGCAATTGTGGATCAAGCATTTAGACATGAAGCTAGAACACTTGCATATAGGTATTTCCAATTTTGCGCCATCACCCCAAAATGGCTACTAGTCCTCTCTCTCAACTCCATTTTCCTGAAGCGCTTCTTACTTGACTTTTCAATTGAATCAAGCCATTGTCACCCACAATTCTAGCTTTATATATTGCTCATTACATTCTTTCCTTTCAATTTAAACTAGCTGAGAGTGTTCTCTAATTGACACATCAAGTTTATAAACTTGATTTTCTTTAAGTTGAAGATTTGCTAAGCATCCCTACTTCTCTTGTGAATGAAACCCACTTGCCCTATTTTAGATTCAAGCTCTTGTGAGCATTTTGTGATGGATTTTTGCATCAAATTGCATTGTTTCTTTTTGGACTCAAGGACCTTGACACATTCAAGAGTTGAGATTCAAATGTAAGCAAACTCTTGCTCTTTCAGAAAAAGTTGCTCCGCACACTGTGGAATATCAATTTGAATGGACTTTAGCTGTCTCTTGTTAAATGCAAGTTCAAGATTTCAGTATTTGTAGATTCTTTGACAGTTTTGAATTCACCACTTTTCAACTTAAGAGCTTTGACAACCTCTTCTAATTCTTTCTAGACCAAGATAAGATTTTCCTTCTTTTACTTAGTTTCCCCTTTGCAATGCTTTACCAACTTCATTGTATTTTCCATTTTACCTTCCTTGAATTTAAGCTCTTTAGAGAACTTTACAATAGATGTTTTAACAAACCCTAGTTCCCTATCTTTCAAAGCAAGTGTCGTCAAATGCTCATTATCAAGCTGTTCATTTTCTCAATCTCTCTTTTTTTTTTTTTTTGGATCTGAACTCCTATCCATGCTATTTGATCGATATATTGATGGAATGGAGTTGACTTTCGTTAGATTTAAGCTCCTTGGAGCAATCTTTGATGGATTTATGAATTCTCCCGAGTTTCTTTCACTTTGAAATCAACTTAACAGTCATTTATCTTATCTTTCCAGAGACTACAATTCTTTGGCTTTCATGCGAAATCTCCTCATCGCACCCTTTGATCATGCACTCCATAACCCTTGGTCTCTTCTCACTCTTCACACTCCTCCGAAATATGGTCAAGCAAACTATGCACCCCTCTAAATTCGCTCTCTTTTGATTTCAAGCCTTGACAAGAGAATGCTTGATCGAACCCAAGCATTTTCCTTGAATGGAGTGGGCGTTTGAAATTAAAAGAGAGAAATTAAATGGGTTGCATAATCTACTTAACCATAGTTTGGAGAAGCACAAAGAGTGAAAAGAGGCTGAGGGCTGTGGAGCATATGATCAAAGATTTCGATAAGGAAGTCTCCATGAAAGCAAAGACTCTCGAAGATATGATAAATGATATGATAAATGACTATCCATCGAACATTGCTCCGAGGAGGTTAAATCTAAAAATAGTCGACTCCATTGCATCAATATGATGATCGAAGAGCCCAAAAAAAAAATAATAATTCAAATCCCCCCCAAAAAAAAGGAGTTTGAGGAAATCAACTAGTTGATCAATGAGTGGTTGATGACACTTGCTTTGAAAGATAGGGAATTGGGGTCCATTGAAACATCTATTGCAAAGCTTTCCAAAAAGCTTAAATCCAAGGAAGGTGAATTAGAAAATATGATAAAGTAGGTGAAATAATGTAAAGATGAAACTGAGTTAAAAGAAACAAAATCTTGTATCGGACTAGGCAAAACTAGCAGAAGTTGCCAAAGCTCTTGAGTTGAAAAAATTGGAAATTCAATATTGTCCAAAAATCTATCAAAAATCAAAATCTTGAACTCACATCTGAAAAGAGACAGCTAGAGTTCATCCAAATTGATATCACACAACATAGAGAGCAATTTCATTCATACAAGTAAGAGTTTTCTTTCATTCAAACCTCAACTCTTGAATGCACCAAGACATTTGAGTCCAATGGAAAAAAAAAAAACATGATATGATGCAAAAATCAATCACAAAATGCTCACGAGGGAGCTTGAATCTAAAACAAGGCAGTTGGATTCCATTAAGAAGAGAAGCAGGGAATGCTTTGTAGATCTTAAACGTAAAGAAAGACAAATTTATAACCATGATGTGTCAAATTGGAGAACAACCTAAAATGAAAAAGAAAGATTGTAATGAGCATTGTATAGAGCTAAAATTGTGATGGTTTTGGCTTGATTCAATTGAAAAGTCAATTGAGATGTGCTTCGTAGACATAAATTTGAGAGAGATGACTAAATTGAAAATACTCACATATGGACTTGTGTCACAACCTACCTTTTCTACCTAAAGGGGAAAAGACATAAGTTTAGGGATATTGCCTAAAAGTGTAGGCCCCTGAACCTTGATTAGGCACAAATTCTCCCTAGCCCATACTTCACGTATCATTGGGGTATTCAATGTTAGACTTCAATTGATGAGGAGCCGTTACTAATCTACTGGGGTTAGTTAGAAACCAATTGAGGCATGTGAGTATACCCCATTTCCTATACAACTAGAGATCTATGATCGGATACTTAATTACACTAATTAATTAACAAGTGCTCTTTCAATACTTAATCTTATTAATTTCAAGAACTTTGTCAAGTAGTCTGTATTGATTTTAAACCTATCCACCAATATGTAAGGCGATAATGTGGTTGCCTAGTCATTAACTTAACAATCAACAATCAATGAAACATTAAACAAATTGGAAGGCATAGCAAGAATCTAACGTTAAGAAATAAGAATTAGTACAACTTCTAACTAAGCCAAAAAAAAAAAAAACCATGATCAACATATCAAAAGTGCACAATCACATAATAGTCGAAATGGGAATGTGCAAACGACGACCTAGCATTTGTTCATAAAAACACTCAAACCCTATTATAAAGTCTTAACAGCTTGTTTAATTTTAAACAATTTTTTTATCAAGGATTTTCACACATTTTAAGAGAAAGCAACTCAAAAAATAATTTTTAAGCTTTTCCCTAACTTTTAGAAAAAAAAATTCTGAAAATTTTTAATTTTTTTAAAATTTTCATATAAAAATATTATATATATTTAAATAGGAGTTTTTAAATCTAAAAATAGGAATTTGGGTTGGATCTCCGGAACTGGTCTGGGTTGGGACTGACCCGGGCGTCGATCTAGGTAACAAAGCCCCAGCTTGGTCCGACTTAAAATCAAGCCCTCACCGGACACGCTAGCCCATCTACTCTTCATTTCGGCAAGCCCAGCCTAAACTAAATGAAGCCCGAGCAACCCAAAACCCAATCAAGCCTAAAACTCTAAGGATGCATACAAGCCCCTTAAGAAAATTTGGCCGTAACTCACTAATGTTATAGGATGGCTACGCTCATTACGAGCTCTTATTTCATTGATTCCTCTAGCCGAATGGAGCACGAGCCGAAGCTCGCCGTACCAAAGCGTGAAAAACTATCCTCACGGTCAACCAATACGCCCATCCCCGACAACTTCTAATCATTGGACCACCATCCATCAAGGTCCATCGTTGACAAACACCACCGCCACATTAATAGCTATTGCTAACTATCCTTCCGAATGCCAACCACTCAACATTCAAGACTGTAATATTATAAGCACACACAAGAACTAGGCAAGAAACTCACTCAAGAGCATGAATTTCTAGAAACTAAGTATGGCATTCCTCACAAATAAATTTTTTAACGATTTTCCGAATTTTCTGATTTTTTTTTACTTTTCATGAATTTTTTTTAAGTTTTTTAATATTTTAATTTTAATATTTTAAAAAGTTATTATTATATTCGGAAAAAGGGTTTTGGATCGGGTAACCCGATCTAGTCTATTGACCCTACCCATCTACCTGGATTTCACCTGAGTCGGATTAAAACCAATTTTTTAATACTTTCTTATTATTTTTTAAAAATTTTCTGATTTTCTGATTTCTTTTCTTTTTCTTCTCTCTTTTGTCTTTTTCCTGTTTTGTTTTTTTCTGCCTATCTTCTTCAACCTCCAGTCATTCTTCCCCGAAGCCTTTTCTCCAGCAACCTACCTTTAGCGATGATTTTTTTTAAAAAAAAAAAAAAAAATCTTTTTTAACGGAACAAATACCTTTACCGACGAGATTATCACGGGAACTCGGATCACCGCCGAACTATCTTCACCCACCTGTCATCTATTCCGACCGACGGTGACCAACTCCGGCCGCCCACTCCATCTATTGCAAAACCATCCTACTGAACCCGCACTCTTAATAGAAGTAACTTCGGCAAAATAATCAAGCAAAAATATATTATAATGAAGTGAGATTGGCTAACTAGCATATGTCTTCGAACTGCCAACTTCGCTGGTGCGGGAGGGGTCCCTGGTGAAAGAGGAGTGTGCGTGGCCGACGTCAACGGTTGAAATATATAACATGATACCGACAAAAAACACAAAGAAAACGAGTATGTCAGACGTGAATCAACAAATAAGGACTCAAACATGGATCGACTTTGAGTTTAAAGAAATTGCTCTTCGGTGTTCTTTCAGGCATTTTGTCGAACAATGTTATGCGGTTCAAAAAGTGAAATCCGAACTAGATTTTTAAGGCGATTCTCGGCCTGAATATGCTACACATAGCTCTAGATTGCCATTATCTGTCACAAAAAGCTGAAGTTTCACTCATTTCAATCAAAAATTTACCATCGGATTTCAACACTTTACGCTTCAATGAAGAAGAGGAAAATAAGTCGTTCGGGGCATTACCTGGTTCGGGGATGAGACTGCAGCGGACATGGCAAACGCGAACGGCCTCCTTAGCTTTGTCTCTTGCTGGCGAGCCTTTCTGGATTCTCGATCTCAGAACGTCGAGTCCACTCGAAATCTTCTTCTTCTTCCTCTCGGTGGAGCACACGTCACGCTCACGCCAAGCCGCTGCGGCTCGCCTCTTCAATGGCCGTCTTCTCCAAAAAACCGACGACGTCCCTCCTCCTTCTATGAGCAACAATGACCGAACCTCTCTCTCCCCTTCTCACGCCAATGTCTTTCCTTGTATTTCCTTCAAGCTCTCCCTCTTCTGTGAAAGTTCCAGGCGGTGGAAGAATGTTCTGCTCTCACCAACTTTTCTGATCCTTTCGTTTATCTCCAGTTTCTCTCGGTAACAACCTCTCTATAAGTGAAAATCCTTCGTTCCACCTTCTCGTGCGAGCGAACGTCGCTCACCCTCCTCGCCTGCTCCCCCCAAATCTTTTATCATTTTCTTTACCTGCGCTTCTCACGTCACGCGCTTTGCTTTCCTTTCCTTGTTCTTTTTTTTTTTTTTTTTTTTTTTCATATTTTTTCTGGTCACCGTCAGCATCCTCCGGAGAAAAGGGCAGCGCACGAAGGAATGGGGGAAAAATATGGGGCGGGGCCTTTGCTTTCTACAGGAGCAGAGAAACCAAACGATGTTAGAGGAAAGAAGGGGCAGGCTGAAAATTCTACACGAGCGGAGATGCCAAACCTGTTGATATTTGCCCTCTGATAAAACTATCTGATCGCTGAAGTCCAAACCAGATTCATTTGTCGTTTTCCTCACCTGCAAAGGACCATAAGTTCACAATTCCACAAAGTAATCAGTTCATAACAAGGCAGTCACTCAATCAAAATCACATGTCCACACGACATAGTAGGCAATTCACGTAGATCACAATCCACACCTTAGTTCCAATAGTTTTTATGAGTTCAATCCCCAAGCTATCTCCTATAATTTGCCGGGCTTTTTGTACCAGCACATGCTTCGAATCTTTCCCCCTAGAAAATGATGATCATGTTTTGCAAAATTTTCAACATTAGGGGTGAGCTGAAAACAAAGTTTGAAAGATAAGAACTAAGTAGTGACAATGTTGATGTGGCACTTACTTGGTCCTCGTAATATTTATAGATCAAACCGACTTTAGATGGAAGCAACTTTAAGAATTCCAAAGCCAACACCTGAAATGGCATCAGAGGAGAAGTCAGTTTCCATGACCCCTCCAAATTTGTCAACAACCATATTCCATATAGGCTTTCACAAATGATCACACTAGTTGATAGAATAGACAAAGTCAAACACACATATATGGTCAATGCAAAAGAAGGAACAACAAAGAACAATTTGATTAACTCTCAAATAACGAAGGGCCCTAAAGCTAATAACATGCTCTGGCAACATGTAAGTGTTTATGTGGGTGCTCCAAACAATGTATCTTGTTGGAGATGACAAGTTGTCGATGCCCAAATTATACTGTCCTAAGCTGGGATAAGATTGGTCCGAGCCAAAATTGACAAGTTTCAGTTTCCTCCATATGACTTGGCAAAGCAACACATCCCTGAGGCTGTCATGATCCATTGGGGCAATCCTTAATACTACCCAGTATTACCAAGAGACTCTCTAAGACCATGATGATCACATACACAATTTGTTAACATGACTTCCGCCGGTAAGATCTCTGTGATTGACTAGCCAGTTGGGTTGGTTTGGCTATTCAGTTCTATTGAAAAGGAGTTAGCTGTCTGCGCGAGTCACCTTCTTCTAGGCTCTGCTGGACGACATGACATTCTCATTCAAATATAGGTCAAACAACATGATCATAGATTAAAAAGGAAATATAATTATGTGCTAAATTGACATATTTTTGTAATCGAACCTCTTTTCTAAGGGGTATATCTCGATCATATATTCAATTTACAGGGTAAGATTTAAGGCTGCCAGTCATAGATTATATATACTCCTTTCTACTAGATTTAACCGATCATACGTTAAAAAAGAAACAACACACTAAATCAAGTGATAAGCTATAGATTATCTATGCAATTAATAGAGTGAATCTAACTTTGCCAAAGTGTTACCGATAAATTATCCAATACCAATATCATCACATATAATGACGCAAGTCTAGAAACACCATGACAACATATGCATTGACATATCTTCTTGATCATTCCCACTTTTCAAACAGCATCTCTTAATTATTTATGCAATTCAGAGTGAAAAAGAAAAGAAAAGAAAAGAAATTTCGTACCTCTCTAGAAGATGAGATTCAGGAGCAAAATAAAGTCTACAACCATACAGGCTACTGTTCTGAGGTTTCTCCCTGCAGCCAAAGCCATCGGAGAAGATCTCGGAGACCCCTTCTCTCGAGGTTGCATGCCTTGCGTACCTCACGTTGACGTCGCTGCTGTTGCCTTTCTTCCGCACTGCCTGCAAGCAATCTTGAAACGCTTGGGCCCGTGCTTTGGCGGGGATGCTGGAGTGCTAGTTCTGGTGGATTGCCACCACGGTAACTTGCGCCTCAAGCACACCTAGCCACCGGATGAATTTCTCCTGGAGAAAGCGGTAGACCATGTCTTCTTGGCTGAGTATGGTCAACCCGCTGCTGATGAATGGCACCAGAGCTAAACTAGATTGATCGACGGAGACAACGCCCCAGCAATCGGAGTCAGACGAATCCGGATCCTGATCTTCCCTCGGATCGTTGAGATCTGGACGGTTGAGATCGATGGCAGGATGGTTGAATTCCTGCTCGACCGCATCAGGAGCGACGTTGTGTGCAGTCGGTGACCGGCGTTGATGCATGGAGTCGGACATCTTTGACCGAAGCTGGTACGTCCCAAAAAAGTGCATTAAAATAAAATAACGAATCGATTCAAAATAAATAAACGGTAGAACGAGTGAAGATCCAAAGGCTTTAGTCAATGAAGTGACAATTGCAGAAAAAGAGACTCGTTAGTCACCCAGACTAAACACCAACGAGAGATCGAATGAAGGAAAAAGGGTTTTGAAAACAAAGAGAGCGACAGAACACGAGAAAGTCGATAATCTAATGAAAACAAAGAGAGCAACAAAAGCATGCGTTTTTTTACGCTGGCTTCAAGAAACACCGAAATCAAAGCAAAGATGAAGGACACGTACATGATTTCTCCAGATACAGGAATCAGACAAGGACACGAAGCGAACGAGGAAAGCAGAGAAGCAGAGGTGGGCCTGCGTCTGAGCGAGACAAGCGTCGATGGAGTGAGTGGCTGCGAATGGCGGAGTTGAATGAGATTAGGGTTTTTGCTTGACGAAGATACAGAAGGGGATTTGAGTTGCAAGAGAAGGATTTTATAGAAGAGGCAAAGGAACCGCTCTTGGTTCCCATTTTCCCTGGATATAATTAAATAATTCAATATAAAATGTTCTATTTGAAGTAAATATTGGCATTTTGTCTTCAGGAATGATTGTTAATCATCAAGATACATGAATTTATCATTTTCAAAATAGAGTCCTCCTTTTGGGATGCATGATTAGGATGCTAAACGTGAAAATACGTTTTTAACGAAAACCCCTAAAAAGCGTCAGTTAACAAGATCCCGTTAATGATTGGTGTAAAATTTATCGATGAAACATAAAAGGTAAAGTATTTATGCAAAAGAACATGACAACGCAAGCGGGGAGGATAAATTGAACCTTTGAAGTTCGGATATCCCATCATAAACAGAGATTCTATTGGCAAGGAGTAGATTGATAATAAGCAATAAAGCAATAAAAAGTCGTTTATGGTTATATGTAGTTAGTGCATTGTAATGGAAAAATTTCCATATTAAGTACACCTTAAGCATGAGAAGGCGATGATTGTTCATTCTTGGAATTAATTGAACTCATGCGCGAAATTAATTGGACCTCTGGAAGTTTGAAGATCATCTAATAAATAAAATCTATTGGTAGGTGCCGAGTGATGCAAGGAACAAATGATAAAATATTATTAGATGTTATGGAAGTTAGTACACCAAAATTGAAAAAATTACAAATTAAGTACACCTTAATAAGATTATCCAAATGAATAAAATAGAAAAGTGCAAAATAGAGGCGGTGATGAGTAATGACCACAGTGATGAGATGTTTTGACCAGTGTGAAAAGATAAGCCTTGAAACTGTCCTTACCCAGAAAATTCGTCATTATCTTTATTTGCATTTTTTTTTCTATCTATTGGTAAGGTACAGGCCAAACAAAGAGGATAGGAAAGAGATTTTCGTGATATCTTTTTAATCACATGCCCAACGGAGAGGATAAGGAGAGAATTTCGTGATATCTTTTTTGAATTTTTTTATTTATTGGTTAAAATTATTAATTACAAACTAGATAAGGAAACGGATAGAGATTTTTTTTTTATTTGGTAAAATTTTTAGATATGCCCAACGGAAGATACGGATATCTTTTTTTGAATTTTTTTTATTTATTGGTTAAATTATTAATTACAAACTAGATTTTTTTTTTTGGTAAAATTTTTAATCACATGCCCAACGGAGAGGATAAGGAGAGAGATTTTCGTGATATTTTTTTGAATTTTTTTATTTATTGGTTAAATTATTAATTACAAACTAGATAGGGAGGATACGGATAGATTTTTTTTTTTATTTGGTAAAATTTTTAATCACATGCCCAACGGAGAGGATAAGGAGAGAGATTTTCGTGATATCTTTTTTGAAATTTTTTTATTTATTGGTTAAATTATTAATTACAAACTAGATAGGGAGGATACGGATAGAGATTTTCTTAACAACTTGTTCGGTATTTTTCTGTTTATTTGGCAAAATTATTAATTACAGACAAAAAGGTGAGAATAGATAAGACATTTTGGTGACACATTTTTTGGCTTTTTTAAATTTAATAGTAGAATTATTAATTACAGACCAAATGAAGAGGATAGGATAGAGATTTTGGTGATACCTTTTCTGGCATTTTTCAATCGCCTAATTTAATTTGTTTAAGGGGTAATGAAATTTGGGCTCATGGTGAGTACAAATGCAATTACATTGATTTAGCTGGAGTTTGTGAACGTAATTCAGTGGTCGGTGAAATTTGGACGGATGAGATAGAGACGAGATCAACAGTATTTTGTCTATTCTCTTATTTATTTATTTTTGCTCATATGATATTTTTGGTGTGCATTGAACATGTGCAATTGGCAGGCATGAATTCTTGCATGGGCTCATTCACGACACGTCAAAATTAAAGAAAGGCCAAGATTGCCCCTTAGGTTATAAATTACACAAAAGCTACCAGTGAAATTCTAATGAATACTTTAATCGATGCATCAAGTGCTTTAGATTTTTCTGGCTAAATCGCTTTAGAACTAGTTATTTGCTAATTACGTGTCAATATCTTTAGTATCATTGGCCTCCTTGGGTGTGCATGGACATCAACTAGTTAGCTATGGGGAGAGAACACACAATTTCTATATGACAAAATTAAAGTGGGAGAAGCGAAGTGGGTGGCTCGAGACAATCGACAAAAAAAATTCCTAAATCTATTATACGTATGTCAATTCAATTATAAAATTTTCAAGCGTGTTGATTTGGCCATAAAACTTTTAATGATTTATAAAAGCAGCCCATCTTGCTAATTTAAGCCATAAGCCGTTGACTCGTCAGTTTAGTTGGCGTTGGACATCCTCTACTATCTTACATGGCATGGCCGATATTAGTATAGATGATATTTACAATTTTGTTTTTTTTTTTACAATTTTTAATTTCTTTTTTTTTTTTGTTTTTATTTCCCTTCCCTAGTCATTGAGACTTATTGATGGCTAGCTGGGGTCACTAGCCCGAAGGTTGCCTCGCCCGAGCCAAGGTCTCGCTGAATCTAGCCAAAACAGGAAAAAATTCAGGATTTTTTTTTTAAATTATAAAAATTGTGTATGTCAGCATAAGTCATACTACATAGGACGGTTAATATCCACATTAACAATTTTCAACAATAATTGGTTAGAAAGATTACACTAGAAATTTTTTTAAAAAAAAAATTTAGAATTAAATCGGCTGTTGACAATAAGTTTATGACATTTTTGGTTATTTTCCTCGGTGGTTGAGAGAGAGAAAGATAAGTCAAGGAATAATCAGAAAATCGGCACATACAAAAGTGAAGTAAGATTGTTCGTCCTCCAATGTTATGATAATCTTCTAATAAAGAATTTCGTCACAAACAAATCGAGTTGTTTGCTAAATGAGAGTAACGAAAGTAATTTCATAAACAAATTTCTCAATAATAACCGGCCTATCATTTCTTCTTAATTTATGGGAACTATAAAATAAGGTGTAAATGAATGCACTAATCTGAAAATCGAGTTTCGTGCATTTTGGACTAGCAAGAGGATTTTTGCATGGATGTCTCCTGTTTCCAAATAGCTTGTGTAAATTACTTTGTCATTTTTACTCCGACTATATTCCGTTCATAAGTTCGTGCAATTACAATGATATTCGATATTCTCTTTTGATGCAATAATGAGAACAAATAATATATTGGTTCCTTGGGACTCATTTTATTTATCAATAATTTGACAAATATATCACATTTGTACTTTGATTTTGGATTTTCAGCAAAGCAATATTTATGGCAATTTTTTTTCCAAAGAAGTCAAAAAGATTTTAAAGAAATATTCCATAAAAAGGAAAGAAATTTGTTCTCTTCAAGAAAATCAAACTACTTAAAACGGAAGGACATTAATTACTGTTAATTTAATGCAGGTTAGATGCAACAGCTGGGTTGCAAGTTCATTATAGGCCCAAACCGGGAGAATGCGTCGATTAAAATATCCTTTCGCAAGAACTGGACTTCTTGATATGTCTCAAGCGATCCTCGCACTGAATAGTAGTCGCTATTTCCTATCGCCTCTTCTTTTGATAGAGGATCCAGTTCACAAGCCACTAACATCTATCACTGCCATGTCCCCAAGCAGGACCCTAGACCACATGTTTCTTTCTTTGTTTTTAATCCCATCTTCAACTGATAAAAATTTACCCTTTGAAGTCCTCAGAATCCTCCTCAATGTCTATCGTTTGATGGAGCAGTTGCATTGGCATATGGTGATGCTCGACCGAACAATAGAAGGAAGTAATTCATCATGACTGTAAGTTCAAGCATGCTAGGCTTAGAAGTAGCAAGGGTGAGGAATTTTACATGATGCAGTCGGTATCAAATTAACTACTCAAAACTTCAATGAGTTCCTCCACAACAGAGGCCCTTACCCCTTTTAGAGGCTTTCCCCCCACATGTTAATTTTATAGCACAAGGCATTTGCACAGGAGCTTTAGCCTCCCATGGGTCCCGAATTCATCCGCTGCCCTTTCGACACAATGATGAAGCTTCTGGACTTCATTTTTCGCAGCATCTGCTCAAAGATCCCCGTGAGAAGACTTCAAGCGAGACGGGAGGTGCCAAGACACACGACCACTTCCCAAGTTCCCAACGTAAGGCGCTCCCTCTCATCATTTTCTGTCCACCATGTTTGACTTTTGGTCTACAATAAAGCTGACACTATTTCTATCATCTGCCATCTTGTTTGATATTTCGATAATTTTGAAAACCCGAAAGCCATTTCTAATGACGGTTTTGTCAGGTTTGATTTGTTTTTAGTCAAATTGTAGTATCTAATACGATTTGTTGCTTTATTTATGCTCTCCTTTATTTATCTATGCAGAGAATCTCCAAATCACAATCAAAACATGTCAAAAAAAGAAGTAAATATGTCTAGAATAAGTAGCACCGAGTTTAGTATTTTGAGATGAAATTATCCTTAAAAAAAGCATTTCAATGCTTAAAGAAATTCATTCTTATTTTTCATCTTATGTAACAAATTTTCTAACTATCACATCTATCACCTGACATGGCATTCTTTTGTGTTATTACATTTCAATTTTAAACCTTTGATATCTATCACCCTATCACATTACTAATGATTGAGCCCCAAGGTTGGATGAACATATTGAACAACGCAGCCAAGTTAAGTCAGATAGAAATCCTCCCCAACTATCAATAAAATGGGGACTTTGGTTTGGGCTTCTTCCACATCTTTGATCCCTTTTCTTTTTTGTCAATTCAATAGATTGAAAACTAGGCTAAAACTTGACCAATTCCTACCAAGATATGACCAAAAATAAATATATAAACAATAAAATGCTAGAAGATAAAAGACCCTTTGGCATGAATCGAACCTCCAAGAAGCAGCATAAGTTTCCTTTTAAAGAAGGAAAACTTCTAGTGGTAGTTTTGCATCTATAAAGACAAAGCAAGACCTAATAATAAGAAAACAAAAATGATTTGACAAAACAAAGTGCATCATTCCACTTTCTACCCTATTGATAGGGTCGACTCTCAATTACAAACACGCTCACAGGACCTGTCTACCTCTATAACTAAGCTAACAGGAAATGTAATTATCTCTTATGTAATTGCACAGACCATAAAAATATTCCCCTAACATGTCAACAAAAGAAGTGTTGCGATACTCCATTGAAAACAAACAGTCATGTGACATAGGGACCAAGAGAAGACTGCAGTTTATAATTGTAATAAAGCACAAATGTTCAAATCATAGAAATTCCGAAATAGCCTCTTTCCAATCTAAGAGTCAGTAGCTGTGTCAACATCCAATCTGGATGGGCCTCCTCTTCGTACCATTTGCTCATGCTGCTGTGTACTATGAACTCATCAAAATGGAAACTTGTCTTATTCATGCGCCTCGCATCTTAATCTTATTCAAGTCCATCTATGGTCCTATGATCACTTGCTTCACGTCCAAAAATACCGTAGAATAGAATAAATTATTCATTGTCATCTCAACGCAACGGAAACAATCATCAATGTTATATAACGATGCAACCCAAGCTCTTTATACCTATGACTAAACATCAAGGCATAGAAGCGCTTTCGAATTACTGTCTTTAAAAAGGATCATAGTCCGAACTAACCTTGGAAACTTTTGGTGATTTCAATTAGCCACCTATCACCAATGATTTGCTTGAGTTTTTGTACCAATGGCTGCCTTGACATGTTTCTCTCCTGGAAAATGATGATCATGAAATAATTCAACATTAGGTAAGAAAAAAGAAAAACCCATTTAATTAACAAATTTTTTGAAGTGATATGCTAGTTTATGTGCTTGAATATTGAAATACTCTACGCAGTACCATTACGAACACGGCATGTCTGCAAGTACCCTCTTCCTCCAACACATACTCTCTAGGCACACGGGGAACAATGATATTTCAGAGACTTTGCCTTATGCCAAATTCAACACCTCGCATTTTTTTTTCTTTGTCCAAAAAATATTAACAAATTTTCATTTTGAAAACATCAACGGGAATGACCAGACGTAGTCTCTTTACTCACATGACTTCTATGCACTTATAATACGTCAAGCTTGTTATTGATCAGCGGTATATTTACAATTCTTTGGTAATATTGATGAAAGAGGTGTAATTAGATAATTTAAATTTTCACTTATTTAAGGAGGCAGGTTCTAGGAGAATGTCGCAATGCAAGTAAAATCGAAACAATTCGCATTCAAAGGGATAAATTGTTGTCAGACAATTTAATAGACAGACAATTTTCATATCCTTCTTTAAATTGGGAAAATGTTAGGCACGTGGTGGATTTTTATTGGGTGGAACTCAACAACACAATCCCAAAATCGCCCCTCCTATGCCGCGGAGTTTCGGCAGCGGATTAAGGGAGGCCTGTGCTCCCCAGTACCCTACCCAGTCCCACAACAGCAGCATCCCTACAACACGCGCCGTTTTAGCACCCGATGACGTCAGCGAAACCGTGTTTTTGGCGTCCCGCCCCCCGTCCGATGGAACAAAAGCTCACATAATTAGAACATCATCTATTATTTTCCCTGTACCACTAGTAATGCGACATTCGTTGATTCTACCGAAGGTGAAGTTTAGGATATGTTTTGCCAAGAGGTCGATTCATGTCAATAAACATTTAATGGATTCGATGACTATCCATAAGCATTCATTTAAGGCAAGTTTGATAATGCTTCAATTTCTCTATTTTCTTTTTTTCTTTCCAAATCAGAGATATAAAAAAATTCATTTTGTAATTTTTTTATTCTCGAAAATAGATTTAGAATAGAAAAATAAATAATTTTTTTATTCCCAAAAAAATAAAAACAAAATTAATTTCTCATCCCTTTACCTTGTGCATCACAAGACATCTTTCTCTCTCTCCTCTCTCCTCTCCCTATCCCGTGAAATTTCTCTATCTCACGAAAGTTCTCCTCCTTCTTCTGGCATCAACCGATCAACCATCTCCGGTGATGATGGAGTCACTGACACCTTTCCTCCTCCTTTGTTGCCGCAATGAGTCTTAAGAAACGGTAGGACATATATTGCAAATAAAATGACAAGACATCTCAATATGCCTGAGATTCCATAACTTTGTATTTTTGACTTTTGTAATGTTGTTTATTAGTACTTGGCATTTCTATTAATCGTATTAAGATCATCCAATTCCGTATCATTATATATTCTGATTCTATTTATTAGGTCATGCCACGTTCTAATAATTAGCCAATGACAGTATTTTCTTTAATTTAAAATGTATGAGTTTATGATTCAAATTCCACCTTCCTCTTTCAAGAACTTTATATAATCAACTATAATTGACATTTTATAAATTAAATGAAAATTTGGGAATAAAATTTTTTTGGGAATAGAAATTTTTAAGGTCGTACTAAGTGCATTTTTGTTCTTTTTTTGTTTCAGAAATAGAGATTTTGTATAGTTAGAAAATGCGTTTTCGTTTGTGGAACAGAAATAAAAAAAATTGTTTCTAAAAGAGAATAGAAACGTTCCACATTTTGGCCTTCTTGGTGAATTCTGAACTTGTGGTGATAGCCAAGGTTATATATAGAGATGAGCAAGTAAAGATATAAGATGGGTTCGTGAACATGAAGAAGATACCAAAGTTTCAGGCCCAGATTGCTTAGCTCAACTCATAACACAATCTGCAATAGTTCTCTACTCACAAGGAATGGAGTTCTTTCAATTTTAGGTGAACAATAGTTCATTTGTAGAGCACAAATGACAGTTTTGTATTATCATGGAACTTCGGGGGTAAACAATTACTTTCATGAATATACATCAACATTCTTCATCGGTGGTCGATGTAATATTGATATGAAAAGACTAATCACGCGATGCTTCTTGCTAACCTTCCTAGAACTCTTCCTCATGCAAGTCGCATGGATGTCCAGCCTTACTATTTTTTTCATTGATGGCACAAATTATTCTTCAGACAAGCACCAAAACTATGTTCATGTTCACTTGGATTTCTACTCCGCTCATTCAAACTCGTCCAAACTTGAACTTGCTTAGGAAAAAATGTACCAAGTCCCTCGTGTGATGTCGGGCTTGGGCAAGGTTTACTGGCCTCATGTTGGGTCCTACCCTGCCTCACCATTGAGTCTAAAAACTCCAACCTATGCTTGGCTCTTTCATTGATTTGGTCTAGTATAGTCTATCCAGAAAAAAATGGCTCTAGTTAAGACCTTGATAATTGATTCATACTGCTCTAATTTTGTTCATATGCAAGTATAAGCAATGATCATTTGTAGTTTGGGATGGAGATTGGCCCCTAAAGATATCTTTTATGTGCTTTTAGTGAAGTTGCACCAAACTGGACCAAGCTCCTGTAGATCAAAGAAAAAACATGCAACCGAAGCTTCAAAACTGACATCTCCTCATAAGCGTATGAAACTTTTCTTTGGACAGACAACAAATAAAGAGTAATGATTACTTAGATAGGACATGATTTCACCAATCTCATTCATAACTATATAAATTCACAGCAGCACATAAGACTAGTTACACCCATCAGGTAAAAAAAGAAAAAGAAATCATGATACCCAGCAAGAAAGCACCGGTCAAAACATGCACACGTGGAAATTTTGCGACTTTCACTTACAAGATGCCCCTAGTTCTTTACGGTGGTCACATGCTTCGACAGAATCTGCATGACGTCCTGAGAGATTCTTGTGGCCTCCGTCTTCACGTGTGCAATTTCGCTTCCATTTCTTGCTATAGTCGCTTGACATTAGTGCCAGAATCTCCAGTACTCTGCTAGATTGGCACACTGGAAATGGAGACAGACTTATTAATCGGTGCAGCCCAGCCTACTCCAAGCAATTATAAAGAGGAGACAATACAAGCTCCTATATTTAAAGATGATAGAATTCTGAAATTATTTCATCCTGCATTACTTTGGTTGTACTGTGCTTCAGCAAAGCTGCAGAGCTTGTGAAAATAAGACTTTATGATGAACATATGCTAATTTGAACAAGTGCAGGACATTAAGACTCCACAAGCATGAGTACACAAGCAGCAGTTCGCTGCTATTATTTGGTTTCGACAGACATTTCTTTATCCTAAATTTTCATGACCCAAGAAAGCAACTTGAAGTTCCCTAAGAGACAACAACACCAAGTGCTTAACAAGTTCTAGTAAACAGATTCCAAAAAGTCAACCTCGCTATTGTTCTCATCAGTATATATTCTTGCAATCCCATTTTTTATGAATGCATGTTTACAGAAGTACCGTAAATCCAGAGTCCTTGTTGCCACGGAGTAGTCATCAGATAGAACCATATGACTGCCATCATAAACTTATCTAGTACAAAGCCTTGCTGAATTTAAAGAAAGCAACCAATAACAATTGAGCTCCACTTTTAATTATACAGAGCTGCAAACCTTTGTCATTTTAAACTTCCAATTACATGCATTTCTCCTGCACAAATGGAAATACCAAATTAGGATACTAGATGGAATCAGAACAACTATTTTTCCCTATGTGTTTAACAAGTTGTTGGTAAGCGTAAATTAAGAACACAAGATAGATTCGAATCCTCACACTATGAAGTCGCAAAACTCCATATTTGGGCCACCCCTTGGGATTCCATATTTGGGCCACTACTTGGGATTTGCTCATGTGTCCCCTTGTCCAAGAAGTTAGTGGGGCATGTTATGGCCCAATGATTTACCTACCTAAAATAGGCTTCCTCTTCATAAAGAAAGGGATTAGATATGTCAATAATTAGTATTGTATCTTGTTAACCATAATATATCTTATCCTATCATCTCCTATAATGTCCAATCTCAAGATCTTAACAACCATACACAACCTTAGAGTACTAATTCTCTAGAAAGAACAACTAGCACAGAGATCATGCTGGTCAAAACAAAAGTAAATGCACTGGTAGAAGTCTGTGAAAGACAGTAGATCTAACAAGCAATGATAGTATGTGGACAAACTTCATTCCAGTAAACGAAATGAAATACTATGAAACTAAGAAACCAATAAGCACACAGTCGAATATCATTTTGTTGTCACCTATTGGTTTCCCTGGATGCTGAAGTTTTCACAAAAGGTACGTCAAAAGTAATAACTACAATTTACTTTGAATTAGCACTCACTGTTATTAATAGGATTTTGCTTCTTACTGCAGCAAACTCAGAACTTTAGTAAGCCATTTGAAAAATGAAGTTCAAAGGGTATATGAAGATTCTGGCAAGCACACAGTTTTGGGGTAGACTTAATGAGAATAGAGATTGAAAAGAACATTGTATCACTTATCAAGAGAATTTGAACTGAGCAAACTCTGTACCATACTAGTGGTGGCAAACAATGAATTGAAAATTGCCAACTCAGTAATGAAATCTTGGAAACTGTTGAGAAAAAAGTGCTAGTCACTATGATTGAAGAAGCAAATACAAATAGCAATATTATAAATTTAGGACACCGGAATGAAATAATTACAAGAGAGGCAAAGAATATAATAAAAGGGTCGAGAACAATCCAAGACATGTGAAAATTGATATAATGATTGGACAAATTGTCTCTCCATCCATGAATCTCTTTGATATTGTCTCGCTCAAAACCCAAATCTTTTTTATCATTAAAAAGAGTGGAAAGGGGCGATCAAAACTAGCAACTCCCTAGGATAGATTGTAGGAGCTCCGCAGCCATCACAGAATGAGCTTACTGCTCGTTTCGAGCAAGCTTGTCACCATCACCCTAGCATGGTGATAGTGGGAGTAGACTCAGGATTATCCTATGCCACGGCACTACCCAACCTATGTTATAGACAAACCAAGGCTAGGCGTGTGGACCAGGGGACTGGAACCAATGACCAGTAGCCCAGGCAAGGAAAATGTAATCGGTTGGCTAATTTCTAGCACAAAATCATCATTTAATTCCTGTAAATGTTTGCAAGCCACCATATACTGGAATTGCTCATTGATATTGCTAGAATCAAGAATAAAAGACTGGAAACATCTATGCAATTGCAATGGGATGCATCAACGTGAAAAAGGCCGGGAATTTTTGCGGACACATAACTGAAAAACCTCTAAAGCATTGAGCACCTCCTACGTGACTGAATACAATTACATATCCCCCCACCTTAGAAACCTTGAATAAGCTATAGCGAAGGAACCCAGTTCAGTTACCAACATTTTCTGATTAACATTATGCAAAGAGAATTAAAGAATTACTTTTCCAACTAAATAAGAGCAAACCCAATAGATAAATTTAACCCATAACATGGATACTTTGAATGTGAAACATGTGTTCAAGCATGAAATGACCCTGATTCAGAGTTTAACAAAGATCTAAGATTGGACGGTCGATCAACAAACAGACAACAGGAAATAATGGTGGGATTGGATACTCCGTCATGCCACCAAAGGCCTAGGTGATCTCGAGGATTCCAATGCCACTTGCCTTTTTGGGGGTCGGTCTGGCTACTGTCCTCGATCACAGTCAGCACTATGATGTAAAGGAAGAGGAAGGTGGCAATGAACTCAGCGATGAGCACTTGCCTAGCTCCACCAGGTCTATCAACAACGCCGGCAGCGGGTCGTGGTAGTCCTTGGCCGAGAATGAGCCATGCTCCGCCACTTCCTTCGTGTTGCTTGACGGCAAAACGAGATTTCTTTTTTTCTGATTGTTGATCCCGTGAAGCGTATTCTACTACAAATTGTACCCTCGAAAACGCCAATCAACCATCTTTTTGTTGCATTTCGGTTTCCCACACTGACCCTACTAAGAATCTACCAGATCGAATGTCCTCGAGACAGCTTTGCATCAGGAATCCACCTTCTTTTGCCTCAGCTCCTCATCTAATTTAGGATGAAAAGTAGTTGTATTACTGCTCCTTGCTCCAGAATAAAATATAGCATCCAAGTGCAGCTGTCTCTATGTCAGTCGATCTCACAACTGGGTTTCACAGTAGATCGTCCTAAAAAGCACAAAAAACCACCTTGAGGGGCACAAATAATAGAGATGAACTATCACCCAATTTTATAAAAATGAACAACAAGCAACTTGATAAAGCAGCGTCTACAATCACATCATCAACATGATTCCCCATATCAATTTTCAATCGTCACTGTTGTTCTTGTTCAACAATTGCTACACAGAAAAAAAATATAGTTGATTTTGAAATGGATTTTCTTCAATTGGAAATTCCTAATAAGAATAATACTAATTAGAATAAGTGACTAAGTTTAATCTCAATTGGGGAATACTTTGTTTGTTGTAATGCACTCTAAAAAAGAAAAGAGTTTCATTTGCTAAAATATTGATATAATTCCTCATCCTCAAATCCATTCATCCCAAGGGTTAGTGTCTCAACGAATAAATAACTGTAGGAGTAAAATATTCATATAATTCGAAAAAATCAAGCAGCAAGCCTCGGCTATAAAAAATAAGAAAAAAATACGTATTTTTGATATTTATCATATTACATAAATAGATTTGCAAATAAACGCGATAAGGTTACACTAATCCATAAATTGTTAACACTTCCATAAAAGCCAAACTAACCAATAAAGAACCTCATATTTTTCCCTCTGGCTTGAGTTGTCTTGCAATACCTCCTATAACTTGGCCCGTAGCAGTATCTTGACCAACTCCAGCTCCAATAGAAGTAAGCCCAATAGCTAACCTGGTAGCAATAACAGAAGCGGTAGAAATCAGTGCATTCGTGGTAAGTTTCTCACAAAAAGAAATGGTTAATGATGCAATCTTCCAATGAATTATGACTTAATTATTCCACCACTAAGATTCATTCAGATGAAGTAACTAACAACTCTGAATTAAAATAATGAAATAATATTATTGAATCATTTGAACTACTTTTATATTTCTTTCTTAGTTCTTATTGATGAGATTTTTGCGAGTCCATCTAACTTATGTTCTTCCATTTCTTTGTTCCAAACTATTGGTTGAATTCTTCATTCTTTTTCTCGGTTTCATCTTTTTAGTCTTCAATTCATAGTCACAGACAAAAGGGATAGAGTTTTATTGAAATCCTTATCAAAATTCATAATTCATAGTAGTGTAGAGCAGATTAAATCAGATCTAATTTTAGTTCATATATAAGTAGCAATATCTAATATCACATACACATGGGTTTCTTCCATATTGTAAACCAACAATTTGTATATTTGATTAAATCAGTTTTAGAATTATTTTCTGATTTTTGAAACAAGAACATCCAAGAGTTGGATTCTAGCCATTCCATTATATATACCCGATTTGTATCCATCCATATTGACTAACTCATTTTTCTGAATCGCATCAATCCTACTCTTCCTTTTATTTATCATTATTCTACACGTATACAATATACATGGACAGATTCATTAGATCAAATAACTGAACAACATAGGTAGAAATATTGGTATTTCATTAATGTAAAAGTAAAAGAAAAAGTTCATAGCATTTTTTATAGGAAAAAAGCCACGAAAAACCCTGAACTTTGCCCCGGAGTGACACATTTACCCAAAACTTTTTTTTGCAACGTAAAAAACCCCAAACATTTCAAACTCGTGACACATTTACCCCATAAGGGCATTTTTGTCTTTTTATTCTGTTTTTTCCTTTTTTTTTTCTTTTTTTCTTCTTCTTCCCTCCGCCGGCCATGGCGGAGGGAAGCCGCGTCCCCGGTGACCTCGCGGCGTCGGGGGGCGGGGACACCCTCGCCGACGCGGGCGAGGGCGGCCCCTCGCGGCGACGGGCGAGGGCGGGGACACCCTTGCCCGACGCAGCGAGGGCGGCCCTCGCCGGCGTCGGGCGAGTCCTGCCCTCGCCGGATCCGGGGCGAGGACACCTCGCCCGACGCAGCGAGGGCGGCCCTCGCCGGCGACGGCGAGGGCGGGGACACCCTCGCCGGACCGGGCGAGGACACCCTCGCCGACGCAGCGAGGGCACCTCGCCCGACGGGCGAGGGCCGTCCTCGCCCGACACGGTGAGGGCGGCCCCCGCCGCATCGGGCGGGCGTGGACACCTCGCCCGACGGGCGAGGGCGGCCCTAGCCCGAGGCCGGCGAGGGCCGCCCTAGCCCAAGGCCGGCGAGGGTGACCCTTGCCGACGCCGGCGAGGGCAGCCCTCGCCGGATGCCGGCTTCCCTTCGCCGGCCGGCCGGCGGAGGGAAGAGAGAAAAAAAAAAAATTAAAAAAAAATTAAAAAATTTTTAAAAATGAAAAGACCAAAATGCCCTTTAATTTTTGGGGTAAATGTGTCACATAACGAAAATTTAGGATTTTTTGTGTCACAAAAAAAAATTTGGGGTAAATGTGTCACGGTTGGTAAAGTTTGGGGTTTTTCACAATACAAAAAAAAGTTTGGGGTAAATGTGTCACTCCGGGCAAAGTTCGGGGTTTTTCATGGCTTTTTCCCTTTTTTATATTTCTATATATATTTATAATTATTTTTTTTTTATATATAATTTATATATACTTATTAATATTAATATTAATATTAATATTACTATTATTATTATTATTTTCCTTATTAAATAAAATAGTAATAGAAAATATTTATTGGGGATAAGTATTATATAAATTAAATGGGCCAAATAGGAATTTTAGGAAAAAAGATCTTTTAGATCTCTTTCTTTTTCTTTTTCTTTTTTATAATTCCCTACATCAAAATATCATAATCTTTTTTTCTATTCCTTAGATCGTACATACCTTATTTGTTTATTTTTATCTTGCCTAAGTAGATTGTCTCGAGTTACACGTACATTACCTTGAGCTAAACTAAAAAATGACTATTTTGAAAACAAGTTAATGGTGACCCTCCATCGATTCACGTATATAAGCTGTGGCTAAATTTGAAAAGAAATAAGAGCTTGAATACTTCTTACAGATAATCCAAGGAACATCATAAGTATTGGAACCATTAAATGTACTAAAAAAACAAGAACAACAATTATTAATTCATTGATTAATATATTTCCGAAAAATCGAAAACTAAGTGATAAAGGTTTTGTAAAATCTTCTAAGATGTTAATGGGTAAAGGATTGGAGTTGGTTGAATGTATTTATTGAAATAACTTAATCATTTTTTAGTAAGGCTTGTATAAAAATATGCTACTGACATGAGTAAAGCTAAAGCAACGATAATATTTATATCATTCGTGGGTGTGTCCCCATGAGATAACTCTATGATTTTCCATAGTATAAGAGCCTCCGACCAATTCGAAACAAAAATAAATGAAACATAGTTCTAATAAAAGGAACCCATGGACATATTCTTCTCCAATTTGAGTAACATCTCGAATGAATCCAATGACATATTTGAAGAAATTTTGATTGTCATTCGGAATGGTTTGTGGATTCAGAACATCTATGCTAGTTGAGTAAGTAATAAGGATGTGGCCATGGACTTGAAATCCTCCTATTTACCAATAGAAATGTTGGCCTACTTCCACACTTGATATATCGTATTACCCTTTTAGTGTGTTGGTGGAACATGATAAAACATTCATATTGCTCTATGATAGAAATAGAACTTTAAAGTTTTGATTCAACAATCTCTTTTTCAACTTGCTTAGTTGAATTCTATTTTGGATACGACTAATCACATAATATCTGCAGTAATTTGGATCTCTTTTATGCAATTCAAGAGTTGTAACTGATTCTAGAAATTTATGAAGTTCAAAATATAATTTATTTATCTTATTATTAATAAAGGATTTTGTATATAGCTAGAACCACCCTCACAAATTGCAAATACTAATTTGTTAAGAATTAATTTGATTGAATCTATGGTGTCATATTTTGGTGTAATTGAAATATCTACAAAATCCAAGTCACAATTTGATTCAATTAAACAAAATGTTGGAATTCCCAAAGTGATACAGTCTCGAAGAGCCATATATTCTTCTTGTTAATCAATGATAATAACAATAGTAGGTAACCATGTCATATATTTAATTCTGCCCACGTATGTTTGCAAGCGAGATAATTGTCTTTTCAACATAGCTGCATCTCTTTTCGAAAGATGATTGAGTCTCCCTGCTTTTTGTTCCATTCTCAAGTTCTCGAACTTATAAAGTCTCATTTTTGTAGTGGGCCAATTCCTTAACATACTATGGATCCACTTTTTATTAACATAATGACACTAAACCCTTATTGTAGCATATGCTATTGAATCAACTGCTTTATTCTTGGTACCAATAATAAAAACCGTTTCCCCTACTTGCTATATTAAAAACTACATCACAACCTTTTGATCAAAGATGAACAATTTTAGTAAGATTTGTGATAATGCCTTTATGCTTGGTAGAAATATGAGGTGCCATCCTAGGATTCCATTTTCTAATACCATGGCCAAAATGAACTCCTCCTTACATCATCTTTTCCAAATTGATATTTCGATATCTTTTGTCCTCCCCCCCCCGCCCCCCAACACTTCTATTTTTTTATTTTTTTTTTTTAAAAGCAACAAGGTTGCCCTAAACCAAATAATTATTTTGATGGAACCCTTTCTTCTACTAGGGATTGGCCGTTGATGTCGATACACGATCCAAATCCCTACCCTTTATTCGTCATTATCTTTATTTCGTTTACTACATAATATGACCACGAATAAAGAGTTTTATTAATTAAAATTAAAAAGTATGAATCTACTCTTAGGAATCATTAAATCCTCCAAATGATTATTTTGATGTATCATGAAACTTGTTGGAAATGGAAGAATCAAATAATTCTCTGCGGTGGAACAATATATCTTTTATTTCCCAATTCTACTTTTTGGTTTCCAAGAAATGTTTTTATGTTGCCTTGAACGGTGTACTAATCCCTTTGAATTCGGTATGAACAGGTTTCATCTCTCCTATAACTATGTTCTCTTTTTGGCATTTCAACCAATTGATACGGCTCCAGAGAGTTGCTTTGGCTAAAACTCGAGCAATTTCTTGAAAACTCACTTCATATGTTAAACTTTGGGTATTCCAAGATGCCTTTGTTATTCCAATAGGATGGCATAGTAACAGATCGATTCTTCTAAAGCACGCCTCATTCACGCCACTCACAACCAATTTCATTAGTTCTCGAGGTTAGAAAACATTAGACATTCCATCCTTTGAAATCAACACCTTTGATGTTGCTTGGCATACAATAATTTATATTTGCTCCTCCACATCACCATCCACCTTGGGGCCTTCTAATTCTTCAGGACTTTCTGCTAACATATCTGCTATGGCACGGCCCTTAATCAACTTTTGACCCAAGCTTTGTACATCAAATTCCAAGATTAAGATCTACCACTTGGCCAATTTCCCGACTAAGGCCGGCTTTTCCAAGATGTACTTGATAGGGTCATTTTCCAAGCTTTGTACGGACTGGCCATTTCCGTAAAATAATGAATCGTTATGTGCTCATTTCACTATTTTGGGTCTTAGAGAGTGGTGTTTGGAATCCCAAATAAATGATAGAGAGTGAAAAGAATTTGAAACCTGTCAAATTACTCTCCCATTTTCCTTTATAAAAAATTGTGGCGGCATCAGACCGTAAAAAAATTATAAGTACGACTTTGCTATGCTAGTCGGGCCCCTAGACAAATTCAGCTGATTACTTGACATTGAAGACAAACTAAAAGAGAAAATCCTTTTAAAGGTATTGAACTGCTCTTTTTAACATTTGAACAAAACAAAGAAGATTTCACCCGTTAAGGAGATTTAAGGAGAGGGTGAAGAATAAGGGAGAGAGCACCAACGTGAGATAACAACAAAACAAAAGAGAGAATTCATAGATTTCACCCGTTTAGGAGATTTAAGGAGAGGGTGAAGAATAAGGGAGAGAGCACCACCATGAGATAACAACAAAACAAAAGAGAGAATTCACATATGAACGTAGTAGAGAAATTTATCCAAAAAGTTCTAAAGCAACAAATTATCACATGAATGTTGTCATGTAAGAAGAAAAATGCAAGGAAAAGTATCAAAAAAAAAATTCCTAAAGCTTTGATAGTACTGTCAATTTAATCATAAACCTATCATTGGTGCCAATTTAGTCCATTTAGTCACAAACATTTTAATTTGGTGTCAATTCGGTCCTTTCAACTAATTTTGGTTAGATTTTGCTGATTGATGGGATGTCGGTCAATTGACATGACACGGCCTGGTGCGACGTAGATACATTTTAATAATATTTTAATATTTTTTAAATATTTTTATTATTTTATTTTTCTTTTGTCCTTCCCCTCTTCCTTTCTCTAGCCAAACCTCCTCGACCTTCTTGGCCACTAGCAACCCTCACGGCCCTTGGCGAGGCTCGAGCTCTTACTAGAGGCCCCGAGCGCTACTTGTATCGAGCAATGAGGTTCGACCTCACCAAATCTGGTGAGGCTAGGTTGAGGATTGCCAGGCCGCGAAAGTGGCCTCACGGGAGGCTTGCCCTCATTGGATATAGTGAGGGTCAAGCCTCATCCAACCTCCGGCGAGGCTAGCTCGAGGCCGCCCCTAGCCGGCCATGGCTGAGCAACCCTCATAGCCTCCAGTGAGGGCTTGAGCCTTGCTAGTGGCTGTGAGACTCAGTAGAGGCGAGCAAGGTCAAGGTCTGGTGATCGATTGGAGGAAGGAGGAGGAGAAAGAAAAAAGAAAAAGAAATAGGAAAGGAAAATGAAAAAAATAAAATAGAATAAAATAGAAAAACAAAAAATATTAAAATATTATTGAAAATTATCTACGTTAGCATTGATCATATCATGTCAGTCAACCAGTGCTTAGTCAGCAAAATCTAGCTAAAATTAGTCGGAAAGAATTGAATTGGGATCAAGCAAAAATATTTTTGACTAAATTAGCATGAATAAAAGGTCTATGATTAAATTGGCATAAATGTAAAGTGTTTAGGACTTTTTTGACACTTTTCCCAAAAAATGTACCATAGTATTCTCCAAAAACAAAATAACAAGAGTCTATAGGCACAATCCTAGATGATGGCAATGGTGGGAATGAGAATTTCTTTTTTTTTTTTTTACTAATAGTTGAGAAATTGGTATGAATACTAGCCATCCAATTTGATTATACAAACTAAGTAGCACCAACATTAACACCAACACGTGATATGCAACATGCGACACAACACGACACAATATGTCAATACGTCATTTAAAAAAAGAAGAAGAAGAAGGAATTATAATACTTTGAGACACGTTACATATTAAATGTATATTTTTATATAAATGATCATTTTTATGATTATTTTAATCAATTTAATTTGATTCAAATTCACAAATAAATAAATAATAATAAATGATCATAGAATGAATTTACACTAAAAACATTAATCCACTATTTGTTAATATCAATCATTATTTTAATTTGAAAAATTCAATTTCATTCCAATAATTCATAAAACTCGAAGAAAAAGAAAAGCAATCAATGTTATGGATTTGTGTGTCAGAGTGTATCGGAAGGGGAAAAAAAAAAAACAAACTTGGGAATGAATTGGAGTTAATCCTATGATACTAGAAATCACTGGCCAGTAGCTGGCTAGCGATGACTAGCGTCAATTGGACCGAAAAACCAATGCTAGATTGCAGCCCAGCAGTGGCATGAGCATCGATGAGGATTCCTCGGATTATTGGTGCTTCAGGTGAGGATGTCGGCAAGGGGAAGACATCGTGAAGAAGAGATGGCTTCACAAGGAAGAAGACCATGTGCAGGGAAGAGAAAAAGAAAAAAAAATGAAAAAAGAAAAGAAAATAGAAAACAAAACAAAACAAAAAAGAAAGTGAGAAAAAATAGAAAATAGACAATAGAAAGGAAAACAAAAGAAACAGAAAAAGAGTAATTAAAAAGAGAGGAAACAAAAAAATCCATGGGCTTAATAAAGAATGGGCTAGTTCAGGATTAGATATGGGTTAGCTGTCATGGGCTTGAAGGTCAGGAGTTGCGGGCTTAGCAAATGAAATAGAAGTTGGTTATATTTGGACTAGGCCCAGGGGCTAGTCCGAATTCCAAACCCAATCCGGACCATTAGGGTCTGGGTCGACTCATATCCATTGGGTCCGAGTCCATTTTCTAGAATTAAAAATATTAAAAATAATTAAAATTTTCCAAAATTAAAAAATTTAGAGAAAGTTTTTTTTTTTTGTCAGTCCTACTTTATTCCTACTCTACACTCACTCTCAGACTTTTGCCCTGCCTCTTGCAGGGCGTGGGAGTCGAAACCCACTCTTGAAACTTAAGCGTCCCCACCCCATCTCCTCTGAGAAAGTGGGGATTTGAACCCCTCACCTCCCGCTTCCATGTTGGAAGGGTGGCCATTGGGGCGAATCCCAGTGGTTAATTTAGAGAAAGTTTAGAAATTAGCTTTATGAGTAGTTATTTTCTTTTTTTCAAAAATGAGGAAAATCCTTAAAAAAATGAAATCCAATTGGATAAGTCTTTTAGGGCTTTATCAAAGGATTTTTGGATGCATTTTCTTTTTAGGGGCACTATTAGGTTGTTACTTGCACTTTTCAATTAGATAATACTTGATTACCCAATTTCAATATAATGATTGTTATTTTCTTAGATGGATTAGGATGGACCTTAAAATCTTGGGATAATACCCTAAAAAATCCCAAACTGGTACACTTGTGACAAATTTACCCTCAAACTATTTTTTTGACCACTAAAAACCCCAAATTGGTATACTTTTGACAAATTTATCCAAACTGGTACACTTGTGACAAATTTACCCTATGTTAGTTTTCGTTAAATTTTATTATCAAATTATTAAGTTAAATGACACGTGACAGTTAACTAATATACCAATTTAGGATTTTACGTTCCGTTTGTCATAGTTTACAATTTTTATGATTTTTTTGTGGTATTAATCCAATTTAGCATAGGGTATATTTGTCACAAATTTACCAGTTTAGGGTTTTTTTGCAGTCGAATAAATTAGTTTGGGACAAATTTGTCATAAATGTACCAGTTTAGGGTTTTTTATAATCAGTCGGGGTAAATTTGTCACAAGTTTACCAGTTTAGAGTTTTTCATGGTCAAAAAAATAGTTTGGGGTAAATTTGTCACAAGTGTACCAGTTTGGGGTTTTTCAAGGTATTAACCCTAAAATCTTCAAAAGGCAGCTATGACATTTTAGTTAATAAATGGTTGAGTTTAGATACCAACTCTAGTTAAATAGTTAAGGTAATCAAATCCCCAATTCTGAAATACCTTATTGTGCATGTATCAAGACAATAGTCCTGCGTCTTGATTAGGGTTCCTAGCTGACCTCAAACAGTGGCTAGTACGAGACACTTTTTAAACATATAGATTAGGAAAACGAATGTCACTTGAAGTATGGACTCAAGGATAGTCTGCGGTTTATAAGCAAGTACTTCTAAACCTATTCCCCTAAAGGCGGCCCCTTGATGCTATGTTGCGACAATAAGGTCGTGGTTGTTGTTTTTCATTTCCGTTATAGCTCTACTTGTTGTAAATTAAGTCGGACTACAATCAACCAAAAGGGAATTCTAATGATCAAAATTGCGCAATATGTGAAATGTAAAAACTATAGTAGATGAGAGAAAATAAGAACAATACACCAGAAATTTTTTACCTGGAAAACTCAAGATGGGAAAGACCACGAGACATTAATTAGGAACTCTCCACTATAATCAAAGGATTACTTCTCTCACAATAGATCCTCACAACTGCCACAAAAGACATTATCTCTTAAAAATTCTCAAGAATTCTCGTGTTACTCATGTACTAAAGACTCTTGTGATCTTTTTGGAATATTTTCTAGTGCTCTTTAAATCTCTATCCAATCATTCTATTTATAATGGCAGACCTCTACCCAAATTAGGATTCCTACCCAATTGGTAATCACCTCCCAATTAGAAGCTTTCCAGATTTATTGAATTCCTCTAATTTAGGTAGTCACCAGAATTATATCCTATTATTCTTCATAAATAGGACTACTTCTTATTTAGGTTTCTTCCTTTTCCACGTCATACCATAATAAGACTCCCTTCCTATTATGTAATCTTGATGAGCAATCTCTGGGATATTCCAAACAGACTTTCGAACATATTGTAATTATTGTTGATCAACAAGAAAAATATACAGCTCTTCAAAACTATATCACTTTGGGAATTCCAACAATTTGTTTAATCAATTCAAGTTGTGACTTGGATCTTGCAAATATTTTGATTACAGCAAATGATGATGCTCCTTGAGTAATAATGAGATAAATAAATTATATTTTGAACTTCATAAATTTCTAGAATCGGTTGCTACTCTTGAATCATATAAAAGAGATCCATATTACTGTAGATATCACGTGATTGGTTGTATCCAAAATAGAATTCAACTAAGCAAGTCGAAAAAGAGATTGTTAAATCAAAATAATTCCCTTGAAAGTTGTGTTTCTATCATAGGGCAATATGAATGCTTTATCATGTTCTAGCAACACACCAAAAGGGTAATATGATATATTAGGTGTGGAAGTAGGCCAACATTTCTATTGGCAAATAGGAGGATTTCAAGTCCATGGCCAAGTCCTTATTACATCTTGGGTTGCAATTGCTTTCTTATTAGGTTTAGCTAGCATAGATGTTTGGAATCCACAAACCATTCAAAATGATAGTTAGAATTTTTTTGAATATGTCATTGAATTCATTTGAGATGTTAGCAAGACTCAAAATGAAGGCGAATATGGTCCATTGTTACCTTTTATTGGAACCATGTTTCTATTTATTTTTGTTTCGAATTGATCAAGTCCTCTTACACCATAAAAAAATCATAGAGTTACCTCATGGGGCTTGTGACATCCCAAAATTTGGCCCACGATTTAGATATATGAAATGGTTGTTTCGTTGACGCGCTTATAGTTAATTTACTCGGAGCTGGCCACTCACGAGTTAACTAATCTATTAGGTGAGGCCGTTAAGGGATATAACCACGACAGACTAGAGAATTCAATCAGGAATCGACTGCTCAACTATAATAATCGGCAAGGGTCAATACGACACTGTTATAAATCGAATTGCAAACAAATCAACGGAATTGCATAGTTGAATTGCAGGTGATTTCGCATGATATTCGCATCAAACGACTATAACCTGATTTTCTATTGATATTATACTCGGGATACGTAATTGAAACCTCGCGATTTTCTAACAATCGAGGGTCGTCTACGATTTGGAGATGCACAAATGTGGATTGAAAATTATCAACCACGGGTCAAACGCGCTAAAATCCCTAAAAGCTACTCGATAAGTTAGGTCGTACTAAAGTTGCATTCGGTCGATTTTAACCACGATATTGAATTTGGTTTCGGGAATCAGACATCGACGTTTGAGCGTGTCATGATTCATTTATAGGATGCTATCTCATCTTTCGACAAATTTTCGTCGAGTCCGAAGTTTTGTGGAAAAACGATTTTTGGACAAGCAAGAAAATTAAAGGAAATTCGGATCAAAAGGAAAAAGGGGAAATTTGCTGCCCAAAAAGGAATTAATTGTGGAAATTTGAGGTAATTTGTGATTGGTTGGGCCAAAGACTTTTGGGGCATATTTAACGAGTGGTTAGATATTTAACTAGGTTTGTGATTGGTGGTTCAATTGACCTTGCTTTTCTTTTCTCTCTCTCTCTCTTTCTCTCTTTCTCATCGTCATTCACGCACGTTCACCTCCCTCTCTGCCACCAGCTTCATTTTCTTTTCACCTAGTTTTAGTTCTTCCTTCCTTTTCATCTTTGCCGCACCACATCTTCAGCAGCTTCTCATCTTCAAGTCTTCATCATCTCCAACCCCACTTCCCCTCACCTTAGAAGCTTCACCCACCTTCCATCTCACATGTCCTCAGCTTCACCATCGCCATACACCACATCACCTTAGCACCGCTCCTTACACCCACAAAACCATTATCCACCGCCACTCCACTTCACGCCAACTCCTGAGGTAACCCCACTAGTAACCCAACACACTAGTGGCTCCACAACACCACCTCATGTCCCCTTCACGCCACTCCAGCAACCATCACCAGATCACCCTTATATCATCCCACCATCGTCCATCTCCATCGTCCATTTCCCCTCAGCCCATCGAGCAGCTCCACACGCCTAGCACCAACACCGCCGTTGATTGAGCCTCGTCCGAGCCGTGGTTGCTAAGCCCTTGCTACCATCACTTGGCGTCGCTGTGAGCCCGCCGCCATCGTAATCTCGTGAGTTAACTCCCTAATCCTTGATTAGGCCATTAATTGCACTTAGGGGGTGTTTAGATTAGTGCTAATCATAGTTAGATTAGTAATAATGAGGATTAGTAGTTAATCCTAGGTTAGTGTAAACTAAGCATGGTTAGGTTAGTTAGCCTTGGTTAGGTTAGTTAACCTTGGTTAGTTTAGTTAACCATTGTTAGGTTAATTAATCATGGTTAGGTTAATTAATTATATTTAGGTTAATTAAGTTGGATTAGTTTAATTAATAGAGATTTATTTAACTAATCATAATTAGTGCAATTAGTGACGGATTAGCCATTTCGTAGAATTTTATGTTCTTTTTCTTGGATGGCTTATATGTGCTACGATGTGAAATTGATTGTTTGATGGTAGTTATTGATTTTTAGTATAAAACTCGATTTTATGGGCTTTTAAATAGAAAAAAAAATGTTAGGTGTTGGTTTTGGACGCCAATTTTTATGTACTATATAAAACCGTGGAGTTTTAAAATAAGAGCATATGAACTTTGACGGTTTGCTTTTGAATACGTGACCATGCACAATTATTTTACCGGGATTTTTAATAGGAAGAAAAATTGGCCAAGTTCATTATTTGAAAACAAGGCTTTTGAAGGCAAAGCATGGTCTTCTTGGCTAAATATGTGCTCGTATGGTCACTAAGTGGAAACCGTCTTGATGTGTTTTATGCGGGATGATGCCTGATTGAGTTCGGATGCCCTCGCGTTAATGGGATGCCGAGTCGTGGTGGAGGCCAAGCCGATGCTCATATATGGAATGCCGTCTAGGTAGGGTGTGCTAGATGTTGCCACGCTTGACGGGGCGGGACAATGCCTAGTTACATCGAATGATCGCCGACTTTTGAGTTGGCCGTGGCTGATGGGTCGTAATAATTGGAACACGCCTAAATGGTTGTGATACTTTGTGCCTAATTATGGGGCAAAATTATGTGGCACGGTATGGGATGTGTCATAACGGTTTTACCTTATAATCAATACCCATGTGAATGTTTGAAGATGAGAATTATGCGTTCCGGTTATTAATTACGCTTGTTGTATTTAAAATGGCATATGTGATGCTTTAATATGCAGGGACGTGCCGAGGCGAGGTGAGTTTTATATGGTGCGTGTTTAGGACCGCCTTCAAGGCGAATTTGCATCCTAATAAGAGTTTAGGCTGTTGACTCGCTGAGATTTATCTCACCTCGCCGTGGCTAACCCTTTTCAGGTCCTTAGGGTGTGTTTGGTTCAGCATTTTGAAAGCCCATTGGGAAAATGCAAAACAATTTAGCCTAAAGGACTTTAGGCAAATGCAAGTGCCGTTTGGTAAAAAAAACACATTTGAAAAGCTCTTTGGGTGATTAATATTAGTTTTTTAAATTTTATTTGTTTAAAATTGAAAAAAATAATGTATGCAACTTTTTAAATATAAATTTTGATGACAATACTAAAAAGATCGAATACATACATACATACATATATATATATATATATATATATATATATATATATATATATTTAAAGAAGACCAAACCCTTCATCGGAATTTTTAAATTTTTATTTGCTTAAAATTGAAAAAAAATTATGTATGTAACTTTTTACATATAAATTTTCACAATAATGCTAAAAAAAAATCAAATACATATATATAATTAAAAAAAAGACGAAATCCTTCATGGAAATTTTTTTAATTTTTATTTGTTTAAAATTGAAAAAAAAAATAATGTATGTAACTTTTTAAATATAAATTTGGAAATAATGCTAAAAAATCAAATACATATATATATAATTTAAAAAAAACCCTTCATCATAATTTTTAAATTTTTAATTGTTTAAAATTGAAAAAAATAACGTATGTGACTTTTTAAATATAAATTTTGAAAAAAAAATCAACTATATATCTATATATATATATATATATATATATATATATTAAAAAGACCAAATCCTTCGTTGAATTTTTTTAATTTTTATATTTTAAAATTTGAAAAAAATAATGTATGCGACTTTTTAAATATAAATTTGAAAATAATGCTAAGAAATCAAATACATATATATATATATATATATATATATATATATATATATATATATAATTTTTTAGAGACCAAACCCTTTGTCAAAATTTTTTAATTTTTATTTGTTTGAAATTGAAAAAAATAATGTATGAAACTTTCTAAATATAAATTTTGACAATAATGCTAAAACAATCAAATATATATGCTAAAAAATCAAATATATAAATAATTTTTTTAAAAAGAACACAAATTTATTTAATTTTTTAGCATTTATATATATTTGATTTTTTTAGCATCATTTTGGCACTTAAAAAAATAATAATGAGGGCAAAATCAGGAATTTGAAGAATGAGTGAGGTTAGTTTTGGAAGAAAAATTAAGTTTCAACATTTGGCCTAATGCTAAAAGCTCAAAGCTAGTCATTACTAGCATTGGGTTTTCAGCATTTCCAATGTTGACTTTCACTTTAAAGTTACTTCAAAATGGTTGCCAAATAGTTTAGCATTTCCCTAAGGGGTTTTGGAGGTTGAAAGCCTATTGGGAATGCTGAACTAAATGCACCCTTAGTGTGGAGATTCGTCTAGTCCAGTTCGGGGTTTCGTGGAACATGAAATCTCAGTCTACCTTCTTCCCTATCCCCGGGACCACCCGAACTTGTGATTTAGTGGTGACTACAATTTGAGTCAATGAGAGTCTCCTTAATGTGGTGCCACATTACTTCAAGGCGTGGTTCATTAACGAGCGCAACGGTGCTCGGGAAGGTCCCTTGTAGGGTTTTGATGGACCGCCTGTCGGAACGAAGGATGCAGAAGTAGGTCACCCCATGGACATTGATATCGCGAACGGTGTCTTGGAGGACCTAGAGCCCGAGTCAGAGAGGTCCGGGGTGTAGGTTGCCTAGGAGTATCTTTTTGAGACAGACTTGTGTATACGAACTCGTAGGGTTAACTTGGCATATGTATATAAAGCATAGTTTGGGAAAAATCACTAGCATGTTTTTACTATCCCTATGTTTACTTGTTGGCTGGGTGTTTATTTAATTCGCTTCCATATGTGCCTAATTGAAAAATAAAAAGAAAGGGTCGGCGATGCGTCAAAATGTATTTATGTATAGATGAGAACTTATATATCTGGAGGGAAGTAGTGCATTGATAAAATGGATTCATCTGTTATAATTCAGAAATTTAAATAGGTTATTTCTCTTGCAATAAACTCTTCTCACTATAAGGATTGAGGCCCTTGTCATGTCGCTTTGTGGTTCAATCATTCGACATAAAAAAAGTAGTAATGAGTTATTTAAAATAATTTTATGAAATTAAATTTTCTAAACGTGCAGTAAACAAACTTAAAGCTGGTTCAATCATTAATTTTGGGTTAGCATGAATGAAACTAATTCTCCAAGAGTGAATAAAGCATGACTATTCCGCTGTACAGTCAAAGCAATAATGGCTTGAGAATTTCCAATCTCCAAGTGATTAAAGTTTATCTCGCATTAGATAACAACCTGTTCCCATATGCAACGTTTATAAGGATCCATTGTACGTAGTCGACAGAAATAATTGACGGACGAACACAAAGCATTTAGGTACAAGGAAACGAAGAACAATTCATAATTGGTTTTTCAACTAACGGACCAATTGAAATCTGGAGTGAAATCCGGAGATGAAAATCAATCTTCTGGGTCTCCACGCATGTCCTTTTGGTTAGGTTGAGTAATAATTGGTTTTTCAACTGACGGACCCCTTGAAATCTGGTGGTGAAAATCAATCTTCCGAGTCTCCACGTCTGTCCTTTTGGTCTGGCTGCGGAACTACGTCTATAGGTGTTCTTGAAATTTCAGCACGGATCACCACGTAACGGATGCATAATGTTAAAAAATATCTCGAGGAGTCCGTGAACGAAATTTAACTTAAAATGAATTCTAGTAAAGCATGAAGTTGATTTTTTAGATGCGCAACCAGCTAGTGCAGGATTTTAATTTTGGTAACTTGTGGACATGAAATATTCCCCGGAGAAGTGGGAATCGGCTAAGGAAAATTAAAGGGGAAAAAAAAAAAAAAAAGCTCCTAGTTTAGACTTTGCTTCCTCACTTGGCGTGGACTTCTCACATATTCCAATCTCGGACGTTTTTCCCAAAAGCAGTAGTATATATAGTCAGATCATGGGATTTATAAAAAAAGTGGCCGATGAAGCGCCGTACGAGTGCTTGATAGTGGGTTTTCTCCGTGGATTTTGTTCATGTAATCACACCAACATTTATGTGTTGAAGCCGATTGATAAGATTTGTTAATTCTTCTATGAGATCAAGGGATTATTTTGTGAGAAATTATGAGACTAAAAATCATTGAAGTTATTAGGTGTAATTGAGAGTCGGAAAACACAAAGTACTTAAGTGACTCGAATGTGGTTATAATTTCCATTACAACGCTTGATTTGCAATGATATTTGTTACTATTCTCTCCACAAACGTAGGTCACATTGACCGAAACACATAAATTTGGAGTTCAATTTATTTTATTATTCTGTCTATTGTATTGTTCAATTGCTTGTTTCCACAACAATTGATATCAAAGCCAGGCATGGTAGAGTTAAAGTAAATTGATGGCTACTATTGACATTTGATTTTTAACTAATGCGTCATATAAAATTAAGATTTCTAATTGCTGTTGTGACCAAATTTTAGATGAACTACCTAAAGTTTGGCTAATGGATTACTAAGGCTAAACTTTGCTCAAGCTCTCCTAAGCCCATACCAATTCGCAACTTAGGTTCAAGTTCTTAACATGCAAATGATTTTCAATCAGGAGTCACCATTAATCTATTTTCGGTGGGTCGATTAGGGCGCGCATGACAACCATTTCTCCGTAAACTATTTGCGGAACGTAAATGATTTTTCTATTTCTATTTCTAGAAGAGTTTCTAAGCAAAAATAACCGTTTGATAACGACACAAAATTTCTACTCTAAAAATAGAAATTCGTTTGATAAGGACACAAAATTTATTCCTTCTAGACAGCGGTGGCGACAACCGACGACCTTTAATATAAAAAATAAAAATAAAAATTATTTAGTAACAAAAAAATGAATAAAATAAAATAAAATAAAATAAATCATAAAAAAATAAAATAAAAATATCATTTTATTTTAAAATTAAAATATAAAAATAAATTTATTTTATTTATTCTATTTTATTTTATTTTACGAATAAATTTATTTTAAAATGAATAAAAATAAAAAAATAAAAATAATTTTATTTGGCAAAACACTCAAGGCAAATAAAAATAATTTATTTTTATTTATCATAAATAAATTATTTTAAATAAATATAATAAATTTATTAATTTTATTTATTCTATTTTATTTTATTTTATGAATAAATTTATTTTAAAATGAATAAAAATAAATAATAAAAATAATTTTATTTGGCAAAACACTCAAGGCAAATAAAAAATAATTTTACTTTTAATAAAAATATTTATTTATTTATCATAAATAAATTTAATAAATTTATTTTTAGTAAAAAATAAAATGATAAATAAAAATAATTTATTTATTTTAATAAATTTATTTTTATTTTTAAATGAATATATTTATTTTTATTTTGGGCAGAGAAGAGGCGTACGAGGGAGAAAAGAGTGAAATTAGGGTTGGGAGAAATCGAAGTAGAAAATTTCTATTTCGATTTCTCCTCCATTTCTATTTCGGAATGAAATCTATTTCGTAAATAGAAAATTTGATAAGCGTTATCAAACAAGTTTATTCAGTAAATTGGTGCAGAACAAAAAATCATTTCCGGAACAGAAATAATTTTTATCATGCACCCCTTAGAAACCCAAGTAAAGTAATGGGAGATTTACTTTACTCCTACGAATCAGAGATTGTGAGTTCGAGAACTTGATTATGCTAGATTTTTCTAACGCCATTTTGGTACCTTTCCTTTTTATTTTGAAAAAAATATTTTGTAGACAGTTTGAATTGATTTTAATTTATCTCCCTAACATGTGAGGTTATCATGCGGGTGCGCAAACCACCAATTTAACACCCAAACAGAATTCACATCGATAGTCTTAGATGTGATTTTAATTAACACGCAATTACTTTTTTTTTTTCACTTATTTAATGAGAATCATGCTTTATGCAATGCATGCTACTAATCTAATATGAAATGATATGACATAATAATATGACCTAAACTATATGACGTGATCAAAGTGATTTTTTTTGCATTTCCTTAATGAGCATGCAATCTATCATAGAAAATAAAATTAATTCTAAGACAATTCTTTTTGGTATTTTTCATGAAATTCAAAATTAAAATTGTCCAATAATTAAATGTGCAATCTAAATTAACCAAATGACCTAATTCTAATGATGAACAATTTCTAATTAAATGGACCTAACAAAAAATCACTAAATGATGTGCATTTCATGAACCTAATTCTATATGGCATGCGCATGGTATTTTTGCATTTTTTTTAAATTGGTGATTAAAAATTACTAATAATAAAAATCTAACTAAAGTGAGATATTATCTATTTTAAGTTAGGAAATAGACTAATCTGAATCCTATTTTAACTTAGAAATTTATCTCAACATGTAATTTAATTCAAAAATATTATCTAACCTAGATACCATCTAAACGTGTACTCTAATATAATTGAAAAGAATCTAACTACTCTATCATGCAATTCTATCGAGGAAATCAATTCTAATCTACAAGATATGCAAATGCAATCTTTTTTGTATTTTTGGGATAAATAAATCAATTAAAAGATAAGCACCAAATCATTCACAGTCATCAAAGACATTATTCATTGTTCGAATTAAAAATCAATATCTAATCAATTTGAATATTTCGCTAATAAAATCAATAAATTGATCTTAAGCCTTAAATATCAAAATATCAATTTTATTCCCATGTGATTAATTATTCCATCTAAAGCCTTATAGATGGAATAAAAAATTGACGTGCGGTTGCAGATTAGGCAATAAATCCTAATTGGGAATGCGCTTATCATTCAAATATGTACGTAAGATACTGAAAAGCATGTTTTAGGCAACAAAATATCTAAATCAAATTTAGATATGATAATTACCTAATTCCGTAAATGATATTACCAAATTTGGACCGAGTGGAATCCGCTCAATGGGTGACCAGCGGTGTGTGGTGGTGCTTGGCCTCGGTTGATGGTGTGGTGAGGATTGGGTCTTTACGACTCATGGATGGACAGGATGGTTCGGCATCGATGCCTCGCTGGAAAATCTATTTGAATATTGAGTTTGCAAACTTGGATTGACAGACGGTTCGGCTTGGACAGATGGTCAGCAGTGGACTGAGTGTGGTCAATGTTGGTTGGTTGCTCGCGATGGGGTTCCTCGGTGGCTGCTTGCGGTCTTGGAGTAGCAAAGCAGGAGACGTTGGTGATTTGTAGCTTCGTTGCTGGGCTGTCGGCGCACAAACTAGCCTGCAAAGTAGAGTGAAAAACAGAGCAGCGAGCAATCTCAATGCCGCGGCTGGGCTTGACGGTTGGTGGTCGACAATGGATCGATCAAGAATCGTCGATGGAGCAGGGTTCTCTGTGAAGAGTGCCGAGCTCCAGGCACAAATGAGTTGTGCTAAGATGCATGGCGGTGGACTAAGCAGCGATTGAACGGCAGCGCAAGAAAACTGGAATTACTGTTGGGCGCTCGAAAATTTGCCGGGAAACCTATAGAAAATATCAAGAGTGCGCCCATTTCGACATAGAGCTTGGTTGGCCGCTGCTTGATTGCGAAACGTTGACTAGGAGACCACATAGATATGCTGGTGGAATTGCTTGACAGCTGGACTTCTTGATGATTGCCAAGGGACTCTGCTGGATCATCGAAATGGAAGAGCACCGCCGGAAAGCAACCGAGAACTAGAGCAAAGTTCTGCTTCTCTTGGGATTTTGAGCGCTTGTGTGAATATCTTCTCGTCCTTTGACTATTCTCTCTCGTGGCCGTATGTCGTGAATGTGCTCTCTCCTGTGGCCGTGTGTTTCAATTGTGTGGCCCTCCTCCTTGCTTGTCTGTAGATGGTCCTTTTATAGGTAAGATTGACCCAGGTTTTCGAGGTAAGAGAATAAATCTGCATATTATATTTTAGAACCATGATATTATGTAGCCAAAAATTTTCCGATTCCTTTCCATCCATGTTCCTCGATCTTTTTACCTGCATCTTCGCAGAATCCACCGAATTCTTTCTTTTATTTGCTTTAATTGTCCACGTTGTGTCCATGAAACAAATTTCTTTGAGACAAACCAAGTATACCACCATAGATATGCGTGAAGAGAATATATGGTCAATATCTCCAAATTTTACTTCATTTCTCTTCCGTATCTTCCTCAAATATTGGCAAGCTTTTGAATATTGCCCAAGCAATTTTTTTCGCAATTTCAAACATCCATAGCCAAATTTCGCAACAGGCCCTTGAAAATCAAACATGTTCAGCTAATTCTAATGCAATGCAATTTTTGCGTTATTAAATAATAATGCTCCTAAAACTATATGTTATGCAATTTCATTTAATATTTTTGTTTAGGTGTTTAAAATTAATCCCTAATTTTTAATGCGATAAATGAATGATCGGATCGTCAAAATTTAGGTGTCAATAGCTACCCCTCTTTGAAGGTGAGTTTGTAGAGGTTGCCTTCAAAGACAAATTGAGATCTAAATTTTGACTATGCACATGTAATGAATGATTTTGATTTTGATTTTGATTTTTTTTGTTAGAAAATAAATCCCATTTTGGAATGCAATTTGTATGATGCATGGAAATGCTAATGCAAATGGTAAAGGAACCTACCTGAAATAACTTACATTTAAGGAATGTAGAGTAATTTAAGATAGCTGGTGTTACATGTTCAGGACTCGTACCTTTCTACGGTCGCCTAGAATAGTAACGAAACTTTATAATAAGACTACTTTTCTAGGATCCGTACCTTTCTACGATCGCCCAGTATGGTAGTATTTGATTGTCTAGGACCCAAATTTTTCTTCGATCGCCTTGACAGAAAAAAATAGTTTTTCCAAGACCAGTAACTTTCTACAGTCGCCTAAATGGGAAAACACTTTCCAAATTCCGTACTTTTCTACGGTCGCCTAAATGGGGAAATTACATTTTCAGGACCTGTACCTTTCTACAGTCACCTATTAAAGCAACAAATATTGTCTAGGACCCATACCTTTCTACGGTCGCCTAAAAGGGGATTCACTTTTCAAGACTTGTATCTTTTTACGGTTGCTTGAACAGGAAATAGCTTTTTTAGGACCTGTACCTTTCTACAGTCACCTAGCATGAGGTTTTGCTTAACTAGGACTCGAACCTTTCTACGGTTGCCTAGCATTGCAACATAGATCATTTGACCAAGACTCGAACCTTTCTACGGTTGCCTTAATCAGATTGAATATGGAGAAAAATCTTTGGGGGACAGCTCAACCAAGTTGAGTGTTGGTGCACTTGAGAGAGAACACCTCTTAAGCACGTTGATTTGATAGGGGGACTCTGGGCTATAGAAGCACGCCAGGCTAGGAACTCTAGGTTACGAGAGCATGCCATGTCAATTGAAAGAGACTATGGGCTACGAAAGTATGCTAGGTCAATATAAAGGACACAGGCTACGGAAGTACGCCAGGTTAGTGAAAAAGGCTTTGGGCTATGAAAGCACGCCGATCGATGAAAGGGACACCAGGCTACGGAAGCACGCCAAGTCAGTGAAAGGATTCTGGGCTACGGAAGCACGCCAAGTTAGTGAAAATGGCTTAATGCTCCTAAAACTATATGTTATGCAATTTCATTTAATATTTTTGTTTAGGGGTTAAAAATTAATCCCTAATTTTTAATGCGATAAATGAATGATCGGATCATCAAAATTTAGGTGTCAACAATTGCGATAGAGCTTGTTTCTCAACTAAAAAGAGTCATTTAATACTTTTTCTAGCATTAGCACTATATTTTCTTTTCATTTTCACTTTTACCTTAAAAAAAGTCAAAACATTGACTTTTACTTTTACATTTCGATCACTTTACCTTTTTTTTTGGCTCGTAAAAATGATGTCTAGTGTGGATAAACCACAACTTACCTGGTGGAGAATGTTCAAATCAAGGCCATTAAGATATTGAGAATAGACAAAAGAATTAAGCCTATGCCTTTTGACTTACAAACAAAACTAAGAGGGCTCGGTTTGTAACTACAACATTGTATTTTGTATTCTTATCTTTTTATATTCACCTCATTGAAGAAAAAAATATTGGGGCTAACAATATAACTTAAAGGGAGGCAAATAGATTGTTTGAATAACTCAAACAATTAATTAATAGGTAAGCGTGAATTTGAAAATAATCGAACTTATCATGTTACGGGATACTCTTTTTTTTTTTTTCTTTTTTCGTTTCTTTTTTTCTTCTTTGGGCTTGTAAAAATGATGTCCAGTGTGGATGGACCACAGTTTACTTGGTGGAGAATGTTCGAACTAGGGCCACAAATTTTGCCCACTGTATGAGCCATCATGCTCGCTCCCCAAGACGTTTGAAAAGGAGAGAGCAAAAGAGGGGGTCACTCTTGAGCAAAGGGGATGCACACAGAGAAGAGAGGAGAGAGCTCTGGAGCTAAGAGGAACAATGAATGAACCTCAATTGTTGATCATCACGAGCTTTAACTCCACCATTAGTCAAGGATTTCAACTTTCCTCAGCCTTGGTTGTTCCATCGTCCCTCCATTAGAGCTGTGGGTTTTCGTTCTCAAGCGAAGTAAGCCCCTCTCTCTCACTGGCTGTCGCTGGAGGATGTTAGAGGGATTTGCAAAGGAGGGAGAGAAAGAGGTGAGCGCGATTTTATCAAGAAAAGGGCGTGAGTTCTTCTCCTTCTCATCAAAGTCCCGTCTGATGCCCTCTAGAGATCTCCATTAGTCGCCTCCAACCTGCAACCGGTCATGCCCTCATGTGACACAATCGAGGGCTATTGATTATTAGATCCATTTAATTAACCCATAGTTCAATTACGAGGGCTATTGATTATTAGATCCATTTAATTAACCCATAGTTCAATTATGAGGTGGCTGAAGCTAATTGAATTGCATAAGCAGTACAGCATAGGTGATGTGGGTGGCAAGATCAGAAACTCCTCATTGTCATGGAGTGAAGAGTAGCTTCGTTGTTAACGTAGCTAGACTAGAGCAGCAACATCATCAAGGTTGACGATAGCGAGCTCGACACAATAGGCCTTGCAGCTCGTCAACAAGTTGTCGCGGATGATGAGAGCATGACGGCAGTGACGGCATGGGTCTTGGCCAAGCTTGGCCAAGAGAATTGTCGTTCTCTCCTCTTCTCACTTATATCTCTTCATCTGGCCTTGTATTGAATTGCGTGACCTCCCCCCTTCCTTTGTCTGTAGTGAGATGGCTTTTATAGGTAAGAGGACTAGGGCTCTCAAAGAAAGAGTGTAGACTTTCTTTCCTATTGTGAGCACTTTTTAAAACATTTTATTTTCTTCTTCACCCTTTTTCCTTTCTACTCATGCATGTTCAGAATATCCCTTTCCTTGTGTTGATACTTTTTTTATATAGCCAAATATATGCCTCATGCCAATCGATAACGTCTTAGCACACTTGCCTTTTATTTTCTATTTTTATTTTCTATATATTGCAAGAATATATAGAAAAATCAAGTGCCATATAATCAAATATTGGAAGAATAATACAAATCTTTTCCGAAATGTACTCATCTCCCAACTTGTCAAATTAAAGCTCGTCTATCACCGATCCAATGCAAATGTGATAAAAAATAAATGCTCTTAAAACTATATGCTATGCAATCTAATTCTGATATTTTTTTGAGGGGGTTAAAAATTAATCCTAATTTTTATGCAATAAATGAATTACAGGGTTGGTAAAATTTATGTGTCAACAAATACTTCTCAATTCAAAGATAATACCATTGAATTTAGAAATATGAGATTTAAGAGAAGCATATTCAGCCATACAAAGAATAAAGAGTCATTGCCTAAGCCTCAACTGATTGATGAGGGATTTTTTCAAAAAAAAAAAAAAAAGAAAACTCTTCAATTTATTCCATAAACCTGTGGCTATTTTCTAATGTAGGATCTCATGTAGAACTTCATTTGTGAGACACAACAAAATAGTAGATAGAGCTCTTTCATCTAATTCTTTGCACGTTTCATCTGATGTGCTTTCCAGTTTCTTCCCTTTTCCAAACAAAGTCTTCTTCAAACCCTATTGCATAAGAATAGCCAAATACAAACTTGCCATAGGCTGAAATTGCTGCTCCCATCAAACTTCTCAATATCAAATCACGTTGTTGAACTTGAAGTCATAACCAAAAGATTGAGGAAAAAAAAAGACCTAAGGCTCTGAAACTAGATTTGTTATGGTGAATGTGAAAACTATAACAAAATTGAAATTGAGAAAAATAGAGGAATGCTGGATTTTATGTGGAAACCCTCGTGGGAAAAACCACGAGAAAAAAGAAGAAAAATCCACTATAGAAATCAAAGATTACAAAAGGTAGCTCTAAAAAGTTTTGACTTACCTAAGATATCGAGGAGATCTCAACAAGGGCAAGGGCGGCTAAGGGCGCGTTTGCTAACCGAACAGTTACCGAGAACAATTTCTAATCAGAAATTATTCTTTTTTATTTTGTTCACGAGAACAATTTCTGAGGAAAAAGGACGCGTTTGGTGATCACACAAAATTTCTAATTTTGAAAAAAAAAAAAAGCATAAATGCGTTTGGTAACTACATAAAATTTCTATTCCAATTCTAAAATTTTATCAAATTATAGATATTCTATTGATTAATTATATTTATACTAAGTAATAAAAATATTGACTAATCAATTTTTTATTAAATAGAAATAATAAACTATAGTATAATCTATAAATATAAATATTAAATAATAAATTAAAATACAAAATTAAATATGTATTCTAAATATAGCAAAATTTCAATTCCTACTTCAAATCATTTTTTTTATTTTTTTCCTTTATTTTTTCTTTTTCTCCTTTCTTCCTCCCCTTCTTATTCTTCTTCTTCTAGGTGGCCGGTCGCTGGCCTTGGGATGATCGGCAACCAGCCAGACAAGGGTTGGCGACCTCACGAGAGCGTCGCTAGCCCTTGGCAAGGCCGTGCCTCATCAGCCGAGCCTTGGCTAGGCGAGCTCAGCCTCGCCAGATTTGGGCAAGGTCAAGCCTCACTCGACCAGGCAAGGTTCATTGGTGGTCGGGGGAGGCCAACCTAGCCATCAGCAAGGCTCAGTCTCGCTAGTGGTTAGGCGAGCCTTCGGCGAGCTCACCTGGCCTCGCTGGCAGTTGGGCAAGGCACTGGCGAGCTCGCTAGGCCTCGTCGATGGCTAGGCGAGCCTTCGGCAAGCTCGCCAGTGATCGATGGTGTTGGATGGCGGACAGTGGAATTCGGCGAGAGGCGGCAGCAACGGTGGCAGATAGGAATGGTTGCAGCTACAGCAGCAAACGACAATGGCAACAGCAGCACCACTTGAAGAACAAGAGAGAGGGAAGAAGAACAAGAAGAAAGAGAAGGAAAAAGAAAAAAATAGGTAGACTTGATTCTAGAATTATTCCCGAGAACAAAGTATCAACTTTATTTTTTTTTACTCTAAATTCTACTCCAAATTTGTTCCCGGGAACAAAAATTTTACCAAACGTGATTCTGTTCCCAAACTACTCCTGAAAACAAAAAAGAATATAAATAAACACTGTTTAGCCGATTACCAAACAGGCCCTAAGGGGCTAGACAACAACCTCGTGGAGCAACACAGGATGGTAGTGGTGGTGGTTGTTGAGACTAGAGTTGTGGTAGTTAGGTATTATAGGTGGCCCATTGGCGTTGCTGGACTGATGGTTGCCAAGGAGTCACTCAAAAGCCTGTAGAGATTGGTTTGGGTGTGCCTAGATCAACTGGGAGTCGATCACTCAATGGTCTTCGCACGACATGGAAATTCGCTGGACTCAGTAACAATGGCTCCTTCGACGTGGGTGCAAGGACAGCAAGATGTTTTGGATTACGGTTGGGCTGCCGTAGGTGACATTTACTAGGACCTTGGGGAGCAACAAAAGTTCTACTAAAGCGTCAGTGAAGAGTTAGGCGCAAGAAATCATGGCTTTGAGAAATCAACACAGCTGAACGTCGAGCGAGGTTTGCTTCACTGATGAGGATAGTGCTACGGCGTAAAGTGTAGCAGCGAAATTCAACAATGTAGAAATTGGCAAATCGCGACGTTGGAGGGGTGAGACGCAATGATGCACGGAAGCGGGAGGTTTGATGGTAAATCTACCATGACTGCAAGAGCTTTAGGTCACTGAGAGCAAGGACGAAGACTAATAGGTGCAATGGTTATGGATTAATCTATTTGATAACATCAGTTAGAGGTGGCAAAATGGGTCTTAGACCATTGTATATGATCCATTTAAATCATAAATGAGTAATGTATGGGTCACTTATTTTTTAAAGAAACTAGTTAAATAGGTTTTAAAATTGAAGATTTAAGATAAATGGCTCTTAAATTGATTGGACTTAGAACCCATTTTCAACTAAAACCTCACAATATTTATCTTCCCTCTTTAACTTTATAAAAACATCTTCTATAAAAATCGAAATTATAATTATTTTTTATATTTTAATTTTCTTTCCTTTTTTTCTCCTTTTCTTTCTCCTTTTCTTTTTTCTTTCCTTTTTTTCCTTTTTTCTTCCTCCTTCCTTAGCCAGTGGCCAACACGGCAATGATTAGCAACCGACTAGGCAACGCTCGAGCTCACTGGCATCGGTCGAGCTCGAGCTAGCTGCATCTGGCGAGGCAGAGGCCTCGCCAGATGTCATTAAGGCTCAAGATTGCTAGACACTAGAAAGGCTCAAGCTTGCCGGCGTCAGGCGAGTCTTGAGCTAGCCGGATCCTGTGAGGCAAAGGCCTCACTAAATGTCCGCAAGGCTCGAGCTTGCCCAATGCCAGCGAGGCTTGAACCTCGCCGATTTGGCAAGGTGGAGGCCATGCCAATGTCTAACGAGGCTCAAGCCTCACCGATCGGGCAAGCTGGAGGCTCGCCTATGGCCGATTGCCGGCTGTCATCATGACCAATGACCAGCTAAAGAAAAAGAAAAAGAAAAGAGAAAAAGAATATTTATATTTTTAAAAGTAAAAATAATTAAAAATTAAAATTTTAAAAAGTAAATTTAAAAGAATTATAAAACTGTCCATTAAATTTGAATTGCATAAAAGATTTTAGCAATACCATTTTAAAAAAATCCTAAGAAGTAAGCTTTCTTAGATTTAGTTAAATGGGTCGAGTTAGGTATGGGTCAAAAATTTTGCACTATGATAAATGGGGCGTAGACAGATTAAATGGGTTGTTTTGAGTCGGACCATTTATGACCCGACCCAAACCCTACCTAAACTACCCATTAAACAGGTCTAACATTAGTAGGGAACACTATTCCCAAAAATAAAACTAGAACAAAATCAAAAGGCAGAAAAAAGTTATTTATTTGTTCCCAAGGATAATTCTAGAATCAAGTCATTTTTCACTTCTTTCTCCCTCTTTTCTTTTCTTCTTTGTTTGTTTCTTGCTCCTCCCCCGCTAGTTAGTTGCTAGGCTCGGTGATGACCCACGACGAGGTTTTCTGGTCCTGGCTAGGCGAGGTCAACCTCGCCTAGGGTGGGTAGGGCTCAACCTCACCCAAATGAGGTCAAGTCTAATTGATGGCTAGGCAAGCCTCCCTCAATGCTGGTGAGGTTGCCAACTCTCATCTAGCCGATTGCTAGCTATCGCAGGGGCCCACTAATGACTAGAGTAGGAAGAAGAAGAGAAGGAAAAAAAAATCTTATAAATTTATTTAAAAATCAAAAGAAAATTCCATGTAATAAAAAAATTTGAGAGTTGTACCGATCACACTCCTGTTCTTTTTCTATTTCGGAAATAAAATGGATTTTCAAAAGCTTGTCCAAGGAACTAAAGCAAAAAAATAAAATTAAATTAAATAGCAATTATTTTTAGGAACATAATGATTACCAAACAAACTCACGAACTGATACAAGAAGCCATGATCATCCCTCGAGAAGAAGACAGCCCTCTTTTATTGTGCAAAAATTTTGTTCAACATCCTAGAATTTCCGCCTTCTTGTCATGATTTCCAGTCAAATATATCGTCAAATCTCCTCCTGGCTGGCCACGATCTCTTTCTTCATTTCGCTACTTCAAATCTACTCATGGATCCTTATTTCAGTTCGGGCATAATTCGTCTTAGAAATTTAGACATCTATAATGCAAATGCGCGTCGTGTTAATGATACCTTTTATTTAGGGTTAAGCTCCATCCCTAATTTTTAGGATTAACGCCACAAAAATTGTCAAGCAAGTACATCTATGACAAATTTATCTCAAACTAATTTTTTAACCGCCATAAATTTTACAAAACTAGTTTTTTGACTAACAAAAATCCTAACATGATATATTTGTGATAAATTTGCTCTCCATTAGTTTCTATTAAATTATATTAATACCCCGAAAAATTGCAAAACCGATATACTTGTAACAAATGGAGGGTAAACCAAATACCCGTCCACTACCACACATCATCCATCCAACTTGGGAATTTGATAGTAAATTTTAACGGAAACTAGCACAAGATAAATTTGTCGTAAGTATACTAGTTTAGGTTGTCACAAGTGTACTCATTCAGGGTTTTTCGTGATATTAACCCTAATCTTTATCCAAAGGATTACACTTGAAGCCAAAATTTAAGTATCAACAATTGATAAATTAAACCTTTGATCAAATAATTTTGTTTTGGTTTGTTATATTTAGCGAACTTATTTATTAACAATTAATGATTTGCCTAGATATTTTAGCGTGATTTTGTTCTTCATTAGATTAATTTTCAACATTTTGTGGAAACAAAAAATGTTAAATAATTAATAGGTCTCATTAATTAATGAAAGTGAGCCAAGTTTATATGTACAAAGTTCTGACAAGTCTCATTTTTCCTTCATATCTATAAACCAAAATTGGCTTTGGTTTTCTAGATTAATTGAGATAATTTACAAGCTGAATTTTTTTGGTCAAATTATTTATTAGCTAACTATCCTTTAACAAGATCTGGGTTTTGGTTTTCCAGATTTATTGAACTCATTAACTGATCATTTAAGCTTTGGACTAGATATTGGGGTGGGACCATTTTTTCTTTATTAAAAATTATTAAAACTTGTGATAATAACATGGTCAGACTTATTACGAACTCACTTTACGTAAGATGTTGGGCCATCCATATTTCTAAATTCTTGGTACCAACAAAACCTCCTTAAATGTTCAAAAGTCAAGTTTTCATGGTATATGAGTAGCAAAAGTGTACCCGCCTTCTCGCATGAACATATAGTTAACATTTTAAGGTTTCACCGAATCGTCTAATGGAGCAATTGGATACGTACATATATAAACAGAGAAACATATTTCCAGATTTGAATTTTTTTTATGATTGCTTACGAGATTAAAAAGATTCAAAGTAAGATTTATATAAGATTATTAATTTAAACATGTATCAATTAATATAGTGTTAAAGAAAAACAACTATCCCGGATTTAATTTGTCAGAAAACCTTATAAGTAAGAAGTCGTCTTGACATAACCTTATCTAATAGTATGCTAATTGACCAGTTTTAGCTACGTATTCATGTGATTATTAGAGATGAATGTATGATTATTAAACCATCTATTAATTTTTTGATTGCTTAGGTATTTATTTCAAAAGGTTGTGTTAAAATCATAAGAATTAAAGTGACGTTTTCTTTATAGTTTTGTATGGGACTATGTTTTTAGACTCGAAAGCTAGTAACAACTTTAGGGGCAGATTGTATTTTGCAGATCATTTTTAAAAATTACAAGTTTAATAAGCACATCAAACACCGATTCATCCACAAGTGTGCTTCCGTGATAGTTAACCATAAGGCTTAAGAGGAACAAAAAATAAAATAAAAAATTTGAGCAGAATCCAATAGAAAAACTATAATTCTCTCGTCCTTTTTATTTTACACGTTTATTGTACTATAAAATAGGAATAGCTCTCAATGAGCAGGCTCGAGAGGGGATACAGGACTGAGAGCCGCAACGCAGTTGTTCCATATCTCATTGCTCCTCCTATGGACGTCAGATATTGTCCCCTTAATCGGCTTGTGGCTCGAGACGCTCAACTTCACAAATTGGTTGTGGCAGTTCTTCCCCGCTTTCAAGAGCTCGTGACAACATTCATCGGTGGGTGTAGAGGTGTTGGCGAGCACTATGATTTGATAGAATCTAGCCCCGCAATCCTTACTTATTCCCTTTTCGCAATCAAGGTTTTCGACCTTGGCAAAAGTAGCCTTAGGAAGCAATGCAACAGGGACGACCAACAAGATCATGAGAGCAGACAAGTTCTTGGCTGTTGCCATTATGGTCTTTTGGGGATAGGAGGGTTAGAAAATTGTGTGAGGTTGTTGATTGTTTGGTGATACAGTTGATCCAGAGATGAGAACTTATATAGCTTGAGGGAAGTAGTTCATTAATGAAATGAATTCATCAGTTATGATTCTGAAATTTATGTAGGAAACGTGTAAAATTATTTCTGTTGCAATAAATACATTGATTGAGGGCCTTGTCATCTCACTTTGGTTCCAGTTCAATCATTTGCCATACAAAAAGAAAAAGTATTAATGAGTTGTTTGGTTGAATATGTGAATGGAAATACTTCTTTTTTAATGATATTTGTTGTGCAAAAATTTTCTTCAACATCCTAGAATTTCCGCCCCATTGTCATGATTTCCAGTCAAATATATCATCAAATCTCCTCCTGGTTGGCCATAATCTCTTTCTTCATTTCGCCTCTTCAAATCTACTCGTGGATCCTTATTTCAGATCGGCATAATTCGTCTTAGAAATTCAAACATCTATAATGCAAATGCGCGTCGTGTTAATGATACCTTTTTATTTAGGGTTAGGCTCCATCCCTAATTTTTAGGATTAATGCCACAAAAATTGTCAAGCAAGTACATCCATGACAAATTTATCTCAAACTAATTTTTTAACCGCCATCAATTTTCCAAAACTAATTTTTTGACCAACAAAAATCCTTACATGATATATTTGTGATAAGTTTGCTCTCCATTAGTTTCTATTAAATTGTATTAATACCCCGAAAAATCGCAAAACCGATATACTTGTAAAAAATGGAGGGTAAACCAAATACCTGTCCACTACCACACATCATCCATCCAACTTGGGAATTTGATTGTAAATTTTAACGGAAACTAGCATAAGATAAATTTGTCGTAAGTATACTAGTTTAGGTTGTCACAAGTGTACTCATTCAGGGTTTTTTGTGATATTAGCCCTAATCTTTATGCAAATGATTACACTTGAAGCCAAAATTTAAGTATCAACAATTGATAAATTAAACCTTTGATCAAATAATTTTGTTTTGATTTGTTATATTTAGAGAACTTATTTATTAACAATTAATGATTTGCCTAGATATTTTAGTGTGATTTTGTTCTTAATTAGATTAATTTTCAACAACTTGTGGAAACAAAAAAAGTTCAATAATTAATAGGTCTCATTAATTAATGAAAGTGAGCCAAGTTTATATGTACAAAGTTCTGACCGGTCTCATTTTTCCTTTATATCTATAAACCAAAATTGGCTTTGGTTTTGTAGCTTAATTGAGATGATTTATAAGCTGAATTTTTTTGGTCAAATTATTTATTAGCTAACTGTCCTTTAACAAGATTTGGGTTTTGGTTTTCCAGATTTATTGAACTCATTAACTGATAATTTAAGCTTTGGACTAGATATTGGGGTGGGAATTTTTTTCTTTATTAAAAATTATTAAAACTTGTGATAATTAATAGGTTGCAGTAAATGAAGAGGGGCCAAGCCGATAACAATAATCTTTGCCCGTCAAGTTCCGTGCCAAGCAACATACATCCATTACACCGACCAAAAATAAAAATAAAAATACATTCTTTACGTTTGGGTTGATTAAATTAAACCTACTCTTGCATAATAACATGGTCAGATTTATTACGAACTCACTTTACGTAAGATGTTGGGCCATCCATATTTCTAAATTCTCGGTACCGACAAAACCTCATTAAATGTTCAAAAGTCAAGTTTTTGTTGGAAGATATGATTTTGTGATTTGTAATTATAGGAATATAAATGTATTTTAGGATAGAAAAAGATAGGCAATTCTTCTCTTTCCTTTATTATTTTCTTCCTTGTAATTAAATATACGAAAGATGTACAGAATTACAATCAATGAAGAAGAAAACGATCTGCTTCTTCGTTCTTCCTTAGCCTTCGTCATCTTCATCCTCCTTTTTCGACATGGTATCGAGCCAATCCGGTTCTGATTTTTTGCTTCCGCTTCGATTGCCTCATAAACCTACTTTGAAAATTCCGGAAGAACGTTGCCAAAGGAATCAAAATCCTTGATTGCCACGAAGGAACTTTACCGCAAAAGAGGTTAACGAGAGGAATCAACTTCTTATTTACAATGTCAACACCACAAGATCTTACCTCTCCTCCCGTTGACCAATCCGTGATCGAAGCTTCGATACAAGCCTTGGGAGATCAAGATTCGTCCGTCGTAGTCCCCGCACCAGAACAGCACAGACAAATCTAGGGCCAACATCCGCACGTGCGGTGGCAACATCGGGCTCGAGGAATTGCGGGGCAACCATTCACGGAGTCACCCCTACCGGTGGATGCCATATCCATGGTATCCTCGGACCTATTCCCAACTCATCATCGCTGGCTACCACAGCAGCGCGGGTCGAAGAGGGTCCGCCAACCGGTGATGGGGCAAACCCTAGCATCGATCCGGAGCACGGGCGGAGCAAATACATCGGGTCGAGAACCAATTCCCATTCGGGGTTTCGAATGCGGATTACGGATTTGGCTTTGGCAGTTCGGGTCGTGGAACGAATCCTTACCCGACCCCTGCACCAGGTTTCTTTCCATATCAGATTCTCGCTAACGGTGGGCGGCCGGAACCCGGGGAACCGTTGTATACAACAAACAGCGACGGACCAGAATTAAAAATCATAAGTCAGCAATTGACAGGTGCAGACAATTATTCAAGCCGGTCACGAGAATTCCGGCGGGCCCTCATAACGAAAGATAAAGAAGTTTTCATTGACGGATCTTTCCGGTTCCATCCGACGAGAGAAGGGCACGGCTCGGGAGGAGATGCAGCCAGGCGGTGAGAACGTGGATTGGAAACTGCATCGCGCCCGAGGTCGCAGCCGGACTTCCCCCGACGGAGGATCCGAAGAAGATGTGGGAAAACATAAGAGAGATGTACGGAAAACTCGATCAAGTTAGAATTTTTCATCTCACACAACAAATTTCTGATCTAAAACAGGGAAACATGAGCATCGCGACAATATACAACAAGCTTTCCGGTCTATGGAATGAGTTGGAGGCAGCCGAAGAAAAATTCGACTGGCCTGAAATTATTCAACAGCAATACGGGCGGATGCGAGAGAGGGAAAAGGCGATACGATTCCTCCTCATTCTCAACGAAGCATACCTGTCGTTCCGATCTCACATACTCACCATGGAGCCCCTGCCGAGTCTCGGCCGCATCTATCAACTCGCCGTCCAGGAGGAGAGCCAACAAGGATCGGCGGACCACGGCAGAGGAGGAGACGGCATCGCTCTCGCAGCCAAGACCCATTTTCGCTCATCACAGAGAAGCTCGGGGAGGAGAGAGGCGGATCTAGGGTTGTTCTTTGACAACGAAAACCCTAAATCCCTTTTAAGGAGGAGCATGGACGGTGGAGATTACTCCCACTCTCAATCGGACGGTTCGCGGCCACCCGGGGGCGATGGGATCCGACGGCTCGCGCGGTGTCCTCTCCAAAGCATCCGACGGCTCCCGTGCTATTTTCTTCAATCCATCCGACGGCTCACGAGGAAGCTACTTGATCGGATCGGATGGCCCGCGATCAATCAACGCAAGGGGGCTGGAAGGCTCGCGCGGCCCATTTCCAGGAGGGTCCGACGGCTCATATGGGCCGATTTCGGCACAGGCTTTTAGGTCCAATTCAAATACAAAAATTAATGGGCCACGGGAAAAGGTAAATTATACCTGTGATTACGTAAACGCCCACACCATACTATTGAGAATTGCTGGAAATTGCATGGAAAGCCGGGAGAAAAGGAAAAGGGAAAATTTTCTTCGTTTTTCAGGTCTCGGGACAACAAATGGGAAAATCAATTACTCCTGAACAATATCACGAGTTGATGGACACTTTGAAGAAATTGGATCCTTCGATAAAGGAGGCAGCTTCACAGTACATCATATTGTTTGATGAACTCAATTTCTAAGGATGCATGGATTATTGATTCTGGTGCAAGTGATCACATAGTCTCGTGATAGGAATTTACTTTCAGACATTAAAAAATTATCTTTTCCTATATCAGTACAACTTCCAAATGGAAATGACACCAAAGTTATAATGACCGGGACTGTAAAGCTTAGTTCTTTTATTACTCTTAAAGACGTGCTCTACGTACCCAACTTCCATTTCAACTTAATCTCAGTTGCTCGAGTCTGTGAAGAAAATTCATGTCACATCCTTTTCCATTCTGATAGATGTTTCTTTCAGGCCCTTTCGTTCGAGAGGCGATGGGCTTGGGTAGAGTCAACCAGGGTCTATATTTTTGGTTGGATTCTCCGCATCTATCTAAATTATCTCCTGTTGCATTCAATAAGTCTCTTTGTAATGCTACTATCAATGACATCAATTTTCTTAATCATAAACGATTGGGCCACAGTGCATCTTTCCTTGCCCTAAATGTCCTATTTGTCCTATGGCTAAACAAACTCGTGCTACTTTCCAAAATAGCACTTCTCGAGCAGATGATATCTTTTCTCTTATTCATGCTGATGTTTGGGGGCCCTATCATACTTTAAATCACGATGGGTCTAGGTTCTTTCTTACAATTGTGGATGACTACTCTCGTGCCACATGGATTTTTCTGCTGCAGTCCAAAAGTCAGGTCTTTTCTCATTTAAAGACATTCATTTCCTTGTCTAAGACTCAATTTCAGAAATCTATTCGCAGGATACGTACTGATAATGGAAAAGAATTTTTTAATACTGAATGTGCTTCCTTGTTCACTGTAAATGGGATATTGCATGAGAGTTCTTGTACCTATACACCTCAGCAAAATGGCATCGTTGAGCGAAAACATCGCCATCTTTTAGAAGTAGCTCGTGCGCTTAAATTTCAAGCTTCTGTCCCTGAAAAATTTTGGGGAGATTGTGTGATCACTGCAGCATATTTGATCAACCGTATGCCATCACGCATTTTAAAGGGAAAGACCCCTTTTGAGTTATTGTATGAAAAAAAAACCGAATCTGAGCAATCTCAGAGTCTTTGGATGTCTGTGCTATGTCACTACAGTGGGCCATAGAGATAAGATGGCGCCACGAGCTTCTCAATGCATTTTTATGGGGTATCCAACTTTGCAAAAAGGATATCGAGTTTATGCACCTTCTACAGGGAATTTCTTTATTAGTAGGGATGTTATGTTTCATGAAGATGTTTTTCCTTTTTCCTTAACAACTTTATCGAAGAAGGAAAGACAAATCAGCAATTCTTGTTGGAAGAAGATTCATCATGTGAAGAAACACTTATTATCCCTACTCTTCCACCAACAATTGATATCTTACCTCCAACACCTCTCATGAATATGGCTGAAAACTCTATTGCACATCCTCCCGAAGATCGATCATTGCATGATGAACCAGCACAATTGGTGGATACTTCGAAACCACTATTATGAAGAATTATCCACCACACCACAAGTGCCACAGCTGGCAAGCGTTCTCATCGAATCTCTCGACCACCAACTTGGACGAAAGATTATATATGTGGCTCTTCAAGATCATCAGGTACTCGTTACCCTATCTCATCTTATGTGTCCTTTGATAGATTGACACCAGAACATCTATGTTGCATAAGTCGTATTTCTGAAGATAAAGAACCTGCTAGTTATAATGAAGCCAAAGATGATCCTTGTTGGCGAAAGGCCATGGAAGCAGAATTACATGCATTGATAGACAATCATACCTGGGATGTTGTTCCAATGCCTGCTCATCGCAAACCCATTGGTTGTAAGTGGGTATATAAGATAAAATATAAGGCAGATGGTTCTGTAGAAAGATACAAAGCTCGGTTGGTGGCAAAAGGCTTCACCCAGCGAGAAGGTTTCGACTACCATGAAACCTTTTCTCCTGTAGCAAAAGATGTCACGGTTCGTACTTTTCTATCTATTGCTGCTTTTCGTGACTGGCCATTGCATCGATGGATGTCCATAATGCCTTCTTACATGGCGATCTGGATGAAGAAATATATATGGAGCTTCCACCCGGATTACGGAGACAGGGGGAGTCGAAGGTATGTCGTCTCCGCAAATCTCTTTATGAATTGAAACAAGCTTCCAGACAATGGTATGCTAAGTTCACCAGCGCACTCTTGGCTGCTGGATTCAATCAATCCAAGTATGATTATGCCTTATTCACTTGGACAAAAGGTATGTCATTTATTTGCTTGATGATCTATGTTGATGACATTCTCATCATGGGAAATGATGATTCTGCTATGAAGAAACTTAAAGAGCATCTGCATTTGACTTTTCATATCAAAGACTTAGGATCACCTAAGTATTTTCTTGGAATTGAAATAGCTCGCTCAGATCAGGGCATATCATTGAGTCAACGGAAATTTGTGATGGAAATAATATCAGAAACAGGATTATCAGGCTGTAGACCGTCAATCATCCCTATTAAGCAAAATGCTAAACTGACTTCTGTTGACTATGACACTGGTATATCCTTCTCTTCGGATGATCCGTTATTACAAGATCCCTCAGGATATCAGAGACTCGTGGGTAAACTGATATACCTCACTATGACTAGGCCAGATATTTGCTATGCTGTTCAGACTCTTAGTCAGCTTATGCACAGTCCAAAGCAGTCTCACATGAACGCAGCCTTGAAGATTGTGAGATACTTAAAGACTTGTCCAGGTTTGGGAATACTTCTTTCTCGAAAGTGTAACATGGAGATGACGGCCTATTGCGATGCAGATTATGCCACATGCCCTATGAGTAGAAGGTCCATTACTGGTTTCTGCATCAAATTTGGGGAATCACTTCTTTCATGGAAGACAAAGAAACAGTCTACCGTATCTTTATCATCGGCTGAAGCTGAATATCGATCTATGGCTAAGACTGTTTGTGAAATAGTCTGGTTAAGGGGACTACTTATGGATCTCGGAGCTCCAGTTAAAGGACCAACTTTACTCTTCTGTGACAATGATTCAGCACTCAAGCTTGCAGCAAATCCAGTGCTACATGAAAGGACGAAGCATATAGAAGTTGATTGTCACTTTACTCGAGAAAAGATTCAAGAAGGAATTGTTGAGACAAGAGGAATCAGGACTTCGGAACAACCTGCTGACATATTCACTAAACCTCTTTGTCAAAGACAACATACATATCTTCTAAACAAGCTAGGCGTCTTGGACATATACAGACCACCAGCTTGAGGGGGAGTGTTGGAAGATATGATTTTGTGATTTGTAATTATAGGAATATAAATGTATTTTAGGATAGAAAAAGATAGGCAATTCTTCTCTTTCCTTTATTATTTTCTTCCTTGTAATTAAATATACGAAAGATGTACGTAATTACAATCAATGAAGAAGAAAACGATCTGCTTCTTCGTTCTTCCTTAGCCTTCGTCATCTTCATCCTCCTTTTCTGACAGTTTTCATGGTATATGAGTAGCAAAAGTGTACCCGCATTCTCGCATGAACATATAGTTAACATTTTAAGGTTTCGCTGAATGGTCCAGTAGGAGCCAAATACAACGAAAATTTTCAATTTTATAAATCTTAAAAAATTCGACTGAGCCTTGATTTGGGCAATTCTTCTTGGGTTTAAACAAAAATCCCAGGAATAAGAGCACGGCTTCTTCACTGTACAAAACGTTGGCACACAAAGTTTTTTTTTTTTTTTGGATACTTAGGACTCCACCTGCTAGGCTATTGACATCATCGACCACCTGGCGTCGCTAGGCTATTGACTGATGTCGGCCAACCATCCAACGCAATGGCTATATCTTGGGAAAGCTAGCACATGACCCCACCACCATGGCCCCCCACTTAAGATGTGTTAACAGCTGCAAAGTTTTGACCTTGTGACCTTTGTGATGAAGCTCCAAAGCTGAACCAACTCATTTGCCCACTAGTGGGTGTCGGCACATAAAGTTAATCTACACTAAACTTCGAAAGCTTGACGTGCCACTGAATATAGAATCTCATTGCCGACACATTCTTAATCTGCTCAAGACTTGGGGAGGTGAAGAAGCTTTAAAGGCCTTCGAGCTTGGGAAGAACACCGACTTCTGATGTGAATATCGGCTTCACTCGATCGATGGTCGGTCAACTTTGACTTGCCTCCCGTGTAAGGATGCTGCTTCAATCCTTTTTTGTATCATATTATCCTATCACACCTATATACCTCGTGAATGACATGATTTAGATTGAGAAAAGCATGGTATAGTCCACGTACATATACCAAGTTTCATGTATATATACAGGGTTCATGTTACAAATGAACCAAAGTAGAAGGGCATCTAAGCAAAAACATTCCAAAGTAGAATAAATCAATAAATGAATGACACAAAATGAAGAGACAACATTGTAAAGAAAGAGATGCTAATCGAAATTGAAATTGAAATGATGAGGAAATTAGAAGAGACACAACCACCACCCTTAGCGGCACAACTGGCTCAGGCTCTCTCTCCCTCACGAAGGGGAGAAGTTCAAATCCCAGAGGTGTCGTTAGGGATTCTTACCTGGAGTACTGTGGTGGTGAGTCTTACAGTCGCTCCCCCAAGTTTGCTCGCCGGCTGTCGGCTTACGGGGTTCCTGGTTTACCAAAAAAATTTTAAAAAAAAAAATTAGAAGAGATACAAAATTAACAAAGGTGAGTCTTATTTCATCTAGATTGCAGCATAAGAGCTCACCACATTGTCTTTCTCCATCATACATTTGTATAAGAGGTTTTCCCCCTAACTGTGAAGAAGGATTACAAGGATCACATTTTGTGTAACCTCCATCCTTCCTAGTGAACAAACAAGGACCACTAGGCGAGATCTTCCAAAGACACTTGTAGCATTGCTTATCATCCTTGGGTTGGCCATATATGTTGCTCCTTGTAATATCATGAAATTTGAGATCATTCTGTCTTGATTTGCAATGAACTCTTAGAGTAGTTCCATCGGTTAGATTGTTCTTTTATGTCGACATAGTTCTCTCTCCAAATCCTTCCGAACAGCTAGTTACAAATAGAGAACAAATGAATATGAGTGTAGCTGATGTCTTCATTGTGGCGTACATTGCTCCGATATCAACACCATTCAGCTATTTAAGGATGAAGAATGGGGCGTACTAGATCTTTAACCCTTTGTTTTTCTTGTTTTTTATTTGGGGACAAGAATTGCGACATTATTATTTTTTTCCTTTTTTTTTATTTATTGAAGTTTCCTTTTTTGCAGACGCCACTATGGGAAAAAAATTGCTATTACCTCTTTTTTCTTTCCTTTTTATATAGTCTGGGATAAGAATTCCCATATTACATTTTCCGTTTCCATATTTACCTTTTATGTTCTTTCCTTTTTACTTTTGAATGAGACTTGCCATTTCTTCTTTTTAACTTTAGATAAGAATTGCCACATAAGATCAGCTAAAAATCAAGTATAACAAATTTAAGAAAACGTGAACATAATTTGGAAAGTACAACAAATCTAAGAAAAGATAATTTGCAGGATCAGAGATTAAATTAACTCGTGAATTGTGATTTTATTTCTCATCGTGGTAATCTACCATCACAATTCACCATGGCTTTTTTAACGAAATTTAGCGGGAGAAATTTGATGTTGAAATCCTATCACACCTATATACCTCGTGAATGACACGATTTAGATTAAGAAACTATGGTATAGTACACGTACATAGACCAAGTTTCATGTTTATATACAGCGTTCATGTTACAAATGAACCAAAGTAGAAGGGTATTTAAGCAAAAACATTCCAAAGTAGAATAAATCAATAAATGAATGACACAAAATGAAGAGATAACACCATAACGAAACAGATGCAAATCGAAATCCAAATAGAAATGATGAGGAAATTAGAAGAGATGTAAAATTAACAAATGTGAATCTTATTCCATCTAGATTGCAACATATGAGTTCACCACATCATCTTTCTCCATCATACATTTATATGAGAGGTTTTCCCCCTAACTGTGAAGGAGGATTCCAAGGATAACATTTTGTGTAACCTCCATCCTTTCCATTGTACAAACAAGGACCACTGGGTGAGATCTTCCAAATACACTTGAAGCATTGCTTATCGTCCCTAGGTTGGTCATATATGTCGAAATAATAAAATTGACCAGGCCATGCAAAACTGCAAAAGAACAATGTTTTCCCCAAGAAACTAGGAACGAATGAGAATCCCCAGCTTGTCGTAATATCATGGAATCCGAGATCATCCTGCTTCGATTTGCAATGAACTCTTAGAGTAGTTCCATCGGTCAGATTGTTCTTTATCTCAACATGGGTCTCTCTCCAAATACCTCCACCATAGCTAGTTGCAAATAAAGAACAAATGAATATGAGCGTAGCTAATGTCTTCATTGTAGTGTACATTGCTCCAATATCAACGCCATTCAGCTATTTAAGGATGAAGAATGGGGCGTATCAGATCTTTTACCTTCTGTTTTTCATGTTTTTGACTTTGGGACGAGAGTTGCGACATTATTGTTACTTTTTCCTTATTTTTTTTTCCCATTTATCGAAGTTTCTTTTTTTGCAGACGCCACTCTGGGAGAAGAATTGCTATATTACCTCTTTTTTCTTTCCTTCTTTAATAGTCTGGGATAAGAATTCCCATATTATATTTTCCGTTTCCATATTATCTTTTATATATATATATATATATATATATATATATATATATATTTACTCTTGCATGAGAATTGCCATTTCTTCTTTTTTACTTTTAGATAAGAATTGCCACATAAGATCAGCCACAAATCAAGTATAATTTCTCATGAATAGCTTAGTTAAAGGGGAGAAAACGCGAACATAATTTGGAAAGTATAACAAATTTAGGAAAATATAATTTGAAGGATCAAAGATTCAATTAACTTGTGAATTGCGATTGTATTTCTCATCCGGTAATCTGCCATCACAATTCACCATGGCTTTTTTTTTTTTTTATGAAATTTATCGGGAGAAATTTGAGGTCGAAATCATTTTCTAATTTGATTTGCTATATAGAAAGATAAGAGTACAATTAAGAAAGGAAAGAACATTCGTTTCTCTTTTAAGACATTTTTCCTAAATTGCGAGACTTTACCGTCTACAATTAAGAAAGGAAAGAAATCATATTCCACTCAAACAGTTATTGGGAAGATATTTGCCACATTCCTTGAAATTATCGAAATTTAAAAATTGGCAACCCACCTATAAAATCAATTCCCTAGAACTTGAAGAGAAGATGAAGGAATCAAAAATCAAATAAGGGCGCGCATGATAACCATTCTATTTCTATTCCATAATTATTTTTCTATGCCAGACTTGTTTCTGCAATAAAAATCCATTTAGTAAAATTATTTCATTTTTTTATTTCTGAAATAGATTTATACTCCATAAATAGGTTTAAAATAGAAATCAAAAGTAAAAATATTTTACTTTTCTATTTATATAACATAAATGAGAAATAAAAACTCTTCTCATAATTTGTTATCGCTATTTGTCGGTGACTCATTTGTTGTCACTAGCCGCCGTTCGTCATATGTTGTCGCCACTTCCTTGCCACCAGCCATCGCCGCCGATCACCAGCTGCCAACCACCGCCACAATATAAAAATTGTGTCATTATCAAATGTGTATTTTTGCTTAAAAACTCATCCAAGAATAGAAATAGAAAAATCTATTTCTCTTCCAAAAATCAATTTTTGGCCAGAATGGCTTTCGCGTCCTAAAAGTTTCTATCTATATTTTGAGTATAACAAGAATATTGGAAGTCGATCTCAAGCTTTTTAGAAAAAGAATAGAATAGAATAGAATGGAATAGAGTAGACTAGAAAAGAAAGGGTCGAAGGAATTACTGAATCTTTAAAATTCACAAACTGAAATGAAGAAGCCTTAAAACTTGAGAAGTATATTCGGGGGAGTCGCCTTCCATCCTCAGATTTTACTGCTATTACCTTTCTGCCCTTTCGCTTTTTGTCCGAAGAAATGCTTGTCCAGTGTAAGTTCGAATTTTTAATATATAAAAAAGAGAAATTCAATAATAAGAAAATAAAAGCAGTAAACACCAAGCCAAGCTTGGTAGTGAAGGGAACGATTTGTTCCGATTCTTGTTTGGAATCTCCCGCCCAAGGATGAAGCTAGGAGGTAATGCGCATTCTTCCGTGGTGATTGAGCCCTTGCTGTTTGGACTTTTTTTGACAGTTTTAATGCTGTTGCTTACTGTAGAAAAATCCCTCGGTAGTTCGCTGCGAGAAGGTTTATCTGCTAATGACGATGGGTGTGATTTAACGTCATTTATCTGTGATTACATTAGGAAGTAACTTGATGTAGACCGCAGGAGATCTGAACTATAATGATGATATGGTTCGACAAAGTTATCTTCACGTGTGTGTGGTGAAAAGTTTGGAAGAGAGACTGTACTGTTGTGTTGCTGGAGAACATATAGAGTGTAGACTCTTAAGAAACTTGAAGTAGAAATTAGTAGTTGCGTCAGTTATGCCCTTAATGTTGTAACCATGTCATTGCAGGGTCAAGAAGGCGCAGCTTTTGGACTTGATGCGGGGTATTAGAAGTCCTACGAGGCACATAAAACACGTAAACAATTGAAAAATGCGAGGATGTCAGCTTGGTTTTAGATATGAATCCGTAGGAAAGGCTACGAGAAATTGAGCTTACTTTGCCTTTCGCAGAATGAAGGTGCCGTGCCTGCTAGAGATCTTTCCAATTAAAATGATTTGCAGAGTCCGTCCTCTGCCCCCGAGATTAGTAGCTATACAACTGGACGCTCTGAAAATTATATGGTTTTATCAATAGCTGGGGAGAAGCCAATGCCTCGCTTCAATGTAAGATCTATCGGATTTTTAACCTTAGCTATGTGGTGCACTTTGTTGACTATGTGCAGACACTGAAGCTACCATCCATTTATATGCTTCCTTTTTTTGTTGACTTAGCGTATATGTGCAAACACTGGGGCTAACATCCATTTTTTTGTTCCCCTTTTTCGTTGACAAGCAGCACGCGGTGACAGTAATTGAGAGCAAGATGAGAGCGGTAGGTGGTGAATCTGGAAACGGCCTACTGGATGATGTCCAGGTATATGATTATTTCCTTGAACAGTGCATGTTGACTTCGAACTGTGTCTCCATCGGATGATGATAACAGTATAACTTATGTAACTTTGCCGTCAACTAATTATTACAGGGAGCAATAAAGCTTCTCTTTTCCCTCTTCAGGTACTTATCTTTGACAAATTTGCTTCTCTTTTCCCCCTTCGGGTACTTAACTTTGACAATCGGACCACGACTTCTTTTCAAAACTTTCCTGTCACCAAGCAGTCTCCCCTTAAAAATTCCTGCACGTCGAGGTCACTCTCTGGTATGAGGGGCTCTCGTACTGCCTGCTATCAATCCTTCTTTTCATTTATAGTATTGGCACTTCTATTTTGCATTTTGTAATTTGAATCAGTTCAATAAGATTAGTTTATGTCATTTAAGAATTGCCTTTATTTACTTTATCTGGAAGCTTAAAAATAAGATTTGCAAAGAGAAAAACCTTTCTGGTAATAGAGGGATATTTTACAACTGAACCCTCTTCAATATAGTTAATTACTGGAACTACTAGACAATTAATGAGGGCAGGTACAGGACATTTCTTGGCTTTTTCCCCAAGGAGTAACTGATTAAAAATTGGAAAACAAACCAAGTTCATTAAAGTGATAATGGGACTATATCCAATAAAGAGTTCTATAAGAAAAGAATCTCTGATAGGATGTCCGAGTAGAAATTTTCCGTTGTATTTTGATATGGGCATGAAAAAGCATGCAAGTTAAGAATTCAACAATGGCAAGGAAAAAGTAAAAAATTCGGCTATTTCTGGCTCCTCTGGAAGTCTAAAACATAGCAATAAGATAGGATTACCATTTGATGATGTTTCGATAGGATTTGCCTGGGAGCTGTGGAGCTAATGAAATTTTAATTTTGTTTACCGTTTCTAGGTTTCTGGGGGGAAGAATTTGCTACTAATTGGAGGGAAAACGGAATCAGGGACTGATAGATTGTCAGGTACGATCTTGCTTTCGCTGATCACGCTCCTATTGCTTTTTCCTTTTTCTACTTGGTGCCGAATTTACTGCATCGGTCCTTCACAGTTTGAGCGTTCGACACTAAAACTGAGGGATGGTCTGTGATGAAAGCTAAAGGGGATGTACCGATAAACGCTACTTTGACTGATTTCTTCTCACTTTGAAGATGACGACAATGATGATGTTGGTGATTTGATTGATCACCTCTACAACACCTGAATCCATGTGCTCATGTTCATTGCTGTTGCTTGTTTTGATTTGTTTTCAAATATATCCTGGAATGAAAGCACATCACTCGATTGGGTTCTCCTTGATATGAGCTCTCATCTGAGTATAGATGACATGACATTATCAGAATCTTAATTAGCTAGCACAAACTTGTTTTAGTGTCACTTAAAAAGTGCATCACATAACTTTTGTTTGCGTGGCATCTTATTTGCACAATTTGATATTCTTCGTGTTTAACGCTATTGTACCAGCAATACACGAGTGGTTTTAAATACTATGTTGCCTTGATTAGTATAGAAATTATGTACATATTGCGTAAGGAAATAGTTACTCGTGTGACTTATCTGACCTTAGAGTCTATTTTGTCCTGTTTTTACCTGATCTGTCAAAAGGGCCTCGAATATAGTAATGAAGGCCCATGATCAAAATCCAGAACAATGAATGATTTATATTCATTAGACTTTGAAACGGTGTGTTCAGTCTCATAAGTTACCATTGTCCCAAACTCAACTTATATCAGCATTCTTTTCTTTCTTCAACGGCAACTTAAGTTGCCGGCTTTTGTTTGACCTGCTTTTTGTTTAGATGATTTGGTCAAGAAACATCAGCCGAGGCACCCACCCATCACCAAGAGCTGGTTGCTACGGAGTTCTGTGTGGAACAAAAAGTTATATTGTTGGGGGTGGGAGCAGGAAGAAAATGCCCATGGATATTATTGAATGTGTTCTAATTATTGGTTATGCTTAATGCATTGATATTGACATTATGTGATTTACTAATATGTAGGGGTGTGCCAAGATGAGGTAGGATTTTACATCTTTACGTGTTTAGGCTGCCTGTGAGACAAATTCATGTCTTGATTGAAGCTTAAGCTGTTAACTCAATATGATTTTTATCTCACCCCCATTGTTGTTGATTATTTTCATGCGCTTAGTATAGAGCGCCCTGATCGTTTTGGGGTCCTCATGTCCTTAGAGTGGGACGTGACTGAGTATGTTGTGTTGGGAACCGAGACGACCGTTCTAAAGCACACCACCACCTTTTGGGTTTAACAGGGATTTAATCATCTGGCTCCCCACCGTTTCTTGGCTTGGCTCATTAAGCTCAATGGGAATCTCCTTAGTCCTTTCCCAAGGATCGATGGTCTACCGTAGTGACCAATGCTAGTGTGGGAATCGTCTTTTTTGGACAGCCCTCATGGTAAAGGAATAGGTTAACCTTGACCCATCTAACCCTTTTTGTACGTTGGTCACTTAATAAATCGCCCTCTTGAAAAGGGCTTGTAAGTGCTAAATTTCCTAGAGTTAACAGTAAATAAATAAAGGTTGTGCTTTTGGAAATGTTTGTTGTGCATACTATCCCTATTCTTTGCTAGTTGACTAGGTATTTATATTAAGTGCTTTTGCTTGCGTTTAATCGAAAGATAAAAAGAATGGGTTGACAACGCGTCTTGGGAAGTCTTGATTAATCGACCGTTGAAAGATATTTGCATGCTCGGGGATTCAGGGTGTGACAATTACTTTGGTATGAATTTAACTGATAATGAGGGAATGATTGTGTTTGACTTCAAGCAGCGGAACACATGAAAAACCATTCTGATCCTGTCCAAATCAACTATGGATGTGAAAGCACCGGGGAAGAGACAGCTTTGGCATTTGAAGATGAAACCCGAGTCCCCACATCAATGGCAATGAAAGACTTCCGCTTAACAATGATGATTTAGTATTCATGGAAACTAATTGTAAAGTTGGAGCTCCTTCCTCTACTTCAAGCATGTAGCAGTTCTACCAAACAAATATAGCCTCCCTTATCTGAAAAAATAAATAAAAAAATGGAATACTGGAAGGACAATTGGCGGCTGCATTAGCATACCAAGAAGCTACAAAGAAAGCTTCTCATCCATCGTTGCTCGAAAGACATGTTGAAGGAAAAGCTAGCTGATTTAGAGCCTACTCAGGAAGAAGTAGACAGTTCATCCGATATTGTCCACCTGACAATGTTAGGCTTGAACATGGCATAGCGTTTCTCAATGTTGTTTTAGATGACACTCAAAAGGTGCACATAAATTGCAAGTTAATTGGGGCGTATTCATCTGTGAAAAATCACTTATGAAGTCATCTTAGTTGTTTGTCCTAGGAGTTGCACTCAACCAGAGGAGTCCTTGCAGGAGAAAGAGCTACGACTTTCCAACTTCAAGTGTGGCTCTCATTCATTTCGAAATTTGCATTAATAAGAGTGGTCTTTTTACACTTTTAGAAATTTCAGTATGCGGAGGAAGAATTGCTTTCAAAGGATTTAAATTTGTTTTGTCTTCAAATAAAAAAAAAAAAACAAAGTTGCCTCGTAAAAAAGGCGATCTAGCAGATTGAATCCATCGTGTAATCTTTTCACAATTACGTGGCTTTGGCTTCTACCCATGATGGGGTACAATAACTGCTGATACTTGTCCCCACAGGGGCAGTTTTCTTTAGTCAATAATGCACTCATGTCGTGTATTTGTTCTTCTCATTTTCCACTCGCAAGGTAGGTTGAATTTTTTAAGTTTTTTAAATCTAAAGCGGAGGTTGCAATCTATAGAAAATAGGGCGCCCACCCCGAGGAAACCTTTTCATGTTTAGCAGCACAGCATCCGTCAGAATAATCAATAAATCTTTCTCGGCGGTATCATAGCAAGCCGATGAACAACCTTCGGGCCATTCTGTTCTCAATTTGACCGTGGATTCTCTTGCCTGGTAAGGAGGCAGTGGCGGACACTTATGAACATCTAGTAAAGGACCACGTCGTAAGACAATACCTTGAATTTACCTGCCCTGGGGATCTACGATTCCCCACTTGTAGTGGCTCTAATAGGTAACATGTAACATATTGTCAATCAATTCATTTACTAGGTAATTAGCGTGGGTCCGGCTAATTCTAGTGCAGGATAACAAGCTGCAATGTTTATATGACTATGTTGTATTATTTGTATGCACAAAGCCATTGGCAAGAATCGCTTATTAGTTGTCGTCATCATGTCAGAATAGGGAAAAGTGTTAAAAAAATCTTAAACCTTTTTACATTGTACCAATTCACTCATTTCCGGCCAATTTTAATCGAATTTTGCTGACTGGACGTCGGCTGGCTGACGTGGTCTGATCAGCGCTAACGTGGACAACTTTTAATAATAGTTTAATATATTTGCATTTTTTTTATTTTTTTTATTTTTTTCCTTCTCCTCCTTCTTCCTCCAGCCAGTCACCAAACCTCGGCGACCGGCTAGAGGCAACGGCCAGCAAGGTCGAGGTCAACCTCTCCGAAAACCTCGCCAGTGGCCTCGAGGGCAACCTCGCGCCAGGCGAGCAACGAGGCTCAACCCTCGCTAGATCCAGCAAGGGAAGCCTTGCGCTAGGTGGCCTCGTGTCGGGCAGGTGAGGCTTGCCCTCGCCAACTATTGCCTCGGCCGGTCGCCAAGGTTTGGTGACCGGTTGGAGGAAGAAGAAGGAGAAGGCAAAAAGAAAAAAAAAAAATAAAGGAAATTTTTTTAAAAAATTCAAAATATTAAAATATTATTAAAAGTTGTTTGCTTTAGCACTAATCTGGCCACATCAGTTAGCTAACGTTCAATCAGTAAAATCTGGCCAAAATTGGCTGGAAAGGACTGAATTGGCACAATGTAAAAAATGTTTAGGACTTAATTGGCACCAAAAAAAGATTTATGACTAAATTTGCACAAATGCAAAAGGTTTAGAACTTTTTAACACTTTTCCTTGTCAAAACAAGATGGTTTCCCTCGCATTCACCTCATGGATTTCTTCAACTACGAACCAGGAAAGATGTCACCAAAGTATATATTAGAGGCGAAATAGGAAATTTCTGTTCCAGAGGAGATTTTTTTTTTAGTTGAAAACGGGTGATTTTTTTCATTCATTCTTACGATAATTACAAGACAAAGGGAAACAAACTTCCAGAGGAAATTTAATAAAACTAACTTTGGGTTTTATTCCTTCACTTCAAAATGTCTAAGAACAGGCATCGTTCTGAATTACAGATTAATTGGTTAGGTTCATGCTTATTATGCCATAAATTGATACCTATCAAATCCCTGAATGAAGGACATTATGAAGACGAGATACAATATCATACTTCAAAACTGTGATAATATCATAATTTGAGTTTTAGTACGGTTTTTGGCCCTGATTACTTTGATTATTTCATGACTAATACTTTCTATCCGCAGCAACATGGGGGCTTTACCTAGTATTGTCACAAGACAAAAAAAGAAGTGATGGAAAGACGGAACTAAGTTATTGTTCCAGCCTTTTAGGTAAAGCAACTGTTTTTGAAGGATCTTATTTACATCTAAATAGGACCATTTGCTACTTATTTTATGTACTCTTGTCTAGTGATTGCACATATATTATTCTTAGGGTGCCCCATATTAGAGAGTGATGTCTATGATTTTGGTGTGGTTCTCCGGAAATTATGATCAGAATGAGAGTCATGAAAGTTGGCCTCCGGTCAACATGACCTTGTCGATTATGTTCGACCACGTCTAGGTAGGACAATAATGTTTTGCAAATTGATGGGTCCAGCACTTAGAGAGTTCTTAGGAGAAATGCCCAGATTGCTTTCAAGTTGGTTGTTCGCTGCTTTAGCCTAGATCCAAAAGCTCGTCCCCGACGAGTGAAGCTATTGAAGTTTTGAAGGCTCTCCAAGATCTTCCATATCAAAAAAGCTATCAAATTATTCAGAACGAGAAAGGGGAGGCTGGCAGTGGAATATCATTTATATATAACTAGGGTTGCCATCAACAATGGCTTCAATGTCCGAGCACCCTTCGATTAGGCACCCTGGTATCATATTAATATCAATCTCAAATCATTAGAATTAGTCTTCTTTTATTTTATTCAAATACAATCTAATATACTTCTCAAATCATCATGTTGTTATCTCCTCTATAAATTATTGGGAAAAATATAAATAAGCACATGAAGTGCTTTCATTTTCTCAAATAGTAAACTTTGTGTTAAGAAAGGGGTCTCAAGTAGACATGTCAGTCTAAAATAAGGGCCTAAAGTGGCCATATCAATTTCAAATTGTTGGAGCTAGGGTTGTTACCTAGAGGAGGTGAATAGATAATTAAGTGGAATTTAAAAACAATTGAATTCAATATTGCAAATGACCAACGTATGAAGATTAACTGTGCAGTGATCAAACTTTACTATGTGCAATAAACTGTCAAACAAAATAAACGAGAGATTAAGGGATAGAAAAAGTGGCACATAATAGTTATAGTGGTTTGGCTGATGATAACAACCTATTGGCTTCATTTCACTAGAGAATCAATCAAAGTTACAAAGTATGAGTACTCTCTACTCTAGTTTGTCTTACAGTCTCACCAACAACCTCTCAAAAATTACAAATTATGTTCACCAAGACAAGTATGTAATATCAAAACTCTCTTTGGACTTTTGAATTGTAGACTTCAAATCTTGTCATTCCTTTAGCGCCACAATCTCTTTTTATACACCTCAATATCGAAGCTGATAGTTGAATAGAAACTTTGAGGATCATTCATCCAATCAGCCTAATAAACCTGGATGACATAAGAAGATCTTATTGCTTCTAGGATTGCAAGATTAGAGTCTCAATGTATGAGTCCTTTGGTCCAAACATCTGCAAATAATATAGTGAATAATATATTAAGGATAGCTTGGACACCATCAAAATCACTTGAAAATATTTTCTCCAACACCTTTTTCTTCACAAATTATTCTGCCCATTTTCTTCACAGATTATTTAGCTTGGACACCTAAAGGTTTTACGGTTATCGATGGCCATTTTTTGACTTGGTCTTGAAATATACTTCTTAACACTGTGCATACTCGGTGCTTGTTATTCCAATGTTCTTCAATAATATTGTAAGTACTTTCCTCTAAAAGTTTGTTGCCAAAACCCATTTAGGTGGCCAATAGCCGTCCATCATCGTGTTTTAACAACTGGACATGTGGCGGTCCATTGTTACATTTCTTCCTGGTGAGAAGCACGTGATGACAAGGTTAATTTGGAGTATCAACGGATTTTCTAGGAAAACTTCAATGTGGTCAACCTTTGAATTTCTTCATTAATTTCATCTTCAACCTGTAGCCCTCAAAAGGAAGAAAAAATATAAATATAGATTTTGAGAAAAGGGAACGTGATTAAATGGGGAAAAGTACCACAAAATTCATAAACCTATGTTTTCGGATAGCAATTTAGTTTTAAATATTCCAATAAAACCAGTTTAGTTCTAAACATTTTTGTATTGGTACTAATTAAGTTCATTCGATAAATTTATGTTAGAAATTACTAACATGGATGCCAGTTATTCTACGAGATATGACTAGCACTGACGTAGATATTTTTATATAACTTTTTAATTATTTCTATGGATTTTTTTGATTTTTTTTTAAATTTTTCCCTTCTTTTTTTCCTTCTTTATCTTCCTCCAATCACCTTCGGAAAGTGGAGGTTATTGCCATAGGCAAGATTGGCCCTCGCTTGGATGAGGCCAATGCTAGAAGCCAGCAAGGCCACCCCTCACCAAATCTAGGAAGGGGACCCTGTGACAAGGGCGACCTCACCTGAATGGTGAAGGACCTCATCCCGGCAAGGCTAGCCCTTGCTGGAGGTCGACGAGGGTTGACGAGCACTAGGAAGCCCTTGCCGCCCTCACCGACCCTTGCCTAAGGTTGGCAAAGGCTAATTCTCGCTTGTGGTTGGCAAGGGCCATCCCCTCCCTCACCTTCGTCTGTGACCTCCACTAGCTAGAGGCCAAGGGCGGAAAATAAGGAAGGAAGAAAATAACGGAAAGGAAAAAAAGAAAAGAAGGAAAGAGAAGGAAAAAATAAAAGAAATGGAAAAAAAAGGAAAAAATTATAAAGATTCAGAAGAATAATTAAAAATGATATAAAAATGTCTGCGTTAGCATCGGTTGTACCATATAGGACGACCGGTGTCCATGTCAACAATTTTCAGTATAAATTATCCAAATGGACTTGATTGTATCAATACGAAAATGTTGAGAATTAAATTAGTTCAATTGAAAGGTCTATAGTTGAATTAGTACTAATGCAATAGATTTATGGCTTTTTTGGTACCTTTCCCTAGCTAAATGTGATAATAAAGGTGGGGCATAATGCTAATGAAGTTGACTTTCATCGATATTATGATAAGATTGGACTTTCAACTTGAGGGAAATTGTGGCTCCAATAAGTTATGCTCAATTAAGACTATGGTTCGATTTTTATGAAATCTAACGAATGGGAAATGGAGATGTGGTGAAAGGTTTCTTTGATCATACTTATGTTTTGATGATGTCGTGTAAGCGAATAATTAGGGGGCACGTGGTTTGCATAAAATTAACAATTTGGAATCTTTTTTCCTAATTTTGATTATTTATATCACTTGGAAAAAGGAATTCATAATTTTTTTTATAAATAATTGTTATTAATTAATATGTTGTTTTAATTACTCATTTTCCTAAATGATATAAAAAAAAATCAAAGTTAGAAAAATCTTTCTTCAAATGTTGCGAAATAAATGCACCCTTGATGAATTGATTTATAAGATTCTACACAGTATGATTTTGCGTATATCAAGTGTCATGATGTTGGGTATATGGCTACAAATATTTGTAGATATATTATACAGAGGGGGAAAATGGGTTGATTCCCTAGGTGATGATTACACTTTAAAGTGACGTACATTAGTGCTGCGAACTTGAATTATTGTCCTCCGACGCATTGGACTTTAGATTTACTTGCAATTGCTGGACTCTCCGCTTTTTTTCCTTTATTTATTTATTTATTTATCAATTCTTATTGTCTCTTCATCTATAAGCAATGGATCATCCAAGTGTTTTTTTTTTCTTTTTGATAACCGAGGATCCACCCTGAGCCCCCTTTCGCTTACCCTATTCGGGGTCATACAGCCCTTCGGTGCCCGGTGGCACCGGCAGACCTTGCCAAAGCTATTCGGATGACTATACCTCAGGGTAAGCTGGCCCAGCAATCCATCGCCAGGAGCCCCCACTTAAATCACTAGCAGCGCGGGAATTCAAACTCTCGACTGCATCGAAGCAGGAGAAAATGAATACCAACGCAGCTGCCCACGAGTAAATTGGAGCATTCAAGAGTTGATCAATAGAGGTATCTATTCTATCTTCTTTGCATCTAACTCATGCCATATGCATAAGGTCTTCATATTTGTCCAACTTAGGTTTTATTTTTAACAAAACCAATGACATCCTCGATCACGAGTGTTTAGAATTCATGTTATGCAACAAGACCTTTCTTTTATAACCTGTCTCCATTCTATGCAAGTGAAGGAAGACAATAGTAATGAGAGATCACCTCGGCTGCCAATCACAATTTGGACCATTGAATGCGGTGGGTTTCTCCTATAAATTTAGGCATGTACTATACACTCGGTGAATAATTTCTGCAAGCAATTGGACAACAACTTCTAGAGATGGACATGAGCAAGATGAAATGTCAGTTGGATTTTCTCGAAAATAACCCATTTTTCTATCCATTAAATAAATAATAAATTTTTTATTTAAAAAATTATTATATCTGCCCATTACCAGTAAATATAATGGACAAATTTATCTTATTTTCATGATTTATTGGACTTTCTCTAGCTAATTGATACATTAGGTATTCTCTTGAGCCATATATTGTTATATAGATGAACTCAGCATTATATCTAACATTGCCCTTATATTTTCTATATATTAAGGGAAAATCATGTTTTATTTCGCTCTTACTTCACTTTTGGAATTGTACTCAAGTAAAATAAAGATTTTGAGCGAAAGAAAAGGATGTTTCGATATGCTCACTTTCATTTGCTATTTCTCACATTGACTTTCACCACACACAACTCATGAAATGTATGACAAATTTGACTATAAAAGGACATTAATAATGTGATAACTTTTGAATGTCACTCATTTGGTACTATAACATTTCAAGTGATCACTTGAAGGGCTTAACTATAAAAAGAAAAAATTAAAAAATGTTCACTCGACTGATCCCGACTATTTTACTTGAAGATGGCTAGCTGACTAGATGGCCATAAGCTTAAACTTATTCTTCTTATTGAAAGTGCATAGGTTCTTTGTTAGCATTTATCATCAATTATATTTAAGAGTGAAGGTTTTTGCTTCGCCACAAAAGATGGAAACTCTGTTGTGCGCCTGTATCCATCAAAAGAATCAAACCCATGGGGAAAGGGATATGAAATATATTATAATAAAATCTGAAAATCGATTAATCTTCTTTTAGCACTCTGCATAAGTAATTGATTGAGCAATTAACAAATGATCTGAACAATCTCTAAAAAGGACATTGGATTTCAAAAATGAATAATAAAACCCACAATTTTATTTAAACTCTTGAACCATGACATGTAATGAGTTGATAAAGCCAAATTATAGCATAAATAATATTTCTAAAATAAAAAACAAGTGGTAAAGTAAGTGCACAATATGTGACTTGCCATAGTAACATCTTATTGAACAAGATTCTATGATTGGTGCGCGACCTTTGGATGCCCAAGGCATTCTTGGGAGGATCTAGTAGTTGTTATGGGGTCCATGAATTTTCTTTTCTTTTGCCGCATTTCACTGAAAGGGCTAAAAAGGAGATAGTGCATCAAGTTATTGACAAAGGCCAACTTGATCCTTTTCCTTAGGGATTGCTGATGAAGGAACCTTAAGAGAGCTGCCAACTCCAACCATCATCCATGTAACCAACTGCTATTCTATCTCGTCTATATTCTTGATAGCCCATCTTTATCTTAGTAAAGTCTTTCAATGGCATGTCTCTTCCTCATTACTTAGAAAAGGTGAGCCATCAATGGAGGTACAAGATACTATCATTACTATCTAGATAATTAGACATCCAACTCGTAATCGTAACAAGCCACTTGCAAGAGCGGAGTTCTACTAACTAAGCTATATCTCTATGAGCCAAGTGAATAATGTATGGAAGAGTTGGATGCTTCCTCTATTCTTTTCTTGTCCTTGGTATAGTTAGCCCATCTAGGATTTGAACTAGTGACCTCACCTGTTAAGCAAATCATTGCACCTACAGTCCAATCAGTTGGGAAAGAATCAGTAAATTCATTTTCGAGAGTGATTCATACTTCCTAGACGCCGCATAGAACTCCGTGGAGGAGAGAAGTGGAGACTAAGCAGTTATTTCTAGGATCATTGCTTCTGTGTGTCAGTATATGTGGAAGGGAAAATATAGTAGTGTGTGTAATCATACTCTTCCGAATCCCGTTAAGGTGCTTAAGCAATTGCAGCAAGTTTTACCTAAGTATGTTCACTTGAAGAAGCATATGCAGTTGGGCAATCTTGATCGGAGGAAGAATAAGAAGATATTAGAGATATTGATTGGAAGAAATCTCCGCAAGGTGCCATCCCAATTTTCAATGGGAACGTCGAATTTGCAATGAGAAAATTATTAAGTAGCTAAATTCTTATAACAGTGGTATAATTATATCCTTCAGCCCATATCGCAGGATATTGAGAATGAAGTTAGAACCAAAAATAATTGCAGTTCTGCCAATGAAAGGCAAAATGCAAAAACAAATTAACTAGTGGATTTAAACTTTGGAAGGCAATTTTAGAGCTTCAAGAGAGAGTGTGGTGATGGAACTTCTTTAAGCATTCATCCAAGCTTTCCTCTTCTTCACGCATCTGTTTATATGTTCCATTATAAATTGCTTACATAGTTATGAGAATAGTACGATCTAATCCAATTCAATGCCTTAGTGATTCACATCTATCAGATGATCCGCTATCACCTGAACCACAATCAAATTGATCAAGCGTCTCAATTTTTTTTGTTTATATTTTTAATTGTCTAAATGATAGATGATTTTATTCAACAATGAAAGATGTCATATTTTATTATATATGTTGTACTCAGATAGTATTTAAAAATAACTTTTGCATTTTATTATGCAATGTCAAATGAAATGACATATGAAAAATTATGATATATATTTGAATGTAATTTTTATTTCAATAAAGCAATTTGGATTTTATAACTTCTTGTGTTAGGGATCATCACCCACACTCAAAATTAATATTTTTACTTTCAAGATCATAATTCTTACTGAAAAATGTATTTTTTTATTAAATTGTTTGTAGAATTTATAAATGCCATGCCGCTAGTATTAATTTTAGTTCTATTATCAAATCTTACAATACGAATCAATTATCAATATAAATTTAAGATTTTGATTAACTATACATATCTTGATTTAACAACTCTGATTAATTTTTTCAAGCTAACATAAATGGATATAAGTAAAACCAATATATTCCATCACTAATTATTTATCGTCCTCTTTTGTGAGCCATTCTTATTTCCCATATGCACTCAATTTAAGTGAGCCAAATGGCTATGCAATTTCCCTTAAACAAAAGGTTATCCGAATTCAAATCGGACACAAAATTGGTAGGTGATAAATGCTTAAGGGTACGAGACAACTTTCTTTTGCCACTTCTTGTTCACTGATCGTCATATTTAGCAAAATGACAACTAAATATCTAATTCCAAAAAAATTGGCATAGAACTCACAAGTAATTCTAGAGGCATTCAGAGCTACCATAAAAGTTATTTATTGAAGATCATTTATTCCATTATTTTACAAAATCGAAATGAGATTATCCAGTGGTTTCCTTTTAGCATTTAAGCATTACGGTTTATCAATCTCCAATTGGAAAATATTTGGCATAAAAGGACTTGATCAATTTTTTCACAAAATCAAAATGAGTTGTGCAATGGTTTCCTTTTAGCATTTAAACATGCCAATTATTCTTTATAAATCTCTAATCGCAAAAGATTTGGCATAAAAGATTCATTTGGTCAATTTTTTCACAAAATCAAAGTGATAATGTGCAATAGTTTCCTTTTAGCATTTAAACAAGCCAATTATTGTTTATCAATCTCTAATTGCAAAAGATTTGGCATAAAAGGATCATTTGATCAATTTTTTCACAAAATCAAAATGTAATTGTGCAATGGTTTCCTTTTAGCAAAATGACAGCTGGATCCCTAATTGCAAAAGATTTGGCATAGAACTTACAATTAATTCTAAAGATATTAAGAGTTGCCGTAAAAGTCGTGTGTTGAGAATCATTTAATCAGTTTTTTCACAAAATCAGATTGAGATTGTGCAATGGTTTCCTTTTAGCATTTAAGCAAGCCAATTGCCGTTTATCAGTCTCCAATTGCGAAAGATTGGCATAAAAGGATCATTTGATGAATTATTTCACAAAATCAAAACGTAATTGTGCAATGGTTTCCTTTTAGCAAAATGACAGCCAGATCACTAATTGCAAAAGATTTGGCATTCACAATTACTTCTAAAGATATTCAGAGATGTCGTAAAAGTTACAGAGCTACCATGAAGATTATTTATTGAGGATCGTTTGATCAGTTTTTTTCCATAAAATCAATTGTGCACTGTACGCCACAATGATGAAGACATCAGCTACACTCATATTTATTTGTTTCTTATTTGTAACTAGCTATGTAGGAATTGTTATGGGCAAGACGACCGTTATGATCAACAACCATTTGCAGGCTGGCACTATTCTTACGGTTCATTGCAAATCTAAGAACGACGATCTTGGAGTCCATCATATAAAGGAAAGCTGGTTTTTCACATTCAGACCCAATATCTTCGGGGGTACATTGTTCTTTTGTGGCTTTTCGTGGCCGGGTCGATTTGAGTGGTTTGATATATATAATTCAAAGAGTGACTGGGGTCGTTGCGATTTGTGTTTTTGGAATATCTTGCCCGATGGTCCTTGTTTGCTTAGTGAGTCCGGAGAGTATGATACCTGTTATCCATGGAATCCGTCTCCTCTATAGATGTCTCATTGAGGGGTGTTATGAACGCATACTTCTTGATTTATATGGAATAAGAGTCATCATTATTATCTTTAAAATTAACATTAATAGGCGTGTGTTTTTCTTCTAATATTATCATCATTCACTTTCGATTGGCATCTCTTTCTTTAAATTCTTGTCCCCTCGCTTTTTTTCATTCTGTTTGCAATTATTACTTACATTGTTTATTGTCTCTATTAAAATGTTTTGATGTAAATATTTTTTTAATAAAAAAAGGTTAATAAGTTTCATGCTATATCAATTTCGAATACATAACTCAATGTCATATCATGAATCAACATACAATAAATAGTTTAGGAGAAAATTCTTTCTTTCTCACCTTCTACGATCGATAATGAAATTACATTTTTTTTTATATAGGACTTCTCGAAATAAAAATCACCTTATTTTTGCAAGAATGAAATCACAAGTCAATCTTTCAAAAGTTTATGCCACATTTTGCATATGAAACCGTTGGGATAGAGTGGGCATTCGATTGATAGCTATGGATTGATCTTTTGATGATACCGTCTCTTAGATAAAATCTTGGCAAAATACGAAATCCCGTAATCAGGACTATGTGGCATGTACTTTCACCTTGATTTCATTGTAAGAGGCGACTTCATTGAAAGATCATTTTTTTATTCACATATTGACATTGTGTCTTTTTCTTGCATAATGCGAATGATGGCCACTTTTTAATATTTTATTGCTTCATCATACGAATAAGTGAACTTTCAAGCTAGGACAAGAATCGATTCTTACATTCCTATGTGCAAAATTTTCATGTATTTTATCATTGTCTTTAGCAAACGCAATTTTCATTTTGAATTTTAATTGTGAACCCAATATATGCTTTTGTAAATCATGTGACTCACGTCTTTGAGTAATGAGGTTCTAATTTAATGGGCCGTGTAAATTATTCTCTCGGCGATGCTAATTTACAATCGCTAAAAAACAATCATAAGATTTCTTTACTAAATGTTCTAGGCTCTCTGGGGAAAGGTGCCTTTAGAAATGTTTCACCAAGTCATTTTAACTCCTCTAAAATCGCTTCATTGAAAATTATGGTGTTTAACCTCCAAAAAAAAAAAAAAAATGGACCATAATAAGTGAAGAAAAGCAATTTCCCTGGAATACTAAAAACTCTGTTATCCGCACCATATTATGCATACATTTTCCAAGTCACCCTCATTATGACCAAAATAAAAAAGGGAAAGTTACCCTCATTTTCTCCTTCAATTTGGAGCTGCTCATGGTAGAAAGAGAGGGAGAGAGAGGCGCAATGGTCGTGGCCTTACCGCCGTCGCCCTCAGGCAAGTGGTCCCTTGGATCACCTGACCCTCGACGTCGCCTTGTCGAGAATCGAGATCAACGGAGCCCAGGCGAGCTGCTCCTCCATAGCACCTGACTCAGGGGAGATAGTTTCGCCGTGGTCGTTGGTCCCTAGGCTGCCTCATCGGAGTGCTGCAGTCTTTAGCTGTGGCAAGCTTATCACCTTCACATAATATGAAACAAGCTAATGCATCGAAAAATGCAAGTTTTTTAGTCAGCTGCTATTAAAGGATCATTGTCACTTGTATCTTCATTTTGGTAATCTTATTAGAGGATAATTTGGAAAGTATGCTTGGAACTATAACAAGGAAGCTCATCTTAAATAGATAAGTCCCGCATCCATGAAAATCCGTAATGATTGCATTATTAGCCAAAATCCAAGCAAGCGGCCCAAACACGAATTTATTTGCTCTTTGTTGTATAAACAAATAATTTTTTTGTGAAAAAAGTTTAGTAAGAGGTTTTCTTACTATGGTTAGCCACCTAACAAGTGTCCTAGGAACACCAACAAACAAGACTTCTTTGAGTTAAAAACAAAAAAAATTATTGGGTGAGCACCCTTTGCAAAGGCGTAACACTAACACCACCCCCTCTTGGCTCTTCACTAAAGTTGTAATTCTTTAACATATGTACATATAATTGAATTCCCTTCTTTTTATTTTCATTCAATGGGGCTGTTAAAAGATTTATGACAAGGACTAGAGCCAAACCATGCGAAAGGTCGTTCTAGGCTCAGTCTCCGCACTGACCATTTGGCCACTGCTTTCAAGTGCTACTGCTCATGATCAGGGTAGTGTGCAAAGAGTGTAGATCGAGGGATTGAGATTGGTTCATCATCATCATTGTCACAAAAGGAGATGCAGCAAAGTAGTGTATCTTCTGGATTCATGAGGAACCGAAGATGAAGAAGAAGAAGTTGTTTCTTCATTCAATTGAATTGTAATTTCTGTACAGTATCATGTATTTAATTACAAAAAAAAAGGAATTAATAAAGGAAAAGCAATATTCTCTTATCTTTTCCTATCTTTCTAATCATAAAATAAACTTGATTGCTTATCATACAAAATCACAGAATCATATCTTCCAACACTTCCCCTCAAGCTGGTGGCTTGTATATATCCAAGACGCCTAGCTTGTTTAGAAGATATGCATGTTGTCTTTGACAAAAAGGCTTAGTAAATATATCTGCGGGCTGCTCTGAAGTTCTGATCCCCTTTGTCTCAACAACTCCTTCTTGAATCTTTTCTTGAGTAAAGTGACAATCGACTTCTATATGCTTTGTCCTCTCGTGCAGTATAGGATTTGCTACAAGTTTGAGTGCTGAATCGTTGTCACAGAAGAGTAAAGTTGGTCCTTTAACCTGTGCTCCGAGATCTAGCAGAAGACCCCTTAACTAGACTACTTCACAAATAGTCTTGGCCATAGATCAGTATTCAGCTTCAGCTGAAGACAAGGACACAGTAGATTGCTTCTTTGTCTTCCAGGAAAGTAATGATTCCCCAAATTTGATGCAGAAACCTGTGATAGACCTCCTGCTCATAGGACATGTGGCATAATCTGCATCGCAATAGGCCGTCATTTCCATGTCGCACCTTTGAGAAAGAAGTATTCCTAAGCCTGGACATGTCTTCAAGTATCTCACAATCTTCAATGCTGCATTCATGTGAGATTGTTTCGGACTGTACATAAATTGACTGAGAGTTTGCACTGCATAACAGATGTCTGGCCTAGTCATGGTGAGATATATTAGTTTCCCTACGAGCCTCTGATATCCTAAGGGATCTTTTAATAATGGATCATCAGAAGGAGAAGATATGCCATTATCATAGTCGATAGATGTCAGTTTGGCATTTTGCTCGATGGGGATAACTGATGGTCTACAGCCTGACAGTCTTGTCTCTGATATGATCTCCATTACAAATTTCCGCTGGCTTAATGAGATCCCTTGATCTGAACAAGCTATCTCAATTCCAAGAAAAAACTTAGGTGGTCCTAAGTCTTTGATATGAAAAGTGGAATGCAAATACTCTTTGAGTTTCTTCATAGCGGAATCATCATTTCCCATGATAAGTATGTCATCAACATAAATCATCAAATAAATAGATGACATGCCTTCTGTCCGGGTGAATAAGGCATAGTCGTACTTGGACTGCTTGAACCCAGCAGCCATGAGTGCATTGGTGAACTTGGCGTACCATTGTTTAGAAGCTTGTTTTAATCCATAAAGAGATTTGCGGAGACGACATACCTTTGACTCCCCCTGTCTCCGTAATCCTTGTGGAAGCTCCATATATATTTCTTCATCGAGGTCACCATGCAAGAAGGCATTATGGACGTCCATTTGATGTAGTGGCCAGTCACAAAAAGCAGCAACAGATAGAAAGGCACGAACTGTGACATCCTTTGCTACCGGCGAGAAGGTTTCATGGTAGTCGAAACCTTCTCGTTGTGTGAAGCCTTTGGCTACCAATCGGGCTTTGTATCTTTCTACAGATCCATCTGCTTTGTATTTGATCTTATATACCCACTTGCAGCCAATTAATTTGCGAGTAGCAGGCAATGACACAACATCCCAAGTATGGTTCTCCATCAGGGCATGTAATTCAGATTCCATGGCCTTCTGCCAACGAGAATCACTTTTGGCCTCATCATAATCGGAAGGTTCTCGGTCTTCAGAAATGCGGCTTATGCAACATAGGTGCTCTGATGATAACTGATCAAAAGAAATATAAGACGAGATAGGTAACGAGTACCTGATGATCGTGAAGAGCCACATACATAATCTTTCGTCCAAGTAGGTGGACGAGTAGCTCGACTGGAGCGTCGCTGTGGCTCATGTGTTGTTGTTGAAGATGATTCATCAGTGATTCTTGCTTCTGAAATATCCTCCAACTGTGCTGGTTCTGCTACAGGAGGCTGTTCAATGAAATCCTCATCATCATTTTCAGGAGGCCTTGGAGACAAGATGTCAACTGGTTTTGGAGGAGAAGTAATAATCAATGTTCCTCCAGAAGATAAGTCCTCCAATAAAAAATGCCTATTCATTGTCTTCTCATCTTCAGATAAGGATGTGAATTTCGAAAAAGGAAAAACATCTTCATGAAAGACAACATCCCTGCTTATAAAGAAATCTCCTGTAGATGGCTCATAAAGCCAATATCCCTTTTTCAAGGTTGGATAACCTATGAATATGCATTGTCTAGCCCGAGGTGCCATCTTATCTCTATATCCCATTGTAGTCACATAACATAGACACCCAAAAACTCGAAGATGACTCAGAACCGGTTTCTTCCCATATAATAACTCGAAAGGTGCCTTCCCCTTTAGAATGCGTGATGGTATGCGATTGATTAGATATGCTGCTGTGACCACACAATCTCCCCAAAAATTTTCAGGAATGGAAGCTTGGAATTTAAGTGCTCGTGCCACTTCTAAGAGATGACGATGCTTTATTTCAACAACTCCATTTTGCTGTGGCGTGTATGTGCAGGAACTCTCATGCAAGATTCCATGCAGAGAAAATAAGGATGCACACTCAGCATTGAAAAATTCTCTCCCATTATCAGTGTGTATTTGACGGATTGTTTTTCGAAATTGAGTCTTGGATAAGGAAAGAAAAGTCTTTAAGTGTGAAAAGACTTGATTTTTGGATTGCATGAAAAATATCCAAGTTGCACGAGAGTAATCATCAACGATTGTAAGGAAAAATCGAGACCCATCATGATTCAAGGTGTGATAAGGCCCCCAAACATCAGCATGAATCAAAGAGAAAATGTCATCTGCTCGAGAAATGCTATTTTGGAAAGGATTACATGTTTGTTTTGCCAAGAGATAAACGGGACATTCAGGGTAAGGAAAGGATGCACTGTGACCCAATCTTTTATGATTAAGAAATTTTATATCACTGGCAGTAACATTACACAATGATTCAACAGGAGACAATTTAGAAGAATATGGAAATTCCATCCAAAAAGACAATCCTTGATTGACTCTACCCAAGCCCATTAGTTTGCCAGTCGAAGGGGCCTGAAAGAAGCATTTATCAGAATGGAAAAGGATTTGACATGAATTTTCTTCACAAGCTCGGGCAACTGAGATTAGATTGAATTGGAAATCAGGAACATAAAGCACATTTCGAAGGGTGATGAGGGAACTAAGGTTCACAGTGCCAGTCATGGTGACCCTAGTGGTGTGTCCATTCGGAAGTTGTATTGATGTTGGGAAAGACAACTTAGTGATTTCGGAAAGGAAAGTTTTATCACAGACTATGTGGTCACTAGCACCCGAATCAATAATCCATGCACTCTTCGATATTGAATTCATTAGACAATATGACGCACCTGTGAAACTTCCACCCTTATCTATAGCATCCAATTTCTTCAATGCTTCCATCAGCTCGTGATATTGCTCATGGGTCATTGATTTTCCCATGGGTTGACCTGACACCTGAAAGACCGAGGAAAATTTTCCTTTTTCTTTTTCTCCTGGTTTTCCATGCAATTTCCAGCAGTTTTCAATTGTATGATGCGGTCGTTTACAATAATCACAATACATTTTACCTTTCCCTTTTGGCCCATTAATTTTTGCACCAAATGAAGGCCTGGTTGTGGGCTGAAGAGCTTGGGCGAAATGGGCCCATACGAACCATTTGATCCGACAAAGAAATTGCCACGCAAAATAGGCCCATCTGGCCCATGGATGTGCTGATCGTGAGCCGTCCGACCAAGCAAAGTTGAAGCCACGCGGACCGTTAGATCCTGCCGCTCCCAGGAATAGATGATGGTTGTCCGATTCTGGAAAGATCTGCACCGTCCGCCATCTTCTTTATAAACGATCTAGGGTTTTCGCTTAACCCTAGATCCGCCTCTCTTCCTCTCCCCGTGTTCTTCGAGTGGCGGATCTGGCTCCTTGCCACTAGAGCGATTCCGTCTCCTCCCCTGCCATGGTCCGCCGAACTTTGTTGGCTTTCCTCCTGTATGGTGAGTTGATAAATTCGGCCGAGACTCGGCACGGGCTCCATGGTGAGTATTTGAGATCGGAATGCCAGGTACGTTTCGTTGAGGATGAGGAGAAACCTCGTCGTCTTATCTCTTTCTCGCATTTTCTTGTACTGTTGCTGGACGTAATCGGGCCAATCGAACTTTTCTTCGGCTGCTTCCAATTCGTTCCACAGCGCCGAAAGTTTGTTGAATACCGTTGCGACAGTCATGTTTCTCTGTTTCAGATCTGAAATCCGTTGAGTAAGCAAGAAAATTTTAACCTGATCAAGTTTTCCAAACATCTCTTGTATATTTTCCCACATTTTCTTCGAATCCTACGTCGGGAGAAGCGCGGCCGCGACTTCGGGTGCGATGCAGTTGCCAGTCCAGGTTCTGACTAACTGGTTGCATCGCCTCCAAAGCCGTGCCATTCGCTCGTCAGACGGAGTCGAGAATGTTCCATCGATGAAAACCTCTTTGTCCTTTGTTACTAGTGCTCGCCGGAATTCGCGCGACCAACTCAAATAGTTGTCGGCACCTGTTAATTGCTGATTGATGATTTTTAACTCTGGTCCATCCCCATTTGTTGTGTAAAGAGGATCGCCGAGTTCCGACCGGCTACTGGCAGCAAGGATCTAATATGGAAAAAAATTGGGTGTAGGGTTCGGGTAGGGGTTTGTTCCCTAATGCGGACCACTCAACCCAAATCCGTGACCCGCATTGTGAAAACCCGGGTAGGGATTCATTCCCATACCCGGTCCAGTCGCTCCGCCCGTCTGCTCCGGGCTGGTGGTTGGATTTGCCCCTTCACCGGTTGGTAGACCTCCATCGGCTCGCGCGCTGCTTTGGTAGCCAAGCGATGATGCATTGGGAATCGGCCCATGGAACCATGGATAAGGCATCCATTGGTAAGGGTACCCCACGAAAGGTTGCCCCGGATTAGCCTGAGCCTGTTGTTGCCATTGCACGTGTTGCGCTTGAGTCTGGATCTATTGTTCCTGTTGTTCTGATGCAGGAATTACAGTGGATGAGCCTTGATCTCCCTCAACTTGCAGCGATGCTCCTGGTGCAGATTGGTCGACTGGAGTTGAGGTAGGGTTTTGCAGCTTTGTCATATTGAAAAAAAACTGGTTCCTCCGGTAACTCTTTCTGCAGATTTGGTTCCTCAATTAGGCAATCAAAAAAAAAAAAAGATTCCTACGGCAACACTTCTCTGGAAATTGGAGTTCCTTTGCGAGGTAGTCGAAGCGGAAGCAAAAGTTAGTTCAGAACCACAAATGGCTCTGATACCATGTCACAAAAGGAGATGCAGCAAAGTAGTGTATCTTCTGGATTCGTGAGGAAGCGAAGATGAAGAAGAAGAAGTTGTTTCTTCATTCAATTGAATTGTAATTTCTATACAGTATCATGTATTTAATTACAAAAAAAGGAATTAATAAAGGAAAAGCAATATTCTCTTATCTTTTTTTCTTTCTAATCCTAAAATAAACTTGATTGCTTATCATACAAAATCATAGAATCATATCTTCCAACAGTCATCAATACCAATCGGTGATTACTCCACGCAATTTCCCATGCCTCTCTCCAAACCGCGATTCATCAGCGAATGTTGCTTCGTCAAGTGGTTTACTGTGAACTGCTTTACAGTTCCCAGAACATGCAATAAAGCTTTTTATGTCAGCATTTGAGGGCATGCGATATTCTCTCTCTTCTCTCTCTCTCTCTCTGAGCTTAATTTGCCTAATCTTCCTGGCTCTTTCTTGGATTTAGCTGCATGTAACTTAGGTGTATCCCAAACAAAAAGCACACATTATAGGGATTTTTATGTATGTATCTTATGGGTGACAGTATTTTCCCTACCTAAATAAATCACCGTATGCAAAGCATTGCTAATTTTTAAGGGGGAAAAAGTAAGAAATATCATAACACTTACGATTATTGATTCATTAGAGGCGGATATTGTACAGACGGTGTTTTCAAAATGATAAATTTTTACCCGTAGAATTCAATATATGTAGCTTTTTCCCTACTTGAAAATACTCAATTTTTGAAAAAGAAAACACTTGTTTGCCCAAAAGTAATAAATGCATTGGTTATTTGGAAATCATTTTTACATATGATTTAATGCTCAATATTATTAATCATGTTGACAAGTGCCGTAATACGTGAAGGTTATGTTATATGAAAATGTCCAATGTCACAAATACAGACAAAGGAGAAACACATTTATGGTTGAGTTCTTCTTATGTAGATATTGGTTAAAGTAAGCGACAGATTCATGTTTTTGGGGCTAAAATTGTGGGTAAGCAATGTTCTTTGCCGTCAATTTTCACTGAATTTGCTATACATTCGTCGTTAATTATAACCATGATCGATCCACAAAACCTTTTCCGTAGCCAAACCTGATGTGTTTGTCCACGTGACAAGTGTCTAAATTAATTAAGCTAGCAATTAACATGTGGTGCTTATACGTAAAAAAATCGATTCTCACTACATGCACGAACCCTATTATTATTAGAAGAAAAAAGTTTAGCTTCTTCCAAGCTGCCTAGCTACTGTTGCCGAAGTCGTCGTGTACAAAAACTAAAAAAGAGAACCCGTGCAATAAGCGAATCTAATAGATGGACCGGGCGACGGTGAGCTAAAATTTGACGAAGCAAGTGAGAATTGCTAGCAAGATAAAATAACATGAAAATTCAAAATTCTGGTAAGACATCGTACAGGAAATCAAAACTAAAGCATCATTTGCGTCATTTTTACCTTTGTCAAAATCAACTCACTTATTATATTTTTCTTCTCCCACATTTCCTATTCTGACACAAAAGAAAAAGGGTTAATATCACGAAAGGCACTAAAATAATATATTTGTGAAAAGTTTATTTTAAATTAATTTTTTACCACAAAAAGACTCAAATTAGTACACATGTAAAAAATTTATCTAAATGTTTTGACCACCAAAAAATGACAAATTTACCTTTTGATAATTTTTTTTAAATCAGTATAATTATGACAAACAGAGGAAACCGGTACACCCATCAATTGTCTCGTATCATCTAACTCAATAATTTGATGATAAAATTTAAGGGAAACTAATGGAGAATTGATTAGAGCCTATAAATGAGAAGTAAAAGTAAAGAAAATATGCAGCTGAAAAGCTCCTATTCATCGCTTACTTCATCGTGTCTGTATGTGTGAGGTTATCTGGGGTGCTCTTACTGAACCAGAAGTTACTAATAACAATCTCCTTCCATTTGCATCTAGAGACATTTCATGTCTTAATTAGCTGGAGCTGCAAGCATAACACGATCTACATAATTACCACTAAAATGTTATAACTCACACTCGTGCGAGATTAATTTATGTGTTGACACAGATATTTCGTCGCGCAAAATTCCTTTGAAATATTATGCAACAACTATACGTGGCATGAGTTACCGTGACAATCATGTGTTAATGGTCGTTCCCCTTAGGAAGCACAATTCCTCACTCTCATTGGAAATTGATTCCAGAATCCATCAACCCAACGCATAAATGAAATTTATAAACCAGTTTGATATCCCAAGTGACATCAAGAACCAAAAGATCTCACATACCAAAGTATTTATGGCTGTCAAGGTAAATATGTGTTCCGCGACCGTTACCATTCTGAATTGATTGACCACAGAACACGACCCTGTTTCTGCAAGCTCCACTCAAGCACCTAAAATGGCAAGACCATCAACTTCTTGATATTTCATACCATGATTAAACATAAATAGGTAAGGACATAATTGTAGCACAAGTGTCAATACTTGGCGTGGGAGGATATTTAAGTACCAAAAGTTCTAAAAGGTACGCTTAAGCACTACTTTTTTTGAAAATTAGAATATTTAAATGCCAAGTTCTGCAAAGGGCGTCGGACGGTGGCTTATTTTAATAATATAAATGATCTAAATGACTCACCGAAAAGCTAATTCAGTGAATGACGGTGTAAGATGACATTGTTTTGGCAGCAAAAATGAAATTTAATATAAGTATTAATTACAATAAATTAAAATAAATAAATTAGAAGGGGGCAGAGAGCTTTGGCGAGGCCTAATCCAGACTTTTAATTGTCGTTTATTAGGAATCTTTACGATTTTTGGATTATTTATATTGATATCATTCTCTTTGACAATAAGTTAATCCTTCGAATAGATAGAAAATAAAAAGCTTTTTTCTATTGCGCTTCGTGTGTGTTTACAAGTTGGGACCCGTGTTTACCTGAATCTACTTCGCCGGTTTGGTATGAAAGCGAGAAGATCTTGTGAACGCGATATCTGGTAACAATGGCTTTGGGGATGATTATATCGCCAAAAAAGATTGGGAGTTGTAAGCTCTTTGATGTAGTCTTAGAATATCTCGACAATCTATAAAAAGATGATTAAATGCAATGACTAATCGATCGGGAGGTTGAATGTAAAGGTTCTCGATTTCGAACTCGAACATATCCCTTTCAAGTTCGTGATGCTTTTTGCTATAGCGGAGGAGACTAGAAGTTGTTGAAGAAGGAAAGCGTGGATTTCGATAGGAAGTTGATTTCATTATGCCTGAAAATTTTGAAAAATCAATTGGCGGATCTACCTCAAAGTTTGGTTGGAATCTTTTGTTGGGGTTTCATGAATCATGTATAAGAAAAATTAACAAAATAACGCAGCGAAAGTAAAGATATATTTTATATATGATTCTCCTAAGGCGTTGTTCGTGCATTTTAATAAAAAAAAATCTAATTAAAAAAGGGAGTGTAACGAATTACCTCTCGAAGTGCACTTTAAAACAAATCGATTTGGATGTTCTACAGTTTAAGTCTCACAAGCGTCGGACCTTTAGTTCAGACACACCAACAATTGACGTCAAACGGAAGAGAGAACTTTCGGATAATCACCACTTTGATTGTGATAGCAATCTCGTGAAGCAATTCTCCGTATCCTTTACGTATTTAGCCACGGCCCGAATGAGAGAGAATTGTTTTCTTTCTCGCGTCTCGAAGACTCAAGAACACACACTATTTTTCTCTCTTTTTCAGCAACCCCTCGTTTGTCTCTTAAAACAAAACACACGCCTTTTTCTTTTTTTTCAGCAGCCTTTCTGTTCTCTTGAAAACAGAATTTAAAATAAATAAATATAACCGATCAGCAACGGTTGCTAATCGATGGACGATCAGCAACCTTTGCTGATCGTCCGCTTTTTTTTGCACGATTTCGTGCATGTGCACGATTTAAAGCATCGTGCACATGCATGAAGCTTTAAACTTTAATTTTTTTTATTCAAAATAAAACCACTTTGCACACGTGCACTTTAATTAATTAATTAAATGAAAATTAATCAAACCCCTTTTTCATAAAAAGTTAAAAAAAAAAAAAAGAACTTCTTTAATATGTATTCACTTTGGGCATGCGTGTGCATCATATGCACGTAGGCTCGTGATTATAATACAAATTAAATTAAATCTCATTTAATTTAATTTCAAATCGACTCAATTCAATTGCAGTAATTGCAAACACATTTGCAATAATATTTATCTCTTGTTTCACGTCATCCTAATTGTTTATGGTGTGTGACATCTCTAGATTCATCACTAAGCTGGTAGTAAGACTTGTACTAATACATTAGTACTTCCAAAAGAATTAATTGGCCCGATTAATCTTTTAAGTCCTACAAACCACGATTAACATCTAGCAATATGTCATGGCTACCTAGATAGTGTGAATACTTTAAGAACATAATGAACTTATCAGCTTTGGCTACAATGTAATTCAATCCCTCTGTCTTACTATAGTCAAGTCATTAATTCGATTATATGCACAAACCTAATTGAGATGCATTTTATTCGAGACATAAACAATTTATTCTCAGTTACAACCCTGGCCAAGGATTTTAACGTAGTGTCATAATTAGATCGCATAGGACATCATTTTTATACCTTGCATTTAACAATGAGACAGATTCCATATTGCGTACACGTGTAACTTCGTATATAAACAAACTATGACCATCAGATATAAAGATGGATCAATAACCTGGCATTATGTGCACCCGTGAACTATAGTTGTTCAATACACAAGTTAACACTATACCTCAATTATAAGGATTGTTTACACAAGACCAAAGCATGAACAATTAGACATTGACCAAGCTAAAAGCTTCCATGTCGCTAATCGTTCCATATGCGTCACGTTCAGTGAACTTGTCTAACACAAACACCTGTGTTCTAACTCAGACATCATAGTACCCAATGACATGTGACTCATCATTCCGTTAAGTATCCAATACTTAATAGCGAAATTAAAAACACACCGGTTTCAACAGGATTATTAATATCCATTCAACAATCCATCGATTGGGAATGATTTAAAGATTCGGTCTAACTATAAACCCGTCACATATATTGTTGACGTCTCAAAAATAGGTCTAGTTGCAACTGAACTTAAGGAATCATTCATAAATATAAAATAATTGGACAAATGAATGAATACGTCATTGCCATTAATTAAATAATAATAATGAAAGTACAACTGAAATCCTAATATGTAACTATTACATAGTAGCTTTAGGGCATATATCCAACAATCTCCCACTTGCACTAAAGCCAACTTGTCCAGTACCTCAAACCCATTTTGTCAATATATCTTTTAAAAGAAGACTGAGGTAAGGCCTTAGTGAAAAGATCTGCCACGTTTTCTGTTGAGGCAATTTTCTGCAAGGCAATATCACCTCTCCCAACAATTTCTCTAATGAGATGGAACTGTCTCTCAATGTGCTTAGACTTCTGGTGAGACCTTGGTTCCTTAGCTTGAGCTATAGCCCCATTGTTGTCACAAAACAATGTAATCGGTTGCTCAATTGAAGGAACAACTCTAAGTTCAAAAATAAACTCCTTCATCCAAGCGCCTTCCTTTGCTGCTTCAGAAGCAACTACATACTTTGCCTTAGTGATGGAATCAGCAGTTATGCTTTGTTTGGAACTTTTCCAACTAACTGCACCACCATTGAATGTAAAGACAAATGCAGATGTAGACTTATAATCATTAGGATCCGATTGAAAATTGGAATCAGTATAAGCTACAATTTTAAATTCTCCTTTTCTATATATCAAGAATAAATCTTTAATTCTTCGCAAGTATTTAAGAATATTCTTGACTGCTATCCAGTGCTCTTCTCCTAGATCAGACTGATATTTGCTAACAATACTTATTGCATGCGCAATATCAGGTCTAGTACATAGCATAGCATACATTATGATTCCAATAGCGGATGCATATGGTATCTTCGCCATCCGCTCTCTTTCTTCAGGAGTGTTGGGACACATCTCCTTAGAAAGATGGATCCCTTGCTTAAAAGGCAATAATCCTCTCTTGGAACATTGCATGTTAAACCATGTTAACACTTTGTTTATGTACGTAGATTGTGTGAGGCCAATCAATCATCTTGATCTATCTCTATAGATTTTGACACCTAAAATGTAGGTTGTCTCTCCTAAATCTTCCATGGAGAATTTCTATGACAAGAATAGTTTTATTGATGATACCATTGGTACATCATTTCCAATCAAAAGTATATCATCGACATACAAAACTAGAAATGCAATTGCACTCCCACTGATCTTCTTGTATACACAAAGTTTATTCGGATTTTTGATGAAGCCAAACAATTTGACTACCTCATCAAAACGGATATTTCAACTTCTGGAGGTTTGTTTTAGTCCATAAATGGATCTCTTAAGCTTACACACCTTCCGTTTTTCACTATTGGATTCAAAACCCTGTGGCTGTTCCATATAGATGTCCTCATCGAGAAAACTATTTAGAAAAGTCGTTTTGACATCCATTTGGAATATCTCATAATCAAGGTGTGCAGCTATAGCCAATATAATCCGAATGGATTTTAGCATGGCCATAGGTGAGAAAGTTTCATCATAATCAATTCCTTCTTTATGACGATATCCTTTCGCCACTAGCTGTGCTTTGTAAGTTCCAATTTGACCTTCAGCATTTATCTTCCTCTTGAAGATTCATTTACAACCAATTGGTATAATACCATCAGGCAAGTCAATTAAGGTCCAAACTTCATTGGAATACATTGAATCCATTGTGGATTTCATGGCTTCTAGCCATTTACTAGAATCAATGTCTGACATCGCCTCCTCATAGGTTTTAGGATCACCAGGTTGATCACTATCATTCACAATGAATAATAGTTCAATATGATCAACCGAGTGTCTATAATGAGCAAGTGGGCGAGACGTTCTCGCACTTCTCCTAAGAGGTTGTGTATCAAAAGCTCCCACTGAATCAGAGATTGGTATCTAAACTCGGTTGTTTAGTACTTCAGTATTTTCTTTTTATAAGACTATTTCCGCTCAGCACCACCTTCCTGGATGAACTGATTCTCCAAAAAAGAAGCGTGCTTGCTCACCAAAATTCTTTGGTCTAAATGAAAATAGAAATAATATCCAAGAGTTTCCTTTGGATATCCAATGAAGCGATCTTGTTTAGATCTTGCCTCCAATTTTTCCATTTTCAGCTTTTTCATGAAAGCTGGACAACCCCAAATCTTAATATGATTAAGACTAGGTTTCCTACTATGCCATATCTCATAGGGCGTAGTTGGAACAGATTTGGATGGCACTTTGTTCAATATATATATAGCTGTCTCAAGGGCATATCCCCAAAGGGATATTGGCAAATTGGTGTAACTCATCATAAATCGTACCATATTTAATAAAGTACGATTTCTTCATTCAGATACACCATTATGTTCTAGAGTTCTAGGAGGTGTTCATTGTGATAAAATGCCATTATCTTTAAGAAAGTCCAGGAATTTAGTACTAAGGTATTCACCTCCTCGATCTGATCGAAGAGCCTTAATACATTTTCCTGTTTGTTTCTCAACTTCAGCCTTGAATTCCTTGAACTTTTCAAAGGATTTGGATTTATACTTCATGAGGTATAAATAACCATACCGTGACTGATTATCGATGAAGGTAATGAAGTAATTATAACCACCTCTAGCAGTTTCATTAATTGGTCCACATACATCTGTATGTATTAATCCTAATATGTCAGCAGCTTGTGCACTTTGTCCCACAAAAGGTGCTTTGGTCATATTTCCTAGAAGACATGCCTCACAAGTTGAGTATGACTAAAAATTTGATGGATCAATGTACCCATCATTACTCAACTTGTTAATTCTGTCTTCTCCAATATGACCTAATCGGAGATGCCAAACATACTTTTTTATTTGGACCGTCTCTAGGGCGTTTATTAGTTATGGCATTTATATCAATTCTATTTTGCTTATTGACATCGGCAATTGCATTACCAGACATTGTAATGGTATAAAGATTATTGGCTAATAAGCTAGAACCAACACATCTTCTATTATGATAAATAGAATATACATCATCAGCAAAAGAAAATTCATAATTCTCTTTACCCAAATAAGGTATAGAGATGATGTTCCTAACAGCATTCTTATAATGCAAACAGTTCTTTAAAATCATTACATGTCCAGAAGGCAAATATAAACGAAAAGTCCCTATAGCTAATGCAGCAACTCTTGCTCCATTGGCAAACGTCAGGACAATCTCATTTCGCCCTAGTATCCTGCTTATTTCCAAATTCTGCAAAGATATACAAATATGTGAAGTTGCAACAAAATCTAAAACCCATGAGCTGGATTTAGTACTAACCATAAGATTAGTTTCAATAAGCATAGACACCATATCTTCATAAGGTGGGTCCTTGGGCTTGACCTTCAAGCTCGCGAGGTACTTCCTACAATTCCTCCTCCAGTGCCCTCTAACACTACAGTAATGACATTTTTCCCTTTTATCAATCTTGGGTTTTGGTTGCACAACAGGTTTGGTAGGCCTCTTCCATTTCTTTTTCTTCAAAACGGTCTTACCCTTTGAAAAAGAAGCCTTAGCCATAGCCATAGCCACTACATTTGGTCTCGTGTTGTGCATTTCCTTCTCATAAACTACCAACATGCTATGTAACTCAGTGAGAGTTTTCTCCATCTTATGCATGTGGAAATTTTGGACAAAACCAGAGAAGGAATCGGGTAAAGATTGGATGATCAAATCCACAACTAACTCGTTGTCCATAACAAGATTCAGCCTAACCAATTCTTCAATGTGCCAGATCATTTTCAAAGCATGACCATTAACAGATGATCCTTCAGCCATCCTCATACGGTACAATGCCTTAGATATCTCATATCTAGAGACTCGACCATTCTCATCAAAGTATTCCTTTAAATGCAAAATGATTGACCTAGCATCTTCCATAGATTCATACTTCTTACGTAATTCATTATTCATTGAAGCAAGCATATATGACCTAATTTTTAAGTCATTGTCACGGCACTTATCATAAGTGACACGCTTCTCTTGGGTCACACCCTTAGGAAAGGAGGTTGGCATCTTTTTATCAAGTACATACCCAATTTTTTCTGAATTGAGAACAATTCTTAAATTCCTCATCTAGTCAGTGAAATTGGGTCAAGTCAAACAATTCTTGTCAAGTATAAAAGCGAGTGGGTTTGTGATCACCATTTTCAGAGTAATAATATATATGTTGCAGAAAATAAATTGTTAGCCGTTGTACTTTTTATGATAACTATTTCATTTTGGTCTTTAAATGAAATAGATCCTCCTACTAAATTTATATTCAAATCCCATACTCCTTAAGATGGGAAGCGGTAATCTTTGTTGGGTAAAGATTACTAGTGGGGATTGGAGTCCCACTAGTCCAATGTCCACCTCACCTAATAGTTATTGGTGTCCTATGAACTTAGTGAGTGAACCAGCTTGTTCAACACATCATATGCAAGTCTCAATCATAACTTCGGCCTCTAGACCATGAAAACCTCACCTAATAGTTATTGGCATCATGATCATAGTTAAGTCTCGCCCATCGTCTCATGCAAGTATTGAAGGCATAAACGATTCTCTCACCTGACAGTTACTAGAAATCATTTGGCTCCAACCCCATAGCATCACATGCATAATGGAGTGATCCAATATTATGAATGGTAATTAACCCCTATGTATCTATAGCCGGTCAGTTAACTACTATAATATTGGATCAAACCACAACGATGAAAGGCCACAAGTCCGAAACCTATTTTGACTTAATATTATTAATAAGGAGATTTTGGTCATTATTTATGGTCTCACTTTGCACCTTAACCGGTTTAACATGCATGATAACATAAATACAATAAATAAATAGATATCACATAAACATCTATCCCATGTGATGATCATGGAATTATGGTTCAATGGGTAAAGCAGACAATCAGCAACGGTTGCTGATCATCCATCGATTAGCAACCGTTGCTGATCAATTATATATATTTTTATTTTAAATTATGTTTTCAAGAGAGCAGAAACAAGGCTGCTGAAAAAAAAAAAAAAAAGAAACGGGCGTGTGTTTTGTTTTTAGAGACATACAAGGGGTTGTTAAAAAAGAGAGAAAACGGTGTGTGTTCTTGAGTCTTCGAGATGCGAGAAAGAAAACAATTCTCTCTCATTCAGGCCGTGGCTAAATACATAAAGGATATGGAGAATTGCTTCACTAGATTGCTAGCACAATCAAAGTGGTGATTATTCGAAAGTTCTCTTTTCCATTCGACGTCAATTGTTGGTGTGTCTGAACTAGAGGTCCAACGCTTGTGGGACTCGAACTGTAGAACATCCAAACCGATTTGTTTCAAAGCGCGCTTCGAGAGGTAATTCGTTTAACTCCCTTTTTTAATCAGATTTTTTCTTAAAACGCGCGGACAATGCTTTAGGAGAATCATGTATAAAATATATCTTTGTTTCCGCTGCATTATTTTGTTAATTTTTCTTATACATGATTTATGAAACCCCAACATCTTTCTGGAGGCAAGAACTTTTTATTGATTTCATAGACGTGATTCCAAATTGGATATTTTAAGTCGGGTCTTTACAATCGCGAGCGCTCAGAGTTTTGAGCATCATCATCATGGAAGCTTCATGGAAATTTATCTGATAAATGGAAGTTCCATCGATCAGCAGCTCTTTCAAGCTTCTCATTGGACCCAAATCTAGCAAATCACGAAGAAGACTGCATCCCTTCACATTCAGAGAAGCCAACTTCGTCAGATTACCAACTAATGGATGGATAATTGCCAATTTAGAGCAACCTTCCAAAACGAGTCTTTCCAGCGGCAAACTCCCCAATTGGTCAAAATTGATTTGCATCCAAGCCCAATACAATCTAATTTAGCCTAGAATCTAAACCAAAAAATCTAAGCCCAGATTTAAGTAATAGCCTATCTAAGCCCATTTCCTTGCCATTCTTTCTTCCATGCGATTTCCTCAATTTGCCATCCCTCCTTTCCAGCAAACACAAGAACCCAAAAGCTAATGCAATATCCAAACATGATTTACCTAAATCAAAGGGAATATTTCCTTAACATAAGTCATTGTTGGAATCATTGAATGCAGAGCACGAGAATACAACAATGAGGTAACACTAAGGGCACTAAAAGTCTCATGAAACCGAGGCATAATAAATGGATCAAAGGCTCTCATAGGGATTTAAGCGTGCTGTTAAGAATAACTCAGATTTAGATTATTTGCATTCAACATGAACTAACACAAAGCAAAAAGTCCTAGTCTCGATTGAACCGAGGTCGGGTGTACACCATGGAACGAAAAGAGGGAAGCGCCAGCTTGGTCGCCAAAGGTGGCCCTACCCACCTCAAGGTGGTGAATAGAGGGCAAGATTAGAAAGATCAGACTTGGTCCAGTCGCCTTGCAACGTCTCTAAGCCAGGATCCTTGGGTCGAAATGATTTCACGACTGTTGACACCTAAATTTTGATTATATTATTAATTAGGTCTTAATTTCTTTTATTTTTCCTTTTTAGATAATAAATAATAAATAACAAAAAAATAACAAAAAATTAATAAAAACAACAAAACAAAAAGAGAAAAAACAAAAGTAGCAGCCTTCTGGGCTGGGTCGACAAGCCTAGTCCCTTCCTTTTATTTTCTCCAGTACAGGCCCCCCATGGCCCGGCCCGCATGACTCGGCCCGACCCCCTCTTTCTCCTCCTTTCTCTCGTCTTCTTCTTCCTTCTTCCTTCTTCCACCTCTGCAAGTCACATGCAGCGATGAAGACACGCTCGGTGACAACCTACAGCAAAGAGAGGAACGTAGGCTAGTGGCTGAGAGGACACAACATTGAAGGCGAGCATGCCTCCGTGGAAAGGGGAAGATTTGATGCCGGTTCGGCCGGCGAAGGAGGGCCGGTTGGCGTGCGAAGGCCAACGGCCGAACCTCTGTCAATCGGTCTCCTCCTCGCCTATAAATAGGAGGGCACAACCTCCGTCGAAGAAGACACGAGCCAGCAAGTTCAAAGGGGTCCTCGAGAGACTTAGAGGAGCTTAAAGAGCGAGCAAGGCAGGAATCGGGTCGTGAGCTCAAGCGACCTCCCTCTGAGAGACTTCGAGGGTGGCCGGCGGCGAGCGAGCCCGAGAGGGAGAGAGAGAGAAGCGGCAAAGGATCGAGGACTACAAATCTTCGAAACCTCCCACTGAGAGACTTCAGAAGGGGGGCCAAGGATGAGCAAGCCCAGATTTGAGGGAGAGGGAAGAGATCGGAACCTAAGGAGAGGAACTGAAGCAAAGAGATGGACGGAGAGATTGAAAGCTTGCGAGTGCTGAAAGCTTCCTTCAAGAGACTTTGAGGGAGCCCCAAATGCCCACAAGCCCAGATCTGTGAGCAACTACAGCCAGAGGAAAAGAGGCAGTTCTGGATCTACGAAGTAAAGGGCTGAGCTAGAGGGAAACCAGAAGGTGGAGGGCCAGATCCATACATTGCCGTGCTACAATCCCTCCTTGCCACCGTCGTCATCGCCCAGTCGCCATCGGCGAAACCGCCTGCGCTCATAGCTCCAACACCGACCAGCAACACCCCCGCGCCATGCTCCCTCTACAGACAGGTATCAACCACTGCCCGCTATTGCTTTTTGGCTTGAAACACTGGTCGCCCCCCGCCTATCGCCGTAGCTTCATTGTCACTTCCCCCTTGAGAATCCAATATGTTTTTTAATATCTTAATATATTATGATATAAAATAATATTTTTAAAATTAAAAAATCAAAAAATATTTTATTCTCCAAAAAATCAAAAACATCAAAAATATCATATTTTCCCAAAAAAGTCAAAAAATTTGGAAAAAGCCAAAAATGTGATTTATATCTTCAAAAAAAGATAAAGATCCAAAAAAATGCTTTATATGTAAAAAAAAATGAGAAAAAGACCCAAAAAAAATGTTTTTCCTCCACAAATGAATGGAAAATCCCTCAAAAATCCAAAAAGCCTTAGGGTTTAAATAAGATTAGGTACCGAAATGGCATTAGTGATTAACTAGTGTAATCAAGTCCCGATCCTAATTTTTCTGGTTGCGCAGGAGCGAGTATTTATCATGATACTTTGTTTGGGTTTCTAATCGAGTCATCCCAAATTGATTAGTGGCGACTCCATTTTAAAATTAATTTATATGTTAAAAAGCTTGGACCATTAAGTCATGAATTGGTGGACTTGGGAGAGTCTAGACTAAAAGACCTAGCCAAACCATTAGCCTCCGCAAGGTACCCACCCTGATTTGGCGACGAAAAAAGAGGTCGCGATAACGACTAAAGAAAGCCAGAAGCGGAACCAACATGGAAGAACGTTTCAAGAAAGGAAGACATTGCTCAGCCGTCGGATGACGCAACCTAGGGTTGATACAAGTTCGGACGGCGGGATGCGATCGGTTCCTTTCCTTAATCGAGTCTTATAATTCTCAAACGAGCATGATTCCGTTTACTTCTGGAGTAATCATTTCCTTATTGTTCAACTGTTTGCTGAGTCAACTTGGCAGGTATCTACTCTACCATATGGCGACAAAGTGGTGATCTTTCTCCACTTGAAAAATGGATATTTTCATTATTACCCTGGAGGAAGTTTTGGGAAGATCCAAAATGATAAATATTTGTAGTGAAGGCCTAAAATGAGTAATCAAAGCATGCATCGCCCATGTAAGCAGAAAATTTCATGATAAAATTGCCTATTCTAAGTATAGTTACACTTGGGTCATGAGTGCATCTAAGATAAACAGTTGGTGTAAAGCAATTTGAAGAAGACGAGATATAAAATATGCAAATATGGCGTTGGCTTTGATGTGTGTGATCGCTTTCCTAAAGTTAATTTTTGCCCCCACTACAACACATTTGGGAATTCAAGTCGAATATTTAGTTGCTAATAGATCACTTGCCTTTGGAGTGAGTAAAACTATAAAACTATTATGGGCATGCTTTCACAATAAAATTCATTTGCTTCTATATGAGTCCTTGAACACTATGTTTTCTGTGACTATTTGTATAGCCACTACTACTACAATAACATTAACATAATTTGCCTCTAGATAATATAAAATTGATTCGAGAGCTACTTATAAAAGATCTTTTAAAATAACTGATATATTAAATTATCAAATAACTAACATTTGTGAGTCAGTTTCTTTTCTAGGTTACATTTTGTCTATTCATTGAATTAGAAGGCTTGAATGAAAATCGCTTTTCGCAGAGATTATAAACAATTTCATTGCTGGAAAGGAGAAAAAAAAAAGAAGGAAGAAGATAAAACACGAAAATTGGCCTTTCAGAATTGAAATTAAGCAATCTTTTCCTCTAATGTGTGTGCTAACATGATAGGTTCCACATGAAAAAAAAGAAAAAAGGAAAAAAAGAAGAAGCAAATGTGAATATTGGCATATTACAGGCATGAACGGCTCGTCCTCATAGATAAACAGTATAAATAATCTCTTTTAAAACCTCCTTAGTATAGGCGAAACTTTAACTGCACCTCACTCGTGAGCCGCCACTCTGCTTTTGCTCCCCAAAGTCGGATGACCAGAGAAATTGAAGGAATCAATGCAGGATAAAGACTAATGAAACTCCTATGGATTATTGTCCATATAATCAAGATGCTAGAAAAAATTAGCACATAAGTAGCTTTTAAAATTTATTTTTACCAGTTTAGCACACTTGTAATCTAAGATGCATCACACCACTCAAAACTATACTCTTTTTTGCCGATAAATAAAATAAAGTATGCCAGGTTATATTTTGACAATAGGAAAACAATTGTTTTAACGTGGACTACAAGAGGAAGGGTGATCAAGAGTGTTGACACCCGAATTTTTGTTGACGTTTTAAATATCCATTTATTTTTAAAAATATAAAAAAATATTAAAAATAAAAAGTAAAAATATATATAATGAAAATGAATGAAATGATAAAAAAAATAATAAAATGAAATCTTGTGGGCCATCACATTTGGCCCACTTGGCAACTTTCAGCCCTCTCTCGCTTGGCCCAGCTTCCCTTTTTGAGAGCCCAATTTTCTTTCTTTAAACCCACAATATGAGCCCATGATAACAAGTGTCTCCACATGATCCTGCCTAGTCCTTAGGTTTCCATCTTATACTCTTTTCTTGTAAAGAGATTTCCTTTGTGGCCACCATGTCATCCCGAAGACCCTCTGGTGAGAAAATATTAGGCGATCAGACCCCCCTATTCTCTCTCTCTCTCTCTCTCTCTCTCTCTCTCTCTCTCTCTCTCATTGAAACCCCTAGTCACCCATTGAAAGTGCTCTGTTTCTCTCTCTCCCTCCCTCATTGGAACCCCCAGTTGCCCATTGAAACCGCTCCGTAGTGACATCGCCACCTCCACTAATGCCAACTTCTCCTCGAGTCCCACTGTCGTCACCTCCTTGGTGGTTTATTCTTAGAGTAGGCTGGTTTTTTTGAGATGGTGAAGGACACAACATATTACGACATCCTTGGTGGGAGCGTGGATGCTTCTGAGGCTGATATTAAGGAGGCATATTGCCTGAAGGTACCTATGAGCCGGGTTGGGACTAATGTTGTGCATATATGATGAACTTTTGAAATTTTTGTGTTGGCTTTCAGGCGCAGCTATTACAACCGAATAAGAATCCTGGAGATCCAAAAGCAACAGAAAATTCTAGGTCAATTTGATTATTCAGCTTTCTTGGAACAAAAATATATTTTGTCATACTTATGGCACGTTTGGTAATGCTTCCGTTTTCGGGAATAATTTCTTATCAGAAATGATTTTTTTTTATTCTGTTCCGGAAACAATTCCTAAGTATTTTAAACCGTTTGATAATTGTCTAAAATTTTAATTACTGAAATAGAATTGCAGTTGACACTGTCCTATACTTCAAATCATTTTTTTTAAGTTTTAAATAATTTTATTACTTTTTCCTTTTTTTTTTTTGGTTTTTTCTTCTTTTCTTTTCTTTTCTTTCTTTCTTTCTTTTCTTTTTCTTCTTCTTCTTCTTCTTCTTCTTCTTCTTCTTCTTCTTCTTCTTCAAGGTGGTTGGCAACCTCACCAGAGCATCGTCTACTTTTTGCTTTCCAAGAAATGTTTTTATGTTGTCTTGAACGATGCACTAATCCTTTAAATTTGGTATGAACAGGTTTCATCTCTCCTATAACAACGTTTTCTTTTTGGCATTTCAACCAATTGATACGACTCCAGAGAGTTGCTTTGGCTAAAACTCGAGCAATTTCTTGAAAACTCACTTCATATGTTAAACTTTGGGTATTCCAAGATGCCTTTGTTATTCCAATAGGACGGCATAGTAACAGATCGATTCTTCTAAAGCACGCCCCGTTCACGCCACTTGCAACCAATTCCATTAGTTCTCGAGGTTAGAAAACATTAGACATTCCATCCTTTGAAATCAACACCTTTGATGTTGCTTGGCATACAATAATTTCTATTTGCTCCACCACATCACCATCCACCTCGGGGCCTTCTAATTCTTTAGGACTTTCTGCTAACTCTGCTATGGCACGGCCCTTAATCAACTTTTGACCCAAGCTTTGTACGTCAAATTCCAAGATTAAGATCTACCACTTGGCCAATTTCCTGACCAAGGCCGGTTTTTCCAAGATGTACTTGATAGGGTCATTTTCGGTCGCCCATAGGATTTAGTAGTGAAGGGTATATTGTCACAGTCTGTGCAACACCCAAACGAGGGCCACACAAGTCTTCTCAATCTCAGAATAATTCGACTCAGAAGCAATGAACTTCTTGCTTAAGTAGTATAGCACGCATTCTCTGCCATCATTTGGTCTTTTCTGGGCTAGCATGGCTCCCAATGACTCGTTGTGTATTGTCAAGTACAAAATCAATGGATTTTTGGGAACTGGTGGGACCAAAATCAAAGGATGTGAGAGGTAGTGCTTTATCTTTTCAAAAGCACTCTGGCATTCATCATCCCACTTAACCCTCACATTTTTCTTCAAGAGATTGAAAAATAGTTTTGTTGTTTCCGACAATTGGCAAATGAACCTTGCCACGTAGTTTAGCCGTCATAATAAACTACGGACTTCTTGGACAATAGTTGAAGGCCGTAAATTGCAAATAGCCTTGACTTTTGATGGGTCGATTTCGATGCCCTAAAATTATTCCAAAAATAAAACAAAATATGAAACCGGACAAGACAATCTCCAAGTTTCCAACTTTAAAATCAATGGTTGACAATAGACTGTCCATTTCCGTTAAATAATGAATCGTTATGTGCTCATTTCACTATTTTGGGTCTTAGAGAGTGGTGTTTGGAATCCCAAATAAATGATAGAGAGTGAAAAGAATTTGAAACCTGTCAAATTACTCTCCCATTTTCCTTTATAAAAAATTGTGGCTGGCATCAGACTATAAAAAAATTATAAGTACGGCTTTGCTATGCTAGTCGGGCCCCTAGACAAATTCAGCTGATTTCTTGACGTTGAAGACAAACGAAAAGAGAAAATCCTTTTAAAGGTATTGAACTGCTCTCTTTAACATTTGAACAAAACAAAGGAAATTTCACCGTTAAGGAGATTTAAGGAGAGGGTGAATAATAAGGGAGAGAGCACCAACATGAGATAACAACAAAACAAAATAGAGAATTCATAGATTTCACCCGTTAAGGAGATTTAAGGAGAGGGTGAAGAATAAGGGAGAGAGCACCACCATGAGATAACAACAAAACAAAAGAGAGAATTCACATATGAATGTAGTAGAGAAATTTATCCAAAAAGTTCTAAAGCAATAAATTATCACATGAAGGTTGTCATGTAAGAACAAAAATGCAAGCAAAAGTTTCAAAAAAAAAAAAAATCCTAAAGCTTTGATAGTATTGTCAATTTAATCATAAGCCTATCATTGGTGCCAATTTAATCCATTTAGTCACAACATTTTAATTTGGTGTCAATTCGGTCCTTTCGACTAATTTTGGTTAGAATTTGCGAACCAATGGGATGCCGGTCAATTGACATGACATGGCCAGTGCGTAGAAAAATTTTAATAATATTTTAACATTTTTTTAATTTTTCTTTTTCTTTTGTCCTTCCCCTCTTCCTTTCTCCAACCAAACCTCCTTGACCTTATTGGCCACTAGTGACCCTCATGGCCCCTGGCGAAGCTCAAGCTCTTGCTAGAGGCCCCGAGCGCTGCTTGTGCCGGGCAATGAGGCTCGGCCTCACCAAATTCAGTGAGGCTAGCTTGAGGGATGCCAGGCTGTGAAAGTGGCCTCACAAGAGGCTTGCCCTCATCAGATCTAGTGAGGGTCAAGCCTCACCCAACCTCTGACGAAGCTAGCTCAAGACTGCCCCTCGCCAGCCATGGGTGAGCAACTCCCATAGCCTCCAGCGAGGGCTTGAGCCTCGCCAGTGGCCGTGAGACTCGGTAGAGAGGCGAGCAAGGTCGAGGTTTGGTGATCGATTGGAGGAAGGAGGAGGAGAAAGAAAAAAGAAATAAGAAATAAGAAAGGAAAATGAAAAAAATAAAATAGAATAAAATAGAAAAAGAAAAAATATTAAAATATTATTGAAAATTGTCTACGTCAGCATCGATCATGTCATGTCAGTCAACCAATGCTCAGTTAGCAAAATCTAGCTAAAATTTGTCGGAAAGAACTGAATTGGGATCAAGTAAAAATATCTATGACTAAATTAGCATGAATACAAGGTCTATGATTAAATTGGCATAAATGTAAAGTGTTTAGGACTTTTTTGACACTTTTTCCCAAAAAATGTACCATAGTATTCTCCAAAAACAAAATAACAAAAGTCTATAGGCACAAGCTAGATGATGGCAATGGTGGGAATGAGAATTTCCTTTTTTTTACCAATAGTTGAGAAATTGGCATGAATAATACTAGCCATCCAATTTGATAATACAAACTAAGTAGCACCAACATTAACACCAACACGCGATATGCAACATGCGACACAACACGACACAATATGTCAATACATCATTTAAAAAAAAGAAGGAATTATAATATGTTGAGACATGTTACATATTAAATGTATATTTTTATATAAATTATCATTTTTATAATTATTTTAATCAATTTAATTTGATTCAAATTCACAAATAAATAAATAATAATAAATGATCATAGAATGAATTTACACTAAAAACATTAATCCACTATTTGTTAATATCAATCATTGTTTTAATTTGAAAAATTCAATTTCATTCCAATAATTCATAAAACTCAAAGAAAAAGAAAAGCAATCAATGTTATGAATTCGTGTGTCAGAGTGTATCAGAAGAGAAAAGAAATAAAAGCAAACTTGGGAATGAATTGGAGTTGATCCTGTGATACTAGAAATCACTGGCTAGCAGTTGGCTAGCGATGACTAGTGTCAATTGGACCAAAAAACCAATGCTAGATTGCAGCCCAGCAGTGGCTTGAGTGTCGATGAGGATTCCTCGGATTATTGGTGCTTTAGATGAGGATGTCGGCAAGGGGAAGACATTGTGAAGAAGAGATATCTTCACAAGGAAGAAGACCACGTGCAGGGAAGAGAAAAAAAAATGAAAAAAGAAAAGAAAATAGAAAACAAAACAAAACAAAAAGAAAGTGAGAAAAAATAGAAAATAGACAATAGAAAGGAAAACAAAAGAAATAGAAAAAGAGTAATTAAAAAGAGAGGAAACAAAAAATCCATGGGCTTAATAGAGAATGGGCTGGTTCAAGATTAGATATGGGTTAGCTGTCATGGGCTTGAAGGTCAGGAGTTGCAGGCTTAGCAAATGAAATAGAAGTTGGTTATATTTGGACTAGGCCCAAGGGCTGGTCCAAATTCCAAACCCAACCCAGACCATTCTAGGTCAGACCCATATCCACCGGGTCTAGAGTCCATTTTTCAAAATTAAAAATATTAAAAAATTTTAAAGAATAGAAAATATTAAAAATAATTAAAAATTTTCCAAAATTAAAAAAATTAGAGAAAGTTTAGAAATTAGCTTTATGAGTATTTTTTTTTTCAAAAATGAGGAAAATCCTTAAAAAAAATGAAATCCAATTGGATAAGTCTTTTAGGGCTTTATCATAGGATTTTTGGATGCCTTTTCTTTTTAGAGGCACTATTAGGTTGCTACTTGCACTTTTCAATTAGATAATACTTGATTACCCAATTTCAATATAATGATTGTTATTTTCTTAGATGGATTATGATGGACCTCAAAATCTTCAATAGGCAACTATGACATTTTAGTTAATAAATAGTCGAGTTTAGATACCAACTCTAGTTAAATAGTTAAGGTAATCAAATCCCCGATTCTAAAATACCTTATTGTGCATGTATCAAGACAATAGTCCTACATCTTGATTAGGGTTCCTAGCTGACCTCAAACAATGGCTAGTACAATACAATTTTTAAACATGTAGATTTGGAAAACGAATGTCACTTGAAGTATGGACTTAACGAATGTCACTGGAATCGAATTGATCAAGTCCTCTTACACCATAAAAAAATCATAGAGTTATCTCATGGGGCTTGTGATATCCCAAAATTTGGCCCGTGATTCGAATATATGAAATGGTTGTTTGGTGGACGCGCTTATAGTTAATTTACTTGGAGCTGGCCATTCACGAGTTAATTAATCTATTAGATGAGGCCATTAAGGGATATAACCACAACAAACTAGAGAATTTAACCAAGAATCAACTGCTCAACTATAACAATCTGCAATGATCAATACGACACTGTTATAAATCGAATTGCGAACGGACATAATTTGATTCGACGAAATTGCGTAGTCGAATTACAAGTGATTCCGCACGATATTCGTGTCAAATGACTATAACTCGATTTTCTATCGATGTTATATTCGGGATACCTAATTGAAACATCGTGATTTTATGACAACCGAGAGTCTTCTACAATTTGGAGATGCACAAATGTGGATCGAAAATTATCAACCATGGGTCAAACGCGCTAAAATCCTTAAAAGCTATTCGATAGGTTATGTCGTACTAAAGTCGCGTTCGGTCGATTTTAACCATGAAATTGAAGTTTGTTTTGGGAATTGGACATTTGAGCGTGTCACAATTCATTTATAGGACGTTGTCTCATCTTTTGGCGAATTTTCATTTAGTCTGAAATTTTGTGGAAAAACGATTTTTGGACAAGCAAGAAAATTAAAGGAAATTCAGATCAAAAGGAAAAAGGAGAAATTTGCTGCCCAAAAAGGATTTAATTGTGGAAATTTGAGGTAATTTGTGATTGGTTGGGCAAAGACTTTTGGGGCATGAAGACTTTGGGGCATATGTAATGAGTGGTTAGATATTTAACTAGGTTTGTGATTAGTGGTTCAATTAACCTTGCTTTTCTTTCTCTCTTCTCTCTCTTTCTCATCGTCACTCACGCATGTTCACCTCTTTGCCGCCAGCTTCATTTTCTTTTCACCTAGTTTTAGTTCTTCCTTCCTTTTCATCTTTGCCGCACCACAACTTCAATAGCTTCTCATCTTCAAGTCTTCATCATCTCCAACCCCACTTCCCCTCACCTCAACAGCTGCACCCACCTTCCATCTCATACGTCCTCAGCTTCACCACCACCGTACACCACATCACCTTAGCACCGCTCCTTACACCCGCAAAACCATCATCCACCGCCACTCCACTTCACGCCAACTCCAGAGGTAACCCCGCCAGTAACCCAACACACCAGCGGCTCCACAACACCACCTCGTGTCCCCTTCACGCCACTCCAGCAACCATCACCAGCTCACCCTCATATCATCCCACCAGAGTCCATCTCCATCGTCCATTTCCCCTCAGCCCATGAGCAGCTCCACACGCCCAGCACCAGCACCGCCGCCAATTGAGCCTCGTTTGAGCCACAGTTACTAAGCCCTCGCCGCCATCACTTGGCATCGCCGTGAGCCCGCCACCATAGTAATCTTGTGAGTTAACTCCCTAATCCTTGATTAAGCCATTAATTGTGCTTAGGGGTGTTTAGATTAGTGCTAATAATAGTTAGATTAGCAATAATGAGGATTAGTAGTTAATCCTAGGTTAGTGTAAACTAAGCATGGTTAAGTTAGTTAGCCTTGGTTAGTTTAGTTACCATGGTTAGGTTAATTAATTATATTTAGGTTAATTAATTTTGATTAGTTTAATTAATTTTGATTAGTTTAATTAATCACAATTTATTTAACTAATCGTATTTAGTGTATTTAGTGACGGATTAGCCATTTCATAGAATTTTATGCTCTTTTTCTTGGATGGAATTATGTGTGTTTGTGATGGCTTATATGTGCTACGATCTGAAATTGATTACTTGATGGTAGTTATTGATTTTTAGTATAAAACTCAGTTTTATGGGCTTTTAAATAGAAAAAAATGTTAGATGTTGGTTTTGGATGCCAATTTTTATGTACCATATAAAACCTTGGAGTTTTAAAATAAGAGCATATCAACTTTGACGGTTTGCTTTTGAATATGTGACCGCGCATGATTATTTTACCAAGATTTTTAATAGGAAGAAAAATTGGTCAAATTCATTATTTGAAAACAAGGCTTTTGAATGCAAAGCATGGTGTTCTTGGCTAAATATGTGCTCGTATGGTCACTAAGTGGAAACCATCCCGATGCATTTTACATGGGACGATGCCTAATTAAGTTCGGATGCCCTCACGTTAACAGGATGCCGAGTCATGGTGGAGGCCAAGTCGATGCTCCTTTATGGAATGCTGTCTAAGCAGGGTGTGCTAGATGTTGCCATGCTTGACAGGGTGGGATGATGCCTAGTTACGCCGGATGACCGTTGACTTTTGAGTTGGCCGTGGTTGATGGGTATTAATAATCGGAACACGCTTGAATGGTTGTGATAATTTGTGCCTAATTATGGGGAAATTTTGTGTGGCATGGTATGTGACGTGTCATAACGGTTTTACCTTATAATCGGGACCCATGTGAATGTTTGAAGATCAGAATTATGCATTTTGGTTAGTAATTACGCTTGTCGAATTTAAAAGGGCATATGTGATGCTCTAATATGCAAGGACGTGCCGAGGCGAGATGAGTTTTGTATGGTGCGTGTTTATGACCACCTTCGAGGCGAATTTGCGTCCTAATCAGAGTTTAGGCTATTGACTCGCTGAGATTTATTTCACCCCGTCGTTGCTAACCTTTTAGTGTGGAGATTTGTCTAGTTCGGTTCGGGGTTCTGTGGAACATGAAATCAGAGTCTACCTTCTTCCCTATCCTTGGGACCACCCGAACTTGTGAGTTAGTGGTGACTACAATTTGAGTCGATGAGAGTCTCCTTAATGTGGTGCCTCATCACTTCAAGGCGTGGTTCATTAACGAGCGCAAAGGTGCTCGGGAAGGTCCCTTGTAGGATTTTGATGGACCACCTGTCAGAATGGAGGATGGGGAAGTAGGTCACCCCATGGACATCGATATCCCAAACAGTGTCATGGAGGACCCAGAGCCCGAGTCGAAGAGGTCCGAGGTGTAGGTTGCCTAGGAGTAGCTTTTTGAGACAAACTCATGTATACGAACTCGTAGGGTTAACTTGGTATATGTATATAAAGCATAGTTTGTGAAAAATCACTAGCATGTTTTTACTATTCCTATGTTCACTTGTTGGCCAGGTGTTTATTTAATTTGCTTCTGTATGTGCTTAATTGAAAAAAAAAAAAAAAAAGAAAGGGTCGGGGACACGTCAAAATGTATTCATGTAGAGATGAGAACTTATATATCTAGAGGGAAGTAGTGCATTGATAAAATGGATTCATCTGTTATGATTCGGAAATTTAAACAGGTTATTTCTCTTGCAATAAACTCTTCTCACTATAAGGATTGAGGACCTTGTCATGTCACTGCCTTTGTGGTTCAATCATTTGACATAAAAAAAAAAAAAAGTAGTAATGAGTTGTTTAAAATAATTTTATGAAATTAAATTTGCTAAACGCACACTAAACAAACTTAAAGCTGGTTCAATCATTAAATTCGGGTTAGCACGAATGAAATTAATTCTCCAGAGAGTGAATAAAGCATGACTATTCCGCTGTGCAGTCAAAGCAATAATGGCTTGCAAATTTCCAATTTCATAGCGATTAAAGTTTATCTCGCATTAGATAACAACCTGTTCCCATATGCAACGTTTATAAGGATCCATTGTACGTAGTCGACAGAAATAATCGACGGACGAACACAAAGCATTTAGGTACAAGGAAACAAAGAACAATTCATAATTGGTTTTTCAACTAACGGACCAATTGAAATCTGGAGTGAAATCTGGAGATGAAAATCAATCTTCCGGGTCTCAACGCATGTCCTTTTGGTCACGCTGAGTCATAATTGGTTTTTCAACTAACGGACCAATTGAAATCTGGAGTGAAATCTGGAGATGAAAATCAATCTTCCGGGTCTCCACGCGTGTCCTTTTGGTTAGGTTGAGTCATAATTGGTTTTTCAACTAACGGACCACTTGAAATCTGGTGGTGAAAATCAATCTTCCGAGTCTCCACGTCTGTCCTTTTGGTCTGGCTGAGGAACCACACCTATAGGTGTTCTCCTTGAAATTTCAGCATGGATCACCACGTAACGGATGCATAATGTTAAAAAATATCTCGAGGAGTCCGTGAACGAAATTTAACTCAAAATGAATTCTAGTAAAGCATGAAGTTGATTTTTTAGATGCTCAACCAACTAGTGCAGGATTTTAATTTTGGTAACTTGTGGACATGAAATATTCCCCGGAGAAGTGGGAATCGGCTAAGGAAAATTAAAAGGAAAAAAAAAAGGTCCTAATTTAGACTTTGCTTCCTGATTTCACTTGGCGTGGACTTCTCAAATATTCCAATCTTGGACCTTTTTTCCAAAAGCAGTAGTATATATAGTCAGATCGTGGGATTTATATATAAAAAAAAAAAAAGCGGCCGTTGAAGCGCTGTATGAGTGCTTGATAGTGGGTTTTCTCCGTGGATTTTGTTCATGTAATCACACCAACATTTATGTGTTGAAGCTGATTGATAATATTTGTTAATTCTTCTATGAGATTAAGGGATTATTTCGTGAGAAATTATGAGAATAAAAATCATTGAAGTTATTAGGTGTAATTAAGAGTTAGAAAACACTAAGTACTAAAGTGACTCGAATATGGTTATAATTTCCATTATAACACTTGATTTGCAGTGATATTTGTTACTATTCTCTCCAAATACATAGGTCACATTGACCAAAACACATAAATCCGGAGTTCAATTTATTTTCTTATTATGTCTATTGTATTGTTCAATTGCTTGTTTCCACAACAATTGGTATCAAAGCCAGGCTTGGTAGAGTTAAAGTAAATTGATGGCTACTATTGACATCTGATTTTTAACTGATGCGTCATATAAAATTAAGATTTATGATTGTTGTTGCGACCAAATTTTGGGTAAACCGTCTAGAGTTTGGCTAATGGATTACTAAATCTAAACTTTGCTCAAACTCCCCCAAGCCCATACCAATTTGTGACTTAGGTTTAAGTTCTTAACATGCAAATGATTTTCAATCAAGAGTTACCACTAATCTATTTTCGGTGGGTTGATTAGAAACCCAAGTAAAGTAACGGGAGATTTACTTTACTCCTACAAACCAGAGATTGTGAGTTTGGAGACTTAATTATGCTAGATTTCTCTAACGCTCTTTTCGGTGCATTTCCTTTTTATTTTGAAAAAACGTTTTGCAAGCAGTTTGAATTGATTTTAATTTATCTCCCTAACATGTGAGGTTATCATGCGGGTGCGCAAATCACTAATTTAACACTTAAATAGAATTCACATCGACAGTCTTAGATGTGATTTCTAATCAACACGCAATTGCTTTTTCTTTTTTGTTTGTTTTCACTTATTTAATGAGAATCATGTTTTATGCAATGCATGCTACTAATCTAACATGAAATGATATGACATAATAATATGACCTAAACTATATGACGTGATCAAAGTGATTTTTTTGCATTTCCTTAATGAGCATGCAATCTATCCTATAAAATAAAATAAATTCTAAGACAATTCTTTATGGTATTTTTCATGAAATTCAAAATTAAAATTGTCCAATAATTAAATGTGCAATCTAAATTAACCAAATGACCTAATTCTAATGATGAACAATTTCTAATTAAATGGACCTAACAAAAAATCACTAAATGATGTGCATTTCATAAACCTAATTCTATATGGCATGCACATGGTATTTTTGTATTTTTTTATAAAAATTCGTAATTAAAAATTGCTAATAAAAAAATCTAACTAAAGTGAGATATGATCTATTTTAAGTTAGGAAATAGACTAATATGAATCCTATTTTAACTTAGAAATTTATCTCAACATGTAATTTAATTCAAAAATATTATCTAACCTAGATACCATCTAAACATGTATTCTAATATAATTGAAATGAATCTAACTACTCTATCATGCAATTCTATCGAGGAAATCAATTATAATCTACATGATATGCAAATGCAATCTTTTTTGTATTTTTGGGATAAATAAAGCAATTAAAAGATAAGCACCAAATCATTCACGGTCATTAAAGACATTATCCATTGTTCAAATTAAAAAAAAAATATATATCTAATCAATTTGAATATTTCGCTAATAAAATCGATAAATTAATCTTAAGCCTTAAAGATCAAGATATCAATTTTATTTCCGCGTGATTAATTATTCTATCTAAAGTCTTATAGATGGAATAAAAAATTGACATGTGGTTGTGGATTAGGCAATAAATCCTAATTGGGAATGTGCTTATCATTCAAATATGCTCATAAGATACTGAAAAGCATGTTTTAGGTAATAAATATCTAAATCAAATTTAGATATGATAATTACCTAATTCCGCAAATGATATTACCAAATTTGGACCGGATGAAATCCGCTCAATAGGTGACCAGCGGTGTGTGGTGGTGCTTGGCCTCGGTTAATGGTGCGGTGAGGATCGGGTCTTTTTACGACTCATAGACGAACAGGATGGTTCGGCATCGGTGCCTCGCTGGAAAATCTATTTGAATATTGAGTTTGCAAACTTGGACTGACAGACGGTTTGGCTTGGACAGATGGTCGGCAGTGGACTGAGTGTGGCCAATGTTGGTTGGTTGCTCGCGATGGGGTTCCTCGATGGCTGCTTGCGGTCTTGGAGTAGCAAAGCAGGAGACGTCGGTGATTTGTAGCATCGTCGCTGGGCTGTCGGCGCACAAACTAGCCTGCAAAACGGTTGGCCTTGACGGTTGGTGGTCGACAATGGATCGGTCAAGAATCGTCGATGGAGCAGGGTTCTCTGTGAAGAGTGCCGAGCTCCGGGCACAAATGAGTTGTGCTGAGATGCATGGCCGTGGACTAAGGAGCGATTGAACGGCAGCGCAAGCAAACTAAAATTACTGTTGGGCGCTCGAAAATTTGCCGGGAAACCTACAGAAAATATCAAGAGTGCGCCCATTTCGACCAAGAGCTTGGTTGGCCGCTGCTTGACTGCGAAACGTTGACTAGGAGACCACGTAGATATGCTGGTGGAATTGCTCGACACCTGGACTCCTTGATGATTACCAAGGGACTCTGCCGGATCATCGAAATGGAAGAGCACCGTCGGAGAGCAACCGAGAACTAGAGCAAAGTTCTGCTTCTCTTGGGATTTTAGCGCTTGTGTGAATATCTTCTCGTCCTTTGACTATTCTCTCTCGTGGCCGTATGTCGTGAATGTGCTCTCTCCTGTGGCCGTGTGTTTCAATTGTGTGGCCCTCCTTGCTTGTCCGTAGATGGTCCTTTTATAGGTTTTCGAGGAAAGAGAATAAATCTGCATATTATATTTTAGAACCATGATATTATGTAGCCAAAAACTTTCCGATTCCTTTCCATCCATGTTTCTCGATCTTTTTACCCGCATCTTCGCAAAATCCGCCGAATTCTTTCTTTTATTTGCTTTATCTGTCCATGTTGTGTCCATGAAACAAATTTCTTCGAGACAAACCAAATATACCGCCATAGATATGCATGAAGAGAATATATGGTCAATATCTCTAAATTTTACTTCATTTCTCTTCCATTATCTTCGTCAAATATTGGCAAGCTATTGAATATTGCCCAAGCAAATTTTTTCACAATTTCAAACATCCATAGCCAAATTTCATAACAGGCCCTTGAAAATCAAACATGTTCAGCTAATTCTAATGCAATGCAATTTTTGCATTACTAAATAATAATGCTCCTAAAACTATATATTATGCAATTTCATTTAATATTTTTGTTTAGGGGTTAAAAATTAATCCCTAATTTTTAATGCAATAAATTAATGATCGGATCATCAAATTTATGTGTCAATAACTGCCTCTCTTTGAAGGTGAGTTCGTAGGGGTTGTCTTCAAAGACAAATTGAGACCTAAATTTTGACTATGCACATGCAATGAATGATTTTTTATTTTGATTTTTTTTTGTTGGAAAATAAATCCCATTTTGGAAAGCAATTTATATAATGCATGGAAATGCTAATGCAAATGGTAAAGGAACTTCCCTTAAATAACTTACCTTCAAGGAATATAGAGTAATTCAAGATAGCTAGTGTTACATGTCCAGGACTTGTACCTTTCTATGGTCGCCCGGAATAGTAACGAAAATTTATAAAGAGACTACTTTTCTAGGATCCATACCTTTCTACGGTCACTCAGATGGTAGTATTTGATTGTCCAAGACCCGAACCTTTCTTCGGTCGCCTTGATAGAAAAAAAATTATTTTTCCAGGACCAGTACCTTTCTATAGTCGCCTAAATGAGAAAACACTTTTCAAATTCCATACCTTTCTACGATCGCCTGAATGAGGAAATTACTTTTCTAGGACCCATACCTTTCTATGGTCACCTAAAAGGGGATTCAATTTTCATGAGTCATACCTTTTTTATGGTCGCCTGAATAGGAAACAACTTTTCCAAGACTCGTACCTTTCTACGGTCACCTAGCATAAGGTTTTGCTTATAAAGGACTCGAACCCTTCTACGGTTGCCTAGCATTGCAACATAGATCATCTGACCAAGACCCGAAACTTTCTACGATTGCCTTAATTAGATTGAATCTAGAAAAAAATCTTCGAGGGATAGCTCGACCAAGTCGAGTGTTTGTGCACTTGAGAGAGAATGCCTCCTAAGCACGCTGATTTGATAGGGGGACTCTAGGCTACAGAAGCACGCCAGGTCAGGAACTCTAGGTTACAAGAGCACGCTGTGTCAATTAAAAAAGACTATGGGCTATGAAAGCATGCTAGGTCAATATAAAGGACACCAAGCTATGGAAGCACGCCGGGTCAGTGAAAAGGGCTTTGGGCTATGAAAGCATGCTAAATCGATGAAAAGGACACCGGGCTACTGAAGCATGTCGGGTCAGTGAAAGGATTCTGGGCTATAAAAGCATGTCGAGTTAGTGGAAAAAGGCATAATGCTCCTAAAACTATATGTTATGCAATTTCATTTAATATTTTTATTTAGGGGTTAAAAATTAATCCCTAATTTTTAATGCGATAAATGAATGATTGGATCGTCAAAATTTAGGTGTCAACAATTGCGATAGAGCTTGTTTCTCAACTAAAAAGAGTCATTTAATACTTTTTCTAGCATTAGCACTACATTTTCCTTTCATTCTCACTTTTACCTAAAAAAAGTCAAAAAATTGACTTTTAAGTTTACATTTTGATCACTTTACTTGATTTTTTTTTTTTTTTGGGATTGTAAAAATGATGTCCAGTGTGGATAAACTACAACTTACCTGGTGGAGAATGTTCAAATCAAGGCCATTAAGATATTGAGAATGGACGAAAGAATTAATCCTATGCCTTTCGACTTACAAACCAAACTAAGAGGGCTTGGTTTGTAACTAAAACATTGTATTTTTTGTTGTTTTTTTTTTCTTTTTATATTCACCTCATTGAGGAAAAAAATATTGGGGCTAACAATAAGGGGAGGCAAATAGATTGTTTGAATAACTCAAACAATTAAATTAATAGGTAACCGTGAATTTGAAAATAATCAAACTTATCATGTTACAAGATACTCTTTTTCTTTTTCCTTGTTTCTTTTTTTTTTTTTTGTTTCTTCTTTTTTTTTCTTTTGGCTTGTAAAAATGATGTACAGTGTGGATGGACCACGGTTTACTTGGTGGAGAATGTTCGAACTAGGGCCACAAATTTTTCCCTCTATACAAGTCATCATGCTTGCTCCCCAAGACGTTTGAAAAGGAGAGAGCAAAAGAGGGCGTCTTTCTTGAGCAAAGGGGACGCACACATAGAAGAGAGGAGAGAGCTCTGGAGCTTAGAGGAACAATGAATGAACCTCAATTGTTGATCATCACGAGCTCTAACTCCACCATTAGTTAGGATTTCAACTTTCCTCAGCCTTGGTCGTTCCATTGTCCGTCCATTAGAGCCATGGGTTTCCATTCTCAAGCGACGTAAGCCCCTCTCTCTCACTGGCTATCACTGGAGGATGTCAAAGGGATTCGCAAAGGAGGGAGAGAGAGGTGAGTGCGATTTTATCAAGAAAAGAGCATGAGTTCTTCTCCTTCTTAGCAAATTCCCGTCTGATGCCCTCCAGAGACCCCCATTGGTCGCCTCCAACCTGCAACCAGTCATGCCCTCATGTGACAAAATCGAGGGCTATTGATCGTTAGATCCATTTAATTAACCCATAGTTCAATTATGAGGTGGCTGAAGCTAATTGAATTGCATAAGCAGTACAGCACGGGTGATGTGGGTGGCAAGATCAGCAACTCCGCATTCTCGTGGAGTGAAGAGTAGCTTCGTCGTCAACGCAGCTAAACTAGAGCAGCAACATCGTCAAGGTTGACAACAGTGAGCTCAGTACAGCAGGCCTTGCAGCTCGTCGACAAGTTGTCGCAAATGATGAGAGCACGACGGCAACAATGGTGTGGGTCTCGACCAGAGCTTGGCCAAGAGAACTCTCGTTCTCTCCTCTTCTCACTTATATCTCTTCATCTAGCCTTGTATTGAATTGTGTGGCCTCCCCCCTTCCTTTGTCTGTATTGAGATGGCTTTTACAGGTAAGAGGACTAGGGCTCTCAAAGAAAGAGCGTAGACTTTCTTTCCTATTGTGAGTACTTTTTAAAACATTTTATTTTCTTCTTCACCATTTTTCCTTTCTACTCATGCATGTTCAGAATATCCCTTTCCTTGTGTTGATACTTTTTTTTATATAGCCAAATATATGCCTCATGCCGACCAATAACGTCTTAGCGCACTTGCCTTTTATTTTTATATTTTTTTCTATATATTGCAAGAATATGTATATATATATATGTATAAATCAAGCGCCATATCATCAAATATTGGAAGAATAAAACAAATCTTTTCTGAAATGTACTCATCTCCCAACTTGTCAAATTCTTGTCTATCACAGATCCAATGCAAATGCGATAAAAAATAAATGCTCTTAAAACTATATGCTACGCAATCTAATTATGATATTTTTTTAGGGGTTAAAAATTAATCCCTGATTTTTATGCAATAAATGAATTACAGGGACGGCAAAATTTAGGTGTCAACAAATACTTCTTAATTCAAAGATAATAGCATTGAATTCAGAAATATAAGATTTAAGAGAAGCACATTCAGCCATACGAAGAATGAAGAGTCATTGCCTGAGCCTCAACTGATTGATGAGGGATTTTTTCAAAAAAAAAAAAATCTTCGATTTATTCCATAAACCTACGGCAATTTTCTAATCTAGGATCTCATGTAGAACTTCATTTGTGAGACACAAAAAAAATAGTAGATAGAGCTCTTTCATCTAATTCTTCGCACGTTTCATTTGATGTGCTTTCCAGTTTCTTCCCTTTTCCAAACAGAGTCTTCTTCAAACCCTATTGCATAAGAATAGCCAACATACAAACTTGCCATAGGTTGAAATTGCTGCTCCCATCAAACTTCTCAATATCAAATCACGTTGTTGAACTTGAAGTCATAACCAAAAGATTGAGGAAAAAAAAAGACCTAAGGTTCTAAAACTAGATTTGTTATGGTGAATGTGAAAACTATAACAAAGTTGAAATTGAGAAAAATGGAGGAATGCTAGATTTTATGTGGAAACCCTTGTGGGAAAAACCACGAGAAAAAAAGAAGAAAAATCCACTATAGAAATCAAAGATTACAAAAAGTGGCTCTAAAAAGTTTTGACTCTTTATGTTTTGAATATTTATATATAAATAAGAATCAAATCTAAAGTAGGAAACCTCTTTTTATGAAACCTTCTCCAACTACGAAAACCATTCAATTAGGAAATCTATTCAAAATAGGAAATCTACTTGAAGTAGAAATATTGAATGATATTACACAAACCTTGAAATACCCAAGATATCGAGGAGATCTTAGCAAGGGCAAGGGCGGCGAAGGGTGCATTTGGTAACTAAATTGTTAGCAAGAACAATTTATGATCAAAAATTATTCTTATTTATTTTGTTCATGAGAACAATTTTTGAGGAAAAAAACATGTTTGGTGACTACACAAAATTTATGATTCTGAAATAGAAAAAAAAAACATAAATGCGTTTGATAACTACATAAAATTTCTATTCCAATTCTAAAATTTTGTCAAATCATAGATATTCTATTGATTAATTATTTTTATACTAAATAATAAAAATATTGACTAATCAATTTTTTATTAAATAGTAAATAATAAACTATAGTATAAACTATAAATATAAATATTAAATAATAAAAATACAAAATTAAATAGGTATTCTATATATAGCAAAATTTCAATTTCTACTTCAAATCATTTTTTTATTTTTTAAATAATTTTATTTTTTTCATTTATTTTTTTATATTTTTCCCTTTCTTTCTCCCCTTCTTATTCTTCTTCTTCTAGGTGGCCGGTTGTCGGCCTTAGGACAACCGATAACCGGCCAGACGAGGGTTGGCGACCTCACCGAAGCGTCACCAACCCTTGGCAAGGTCGTGCCTCGTCGGCCAAGCCTTGGCTAGGCGAGCTTGGCCTCGCTATATCTGGGCGAGGTCGAGCCTCACTCAACTAGGCAAGGTTCGTCGGTGGCTAAGGGAGGCCAACCTAGCCACCAGCAAGGCTCGGCCTCACTAGTGGTTGAGCAAGCCTTTAGTGAGCTCACCCTGGCCTCGCCGGCAGCTAGGCAAAGCACCGGTGAGCTCGCCTAGCCTCGCCGATGTTTGGGCGAGCCTCTGGCAAGCTCGCCGGTGATCGGTGGCGGTGGATGGCAGACGATGGTGTTCCGCAAGGGGCGGCGGCGATGGCGGCAAATAGCAATGGCTGCAACAATGGCAGCAAACGGCAATGGTGACGGCAACACCACTTGAAGAACAAGAGAGAAGGAAGAAGAATAGGAAGAAAGAGAAGGAAAAAGAAAAAAATAGGTGAACTTGATTCTAGAATTATTCCCAAGAACAAAGAATCAACTTTTTTTTTTTTTTAATTCTTGATTCTACTCTAAATTTGTTCCAGGGAACAAAAAGTTTATCAAATGCAATTCTGTTTCCAAACTACTCCCGAAAACAAAAAGAATATAAATAAACATTGTTTAGCCAGTTACCAAACAGGCTCTACGGGGCTAGACAACAACCTCGCAAAGCAACGTAGGATGGTAGTGGTGGGGGTTGTTGAGACTAGAGTCATGGTAGTTGGGTATTATAGGTGGCCCACTAGCATTGCTGGACTGATGGTTGCCAAGGAGTCACTCAGAAGCTTGCAGAGAATGAATAAATTTGTTGCAAGCACTAGAGTTGCTAGTCAGGCACCTGAAGGCTACGATGTTGTCGTTCGGAGGCGGCCATAGACTGGTTTAGGTGTGCCATAGACTGGTCTTCACATGACATGGAAATTTGTTGGACTCAGTAACAATGGCTCCTTCGGCGTGGGTGCAAGGACGGCAAGATGTTTTGGATTATGGCTAGGCTACTGCAAGTGATGTTTACTAGGATCTTAGGGAGCAACAAAAGTTCTACTAAAGCATCGAAGGAGTTAGGCGCAAGAAATCATGGCTTTGAGAAATCAACACAGCTGGACGTTGAGCGAGGTTTGCTTCACTGATGAGGATAATGCTAGGGCATAAAGTGTAGCAGTGAAATTCAATAATGCGGCAACTGACAAATCACAACGTTGGAGGGGTGATACGCAATCATGCATGGAAGCGGGAGGTTTGATGCTCAATCTACCACAACTGCAAGAGCTTTAGGTCACTGAGAGCATGGACAAAGACCAATAGGTGCAATGGTTATGGATTAATCTATTTGATAACATCAGTTAGAGGTGGCACTCTTAGACCCATAGATATGATCCATTTTAAGCATAAATGAGTAATGTATGGGTCACTTATTTTTTAAAGAAACTAGTTAAATAGGTTTTAAAATTGAAGATTTAAGATAAATGGCTCTTAAATTGATTGGACTTAGAACCCATTTTCAACTAAAACCTCATAATATTTATCTTCCCTCTTTAAATTTATAAAAACATCTTCTATAAAAATCAAAATTATAATTATTTATTATATTTTAATTTTCTTTCCTTTTTTTCTCCTTTTCTTTTTTCTTTCCTTTTTTTCCTTTTTCTTCCTCCTTCTTTAGCTAGTGGCCAGCACGGTGGTGATCGGCAACCGGCAAAGCAAGGCTTGAGCTCATTGGCATTGGGTGAGCTCGAGCTGGCTGCATCTAGCGAGGCAGAGGCCTCCCCAGATGTCATTAAGGCTAAAGATCGCTAGACACTAGCGAGACTCGAGCTTGCTGGCATCAGGCAAGGCTTGAGTTGGCCAGATCCTACAAGGCAAAGGCCTCACCAAATTTCCGCAAGGCACAAGCTTGCCCGACGCCAACGAGGCTCGAACCTCGCTGATTTGGCAAGGTGGAGGCCATGCCAATGTCTAACAAGGCTCAAGCCTCACCGATCGGGCAAGCTAGAGGCTCGCCTATGGCCGGTTGCCGGCCGTTGTCATGACCGATGACTAGCTAAAGAAGAAGAAAAAGAAAAGAGAAAAAGAATATTTATATTTTTAAAAAGTAAAAACAATTAAAAATTCAAATCTTAAAAAGTAAATTTTAAAAAAATTATAAAATTGTCCATAAATTTGAATTGCATAAAATTATCTTAGCAATACCATTTAAAAAAAATCATAAGAAATAAGCTCTCTTAGCTTTAGTTAAATGGGTCGAGTCAGGTATGGGTCAAAAATTTTGCACTATGATAAATGGGTCATAAACAGGTTAAATTGGTTGATTTGAGTTTGACCATTTATTACCCAACCCAAACCCTACCTGACCCACCCATTAAACAGGTCTAACGTCAATAGGGAACACTATTCCCAAAAATAAAACTAGAATAAAATCAAAAGGTAGAAAAAAGTTATTTATTTGTTCTCGAGGATAATTCTAGAATTAAGTCATTTTCTCTTCTTTCTCCCTCTTTTCTTTTCTTTTTTTTTTTTTCTGTTTCTTCCTCTTCCTCCCCTAGTCAATTGCCAAGCTCGGCGATGGCCCACAACGAGGTCTTCTAGTCCTAGTCCTAGCAAGGCAAGGTCTCGCCTTGGGTGGGAAGGCTTCAACCTCCCCTAGATGAGGTCAGGTCTCATCGACGGCCAGGCAAGGCTCCCTAAATGCTAGTGAGGTTGCCTACTCCCACTAATGACTAGAGTAGGAAGAAGAAGAGTAGGAAAAAAAATCTCATAAATTTATCTAAAAATTAAAAGAAAATTCCATGTAACAAAAAAAATTGAGAGTTGTACAGATCGCATACTTGTTCTTTTTCTATTACATAAATCAAATGGATTTTCAAAAGTTTGTCCAATGAACTAAAGCAAAAAAACAAAAAACAAAAAAATTAAACAGCAATTATCCATTGATAGAGTGCTAAAATAAAACAATTATCTAGGATTTAAATTGTCAGAGAACCTTAGAAAGAAGTCCTCTTTACATAACCTTATATAATAGATGCTAGATAGACCAATTTTAGCTACGTATTCATGTGATTATTTAGAGATGAACGTACGACATTAAACCATCTGTTAATTTTTTGTTCGCTTAGGTATTTATTTCAAAAGGTTGTGCTCAAATCATAAGCATTAAAGTGACATTTTCTTTATAGTTCTTTATGTGACTATGTTCTTAGACTCGAAAGCTAGTAACAACTTTAGGGGCAGATTGTATTTTGCAGATCATTTTAAAAAAATTACAAGTTTAATAAGCACATTAAACACCGATTCATCCACTAGTGTGCTTTCGTGATAGTGAACCACAAGGCCTAAGAGGCACAAAAAATAAAATAAAAAATCTGAGCATAATCCAATAGAAAAACTATAATTCTTTCATCCTTTTTATTTTACACATTTATTGTATTATAAAATAGGAATAGCTCTCAATGAGCAGGCTCAGGAGGGGATACAGGACTGAGAGCCACAACGCAGTTGTTCCACGTCTCATTGCTCCTCCTATAGACATCAGATATCGTCCCCTTAATCGGCTTGTGGCTCGACACGCTCAACTCCACAAAGTGGCTGTGGCAGTTCTTCCCCACTTTCAAGAGCTCGTGACAACATTCATTGGTGGGTGTAAAGGTGTCGGCGAGGAATATGATTTGATAGAATCCAAACCCGCAATCCTTACTTATTCCCTTTCCACAATCAAAGTTTCCGACCTTGCCGGAAGTAGCCTTAGGAAGCAATGCAATAGGGACGACCAACAAGATCATGAGAGCAAACAAGTTCTTGGCCATTGCCATTATGGTACTTTGGGAATAGGAGGGTTAGGAAATTGTGTGAGATTGTTGATTGTTTGGTGATGCAATTGATCTAGAGATGAGAACTTATATAGCTCGAGGGAAGTAGTTCATTAATGAAATGAATTCATCAGTTATGATTCATAAATTTATGTGGGAAACATGTAAAATTATTTCTCTCGCAATAAATACATTGATTGAGGGCCTTGTCATCTCACTTCGTTTGGATTTCAATCATTTGCCATACAAAAAGAAAAAGTATTAATGAGTTGTTTGGTTGAATCCGTGAATGAAAATACTTATTTTTTAATGATATTTGTTGTGAAAAATTTCCTTCAACATCCAAGAATTTCCGCCCTCTTGTCATGATTTCCAGTCAAATATATCGTCAAATCTCCTCCTGGCTAGCCACGATCTCGTTCTTCATTTTGCCTCTTCAAATCTACTCATGTATCCTTATTTCAAATCGGGCATAATTCATCTTAGAAATTCAAACATCTATAATGCAAATGTGCATTATCTTAATGATACCTTTTATTTAGGGCTAGACGCCATCCTTAACTTTTTGGATTAACGCCAGAAAAAATTGTCAAAGAAGTACATCTATGACAAATTTATCTCAAATTAATTTTTTAACAGCCATAAATTTTCCAAAACTAATTTTTTGACAAACAAAAATCCTAACATGATATTTTTGTGATAAATTTACTCTCCATTAGTTTCTATTAAATTTTATTAATACCCCCAAAAATCACAAAACCGACATACTTGTAACAAAGGGAGGAGTCAACTACCACATATAGTCCATCCAACTTAGGAATTTGATAGTAAATTTTAACGGAAACTAGCAAAAGATAAATTTGTCGTAAGTATACCAATTTAGGTTGTCACACGTGTACTCATTTAGGGCTTTTCGTGATATTAGCCCTCATCTTTATGCAAATGATTACACTTGAAGCCAAAATTTAAGTATCAACAATTGATAAATTAAACCTTTGATCAAATAATTTAGTTTTGGTTTGTTATATTTAGCAAACTTATTTATCAACAACTAATGATTTGCCTAGATATTTTAGGGTCATTTTGTTCTTCATTAAATTAATTTTCAACAACTTGTGGAAAAAAAATTAAATAATTAATAGGTCTCATTAATTAATGAAAATGAGCCAAGTTTATATCTACAAAGTTTTGACCGGTCTTATTTTTCCTTTGTATCTATAAACCAAAATTGGCTTCGGTTTTCTAGATTAATTGAGATTATTTATAAGCTGAATTTTTTTGGTCAAATTACTTATTAGCTAATTATCCTTTAACAAGATTTGTGTTTTGGTTTTCCAGATTTATTGAACTCATTAATCGATCATTTCAACTTTGGACTAGATATTGGGGTGGGACTATTTGTTCTTGATTAAAAATTATTAAAACTGGTGATAATTAATAGGTTTCACTAAATGAAGAGGGGCCGGGTTGATAATAATAATATGCGCCCGTCATCTTCCGCGCCAAGCAACATAAATTGATTACACCGACGAAAAAAGAATAAAAAATACATTCTTTACCTTTGGGTTGATTAACTTAAACCTACTCTTGCATAATAACATGGTCAGACTTATTACGAACTCACTTTACGTAAGATGTTGGGCCATCCATATTTCTAAATTCTTGGTACCAACAAAACCTCATTAAATGTTCAAAAGTCAAGTTTTCATGGTATATGAGTCGCAAAAGTTTACCCACATTCTCGCATGAACATATAGTTAACATTTTAAGGTTTCGCCGAATCGTCCAATATAGGCTATTTCAACTGTCAATTAACCAAAAGAAAGAAATTACTAATGGAGCAATTGGATACGTACATATATAAACCGAGAAATATATTTCGAGATTTGAATATTTTTTTATGATTGCTTACAAGATTAAAAAGATTCAAAGTAAGATTTACATAAGATTATTAATTTATACATGTATCCATTGATAGAGTGTTAGATAAAAAGACTTAACCCGTATTTAATTTGTCAGGAAACCTTAGAAGTAAGAAGTCCTTTTTACATAACTTTATATAATAGTATGCTAGATCGACCAAATGTAGCTACATATTCATGCGATTATTAGAGATGAATGTACGATTACTAAACCATCAATTAATTTTTTGATCGTTTAGGTATTTATTTCAAAAGGTTGCGTTAAAATCATAAGAAATAAAGTGACATTTTCTTTATAGTTTTGTATGGGACTATGTTTTTTGACTCGAAAGCTAGTAACCACTTTAGGGGCAGATTGTATTTTGCAGATCATTTTTAAAAAATTACAAATTTAATAAGCACGTTAAACACCGATTCATCCACCAGTGTGCTTCCGTGATGGTCAACCACAAGGCTTAAGAGGCACAAAAAATAAAATAAAAAATCTGAGCATAATCCAATAGAAAAACTATAATTCTTTCGTTCTTTTTATTTTACACATTTATTGTATTATAAAATAGGAATAGCTCTCAATGAGCAGGCTCAGGAGGGGATACAGGACTGAGAGCCGCAACGCAGTTGTTCCACGTCTCATTGCTCCTCCTATAGACATCAGATATCGTCCCCTTAATCGGCTTGTGGCTCGACACGCTCAACTCCACAAAGTGGCTGTGGCAGTTCTTCCCCGCTTTCAAGAGCTCGTGACAACATTCATTGGTGGGTGTAAAGGTGTTGGCGAGGAATATGATTTGATAGAATCCAGACCCGCAATCCTTACTTATTCCCTTTCCGCAATCAGGGTTTCCGACCTTGCCGGAAGTAGCCTTAGGAAGCAATGCAATAGGGACGACCAACAGGATCATGAGAGCGGACAAGTTCTTGGCCGTTGCCATTATGGTACTTTGGGAATAGGAGGGTTAGGAAATTGTGCGAGATTGTTGATTGTTTGGTGATGCAATTGATCTAGAGATGAGAACTTATATAGCTCGAGGGAAGTAGTTCATTAATGAAATGAATTCATCAGTTATGATTCATAAATTTATGTGGGAAACATGTAAAATTATTTCTCTCGCAATAAATACATTGATTGAGGGCCTTGTCATCTCACTTTGTTTGGAGTTCAATCATTTTCCATACAAAAAGAAAAAGTATTAATGAGTTGTTTGGTTGAATCTATGAATGAAAATACTTATTTTTCAATGATATTTGTTGTGAAAAATTTCCTTCAACATCCTAGAATTTCCGCCCTCTTGTCATGATTTCCAGTCAAATATATCGTCAAATCTCTTCCTGGCTGGCCACGATCTCTTTCTTCATTTCGCCTCTTCATATCTACTCATGTATCCTTATTTCAGATCGGGCATAATTCATCTTAGAAATTCAAACATCTATAATGCAAATGCTCGTTATCTTAATGATACCTTTTATTTAGGGTTAGGCTCCATCCCTAATTTTTTGGATTAACGCCAGAAAAATTGTCAAAGAAGTACATCTATGACAAATTTATCTCAAACTAATTTTTTAACCGCCATAAATTTTCCAAAACTAATTTTTTGACAAACAAAAATCCTAACATTATATTTTTGTGATAAATTTACTCTCCATTAGTTTCTATTAAATTGTATTAATACCCCCAAAAATCACAAAACCGACATACTTGTAACAAAGGGAGGGGTCAACTACCACATATCGTCCATCCAACTTAGGACTTTGATAGTAAATTCTAATGGAAACTAGCAAAAGATAAATTCGTCGTAAGTATACCAGTTTAGGTTGTCACACGTGTACTCATTTAGGGCTTTTCGTGATATTAGCCCTAATGCAATTGATTACACTTGAAGCCAAAATTTAATTATCAACAATTGATAAATTAAACCTTTGATCAAATAATTTAGTTTTGGTTTGTTATATTTAGCGAACTTATTTATTAACAACTAATGATTTGCCTAGATATTTTAGTGTGTTCATTAAATTAATTTCCAACAACTTGTGGAAAAAAAGTTAAATAATTAATAGGTCTCATTAATTAATGAAAATGAGCCAAGTTTATATCTACAAAGTTCTGACCGGTCTTATTTTTCCTTTATATCTATAAACCAAAATTGGTTGAATCTATGAATGAAAATACTTATTTCTCAATGATATTTGTTGTGCAAAAAGTTCCTTCAACGTCCTAGAATTTCCGCCCTCTTGTCATGATTTCAAATCATATATATCGTCAAATCTCTTCCTGGCTGGCCATGATCTCTTCCTTTTTCCAATCAAGCATAATTCATCTTAGAAATTCAAACATCTATAATGCAAATGCACGTTATGTTAATCATACTTTTTATTTAGGGTTAGGCTCCATCCCTAATTTTTAGGATTAATGCCACAAAAATTGTCAAACAAATATATTTATGACAAATTTATCTCAAACTAATTTTTTAACCGCCATAAATTTTCCAAAGCTAATTTTTTGACCAACAAAAATCCCAACCTAATATATTTGTGATAAATTTACTCCCCATTAGTATTGATTAAATTGTATTAATACCCCAAAAAATCACAAAACCGATCTTTCTAATATCACCCTCCGTTCGCTGCCTTGAGGAGGGTAGGGCCACCTTCGGCAACCAAGTTGGCGCTTCCCTCTTTCCGTTTGATGGTTTCTTACACCCGGCCTCGGTTCAGCCAAGACCAGGACTTTTTGCTCTGCGTTCATTCATGTTGAACACAAATAATCTGAATCTAAGCTTGCTTCGAGTGTTGCTTGTGCACTATGTATTGTTGTTAGCTCAAAATCGTGTTTGAAATTAGTCCTTGTTCTCATGTCAAAATATCTCAATGAAGTCCCAAGAGTATTTAAGAAGAACCTTCCTAAAACCTGTCCATCGAATCCTTAACAGCACGCTTAAATCCCTACGGGAGCCTTTGATCCATTTATTCTGCCTCAATTTCATGAGATTACATTATAAGGCTTTCAGTGCCCTTAGTGTTACCTCATTGTTGTATTCTGGTGCTCTGCATTTCATGATTCCAGCAACGACTTTTGTTAAGGTAATATTCCCTTTGATTTGTGTAAATCATCTTTGGATATTGCATTAGCTTTTGGGTTCTTGTGTTTGCTGGAAAGGAGGGATGGCAGATTGAGGAAATCGCATGGAAGAAAGAATGGCAAGGAAATGGGCTTAGTTAGGCTACTACTTAACTTTGGACTTAGATTTTTTGGTTTAGATTTTGGGCTAAATTAGATTGTGTTGGGCTTGGATACAAATCAATTATGATCAATTGGGGTGTCTACCTTAGGGGTCCGGATTGAGCTTGGCAGTGGGCTTTAAAATTTATTGAGGATATCTTCACGGGCTTATTTAATTAATTTCGAATAAGCCTTAAAGTTAGCCCTATTTTCAAACCAACTCGATCCAATAGGGTCGGGTCGGTTCTCTTGACCTGAACGTACAAAGAGTACTCCGGACGGCCGAAGAAAAGCTTTGTTCGATTATAGCCGAGGTGGTACAAACCGGGCGGCGGGAGGAGAGCCTATTTCATTCGCATTCCTTCCTGCGGTGTACAAAAACTTTTGAATGTAGGTGCTTGAGAATTTGTTCATTTTGTCTCTTTTTCAATTTTTTTGTTGAGAGGAGATACTCATCTCTTTCAAGAGTTGATTTTCAACAGGTTTTCCTTCGATTGCCAAAAGTAGGAACAAGATTTTCTTCATTTTCCTCAATAATAATTTATCTTTTTTTCTCTTGATCTCAAGAATATCGCGAGTTTTTTGAATTTTGAATTTTTTTATTATTTTTATATTATTTGTTATCTTTTAATATTATCTAGCATTGTCTCTTTAAAAAAAAAAAAGGAAAAAGAAGGCATCCAAAAACATACTATGGTAAAGCTAAAGGCTTATTCAATAGGGTTTCAATTTTTTTTAAGGATTTTTCTTTACTCTTTAAAAGAAAGCTCTTCAAAAAGCTAATTTTTGAGTTTTCTCCAATGATTTCTGAATTTTCTGAATTTTTTTATTAACATTCTAATTTTAAAATATTATTATTTTTTCTATTATTTATTATCTTTAACTATTACTTAGCATTGTCTCTAAAAAGGAAAAAAGCTTCAAAAAAAAAAAAATCCAATTATATAACCCTAAAGGCTTATTTGATAGTTTTTCAAAGTTTTAAGGATTTTTTTTTTTTTACTCTTTAATAGAAAACTACTTGAAATGCTAATTTTTCAGTTTTTTTCTAAAGATTACTGATTTTTATGAATTTTCTGATTCTTTATTTTTTAATTTTTATTATTTATTATCTTTTAATATTACCTGGCATAATCTCTAAAAAGACAGAAAAAGGAACCAAAAAAATTCAAAAAAAAAAATTCTCAATTTTATTAAAAAAATTATAAATTTTTCATGAATTTTTTGAATTTTTGAATTTTTTATTATTTTATTATTTATTATCTTCTAATATTACCTACCATTGTCTCTTAAAAGGAGAAAAAAGGCATCCAAAAAAATCGATGGGGAAATCCTAAAGACTTATTCAATTGACTTAATTTTTTAAGGATTTTTTCTTTGCCCTTTATAAGAAAACTACTCAAAAAACTAATTTTAATTTTTTTTCTGAAAATTTATGATTTTTTTTAATGAAAACCTTTAGAAACCCTTTTACTTATTTCTTTCTTTCTTTTTCTATATTTTTTTCGTTGTCTCTTTCTTTCCCAACAATCATTGTTATTAGCAAAAAATTGTAAACAATCAATATATAGTTTGATTAAAAATTATATTCATTCATTATATAGCTCGCATAAGTTCTCTCACTCATAAGTAGTTGTTAATTAAAGTAAATTTTAAGGAGAAAAAAAGATTTGCAAAATTGATTAGCAGAGTGATGCATTGGACTCCTATCCGATGATTGCACTTATAACTTATGGTGATACCCACTTATGTTTTGTTAAGTAACATATTATATTCATTTGAAACAAGATTTAGAACCTAATGCTACTATCCTAAAACTTTGCATTGTTTGTTATGGTGGAAAAACCAAGTTGATCAAAATAGTCTATTTCGATGGCACCATGAACTACAGAACAATCTCCAACAGGAATTGTGATATTCTTTTTGCCATCGCGTTTCATACGAACGCAACCCATGAAGTCTACTTTAATATTATCTTATTGGAGGTTGTTTTCAAAGGCCAAGCTCATAATCTATTCAAACCAATGCCAATTTAGTTGGGTCATTACTCTTAGCCACTAAGGCTCTATTTGGTAAAAATAATTTGTGTTCTCCAAAACAACTATTTCTATTATTTTGTTCCAAGAAACGGAAAAAAGGAATAGAAATGTGTTTGGTAAAATTTGTGTTCCTAGGAATAGATTTGGAACATAAACAAGAAGTAGACAAAAGTAGTTTCTTGTTCCCAAGAACAATTTTTTATTCTCTTCTTTTCTTTCCTTTCCTTTTCTCGGCCTTGCTGAGCCACTACCAAGTTGGCATCGCCCAGCAGTGGCCCAGTGAAGTCAACCTCAAGTCGCTTGGGTGAGGTCAAGCCTTGCGGTGGCCAGGTGAGGCTTTGGTGAGCTCGCCGGCCCTCGCCCTGGCCTAGCGAGGCTTTGGCAAGCTCGTCGGACCTCGCCCAGCCGATTGTCGACGCTGTCATGGCCGGCGACCAGCCACAAAGGAGGAAGAAGAAGAGAAAAGAAAAAGAAAAAAAAAAAGAAGAAGAAAATGGAAAATATAATAAAAAATTAAAAAATTAAAAGAAATAACAAAATTATACAATTTTACTAAACGCATTTTCTATCTCGGTGTTGACACCTAAATTTTGGCAACTCGTTTATTCATTTATCGCATTAAAAAATTATGGATTAATTTTAACCCCTAAAAAAACATTAGTTAATTAATTAATTGCATAGCATATAGATTTAGGTGCATTTGCATTTTTTGCATTTATTGGACCGGTGGCGGATGAGTTTGAATTAGTGATTCTGAGCTTTAAATTGACAGGTTGGACTAAGCCCACAAAGCGAGCAAATTGACCCAAACCCATTTTTTTAAAATCTCGTGAAAAATAAGAATTTAAAATTTTTCCAAGATATAATGAATTTTTTGGATAGAGTAGATGTGAAAAGCAAATATTGTATTTTGAAAAAGAATCTTTGTGGATATGAATTTGGAAAAATTAAAACCCTAATTTTCACCCTATAAATAAGTTGTTTGTGTAGGGTTTCGGAAGAGGCCAAACAATCGATACATACGGCCACAAAGGGAAGACATCGATAAGGACAAATTGAGAGTAGCGAAGGAGAAGGAAACGAGAGGTAGGGAGTGAGAGGCGGCGACAAAGAAAAGGAGGGGCGGATGCCCACAGGTTGAAGCGACAACGATCTACACAGGGACACATGTCTTAACCGTCCTCTCCTAGTTCGTGAATCTTTGCGGTGACAATCATCATCACTGCGATTCCAGAGTACCAGCAAAGCCTCCCCTCAGCAAGCCTTGCGTTCATGCTTTGTCGTTTGCTCCAGTCACACCCAATCATCACCCATCGCAGGCAGTGTGGTGATTTTCTCGCTGCTGCTCTTTATATTTCTTTTGCAGGTTTTTCAGGTGAAGCTTCTCCAGTGGCTTATAAGTACCGCCCGGTGCCAGCAGTGATAGCTAGTCGCCGTGATCTACACCGACAAACCTTCGTCGCTGGACTTTGCAATTCCAGCGAAGCACCTTCACCGCCGCACCAGACCAGTCCTCCCTCGTCTGGCGATGTCACTCACCGCAACCAGAAATCTCGTCTGCTTTAACTAGCCTCGAAATTCACATACTCACGGCAGCGAATTGAAGGATTCTCGGCAAAGAGTGACGTGTGAACATGTCGTTTGGAGTCTGAAAAAGCCTTTTTAAGCCCAGCTTCACCGAACAATCCCAATTGCATGTAGCTATGCCAGAAGTGTGATCCGTGAGTGTGGCGGTGAAGTATTACTGAAGGAGTGCACTTGAATTATTCACAAGCAAGAAGAGCCTTGGTCGAGTCCACACTGCAGCATCGCACTAGCTGCCCTTGAGTCGCTCTTGAAGCCGAGATGAAGTCCGTCCCTCATTGACGTTTCCAAATCATTACAAGGCTTCCACAGCTACGTCCTTGTCCCCGGTCAAATATTGTATGTCTCAATGGTGTGTCCAGTGGCGGCAACATCACATGCAATTGTGATATTTTCAAACCAAGAGCTGTCACAATTTTGGCCATGACAATGGCAGGATTCTGTCGGTGCTCTTTAATTTTCCTTAGGCATGCGTTTTGACTATTCCTCCTCAGGCTTAGCAATTTTCCAGAGTACTTGCTAATTCACCGAGGGAGAGCACGATACAGGCGAATATCGTGGAAATTCTGATCACACTTTTGCGTGAAGCCACCACGAGCAGCCGCTGCTATGAAATGATCTTCCTCATTGTGATTCCCATGACCCATCATCCATCTGAATTTGGAAATGTCACCCGCGTGACATCGTGAATTAGGTAAGACTCTTGATTAATTTGATTTTCATACATGACGCCGCCTAATTCATAATATTGCAATCGTATTTTGAATATTTGTTTGTTATTGTCATATCCAAAAGATCCCTCATGAATTAGAAAATTTTCCTAATTTCGGAACGTGTTGACAGTCCAATTTCATGCTCGAAATACGACTCATAATCGCACAAAAAAATTGCCAATCCGATCTTGTGCTCGAGATACGATTCACGATTTTATTTGAAATTGGCCAATCCGATCTCATACGCGAGATACGACTCCTCAATTTATTTCCAAAATGGACATGGATGATATATTGCCTAATTTGTTACCATGCTATTCTTGATTGCTCTCGGAAAAGAAAGGAAAAATCCAAAAAAAAAAAAAAACTGAGTTAGATTAGGTTCGTTTTAGAATATTCCTCGTTTTAGGGTTATCTTGCATGTTTAGAATAGGAATTTTATTTCGAATTAAAAAATCAAAACAATCAAAACAATCAATTTAGGTTGCTAGATTTTTAACTTGGATTGCATGTTTAATTATTTGACAATTATTAACTTTGAAATTAATAAAACAAAAACACAAAAAACAAAAAAAATCATCATGCATATGTCATGTAGAGTTAGGGTATCTTTTTGTACGCTATTGCATATTAGGGTAAAATTGCACTTAGTTTAATTCTAGATAATATTTTTCTTGATTTATTATAAGTTTAGATATTATATAGATTGCATTTTAGGATTATTTGGGTTAAGATAATATTTTAGTTTAAATTAGGATTTGGCTTAACCTAATTCCTAATGCAAATTGAATAGAATCTTAATCTAGTTAGATAATTTTCACATATTTCCTAATTCCGAATTTCATCAAAAATACAAAAAAATACCTTTGAATAAATTAGTTCCATTCTCTAGGATAAATTGCATTTTTTTAGGAAAAATAAAAAATGTCATGTAAATATCATATAGGATTATATTCATGAAATGCACATCATTTAGAGATTATTATTAGGTCCATTTAATTATAAATTACATAACGTTAGAATTAAGTCATTTAGTTATATTGCATTGCATATTGCATAATTTTCATTAAATAAGTGAAAACAAAAAAAAAATTGCATGTTAATTAGAAATCATATCTAGGACTGCTGATGTGAATTATGATCTAACAACGCAGATGCTTTCATTTCTATGAGGTAAGTCCTGTAATTTATTTATTGCTTTACTTGGGTGTTAAATTGGTGGTTTGCGCATGTCACGCCCCGATCCTCGAGCATGCACACATCCTTCTAGCTTGGTCGATTTTATAATGCGATATCCCAGGACAATGTATCGCCGACCCTTTCAATTTTATTAGCAAATGCGGAAGCAGTTAAAATCCCCAGATAATAAAACGATGAGATAGAAAAGCAGGGCCATATTTTTCATATTGAAATTTATAACCAAACTTTTATACAAACCACAAATCACTTCATAACTATTCACATCAAAAAGAGATCTCAAAAGAAAATAGGATTTCAATCCATCCAGACGGTACTCAAGGCCCCTCTCGGGACTATCTTCTTCTTCTAAAAATCCTTCTCTTCAGATCTCACCTTCGAGTTCTCCTCCTCGGATTCCTCCTCCTCAGCTTTTCAACGGGGTCCTGAAATGGTTTTCCCCAAACTGGGATGAGACTACGTCTCAGCGAGTTCTACCCCACTAAGCCCGATTAGTAAACTACTATACTAAAGGCTGCCTAAACACGCACAGGGCAGAGGACTTACCTTGGCCTTAGATCTCACCTGCAAGTCAATACAATTCACAATAAACATCCATTCACTTCAAACAAATCGAACCAGTCGATTACATGTCATACGAATCAATCCCCACTGTGGGATATTTAAAAGCTAGGCCACGTGCATTCTCCAGGACGATCTTCCAAGTCTCCGAGTTCACGTGCCTCGAACCTTGGGCCCACGTGCATTCTCTCAGGCGACCTTTTCGCCAAAGTGATGCATCAAGTCACCGAGCCCACGTGCCCTTTTAGATGCCCGGGTCCACGTGCATTCTCTTAGGTGCATCTCACCAAAGTGATGCATCAATTCACCGAGCCCACGTACCCTTTTAGATGCCCAGGCTCACGTGCATTCTCTTAGGTGCATTTCACCAAAGCAATGCATCAATTCGCCGAGCCCACGTGCCCTTTTAGATGCCAACCCTCTGTCACCGAGCCCGTGCATTCTCCAGGAGTACATACCGAGTCTCCCGAGCCACGTGCATTCTCTCAGGCGACCTTTTCACCAAGGTGACATATTCAACCACCGAACTCACGTGCATTCTCAAGGTGACATTCCAATTCACCGAGCCCACGTGTCCTCTTTCAAGAGATTACCCATTTACTTTCAACACCGATAACCAATGCCCAACGATTTCTCAGTCAAATAATTAAATCAACTCAACAAAGCATTAAAATGCTAAATAACATACTTGGCCATTTACCAATCAACAATTCAATCACAATCAATTCCAATCAATTTAGGGTAAATCCCTAAAATATCACAATTTATTCAATTCCATACAACGTAGAGCTCAAATAAATAAACAGACTATGCCACAACGATCAGCACGAGATTTCGGTCGTCGGCCATCGAAATCTCAATTTCCGAAAAATAAATAATTAATTTATTAATTTCGAAAATTAAATAATTAATATTAAAAATTCAATTTAGCTCAAAATAAAGCCCGATTAAATAAACAGACTTCACCGCAGTCATAAGCATAATTTTCCGGTTCCGGACCATCTCAGTTGAATTTTTCGAAAATAAATAATTATTTAATTTAATTCCGAAAATTAATATTTAAATACAAAAAAATCCACTTAGGCCTGAAAAGCCTAATTGGAGCCCACTAAGGGTCAGGAAAAATCCCGAGGCACTTCCAATAATTAGCAGACCATGTCTACTTGCTAATTGCGCAATCAATTTATCTAAATCGCATCACAATTGACTAATAATTGCTAATTTATTCTAATCTAACAACCTAAACATAATTAATTAAATCTAAACCAACCTTAAGCATAATTAGCCAACTAATCCTGGATTAGTAAAATTACTCACCAAATCGCGCGCAAATCGGATCAATCCAACGACGGCGACGCGAGGAACGATTATTCCCAAAGCGACTCACGGATCCGGGGCCCGGAAACGGTCCAAAAGAGGGCCCGAAGTCGCTGAAACCCACTTCGTGGGCTTGCTAGACGGGGCTGATCGGGGCTGCTCCGGCGGCTAAGGCGGCGAGGGGAAAGCCGGCGGAGGGTGAGGGGGTCGCGGGGGTGGTCCGGCGGGGTTGGGCGGTGGCCGGAGGTGGCCGGGGATGGCCGGACGGGGCTGGAACAGGAGCGAACAAAGCTAGGTCCGCTCGGGGGAAGCGTTGCAGCGAGCGACGGACGGCGGGACGGCGGCGAGCGGCGGGGGGCGGCGTGGCGGCGGGACGGTGGCGACGACGATCTGCGCTGCTTCTGCTCTGGGCTCTGGTTCGCACACGAAGAAAAGAAGGAGAAGAAAGAAGCTGGTTCCATGGTGTGCAAGAAGGAAGAAGAGGGAGGAGAGAGAAGAGAGAGAGAAGAGAGTGATAAGGGTTGACCGGTCAATAAAAGAGAGAGAGAAAGTGAGCGGTGGGGGGCAATTCGCACGAGGGGGAGGGAAAAGGGGAGAGAAGAGAGAGAGAAAAGAAAGAAAAAGAGAAAAAGGAGAGGAAAAAAGGGGGAGAAAGAAAAAGGGGAAAGAGAGAAAAAGGAAAAATAAAATGCATAATGCCTTTATGTAATTTTTCTTTTCTCTTTTCCTTTTCCTTTCTATTTTCTTTTGGTCTTCAATTTTTCCTCCGATAATTTCTTTATTGAAATTTCGAACCCGTCAATAAATTGACAAGCGATGAGACAGGATCCTATTGATTTAGTCAAATTAAAACACGAAAATCTGGATGTCACAGCGCACCCGCATGATTGTCTCACATGTTAGTAAATTATATTTAAAATTAATTTAAGCTGCCTACAAAAGCATTTTTGAAAATAAAAGAATGGTTCCGAAAGGGCATTAGAGAAATTTAGTGTAACCAAGTCCCCGTACCTTGGTTCGTAGAAGTAAAGTAAAACTCTCATTACTCTACTTGGGTTTCTAATTGACCCACAAAAAAATAGATTACTGACGACTTTTAGATAAAATCTATCTGCATGTTAAGAATCTAAACATAAGTCGCGAATTGGTATGAGCTTGGGAGAGCCCGAGTTAAGTCTAAGTTTAATAATCCATTAGCCAAATTTTAGGTGGTTCACACCCGAAAATTTGGTCGCAACACTCGGGAATATAAATTTTGTGCAGTTACCAAACACATTATTATATTCAAAAATTGTTCCGGAGAACAGAAACAAAAAAAAAAAACCATTTTTAATAAAAAGTTGTTCTCAAAAACAGAATTGTTACTAAATACTCCCTAATTCTTACTAACTTTTCCATTTTTTTGTCATCTGTTTTTCCTTTAGCCTATGACTATAATTTTTCCGTCTTCTTCCTCCTTGTAATGACCCAAGTGAAAAAACTCTCTTCCCCCTGTACTTCACCTCGCAACAACAACATTTAAAAAGAAAACAAAATTTACAAGTAGTTTAAAAAAAAAATAGACTCACCAAATCATCAAAGGGTGGCACGAGAGGAGCGAGAGTGAGGGAAATGGGCACAGTGAGCGAGAGTGAGCGAGGGTGATGCAAAAGAGAGAAGGAGTGGGTAGTGGTTCACGTAGTGGGCAGGAGAGGGTGACTAGGTAGGGCCACTATGAGCAAGACTTTATCTCTACACCAGCAATGAGTTCCCAACTATGCCTTTTTTTTCCCATTGGGATTCTCTGAGAGCTTCCATTTTTTATTATTCATTTGACTACGTGAATCCCAATCAATAGGTTTTGCAGCTTTTTGCCTTTTCTTCATTAGTAGTGATTGCCTTTTATTTACCTGTATCTTCATTGGGCATTTTCATTTTTTTAGAGATTACTTTTTCACACGTCACATCATTACCTTCAATAATTATCACCATCAAAGTATTATTCAATATTATACTAATTTTCTTGATTTTTGAAAACTTGGAAGATCACAAATTCTTTACTATTTTGTTTTCAATTTTGAGTGGAAAAAACAGAAGAACAATTGTAAGTAGAAGATAAAACTAAAAAAATAAGGTTGTCCCATGCCCACCTGACAACTCCAAAGGTCTCACTGTATTAACCTCAGTTTCTTACCTACAGGAGAGACGAGGAAAGCGTTTACCATAGGACAATCATAAATATCCAGAAGGTGCCGCGTGGAAGAGCTCTAGAAAAATGGACAATGGGAGATTGTTATCTATGAACTAGTTGGGATTTTCTTCATTTCCATATTTGTACAGTTTTAAATGGGGAGAGAGCATTGTAATTTGTACTCCCTTTTGATGGCTGTGGTGAACGATAAGGAGTATGGGGTAGTGGTGGGGTGGTTTGTTCTTTAAGATTAGGATAAAGTAGAAGAAGATGAAAGGTAAAGCTTAGCCAAAAGGAATATGGAAAACCGATTGCACCATTATTGTATGGGGGAGAGGCTAGGGTTTAAGTTAGGGTTTTGAAGTAATTAGTTATTATTATAAATTTTCTCAAATTTTCATGAATTTTTGAATTTTTAAAATTTTATTATTTTTATTAGTTATTATCTTTTAATATTACATAGCATCGTCTCTAAAATGAAAAAAAAAAAAAGCATCCAAAAAAAATCATATGGTAAAATCCTAAAGATTTATTCAATTGAGTTAATTTTTTAAGGATTTTTTTCTTTGCTCTTTAAAAGAAACTTACTCAAAATGCTAATTTTTAAGTTTTTTCTGAAAATTTCTTATTTTTATGAATTTTCTGAATTTTTTCATGGAAACCTTTAGAAACCCATTTGCTTATTTCTTTCTTTCTTTTTCTTTGTCTTTTTTTCATCATCTTATTCTTTCCCAGCAATTATTTTTATTAAGAAAAAAACTAGTAAACAATCTATATATCATTTGATTAAAAAAATTATCTTTATTTATTATATAGCTTGTATAAGTTATCTCACTCATAAATAGTTGTTAATTAAAGTCAATTTTAAGGAAAAAAGGGTTTACAAAATCGATTAGCAAAATGATGCATTTGATTCCTATCCGGTGATTGCATTTATAACTTCTTAAGGCACCCACTTATGTTTTGTTAAGTAATTTAGTATATTCATTTGAAACAAGATTCAATACCTAATGCTACTATTCTAAAACTTTGCATTGTTTGTTATGGTGGAAAAACCAAGTTGATCAAAATAGTCTATATCGGGATTGTAACTGTGATATTCTTTTTGCTATTGTATTTTGTATGAACGCAATCCATGAAGTCCACTTCAATATTATCTTGATGGAGGTTATTTTCAAAGGCCAAGCTCATTATATATTTAGATCAAGGCTAATCCAATTGGGTCATTACTTCTAGCCACTAGTTCTCACTAACTTTTCCAAGTTTTTTGTCATCTATTTTTCCCCTACCCTATGACTACAATTTGTCCATCTTTTTCCTCCCTATAATGACCCAAAAGAAAAAACTCTCTTCCCCTTGCACTTCACCTCCTCAAATCTATCTCTAACAACAGCATTTAACAAGAAAACAAAATTTGTGAGTGGAAAAAAAAAAAAAAACTCACCAAATTGCCTGAGGGCAGCATAAGAGGAGCGAGAGCAAGCAAGAGGGAGGGAGAGCAACGAGCAAAAGGGAGGGAGAGGAGCAAGACTAGGTGAGAGTGATGGAGTGTGATGCAAAAGAGGCAGGAAGCAGATAGAGATTAGCACAGTGGGCGAGGAAGGGCGAGCAGGTAGGGCTATTATGAGCAAGACTTAATTTGCTACACTAGCAACGACTTCTCAACCGTGCCTTTTTTTCCCCAAATGGAATTCTTTTAGAGATTCCATTTTCAGTCTTTCATTTGACTTCATGGGTCCTTATTGCTAGGTTTTGCAGCTTTTTGCCTTTTCCTCATAGCAGCGATTGCTTTTTCTTTCCTTCTCTCGTTGATGGGCATTTTCTTTTCTTATGGATTACTTTTTCACACATCACATCATTGCCACTGATAATTATAATCACTAGGGTATTATTCAATATTATATTAATTTTCTCGATTTTTGAAAACTTGAAAGATCACAAATTCTTTTGATTTTTCAATTTTGAAGGGAGAGAAAAAAAAAGAAGAACAATTGTAAGTAGAAGATAAAACTAAAAAAAATTAAGTTGCCCCACGCCCACCTAACAAGTCTAAAGGTCTAATTTCATCAACCTTAGTTTCTTACTTGCAGAGGAGATGAGGAAAGCGTCTACCACAGGACAACCAAGAATACCTAGAAAGTGCCACGAGAAGAGCTTTAGAAAAATTGACAATGGGAGATTGCTATTAATGGAGCGATGTGCCTTTACCCTATGAACCAGTTGGGATTTTCTTCATTTCCATATTTGTATAGTTTTAAATGGAGAGAGAGCACTCTAATTTCTTTACGCCCTTTTGATGGCCTTGGTAAATGATCGTAGAAGTACGAGGTAATGGTGGGATGGTTTGCTCTTTTAAGGTTAGGGTAAAGTAGAAGAAGATTAAAGGTAAAGCTTACCCAAAAGGAATAGGGGAAACTGATTGCACCACTGTCATATGGAGGAGAGGCTAGGTTTTAAGTTAGGATTTGGGAGTATATAGAAGCTACCAAGTTGGTAAAGGAAAGCTCTTCATGCGAGAAAGAAAAGTACTACTAGACCTCTCAGAAAGAATGAGGAGCTCTAGGATTTGGGAGTATATAGAAGCTACCAAGTTGGTAAAGGAAAGCTCTTCATGTGAGAGAGAAAAGTACTACTAGACCTCTCAGAAAGAATGAGGAGCTCTATTTTATCAATTAGATTTAAAGATAAAACTATAAATGGTTTGAAGATTAGAGTATTTTGTTCTACCTGCAAAAAAAGCTTTCTGACCTTTTAAATCTTATATTATTCTTCTATTATTTATTATCCTTTAATATTACCTAGCATCATCTTTAAAAAGAAGAAGGCGTCCAAAAAATCCTACAATAAAGCCCTAAAGGCTTGCTCAATTGGATGCCAATTTTTTAAAAGGATTTTCTATTTATTCTTTGGGAGAAAACAAATCAAAAAGCTAATTTTAAGGTTATTTTCTAAAGATTTCCAATTATAAGGAATTTTTTGAATTTTTAATAATTTTCTGAATTTTTATTTTTTACAATTTTTCTATTAATTATTATCTTTTAATATTACTAGCATCGCCTTTGAAAAGAAAAAAAAAGGCATTCAAAAAAATTCTAGGGCAAAGCCCAAAAGGCTTAGTCAATTGGATTTCAATTTTTTAAGGATTTTTTCTTTACTCTTTCAATGAAAACTACTCAAAAAGGTAATTTTAAAGTTTTTTTTAAAGATTTCAAATTTTTATGAATTTTTTTTGAACTTTTAAATTTTTATTAATTTTCTGTTATTTGTTATCTTTTAAAATTTTCTAGAATCATCTCAAAAAAAAAAAAAAAAGGCACCCAAAACAATCCTATGGTAAAACCCAAAGGCTTATTCAATTGTATCTCAATTTTTTTTTTAAGGATTTTCTTTACTCTTATAGAGAAAACTGCTCAAGAAACTATTTTTTTAATTTTTTTCTAAAGATTTTTGAATTTTATGAATTTATGAATCTTTCATAAATTTTTTAGCTTTAATTTTTTTTTAATTTTTCGATATTACCAATATTACCTAACATCCTCTCTAAAATGAAAAAAGACATGAAAATAAAAATCCTATGGTAAAGGTCTAAAGGCTAATTCAATTGGGTTTCAATTTTTTTTAAAGGGTTTTTCATTTACTCTTTAAGAGAAAACTACTCAAAAAGCTCATTTTAAAGTTTCTTTTCTAAAAATTTCTAATTTTTATGAATTTATGATTTTTTTGAAGAATTTTTAATTTTTTTATTTATTATCTTTAAATACTACCTAACATAGTCTCTAAAAGGAAAAATGCATCCAAAAAAATCATATCACAAAACTCTAAAGGCTTATTCAATTGGGCTTCAATTTTTTTAGGGATGTTTTCTTAATTCTTATGAGGAAACTTCTCCAAAAGCTAATTTTTAAGATTTTTTTAAAAATAGTTATAAATTTTTTAAAATAGTTATAATCATGGTAGGATAGTGACCTACTATGGAGTAATATCAAAATTAAAATTTGGATATTTTATTGTGGGTGGCTGCTACAAAGACCTATTCATATAGATGTCAAGATAACTTTTCTTAACGATTTGGGAACAAGGGCCAATGACCCCATATCCATGAATAGAGTTCCACATCCGAGAGAACAAGTATGCACTCGTGGAATGAGATGAGGTTCATGGAACACAAGCCCCACTGTCTATTCCAACCAAGTTAATATGTTTTGCATCCAACATTTACTCGTGGAGCAACAACTGATCATGATGATGAACTCATCTTAGATGTCAACATAAATTTTCTTATTTCAATGACCCCATATAAATAATTCAGTTATAAATATGGAAAAATGAATTTTTCAGAACATTTGTTAATATGACCCTTGATAATTCAATTGATAAAGAGATTGAGTATTTTTTAATGATGAAGAAGGGTGCTGCGCAGGAACCAATTTATTAAGAAAGAAAAGGTCATTTTTTTAATAGAAGAGAAGTTAGGCTAAATAGACTCTTTTCACTTATGACCAATTAAAAAAACACTCCACTAATAAGGTGCTTTGTAAGTTTCAAATTAGTAGGCATATAGTTTAATTATAATATATAGCTACCTAAGTTTGTTTTTAGATTAAGCCAGAAACATAGTCAGCCCTCAGTAGAAAAGAAATTAGCTCCTAGCATTATTATCACACGTGCATTTGACACTTATTAAATCAGTCAATTAGTACACATGCCATCAACCAATTTGAAGTTGTATATATTCGAAATCATGTCTTTCTCTGTCCTAGACAATATGGTAATATGATACTAGTCTTAGAATTATTGAAGTTCAATATAATTTTAAAGATACTAAAATGTGAAGCAGGCTCTTCAAATATTCTTTTTGTCCAAAAAATTTGTGGCATGAAATAATGAATAAGTTTCGGAGACTAACAAAGGAAATCAAGAATTTGATACGAAAAGAAAACCTGTTTTTGCAATGAGCAAGCAGAAGCAAGGACTTGAATCAAGTAGCCTTAAGACAAAGGAGAAAAAAATTCCCTACATTTATGTGCTAATTCGTTGCATATATAATCGAAAGAGCATTACACTTCACAGTTGATATAGAGTTTGCCAAGTTACCTTGCTCAGCAACCACTTGAGCTTTCTCCTTATTCTTTGAGTCAAGCTCATGAGCAAGTTTGGCTTTCTTTGCTTGAAGCTATGCAATATGTTCATTTATTTCTTGCACAATAGATGACTTCAAATCCACCTGAGACTGCAATGCTTTTTCTTTCTTCTTCCGCTCATTGAACTCTTTCTCGATAGAAGAGACCTTATCCTTCAAGGCTTGAAGATCTCCGGAAAATTTGGTAGCCTGCTCAGCAACTCCCTTATTGTACAGAAGAATCTCACCCAATTTTGGGATTCCATTGAGCGACTTCAACGTAAGGAGTTGATCAACACTCAAGTAAGGATTGTCCACGAGCTTCTCTACCAAAGAAGGAATCTCCTCCAGGTACTTTGAGGACAGCAGGCATGTGAAATCCAAGGGGAGAATGGAAGAAAGCTTCTTGCGGTAAGTAGACAGCCGAGAAAGAACAGGTTCCAAAGACTTCAGACAGTTGTCAACATCTTCATTACCAAATCGGGCATGATATTCCTTAGCATTCAGTAGATGTTCTGCCTCAAATTCCTTGAATGCATTGTGGCTAGGACCGATACTTTGGTCCTGAGCGGAGTCCTCGAGATTAGTTTGCAGTTTAAAGCCACATTTTAAATACCCAGTCTCATCACTTGTACTGCTATCCATTAAGTCACACAAGTCAATTACAGTCTCGTCATTTCGATGTTGGAATATGCACATAATACGCACGACGCTGACACGTCATCTGCACGATGCTGGCACGTCATGTGCATAACACACTTATGGCACATAATTTTTATAAAGCAACAATGTGATAGTATCGTGATTGTCATTTCCTTTCGTCTCCTAGTGTCTTAAAAAACTCGAGCTACACCTCTTTCTCTTTAAATTAATTTATCATTCTTATTATTATATTTGGGAAATGGGCTCAGACCGGTTTATTTGGTCTAGCCCATTGACCTGATCGAAAACCGGATGCAACCCACATTAGGATAAAACCAATTTTTTAAATATTCTCATATATATTTTTATTTTCTAATTTCTTTTCTCCTTTTCTCCTCCCATTTTTGTCTTCTTTCCCTACTTGGTCTCTTTCCCCTGCAACTCCTTCTTCTTTCTCACGTTCTTCCTCCTCACCGATGCGTGTCTTCACCCACAAGGAGCCCTCACCGGCTTTTGGGAGCGTTGACAGGTCATCATCTAGTGTCAGTCGCTCGGCCCGACCGACTCCGGTCACCGTCAGCCACTACTTGGCCGGCGGTTTCTAGTATCACCGATGAACGCACTAAACAAGAATACAAAAGAAATAAGCATTGCCCTCGGACAAGTCAAGCCAAGCCAAGCCAAGCCAATCAATCACGATATTATCACGTTGCTGCTTTATAAAAATTATGTGCCCTAAATATGTTATCCACATGTCGTGCTAGCATTGTGCATGTGCCGTGCCACCATCGTGCGTATTATGTGCATATTCTAACATCAACAAGAAAAACCTAAATTTTGATTAAAAAAGCATTACAACTCCAATTGACATAAGTACTAATAAGTCATAAAGCATTTTTGACCAAGCCAAACATTTGCAAATCGAGCAATTAGGCACCATAGGGATACCCTCATGAAGTCAGACAAGTAATGACGACTCGGTTTCAATCAAAAGAACAAGAATCCACGTCAGATCTCACTCTGGCATTTGGTCAAACAATCGGGGTGCCGTATTAAAACCTAAGGTCCCCGGCTTAACTGAGACTCGAATGTGCATGGTCAATGTTGATCATCAACTATCATGTGAAAAATCAATTTCCACCGGAATTCCCAAAGGAGAAACTTTTGAGAGACGCATACCAAGTGAGAACCTCAGCCACTCGCATTTCAACGATTTTCTGCTTCATTTTCCATGTTGACATTTCAGCACTGGCAGTCTGAATCTCTTGCGTCACAGTTGATATAGAGTTTGCCAAGTTACCCTGCTCAGCAACCGCTTGAGCTTTCTCCTCATTCTTTGAGCCAAGCTCATGAGCAAGTTTGGCTTTCTTGGCTTGAAGCTATGCAATATGTTCATTTATTTCTTGCACAATAGATGACTTCCAATCCGCCGGACACTGCAATACTTTTTCTTTCTTCTTCCGCTCATTGAACTCTTTCTCGATAGAAGAGACCTTATCCTTCAAGGCTTGAAGATCTCTGGAAAATTTGGTAGCCTGCTCAGCAACTCCCTTATTGTACATAAGAATCTCACCCAATTTTGGGATTCCATTGAGCGACTTCAACGTAAGGAGTTGATCAACACTCAAGTAAGGATTGTCCGCGAGCTTCTCTACCAAAGAAGGAATCTCCTCCAGGTACGTTGAGGACAGCAGGCATGTGAAATCCAAGGGGAGAATGGAAGAAAGCTTCTTGCGATAAGTAGACAGCTAAGAAAGAAGAGGTTCCAAAGACTTCAGACAGTTGTCAACATCTTCATTACCAAATCGGGCATGATATTCCTCAGCATTCAGTAGATGTTCTGCCTCAAATTCCTTGAATGCATTGTGGCTAGGACTGATATTTTGGTCCTGAGCGGAGTCCTCGAGATTAGTTTGCAGTTTAAAGCCACATTTTAAATACCCAGTCTCATCACTTGTACTGTTATCCGTTAAGTCACACAAGTCAATTACAGTCTCGTCATTTTGATGTTGGAATATGCACATAATACGCACGACGCTGACACGTCATCTACACGATGCTGGCACGTCATGTGCATAACACACTTATGGCACATAATTTTTATAAAGCAACAACGTGATAGTATCGTGATTGCCATTTCCTTTCGTCTCCTAGTGTCTTAAAAAACTCGAGCTACACCTCTTTTTCTTTAAATTAATTTATCATTCTTATTATTATATTTGGGAAACGGGCTCAAACCGGTTTATCTGGTCTAGCCTATTGACCCGATCAAAAACCGGATGCGACCCGCGTTAGGATAAAACCAATTTTTTAAATATTCTCATATTTATTTTTTTATTTTTTTATTTTGTAATTTCTTTTCTCCTTTTCTCCTCCCATTTTTGTCCTCTTTCCCTACTTGGTCTCTTTCCCCCGCAACTCCTTCTTCTTTCTCACGTTCTTCCTCTTCACCGATGCGTGTTTTCACCTACAACGAGCCCTCGCCAGCTTTTGGGAGCATTGCCAGGTCATCGTCTAGCATCAATCCCTCGGCCCAACCAACTCCGGTCACCGTCGGCCACTACTTAGCCGGCGGTTTCTAGTATCACCGATGAACGCACTAAACAAGAATACAAAAGAGATAAGCGTTGCTGTCGGACATGTCAAGCCAAGCCAAGCCAAGCCAAGCCAATCAATCACGATATTATCACGTTGCTACATTATAAAAAATATGTGCCCTAAATATGTTATCCACATGTCGTGCTAGCATTGTGCACGTGCCGTGCCACCATCGTGCGTATTATGTGCATATTCCAACATCAACAAGAAAAACCTAAATTTTGATTGAGAAAGCATTACTACTCCAATTGACATAAGTACTAATAAGTCATAAAGCATTTTTGACCAAGCCAAACGTTCGCAAATCGGATACCCTCATGAAGTCAGACAAGCAATGAGGACTTGGTTTCAATCAAAAGAACAAGAATCCACGTTGGATCTCACTCTGGCATTTGGTCAAACAGTCGGGGTGCCATATTAAATCCTAAGGTCTCCGGCTTAACTGAGACTCGAATGTGCATCGGAGGCCTCGACGCACGACAAACAAGGACCGTGGAAGCAAAATGTAAAGGTCACGAGAGCTAGAGCATTTGTGAGTCGTATGGCCATGAGTTTCGGCCCAGCACACGCTCGAAAGAAAACACGATGAGAGCCGAGCTTACCTGTTCGGCTAGAGGATGTCGCTAGGAAGGCCATCGAATGGGTCTGCCCGTGGCTGAGATGCCCTCTCTTCCCATGCTCAATCGTTTGGACCTCTCACTCTCTGTTCGTTGTCCCTATCTCTATGTGAACGAACCTAGAGCATTCTCTCCTGCTCTCCTTTCCAGTTTTCTTTTCAAAGCCTCCTTTCTGTCCAAAAAACCACCAAAACCCCAACATCCAACCTCTATCGAAACCCCCCCCGGAAAACTGGAATGTCCTGCCTCTGTGCAAAACCAGTGAGCCCATGCTCGAATCCTTTCCATTACGCACTCACGTTCGAGTGGGAAAGTAAAGTATAGACAATTGTGTTTAAGTGAAGTTCGTAATGGGAGGGATCCAGTTGACATGCTATTGATTAGGGTTTGCTAGGTCCTCTCTCTAGCCTATAAAAGAGTAGGTCTATCAGTTGCTTAATCCCATTGAAAGCTGTTATACTAAAATAGATAATAGAGAGGAAGATTTGACATTCCGATAAATCTCTGATTATGAGAGTGATCTATTTTTCTTCAGGTGAAGTAATGGCTCAAACATGTATGCTTTAATGTAGCTATGCTTATTGATTTCAGTATTTTACAATCATATATGGATTCGATTCTTCTTGATCGATTAATTGTTTATGTGAATAATTTTCTACATGTGGTATCAAAGCTAATCATATATGATTGTAGAACCCAATTTTATTTTATTTTTTTCATGGAAAAATTTGAAATTTTTCTCTTTGAGCTAAATATGGGCATTATTTTTTTGTGTGGATTTATTACTCGATTGATCCTAAAACCATAGATTTTTTGTTCTACATGTCGAGATCTTTCCAACCATATATAACTTGTATAACTTCATTGAGAATTGAGAGAGAATTTTAAATTTGAAATTCTAGGATTTATACATGATAAAGTTCTAGAATTTTCAAATTACTTGCAATTGATTGATGTTCTTTGCAAATCGTTGCATGGGTATTATTATATATATGTTATGCATCCTTTTGTTGTATTAAATTAAGTTTTTAGGGCTTAAATTTAAGAAATTCGAAATTTGGCCATGGGAGGTTAAGATTTGAAACTTTGAAGCTTGTATGTGGTAGATTTACTCGGTTTTCCTTCATTTAATTCATTAAAGTCAATCATATTGATGTTATATGCAAGAGCCATGGAGAAATTTCATAAAAAATAATATGCTATTTTGGAGCTTCGGGGCAAAAAATTCGGGACCTGGCTAGAGGTTGAAGAAAACCTCCCGCCGGGCCGGGTTTATAATGGGTGTAAGCCCATTTTGTCTATAAGGAAAAGAGTTCAGTGAAATAAAGGTTCTGGGCTCTCACCCAGAATCAAAAACATATTAAAAAAATTTGCACATGGGCCTATAGCCTAATATTTGGATTTTTTAAAGAGCCATGGGCCATTTTTATTCATGGCCCACCCGTTTCAAGCGGCCCACATGGGCTTCTGCAGGTCTATGGGCCGGGCGAAGGTCAGGGCCTGCGGGTAGGGTCCGAAATATTATAATAATATTTAAATAATTAAAAATAATAATTAAAAATTTTAAAAAAATTTAAAAAATTTTGTGGCAAAAATTGTTGTTTGAAAGAATGCAATAGGATCTTTGGGAAGCACATGTTGTAAAATGCTTCATATTGTTAGATGAATTTTGGGCATTGATTAAATGGAACATTATTTATTAATTTTATTGGAGTTCCCTATTGATAAAAAAAAATTAGTACATACAATTACTCGCCCAAATGGGGTTATTGTGTATATTAATTTGGAACATATCATGACGATTAATTCCTATATTTGAAAGATGGGGATATATAATTGAAAATTATTTATTTGCCCAAAGGGGATAAATGTTTTGAAAATTATATGTAATTCCCCTTTAAATTGATATTATAGAGATATATGATTTAAATGATTTTTCTGCCCAAAGGGGATGTATCCTTGATAGTTATATGTAATTTTCCTTGTTATTATTTTATAAATTTCATCTGTGGAAAATAACGGTGCATTATGCACTCTACCTAATGGGGAGTTTATAATTTACTAATTATTTTTGTTGTATTGCTTATTGCCCATAATTGATCTTATTGTATTATGTGTGACAAACAATTACTTTTACTGTAAACAACAATAATGCCACAGTTAAAATATTAACTTGATCAAATATTATACTATTAGAATTCAGTCCATGTTAGATGATCCTCTAACAAAAGACTCACGAATCATTTTGTTTAAAGAACATGTAAATAATATGGATGTTTTAGATTCTTTTGATTTCTTTTATTAGTGGAAGCTATATACAATTTGTATTTCTGGATATTATAGTTATATGTGAACTGATAATGCTTTCATGATATTTATTAAAGCATTTATTTTCAATAATCATTATTAATGATTATATTATTATCATTTCTCATATTAACTGAGAAATGGAAGTATAAAACAGTATCTTTAAACAAATTTTAGTTTAAAGATGACTGGATGTTACTAATTATGAGATCTCATGTTGGATTGTGACATAATCATGTAATTTCATATTGTTTAGAAATTGCACTAATGCAATTTCATGTCGTTGAGAAATTGCATTGAGGACCGATAAAAAATATTGTATAATTTTGATCACATGTTGGTACTATTTCTTACTACACTACTAGGCCCATGATCCATGAAAATATAATGCTTATTATATGTGATTATGGAAGGTCATGTGTAGTGGTATTTTCTTAACGCATTAATCTCTATAGTCTTATACTGAGGTTATATAGGATTGGATTGGTTTTGAGATGCCGTTATTGTAATATTATCTTTTAAAGTTGTGGCCATATAAAACAAAATTTTCAATTATTATCCCGATAAAGTCATTTTCAATATAAAATCCTTTTCAAAATAAAATAAGTTAATTAATGTAGTCCAAGTGGGAGAATATTGGAAATTTTCTATAATATTGGCTTACATTAATTAATTGATTTTCTATTTTAAATAATCGGGTTAATAGATATTCCGATATTTGTTGAACCCTATAGTGATCTTATTGAATTGGGTATTGACATCTGTTAATAACGAGCCTAGTTGAGCAGTAAAGTGTAGGCAATTGTATTTAACTGAAACCCATACTAGAAGGGGCCTAGTTGACATGCTATTGATTAGGATTTGCTATGTCCCCTCTCTAGCCTATAAAATGGTAGGTTATACCTATCGATTGCTTAATCACATTGAAAGTTGCTATACTAAAATAGGTCATAGAGAGGAAGATCCAACATTTTGATAGATCTCTAATTATCAAAGTGATCTATTTTTCTTCAAGTGAAGTAATGGCTCAAACAGATACGCTTTAATTCCATTGTGCTTATTGATCTCGGTGTTTTACAATCATATATGGACCGATTATTCTTGATTGATTAGTTGTATCTGTGAATAATTTTCTACATTTCCTGCATTCATGAGGCTTATGAAATTTGATAAGCAATTCTTGCCAACAGCCTTGTGCACAAAAATAATACTAACATATTCATATAAACATTATAGCTTGTTATCCTGCATTAGAATTAGCCGGACCCACGCTAATTACCCACTAGATGAATTGATTGACGATATATTACATGTTACCTAGTAGGCCACTACAACTATGGAGTCATACATCCAAAGGGCAAGTAAATCAAACATTGACAAGATCCTAGAAGCCTGTTTAGACAATTATGGACCCCCATCTCTCACTCAGTGTGATAAATATTTTGAAAACAAGACAATGGATGAGAAGCTCCCTCTGTTGAGTAATATTGGTATATCCTAGCCCTTCATATATAGTAGATGTGCACTTTCCTAGCAAATTATAGAGGACACTATATAAGGCCTTCCCTTTCATGTGCTAATTTACTTTCATTCATCTTCCTAAGAAGACTTCCCAAGCTTTTGTTTTTCAAATGAGTGATTTATTTCTCCTTCCCTTAAACATCCTTTAGTTAGTAAGGTATCCTAGGTGCTGTTTTGTTGGAGTGGAGATGGTATGACTTCATGAGCATGATAAATCTAGGTTTAAGTTGCAAAAATTGTGATGTAAACTGAAAATGACAATTGACCAAAAGGTAAAGGCTGCCTATTTTATGAAAACAAGCAAGAAATAGGAGAGAATGTAACACTTTCAACTTAGCAATTAAGTGGTAATACCACTGACCTGTAATGATGAACCTCCATCTTCAAGATGCGTAGCCATGTTTTGAGTTCAATCATATTCTTCTTCATTACACCTGTTTCCGAAGCGAGACATCACCAAAAGATGGATTTGGATCAACTAGTGTGGACTCCAACAATGACTTCCTACTTGAACCATGCTGCATAATGGTAAATGCTAGATTTTGTTGAGCAACCAAATCAATTGAATGCTGTGAAGAATCGTTGCTTAGTTGTGTAGCCAAACCTTTAGAAGATGACCCTCTCCCAAATAGTGGTCCAGTGGCTTTTTTTTTGCTACAGTTCTTCGGTCTATTAGACTCTTATTCTTTTCCACCACTAGTACCTCAATCATATAGAAAAGTTCAGAAATCAAAAGAAGTCCACCACTAATAGAAAACAAGCGAAAAAACCACCCATGCATGATCACCTAGTTCATGTTATCGACCGAAAAAAGGAAAATGAAATGCATGGACACCTCAAAAAAACATAATATATTGTTAGGTACAGAAGGAGAGCTTATAGAAATATTAGTATAACTTAAATTTCTAAAACTAAAATCTCTAATTGCAAACTCTGGACTCTCGATTGGGTTTTCTAGCCAACCCTCAAAAAAGAAGTTAGCGATAACTTATGTTTTTTTAAGTTGTTCTAAACAAACTAGATAATATAATAAACCCGTATTGAAGGGTATGGATTTTGATGAGACTGACCATAATTTAGCATACTTAATGTGGCAATAGCTTAAAGGATGAAGTGATGCCATTATTATGGATAAAGAGTATGGCCGAGAGTGCTATCATGATAAAAATACCCATAAATTTGATATCCACACCCGACCTCCTCTTTAGAGGTGTGTTGCCCATGTGGATATGAATCACAACACTTTTTGTTGTCATGCGAGGTACAAGCTTAGAAAAGCTTGCAAGGGAACTCACAAAGGTTTGCATCGAAAGGCTTTTGGAATGCGAACTGTGAGGGAATTCTCATGGCCGTGAGGTCGGGTCACAACAATACTCAGTATTTTCTTTTTAATATTTAAAAAAACTTCTTGTTCCACCGTCTGCACTTGTGAAAGAATCGAGCAAAGGCTAGAAAACCAATTCATCTATCAATGGCGGAACCTCAGACAAAGCTCTATTCCTGGCATGCACGCGCATCTCTCTCTCTCTCTCTCTCTCTCTCTCTCTCTCTCTCTCTCTCTCTCTCTCTCTCTCTATGTGTTCGTCTCACGCAAGAACACCCCTTTTCAATTCAGTTCGATCTTGCCTCCTGCACCTTTGGCTAGCAATTGGGCCGACTTCGCACATGATCCCTCATCTTTTTCTGCATTGGAGCTTGGAAGCCTGCCAACTTCATCACATTTTTCAAGCTTGAAGAAAACCCATCCGAGATTGCTCCAAGATCGACTTTCTATTTCGGTATCCATGAAGTAGCAATTTTTGTGCTTGCCCATGTTCTCAAATTTGGTTATTTCTTTATTGTGACTAGTCAGTTGCGCAGTGTTCCTGATTTGAATACTCCGTTTCTGAATTATCTCATTTATATTTTACTTTGGTTTCCCCATTGACCATTGTTCCATGTATCCACAAACCAAACATGCATTGTTGTCGAGTCTCCCAGTGTGCTCTGGTATTGTGGTTCCTTTTCCGTTACATTGATTTTGGAAGAGTGAACCCTTCCAAGGATTGGATAAAGTGTGTCAAGCGCGAGGTTCACTCGATGTTGAGATTTTTAATGTTGGGAATTAGGTGTATCATGGTCTTGCTCTATGCTTGGTGGCGCGGATGAGAAGGTAAGCCGAGTTACTTATGAGAGGCCATGTGGAATTGATATGACGAGCAACTAAATTGCTACACCCCTTTGTGAGATTGTGAATTGCTATTATTAATACATGAACTGTTTCTGAATTGGACCCTCGGATTTGGAGAGATTCTAATGTTATGAAAGATTTTGTGTCCATGAAAACAATTATTCCTTTTACATTTCACAACTTGGAAAAGAACATTAGCTTTTGTTTAAAAAAATAAAAAAAAAATTACCGTGATCGAGAGTGTTATTCAAAGTGATTTCAAACAGAGTATAAAGAAAATATCATTGTGTAAAAAATTGGGTGGGAAGGTTTAATTTGCAATTTGAGTGTAAAAATCCCTTGGGCAAATGTAGTATACATTGTTGAAAAAAGATATTTGACTGGGGCTGGTTGCACCAGCTAATTGATGTAAAAACATATCCCTAAGGAAGTTAATTTACTCTAAAATATTTCTTTCCTCTTCTTGTGGTTTTCTTTTAATGTTAGGTCTCTATATGGGAAGGTCCACAAATGTTGGACAAGGATAGAACCGCTTACATAAGAGGAGTCCCTTGATATTTATGTTGAATCAAGGAAGAATGGTTAGTCTGATTTATTTAAAAAGTTAGCACTTCTTTGGAACAAAAGACCACTTCTTCTATTTTTCATGAAAAATATCTTATTGAATACCCAAATGGTAGTTTTAAGAAGCCATCAATTCCGAGTTATAGTATTATCTTTTGTTTTGAGTTCTTAATATACAGGACCAAATAAACTAAATGTGCAAGAATTCTTTGTGACCCTTGTCGACACGCAAATTTTTATCGACATTTTAGGGTGTCCTTTTTTATTTTACAAAAAATATAAGAGAATATAAAAAGATAAAATCCAAGAAATTAAATAAAAAAATCGAGTTGAGTGGGCTGGTGTAGTCTAGCCCATTATTTTAGTCCCCTATCCAATCTTCTTTTTGTTTCCTTTCGGCCCATTTCATTTATTGTTTCATGGCCCATCTATTGATTCCTTTTTTCTAGCCCATTTCTCTGTCTTTTTTGACCCCGGGGAAGAAAGAGAACAAGGCCCGGCCCAACATGCTCTTTCCTTTTCCCTTTGCACAACCAGCACGTGGGTGACACAAGAAGATGAACGCAGCAAATGGGCAGAAGGGGAGAAACCGAGAAAGTGGGAGAGGTCGAGCAAAGAGGTGGTCGGCCATAGGTGGTGGTGGTAGGGGTTCGGTCCTTGTTCTGAACGAGTAAAAAAGAAGGGAAAGAGAGGTGGGGGAGAGGGCTTCCTTATTTTTCCATGTGCTCCGATTAATTGCATGAAAAGAACATCTCAAAGAAACGCTTTCTCTTTCACTAAAAAATCTCAATGAAAAAGAAGAATCACCTGACTTAGGGATAACTACATAAACAGTCCTTAAATTTTAGTTTAATGGGCATAAGGGAGAGAGAGAGAGGTTTTGTTAAGATTGAACGTCATTCCACCATGAACACCGATCTCTAGCTTACCTGTTCTACTAAAGTGTACATCATGGGTTTGCTAAAATGTCTAAAAAAAGACCGAAAAAATTCCCCATGAATTGACTGTTGTTTTTGAGGGGATCTTGAGGAAACGAGGTTGTTTTGTAGCTAAAAATGGTGTTTGGAGCCTGTACAAGTTGTCGCAAGTCTGATAACCACGCTTGAATCGGAATACCACACTATAGAACCTGCCACATATATCACGTGTTTGATACAATGCTTGAAAGAAGGCCGAACCTCGTTCTTTATTGAACTTAATATCAATTCGTGTTTGCTTCTACGTTGGTTTGGGGTTAGTTCGCAGCAAGCCTCACTACAGTTGACCTCCTACTTCATTGGAAAGTTTCATTGAAATGTTCTCCTCATACTCCGGGAAGTCCATATTCATGACTCTTTTTAACTTTTACATTTAGGATACTAAATGTCTGAGAGACAAGCCCCCGACCAGTAGCAACAAGTTCATTTCCAGTTGCAATCTCCACAGCCTCCAAAGGAAGATATGGTTGCTTGTGTTACTGCATTGGAGGAAGCTTTGCTGCCACGCCTGTCGACAAGAGAGCTTCAGGCTATAGCCTGCTCGCAAAATCCTTCTCATCAAAGTTTGTCATTGCTTAATCTCTTATCCAATCTTTTCCCTAGCGTGGGGAATGCTTGGTGTGCTATCATCTTATTTCTGCTACTTGAGATTGCTCCATATGCATTACCAAACCAAGACTATTCATATTTTGGCTTTTGTCATTGATTGATGAAAAATGATTTCATTCGTTTATGATCTTATGTTGTTGTTCCCTCCTTTTGAAGCCTTCCGTCAGTTAAATTTATAACTATGTTTTTCATCTGTAATTTCCCATAATGTCAGTTTATTACTAGATCATAGGTGCAGTTACGCTTGGTTCTTGTGAAAATTTCGATTGTGATTACATATCTAGTTCAGATTTGCTGAGTAGGACAAGGGTTAAGTTTGTTATTGGTTAAGATTCTAGTTGATGGTTCTTTACCACCATGCTAACATCAGTAGCCCTAAGAGGAGAGAATAAAAGATCACTAATCGATCATGCCCAGTGAGGACTTGCACATGGGATGTTCTGTAAACCTATGAAGTTTTATTTAGACATATCATGATGGAGCTAGTTATCTGGATTCTAAACCAAAAGAGGATATCCTGTAGGCTTTCTCTTGCAATTGAACTCAAAAGCAATTTTAGTAAATTGCCTTTCTAGGGTTTCTAAACTATGAAATCATATTTACAAGCTGCGAGTTTCCCTGCAGTTGTACAATTTGAGACAATCTGTTGGAGGGACTTGACCTCTTATGGAGCACATTTGGGTTATTGCAAGTCTTAAGTGGATTGCACTGGCCGGTATGTAGGAAGTGTTCTTGTTTGAGTCATGCGTGGAGGAAGCTTGAGGAATAAAAGATCCTTAACATCTAGTTATAGGATAGCATGCTTGTGATGTTTTTTCATTGGATACAAAAGGGACAGTGCACTCAACTTGTAAAGGAGTGCTGGTTTGGTGCCACTAGGAAACCAAAAAATGATCATGATATCTCTACACTTCTGGCTAAATAAGCTTTTTTGTAATTTTATCAGCATCTTAGATCTAAGTTATGTCTGACTTGTTGCTTGTCCAATATCATGGTCATTGGATATGACTTAAGTTCAGTTGTTTTCATTTGTTAACTTGCCCCACGTGTAGTAGGCTGAGATTATGTCTCTGTTTGTGTAATTCTAACTATTCAGATTTCATATTTGTAGAGTACCATTTGTTATCGAAAAGAGAATAATATATGCGTAAGCATTCCTAATTTATCTCTCATTCATCACTAAACAAAGGTGTTATGCTAGCTATTTTTGAAAGAAATTGGTAATCTTGGTTACCTACTCCAGAGTACAATTGCTTCCCCCCAACAAACACCCACAGCCAGGGCGCTCTTAGCCGGTTTATTGTTGTGAATGCCTGGTTAATAAGAACGTGCTTCTTACTGCTTTAGTTGATGTTGAAAGGCATGCTAGAGATTTTATGGAGGCTGCCAAAAAACTTCAAGTTTTTACTTTATCGGTTTCCAGCGTGAGGATTAGCCAACCGAGGCTAAAAAGCGTACGAAGGTAATGCTAAGGAAATAGTTGGGAAAATAGTAAATGGTTTTTCTTTTATGTTTGAAGTTATTTGAAGGCATTTGCAAACTTAACTTCCCTATGGAAACAGGAGATACTTATGATGGAGGAAGAACTAAAAATAAAGACCGAGCTCATCAAGAAACATGAGAGACTGATCCAAGGGTGGAGGAAGGACTTGAAGGACCAATTGGACAAAATCATCTGTGAACTTGAGAAGGTATAGACAATTTTCAGTGGACCCAGTCTGTGCTCAACTTGTAGGTGGACAATAGATGGGTTGCTTTTTATGCTACTGGTTATCTCAACATGAAAAGAATTTTATTCTTTGCCTCATGAGTGTGCAATTTTTTCAACCACTGTTCATTTTTTTTTTTCTAAAATTCGGTAGGTCTTGTATAATTATATGTTCTTGCTTCAGAATACTGCAAAAGGGGAAAACTCACCCTTCGCAGGGCAATCTATGGGTCAACCAAGATGATTGATGGCTTATTTTAGCATTTGTTATTCTAATTGTCAGCTATAGATATTTTTTTTTTTTCCTAATTGTGCGTCTATTGCTTTCGAATTAATGTTGTGAAGAAATCGCTATTTGCAACTCATTAATGGGATCAGAGCCTCCTCTTCTTCCTCTGGTTTGGGTGTGGCAATCTGTCACAAGAAGGAAATTTCAGATATATGAATGGGTGAACTTCTTTTAATTTCATGGGCAGTCATCACCCGAAAGAAAAGTTTGGAAAGAGAGAGAGAGAGAGAGAGAGAAGAACGTCTTACACCATAAGGCGTGTAAGATTCTAGCTTGATCAAAGTCGGTAATTTCTAGACAATTAGCACTTTGGGCTTATGCCGCATGATTCATGTAGATCCTGGATAAGCATGTTTTCGTCTTTCCCTGAAGCTGAGAAATGATTCTCCATTGGGACAACTTTAGAATGTAAGGGCCTATTTGTTAATCCTTATTAGGTTTCGCAGATGATCAAAAGTATTCTGTTCAACATTTGGAGCCACACCTTTGGATCGAATAGGTTCCAGTAAGGCACATTGTGATACTATTTTTGAAGAAGAATTTTAGGAGTGAGGCAATGGTCTTAAGCTAGGCCTGCATTTGCCCTTCCCACGATCTGCTGTTTGCTTATCAGGATTTGGGATAAAGACTAATTTTGTAGATAGAGCTGCTAAAAATGGGGAAGAAATTTCAATTCAATCTCAAACCCAGATCTGCTGCAAAGAATGTGCTTTGATAGCAAACTCATTCCCAAAATCTGAACTGCTCTGCATTTTCCAAGTTGGCTTGCAAACCAAAAGAATAATCTTCTCCTTTCCCCTAAAACATTTGCCCATGTGCTACATGCTCATGGAAAAACTTGCGGTTGTCCCCAAAATAGCATTTTCCTTGCTCAAAATAGTGGCAACATTGTGGCTTCTTGGGGCCTTGCTCAGCTCCTCCGGTGACGTTCCTTGGATTTTGATTCTCGATTCCCAATGGTTGCCCCTCACGAACCCAGTGTGATAACATGAATGCAGTCAAACCTTCGTGAGTAGAATTTGGCCCCACACAGAAGCTACTCTCTCTCCGTTACTTCCCAGGCATTGTACTTGCACTGCTCCATTTATATTTGAAAAATTATGACTTGATCTCTGGTTTCCCAAATTAGCATCATTCCGAAAATGCCAAAGTTCATGCTCAGTTCTATTCATAGAGCTCAAACTTTTCCTCCGTTCTGTGAGTCCCTGCGTTTCTCTTGAAATTAGTCTCTGCTACGATGGTTTTCTGTTGAACTCATCTGTATAGGCCGAACGATTGGCATCCCAACACCAGCAATAGATGATCCTCTTGATTGCCCTACTTCATTACCTGTTTTTGAGGTTGAGATTGATATTGGCAGAGCCCGGTTCTTCTTAGTGGTTTTCTGGAAGTCCTGGGCAGTATAAAAGTAAAATACTTTTGAAATTCAACATAATATTCTTTCAGAGCAAAGGTGCAGCAAAAGTTGTGTACTGATTTTTCTAGACCACACTCAACCTAATTATGATGTTACCACGATGGAATCCAGGAATTACCCAGGATTACCTGGCCATATTCTAGGGAAAAAGATTCGTACTTGTTTCCCTTCATGAGTTTCCTCATTTCCTTCTCTTGAGTTACGCTTCTGCTTCTATATCAGACCTTGCTAACGAGCCCCAGGAATTTGTAATATAGGTATTTGGCTTCAAGAGAGAGCGTACAGGTCTTGCAACTCAATACAAAACTAGACATTGGATAAACTCACCCTCCCCCTCACCGGGTGACGATCCTGAGAAATCATCATGCAATTTTCACTAAAAGGAATTTATGAAGTTGTACATGCAACAATGTCTTTCATAACTAAGACTAAGAGGGAGAAATTACTCTATATGCTCCTTGATCCGCTGAATGAGTGTCTTCTTGTTGCCCGTCAACCTCAAACCACTTCGAGTTTCTCAAGTCGGCCCGCTACAACAGAAGGGAAAAATAGAGCAAACCATGATGATCCAGCTTAAAATCCGAGACAACAGCATACTTGACACCCCTCTTACGTGCCTAAGATGGCTCAAATTGAAGAAGTCAATTTTGCAAATGAGGCATCGTCCAGAAGCCAATCCAAATCGGAAAACACGGGCAATGAAGTAGAAACCGTGCAAATATCCATCCTCTTTCTCATCAATCTTTATAAGAAGCTCGCTTGCTGGTTAGCATCGTCACTCCAATCAACGTTTTTTATTGTTTCTACGCGATTCCCCCGAACAGCTCCATCGAGTTTTGCCCGGGAGAGGAGATAATTCTTATATAATTCTAGCTCATTTCATTATAAATTTTTATGGCACAAAAGAAAGGAAAAAAAAAAAACAAAGGATTCATAAGATTCGTATATATATTTCGCTTTTTTTGGTTTTTATAATTTGGTCACCTTTGTCACTTTTGTCGCCCCTATATTATTCTTATTGTTATATTGTGTTTTAACATATAATAAAATAATTACTTCAATTTATCTTTTGAAATATATATATATATCACACTGAAAGTGGAAAGCACCAGAGAAATGCAGATAAAAAAAAAAAAGGTATTATAATTCATTTGGCGTAAAAATAACACCAACCAACGTAATTCATCTCGCTAGCACGATTTGATCAATCTGGCATAGGAGCTCGGGGATCCATGAACAATCATGATGCACAGTATATAAGCCACGTAACTATTTGAATAAGAGGAAAATATTTGTTCACCAAGCATGTATCGGAGTCAATTATATATAAAATAAATTATTGAAAGATTTTGCATTCCCCCCGCCCAACAAAAAGACAAATATTCATAAACTAAAAATAAAAACCTAATAATCAATGATCAATGGAATAGACTTATTGATTAACAAAAATATTTTCTATGATAAAAACTACTAAACTCGTAGAGAGTTCGTCTCATTGTCCTTAGACCATTTTTTTTGGGGGGGGGGGGGGGGGGGGGTGTCGGTCTAGTTAAACTTTTAGGCCCTGTTTGGTAACCATCCAAACATGGCCAAATTCTAATTCTTTGTTCCTAGAATCAATTTGGGCCTAGAATCGCGTTTGGTAAAATTTTTGTTCCCGGGAACAGATTGGGAATAGAATCAAGAACAAAAAAAAAAATTGATTCTTGTTTCGGGAATGAATTTGAGAATCAAAATCAAGAAATCTTCTTCTTCTCTTCGGCCATCTCGTGACCACCGTCCACCATCGCCCGCCATCGTTCGCCGCCGCCGTCTGCCATCGTCGTCCACCGCCGTTTGGTCCGGCGAGCTCGCCGAGGCTCACTAAACCAGACGAGGTCCGGCAAGCTCGTAGGTAGCAAGCCCAGCCACCGGCGAGGCCCGGCCTCGCCGGGGCTGGGCAGGGGCTGGGCAAGCCTTGTGATGCCTAGCCCCATCGGTGGCCAGGCGAGGCTCGCCCAGCCCCGCCGGTGGCCTGACAGGCCTCACCCAGTCCCGGCGAGGCTGGCCTGGCTATCGTCGGGGCTAGGCGAGCCTCGCCCAGCTGTTGGCGAGGCTTGGCCGACAAGGGCCGGCCTCGCCGAGGGCTGGCGACACTCCGGTGAGGTCGCCGGCCAGAAGAAGAAGAAGATGAGAAAAAGGAAAAAAAAAGAAAATAAAAAAGCGAAAAAAGAAAAGGAAAAATGAAAAAATGAAAAAAAAAGAAAAAAGGAAAAAAATTAAAAGAAATTGATTTGGAATAGAATTAATGAGCACGGTACTAAATGCAATTTATTCCAGAATCAAAAATTTTGGACAGATTCCAAATGGGCAAAATCTTAGAATCGTTAAAGGAACGAATAAAAAAGAATCAGTTCTAATCAAAATCTACTCTCGGGAACAGAATCATTATCAAACGCGCCCTTAATGTCTGTCAACTATTTTTTAACAGCTCTCTACTTTGACTTGATACAATGAAAAGAAAAGATCGAGATGGGCAAAGTAGGTTCGATCGTTACCTATCTAATTCACAAATTTTAAGAAAACATGGAGAAGCAAGAATATTACCAACAGATCCTGTGCTTCTCTGTCCTTCGAACCGAACAAATATTAGATTCAATCTCTAATTTTTCTAGGCCCCACCCCTTTTTGTCCCCTTAGTGGGGCCCATCCACATCCGGGCGTCTATATGCGCGAGCACATAAGGAGATCTAGAGAAGAGATTCAAGGTCCCCCCACCCCCCCTCCGTACGATTTCTCATCAGTTTCTACTTGTTTTCATTGGCTTGCCTTCTGCTTTCGACTTGCCCTCGTTACAAATTTCCAGTTTTTCACTTACTTGATAGATCTTCGGCGGATTGCATGCGTAGGTTGCATCTAATTCAAGTGAGTGACGGTCTTTTCTCAATTGTTCATTCGATTGGATTGTGCTAAAAATCTGACATTTAAATAACGGCACCTCATATAATCCATTAGATTGAGCTCACAATAGTAAAATTGCATTGATTTAGACTATGAGACAATGCCTTCTTTCTCAAGTGGGGGCCATCCAATGTTACTACTTGTTATTATATTATTAGTTAAACTTTAACTTCGGCCAAATGGCAGCATTATATTGATACTTAAATTTTAGTTAAGTATTTATGATTAAATTACATAAAAAATTAGGGACCAATTTGGTCCTAACAAAAATATTTTTCACATCACATAGTATTGATACCATTTTTTTTTTGCAAATTTTTATCTTCTATTTTATTTCCCTTATTTTACACTATTTTCGGATAATTATTATTATTTAAAAAAGGGAGAGGCCCACGCGGGCTAGGCCTTCGCGCGCAACCCCCCTTTTCTTCTCTTTCTTCCTCGTGGGCCCGGGCCCATCTCCCCCTTCGCCTTCGCGTCCCGGCCCCCTTCTCCCTCGTCTTCTTCGTCTTCTTCTCTTCTCTGCAACGCGCAGCGACAACGAGGCGATAGTCTACGGACCTTCCCCGTCTTCCCTCGAGCCGAGCGTCGGTAGGTTCCGACCTCGAGTCTTCGTCGGCTTTCGATTTGCCCGATTTTGGAGACGAGCGAGGCGGACGGACGGTGCCCGATCTGTCGAGCTCGTCTGTCGTTCTACGCCGCCAGCCGGGTAGGGACCCCCTGGCCCACCCGTCCCTGTTTTCCCTTTCATTTTTTGCGCCCTATTCGGGCTCATCGGACCGGGCTGCCGTTGCCTGGTTCGCGCGAATCTCCCGACCCTGTTCGTGTGTATAGGCTACGATTTTTAAATGTTACTCGTCCACCGCCACGAATTCCAGCGCGATCCCAGAACGGCCATGCCGGTTCCTTCCTCCTTTGGCCTTTGCGTCTTAGGTGCTCGATAGAATGCCCGTTTAATAATTCAAGAATTATGTCAAGGTTGTGTTTTAGCTAGAATTAGCAGATTACTAAGACAGATTATATAGACAAACGTCTGGTGTATGTCAAAACTAATTATCTACATGATCCATTGATAAAGACAAAAGGAATAAATGGTGCAGTCGTTAGAACAAAATGTTAAACTTTGTTCTTCCGCATTCATTTTCCCATGGCTCGTTCACGCACCGTGATTAATAATGATGAGGTGAGAGAGGGAGATTGCTCGATAGGCACGCCAAACCAGACATGGAGAGAGAGAGCGCTTTGCTGTTCATCTTTCCCAAACGCTCGAAACAAATTTATTGCTCTTCCTCTTCTTCTTCTTCTTCCCTCCTATGCTCAAGTCGTGCAGGGGAGAGTAACTACACTATACCGTCTTCGCTCTTAAAATAAATGACAGGCATCATTGAACTCTGGACTTTGGTCTGGGAGGAGTCATGATCATTGAAGTCGAAAGCCAAATTTGCCATTGATGAATATAAACTAAGCAGGATTTTATCCCCTTTTAAGACCCTTTTTGGAGAAAATATAAACGAAGAACAAATCAGAAAGCCAGTCCTCTTGTTCTCTTCTTTACAATGGGCATTCTCATCGTTAACAAATTTGAAGTTTCAATTTCCAAAGACGTAATCTAGTTATTACCATTGAGGCGGATTAGGCCAAGCCAAGATTGGAGCATGCCTATGTCACTAAAAGAGACGAGAGAGCTTGTACATTCAATTAACAGTTTTGCCTATACAAATTCAATCACCAGTAACTGATAATGGCAGAGGAGCTAAAAAAGACTTGCTATTAGAACTCGTTTTATGTCACTTTCGAGCGTGTCTCTTGAAAAAACTCGATCGTGCTTTTTATTACTAAGTGTTAAATAAGAGTAATATCACAACAAGTCAACTTGTGCCTTGTTTTGTACTTTCTCAACTATACGACATTAGCCACAAAAACTTTGCACTATAATTCATCAGCATACTCAAATTAACTGCTAGCGAGAATTATTTTTGAAGGTACTGTTGGCATGGTATGGATATCTAATGTGGTAGTCTTAAATCTTAGTCAGTTAAAGTTTGCATTGTATGTGCAAATGATCATTCATATTACACACATTCATGTTTTGAATAAAATGGAATTCTTGGTGCATGGCGATGGATGGAAGAGGGGCTTACAATGACAAATGGGACTATAATGAAACGTCATTGTCAGTCCAGCTTGATAAACGGCATGACAAACCTCAAAAGCAATGAGCTCCTTTATTTTCAAAGGCTTAGTCTCGTGCAATTTTAAATTCCATATTCTCGACTATGAAGAAGGCGACGTGATACTGCATTAATTCATTTTTGTTGATGTAGAAAAATATGTTTTCTTCAATTACATTTCTAATTAACCAAATAATGAATCACTACGTACTACATATGACTTTGAACCTTCATTAGGGGTGCGTTTAGGAAGGCTTTTGGGGAAAATCCTTGAGAAAATGTCAAGGTCCTTGAGTTAAAGGAGCATTTTAAAATGCAAATTGTGTTTAGTAAATCGTATTTGTGAAAGTCCATTGTGAAGTATCTTTGAGCACAATAGTGTTTTGCTAAATTAAATTTGCAGAAGACTTTTGTTATTAAAAAAAAAAAAAGTAAAAAAGATGAGAGTCAGTTGGCCAAGGGTTTGATTGGTTACCACCGACGAAGAGCTACTAGTTGCCGGCCAAGGGTAGGCGGTCCGGTGAGGGGGAGGCGGGGCGGCAAAGGGCAGCATCCGGCTAGGATTGCCATGCGGAGGACATGGCGCGGTGAGGGTCACGCGACCCACCATGCCGTGAAGGTCACCGACGCCCATGATCTAGTCACCGCAACCCAGATCTGCACGACTAGATCTGTGTGTGATATGGGTTGTCATGACCCTCGCCGCATGGTGACCCACGTCGGAGGGTCATGGGACCCTAGTCAGAGCACTTGTCTTTCATTGCACCACTTGCCCTTTGTTGGACAACCTACCCTTTGCCGGTGACCACACATATATGCTAGTCTAGAGACAAGGAAAGAAGATGAATATGATGAACAGTTGTTGGGGTAAAATTGGGAAAACGAAAAATTAACGAGGAAAATTTCGAAAGAAAAAATTTATTAGCTTCAAAGCTAGCATGCTGAGAAAGCCCAAAGCAGCCCCTAACCTGCCTTGGGCTTTTAGCCTTGATAAAGCTTGCCTTTGGCAAAGGCAAGTGGAAAAGAAATTACCAAACATCAAAATATTTGGCCCAAAGGCCTTTACCTCCAAAAAAAGTCTCTTGGGAAGGCAGTTTTCAAACTTAGGCTAGGTCCACTATGTTGCTAAATGGAAGGGGGATTACTTTTATGACTAGCAGACAAGGCCTTGGTGTGGGTGGAGGCACGATAAGAATTTAGATTTCAATTTCCTGATTAGAAGATATTTACCAAGTTTGACTCATTTGCGTTCGACTGTAAATCATATGGGAGTCTGCGATTAATGCATAATTTGGATCCGAATTGAGCTAATTCACTGTGTTTTAACTTATCAACAGCTTTAGTCATTTGCTATGTTATGATCAAACTGATAAAAGGTGTAGTTGGAAATCAACTTGATGTCGCTCTAGATCTAAATCTATTTTTACTTAATAGAAAGAAAATTCGGAGGATGGTCTGAAGCTTCTTGGAACTACAAAAATTGAACTGTCTCCTTTTCTTTTCTTTTTAAGTAAGCAACGTTAGTCATGTGACATCCAATCTAATTTTTTTTTTTTTTTTTGGTAAGCAACTTTAGTCATGTGATATCCAATCCTCTGGTCATTTCACAACTAGTACAACTCCGTTCAGACATTTAGAGATTGTGGCTTCCCGTTTTAAGAGTGCAAGTTTGAGAATCATTGGACATTGAAGGCATACTCTTTAATACTTAACGTTGTCTTCCTTTGATGGGGGCGCAAGGGCGACATGAGAGTCCTTTTCTCAGCACTTTCAGAACCTTTGAACAGTTTACTATACTCTCAAAACAATTTCAATCTGGTTTAGTCGATCGGATATCTTTTTAAAAAGTTATAGAAAGCTGACAAGACACGTGATGTGGAATGCTTATCGTTAGCATACCACATATCACGCAACACCGTCATTTCATTACTTTGCAATGGATAGTTGACAAAGTGGCTTGCTTGAAATTACTCCAGAGGCACGGTGAACAGATTGGAAGTGTCAAAAAGGTCCTTTCTTTTTTGGAACGGTTAAAAAGCTCATTTCCTTGATTGAAAATAGCGTCATAAAGAATCCTCACGAAGGTAGTTCATCCTAAGCTCCTGTTAACAATTTTAAGTCAAGGTAGCTTGTAATGGTTTTTGGTAGATGCCCTTAAATTTTGGATTTGCTCATATAATCAAGAACAATGCACTTGAATAGATCCTATATTGTGTTTGAAGGTGCTGCTACGAACCTCTGTTTTAAAGATTTGTTGATAAAGATCTGAACTTTTAAGTTTCTATATTACGTGAATTTTGTGTTTCCAGTTTGTATGATTCCCATGGCATTTCATCCTATGACCCTAGCTTGGTTAATACTGACATTTCTTAATTGCTGCAGCCATATGGATTTGACGTTGGCTAATCAAGAGAGGGGAAAAGTACTTGGTTGTTTTAAGGCATGCGAGTAGGAGGCTAGGTATAGGTAATACATATTTTTGTTTATTGTAACGTGACATAGCTTTGTCTACCATGGGAAACGATTCTCGAGCAGCTGTGTCTAATTTTCTTATCCGGAACCAACTAAGGAGGTACTGCCCAAGAAGTGATTCATGTATTAACTGGCAGAAGAGTTGCCGCATCACTTTTGCCTAAGAATATTAGTGAAGTGCCATAGCGAGCATTGGGGTACATGAAACGATGTGCAGATCTTACAGAGTAAATGGCAGAAGCTATGTTCCAGCTGTGCATCAGTGGATGATACATGGAGTGGCAACAAGGCTTTCCTCCACTTGTCTATCCTTGTTATTCTGTTCTCTTTTAACTTTATCCCAGACGTTCCTTTTCAACTCAGAGACTACTAAGAACTTGTTTGGTAACTTTTCTATTTCTCCCGATTTTTGTTCTTTTGTTTCCGGAATAAAAAAAAAAAGAAATTTGTTTGGTAACACCAACTTATTTTTCTATTTCCGAAAAAGAAAAATGGATGGGGAATAGATTTGAAATAGAAATAAGAAAAAAAAAGTAACTTTTTATTCTCAAGAACAATTTCTAAAAATAAGTTTTTATTTTCTTTTCTATTTTTCTTTTGTTCTTCTTCTTTATTGCGGCCATTGCCAACCGCTTGCCAATTGTTGGTCACCTCCTATCGCCCACAAGCATCGTTGGCAATTGATCACCGGCAACGGTTACCGCCGCTTGTAGCCCATCGGCCACCACCCACGGTCCACCGGCCAATGAGCGCCATCGTCCGTCGATAGCCTGCCGTCACCAACCTGCCACATGACCATCGCCTTTTGCCGCATGATCACTGATCGTCGCTATTGATCACTATTGTAGGACCATTGCCCACAGCTCACCGACCACCGCCCCCTCCTACGACTAGTGGGCTATGGGCGGCAATCCTATAGCGACGGTTGACGGCGACAGCCGGCAGTTGTGCGACGGCCATGCGGCGGTCATGCAACGGTCGTGCGGTGGTGGTGTGGCAGCAGTGGCAATCGGTCGGCGGTTCATGAGTAAGAAGAAAAAACAAATAAAAACAAAAATTTATAAATTTTTACTAAACACATTTCTATTCTTTTTCTATTTCAAAAATATAAATTTTATATAATTACCAAACACTTTACTTTACTTAGAAATTGTTCTCAGAGTAAAAAAAAAAAAAACTATTTTTGAAAAGAAATCGTTTTTCAGAATAAAAACGTTACCACGTGCATTCTAATAGTTTTGTCCTGAGCTAGCTAGCCTATGAAAGCAAAGGGGTTCGCAAGATCCTGCCAAACGCAACAATAGAGCTAGCATTTCCGTAAAGAAGATCATTCATTGATTGCACCAGCTTGTTCATCATTATCCCTTGGGAAGGAAACCCTGCCATTGTGGGGGTAACCACCCCTTGCGGACGGGACCAAACCGCACATACAATAATTCCAACTATCTCTGTCCCTTATGGCAAATATTTTATTTTGCTTTTAGGGATCACTATGGCTGAGGGAGACGTTGCATGCATAACCGAGGTGATTGGATTACAGCTATTGTGATTCATCCCCCAACTGACACGTGTCACGATGGCTACGTTTGATTTCGTTCCTTCTGTGCAGTTGCCTGTGGCAAGGTGCAAGAAATACATATGAATTATTATTTCCTTCACGTATCTCGACATTCATATTGATATGATTTTCCGGTTTTGTAACAAAAAAGTTTCAGAAGTGTCCTAAACTTTTTCAACATATTTCACTCCCATCCTAAAACTTTCGTTTTCTATATTTAAATCTTAAGAATTATCATAGTTTTATACCTTAGTGCTTCCTTTATTAGCTCCTTTAGCTTAGTGCACGGAAATCTATTTGACTTTCTTTTATTTATTGCAACATACAATTGAAATTCAAAATAATAAAATTTGTCACATGGCATTTTCTTTGTACTGAAATTGATCCGGCGGAACTCAAATGCATCAAATTGCAAGTGTTAGGACTTAAAATGCTGGAATCAAACTTTTTGAACTCAAATTCCTTTTGGCAACGAGTTTTAGAACTAACCCGGTGAATCGTTCAAAAAAACAGTCTCATTTAATCGTCTTTTTCATCCGACCTGTACATGAGGAGAGGTATTAAGAGGCCTAATGTGTTGATACGAAGGATATTGCACTTCAATGTTAACTTTCGCTTTCAAAGTTAAGACAGAGATAATATAATAGCAAGGTTAGCATGTTAGTCAGCTCTTCGCTTATCAACGGGAGAACCACGGAAGAAGACGAACAGAACAGAGAGGGAAGAAGACGAAGAAAATGGGGACGGCAGATGAAAAGAAGAAACAATGGTTAAAGAGTTTGTCTTGGAAGTGATTGGCAACAACTCCTCTCCCTCTCCCCCTCTCTCCTCGAATCAAATGCCTTTCCTGCACAGAGCCTCCTCCTTCCTCAAGCTTGAGAAAAGAGCTGGAGATGGAAGAATAAATGAAATAATAATCACAATATTATCACATTGCTACTTTATAAAAATTATGTGCCATAAGTGTGTTATGTACATGTTGTGCTAGCATCGTGCACGTGCCGTGCCGGCATTGTGCGTATTATGTACATATTTCAACATCAACAAAAACAATATAAATTTCGATTAAAAAAGCATAACAAATTCAATCGACATAAGTACTAATAAGTCATAAAATATTTTTGACTAAATTGAGGTTTGGCCTTATGTTGGAAGTAAAACACGAATTTGAAGGATATTAAACCACTCGCCAGCTGGCTCACAGCGACGCCTATTACACACCCTCATTCTTGTATATGCTTTCAAGCAATAGGAACTAATCAGTTTGCTATAAGCACTCTAGCATTAGATGATACTGATGTGTTAGATAAAACTCCCTAAAAATCTCCATCAATTAAATGGAATTTGTTATCATAAATGAAGTAATCACTGAAGATTCATTTAATCTTTAGAAAAAAATTATCCTCATTTCCTTCGTGTGTTAATTTTACAGATTACTTTTCCAAGGAAATAGAAAAAACAATGTTGAAGACAGAAACGGCATCCTGTAATATCTGCATGTTACAAAAGCGACAACCAATTCAATGTGATAATCTCTATTACCTACTGTCATGGCCTCTAACATTCCTAAACTTTGTAAGAAAGCATATGGAGAATGACCAACATAAAAAAGAAGCAAACTCTAAATGGATACCTTGTTTATTGCCTTCAACAAACACAAACCCTATTAAATAGTCTGACTCCATTTATAGGTGTTATGGCAAGTGAATGATACAATTTGGTAAAATGTACAAGATAAGATAAACCGATCTTAGATGATGAAACAAGTAACAAATTGCCATGCTGGCATCGTGCACGTGACGTGCCATGCTGGCATCGTGCACGTGACGTGCCGTGCCGGCATTATGCGTATTATGTACATATCGCAAATAAGAGCAAGTCTCAATCTGCACTTATTTTCCATATTAATGTTTGTTCTGTCTCATAACACACTTTTTGAAAGATGGTTAACCTTTGCACTTTTTTAGTTAGTGAAACGTCAACTAGTTTTTCTAAACAGAAAATTTTAAGATGATTAAGACCTTCGAAGGACAATTGTGGGACAACCCACTTGCTGTATGAGACAGTATTTCAAAGCCACTCATAAATGAACATAGGCCATGGGGCATTGGCCAGAAATGACTTGCCTAATACCGAAGAAAGATAAACTAGTTAAACAACCTAATCCCTACTTTTGCACGGTATCACAAGACAGGAGCATAACAAAAATGGAAAGATGCGCGCATGTCTTCAATCCCTGGAAAAAATAAAAAATCGCAGATTTGAACTCTCATATCTTAACCGCACAGTTAACATAAAGCAAAAGTTACACTGACACTTTTTGATTCGTGAGAATTGTTTGTGATCACCTACAACGTAAAGGTTTTTGCTTTATGCACTAAGCAACATTAATTAGGCCTTGCCAGCTTTTGATGCAGAAATTAATACTGGCCACTGAATTTGCTAAAAGATGCCACAAATTAAATTAAAGCCAAACCCAAACTTAACCCCCAGCAAACCAAAGACAGCATTACCTGTTTAAATTGCTAACCAAAGAGTTGAGCTTTTTATATTTTCTTCAAAATGGACAAACCATGTCTCTTTCCTTTTCTCATAATTTAGACATAGCCAAAAAAATTTTATGTCACACTTAAAATCTCAAGATTTACTTCCGGAACAGCATTATGAGAAATTTAGAAAAGTGAGTACGAAATCCAGCTGCTCCTAGAGGAATTGAATTTGCCACAAAAGACCCATAAAGTGATGCACTTGAGTCCAAGCAACTGAGAAGACCGGGAAAAAATAACTCAAAAGCATATACAAAGCCCAACATTGAATGTCAAACCAATTGGTAAAACCATGCGAACAAGGGAAAAGCGTAAAAAAAAGTCTAAAATGTATATATTTGTGCCAAATTAGTCCTAAACCTTTTAATGGTGCCAATTTAGTCGTAAACCTTTTGATAGAGTGCTAATTCAATCATAAATATTTTAATAGTGTCAATTTAGTGATAAATTTTTTAATTAGTGTCAATTTAGTTTTAAACGTTTTGACTTGACTCCAATTAAGTCATTTTGGCTAATTTTGATAGGAGTTTGCTCACATGGACATTAGGTTCTGATGTGCAATTGCCGACCCCCATCGCCGATTGCTACTTGCCACCGCATGACGGTCGGCAACCAACGGTCGTGCGGTGGTAGTGGTGGCAAGCGGCGACGACCAGCGTAGTTGGTGGTCGAATCCGTGAGTAAGAGTAAAAAACAAATAAATACAAAAAATACAAAATTGTACCAAATGCATTTCTATTATTTTTCTATTTCAAGAATAAAAATTTTGTATAGTTACCAAACACCTTATTTTACTCAGAAATTATTTCCCATAGTAGAAATAGAAAAAAAACTATTTCTAAAAAGAAATTGTGCCCTAGCTAACAAGCATTACCATACACACTAGCAGGTGCAAACACCCTTCATGAATTAGAGGAATTTAATTTGCCACAAAAGACCCATAAAGTGATGCACTTGAGTCCAAGCAACTGAGAAGACCGGGAAAAAAAATAACTCAAAAGCATATACAAAGCCCAACATTGAATGTCAAACCAATTGGTAAAACCATGTGGACAAGGGAAAAGCGTAAAAAGAGTCTAACATCTATGTATTTGTGTCAAATTAGTCCTAAACCTTTTAATGGTGCCAATTTAGTCGTAAACCTTTTGACAGAGTGCTAATTCAATCATAAATATTTTAATAGTGTCAATTTAGTGATAAATTTTTAATTAGTGTCAATTTAGTTTTAGACGTTTTGACTTGACTCCAATTAAGTCATTTTGGCTAATTTTGATAGGAGTTTGCTCACATGGACATTAGGTTCTGATGTGCAATTGCCGGCTGCCACTGCCCGTCGCTACTCGCCACCACACGACGGTCAAAGCAATTGACGGTCGTGCGTTGGCGGTGGTGGCAGGCGGTGACGGCTAGTAGTTGGCGGTCGGTAATCCGTGAGCAAGAGTAAAAAACAAATAAATACACAAAATACAAAATTGTACCAAATGCATTTCTATTCTTTTTCTATTTCAAGAATAGAAATTTTGTATAATTACCAAACACTTTATTTTTCTCAGAAATTGTTTCCCGAAGTAGAAATAGAAAAGAACTATTTCTGAAAAAAAAAACTGTGCCCTAGCCAACAAGCATTACCATACACACCAGCAGGTGCAAACACCCTTCATGAATGTAATAGCTAAACGGGTAATGGTGACAACAACAATAAGCGGAAAATTGTAGTCATCTTCCCTGAGAGCAAGGAATAACAGAAGCTTAAGGAAGTTCAATGCTTAATAATAAGGCAAAATTGTGTAGATTGATGATCTCTTTTTCAGTTTGAGACTAAATAGGAAAGAACTTGTAAATTCACCAAGAGAGAGATTTGACAAATAGATGGGTTCAAATTAGAAGAGATAAGGCTTCTTCTAACCTATTCGAACAAAACAATTTCACTTTCTTTCCTTTGGAAGAGCTGTTTCAGTGCCTACCTTGAGAAATCTCAATTGATCACTCTAGTTGACCATAACAAAAATGAGTCAAAATATTTGAGGAGCCTACTTAGGAATGAAAATCATAGAAATCCTAATATGCGAAGCCAATCGAGTACGATATGAACAATTGGCGGTGCCTATAAACATGGAAAGTAATGCTATGAAAAGAACCAATTATATACAGCACGATGTTAAGAGATGTAAACCAGCTCCAAGTGTCAAAGTAAACATGCAACTTATTTGAAGGAATTCTTCAGAAGACCATAACTTGAAAGCACATCAGATGATCAAATATGTGCACCGATGCTATTTGCCTGCACTACTACTATATAAAGAAGCCTAAACCTCACTCAAAGCCAAAATGCTATGCACATATCCGACGGGTGCGCAGGCCATGATCACAGGACTCCTCAATAGAGACGGCGGTAGACCATGGACTTGAACCTTCTTCAGAGTCCCCTTCTCTACATCATAAGACAGGAAGTACACTTCACCAGCCGTAACCTTTGGAGCAAGCAAGAGTTCTCCGGCACGGACACTACCGACGAGAAACCGCTCAGAACGACTTAGATCCTCTTTCCAACTACGGGGCAGCACGATTGGACGTTCCATCCAAACTCGATTTTTGTAATCCTCTAGTACATACATTGACATGGTGTTTTCATCCTCAAGATGCTCATAGTCCAACACCGTCAGACAGCCTCCAAATGCTATTAACTTCATCTTATGCCCCTGATTCGGGGCACCATCGGGCAATGCTAAAGTCCTAAACTTCTCGGTCTCGACATCGAACGCCACTATTATTTTGTTGCTCATCAAGTCAAGCGTGAGGAAATGAACGCTTCCATTAATGCAAACGCTGGCTCCGCAGGGAAAATCGATAGGGCCGCTATCGATTTTTCTCCACGAATTCGTTCCCAACGTCAGAATCTTGTTCGCCGTGATAACTTCGCCCGCATGGTTGAGGTTGTTCGAAACCCACGTCTTCATGACTTTGTACCGTCTCGTGACGGGATCGAAGCCCAAGGCGCTGAAGCTGTGCATGCCGCGGTGCAAATGGACGGGGAAATCGGGACCCGCGGGCGGAAGGGCCCTGACCTCTCTGGTGCTGATGTTGCACAGGCACGTAAGGTCCCCGATGTCGTAGCAAATCAACCCGTTGACGCTTTGCCAGTCCAGCCCGGTCGAGTTGATGGTCTGGTCCAGTTGGCCCAAGGGAACCGCGAATCCAGTCTGATGGTCCAAGCTGAAGAACCTGCAGCCGAAGTGAGTCGGCTCGATGTTGCCGACGATGGCTATGAGCGAGGTGACGTCGGAGCAACGGAGTGACTGAGCCAAGACTAAATCAGCGAACGACCGGTGGTCGATGATGGAGCGCCAGCCCTTCGAAACGGACCTGATCCGCAGGAGCGTCTTCACCGGCAGCCTCGACAGTATGTTGGAGATTATCTCGGTGGGCAGCTCCGTCAACCCGGCGTTCTCTCCAGTAGCCTCCTCCTCGCGAGTTCTTCTTGGCTGCTTCTCCGTCGGACCCTGCGAAAGCAAACCTCATCAATCGATGACCCTTTTCATTCCATCACATTCGATGCTCTGTTTCTTGATGGGACCCCTAAGTTTCGAACCCTGACAAAGAAGAAGAAAACCCGAAAACACAACCGAGGCAGTCCTCTGTTCCGGGGAAACAACAAAAGGAACTCCTTTTTATAAAAGAAGATCACGAAGAGAATGCCATTCAGGCGCAAAAAAAAAAAAAAAAAAACACAGGCGAGATATGCGATTCGCCCTAGGCATTTCGAAGGAAATCGGGCATCAACAGTGCAGGCGAAATCTGTCTCCAAAACCAAGCAACGCGAATGGAACAGGTCCGAACGACGACAACGACGGGTGACCCATTTCGTCTCGGTACACCGTTAAGCAAAACGATGGAGAAGGAGATCTCAGGCAGCGCACGCGAGACAAGTCTCAACGGCGATCGCGCTGATGAAACGGAGCTCGCGACGTGGTTGGGTACCAGTGGAATGCGAAGCGATTCCGCGCCCAGAGTGCCCCTCGAGGGTGGTTCGCCGCCGCCGCAGCCGCCGTCGTCTTGCACCACCATTTTCACAGAGAGAGAGAGAGAGAGAGAGAGAGAGAGAGAGAGAGAGAGAGAGAGAGATTGGGAGGAGGGTCGCCGTCAGGTATCGATAAAAATGCAGGGAAGCTCAGACGGAGGCGACGCGATCGGAGGAGGAGGAGGAGCAGGACCAGGTCTTGCATTGCATGCAGGAACTTTTCGCCAACGACCCTGCCCAATGAGCGTTCTCCACGTGGATTAAAGCGATTAGTGGTGGACTACTTCCACGATGCCTCGTCATCACAATCCACTCTCACAAAAAAAAAAATAAAAAATAAAAGAGGTCGCGCAGGATTCTCATTGGGTGGGAAGAAAGGTATATCATCCTCTCTCTCTCTCTCTCTCTTTTAATTTAATTCTCTCGTGTAATTCGTCTCATAAATTCTTACGTACGTATACGTATAGTGATCTTGCAAATCCAAAGACTGATTTAATGATTAAACATTTTGAGCGGCGATCATTTATAGTAACATCGGTTTTTCTCGATTGATTGTGGGAAAGTGAGATCCTAAACCGGCACTTGCGCAAAATCATTTCCTTATTTTGTTTGGAGTTTCTTTCATGGGGGCAAATTATTGATTGAACCATCAAATCCTGAAGTACTTGCCAATTATAAGATCAGGATTAACTTACAGCAATTATTTTATCGCCTAAGGAGACCGGTAGCAACGATAAGCTACTCCATTGCTTATTAGTTAGCATTCTTCAAGTTAAACATAATTATTAGCTAATTAGTTTACTGAGTGGTGTAACAAGTTCCAATCAGGGAATTGAATGTGGCTCACTAACTTCAACATTCTCCCGCAATCTGCCACAAAACTTGATATGCCAATTTTATGCACGAATTGATAATACCAAACATACTTTTATAATAATGGTCAAACTTTTTGAATATTTTCAAACAGATTGTAGGAGAATCCACATACCTATTTTATGTGTTATATGAAAATCTTAAGTATTTTGAGAAAGCAAAATAAAGTGCTTGAGCAAAATCCTAATTTGAAAAATTAAATCCATTTTTTTTAAAAAAAAAAAAAAGAAATCCACTTTCTCTCTATTGCAATAGAAAAATGGCGGCCACCACTAGAAGAAAGGACCTAGGCCAAGCTGACCAGGCCAGTGGTCCACTCCCTCTCCTCCTCCGACGGCTTCACACACCGCCGTCCTCTGCTGCCTCCTCCTTCGCCTCATCCTCCTCCGCCTTCACCTTTACATCCTGCGCCTCCGCCGCCTCCGCCATCACCTCCTTCTTCCACAGATCTGCCTCCCCGATGCGCGTTGACCTCCACTACCCTGCGCAGCACTCTCCTTCCATCCGCTCCTCCCTCGACCGCCCCGCTTTGCTGTGCCGGTTCGTAGCACAGAGCGGCTAGCTCATCATGCCGAGCAGCCAGAAGCCAATGTTGCGGAGGACTTGCAGTGCTCACGACGACGCATCCCGGCTCGTTCCGATGCAGCTTGCCCAAGAGCTGCAAATCCCTGAGGCGCGAGTGCTGGCTACACGCTTTCATGGAGTAGTGTTTCTTTCTTTTTCTTTTTTCCCTAAGCGAGTCGAGCTAGCAAAATGAGGGCAGCTGTATGGGTTGGGCTGGTAAACTAAATGGGTTGAATATGGGTCATGTGCAAACCCATACAGACCCATATAAAGTTACTCTTAGGTATCTTAAACTTGTTTCCACCCATTTGTAACCCGGTCCCCTAAAATTGAGTCATAAAATGAGTTTCTAACCCACGGTGACAGCTCGGGTTGAATGATTCGAAAGTTCTATCACGGACAGCTAACAATTGGTATTAGATGATGATAATGGACTCACTGCAGCAATTCGTGAAGCGATGGAACTAAATTAGCTAGGCGATGCACGCACCAAATATCGAATGCAACCAATTAGACCTTAATAGACTCGATGAGAACACACACTACGTGTGGAGGAAGAGGATACGTACAAATTCGTGGATGGCCCCCTGTTGCAGAGAACTCTGGTATAGAGCGATGCAAGTATCTCAATCACTGTAAAAATCAGGCTCGCAACGACAAATCCCATGGTTTTTCACTCGATTGCAATTGCGACGATGAGGGGAAGAACCTCTGCACCAGAAACAAATCAGATCTGAGCTCAATTGCTTCTGTTTCGCTGGGAGCCAGAGATTCAGCTGAAGGAACGAATCGAGAAATGAGCCGGGGGCTGTGGGATTCTTACCCGGATTTCTGAAGCTTTGATTGGCGATCGGAGGATCATTGGCAGATGCAGTTGCAGAATCCAAACTCGGACAATAGATTGGGATGCCTCTGGGGAATGAAAAGCTTGCATGGGCCAGGTCAAGAAAATGGCCCAGAAAAGAGTAGGGAGGCGTGTCTGTTTGGGCTTGAGCTATCCGGAGAGTTCGAATGGCCGGACGGACACCGATTCTTCAGACACGCTCCTATCGTGGAAAGAAAATACGAGGATTCGTATGACTTGGCATGGGGAAATTGGCATAAGGAGATGAGATGTTGTGTTACGAATGCACTTGGAATTTTGCAGCCGATGGGCCAATGTTGTGCCATAAAATTTGTGATTCCACTTGGTTGCCATGAAAGACATTAAAATCTTCATTCATATCATGATTTGTATGGGAGAGTAACGTTATATAATCGAAATAAGTCATTACCATAGAATAATCTTAAAAACAGATACAATTGCGCACAAGCGGGCATAATGTAGTCGAAGTGAAAGTGAGTTGCTAATTATTGGATTCTCTATTGGACTTGAGATAAATAATATTGAAGTTAAAGTAGGCGAACTAAAACCACTTTTTATGATTAAGGTGTAGATCCACCATTTCATACATTAGATACATTTGCTTTTTGTTCACGAGATCATACTAACATATTTGATTTCTCTTAACCCTCCCCACATTAGATTAACCATCCACACAAACCCAAATAGAAATGCAAACCCTCTCCAATAATTGCGGCCAACTGATGACGGTCCCAACTATTTGAGCTGCCTTCAACGCCACCACAACAGGAACGCTCTCCGTCATCGTGGTGGCGGAGGGGGCCTCCAGATCTGGAGGTGTGACCACCAGACCTGAAGGCTGGTTGCCGTTGGCGGTGGCAAGCTCAACAACACCGGCTCCTCAAGCACCAGGGACATAGAGGGGATGGACATATGAGATTGTGCTTTCAATCATGCCTAAGAACGGTGGACGTTAACACAGCAAGTTAGCGGCGGGAGGGGGGAATTGTTGTTGACGTGACGCTGGCTGTGGCCGACGACTATGGTAGTAGTCATCGGACACGTGATAAAATCCCGCAGAAGGGGAATATTAGTGAGTACAGTGTATCCTAACACTTTTAAGTATTTTGAGAAAGCAAATTAAAGTGCTTGAGCAAAAAGAATAAGTGTGTTTGTTTTGTGTAAAATAAATAAATCAAAACATATTTTTCCAAAAAAATCTCTTCCACTGCTTAATTATAATATTCAATGAAAAAATTTTCATTATCGACTATAATATATGCCTATTAATTTTCATGGGCAACAAAAATATTTTTTGTTGATTTATTTGTATAAGAGATAAGCAATCGTTTTTATGAAAATACTTTTCAAATTATTTATTCTACACAATAAATGCACTTTCTAAGTGAAATTTTAAAGGGTGAAACATCAATTCAAAAACACAACACTAAAATTTTTTTGTAAAGAAATCCGTTCTTCTAAGATTTAATTGCTTTCGTTCCAAAAAACAAACAGAAAAAGGGCCCAAGTTGCTCTCCCACGACGATTATTTGGGCCTGGGCCGTTCAAAAGAAGCTGCCCAAACCGTTCTTCCGCGGCATGCGCCTTTCTTGATCCTCATCGTTACTCAGGAATTCTCTAGGAAAATGCTCTTCATATTTCCCAACAAAATCCTTGAAAAGATCCCAATGGGGCCATCCAAGACTTTGTCTTGATGCCAAGGTTGTCTAAGGACCTAACAATAGTGTAGTATCATCGAGCATAGATTTTTTTGAGAGAATACTGTTGTCTTAGAGTGATTAGTCAACATATAATATCGAGATATGGATTTGATTCATCATGTACCACAAGACTATCATAATAGAATGTTAATGTAAGGTTAAAAAAAAAACTTGTCCCATCAATAATTGAGATATAAGGGATTTGTACTTCGAGCCCATCGTTATTCGCCGTTTCCTTTTAGATATTCTCATAAAATTCCAGAAATATTCCCTATGGGCAGCTCTAAATCCACTACTAGAATGGCCTCGTTCATCCCTCTTAGGAGATGGCAAAGAAGAAATTGCGCAACTTGAGGGTCCCAATCCTTACATTCTCTCTCTCCACTGAGTCTATTATATATATTTCCTTCTTCTAATAATGGCAGGCAAGGGGTCCTTTTTTTTTTTTTTTGGGTGCTTTAAGGTTGTTTTGGGTACATGGAGGCAAAGTGTGTGATTAACAAAATTGTATCTATGAGCCAAGGTTGAACCGTGCGCTAAAATTGTCAGTGATGAGTGCCACTTGGGACTCGTTACTTGAGAGAATGAAGAGAAAAAATGGTGTCTTGTTGTAAAGTTAGAAAGAGATATGTGAAGCGGCTCGTGAAAGGGAGAAAGGAAATCTCAATATCGCACTCCATGTACCTCCATGTATCATTGCTACCCCCTCCGCCACACCTGACCCCAGCCCCCTCTCAATCCTAGCTTGAACACCTAGACTTCCAACTCAATGACCACCTCCTCGGCCTTGCCGCCCCCAACTTTTCCATCATTCAAGAATTTTCTCCTAGATTTTTTTTTTCTCTCTTTTTTTAAGGAAATGATGTCATTCTTTATGGACATGGCAACCAATTATCTGATCGATTACCTCATGTCGTAGGAGGAAGTTGTTGCGGGACACACTATTACCCTTAAGAGGTGCTGAAATCATGGAATTGGAGAAGATTGTGGAAACATGGAGGACTTAAAAGAAGGGATTGCGCATGAATCTTAACGACCATTGAAATGAATCCTATGAGTATAAAAGGAGAGAACCCAAAGGAAGAAGATGCGCTCAAACTACATGCAATCTAATCCCAAGAGAAAAACCTATGCGAAAACTCTAGTGAATTTTACCTATGCAAAAACTTTAGTGAATTTTTCTGTGATGTATTCCTTTTGAAGCAATACCTTCCGAAGCTATTGTTTATGGTGTTCATTGTGAATGCCAGTTGTCGCGATTTATCCTCGGGGGGAGGGAATTGGTTTAGCTTGTTCATCATTACCCCTTGGGAAGGAAACCCTGCCATTGTGGGGTAACCACCCCTGCGGACGGGACCAAACCACACATACGATAATTCCAACTATCTCTATCCTTTATGGCAATTATTTCATTTTGCTTTTAGGGATCATTATGGCTGAGGGAGACGTTTTATGCATAACGGAGGTGATTGGATTACAGTTATTGTGATGCACCCCCTGACTGACACGTGTCACGATGGCTACGTTCGACTTCGTTCCTTCTGTGCTGTTGCCCATGACAAGGTGCAAGAAATACATATGAATTATTATTTACATGTCTCGACATTCATATCGATATGATTTTCCGGTTTTGTAACAAAAAAGTTTCAGAAGGGTCCTAAACCTTTTCAACATATTTCACTCCCATCCTAAAACTTTCGTTTCCTATATTTAAGTTTTAAAAACTATCATAGTTGTATACTTTAGTGCTTCCTTTATTAGCTCCTTTAGCTTAGTGCACAGAAATCTATTTGACTTTCTTTTATTTATTGCAACATACGATTAAAAAAATAATAAAATTTGTCACATGGCATTTTCTTTCTGCTGAAATTGATCCGGGGGACTCAAATGCATCAAATTGCAAGTGTTAGGACTTAAAATAATGGAATGAAAATTTTTGAATTCAAATTCCTTATTGTAACGAGTTTCGGAACTTACCCGGTAAATCGTTCAAAAAAATAGTCTTATTTAATCGTCTTTTTCATCTGACCTGCACATGAGGAGAGGTATTAAGAAGCCTAATGCGTTAATACGAAGGATATTGCACTTCAATGTTAACTTTCGCTTTCAAAAATAAGACAAAGATAATATAATAGCAAGGTTAGCATGTTAAAAAGAAGATGATGCCAATGAATGACAATGGAGAAGAAGAGGCATCGCACTCTCGTTATATTTCCCATGAAAAAGAGAGTAGGCAATAAAAGTAAAATTAAATATTATGGTGCACCTTCGTTCCGCTCAAATATACACCAATAACTACATCGACTAGCGATTGATAGACATGTACTCGACCATTTGAGTCTTGGAACCACCAGAAGATTAGTCGTTGTCCTCTCCATCCACATAGCCGTCTCTATGTGTCTAGTCGTGGTATGGTGTTTCATGCACATGCCGTCCCTCTTGTCTCAATGATCCATGTCAAGAAAATTATTCAAATAATCCTAAACTTGTCACGCTTTTGACAATTACATCCTAAATTCTTCAATTTTATCAATTGAGTCTTAAACATTTTTGAAGATCTATCAATTAAGTCCATTCAACTAGTTTTGACCGGCAATTGTTCACATAGACGCCGGGTGTTTTACATGGCATCTGGCGCTAACATAGACAATTTAAAAAAAAAAATCGAGTTAATAAGCTCGAATTGACAATCATTGAGCTTAGAATCACTAAAACGATTTCAAGCACTGGAAAACTAACTGCGACTCCAACTTATTCGCAACACATCACCTAAATAATTAATCAATTATAGAGCAAAGCAACAAAAATCAAATCAACAAAAGACCAATACTGCATGCATACCTCTTCGCTTTGTACGCCTCAATTTCTTCCTCTATAATATCCCTTGAGCCACACATCTTAATCGCTTCCATCTGGGTTGTCAGAGTAACGTCTAGAAGTCTGGCGGCGTGACCAAGTGGAGAAGTGACAAACATTCATATTCGTCGACACATACTTATAAATTTCTAGCTAATTTCATTATAAATTATATGACACAAAAGATAACGGGATTTGTAATGTCACTTTTGTCGTCCATGTATTATTCCTAGGGAAAAGTACCAAAAAAGTCCTAAACCTATTGCATTGGTACCAATTCAGTCCTAAACTTTTCAATTGGACCAATTTAGTCCTAAACCTTTTGATATTGGTACCAATTCAGTCCATCCAGCCAATTTTGGCTGGCCGTATTGACGTGGACGTCGGCCGGTGACCGGACACCGACATGGCAATTTTTCTGATTTTTTTGATTATTTTTATTTTTATTAATTTTTTTCTTTTTTTCCTTTTTCCTTTTCTTTTCCGGTGAGGCTCGCCGGCCATTGGGCGAGGCCGCGAAGCCCTCGCCGCTGCCGGCGAGGGTCGCGGCCCTCGTCCGGCCTCTCCTAGGGCCGTCGGCGAGGCCATGGCGGCCATCGCCGGCGGAGGTGAGGGCCGCGAAGCCCTCGCCTGCCCCCGGGCGATGGCCGCCATGGCCTCGCCCGGCGGGCGAGGCCGCCTTCGCCGAGGCAAGGCCGGGCGAGGCTGGCCTCGCCAGATCCAGCCGGCGAGGCCATGGCGGCCATCGCCGGGCGAGGCGAGGGCCGCGAAGCCCGCGCCGCCCGCCAATGAGGGTTGCGGCTGTCGCTCGACCTCGCCGCGGCCGCGGGCGAGGTCGAGCGAGGGCCGCGACCCTCGCCGGCGGCGGCGAGGGCTTCGCGGCCCTCGCCCGCCCGGCAATGGCCGCCATGGCCTCGCCGGCCGCCTCGGGGAGAGGCCGGACGAGGGCCGCGACCCTTGCCGGCCGCAGCGAGGGGTTCGCGGCCCTCGCCTAGTGGCCAGCGAGCCTCACCGGAGGCTTGCTGGCCACCGCTAGAAAAGAAAAGGAAAAAGGAAAAAAATAAAAAAATAAAAAATTAGAAAAAATAATAAAAAATCGAAAAAAATAATAAAAAAATCAGAAAATTTGTCACGTCAAGCATCCGGTCACACGGCCAACGTCCACATCGGCGCCGGCCGGCCAAAATTGGCCGAATAGACTGAATTAGTACCAATATTAAAAGGTTTAGGACTAAATTGGTCCAATTGAAAGTTTAGGACTGAATTGGTACCAATGCAATAGGTTTAGGACTTTTTTGGTACTTCTCCCATTATTCCTATTATATGGTTTTGGCAAATAATAAAATCAATTCGATTTTCTTTTTGAAGTATATATTACACTAAAATTGGAAAGGACCCGGGAATTCCAGATTAAAAAAAAACAATATCACTATAAATTTGGCATAGAAATAACATGCACGGTTTGATTTGATTTTATATAAATTTAATTAATAATTAATTCCGCATAGGAGCTTGTGGATTTATGTACTATCATGAAGTAGAGAATGTAAGTCATGTAACTCCTACTAGAATAAGAGCAAAATGCTGTTCATAGTAATCGGTGATCAATGGAATATAATTGTAGAGATTTTTTTTCTTTTTTTTTTGATAAAACTACTACGCCTATTCAAGAGTTTGTCTTACAATCTTTTTTTTTTTTTTTTACTAGTAGATCTTTTAATATCCATCAACTATTTCTAACAATTATTCACTTTGACGTTGGACAAGTGGACATAAAATGAGAATTAAATCCACTTGTTTGGATCGTATTGGTGTGGTTAAGACAAGATAGTTGAGTCATGCTTCAAATTCCAAACTTAATTTGTCCAAAAAAATTAAGGCACGCCATTTTGACTGAATTTGATGAGGTACTTGATATGCTCAAATTCAACTCGACTTGATCATTAAGGATACAAAAGAATATAAGCATTAGGCTTAAATTGGAAATTTGAACTTGACATCAAGTTCACACAGTGATTAAAATTGACAATTAACATAACATTTCATGTGTTTATGGACATGTACATAAATGAGTTAGCTACTCAATCAAGCTGGCAAGTCAAATGAATTAAATATCATAGAGTTCGAGTCACTTGGGTACTTTGGAATTTGACTCGATTTGATACTCAGATGTTAAACCAGACATAAAGTGATAAGAATCATAAGTTGGGATTCAAGTTCGAATAACCCAGAGTAGTTTGATGAATTAATATCATGTAGTGAGAAAAGTTGCCTCCTGCAATGTTTTATTTGGCCCTTTGTATGTCGCCCTCGTAGGAAAAAATGCACTAAGAATAAGAAGTAGGGCATAATGGATCAATTCATTCAACAAGATCCGTTCTGATCGGACCAGAATGAATGGGATTGGTCTGACCTCTCGCTCGGATGGTTGACTCCCGCCGCCGACAGATGTCCCATGCCACGTTTCGTGAACAGCTATGCCCGAGAATGAATGAATTGTGATATAGCGCCGAATAAGCCACTGCTCCATTCCCGACTCGAAATCCATAAAGGACTTTAAGGGAGAGAAAAAAGGGGCCCTATACCATACATCCTGCTGCCTCGGGACGACTGCACGTTACATCATAGCAGCACGACCAAATGAAGTCGGAAAGCCCTTGTATAGGTTGGGCGACCCTGCGCACCCGGCATCCTGCAAGAAAAGGCCCCTGACTATAGATAGGGCTAACGCGCCCCAACTTGAAAACTCAAGGAAAGCCTTTATTGATATGATATAAAAGCAATCTATCAACCTAATAATGAGGGCCCTCTCGTCAATGGTAGCATTGGCATGAAATGAAACTTGTAGCCATTCCCAACCCAATTTGCGCAGCGCGATTATTTAATATTTCAAGCATCATTCAATTCGTCTTTGTAAGCGTACTCAAATGAATGCGAGAATTGCCATTTAAGGATGGCCTCGACACCTTCAAACAACGATGATTTCACATGTGAAGCGATTCGATTCCGACGTGAGCTGAAAGACCTGGGAAAGGGAAGGGAGGAGGGGAGGACGGGGACCTTTCGAGGGGCAATTATGATGGTGGTCTAAGAAGCACCGACACTCTCCAAAAGTCTTTGTGTCATGTCCGATACGTCGACATGTATCCGACACGCTCCAACATATTCCGACACGCGGTCAACGAGTGTCCGGAAATCTAACACGTGGTCAACTCTTCCCAACACGCTTTGACACCCGAGTTTGAAATTCCAACACACGATTCCGACACGCACAGGTCAATTTTAAAAAATTTCAATACTTGAGAGGTCAAAATATAAACATATGAAAAAATAATGGAAGTAACAAAAATAAAGGAGAAAGAAGAAAATTATCACTCTCAAGTTTATCACTTATAAGTTTTGACCTTTTTGTGAGTGACGATGGAACACCCCTCTTCTCGTCGGCGTCGCTCCGTTGCCCCCGCAAACTTAAAGTTGTGATTTTTTTTTTTTTTTTTGCTTCTTTCTAGCTCTCGCAGGCGTCGCTTGCGATTTATCTCTTTTGGTCTATGTCATTGGGTTGTGAGTTATCTCTCATATTTTCCATGGCCAATTTAGTTATTTCCTTTTCTTTGAGTTCTTGTCCTAGATTTTCATTTTTCTCGAACATTGTTTTGCAGAGGAGCTCCAAGCCAATCTATATCATGAATTCTAAACTTTGTCTAGACTAAGAAATCTCACTAATCTCCGACAAGTGGAAGAAAACATGACATGTTCCTTCAAATTTACTCTTTTCTGTTAGCAATTTTGAATTTCTTATTTAATCTCTGTCAAATTAAAACAATGAATAATATTAATAAATATTAGATTAATATTTTAAGTATAAATTAATTCTATGCTCATTTTATTATTTATTTATTTATTTTTGTATTTATATATAAAAATATATATTTCTTATATAACGTGTCGAAACGTGTTAGATTTCTTTATTTTTTGAGAAATGACGTGTTAGTGTATCATGTCGTGTCGTGTCGCGCGTCTGTGTCTGTGCTACATAGGGGCGGGAGGCGTGGGGCGGGGGCGGTGGTGTGGTTTGGAGTCATGCAAAGTCGAACCGGATCGGATTGCTTTCCATGCTCCGGTTCAATGAATCGGTTCTTTAAGGTAAGGCCCTTCGATTGGCAAGGGATGCCTCACCTACGGCCTACGAGGTCTTGATGGCCTTGCCTAAGGCCTTTGTGGCTCCACTAACTAAGGGTGAGGCCTTGCAGCCGGTGAGGTCACCGCCGTCGACATAAAAAATAATAGAAAAGCCTAAGGAAATAAAAATGATAAATTCAAAAAATAAAAAGATAGAAAACATATTAAAATATTATTAAAAATTATTTACGTTAGCATTAATCATGTCATGTAGGGCGTCAACGTCAGCGATTTCTAATTAAAATTGACCTAATTGACTCAATTAGTAAAGTGCGAAAATGTTTAGAACTTCATTAATAAAATTGAACTATTTATGACTAAATTAACAAAAATGTAATAGGTTATGAAGTTTTAGACAATTTTCCCCCATTTTGACTATAATTGCATGTCAAACCATGCTGGAATATGACTTAGCCACAAAAAGGAAAATTGCCCCTATAGATAAGTCGTCGCCAAAAAAACTTCCCCTCTAGACTTGCATAAATTTTCTTTTGGTCCATTTCATTCTCCACGACAACTCATCGATGGCGCAAAAGTTTTTACATGCCATGCTAGCATGGTCGGATGGATAATGCAGCCCGAATAGAATAGAAATTTATACAAGTATGGGGGCTCATTTAAACAAATAATTAAAGGAAGTTCAAAAATTTGATTGAAAAACAAAGTACGTAGGCTCAACAATGAGAAGTAGAATTTCATCGATCTAATATATTAAACAATATATAATTTCTTTGTATAAATGAAAGGGAGAGTCGCAGCAACGGTACCGGTAACCCTTTTGAGGTGTTACTATAGGTGTTATGGCGCTCATCATAAAATTAGCCATTAGCGAAAAAGCTGAGTAAATTTGCGAAGACAGCTAATTTTGGGTTCGAACTTCATAGTATTTATTACATTGCGGTATTGGTCGGGCCAAAATCAAGACTTCGAAACCTTGTACGGTGAACTGGCCATGAAAATATACCCATGTTCTCTTTTATGTTTTATTTTTTTGAAATTGCCGAATGCATCTAGATATTTTGTGTCCTTGGAAACACACATTTTTTTTGTTCAGAATTCATGACTTTCGAAATTTGAAAATATCATTGCTAGATTAGAAAGAATTTTTTTTTTTTAAATCGAATGTGTGCTGAAACTTTATTTGATTGATTTTTGAACTCTAGTATCTCGACATTTACCAACCTAAAAACGAGATGTTTCCAGTTTTGAATTAGCAACATCCGTGAGTCAGATACCAAATTTCAAATAGATATAATTTCATGAACCCAATGAGGAAGAAGAAGAGGGGGAAAAATACAAAAAACAAAAGAAGGTTAAGGAGGAAATTAAAAAGAGAATAATTTCGTTGCCCCCTTTTAGCCCTGGATAACCGTTAATTGCCTAAACAAGTATACCGGATCAAAATTAGTATAGCCTAATATGTCAGGATAATAAAAATAGTACAAATTAGGACTACCTTTTTTTTTTTTTTGGTCAGAAATTTTAGGGCTGTCTGATTTTATAATAATATTCCTACTATATCATTAAAAAGATTAAGCGTCTACGTATTATTTGACTTAACCCCCGAAATTTTTTAAATATTGTTTATTATACAATCAGAGTTATATCTTAGGTAATTTCCATTATCAATAACCTAAAGCGGGCCTTTCAACCGATTCATTAACCCCAGAAAATAATAACTAATATTTAAGTCCTTTGATTCATGACCAGGACACAAGTGACTAAACAGACGTTAGCAAAATGGGAGAGAAAGAGGGCTACCCCTGCATAAGAGAGAGGAGGTACAAAGACACAGCATAAGGCCAAATAAAGCAATCGGGTCCTGGATTTTGGAAGGCCGCGGGCAGGGACAACCCCGTACATTCCAGTAAACATCCCCGCAATTGCGTTGCCCTTGACAAGTCTCTCATCCATCATCACGGCTCCCCCGGCGAAGGCATTGATGCTGACTGGATGGTGCATTGAGTTCCGGCTGCCACCTATCAAGAAAGTTAGCGTTCTATCAATAGCAAATGACTCGATCACTGAAGAAGCAGTGAGACACTAAATGCCGATTGGTATATCTACATCGGCTCGCTTTAACTTACTACCAAATTTTCAATTGAAAAACTATCGGTTCCCTCTTGAATTTCCAGCAACGTTCAACCCTAGTTTATGCTCTCTTCTTAAGGAATTATAAGCATATATAATAATATATTTGTTTGTAGTTTTGACAAATTCATTTATCTTGCAGTTGTAAGTTGTATGTCGTAGGTTTTAGTCTTGCAAAGCAACCCATGTGCAAATTCATTTATTGCGATGTAAGTATGGAATTGCACAGCTTTGGATGGGGTTAGTCATCAGATAATAAATATGTAGAAGCTTAATTTTTTCAATTAAAAAATGCGTCATCATTTTTTTCCTTAAGAAAAAAATTGAAGTTGACGGGCTTTCTTTCTGTCACTTCCATCCTCCTGTAATTAATTCTGAGTATTCAAATAGTTTCTCGATTTGCGTCCGCAAAAGAACGCATGCGCGGGGCGGTGGCTGGACGGAGGAGGAGGTGAGATATCATGAGAAATAATTTTTTCTTCAATTTGAGATAAATATCAATTATAAGTAAATCTATAAGAAAAAAGAAGAAAATACGTGGCGCTCAAGATATTTTCAACCCTTTGGCTACGTGCCTCCTTTGCGAAGGTACCACCAATAGAAATTAACTTTTTATTTATTTATAAAATGTCAAATGGCAAATGTGCAAACATTGAGTTTTCTTTAATCCTTCCTCAAGTCCCTGCTCGTTACATGCTAGGCAACCCGACGGGACTTTGCCATGCGTCTCTCACGTTCATCATCGACAAGTATTGTTTCATTGAATATCAAGAAGAGGATATACATCTAAATAAACATTTAAATGCTATAATTTTATTTTAACCGTATCTATCTTAACTGAGAATAAGAAAAGAAAATCATGTAATTTATGTAGTTTCAAAATACTTGTTAAACTTGGAATAGTACACATATTCTACGACGACCACACGTGGGTTTGTATTTAAAATGCGATAGCTTATTTGACGTAACTGAATGTGACCGAGAAAATGAGTTAAAACTGTATTGTTTATTAAATTCAGTAAAAACTTTTGATATGCATTGTTTATTCTTCGATTTGATTTTTTATAAAATCGTAGCCTTTTGAGTTATTGAAAGGAAACCCACTTTGGCAAAACGAAGTGAGGGTGCAGCTGGGCATTTTAGCCCTAAAGAAGAAATGATGGTCTGTCTGAATTAGCAATAATAGTAGTCTGTAAACTCCACTCCATCTCTCCCATCTTCTCCACCAAGTTCTCGTTCTGAGAAGCCAAGTTAAAGTTAGCCATTTTTGGAATTGCAGAGGTTCTCTCTGCAAGTGCAAAAATGGCATCCAAAGTTGGACTGCGGTTGAGGAGGGACTCCAACTCCAGACATTTAAGAGAGCATTCCCACGGCATTTGGAGCTTGAGAGACGCAAGGGCAGAAAAAGAAGGATGAGAAACAGGGGCAGAGAGGTGCGCCATATGTTTCGTCGCCGCCCGCCGCCGAAACATCGGACGGAGTTACTTCCCGAGAACGCGCTTGTGATGTCAGCTTTCATTGCTCCATTTCTCCCTCCCTCTCTCTCCCCCTTGTTTGCCTTGTTTTGTTCGTGAGGTCATTCATCACTGAGAATTGGTGTTTGATCTTCTTCTTTGTTGCGGCCATCGTCGGCCGCCACCTGCCAATTGTCAGCCATCTCTTGCTGCCCATGGGCACCGTCGGCAATTGATTGCTAGCGACGGTTACCACCGCTTGTAGCCCACCGGTTGTCGCCCATGGCCCACCGGCCAAAGACCGCCACTATCTCGCCGATAGCCTGCCGTTGCCAACTGCCACGTGACCGTCGCCTGTCGCCGCACGATCGTCGACCGTCGCTGTTGACCGCCGCCATAGGACCACTGCCCACAGCTCACCAACCACCGCTCCCTCCCGCGGCCGGTGGGCTATGGGAGGCAATCTTGTGATGACGGTTGGCGGCGACGGTTGGCGGTCGTGCAGCGGTCGTGCGGCAGTAGGTGGCGATCGGCGGTTCGTGAGTAAGAGGAAAAAATAAATAAATACAAAAATTTATAAATTTTTACTAAACGCATTTCTATTCTTTTTCTATTCCAAGAATAGAAATTTTATATAATTACCAAACATTTTACTTTACTTAGAAATTGTTCTCGGAGTAGAAATAGAAAAAAAAACTATTTCTGAAAAGAAATAGTTCATCGGAATAGAAACGTTACCATGCGCACCCTAATAATTTTGCCTTGAGCTAGCTAGCCTATGAAAGCAAAGGGGTTCACGAGATCCTGCCAAACGCAACAATAGTGCTAGCATTTCCATAAAGAAGATCATTCACTGATTGCACCAGTTTGTTCATCATTATCCCCTTGGGAAGGAAACCCTGCCATTGTGGGGCTAACCTATCCCCCTTATGGGTGGACGGGACCAAACCGCACATACGATAATTCCAACTATCTCTGTCCCTTATGGCAAATATTTTATTTTGCTTTTAGGGATCATTGTGGTTCCGGGGACCAAACTGCACATACGATAATTCCAACTATCTCTGTCCCTTATGGCAAATATTTTATTTTGCTTTTAGGGATCATTGTGGTTGAGGGAGACGTTACATGCATAATTGAGGTGATTGGATTACAGCTATTGTGATTCCCCCCCCCCACACGTGTCATAATGCTATGTTCGACTTCATTCCTTCTGTGGTGTTGCCTGTGGCAAGGTGCAAGAAATACATATGAATTGTTATTTACCTTCACGTGTCTCGACATTCATATTGATATGATTTTCTGGTTTTGTAACAAAAAAAGTTTCAGAAACAGGGGCAGAGAGGGGCGCCTTTTGTTTCATCGCCGCCCGCCGCCGGAACGTCGGATGGAGTTACTTCCGGAGAATGCATTTGTGAGATCAGCTTTTGTTGCTCCATTTCTCCCTCCCTCTCTCTCCCCCCTGTTTGCCCTGTTTCATTCGTGAGGGTCATTCATCATTGAGAATCGGTGTTTGATCTGAGTGCCAGATTCCATATTCAGACCAACTCCTGCCCTAATGATGAAGCCGTTGGTTGCACTCCTCCTCTTTGCTCCTTTTTTCGTGAGTAGTTGCATCGGAAGCATCTGGAAGAGGACGCACGTGGAGATCGAGAATGGTTTGTCGGCCGGAACCACTCTCATCGTTCACTGCAAATCGAAGGACAACGATCTGGGAGCTCGTCAGGTGAAGGACAGCTGGGAATTCTTGTTCATACCAAACTTCATCGGCGGGACCCTTTTCTTTTGCGGCTTTTCGTGGCCCGGATAGTTTGTGCGGTTTGACACATACGTGCAATTGAGAGATGAAGGCCAATGCACCGAGAACACCAAGTGCGCCGAGGGTAGATGCACCGTGTGCACTTGGAAGATCTCCCCTAATGGTCCCTATAGGGTCGGCAAAGAATTCGATGCCTGTTATCACTGGAATGCTCGTTCCTAGTTAGGGGGAAGAAACCCCTTCTGCGAAGGTATGTTATCCCTACTTCCCAAACAAATTCTTCATTATATCTATGCCATACTTTCCCTCTGTGTACTCACTAAAGTTGGTCTTCAATATGTACTCGACGTTTCTCCTCGGATTGGCAGCCTAAATCTCAATTCTGGTTCGGCAAAGGAGCCGGAACGTCGAATACTTAGAGCTTCGGAGGGACTCGCCAGTGAAGGTTTTTGGAGGAGGAGGAGAACGAAGGCGATGGGAACAAGTGCTGCAGCGTACAGCGTCTACTCGCTGACACGATGTTGATGTTAATTTCCATTTTTTTCCCTTCTTTCTTTTATTTTTGTGCATGAAGATAGGGAGGGAAAGTGATGTCGATGAAGATCAAGTAGATGATATGCAACGTTAATTTATGTCTCAAGATTCTTGAGTTCTCCATGTTTTTTAATTAGCACTTTGTCATCCGAGTTCTTTGACTTACGCCACAACAAACGGATGAAATCAGAATCAGTAGGATCGGAGATGGCCTTGAGCTCTCTATTCTCTAATAAAGAAGGCCTAAGCACATACAGGATTTCTCTAGATACCACCAAGCTTGAAAGAGGCGATGTTGTATAAATGATTTGATGTTTCATCCTTAGCCAACTACAAATGAGTTCCTGCCATGTCCCTAAAGGAAATAAGAAATAGCGTCCAAATAACATTTAGAGGGAGTAGCAGTTAAACTTCCAGTGGTCAAAGCTGAAATAAATTTGAGCTCGTAGCATTTTCAATTACACCAACGATTTGCCATTTGCCGGTGCCCTTAGTGATTAAGATAAATTAGAAAATATGTCAAAACAAACTAATGACACCTACTAATTGTTGTTTAGAAGAGATTCCCGAAGGTTTCTGCTCGCAAGCAAATTGAAGGGATCCTAAGACATTGCCGCTTTTCACATTAGTTTTATAGAATTAAAGGTCAACATTTTGGTTCCAAACTTCATGTTTGAAGGGTCTCAACTCGGTGCCAGGCCATCAAGAAACCCACCATCCACAAAGAACTTGTCCTCAGGGATTCGTGCAGTCGTCGCATAATGCCCCTCCTCACTCAAGACATTACCGTGTTTCTCATGGCCAGGCACGGAGGCACTGGGAGTAGATCCAGTCCCATTCCCTTCACCTTCGAGGAAACAGGCGATGCTTCTGTAGTGTATTGACAGTGCCCCTAGTGAAGCATTTTCTCTGTCACCATGTGAATTGCTACCCTCATTATTGTATGTGCTTTCAAGCAATAGGAACTAATCAGTTTGCTATACTCACTCTAGCATTAGACGATACTAATGTGTTGGATAAAACTCCCTAAAAACCTCCATCAATTAAATGGAATTTGTTATCATAAATGAAGTAATCATTGAAGATTGATTTAATCTTTAAAGAAAAATTCTCCTCAATTCCTTCGTGTGTTAATTTAACACACTGCTTTTTCTTTGAAACAGAAGAAACAATGTTGAATACTGAATCGAGATCCAGTAATGTCTGCAAGTTACGAAAACGACAACCAATTCAATATGAGAATTTCTATTACCTTCTGTCATGGCCTCTGAAGTTCCTAAACTTTGTAAGGAAGCATATGGAGAATGACCAACATAAAAAGGAAGCAAACTATGAACAGATACGTTGTTTATTGCCTTCAACAAACACAAATTCTATTAAATAGTCTGACTTCATTTATAGGTGTTATGGCAAGTGAATAATATGATTTGGTAAAATGTACGAGATAAGATAAACCGATCTTGGATGACAAAAGCCGAAACAATTTGTGCCCCCGCCCCCGCCCCCACCAAAAAAAAGAAAAAAGAAAAACCCCAAAAACCCCCCCTGTTTTTCTCCATATGTAAGCTAGATTTTTTTTCCCTAGTCAGTAAGGCCTGAGAGAGGAGATATTTATTAAGCACTAACACTTGATATGATACCTGCTCCCATCTAAATCACATGGCATCGAGATATCATTAAAAGATAAATCAGGTATAACATCCAAACGGAAACAGAGGAGTTCTCATGTCCCCTCCCCTTCTTCCAATTGTTTTACTAAAGCTGAAAACATAGGTCCATAATTTCTGTTCAGGTTTTGAATAAGCATTCAAAGGTTTGGAGGCTAATTCACTTGGAGTGGCAACTTTCGCAATGGTTGAAGTCACAAAGTCTGGAGCTGGTTAAATCTAGTAGATATGGTAGTTCTTCCTATCTGACCAAATGGTCCATAACCTTTTTTCTAGTAGAGTAAGATCTTTTGGCTAAACTATTTTACTCAATGCTCCAACAAGCTAGCGATTGGAACAAGACATATCTAGCAATGTCATCGCCACATCAGCACATGAATGTGTGGCCTACGTAAATTACCATAACATTCTCACAGGCCAAAAGAACAAACCAGACTGAACTACCTCAACAGTAGAATAAGGAAGTAATACATACATGCTGAACCAGTACTCTGGTACGTGCTAGCAATGGTGAGATTTTCATAGAAAATCCCTTGCAAAATGATTGAGCAAGTAAGATGGATATCTCACTATTTTAAAGTCAAGATTACAAATATCAATTTCGATAATTTAGAAGCATAAGCAAGGACATAAATTTATGAATGTCCATCTAGAGTGATTGAAAATGACTTGGTAGCTACTGAAAACTTTGTGGTGCGGTAGTGCTTAGGCGTGGACACTCCCATTATGAAAATGAAGTAGGCCAATTAGCATTTTGACGCATTCCGTAATTATTTTGGGTATTTATTCCCATAAGTTATTATTAATTATTCATTCGAGTTATATATATTTATATATATAATGTATATGTTTTATATTGTGTCCGGGTAAGGCATGCGCATGCAAATTATGCTGGACCTGTCCTTTCGGAACATCGCCGGTTTGTGTCCCCAGTGCCCGTCACTCGGGGAGGTTTTATCCTAAAGCGCGAAAGATAGCTTCTAGAAGAAAAATAATGGCGATGCCTTTGCCGAAGCCAAAGTGAAATTACAAAAAGAAAACAACCAAGGAAGACAGAGAGACAGCTTTTATAAAGAAAATCCAAAACTTAAATGGACTTTTTTGTCATTTTCTCTTCTTTTCTTTTTTTTTTTTTTTATTGCCTTCTACAGCTAGACTCCCGATGGGACCAAAGAGAGAGATCGAGCGGCCAACACGGAACCGAAGTGAGTCATCACAGGCAACAACACGATCGAGGCATGCCCACTATTGGACACGATTTTTGAAAGTTCCCCTTCTCCATTTTTTTTCTCCCCTTCTTGAATGATGGCGACCCAACGTGATGACTTCGGTACTCAGTTTGCTCCAAAAAAATGACACGCAAGGTCCCCACAGTTTGGTCCGGTATGTAGTGCCATTTTTTAATATGATCCTTAAATTTTGGTCTAACATGCAATGTGGTTTAAGTGGACATTTAACAATAGTTCTTGAATCATATTAATCAAATTAAAAATTTAGAAAAAGCATTATGCATTAGGTTAAAGTTTATAGACAAGTCTAACTGTCAAATTTTCAACTTTATAGACAAGTCTAACTGTCAAATTTTCAACTTTTATCAATTTATATCCAATGGATTGCCGTGGCAATTGCATTATTTTGGAGCCATCTTATTGTAGTGACCCATTCTTAAAATTTGTTTTGCAAGTTCCGTGATGCCATGAGTGCACATGACCACAAGGATCAACAGCTCTAGAATTGGTTTGGGCATCTTTTTTCATCTAATACGAAGGACCCGACATCCAGGATAATCATAACCTCTTGTAGCCATCCCCGAAATGCATTATTCAATCCACGGAGAAAAAATTTAGAGCAAAAAATTTTGTAGTACCAGCAAACATGAAACCCGTCCTTCCTTGGAACCCGTCCTCATCCAGGGTCCAACATAAGTAGATCAAAATTGGAAGAACCAATCCTAAAAAATGAATACAGAATTTCGGGAAGTACTAAATTGCTTAACTGGAGGAAAGGCCATTGAGCACGAGGACCTGGTGGGAGCATGTACGAATTTATTTCCGAAAGCATTAAAGAAAAAAAAAAGTTGGAAAAGGGTTGTTCGGCAAGAAATAGAGAAAAAAATGAGGTATCAAGGTTTGGATGCCAATTTTTTTTTTCTCTAACTTTGCACGTACCTAATTTAAAATCTCATTGTGTTATTGCGCAAAAAAAATTTGGCGTCCAAACCCGATACCTCATTTTTTTTCTCTATTTCTTGCCGAACAACCCTTTTCCAACGCTTTTTTTTTTTAAAGCTTTCGTAAATAAATTCGTACATGTTTCTATACTCAAAATTAATCCATCAAATTTAGCACTTAGTTTAAAACCTCATTGTGTTATTGAGCAAAAAAAGTTTGGCATCCAAACCCGATACCTCATTTTTTTTTTCTATTTCTTGCCGAACAACCCTTTTCCAACGCTTTTTTTTTTTTTTTTCTTTAAAGCTTTCATAAATAAATTCGTACGTGTTCCCATACTCAAAATTAATCCATCAAACTTTGTACGCACCTAGTTTAAAACCTCATTGTGTTATTGAGCGAAAAAAAATTTGGCATCGAAACCCGACACCCCATTTTTTTTCTATTTTCATGAGGATTAAATATGGAGTAGGGTATTAAATGTGAAAACTTAAAAATATATACTTAGTTCTCATTTGCCCATTCATCTCCTTTTCAATCTTTTTAGACTCAACCCATGGCAAATCTAGTTAAATGGCCAAAAGGCATGCTAGAAGTGCCCGATGTTTTTATCAATCTTCGGCAAAACAATGTACAGTGGTAGTCAAACTAGTAGTGGCTTCATAGCCTATAACAAGCACTTGCATTTCTAATAATAAGGCTCGCTGATGTTAAACTATCTTACAAAGTGTGAAAGGAAGAGTTCATCCTAACAATTACTGTCTAAAGAGAATTTTTCACTAGAGTGCTCTATTTAGTCAGCATTTTCCTTCCTTCATGAATCATGAAATATTATCAGAATACATTTGAAGATGCCATTCACAAGCATTTTGTGCAGAGGCTTTCATGTCAACTAGCACTTCCTTGTAAAGAGAGAGAGAGGATAATCACCCTATGGACCACCATATCTGCATTTAATATCTTTCCCTTCTATAAGCCTCTCCGCAGAATATGAAGGAAGGCCAATCATCTTTAATGTCTTTTCCCATACCCGGTAAGAAGTTTTAACATTGTGTGCTTCTTGTTGGACGGCAGTCTTGGGAAATGAAAGCACAAACAAGCCAGTCATCCGCTTTCAGTAACTCACAGTACTCTGGAACTTGAGGATTTGTCGCAGCAAAAAGTGAACTCCTAGACCCTGCATGAGCAGTGAGACATGAAATTTAACCCTGTATTATTTTAGATTGGAAAGAGGAGATTTTAATTGATTATTGATTATAAAAAAGAAAAAAAATCACAAATGGGTAGATAAATTGCTAGCATAGTAAACTAGATAATAGGATAATGCCTGCATAACTCCATTCAAGTGTTTACTCCCCTTCTGAAATAAATGAATCAGCAACATAATGACCCTAGGACTTCCAATTTGGCAAGCAATTTGGCATTAAATGATAAGTGGAAGATAGATCAACTATTAAATCATGATGTCAATCATTTCAGCAAATAAAAACTACATAGGATAGCCAACAACAACCATATAAGCAAATCACAGCAGATGCATGATGAAGGCAGTAGAGGGCTTGGATGACCCGATGGCGGTGGTTTCATGAACATTTACATGGAAAAAATTAGCAGAAGTAAATTTCATTAGGAATTGAGCAACCGACAATGATGCCATGCCACCCACCCCTTTGGGTCAATCGTTGACTCATTGCATGCAGACATGACACCACATATATGCATCCAAAGTCTACTGGTGTACTCACTTTTACGTATTCAAAATGAAAACTATTTCAGCATACTTACAACGTTGGTTTGGACTACTCTAGGTGATACACATGATACACTGATTCCAGATTCAGTGGGTAGCCGTTTATGGAGGACATTGTTGAACATAACCTGAATGAGGCCACCTCGCCTTGTTAGTAATAATTACAGGTTGTAATCAACATTCTAATAAGTATCACTTCATAACCTATAATATATTAGTATGAAGTATTGAAAATATACTAATTGCTAAGCAAAAAATGAAAAGGAATAAGAGCAATCATTTAAAGCCAGAAAAGGAGAGTTTGGGACAATACAGCAGTAAAAATGTCGCATTGATAGGTTTGCAGCCTAACTAGAGTAAACAATTAGCATATGGCCATTCATCCTAACATACAAACCAAATGGATTCAGGTCAACCATCCAATGACATTTAAATGGAGCATCGAACATCACAAGTCCTCAACAAAATTTCCATCATTCAAGAACCGAAGACAATAATATCATTCTTTTAGCGATCTGCCATTAGCAAATGGAGGCAAGAACAGCCCAATTAACATAATGCAGCACCAACTGCTTAGGATCAAAGGAATCCTATTGTTTAACTACCCTACTGCAAAATAGTTTCAAACCATCATCGAATATTTGATAAGTATGACTCCTCAAGATGACTTTAGATCTATGTTTACTGTTATGAAGGATCTCATGATTCTCAATCCAACCACACAATATGATACTTCGAGACCAAATATCTAATTTACCACTCGATTATGGTAATTTGCCTATAAGCTACGGTCCATAAAATGAAAAGTAAGATGAAGAATGTGGACTATATTGTGGTTACGAACTTAGCACAGAATTTACATTGACAATTTTGCTTGGAGAGCCTTGAAGGAGCGATGGCAAAAGCAATAGTGATGGCTAAGCTGGAGCAAGATGATTAACTTGCATATGTTGCTCATATCCATCTTTTGAAAACTTCTGTGGTTCTAAGATCATCACAAGTAAGGTACATCAGTTGGCAAGATTGTTCTTAAACAATCATAGGTCTGAAGAAAAATATGCAAGAATAGCTCATGTGACCTCACAAGAAAATTCATCTATGTAAGAATTTCTCCCTTCTGCGTGCTTATCTAAGAAGGGTTTTTCATTGATTAAATAAACAAATGATGAGGATGGAAGTAAAATACACAATTCGATAAACACAAACCCATGTGTTCTTAAGAGTCTTTAGTACTTCGAGTAGGTAAATTGATTTCTTCTATGGTCACATACACATACAAGTGAATTTCATTGATAAATACCACGCCATTTACATAAAAGGGAGGAATCAATTCATTGTATACTAAAATATCCATCAAACAATGTCTTAATCACAAAAAATGGTTTCAAACATACAGATCTGTTGACCCTTGCAATATTAGTTCCTAGCTACAATAACAAAATTTCTGCCAGAAAATGACAGTGCATCACATAAAGTGAAACAAGGAGTTATCTAAGCCATTAAATTCTGATGCAGTTTGAAGACTAAGAAAGCATATAGAAATGAACCCTAGAAACAGTTCAAAATGCTACTTGGATTTTCTTTTGGGGAAAAAAGATCAGTGGAATAGATCTTCAAGGCATTGAAGAATATAAGAAGCAATATACACAATCATCCTTTGACATGGCGAGCCAAAAAATGGAAGTAAAATCCTTTGACTTACCTAGTGAAATAATAGTGCACAAAACTAAGGTACCGATAGCGCCAAATAGAATGATGGTCATAAAGTTTCTAAAGAATTGCTTCTTTTTCACTTGAAACTTGAAAGGGATGATTAGCACCAATAAATAACTTATTAAAACTCCATATCATAAGCCTATAAGAAATTATTTATTCACTCAATAGAGTTTAGAAAAAAGAAAGGAGATAAATCCCATAGAAAATAGTCTGAACACTTTCAACCCTAGAAGATATAGGCAACCTTCCTCTAAAGTTCAAAGAGGAGACAGTAAATTAAATTATACAACTTGTCTGTCGACTTTATATTTTGTAAAGTATAATAGATTAATATACGTGGACATTTTGCTGACTATCAAATTATTCAAATCTTCAATGATCAGTCTTCTGTCCATCTATATAGTCTATCCCTCACAATTTATAAAGCCCATGTCAGAATTCTTTCGAAGCCTTTTTACAGTTCAAGGAACTCTTTGCAATTATGGAAAAATCCAACCCAATCTCAGTCAGTGGAGTAACATGTATCTGAAGACAAATTCGAAAAAACAAACATGTAGCAACAAATGATGGCTAAAAGTTACCACGTAAAAAGAATGATGCTTAAATGCGACTATGTAAGATGATTTGAGCAAAGTTCTTCACCACTCCAATTGGAAATTAACTTACCCTGCATTGAATATGATAGGTGGCATAAGATTTATGAAGAAGAGATCTTCACTAAACACTAAGAGATGGGAGCTTTCCATTTCTTGCGGCCTTAAACTTTTCTCTTTCCTTCGTTTGAGAAAGAAAATGGCCATTCATTCCTCTGCCCCTCTCCATTTCTTTCCTTCCGAATTTTTGAATCTAAAATTCTCTCTATGCGCTCGTTGTTGCTCTATCGTGCATCAAGCGGTCGTTGCCGCTCTGCCGTGCATCAAGCGGCCGTTGCCCTGCCATTGCCGACGAACCACATTACGGCCGCCCCTACTTCGATGCTCACTCGCTTCTCTCTTCAGGCTCGTTGCTACTCCGTCGTTCATTCCGGCGTTCCCGGGATCGCAGATGCAGCACGCGGAGGAGAAGCAAGCCTCTTCAAGCTCCCCTCAACGTCGGAAGGAAAGAAATGGAGAGGTATTGCTTTATCTTATTTGTTGCTGACTTGCTGTGTCATTCAAATAGTTAGTGAAGATTGGAAGAAAGTGAAATGGTGGTATCTTTTGAGATTGTTTGCATATAGTCCTCCTAAGAGATTAGAGGCTTTTGAGCGTAAATTGGTCACTCCTTGTCTGAAGCAAGAGATTGAGAAGCTGGTATTAGGATTGTTTATACCGCTTGGTGTCGTATAAGGGCTTGCTTATCTCCACCACGATTGCCAACCCCTGATCATTCATCAAGATGTCAAGTTGACCAACATTTTGCTCGATGCAAACCTAGAAGCCAGAATTGCCAATTTCGGCTTGGCAAGAATGATGCTTCGGAAGAACAAAATGGTATCGGTAGTGGTAGGGTCCTATGGAAACATTGTGCCTGGTAAGTTGATTATTACTAATAGTCTTCCATCGAATTAATCAACTATCAGATTTTTCCAGTGTCCCAGTTAATAACCGTATCTTGAAAAATTGAGCTTTCGGCTTGCACCTTGCATGTTGGCGTTACTTGCACATGTGCAAACATTCGTTTTGGTCTTGTGCTCGAGGCCCTTTTTGCAGGGATTATGTACCTGTAGTGTTATTTTATTGACCACGGGAATGAAAAGCTCCCATCTCTTAGTGTTTAGTGAAGATCTCTTCTTCATAAATCTTCTACCACCTATCATATTCAATGCGGGGTAAGTTAATTTCCAATTGGAGTGGTGAAGAACTTTGCTCAGATCATCGTACACAAAAGAATTTAAGCATCATTCTTTTTACGTGGTAACTTTTAGGCATCATCTGTTGCTACATGTTTGTTTTTTCAAATTTGTCTTCAGATACGAGTAACTCCACTAACTAAGATTGGGTTGGATTTTTCCATAATTGTAAAGAGTTCCTCGAACTGTAAACAGACTTCGAAAGAATTCTGACATGGGCTTTATAAATTGTGAGGGATAGACTATATAGATGGACAAAAGACTGATCATCAAAGATTTGAATGATTTGATAGTCAACAAAATGTCCATGTATATTAATTTGTTATACTTTACAAAATATAGAGTTGACAGACAAGTTGTATAATGTAATTTACTATCTCCTCTTTGAACTTTAGAGGAAGGTTGCCTATATCTTCTAGGGTTGAAAGTGTTCAGACTATTTTCTATGGGATTTATCTCCTTTCTATTTTCTAATCTCTATTGAGTGAATAAATAATTTCTTATAGGCTTCTGATATGGATTTTTAATAAGTTATTTATTGGTGCTAATCATCCTTTTCAGGTTTCAAGTGAAAAAGAAGCAATTCTTTAGAAACTTTATGACCATCATTCTATTTGGTGCTATCGGTACCTTAGTTTCGTGCACTATTATTTCACTAGGTAAGTCAAAGGATTTTACTTCCATTTTTTGGCTTGCCATGTCAAAGGATGATTGTGTATATTGCTTCTTATATTCTTCAATGCCTTGAAGATCTGTTCCACTGATCTTTTTTGCCCAAAAGAAAATCCAAGCAGCATTTTGAACTGTTTCTAGGGTTCATTTTTATATGCTTTCTCAGTCTTCAAACTGCATTAGAATTTAATGGCTTAGATAACTCATTGTTTCACTTTATATGATGCACTGTCATTTTCCGGTAGAAATTTTGTTATTGCAGCTAGGAACTGATATTGCAAGGGTCAATAGCTCTGTATGTTTGAAACCATTTTTTGTGATTAAGACATTGCTTGATGGATATTTTAGTATACAATGAATTGATTCCTCCCTTTTATGTAAATGACATGGTATTTATCAGTGAAATTCACTTGTATGTGTATGTGACCATAGAAGAAATCAATTTGCCTACTCGAAGTACTAAAGACTCTTAAGAACACATGGGTTTGTGTTTGTCGAATTGTGTATTTTACTTCCATCCTCATCATTTGTTTATTTAAGCAATGAAAAACCCTTCTCAAATAAGCACGCAAAAGGGAGAAATTCTTACATAGATGAATTTTCTTGTGAGGTCACATGAGCTATTCTTGCATATTTTTCTTCAGACCTATGATTGTTTAAGAACAATCTTGCCAACTGATGTACCTTACTGTGATGATCTCAGAACCACAGAAGTTTTCAAAAGATGGATATGAGCAACATATGCAAGTTAATCATCTTGCTCTAGCTTTGCCATCAGTATTGCTTTTGCCATCGCTCCTTCGAGGTTCTCCAAGCAGAATTGTCAATGTAAATTATGTGGTAAGTTTGTGACCACAATACAGTCCACATTCTTCATCTTACTTTTGATTTTATGGACTATAGCTTATAAGCAAATTACCATAATCGAGTGGTGAATTAGATATTTGGTCTCAAAGTATCATATTGTGTGGTTGGATTGAGAATCGTGAGATCCTTCATAATAGTAAACATAGAGCTAAAGTCATCTTGAGGAGTCATACTTATCAGATATTCGGTGATGGTTTGAAACTATTCTATAGTAGGGCAGTTAAATAATAGGATTCCTTTGATCCTAAGCAGTTGGTGCTGCATTATGTTAATTGGGTTGTTCTTGCCTCCATTTGCTAATGGCAGATCATTGAAAGAATGATATTCTTGTCTTTGGTTCTTGAATGTTGGAAATTTTGCTGAAGACTTGTGATGTTCGATGCTCCATTTAAATGTCGTTGGATGGTTGACTTGAATCCATTTGGTTTGTATGTTAGGATGAATGGTCATATGCTAATTGTTTACTCTAGTTAGGCTGCAAACCTATCAATGTGACATTTTTACCGCTATATTGTCCCCAAACTCTCCCTTTTTGGCTTTAAACCATCCCTCTTATTCCTTTTCATTTTTCCCCTTAATACATTCATGTTCAATTATTTGCTTAGCAATTAGTATATTTTCAGTACTTCATACTAATATATTATAGGTTATGAAGTGAAACTTGTTAGAATGTTGATTACAACCTATAATTATTACTAATGATGTGTGGTGGCCTCATTCAGGTTATGTTCAATAGCATCCTTCATAAACGGCTACCTGCTGAATCTGGAATCAGTGTATTATGCGTATCACCTAGAGTAGTCCAAACCAACGTTGTAAGTATGCTGAAATAGTTTTCATTTTGAATACGTAAAAGTGAGTATACCAATAGACTTTGGATGCATATATGTGGTGTTGTGTCTGCGTGCAATGAGTCAACGATTGACCCAAAGGATGGGTGGCATGGCATCGTTGAAGGTTGCTCAATTCCTAAAGAAATTTACTTATGCTAATTTTTTCCATGTAAATTTTCATGAAAGCACTGCCACCGGGTCATCCAAGCCCTCTACTGCCTTCATCCTGCATCTGCTGTGATTTTGCTTATATGGTTGTTGTTGGTTATCCTATGTTGTTCTTATTTGCTGAAATGATTGACATCATGATTTAATAGTTGATCTATCTTCCACTTATCATTTAATGCTTGATTGCTTGCCAAATTGGAAGTCCTAGGGTCATTATGTTGCTGATTCATTTATTTCAGAAGGGGACTAAACACTTGAATGGAGTTATGCACCAAGCTGGCAGCGTACGGCATCAACTTCTCTAGCAACCTCCCCTCCGAGCCTTCTGTGTGTGGGGGTCTCGCTTGGCAGGCGACGCTCGCCGACATTGAGGGGAGCTCAAAGAGGCTTGCTTCTCCTGAGCGTGCTGCATTTGCGATCCTGGGAACGTCGGAACAAATGATGGAGCGAAGTGAGTGAGCACTGGAGTTGGGGCGGCCGTAATGTGGTTTGTCGGCGACAGCAGGGGAACGGCCGCTTGATGCACGACAGAGTAGCAACGAGCACGGGGAGAGAGAAATTTTCAGATTCAAATTTTCGAGAGGAAAGAAATGGAGAGGGACAGAGGAACGAACGGGGCTTCTCTTTCCTTCATTTGAGAAAGGAAACGAAAGCTTAAGCCACAATAAATGCTCTGATAGGAGAGAAAGCGTGCATGCTAATAGGAGAGAGGACTCGGCAAGCTAGGAAGAAGAGAGAGAGAGGAAGAAGGGAGAAGACACACCAAGTGGGCCAACCCTCCACATGGCACCTCGTGAGTGGCCAGGGACCACACTGACGTGGAGGCCCCAGACCACACTGATGTGGAGGTTCCGAACCACCCAATATTTTCTCCCAAATCACTATCATTCGTCGAATATTGTCCCCCCAAAAAGCAATTCATAAAGAACTACAACACAAAAGTATGATAACTTTAACGGCAACATTAACATGATTTTGAAAACTTCGTATTTGGTATCGAGAGCAACATGTGTAGCCACTACCATATAATCAATATAATCACACATCTCATACAAGATTGCTTGATTTCCTTTAATTAGCATAATATTTGTATATCAAATAAGCATTTGAAATGGGTGGATTGAGGTTCAAAACAATTTACAATCTCACGTATCCAAAACACCTCCCATGTATATGTTACTTAGATAAAAACTTAATGTTGAATGAAAAAAAAATTTAAATAATGAAAAATTAGTAAATAAAATAAAAAACTTAAAAAACTTATAAATTGAAATACTTATAAAGACTTAGGGCTGCAAAATAGGTTCTATGCCCATTTTGTGACTCAGTTTCAATGAGCTCAATCTCATATGAGCAACTCTTTTGCTTTTTAAATGGGTTATAAATGACTTGAAAAAAAAATGAAAGAAATCAATGAATTTTAAAACTCATTTTCTAATTTTCCTCCTTTTTTTTATTATTATTTAGATTCTAGGTTTTGTCTATCAATGACTTTGAAATTGATCGATTCATATATAAACAATGATAATGTTAATTTACAAATCGAGTTAAAAAATAATGGAGATTAGATATTACTGCTACTAAAGTATGTTTCGACGTGGGGAAATCTCATCTACTCAAGTATGTTTCAACGTAGGGAAATCTCATACATTTCAAATGAAAGAATATAAAAAGTAAAATTAAAAAATGAAAAATGAAAAAGAAATTAAAAATTAAAAATCTAATATATTGAAATATAAAATAATTTTTTTTCTTCCCCATTCAATACGTAAGCCTCTCTGAAAAAGAAATCCACTTTCCCTCTCTACTGAAACTGAAAAGTGGCGGCGACCATTAGAAGAAGGATCTAGCCCAACCTGACTAGGCTGGTGGTTCGCTCCCTTTCCTCCTTCGGCGGCTTCACACACCACCGTCCTCCGCTGTCTCCTCCTCCTCCTTCAACTTTTGCATCCCGTGCCTCCACCTCCGCCGCCACCGTCACCTCCTTCTTCCATAGATTTGCCTCTCGGACGCACATCAACCTCCACTACCCTACACATCACTCTCCTTCCATCTGCTCCTCCCTCAACTGCTACACTTCACTGTGCCGGTTCGCAGCACAGGGTGGTCAGCTCGTCAGGCTGAGCAACTAGAAGTCGGTGTCGTGGAGGACTTGCAATGCTCACAACGACGCATCCTAGCTCGTTCCGATGTAGCTTGCCCAAGAGTTGCAGATCCCCGAATGTGAGTGTCGACTACACGCCTTCGTGGAGCTGTGTTTTTTTTTTTTTTTTTTTTTTTTTTTTTTCCCTAAGCGAGTCAAGCGAGCAAAATGAGGGCAGCTATATGGGTAGGGCTGGTAAACTAAATGGGTCGAATATGGGTCATGTGCAAACCCATATAAATCTTGAACGTTTTTCCACTCATTTGTAAAATTTTAAGCGACCCATTTAAAACCTGATCTCCTAAAAATGAGTCCTAAAATGGGTTTCTAGCCCATGTTGACAGGTCGGGTAGAGCGATTCGAAAGCTTGTCAAAGACAGCTTAGAATTGGTGTTAGATAATGATAATGGAGTTGCTGCACAATTCATGGCAATTCATGAAGCGATAGAATGAAATTAGCTAGGTGATCCACGCACTGAATATCAGATGCAACCAAGTAGACCCTAACAGACTCGATGAGAACACATTCTACATGTGGAGGAAGAGGATACGTACAAATTCGTGGATGGCCCCCTGTTGCAGAAAACTCTGGTATAGAGCGATGCAAGTGTCCCAATCACTGTAAAAATCAGGCCTGTGATGACAAATCCCATGGTTTTTCACTCGATTGCAATCACGACGCACCAGAAACAAATCACATCTGAGCTCAATGCCTTCCGTTTCGCTGGGAGCCAGAGATTCAGCTGAAGAAACGAATCGAGAAACAAGCGAAGGACATGGGATTCTTACCCGGATTTCTGAAGCTTCGATTGGCTATAGGAGGTTTACCGGCAGATGCAAATGCAGAATCCAAACTCGGACAATAGATAGGGATGCCTTTGGGGAATGAAAAGCTTGCACGGGCCAGGTCAAGAAAAATGGCCCACAAAAGAGTTGGGAAGCGTGTCTATTTGGGCTTGGGCTCTCCGGAGAGTTCGAATGGCCGGACAGACACCGATTCTTTGGACACGCTCGTGTCGTCGAAAGAAAATACGAGGATTCGCATGACTTGGCCTGGGGAAATTGGCTTAAGGAGATGAGATGTTATGTTACGGATGCACTTGGAATTTTTTCAGCAGATGGGTTAATGATGTGCCATAAAATTTGTGATTCCACTTTGTTGCCACGAAAGACATTAAAATCTTCAATCATATCATGATTCGAATGGGAAAATAAAGTTATATAATCGAAATAAGTCATTACCATATAATAATCTTAAAAATAGATACAATTGCACATAAGTGGGCATAATGTAGTCGAAGTGAAAGCGAGTTGCAAATTATTGGATTCTCTATTGGACTTGAGATAAATAATATTGAAGTTAAAGTAGGCGAACTAAAATCACTTTTTATGATTAAGGTGTAGATTCACCATCTCATACATTAGATACATTTGCTTTCTTATTCACGAGATCAACTAACATATTTGTCCCAACCTAAATTTAGGTGCACCACCTAGGTTTAGGCTAATGGACTACTAAGTCTTTAAACTTAACTCGGGCTTCTCCCAAGCCCATACCAATTCGCGACTTAAGGTTAAATGATTATTCTCTAGGAGCCGCCACTAATCGGTTTACGGTAGGTCGATTAAACACCTAAATAAAATAATGAGAGAATTATTTTACTACTATGAACCAAAGATTTTGGGTACGAGGACTTGGTTACATTAGATTTCTCTAATGCCCTTTCGGTACCATTTCTTTTTAATTTTCAAAAGTGTTTTTATAGGCAACTTAGATTTATTTTAACCTAAATTACTATCATGCAATGGGGTAATCACACGGATACTCAATCATTATTAAACATAGAATAAAATAAATTGCACCAAATGAATTCAACACACTAAAGCAAGTAATTATTTTTTTGGTTTTCTTTTATCTCAAAATTAAAACATGCATTCTAACTACATGACCTAACTTTACTAACAAGTTATTTCTAATTAAATGAACCTAACATGCAAACTAATTGACATGCACCTAATATTTTTGTATTTTTTTAATTAAAATTCGGAATTAATAATTGCTAAAAATGAAAATCTAACTAAAGTGAGATATTATCTATTTTAAGTTAGGAAATAGACTAACATAAGTCCTATCTTAACTTAGAAACTTATCTCAACATGCCATTTAATTTAAATTGGTATCTAGCCTAGATCTTATCTAAGCATGCATTCTAAATGATATGATATGCCATGCAATCTTTTCTTTGTATTTTTTATTCATTGAAGCTTGCAATTCTACCTAAACAAAATTTCAAATATAGCAAAAGTCATTCAAGATATCCATCGAGAGTCAAACAAAAGATTATGATATCCCAAAAAAAACAATCCGTCGTCTCACGTCTTAGATTAATGGATCCCGTAATCTTGACAAGGCACTTGCTCAGAATAAAAAATAATCAAAAAAATGATCCGTTGTCTCACGGGTCAAATTAAAGATTATCGCAATCTCCAATAGAGCAATTATCCAATAATAAGTTGAGATAATTAAAAAAAAAAATGATCCGATATCTTTACAGATCAAGTTAATAATTGAATCAACTTTATCAATATGCTCTAATTGGATATGCTGTATTAGATAACAATCAATCTGAATTAAGGAATGAAATATTCCATTTGAATTGGATAAAGATTGTTACCTAATCCAAACACACGTAATCTGGATCGGAATCAGACTGGATCACAACTTTTGGATGGGGCTCCGCGGATGATGATTCATGGTAGCACGGCTATGACAATGGTTTGCGGTGTGAGCGAACCCACGAAGCTGAAGCTTACCGAGGAACGGGACGTAACTTTTTTTATATAACAAAAAAAAAAAAAAAAAAAAACAAAAGCCCAATATCCTTTCCTGCAATCTAAAGTCAATAGTCAAGAACTTCTTTTATTTAGCCTCAACCGTGAACAACGTATCCCACCGGGTGCTGTTCCACGTGCATCTCTGTTATGCTTAACCTGCACGAGAAAGTATTCGAAAGGATGACCGAAGAATCACGTTGTTGCTCGTGGCGACAGGGGTGAGCCAAGTGCAACTCGACTTGCCGTTCGACAAAGGTGTTAACAGCAGCTGGCTTCGTTGTCGGCGCAAATCAGCAATCGTAGACCAGCGGCTCAACTGGGACGGCATCGAGACAGCAACACAGATCAACTCGATGCAGGGACGGCACTGGAGTAGCTGGTCATGATAGGCAGGACTCGTGGCGGGAGCCCGACTCGGATCGGCAAATAACAGCTCGTCACGGTGCGGGTCGCAACGATGATCAAGCGGTAAGCTCGATCGTCGTTGGCTTGGGCGGTGGATCACGAACAACAGTGACTCGGACACTTTGGGACGGCAAGTGGGTGTTGCGGGGCCTACAAATTCCTTTACCCACAACTATTGTGAACTTCGGAACATCCAACCTCCACTTGCAGCAGGATGGAGAGAGGCAACGGCCATGGTTGCGATGGGAGATGCTAAGTCAAGAGGTCGCCAGAAGACTGCAGTCGAGGTTGAAGCTCTGAACTGAAACTGGTAAACCTCGACGGTGGCGTGTGCAAGGACTGCTCGGGCCAAGGATGCGCGGAGGTGGCTCTCTGCTCCGTGGGAGATGGCTGCGAAAGGCCCTTCTCCTTCTTTCTTACGATTTTTTTTTCTTCTGAATGCTTTCTCAGAATTGTAGCCGTATCTCAATTTTTGGTGGCCTCGTATTGAATTGTGTGGCCCCTCAAAACCCTATGTGAACAAACCTATTTATAAGCCACCTGATTAGGGTTTCAATTTTTCTAAATCAATATCCCGGAAAATTTCAAATCCTTATTTTCACGAGATGATCTTTGATCATTAAAAAAAGGGCTAGGGCCAATTTGCTCGCTTTGTGGGCTTAGTCCAGCCTGTCAAGTTAAAACTCAGAACCACTAATTCAACCTATCTACCATCGGTCCAATAAATGCAAAAAATGCAAATGCACCTAAATCTATATGCTATGCAATTAATTAATTAACTAATATTTTTTGGGGGGTTAAAATTAATACCTATTTTTTTACTGCTATAAATGAAAAAACGGATTGCCAAAATTTAGGTGTCAATAGTATTCAATTTCTCTTAACTCTTCACACAAACCCTAATAGAAATGCAAACCCTCTCCAATAATTATGGCCAACCGATGACCAAAAATCATGGCGAAACTTATAATTTCGGAGGCTATTCAAGCCAGGCTGTAAGACTAAAGTTGTCTTGCGTCTCCACCCATAACGTGGGTCAGCTATAAATATAGGATGGCACGAGAAGATCTATAATTGACATGTAAAATGTCGTGAGTGGACTATAATTTATAGGGTGAATAAGTTAAAGAGGGCGTGTTTCAAAAGTCGAATCTAAAGGATCGGTGAAAAAGTCCGAGGAAAATGGGTTGCGACCTTGGTTTTTCCACTCCATCCTTCCATTCCGGTTGCGAGGTCTGCGGCTTTGTCCAAATTTGTTTTTCACTCACAGAAGCTGAACTTGACATTGGGATAACTCAACTGTTGATAGGTTCAATTTTTGCCAAATCACTCTCGGGACATCTCCTCCCCAAACCTTTAATCTTCCAGCAGAGATCGTAAACATCGTACGTAGTACTCCGGTCCCTTGCTTGTCCACATTGTCCGACTCCTCATCTGGTCGAGGACGAGTTCTTTTACTGTGAAGTCGGCTCATAACTTGTTACCTGGATCTGTTATCGCTGCTGAGAGTGATGCTTGGATGTCGATGAATAAGAATCTGACATAGCCACAAGCGTGGAGAGCAGCCCACGAGGCAAAAGAATCAGTTGACAAAAATTTGCCTCCGAGGCGACACGCGCGCAGTCGAGAGAGGCGGGCCGCGCGTTCCGCCCATCAATTCGAGAGCACAATCGCGGGAGCAGGAGCTTCGATTGAAGAGGGGAGAGGTGACAGTAATTTAGGGTTTTTTTACAGCTTAAATTCGGAGCGAAGAAGGGAGGGAGAGGAAAGAGATGAACTCTTTGTTTTTTTTTTTTTTTTTTTTGGTGTGAGCCTTGAGGAGGAGGTGCAAAACGGGTCGGGTTCGGGTCCTGTCGGGTGGTTTCTAAGTTGGGTTGCTCTTGTCTCCTTGCCCCCTTATAATGGGCATTGATGACGTGGCATGTGAATGCCACGTCAGTGCCCCCTATCGGTTGCTCGTGACTAGAAAATATCTCGTGCAACGAGTACATGACGTGTTCCTCAGGAGCATGGTGTATTATTTGCTATTAAGCATGGAGTCGGTTGACTAAGGGGTAAATCGTCTTGAGATTTATTGAGAAATCGCAGCTTGAAATTTTTAATTTGTGCAATCAAGTCTGAAGACATGTCTAGTTAGTATGATTAGTGACGTAAGTTAACTCGATTTGATTTGGATAATAGAAAAGGTTGAGTTGACATTTTTCTTTAAAGATGCGTGGGAGAGATGCGGTATAAAATAATCTATCTTGTAATTTTTAATTTTCTTATGGGTTGTTCTTTTAAACAGAGGGAAGAACACTCACTCACAGGGTACTACACTTAATGGAAGGCAAATTCATACTCAAGCTCAAAGTTGAGAGAGGATGATAGAGGTAAGTAGGGATTTCTTAGGATAAAGGTATTTTGAAAATTCCATTGATTATCTATATCTCTTAAGATTATAGGGATATCTCCATTGATTGATGGTGCATATCTTGATGGAGATATTATATTAGAATAGTTATCTAACAAAGCGATAGTGTATTTTTTAAACATGTATATAAATTTTTTGTTCCTTTCCTCTGCATTATTATTCTCAATTATATTAAACCATCGAAAATTGAGAAGACAGTGTTGCCAATTGAGCATAAGCTGGAATCGGATGAGTTTCTCGAATCAAGAAGTGGGAATCTTCCAAAACGCCTTAACGCAAGGAAACTTTCATGATCAAAAGATCAACCCTTTGAAGATGATGCAGAGATGGATGTGCAAATATGCAGTTCTCATCAGAGAAATGCCGAACAAACAGGGCAAGCCATTTGCAGGATCCTTCAGGACAAATGTAATTTGGCTTGGAACGTGATGAACCGCTGTACCTTCCCACTAAAGAAATTTCTAATATACAGGGGTACAATACAAAGTGGTACATATTTACAAAATATCGTATCATATTAAAAATTAATGTATGACGATTTGGCTTTAAGTACTGACTAAATGCCATATGCCTAATACATACATACTTATAGCTAGCTACTTGTAAATCATCAAGTGCTATCTTATTTAATGTTTATGCAATTATTCTTTTACTTGCAAATGCAATGTGAGCATTCGGTATATACTTATATAAAAGAGGCATATGACGATTAGCCTCTAAGCACAATAAAATGTTTACGTTTTTGGTAAGATATCTCATCATAATTAAAAAACAATGCACGATGATGTTGGCCCTTAGATACGATTGAATGTCATGCGCCTTGGCAAAACGTCGGCTAAAATTACAACAAAAAATACGGCAATTGACTTCAAGTACGACCAAACGTTGTACATTCTAGTACGACGTCATTCAAAATTGAAAAAGTAACATGCCGCAATTTTGGATTGGAACACGGGGAACCTTTTATAATCATACAACATAGAATTCCCATTTCATGACGGTACATCGTCAGGGCGCGCATGTACAAGGATTTGACGATTAGTGCTATGGTAACTTGTCCCGACATAGTAAAGAAAGTATGTTTGGCGAGGCTTGAAGCTTGGAAAGGTAGTGCTATAGAACACATGGTGAGAGTCATCTGGTACGGAGGTGGAAGGGGACCTCCATGATTATAGCAAAATCGGAAACGATCACATTGATTCTGGTATACAGCTGCTAAAAATGTTTTAGGCTCCACAAGGAGTTTAAATTCTGCAGATGGGGGTATAGAACATGCAATGAAATAGTTATGCGAGCACTGCACATGCTAGCTAGTGACGTCAACTTGAGGATCGCACAAAGCGGCCACATAATCGCAGCAGAAGTCATTAATTTGATCTCTGCTGATCATCTATCAATCAGTTGCATCTGCTAATGTTGGTGGTCTTTGTACCCACTAACCCCAATCTACAATACCAGCACGCAACCGACCCATGGACAAAATTTTTGCCACTCGAACGAGTTGTTACTCTTCCGGTTGTTCTTCTCAACGCGATATCAAAACAACTTAGGATGTGAGCGACCATTACAAGTTACAGAAGATTAGCTAGGGGAGAACTTTGGCTTTCGGACAATCCCCCTAATGTGATGACTGTATAAAAACACTCCTCAAGAAGAAGAGTTTAAAGGAAAAAAATTTTCTTGTCTAGGAATGGAATAGACATCCAAGATGATGTAGACAATTATCTATATCAGCTTAGTGCCAAGCGGTGATAACTCTCAGCTGACTCACTTTGTAATATATTATGGAGGCTCTTTACTTTAATCACTAAGTGTCTGCATGGTAACATTTCTATTCCTCCCAAAGTTGAAATAGAAAAGAACTATTTTTGAAAAGAAACTGTTCCCCGGCCAACAAGCGTTACTATGCGCACCAACGGGTGCGAACACCCTTCATGAATGTAATAGCTGAACGGGTAATGGCGACAACAACAATAAGCGGAAAATTGCAGTCATCTTCCCTAAGAGCAAGGAATAATAGAAGCATAAGGAAGTTCAATGCTTAATAATCAGGTCGCCTTGTGTAGATTGATGATCTCTTTTCAGTTCGAGACTAAATAGGAAAGAACTTGTAAATTCGCCAAGAGAGAGATTTGACAAATAGATGCGTTCAAATTACAAGAGATAGGGCTTCTTCTGACCCATTCGAACAAAACAATTTCACTTTCTTTCCTTTGGAAGAGCTGTTTCAGCACCTACCCTGGGAAATCTCCATCGATCACTCTAGTTGACCGTAACAGAAATGAGTCAAAATATTTGAGGAGCCTACTTAGGAATGAAAATCGTAGAAATCCTAACATGCGAAGCCAATCGAGCACGATATGAACAATTGGTGGTGCCTATAAACATGGAAAGTAATGCTATGAACCAAAAGAACCAATTGTAAACCAGCTCCAAGTGTCAAAGTAAACATGCAACTTATTTGAAGGAATTGTTCAGAAGACCATAACTTGAAAGCACATCAGATGATCAAATATGTGCACCGATGCTATTTGCCTGCACTACTACTATATAGAGAAGGCCTAAACCTCACTCAAAGCCAAAATGCTATGCACATATCCGATGGGTGCGCAGGCGATGATCACAGGACTCCTCAATAGAGACGGCGGTAGACCATGGACTTGAACCTTCTTCAGAGTCCCCTTCTCTACATCATAAGACAGGAAGTACACTTCACCAGCCGTAACCTTTGGAGCAAGCAAGATTTCTCCGGCACGGACACTACCGACGTGAAACCGCTCAGAACGACTTAGATCCTCTTTCCAACTACGGGGCAGCACGATTGGACGTTCCATCCAAACTTGATTTTGTAATCCTCAAGTACATACATTGACATGGTGTTTTCATCCTCAAGATGCTCATAGTCCAACACCGTCAGACAGCCTCCAAATGCTATTAACTTCATCTTATGCACCTGATTCCGGGCACCATCGGGCAATGCTAAAGTCCTAAACTTCTCGGTCTCGACATCGAACGCCACTATTATTTTGTTGCTCATCAAGTCAAGCGTGAGAAAATGAATGCTTCCATTAATGCAAACGCTGGCTCCGCATGGAAAATCGATAGGGCCGCTATCGATTTTCCTCCACGAATCGGTTCCCAACGTCAGAATCTTGTTCGCCGTGATAACTTCGCCCGCATGGTTGAGGTTGTTCGAAACCCACGTCTTCATGACTTTGTACCGTCTCGTGACGGGATCGAAGCCCAAGGCGCTGAAGCTGTGCATGCCGCGGTGCAAATGGACGGGGAAATCGGGACCCGCGGGCGGAAGGGCCCTGACCTCTCTGGTGCTGATGTTGCACAGGTACGTAAGGTCCCCGATGTCGTAGCAAATCAACCCGTTGACGCTTTGCCAGTCCAGCCCGGTCGAGTTGATGGTCTGGTCCAGTTGGCCCAAGGGAACCGCGAATCCAGTCTGATGGTCCAAGCTGAAGAACCTGCAGCCGAAGTGAGTCGGCTCGATGTTGCCGACGATGGCTATGAGCGAGGTGACGTCGGAGCAACGGAGCGACTGAGCCAAGACTAAATCAGCGAACGACCGGTGGTCGATGATGGAGCGCCAGCCCTTCGAAACGGACCTGATCCGCAGGAGCGTCTTCACTGGCATCCTCGACAGTATGTTGGAGATTATCTCGGTGGGCAGCTCCATCAACCCCGCGTTCTCTCCAGTAGCCTCCTCCTCGCGAGTTCTTCTTGGCTGCTTCTCCGTCGGACCCTGCGAAAGCAAACCTCATCAATCGATGACCCTTTTCATTCCTCCGCATTCTATGCTCTGTTTCTTGATGGGACCCCTAAGTTTCGAACCCTGACAAAGAAGAAGAAAACCCGAAAACACAACCGACGCCGTCCTCTGTTCCGGTGAAACAACAAAAGGAACTCCTTTTTATAAAAGAAGATCACGAAGAGAATGCCATTCAGACGCAAAAAAAAAAAAAAAAAAAAAAAAAAAAAAACACAGGTGAGATATGCGATTCGCCCTATGCATTTCGAAGGAAATCGGGCATCAACAGTGCAGGCGAAATCTGTCTCCAAAACCGAGCAACGCGAATGGAACAGGTCCGAACGACGACGACAACGGGTGACCCATTTCGTCTCGGTACACCGTTAAGCAAAACGATGGAGAAGGAGATCTCAGGCAGCGCACGCGAGACAAGTCTCAACGGCGATCCGCTGATGAAGCGGAGCTCGCGATGCGGTTTGGTACCAGTGGATGCGAAGCGATTCCGCGCCCAGAGGGCCCCTCGAGGGTGGTTCGCCGCCGCCGCAGCCGCCGTCGTCTTGCACCACCATTTTCACAGAGAGAGAGAGAGAGAGAGAGAGAGAGAGAGAGAGAGAGAGAGAGAGAGATTGGGAGGAGGGTCGCCGTCAGGTATCGACAAAAATGCAGGGAAGCTCAGACGGGGGCGACGCGATCGGAGGAGGAGGAGGAGGAGCAGGACCAGGTCTTGCATTGCATGCAGGAACTTTTCGCCAACGACCCTGCCCAATGAGCGTTCTCCACGTGGATTAAAGCGATTAGTGGTGGACTATTTCCACGATGCCTCGTCATCACAATCCACTCTCACTAAAAAAAATAAAAAATAAAATAGGTCGCGCAGGATTCTCATTGGGTGGGAAAAAAGGTATATCATCCTCTCTCTCTCTCTTTTAATTTAATTCTCTCGTGTAATTCATCTCATAAATTCTTACCTACGTATACGTATAGTGATCTTGCAAATCCAAAGACTGATTTAATGATTAAACATTTTGAGCGGCGATCATTTATAGTAACATCGGTTTTTCTTGATTGATTGTAGGAAAGTGAGATCCTAAACCGGCACTTGCACAAAATAATCTCCTTATTTTTGTCTGGAGTTTCTTTCATGGGGGCAAATTATTGATTGAACCATCAAATCCTGAAGTACTTGCCAATTATAAGATCAGGATTAACTTACAGCAATTATTTTATCGCCTAAGGAGACCGGTAGCAACGATAAGCTACTCCATTGCTTATTAGTTAGCATTGTTCGGGTTAAACATAATTATTAGCTAATTAGTTTACTGAGTGGTGTAACGAGTTCCAATAGGGAATTGAATGTGGCTCACTAACTTCAACATTCTCCCGCAATCTGCCACAAAACTTGATATGCCAATTTTATGCACAAATTGGTAATACCAAGCGTACTTTTATAATAATGCTCAAACTTTTTGAATATTTTCAAACAGATTATAGGAGAATCTGCATACCTATTTTATGTGTTATATGAAAAACTTAAGTATTTTGAGAAAGCAAAATAAAGTGCTTGAGCAAAATCGAAAAATTAAATCAATTTTTTTTTAAAAAAAAAAAAAGAAATCCACTTTCTCTCTATTGCAATAGAAAAATGGCGGCCACCACTAGAAGAAAGGACCTAAGCCAAGCTGACCAGCCCAGTGGTCCACTCCCTCTCCTCCTCCGGCGGCTTCACACACCGCCGTCCTCCGCTGGCTCCTCCTTCGCCTCATCCTCCTCCTCCTTCACCTTTGCATCCCACGCCTCTGCCGCCATCCTCACCTCCTTCTTCCACAGATCTGCCTCCCCGATGCGCATCGACCTCCACTACCCTGCGCAGCACTCTCCTTCCATCCGCTCCTCCCTCGACCGCCCCGCTTTGCTGTGCCGGTTCGTAGCACAGAGCGGCTAGCTCATCATGCCGAGCAGCCAGAAGCCAATGTTGCGGAGGACTTGCAGTGGTCACGACGACGCATCCCGGCTCGTTCCGATGCAGCTTGCCCAAGAGTTGCAAATCCCCGAGGCGCGAGTGCTGGCTACACGCTTTCGTGGAGTAGTGTTTTTTTCTTTTTCTTTTTTCCCTAAGCGAGTCGAGCGAGCAAAATGAGGGCAGCTATATGGGTTGGGCTGGTAAACTGAATGGGTCGAATATGGGTCATGTGCAAACCCATATAGACCCATATAAAGTTACTCTTAGGTATCTTAAACTTGTTTCCACCCATTTGTAACCCGGTCCCCTAAAATTGAGTCATAAAATGAGTTTCTAACCCATGGTGACAGCTTGGGTTGAATGATTCGAAAGTTCTGTCACGGACAGCTAACAATTGGTATTAGATAATGATAATGGACTCGCTGCGGCGATTCGTGAAGCCACAGAACTAAATTAGCTAGGCGATGCACGCACCAAATATAAAATGCAACCAAGTAGACCCTAACAAACTCGATGAGAACACACGCTACATGTGGAGGAAGAGGATACGTACAAATTCGTGGATGGCCCCCTGTTGCAGAGAACTCTGGTATAGAGCAATGCAAGTATCTCAATCACTGTAAAAATCAGGCTCGCGACGACAAATCCCATGGTTTTTCACTCGATTGCAATTGCGACGATGAGGGGAAGAACCTCTGCACCAGAAACAAATCAGATCTGAGCTCAATTGCTTCTGTTTCGCTGGGAGCCAGAGATTCAGCTGAAGGAACGAATCGAGAAATGAGCCGGGGACTGTGGGATTCTTACCCGGATTTCTAAAGCTTTGATTGGCGATCGGAGGATCATTGGCAGATGCAGTTGCAGAATCCAAACTCGGACAATAGATTGGGATGCCTCTGGGGAATGAAAAGCTTGCATGGGCCAGGTCAAGAAAATGGCCCAGAAAAGAGTAGGGAGGCGTGTCTGTTTGGGCTTGGGCTATCCGGAGAGTTCGAATGGCCGGACGGACACCGATTCTTCAGACACGCTCCTATCATGGAAAGAAAATACGAGGATTCGTATGACTTGGCCTGGGGAAATTGGCGTAAGGAGATGAGATGTCGTGTTACGAATGCACTTGGAATTTTGCAGCCGATGGGCCAATGTTGTGCCATAAAATTTGTGATTCCACTTGGTTGCCATGAAAGACATTAAAATCTTCATTCATATCATGATTCGTATGGGAGAGTAACGTTATATAATCGAAATAAGTCATTACCATAGAATAATCTTAAAAACAGATACAATTGCGCACAAGCGGGCATAATGTAGTCGAAGTGAAAGCGAGTTGCTAATTATTGGATTCTCTATTGGACTTGAGATAAATAATATTGAAGTTAAAGTAGGTGAACTAAAACCACTTTTTATGATTAAGGTGTAGATCCACCATTTCATACATTAGATACATTTGCTTTCTTGTTCACGAGATCATACTAACATATTTGATTTCTCTTAACCCTCCCCCCATTAGATTAACCATCCACACAAACCCAAATAGAAATGCAAACCCACTCCAATAATTGCGGCCAACTGATGAAGACCCCAACTAGTTGAGTTGCCTTCTACGCCACCACAACAGGCACGCTCTCCGTCATCGTGGTGGCGGAGGGGCCCTCCAGATCTGGAGGCGTGACCACCAGACCTGAAGGCTGGTTGCCGTTGGCGGTGGTAAGCTCAACAACACCGGCTCCTCAAGCACCAGGGACATAGAGGGCATGGACATATGAGATTGTGCTTTCAATCATGCCTAAGAACGGTGGACGTTAACACAGCAAGTTGGCGGTGGGAGGGGGGAATTGTTGTTGACGTGACGCTGGCTGTGGCCGACGACTAATCGAACACTTGATAAAATCCCGCAGAAGGGGAATATTAGTGAGAACAGTGTATCCTAACACTTTTAAGTATTTTGAGAAAGCAAAATAAAGTGCTTGAGCAAAAAGAATAAGTGTGTTTGTTTTGTGTAAAATAAATGAATCAAAACATATTTTTCCAAAAAAATCTCTTCCGCTGCTTAATTATAATATTCAATGAAAAAATTTTCATTATCGACTATAATATATGCCTATTAATTTTCATGGGCAACAAAAATATTTTTTGTTGATTTAAGAGATAAGCAATCGTTTTTATGAAAATACTTTTCGAATCATTTATTTTCCACACAATAAATGCACTTTCTAAGTGAAATTTTAAAGGGTGAAACATCAATTCAAAAACACAACACTATAATTTTTTTTTTGTAAAGAAATCCGTTCTTCTAAGATTTAATTGCTTTCGTTCCAAAAAACAAACAGAAAAAGGGCCCAAGTTGCTCTCCCACAACGATTATTTGGGCCTGGCCCGTTCAAAAGAAGCTGCCCAAACCGTTCTTCTGCGACATGCGCCTTTCTTGATCCTCATCGTTACTCAAGAATTCCCTTTCTTGATCCTCATCGTTACTCAGGAATTTCCTAGGAAAATATTCTTCATATTTCCTAACAAAATCCTTGAAAAAGATCCCAACGGGGCCGTCCAAGGCTTTGTCCTGATGCAGAGGTTGTCTAAGGACCTGACAATAGTGTAGTATCATCGAGCATAGATTTTTTGGAGAGAATACTATTGTCTTAGAGTGATTAGTCAACATATAATATCGAGATATAGATCTGATCCATCGTGTACCCCAAGACTATCATAATCGAATGTTAATGTAAGGTTAAAAAAAAACTTGTCGCATCAATAATTGAGATATAAAGGATTTGTACTTCGAGCCCATCGTTATTCGATGTTGCCTTTTAGATATTCTCATAAAATTCCAGAAATATTCCCTATGGGTGGCTCTAAATCCACTACTAGAATGGCCTCGTTCACCCCTCTTAGAAGATGGCAAAGAAGAAATTGTGCAACTTGAGGGTCCCAGTCCTTACATTCTCTCTCTCCACCGAGTCTTTATATATATATATTTCCTTCTTCTAATAATGGCAGACAAGGAGTCCTTTTTTTTTTTTTTTTGGTGGTTTAAGGTTGTTTAGGGTACATGGAGGCAAAGTGTGTGATTAACAAAGTTGAATCTGTGGGCCAAGGTTGAGCCCTACACTAAAATTGTCAGTGATGAGTGCCACTTGGGACTTGTTACTTGAGAGAATGAAGAGAAAAAATGGTGTCTTGTTGTAAAGTTAGAAAGAGATATGTGAAGCAGCTCGTGAAAGGGAGAAAGGCAATCTCGATATCGCACTCCAGGTACCTCCATGTATCACTGCTACCCCCTCCGCCACACCTGACCCTTGGCCCCCTCTCAATCCTAGCTTCAACACCTAGACTTCCAACCCAATGACCACCTCCTCGGCCTTGCTGCCCCCACCTTTTCCATCATTCAAGAATTTTCTGCTAGGTTTTTTTTTTCCCCCTCTCTTTTTTTAAGGAAATGATGTCATTCTTTATGGACATGGCAACCAATTATCTGATCGATTACCTCATGTCATAAGAGGAAGTTGTTGCAGGACACACTATTACCCTTAAGAGGTGCTGAAATCATGGAATTGGAGAAGATTGTGGAAACATGGAGGACTTAAAAGAAGGGATTGCGTGTGAATCTTAATGACCATTGACATGAATCCTATGAGTATACAAGGAGAGAACCCAAAGGAAGAAGATGCGCTCAAACTAAATGCAATCTAATCCCAAGAAAAAAAAGCCTATGCGAAAACTCTGGTAAGTTTTACCTATGCAAAAACTTTAGTGAATTTTTCTTTGATGTATTCCTTTTGAAGCAATACCTTCCGAAACTATTGTTTATGGTGTTCATTGTGAATGCCAGTTGTCGCGATCTATCCTCAGGGGGAGGGAATGGGTTTATGATGCAGCCCACATTGAAGACCGGCTCTCTCGACCAAGAAGATCGGCCCGCATTAAAGCTCGATGAAACCGAGAAGCCATAATGACATCTTGAGTCCATCCCGGAAGCTTGAAAGACACCTTGGAAGCTCGCGTGACACTTTTACTAGTTTATAGTTTCCATGCCCTTTACTATATCTCCTAGTTTCAATGCTCCTTTATTTCTCCTAGTTTTCAATGCTCTATCTTTATTTCTTTGATGATATAAGCCCAAATTCTTGTAGAAGACAGACAGCTTTTGATGAATGAAAAACATTGCTTGAAGCAAGTATCGTGAACCTTGTAGAGTTCATCCCCTTGAAAACCTATAAGAGTTTTCACTCCGTCCTTGAAGAGTCGGAGCTTTCGAAATCTACATCCTTGAAGAGTTGCAGTCATCGATCTAGAAGAATCGGTGTCCCTTTCAACTTCCTTGGAGGCCTAGAAGAGCAACCAACGAAATTCCTATCTTTTCCTGTTCTGTTCGTTACTTCCAACCCAATTTCGACTATCCTACAGTGCTTATTTCAGAAAACACAAAAAATAGAAATTGTAGATCCAGAAGTCTTTGTTCATTTGGCTTTGGAATCAGGTCGATCCGATCTGTATCGACAAAGATACAACTGTTCTCCCAAGCTCGCGCAGTGCTGAAATTTCTGCTCGTCCTGTTTCCGTGTGCAAGTCACTCTCCCGATCCTATTGTTTGAGAAAGCCTCCCCTAGGCTTGCATCATTTGGTATCAGAGCTTTGGAGGAGAGGACAATGCCTCCAAGACAAGCTAGGCGTTGTGGCGGCAGAACCGTTCCCCTCAATGAATTGCACACACTCGCTGAGAATATGCAACAACAAATTGATGAATTGACGCAAGAAGTTCAGCGATTGAGGGCTGAAGCAAATAATTCTTCACCCCGTTCCAGGACTGAAGATTCCCTTGGTGACTCTTCCTCTTCGGAGAGTGTTCAATCTATTCACGGTCGGAGGCATGTTTGACATCGTTTACAACATATTCGTGAGCCAGATTGGGAAAAGGAAATTAAGAAAGATGTTCCAGAATTTACAGGTAATGAGTCTCCTGATGAAATTGTTGATTGGCTAACACTTGTGAATGAGGTGTTTGAGCATCGAAATGTTCCGGAGAATCGTCGCGTTGGGATCATTGCTATGCGATTTCGAGGCAAGGCGATTGCTTGGTGGAGACGTGAAAAACAAACTCGCCATGCCGTTGGCAAAGCACAAGTCACTTCGTGGAGAAAGATGGAGGGCAAGATTTAAAAATATTTTCTTCCCAAAGGATATAAGAGAGCTCTACCAACGGTACCAAAATCTAAAACAAGGTACGCGAACGGTGGACCAATACACCAATGAATTCAATGAGTTGGTGATTCGTAACAATATCCAGGACCCAGAGGATGTGCTTGTGAACAAATACTTGAATGGTCTTCAATTTTACATTCAAGATGCCTTGGAAGTCCTCGACATTTGGGACTTAGGAGATGCACACCAACGGGCACTCAAAATGGAGCGCTCTCATTCTCGGAGACAGTAATCTGCTAGTAAGCCTTCTACTCAACCCCATGTTTTGAAGCAACCTGCTACATCCGAAATACGTTGCTATTCTTGTGCGGAGTTAGGTCATCGTGCTAGCAATTGTCGAATTAATAAGAATCGACCAGCCGGTAAAGCCTTCTTGGTGGATAATGATTCTGACGAGAATGCTGAGGATCCACTTGAAGAGGCGTTGAACAATGATGAAGAAGCTGAGGATGATGAACAAATAGTGCATGCTAACACCGGCGAACTTCTTATGGGGAGGAAAATCTTTCGTACTCCTCGAGACGACACTGGAGATAGGTGGCTACGTACCAATATTTTCCATTCTGCTTGTACAATCATGGGAAAGGTGTGTCAATTAATTATTGACTCTGGTTGTTGTGAGAATATAATTTCTGAAGTAGCAGCAAACAAGCTGAAGTTGGAATTAAAAGCGCACCCTACGCCTTATAAAATGTTGTGGTTGAAGATAGGCGCTGAGGTAACTATTTCAAAACAATGTCTTGTTAATCTATCCATTGGTTCTGTTTATAGTGACAAGATATGGTGTGATGGTCTACCGATGGATGCTAGTCACTTTATTCTTGGTCGACCATGGCAATTCAATAGGAGGACTACGCACGATAGTTATCGAAATACATATTCTTTTGAATTTGGAGGCAAGAAGATTACGTTGACACCTAGTAGGGTGGGAGATTCTTCTGATGATGATGGCAAGAATTCGAGGACGAATTCTTTTAAAGATGAGGAGGATGATGCAGCCCACATTGAAGACCGGCTCTCTCGACCAAGAAGATCGGCCTGCATTAAAGCTCGACGAAACCGAGAAGCCATAACGACATCTTGAGTCCATCCCGGAAGCTTGAAAGACACCTTGGAAGCTCGCGTGACACTTTTACTAGTTTATAGTTTCCATGCCCTTTACTATATCTCCTAGTTTCAATGCTCCTTTATTTCTCCTAGTTTTCAATGCTCTATCTTTATTTCTTTGATGATATAAGCCCAAATTCTTGTAGAAGATAGACCGCTTTTGATGAATGAAAAACTTTGCTTGAAGCAAGTATCATGAACCTTGTTGAGTTCATCCCCTTGAAAACCTATAAGAGTTTTCACTCCGTCCTTGAAGAGTCGGAGCTTTCGAAATCTGCATCCTTGAAGAGTTGCAGTCATCGATCTAGAAGAATCGGTGTCCCTTTCAATTTCCTTGGAGGCCTAGAAGAGCAACCAACGAAATTCCTATCTTTTCCTGTTCTGTTCGTTACTTCCAACCCAATTTCGACTATCCTACAGTGCTTATTCAGAAAACCCAAAAATAGAAATTGTAGATCCAGAAGTCTTTGTTCATTTGGCTTTGGAATCAGGTCGATCCGATCTATATCGACAAAGATACAACTGTTCTCCCGAGCTCGCGCAGTGCTGAAATTTCTGCTCGTCCTGTTTCCATGTGCGAGTCACTCTCCCGATCCTATTGTTTGAGAAAGCCTCCCCTAGGCTTGCATCAGTTTAGCTTGTTCATCATTACCCCCTTGGGAAGGAAACCCTACCATTGTGGGGTTACCACCCCGCGGATGGGACCAAACCGCACATACAATAATTCCAACTATCTCTATCCTTTGTGGCAATTATTTTATTTCGCTTTTAGGGATCATTATGGCTGAGGGAGATGTTTTATGCATAACGGAGGTGATTGGATTACAGCTATTGTGATTCAATCCCCGACTGACAAGTGTCACGATGGCTACGTTCGACTTCGTTCCTTCTGTGCTGTTGCCCATGGCAAGGTGCAAGAAATACATATGAATTATTATTTACATGTCTCGACATTCATATGGATATGATTTTCTGGTTTTGTAACAAAAAAGTTTCAGAAGGGTCCTAAACCTTTTCAACATATTTCACTCCCATCCTAAAACTTTCGTTTCCTATATTTAAGTTTTAAAAATTATCATAGTTGTATACTTTAGTACTTCCTTTATTAGCTCCTTTAGCTTAGTGCACAGAAATCTATTTGACTTTCTTTTATTTATTGCAACGTACGATTAAAAAAGTAATAAAATTTGTCACATGGCATTTTCTTTCTACTGAAATTGACCCGGGGGACTCAAATGCATCAAATTGCAAGTGTTAGGACTTAAAATGATGGAATCAAAATTTTTTAACTCAAATTCCTTATGGTAACGAGTTTTAGAACTAACCCGGTAAATCATTCAAAAAAAGAGTCTTATTTAATCGTCTTTTTCATCCAATCTGTGCATGAGGAGAGGTAATAAGAGGCCTAATGTGTTGATACGAAGGATATTGCACTTCAATGTTAACTTTTGCTTTCAAAGTTAAGACAGAGATAATATAATAGCAAGGTTAGCATGTTAACATATTAGTTAGCTCTTCGCTTATCATGCACTCTAAAAGGGAGTGCGCCCATATCAAAAAGAAGATGATGCCAATGAATGACAATGGAGAAGAAAAGGCATCGCACTCTCGTTATATTTCCCATGAAAAAGAGAGTAGGCAATAAAAGTAAAATTAAATATTATGGTGCACCTTCGTTCCGCTCAAATATACACCAATATCTACATCGACTAGCGGTTGATAGACATGTACTCGATCATTTGAGTCTCGGAACCACCAGAAGATTAGTCGTTGTCCTCTTCATCCACATTGCCGTCTCTATGTGTCTAGTCGTGGTATGGTATTTCGTGCACATGCTGTCCCTCTTGTCTCAATGATCCGTGTCAAGAAAATTATTCAAATAATCCTAAACTTGTCACGCTTTTGACAATTACAACCTAAATTCTTCAATTTTATCAATTGAGTCTTAAACATTTTTGAAGATCTATCAATTAAGTCCATTCAACTAGTTTTGACTGGCAGTCGTTCACATAGACGCCAGGTGTTTTACGTGGCATCTGGCGCTAACATAAACAATTTTAAAAAAATGATTTTTTTTTTATTTTTAAAATTGAGTTAATAAGCTCGAACTGACAATCATTGAGCTTAGAATCACTAAAATGATTTGAAGCACTGGAATAAACTAACTGCGACTCCAACTTCTTCGCAACACATCACCTAAATAATTAATCAATTATAGAGCAAAGCAACGAAAATCAAATCAACGAAAGACCAATACTGCATGCATACCTCTTCGCTTTGTATGCCTCAATTTCTTCCTCTATAATATCCCTTGGGCCACACATCTTAATCGCTTCCATCCGGGTTGTCAGAATAACGACTAGAAGTCTGGCGGCATGACCAAGTGGAGAAGTGACAAAAATTCATATTCGTCGACACATACTTATAAATTTCTAGCTAATTTCATTATAAATTATATGACACAAAAGATAACAGGATTTGTAATGTCACTTTTGTCGTCCGTATATTATTCTTCTTATATGGTTTTGGCAAATAATAAAATCAATTCGATTTTCTTTTTGAAATATATATTACACTAAAATTGGAAAGGACCCAGGAATTGCAGATAAAAAAAACAATATCACTATTAATTTGGCATAGAAATAACATGCACGGTTTGATTTAATTTTATATAAATTTAATTAATAATTAATTCCTCATAGGAGCTTGTGGATTTATGTACTATCATGAAGTAGAGAATGTAAATCATGAAGTAGAGAATGTAAGTCATGTAACTCCTACTAGAATAAGAGCAAAATGCTGTTCATAGTAATCGATGATCAATGGAATAGAATTGTAGAGAATTTTTTTTTTGACAAAACTACTAAGCCTATTCAAGAGTTTGTCTTACAATCATATATATATATTTTTTTTTTTCTAGTAGATCTTTTAATAACCATCAACTATTTCTAACAATTATCCACTTTGACGTTGGACAAGTGGACATAAAATGAGAATTAAATCCACTCGTTTGGATCGTATTGGTGTGGTTAAGACAAGATAGTTGAGTCATGCTTCAAATTCCAAACTTAATTTGTCCAAAAAAATTAAGGCGCTGCATTTTGACTGAATTTGATGAGGTAGTTGATATGATCAAATTCAACTCGACTTGATCATTAAGGATACAAAAGAATATAAGTATTAGTAATGCTAGGCTTAAATTGGAAATTTGAACTCGACATCAAGCTCACACAGTGATTAAAATTGACAATTAACATAACATTTCATGTCTTTATGGACATGTACATAAATGAGTTAGCTACTCAATCAAGCTGGCAAGTCAAATGAATTAAATATCATAGAGTTCGAGTCACTTGGGTACCTTGGAATTTGACTCGATTTGATACTCAGATGGTAAACCAGGCTTAGAGTGATAAGAATCATAAGTTGGGATTCAAGTTCGAATAACCCAGAGTAGTTTGATGAATTAATATCATGTAGTAAGAAAAGTTGCCTCCTGCAATATTTTATCTGGCCCTTTGTATATCGCCCTTGATTTAAAAAAAGCAAATGGTAGCATTGGCATGAAATGAAACTTTGTAGCCATTCCCAACCCAATTTGCGCAGCGCGATTATTTAATATTTCAAGCATCATTCAGTTCGTCTTTGGAAGCGTACTCAAATGAATGCGAGAATTGCCATTTAAGGATGGCCTCGACACCTTCAAACAACGATGATTTCACATGTGAAGCGATTCGATTCTGACGTGAGCTGAAAGACCTGGGAAAGGGATGGGAGGAGGGGAGGACGGGGACCTTTCGAGGGGCAATTATGATGGTGGTCTAAGAAGTACCGATACTCTCTGGAAGCCTTTGTGGTGTGTCCAACACTCCGACACGTGTCCGACACGCTCCAACACGTTTTGACATGCTGTCAATGAGTGTCAGGAAATCCGACACATGGTCAACTCTTCCCGACACGCTTCGACACGTGAGTTTGAAATTTCAACACATGATTCCGACACGCATGGGGTCAATTTTAAAAAATTTTAATACTTGAAGGGTCAAAATATAAATATATGAAAAAATAATTAAAGTAACAAAAATAAAGGAGAAAGAAGAAAATTATCACTATCAAGTTTCTCACTTATAAGTTTTGACCTTCCCGTGAGTGACGATGAAATGCCCCTCTTCTCGCCAGCGTTGCTCCATCGCCCCTGCAAACTTAAAGTTGTGATTTTTTATTTTTATTTTTGCTTCTTTCTACCTCTCGCAGGCATCACCTACGAGTTAGGTATCACCTGCGAGTTATCTATTTTGCTCTGTCATTGGGTTGTGAGTTATCTCTCATATTTTCCATGGCCAATTTAGTTATTTTCCTGTTCTTTGAGTTCTTATCCTAGATTTTCATTTTTCTCGAACATTGTTTTGCAGAGGAGCTCCAAGCCAATCTATATCATGAATTCCAAACTCTATTTAAACTAAGAAATCTCACTAATCTCCAACAAGTGTAAGAAAACATGACATGTTCCTTCAAATTTACTCTTTTGTGTTAGCAAATTTTGAATTTCTCATTCAATCTCTGTCAAGTTAAAACAATGAATAATATTAACAAATGTTAGATTAATATTTTAAGTATAAATTAATTCTATGCTAATTTTATTATTATTTATTTTTTCATTTATATATAAAAATATATAACTTATATAATGTGTCAAGACGTATTGGAATTCTCTATTTTTTTTAGAAATGACGTGTTGGCTTGTTGTGTTCAATTGCGTCGCGTGTCGCGTGTTCGTGTTGATACTACATAGATGGTGGTTACCCCATAATGGCAGGGTTTCCTTCCTAAGGGGGTAATGGTGAACAAGCCAGTGCAATCAATGAATGATCTTCTTTACGGAAATGCTAGCTCTATTGTTGTGTTTGGCGGGATCTCGTGAACTGCTTTCATAGGCTAGCTAGCTCAGGGCAGAACTATTAGGGTGTACATGGCAACATTTCTATTCTAAGGAACTATTTCTTTTCAAAAATAATTTCTTTATATTTCTACTCTAACAACAATTTCTAAGTAAAGTAAGATGTTTTGTAATTATACAATATTTCTATTCTTAGAATAGAAAAAGAATATGAATGCGTTTAGTAAAAATTTATAAATTTTTATATTTGTTTATTTTTTCTTCTTACTCACAGACGCCGATTGCCACCCGCTGCCGCACGGCTGCCGACCATTGCCACCGACCACCACGCAAGATTGCCGCCCACAGCCCACCGGCAGCGAGAGGGGCGGTGGTTGGTGAGCTATCGGCGGCACAAAACCGTGACGGCGGTCAAAAGCAGCGAGGGTTGGCGATCATGCCGTGGCAAGCGGTGGTCATGTGACGGTTGGCGGCGGCAGGCTGCCGGTGGATGATGGTGATCATCAGCCAATGGGCCGTGGGTGGCAGTCGGTGGGCCACGAGCGGTTGCGCTCGCCGGCGGTCGGCTGCCCGACGGTGCTAGCAGGCAACAAGAGGTGGCCGACAATTGGTAGGCAGTTGGTGGTGGCCGCAACAAAGAAGAAGAACAAAAGAAAAATAGAAAAAAAAACTTATTTTTAGAAATTGTTCCCAAGAACATGAAGTTACTTTTTTTTTTGTTTCTTGTTTCTATTCTAAATCTATTCCCCATTCATTTTTCTATTTTAGGAAATCGTAAAATAAATTGGCGTTACCAAATAGATTTCCGTTCTTTTTATATTCCAAGGAACAAAAGAATAGAAATCGGGAGAAATATAAACGTTACCATGCAGGCCCTTAGTAGTCTTTGAGTTGAAAAGGAACGTATGGGATAAAGTTAAAAGAGAACAGAATAACAAGGAGAGGGAAGTGGAGGAAAGCCTTGTTGCCACTCCATGTATCATCCACTGATGCACTAGCTTCTGCCTTTACTCCGTATGATCCGCACATCATTTCATATACCCTAATGCCCGCTATCGCACTTCACTAATATTCTTAGGCAAAAGTGATGCGGCAGCTCTTCTACTAGTTAATACATGAATCACTTCTTGGGCATTATCTCCTTAGTGTTAGCTGGGTTCACTTCTATGTGGAGGAGGCCCAATGAGTTGTAAGCCCAAAAAGGGTTTGAGCCCATATGATAAGTTATATGAGGAAATAGGGTTTCTCACTATCTATATAAATAGATAGTCGCTAAAAAAAAAGGAAATAGTAACAAGAGAAAAAGAAAAAGCAGAAAATCTAATATTTTGGGCAATATCTCATTTACATCAATCTGGCGTAGGAGGTCAATTCGTGGTCCGATTGAGCTGAAATTTTGTTAACATGTTCGTGGCACAATTTTTTCGAATTTGAACAGTTTGATTTTTGTTTGAAGCTCCCTACATCGGGTTTTTCGTGGATTGATCAAAACCTACGTTTTTGATCAGATTTATCCTTGATCTCTTGTGAAGTTTATGTGTATTGCCAAGAATTATGTTCTTGAGGTGTTTGTTGCTATGTACTTCTAGTATTTGCTAAAGAAAAACAATTTTGTTGATAGTGAAGAATTTCGGGTGGACTCCGGTCCCGTGGTTTTTATCTCCTCACGTCGAGGAAGTTTTCCACGTAAAAATCGTCTTGTGTTTGCGTGCTTGGTATTTATTTTACTCTACTATATCGATTCCTATTATGTTTGACAAGACGAGAGATTATTTTATTCCACTGCGTTGATTCGATATTGTTCGAATTGCTACCGTTCTCCCATCAGAGTGATATCAGAGCATCAGGTTATTGCTTGATTTTTCTGTCTTGTGTTAAACAGTGGAAACGAATACGAGTAGAATGATTACACTGAATGGTTCGAATTATCATATTTGGAAAGGGAAGATGGAAGATCTTTTATATGTGAATGATTTTTATTTGCCCGTATTTGCTGAGGAGAAACCGGAGAATAAAACTGATGTTGAATGATCTATATTTCATCGTCAAATGTGTAATTATATCAGGCAGTGGGTAGATGATAATGTTTTGAACTATATTATTAAGGAAACACATGCATGCAGTTTATGGGATAAGCTCGAACAGTTATATGCTCGAAAGACTGGGAATAATAAGTTATTTTTGATAAAATAGATGATGGCTTTGAGACATCATGATAGTACTCGTTTGACTGATCATTTAATTTCTTTTCAAGGAATTATAAATCAGTTGGTTGCGATGGGACTCAAGTTTGATGATGAGATACAAGCACTATGATTACTTGGTACTTTGCCGGACTACTGGTAGACGTTCTGAACATCTTTGTCTAATTCTCCCTTAGATGGTACAATTATCATGGATTTGGCCAAGAGTAGTATTTTGAATGAAGAGATGAGAAGGAAGACACAAGGATCGTCCTCTTCACATTCTGATGCCTTGGTCGTTGAGAAAATGGAAAGAAGTGAGTCTCGAGGTCCGAGAAATAAAGATAGAAGTCGAGACAAAAGTAAAGGTAAGTATAATAAATTTGCTAATGTTGAGTGCCATTATTGTCATCAGAAGGGACATATTCAGAGGTTTTATCGCCAGTTAAAAAGGGAGAAACAAAAGGAGAAAAGTAAAGAGAAGAAAAGTGATAATGACAATGATGACAATCGTGTCGCTGCACTTAAAGAAGACTTTCTCATTATTTTTTATGGTGATGTGGTGGATTTTGTTTCTCATGAGACCAATTGGGTAATTGATAGTGGTGCATCCGTTTATGCTACGTCTCGTAGAAATTTCTTTACATCATACAGGTCAGGTGACTTCAGATCTGTGAAGATGGGAAACAATGGACTAGCTCAAGCTATAGGCATCGGTGATGTGTGCCTAGAAACTAGCAATAGCACAAGATTAGGATTGAATAATGTTAAACATATACCTGATATCCGCTTGAATTTGATTTCTATGGGCAAGTTGGATGATGAGGGGTATTGCAGCACCTTCAGTAATGGTCAATGGAAGCTCACCAAAGGTTCTTTTATGGCTAGAGGTGAAAAATATTCTTCGTTGTACATTATGTAGGCAAAGTTGTCCACAGACAAAATTAATGCAGTAGACAGTGAAGATGCAGCTGAATTATGGCATAAGACACTCAGTCATATCAGTGAGAAGGGTTTGTCAATATTGGCCAAAACGAAACTTCTTTCAGGATTGAAAAGTTCAGCATTAAAGAAGTGTGCTTACTGTTTAGTAGGAAAATATAACAGAGTTGCATTTAAAAACCCCCTCCTTCAAAAAAGTTGGGTATACTGAAATTAGTGCATTATGATGTTTGCGGTCCTATGAAAACAAAATCACTTGGTGGCTCTCTTTATTTTGTTATTTTCATGGATGATTTTTCAAGGAAAATTTGGATTTATACCTTGAAAACTAAAGATCAAGTGTTAGATGCTTTTAAGCAATTTCAAGCTTCAGTTGAGAGACAGACTGGAAAGAAATTGAAATATATCGGAACTGATAACGGGGGAGAGTATATTGGACCTTTTGATGAGTATTGCAGATAACAAGGTATTCGACATCAAAAGACACCTCCCAAGACGCCTCAGTTAAATGACTTAGCTGAGAGAATGAACAGAACACTGGTTGAAAGGGTAAGATGCTTACTTTCACAATCAAAGCTACCTAGATCCTTTTAGGGTGAGGCTTTAAGTATAGTTGTGCATGTATTAAATCTTACTCCATGCATTCCTTGAGAGTTTGATGTCCTTAATAGAGTTTGGACATGCAAAGATGTTTCTTATGATTATTTGCGTGTCTTTGGGTGCAAAGCATTTCTGCATGTTCCCGAAGATGAGAGATTTAAACTTGATGTGAAAACACGACAGTGCATATTTATTGGTTATGGACAAGATATGCTTGGCTACAAATTTTATGATCTAGTTGAAATGAAAATTGTAAGAAGCAGAGACATTGTGTTTATGGAAGATCAAACAATAGATGATATTGAGAAAACAGAGATGATTTCAGCACCACAGGTTAATAATAATCTGGTTGATTTAGATCCAATTCCTCTTACAAATATTCCTACATAGATTGATGAAGAGCAGCAGGAAGTCAATGTTCGAAATAATGCACATGTTCCTGAAGATGTTGAAATAGATAATACTATTTCTGAACCAGAGACGCAATTAGATGTTCCACTGGATGTTCCAATCCGGAGATCCGTTAGAAATCGACGACCTTCCACCAGGTATTCTGAAGATAAGTATGTATTACTGACTGATGCAGGTAAACTAGAGTGCTATGCAGAAGCAATAGAAGATGGGTACAAAAGTAATTGGTTTGATGCCATACGAGATGAGATGCAGTCACTTTATGATAATCATACTTTTGAATTGGTGAAGTTACATAAAGGCAAAAGTTCTTTGAAGAACAAGTGGGTATATAGGTTGAAGCAAGATGAACATACTTCACAACCACGGTACAAAGCTAGATTGGTTGTTAAGGGATTCGGTCAGAGAAAGGGTATTGATTTTGATGATATATTTTCTCCGGTAGTGGTAGTGAAAATGTCTTTTATCCGTATGGTACTAGGCTTGGCAGTTAGCCTAGATTTGGAAATTGAGCAAATGGAGGTTAAAACAGCCTTCCTACATGGTGACTTGGAGGAAGAGATATACATAGAACAACCTGAGGGTTTTAAAGTGAAAGGAAAAGAGGATTATGTGTGCAAATTGAAGAAAAGTCTTTATAGCCTAAAACAAGCACCGAGGCAGTGGTATAAGAAATTTGCGTCAATTATGACAAAACAAGGCTATAAGAAGACTTAATCAAATAACTATGTTTTTGTCCAAAAATTTTCTGATGATGACTTTATTATTATTCTCTTGCTTTATGTTGATGATATGCTGATTGTTGGCAGGAATGCTTCAAAAATTGAGTTATTGAAGAAACAGTTGAATATGTCTTTTGCCATGAAAGACTTGAGCTCATCGAAGTAGATTCTTGACATTAGAATTACTCAAGACAGAGATGTTAAGAAGTTATTTTTGTCACAAAACAAATATATCGAGAAAATCCTTCAGAAATTTTGCATAGACATGGCTAAAGTGGTTAGTACTCCTCTTACTGCCCACTTTAAGTTAAAAATGAAGCAAAGTCCTATGAATGATAAATAGAAGAAAGATATGGAAAGTGTTCCATATGCCTCAGCTGTAGGAAGCTTAATGTATGCGATGGTATGTACACGCTCAGACTTGGCACGCGTAATTGGCATTGTTAGTCGCTATTTGTCAAATCCAAGCAGAGAGTACTAGAATGTGGTGAAGTGGATTATGAGGTATCTTCGGGGAACTTCAAATTTGAAACTTAGTTTAGGGACCGGGAAACTTGAGTTAGTTGGATATACAGATTTCGATTTGGTAGGAGATATTGATACTCATAAATCTACTTCTGGTTATTTGATTTCCTTTGCGGGTGGAACTGTGTCATGAAAGTCAAGATTGCAGAAGTGTATTGCACTTTCTACAGCCGAAGCTGAATTTATTGCAGCAACTGAAGCTAGTAAAGAGATGCTATGGATGAAGAAGTTCTTAGAAGAACTTGGGTTTAAGCAAAAGAGGTATGTGCTATTTTGTAATAATCAAAGCGCAATTCATCTTGGTAAGAATTCATCTTTTCATTCTAGATTGAAACATATTGATGTTAGATATCATTGGATAAGAGATGTTATAGATGAAAAGTTGTTGAAATTTGAGAAAATTCATACATATCATAATGGCTCTGATATGATGACGAAGACTTTATTAAAAGAGAAGCTTGAACATTGCCGATTGATAGCAGGGATGGTGAATCCCTCCACATTGTCGTGAAAGGGAGATTTGTTAGCTAGGTTCACTCCTATGTAGAGAAGACCTAATGAGTTGTAAGCCCAAAAAGGGCTTGAGCCCATATGATAAGTTATATGAGGAATAGAGTTTCTCACTATCTATAAAAAGAGATAGCTGCAAAAAAAAAAAAAAGAGGAAATAGTAACAAGAAAAAAAGAGAAAGCAGAAAATCTGATGTTTATGGCAATATCTGATTTACATCAATCTGCCGTCGGAGCTCGATTCGTGGTCCGATTAAGTTGAAATTTTGTCAGCATGTTCGTGGCGTAATTCTATCGAATTTGAACGGTTTGATTTTCGTTTGAAGCTCTCTACATCAGGTTTTTCGTTGATTGATCAAAATATGCGTTTTTGGTCAGATTTATCCTTGATCTCTTGTGAACTTTATGTATATTACCAAGAATTATGTTCTTGAGGTGTTTGCTACTATGTACCTCTAGTATTTGCTAGAGAAGAACAATTTTGTTGATAGTGAAGAATTTCGGGTGAACTCCGGTCCGGTGGTTTTTATCTTCTCACATCAAGAAAGTTTTTCATGTAAAAATCGTCTTGTGTTCGCGTGCTTGGTATTTATTTTACTCTACTATATCGATTCCTATTAGGTTTATACAAGAGATGAGATTATTTTATTCCGTTGTGTTGATTTAATATTGTTTGAATTGTTACCGTTCTCTCATCACTTAGTTGATTCCGGATACGAAAATTAGACACAGCTACTTGAGAATCGTTTCCCATGGTAGACAAAGCTATTTCACATTACAATAAACAAAAATATATATTACCTATACCTAGCCTCCTATTCGCATGCCTTAAAACAACCAAGTGCTTTTCCCCTCTCTTGATTAGCCAACGTCAAATCCATATGGCTGCAGCAATTAAGAAATGTCAGTATTAACCAAGCTAGGGTCATAGGATGAAATGCCATGGGAATCATACAAACCGGAAACACAAAATTCTCATAATATAGAAACTTAAAAATCTTTATCAACAAATCTTTAAAACAGAGGTTCGTAGCAGGACCTTCAAACACAATATAGGATCTATTCAAGTGCATTGTTCTTGATTATTTGAGCAAATCCAAAATTCAAGGGCATCTACCAAAAACCATTACAAGCTACCTTGACTTAAAATTGTTAACAGGAGCTTAGGATGAACTACCTTCGTAGGGATTCTTTCTGACGCTATTTTCAATCAGGGAAATGAGCTTTTTAAACGTTCCAAAAAATGGAGCTTTCTGACACTTCCAATTTGTTCACCGTGCCTCTGGAGTAATTTCTAGCAAGCCACTTTGTCAACTATCCATTGCAAAGTAATGAAATGACGGTGTTGCATGATATGTGGTATGCTGATGACAAGCATTCCACATCACGTGTCTTGTCAGCTTTCTATAACTTTTTCTAAAGATATCCGATCGACTAAACCAGATTGAAATCGTTCTGAGAGTATTGTAAACTGTTCAAAGGTTCTGAAAGTGCTGAAAAAAGGACTCTCATGTCGCACTTGCGCCCCCATCAAATAGTATTAAAGAGTATGCCTTCAATGTCAAATGATTCTCAAACTTGCACTCTTAAAACGGGAAGCCACAATCTCTAAATGTATGAACGGAGTTGTACTAGTTGTGAAATGACCAGAGGATTGGATATCACGTGACTAAAGTTGCTTACCAAAAAAAAAAAGAAAAGAAAATTAGATTGGATGTCACATGACTAACGTCACTTACTTAAAAAGAAAAGAAAAGGAGACAGTTCAATTTTTGGGCCAAATATTTTGGTGTTTGGCAAAAAGAATTTCACTTGCCTTTGCCAAAGGCAAGCCTTACCAAGGCTAAAAGCCCAAGGCAGGTTAGGGGCTGCCTTGGGCTTTCTCAGCATGCTGGCTTTAAAGCTAATAAATTTTTTCTTTCAAAATTGTCCTCATTAATTTTTTGTTTTTCCGATTTTACCTCGACAACTGTTCGTCGTCTTCATCTTCTTTCCTTCTCTTTAGACTAGCATACACGCGTGGTCGCCGGCGAAGGGTAGTGTCGGCGAAGGGCAGGTGGTGCGGCGAAAGACAAGTGCTTTGACTAGGGTCCCACAACCCTCCGGTGAGGGTCATGGCAACCCAGATTGCACGCAGATCTAATCGTGCAGATTTGGGTCGCAGCCTAAGAAGCACCGACACTCTTTATAAGCCTTCGTGTCGTGTTCGACACTTTGACACATGTCCGACACACTCCAACATGCTTCGACACGTTTTGACACGTGATCAACGAGTATTGGGAAATCCGACATGTGGTCAACTATTCCCGACACGCGAGTCTGAAATTCCGACATGCGATTCTGATACGCACAGGGTCAATTTTAAAAAATTTCAATACTTGAGGGGTCAAAATATAAATATATGAAAAGATAATTAAAGTAACAAAAATAAAGGATAAAGAAGAAAATTACCACTCTCATGTTTCTCACTTATAAGTATTGACCTTCCCATGAGTGACGATGGAATGCCCCTCTTCTCGCCGGCATTGCTCCGTCCCCCCTACAAACTTAAAGTTGTTATTTTATTTTATTTTTTTACTTCTTTTTACCTCTCACAGGCGTCACCTGTGAGTTATCTCTTTTGGTCTATATCATTGGGTTGTGAGTTATCTCTCATATTTTCCATGGCCAATTTAGTTATTTCCTTTTCTTTGAGTAGTTGTCCTAGATTTTCATTTATCTCGAACATTGTTTTGCAGAGGAGCTCTCAGCCAATCTATATCATGAATTCCAAACTTTGTCTAGACTAAGAAATCTCACTAATCTCCGACTAGTGTAAGAAAACATGATATGTTCCTTCAAATTTACTCTTTTGTGTTAGCAAATTTTGAATTTCTCATTCAATCTCTATCAAATTAAAACAATGAATAATATTAACAAATGTTAGATTAATATTTTAAGTATAAATTAATTCTATGCTCATTTTATTATTATTTATTTATTTTTGTATTTATATATAAAAATATATATTTCTTATATAACGTGTCGAACGAGTTGGAATTCTCTTTTTTTAGAAATGACGTGTTGGCGTGTCGTGTTGTGTCGTGTCGCGTATCGCATGTTCGTGTCGGTGCTACATAGGGGGCGGGGCGGGGGCGGTGGTGTGGTTTGGAGTCATGTGAAGTCGAACCGGATCGAATTGCTTTCCATGCTCTGGTTCAATGAATTGGTTCTTTAAGGTAAGGCCCTTCAATCTAGAAAGGGATGCCTCACCTACGGCTTGCGAGGCTGTGATGGCCTTGCCTAGGGCCTTTGTGGCTCCATTGACTGAGGGTGAGGCCTTGCGGCTGGCGAGGTTGCGGCCGTTGTCATAAAAAATAATAGAAAAGCCAAAGGAAATAAAAATGATAAATCCAAAAAATAAAAAGATAGAAAACATATTAAAATATTATTAAAAATTATTTACGTTAGCATCAATCATGCCATGTAGGACAACTAGCATCAATGTCAATAATTTCTAATTAAAATTGATCTGATTAACTCAATTATTAAAGTGCGAAAATGTTTAGAACTTCATTGATAAAATTGAACTATTTATGACTAAATTAACAAAAATGTAATAGGTTTATGAAGTTTTAGACAATTTTCCCCCTTTTTGACTTTAATTGCATGTCAAACCATACTCGAATATGACTTAGCCAAAAAAAGGGGAAATTGCCCCTATAGATAAGTCGTCGCCCAAAAACCTCCCCTCTAGACTTGCATAAATTTTCTTTTGGTCCATTTCATTCTCCACGACAACTCATCGATGGCGCAAAAGTTTTTACATGCCATGCTAGCATGGTCCGATGGGCTATGCAGCCCGAATAGAATAGAAATTTACACAAGTATGGGGGCTCATTTAAACAAAAAATTAAAGGAAGTTCAAAGATTTGATTGAAAAACAAAGTACGTAGGCTCAGGAATGAGAAGTAGAATTTCATCGATGTAATATATTAAACAATATATAATTTCTTTGTATAAATGAAAGGGAGAGTCGCAGCAACGGTACCGGTAACCCTTTTGAGGTGTTAATATAGGTGTTATGGCGTTCATCATAAAATTAGCCATTAGCGAAAAAACTGAGTAAATTTGCGGAGACAGCTAATTTTGGGTTCGAACTTCATAGTATTTATTACATTGCGGTATCGGTCGGGCCAAAATCAAGACTTCGAAACCTTGTACGGTGAACTGGCCATGAAAATATACCCATGTTCTCTTTTACGCTTTATTTTTTTTGAAATTGCCGAAGGCATCTAGATATTTTGTGTCCTTGGAAACACGCATTTTTTTTGTTCAGAATTCATGACTTTCGAAATTTGGAAATATCATTGCTAGATTAGAAAGAATTTTTTTTTTTTATCGAATGTGTGCTGAAACTTTATTTGATTGATTTTTGTACTCTAGTATCTCGACATTTACCAACCTAAAAACGAGATGTTTCCAGTTTTGAATTAGCAACATCCGTGAGTTAGATACCAAATTTCAAATAGATATAATTTCATGAACCCAATGAGGAAGAAGAAGAGGGGAAAAATACAAAAAACAAAAGAAGGTTAAGGAGGAAATTAAAAGAGAATAATTTCATTGCCCCTTGTAGCCCTGGATAACCGTTAATTGCCTAAACAAGTATACCGGATCAAAATTAGTATAGCCTAGTATGTCAGGATAATAAAAATAGTACAAATTAGGACTACTTTTTTTTTTGGTCAGAAATTTTAGGGCTATCTGATTTTATAATAATATTCCTACTATATCATTAAAAAGGTTAAGCGTCTACATATTATTTGACTTAACCCCGAAAATTTTTAAATATTGTTTATTATACAATCAGAGTTATAACTTAGGTAATTTCCATTATCAATAACCTAAAGCAGGCCTTTCAACCGATTCATTAACCCCAGAAAATAATAACTAATATTTAACTCCTTTGATTCATGACCAGGACACAAGTGACTAAACAGACGTTAGCAAAATGGGAGAGAAAGAGGGCTACTCCTGCATAAGAGAGAGGAGGTACAAAGATACAGCATAAGGCCAAATAAAGCGCTCGGGTCCTGGATTTTGGAAGGCCGCGGGCAGCGACAACCCCGTACATTCCAGTAAACTTCCCCGCAATCGCGTTGCCCTTGACAAGTCTCTCCCATCATCACGGCTCCCCCGGCAAAGGCATTGATGCCAACTGGATGGTGCATTGAGTTCCGGCTGCCACCTATCAAGAAAGTTAGCGTTCTATCAGTAGCAGATCACTGAAGAAGCAGTGAGACACTAAATGCTGATTGGTATATCTACATCGGCTCGCGTTAACTTACTACCAAATTTTCAATTGAAAAACTATCGGTTCCCTCTTGAATTTTCAGCAACGTTCAACCCTAGTTTATGCTCTCTTCTTAAGGAATTATAAGCATATATAATAATATATTTATTTGTAGTTTTGACAGATTCATTTATTTTGCAGTTGTAAGTTATATGTCATAGGTTTTAGTCTTGCGAAGCAACCCATCTGCGAATTCATTTATTGCGATGTAAGTATGGAATTGCACAGCTTTGGATGGGGTTAGTCATCAGATAATAAATACGTAGAAGCTTAATTTTTTCAATTAAAAAATGCGTCATCATTTTTTTCCTTAAGAAAAAAATTGAAGTTGACGGCCTTTCTTTCAGTCACTTCCATCCTCCTGTAATTAATTCTGAGTATTCAAATAGTTTCTCGATTTGCGTCCGCAAAAGAACGCGTGCGCGGGGCGGTGGCTGGACGGAGGAGGAGGTGAGATATCATGAGAAATAATTTTTTCTTCAATTTGAGATAAATATCAATTATAAGTAAATCTAGAAGAAAAAAGAAGAAAATACGTGGCGCTCAAGATATTTTCTACCCTTTGGCCACGTGCCTCCTTTGCGAAGGTACCACCAATAGAAATAAACTTTTTTTTTTATTTATAAAATGTCAAATGGCAAATGTGCAAACATTGAGTTTTCTTTAATCCTTCCTCACGTCCATGCTGGTTACATGCTAGGCAACCCGACGGGACTTTGCCATGCGTCTCTCACGTTCATCATCGACATGTATAGTTTCATTGAATATCAAGAAGAGGATATACATCTAAATAAACATTTAAATGCTATAATTTTATTTTAACCGTATCTATCTTAACTGAGAATAAGAAAAGAAAATCATGTAATTTATGTAGTTTCAAAATACTTATTAAACTTGGAATAGTACACATATTCTAGGACGACCATGTGGGTTTGTATTTAAAATGCGATAGCTTATTTGACGTAACTGAATGTGACCGAGAAAATGAGTTAAAACTGTATCGTTTATTAAATTCAGTAAAAACTTTTGATATGCATTGTTTATTCTTCGATTTGATTTTGTATAAAATCGTAGCCTTTTGAGTTATTGAAAGGAAACCCACTTTGGCAAAATGAAGTGAGGGTGCAGCTGGGCATTTTAGCCCTAAAGAAGAAACGATGGTCTGTCTGAATTAGCAATAATAGTAGTCTGTAAACTCCACTCCATCTCTCCCATCTTCTCCACCAAGTTCTCGTTCTGAGAAGCCAAGTTAAAGTTAGCCATTTTTGGAATTGCAGAGGTTCTCTCTGCAAGTGCAAAAATGGCATCCAAAGTTGGACTGCGGTTGAGGAGGGACTCCAACTCTAGACGTTTAAGAGAGCATTCCCACGGCATTTGGAGCTTGAGAGACGCAAGGGCAGAAAAAGAAGGATGAGAAACAGGGGCAGATATGTTTCGTTGCCGCCCGCCGCCGAAACATCGGACGGAGTTACTTCCTGAGAACGCGCTTGTGATGTCAGCTTTCATTGCTCCATTTCTCCCTCCTCTTCTCCCCCTTGTTTGCCTTGTTTTGTTCGTGAGGTCATTCATCACCGAGAATTGGTGTTTGATCTTCTTCTTTGTTGCGGCCATCGTCGGCCGCCTGCCAATTGTCAACCATCTCTTGCTGCCCATGGGCACCGTCGGCAATTGATTGCTAGCGACGGTTACCACCGCTTGTAGCCCACCGGTTGTTGCCCATGGCCCACTGGCCAAAGACCGCCACTATTCGCTGATAGCCTGCCGTTGCCAACTGCCATGTGACCGTCGCCTGTCGCCGCACAATCGTCGACCGTCGTTGTTGACCGCCGCCATAGGACCACTGCCCACAGCTCACCAACCACCGCTCCCTCCCGCGGCCGGTGGGCTATGGGAGTCAATCTTGTGACGACGGTTGGCGGCGACAGTTGGTGGTCGTGCAGCGGTCGTGCAGCAGTAGGTGGCGATCGGCGGTTCGTGAGTAAGAGGAAAAAATAAATAAATACAAAAATTTATAAATCTTTACTAAACGCATTTCTATTTTTTTTTCTATTCCAAGAATAGAAATTTTATATAATAACCAAACATTTTACTTTACTTAGAAATTGTTCTCGGAGTAGAAATAGAAAAAAAACTATTTCTGAAAAGAAATAGTTCATCGGAATAGAAACGTTACCATGCGCACCTAATAATTTTGCCTTGAGCTAGCTAGCCTATGAAAGCAAAGGGGTTCACGAGATCCTGCCAAACGCAACAATAGTGCTAGCATTTCCATAAAGAAGATCATTCACTGATTGCACCAGTTTGTTCATCATTAGCCCCATTGGGAAGGAAACCCCGCCATTGTGGGGGTAACCACCCCCCGCGGACGGGACCAAACCGCACATACCATAATTCCAACTATGTATGTCCCTTATGGCAAATATTTTATTTTGCTTTTAGGGATCATTGTGGTTCCGCGGGACCAAACCACACATACGATAATTCCAACTATCTCTGTCCCTTATGGCAAATATTTTATTTTGCTTTTAGGGATCATTGTGGTTGAGGGAGACGTTACATGCATAATTGAGGTGATTGGATTATAGCTATTGTGATTCCCCCCCGCCACACGTGTCACAATGCTATGTTCGGCTTCATTCCTTATGTGGTGTTGCCTGTGGCAAGGTGCAAGAAATACATATGAATTGTTATTTACCTTCATGTGTCTCGACATTCATATTGATATGATTTTCTGGTTTTGTAACAAAAAAAGTTTCAGAAACAGGGGCAGAGAGGGGTGCCTTTTGTTTCGTCGCCGCCCGTCGCCAGAACGTCGGACAGAGTTACTTCCGGAGAATGCATTTGTGAGATCAGCTTTCGTTGCTCCATTTCTCCCTCCCTCTCTCTCCCCCCTGTTTGCCCTGTTTCGTTCGTGAGGGTCATTCATCATTGAGAATCGGTGTTTGATCTGAGTGCCAGATTCCATATTTAGACCAACTCCTGCCCTAATGACGAAGCCGTTGGTTGCACTCCTCCTCTTTGCTCCTTTTTTCGTGAGTAGTTGCATCGGAAGCATATGGAAGAGGACGCACGTGGAGATCAAGAATGGTTTGTCGGCCGGAACCACTCTCATCGTTCACTGCAAATCGAAGGACAACGATCTGGGAGCTCGTCAGGTGAGGGACAACTGGGAATTCTTGTTCATACCAAACTTCATCGGCGGGACCCTTTTCTTTTGCGTCTTTTCGTGGCCCGGATAGTTTGTGCGGTTTGACACATACGTGCAATTGAGAGATGAAGGCCAATGCACCGAGAACACCAAGTGCGCCGAGGGTAGATGCACCGTGTGCACTTGGAAGATCTCCCCTAATGGTCCCTATAGGGTCGGCAAAGAATTCGATGCCTGTTATCACTGGAATGCTCGTTCCTAGTTAGGGGGAAGAAACCCCTTCTGCGAAGATATGTTATCCCTACTTCCCAAACAAATTCATCATTATATCTATGCCATACTTTCCCTCTGTGTACTCACTAAAGTTGGTCTTCAATATGTACTCGACGTTTCTCCTCGGATTGGCAGCCTAAATCTCAATTCTGGTTCGGCAGAGGAGCCGGAACGTCGAATACTTAGAGCTTCGGAGGAACTCGCCAGTGAAGGTTTTTGGAGGAGGAGGAGAACGAAGGCGATGGGAACAAGTGCTGCAGCGTACAACGTCTACTCGCTGACACGATGTTGATGTTAATTTCCATTTTTTTCCCCTTCTTTCTTTTATTTTTGTGCATGAAGATAGGGAGGGAAAGTGATGTCGATGAAGATCAAGTAGATGATATGCAACGTTACTTTATGTCTCAAGATTCTTGAGTTCTCCATGTTTTTTAATTAGCACTTTGTCATCTGAGTTCTTTGACTTATGCCACAACAAACGGATGAAATCAGAATCTGTAGGATCGGAGATGGCCTTGAGCTCTCTATTCTCTAATAAAGAAGGCCTAAGCAGATACAGGATTTCTCTAGATACCACCAAGCTTGAAAGAGGCGATGTTGTATAAATGATTTGATGTTTCATCCTTAGCCAACTACAAATGAGTTCCTGCCATGTCCCTAAAGGAAATAAGAAATAGCGTCCAAATAACATTTAGAGGGAGTAGCAGTTAAACTTCCAGTGGTCAAAGCTGAAATAAATTTGAGCTCGTAGCATTTTCAATTACACCAACGATTTGCCATTTGCCGGTGCCCTTAGTGATTAAGATAAATTAGAAAATATGTCAAAACAAACTAATGACACCTACTAATTGTTGTTTAGAAGAGATTCCCGAAGGTTTCTGCTCGCAAGCAAATTGAAGGGATCCTAAGACATTGCCGCTTTTCACATTAGTTTTATAGAATTAAAGGTCAACACTTTGGTTCCAAACTTCATGTTTGAAGGGTCTCAACTCGGTGCCAGGCCATCAAGAAACCCACCATCCACAAAGAACTTGTCCTCAGGGATTCGTGCAGTCGTCGCATAATGCCCCTCCTCACTCAAGACATTACCGTGTTTCTCATGGCCAGGCACGGAGGCACTGGGAGTAGATCCAGTCCCATTCCCTTCACCTTCGAGGAAACAGGCGATGCTTCTGTAGTGTATTGACAGTGCCCCTAGTGAAGCATTTTCTCTGTCACCATGTGAATTGCTACCCTCATTATTGTATGTGCTTTCAAGCAATAGGAACTAATCAGTTTGCTATACTCACTCTAGCATTAGACGATACTAATGTGTTGGATAAAACTCCCTAAAAACCTCCATCAATTAAATCGAATTTGTTATCATAAATGAAGTAATCATTGAAGATTGATTTAATCTTTAAAGAAAAATTCTCCTCAATTCCTTCGTGTGTTAATTTAACACACTGCTTTTTCTTTGAAACAGAAGAAACAATGTTGAATACTGAATCGAGATCCAGTAATGTCTGCAAGTTACGAAAACGACAACCAATTCAATGTGAGAATTTCTATTACCTTCTGTCATGGCCTTTGAAGTTCCTAAACTTTGTAAGGAAGCATATGGAGAATGACGAACATAAAAAGGAAGCAAACTATGAACAGATACGTTGTTTATTGCCTTCAACAAACACAAATTCTATTAAATAGTCTGACTTCATTTATAGGTGTTATGGCAAGTGAATAATATGATTTGGTAAAATGTACGAGATAAGATAAACCGATCTTGGATGACAAAAGCCGAAACAATTTGTGCCCCCGCCCCCGCCCCCACCAAAAAAAAAGAATAAAGAAAAACCCCAAAAACCCCCCTGTTTTTCTCCATATGTAAGCTAGATTTTTTCCCTAGTCAGTAAGGCCTGAGAGAGGAGATATTTATTAAGCACTAACACTTGATATGATACCTGCTCCCATCTAAATCACATGGCATCGAGATATCATTAAAAGATAAATCAGGTATAACATCCAAACGGAAACAGAGGAGTTCTCATGTCCCCTCCCCCTTCTTCCAATTGTTTTACTAAAGCTGAAAACATAGGTCCATAATTTCTGTTCAGGTTTTGAATAAGCATTCAAAGGTTTGGAGGCTAATTCACTTGGAGTGGCAACTTTCGCAATGGTTGAAGTCACAAAGTCTGGAGCTGGTTAAATCTAGTAGATATGGTAGTTCTTCCTATCTGACCAAATGGTCCATAACCTTTTTTCTAGTAGAGTAAGATCTTTTGGCTAAACTATTTTACTCAATGCTCCAACAAGCTAGCGATTGGAACAAGACATATCTAGCAATGTCATCGCCACATCAGCACATGAATGTGTGGCCTACGTAAATTACCATAACATTCTCACAGGCCAAAAGAACAAACCAGACTGAACTACCTCAACAGTAGAATAAGGAAGTAATACATACATGCTGAACCAGTACTCTGGTACGTGCTAGCAATGGTGAGATTTTCATAGAAAATCCCTTGCAAAATGATTGAGCAAGTAAGATGGATATCTCACTATTTTAAAGTCAAGATTACAAATATCAATTTCGATAATTTAGAAGCATAAGCAAGGACATAAATTTATGAATGTCCATCTAGAGTGATTGAAAATGACTTGGTAGCTACTGAAAACTTTGTGGTGCGGTAGTGCTTAGGCGTGGACACTCCCATTATGAAAATGAAGTAGGCCAATTAGCATTTTGACGCATTCCGTAATTATTTTGGGTATTTATTCCCATAAGTTATTATTAATTATTCATTCGAGTTATATATATATTTATATATATAATGTATATGTTTTATATTGTGTCCGGCTAGGGCATGCGCATGCAAATTATGCTGGACCTGTCCTTTCGGAACATCGCCGGTTTGTGTCCCCAGTGCCCGTCACTCGGGGAGGTTTTATCCTAAAGCGCGAAAGATAGCTTCTAGAAGAAAAATAATGGCGATGCCTTTGCCGAAGCCAAAGTGAAATTACAAAAAGAAAACAACCAAGGAAGACAGAGAGACAGCTTCTATAAAGAAAATCCAAAACTTAAATGGACTTTTTTGTCATTTTTCTCTTCTTTTCTTTTTCTTTTTTTTTCTATTGCCTTCTACAGCTAGACTCCCGATGGGACCAAAGAGAGAGATCGAGCGGCCAACACGGAACCGAAGTGAGTCATCACAGGCAACAACACGATCGAGGCATGCCCACTATTGGACACGATTTTTGAAAGTTCCCCTTCTCCATTTTTTTCTCCCCTTCTTGAATGATGGCGACCCAACGTGATGACTTCGGTACTCAGTTTGCTCCAAAAAAATGACACGCAAGGTCCCCACAGTTTGGTCCGGTATGTAGTGCCATTTTTTAATATGATCCTTAAATTTTGGTCTAACATGCAATGTGGTTTAAGTGGACATTTAACAATAGTTCTTGAATCATAGTAATCAAATTAAAAATTTAGAAAAAGCATTATGCATTAGGCTAAAGTTTATAGACAAGTCTAACTGTCAAATTTTCAACTTTTATCAATTTATATCCAATGGATTGCCGTGGCAATTGCATTATTTTGGAGCCATCTTATTGTAGTGACCCATTCTTAAAATTTGTTTTGCAAGTTCCGTGATGCCATGAGTGCACATGACCACAAGGATCAACAGCTCTAGAATTGGTTTGGGCATCTTTTTTCATCTAATACGAAGGACCCGACATCCAGGATAATCATAACCTCTTGTAGCCATCCCCAAAATGCATTATTCAATCCACGGAGAAAAAATTTAGAGCGAAAAATTTTGTAGTACCAGCAAACATGAAACCCGTCCTCATCCAGGGTCCAACATAAGTAGATCAAAATTGGAAGAACCAATCCTAAAAAATGAATACAGAATTTCGGGAAGTACTAAATTGCTTAACTGGAGGAAAGGCCATTGAGCACGAGGACCTGGTGGGAGCATATACGAATTTATTTCCGAAAGCATTAAAGAAAAAAAAAAGTTGGAAAAGGGTTGTTCGGCAAGAAATAGAGAAAAAAATGAGGTATCAGGTTTGGATGCCAATTTTTTTTTCTCTAACTTTGCACGTACCTAATTTAAAATCTCATTGTGTTATTGCGCAAAAAAAATTTGGCGTCCAAACCCGATACCTCATTTTTTCTCTATTTCTTGCCGAACAACCCTTTTCCAATGCTTTTTTTTTTTAAAGCTTTCGTAAATAAATTCGTACATGTTTCTATACTCAAAATTAATCCATCAAATTTAGCACTTAGTTTAAAACCTCATTGTGTTATTGAGCAAAAAAGTTTGGCATCCAAACCCGATACCTCATTTTTTTTTTCTATTTCTTGCCGAACAACCCTTTTCCAACGCTTTTTTTTTTCTTTAAAGCTTTCATAAATAAATTCGTACGTGTTCCCGTACTCAAAATTAATCCATCAAACTTTGTACGCACCTAGTTTAAAACCTCATTGTGTTATTGAGCGAAAAAAAATTTGGCATCGAAACTCGACACCCCATTTTTTTTCTATTTTCATGAGGATTAAATATGGAGTAGGGTATTAAATGTGAAAACTTAAAAATATATACTTAGTTCTCATTTTCCCATTCATCTCCTTTTCAATCTTTTTAGACTCAACCCATGGCAAATCTAGTTAAATGGCCAAAAGGCATGCTAGAAGTGCCCGATGTTTTTATCAATCTTCGGCAAAACAATGTACAGTGGTAGTCAAACTAGTAGTGCCTTCATAGCCTATAACAAGCACTTGCATTTCTAATAATAAGGCTCGCTGATGTTAAACTATCTTACAGAGTGTGAAAGGAAGAGTTTATCCTAACAATTACTGTCTAAAGAGAATTTTTTCACTAGAGTGCTCTATTTAGTTAGCATTTTCCTTCCTTCATGAATCATGAAATATTATCAGAATACATTTGAAGATGCCATTCACAAGCATTTTGTGCAGAGGCTTTCATGTCAACTAGCACTTCCTTGTAAAGAGAGAGAGAGAGGATAATCACCCTATGGACCACCGTATCTGCATTTAATATCTTTCCCTTCTATAAGCCTCTCCACAGAATATGAAGGAAGGCCAATCATCTTTAATGTCTTTTCCCATACCCGGTAAGAAGTTTTAACATTGTGTGCTTCTTGTTGGACGGCAGTCTTGGGAAATGAAAGCACAAACAAGCCAGTCATCCGCTTTCGGTAACTCACGGTACTCGGAACATGAGGATTTGTCGCAGCAAAAAGTGAACTCCTAGACCCTGCATGAGCAGTGAGACATGAAATTTAACCCTGTATTATTTTAGATTGGAAAGAGGAGATTTTAATTGATTATTGATTATAAAAAAGAAAAAAAAATCACAAATGGGTAGATAAATTGCTAGCATAGTAAACTAGATAATAGGATAATGCCTGCATAACTCCATTCAAGTGTTTACTCCCCTTTTGAAATAAATGAATCAGCAACATAATGACCCTAGGACTTCCAATTTGGCAAGCAATTTGGCATTAAATGATAAGTGGAAGATAGATCAACTATTAAATCATGATGTCAATCATTTCAGCAAATAAAAACTACATAGGATAGCCAACAACAACCATATAAGCAAATCACAGCAGATGCATGATGAAGGCAGTAGAGGGCTTGGATGACCCGATGGCGGTGGTTTCATGAACATTTACATGGAAAAAATTAGCAGAAGTAAATTTCATTAGGAATTGAGCAACCGACAATGATGCCATGCCACCCACCCCTTTGGGTCAATCGTTGACTCATTGCACGCAGACATGACACCACATATATGCATCCAAAGTCTACTGGCGTACTCACTTTTACGTATTCAAAATGAAAACTATTTCAGCATACTTACAACGTTGGTTTGGACTACTCTAGGTGATACACATAATACACTGATTCCAAATTCAGTAGGTAGCCGTTTATGGAGGACATTGTTGAACATAACCTGAATGAGGCCACCTCGCCTTGTTAGTAATAATTACAGGTTGTAATCAACATTCTAATAAGTATCACTTCATAACCTATAATATATTAGTATGAAGTATTGAAAATATACTAATTGCTAAGCAAAAAATTGAATAGGAATGTATTAAGGGGAAAAATGAAAAGGAATAAGAGCAATCATTTAAAGCCAGAAAAGGAGAGTTTGGGACAATACAGCAGTAAAAATGTTGCATTGATAGGTTTGCAGCCTAACTAGAGTAAACAATTAGCATATGGCCATTCATCCTAACATACAAACCAAATGGATTCAGGTCAACCATCCAATGACATTTAAATGGAGCATCGAACATCACAAGTCCTCAACAAAATTTCCATCATTCAAGAACCAAAGACAATAATATCATTCTTTCAGCGATCTGCCATTAGCAAATGGAGGCAAGAACAGCCCAATTAACATAATGCAGCACCAACTGCTTAGGATCAAAGGAATCCTATTGTTTAACTACCCTACTGCAAAATAGTTTCAAACCATCATCGAATATTTGATAAGTATGACTCCTCAAGATGACTTTAGATCTATGTTTACTGTTATGAAGGATCTCATGATTCTCAATCCAACCACACAATATGATACTTCGAGACCAAATATCTAATTTACCACTCGATTATGGTAATTTGCCTATAAGCTACGGTCCATAAAATGAAAAGTAAGATGAAGAATGTGGACTATATTGTGGTTACGAACTTAGCACAGAATTTACATTGACAATTTTGCTTGGAGAGCCTTGAAGGAGCGATGGCAAAAGCAATACTGATGGCAAAGCTGGAGCAAGATGATTAACTTGCATATGTTGCTCATATCCATCTTTTGAAAACTTCTGTGGTTCTAAGATCATCACAAGTAAGGTACATCAGTTGGCAAGATTGTTCTTAAACAATCATAGGTCTGAAGAAAAATATGCAAGAATAGCTCATGTGACCTCACAAGAAAATTCATCTATGTAAGAATTTCTCCCTTTTGCGTGCTTATTTAAGAAGGGTTTTTCATTGATTAAATAAACAAATGATGAGGATGGAAGTAAAATACACAATTCGATAAACACAAACCCATGTGTTCTTAAGAGTCTTTAGTACTTCGAGTAGGCAAATTGATTTCTTCTATGGTCACATACACATACAAGTGAATTTCACTGATAAATACCACGTCATTTACATAAAAGGGAGGAATCAATTCATTGTATACTAAAATATCCATCAAGCAATGTCTTAATCACAAAAAATGGTTTCAAACATACAGATCTGTTGACCCTTGCAATATCAGTTCCTAGCTACAATAACAAAATTCTGCCGGAAAAAGACAGTGCATCACATAAAGTGAAACAAGGAGTTATCTAAGCCATTAAATTTTGATGCAGTTTGAAGACTGAGAAAGCATATAGAAATGAACCCTGGAAACAGTTCAAAATGCTGCTTGGATTTTCTTTTGGGGAAAAAAGATCAGTGGAATAGATCTTCAAGGCATTGAAGAATATAAGAAGCAATATACACAATCATCCTTTGACATGGCGAGCCAAAAAATGGAAGTAAAATCCTTTGACTTACCTAGTGAAATAATAGTGCACAAAACTAAGGTACCGATAGCGCTAAATAGAATGATGGTCATAAAGTTTCTAAAGAATTGCTTCTTTTTCACTTGAAACTTGAAAGGGATGATTAGCACCAATAAATAACTTATTAAAACTCCATATCAGAAGCCTATAAGAAATTATTTATTCACTCAATAGAGTTTAGAAAAAAGAAAGGAGATAAATCCCATAGAAAATAGTCTGAACACTTTCAACCCTAGAAGATATAGGCAACCTTCCTCTAAAGTTCAAAGAGAAGACAGTAAATTAAATTATACAACTTGTCTGTCGACTTTATATTTTGTAAAGTATAACAGATTAATATACGTGGATATTTTGCTGACTATCAAATTATTCAAATCTTCAATGATCAGTCTTAAATGTCCATCTATATAGTCTATCCCTCACAATTTATAAAGCCCATGTCAGAATTCTTTCGAAGCCTTTTTACAGTTCAAGGAACTCTTTGCAATTATGGAAAAATCCAACCCAATCTCAGTCAGTGGAGTAACATGTATCTAAAGACAAATTCGAAAAAACAAACATGCAGCAACAAATGATGGCTAAAAGTTACCACGTAAAAAGTATGATGCTTAAATGCGACTATGTAACATGATCTGAGCAAAGTTCTTCACCACTCCAATTGGAAATTAACTTACCCTGCATTGAATATGATAGGTGGCATAAGATTTATGAAGAAGAGATCTTCACTAAACACTAAGAGATGAGAGCTTTCCATTTCTTGCGGCCTTAAACTTTTCTCTTTCCTTCGTTTGAGAAAGAAAATGGCCATTCATTCCTCTGCCTCTCTCCATTTCTTTCCTTCCGAATTTTTGAATCTAAAATTCTCTCTATGCGCTCGTTGCTGCTCTATCGTGCATCAAGCGGTCGTTGCCGCTCTGCCGTGCATCAAGCGGCCGTTGCCCTGCCATTGCCGACGAACCACATTACGGCCGCCCCTACTTTGGTGCTCACTCGCTTCTCTCTTTAGGCTCGTTGCTACTCCGTCGTTCATTCCGACGTTCCCGGGATCGCAGATGCAGCACGCGGAGGAGAAGCAAGCCTCTTCGAGCTCCCCTCAACGTCGAAAGGAAAGAAATGGAGAGGTATTGCTTTATCTTATTTGTTGTTGACTTGCTGTGTTATTCAGATAGTTAGTGAAGATTGGAAGAAAGTGAAATGGCGGTATCTTTTGAGATTGTTTGCATATAGTCCTCCTAAGAGATTAGAGGCTTTTGAGCGTAAATTGGTCACTCCTTGTCTGAAGCAAGAGATTGAGAAGCTGGTATTAGGATTGTTTATACCGCTTGGTGTCGCCCAAGGGCTTGCTTATCTCCACCATGATTGCCAACCCCTGATCATTCATCGAGATGTCAAGTTGACCAACATTTTGCTCGATGCAAACCTAGAACCCAGAATTGCCAATTTCGGCTTGGCAAGAATGATGCTTCGGAAGAACAAAATGGTATCGGTAGTGGTAGGGTCCTATGGAAACATTGTGCCTGGTAAGTTGATTATTACTAATAATCTTCCATCGAATCAATCAACTATCAGATCTTTCCAGTGTCCCAGTTAATAACCGTATCTTGAAAAATTGAGCTTTCGGCTTGCACCTTGCATGTTGGCGTTACTTGTACATGTGCAAACATTCGTTTTGGTCTTGTGCCCGAGGCCCTTTTTGCAGGGATTATGTACCTGTATTGTTATTTTATTGACCACAGGAATGAAAAGCTCCCATCTCTTAGTGTTTAGTGAAGATCTCTTCTTCATAAATCTTCTACCACCTATCATATTCAATGCGGGGTAAGTTAATTTCCAATTGGAGTGGTGAAGAACTTTGCTCAGATCATCGTACACAAAAGAATTTAAGCATCATTCTTTTTACGTGGTAACTTTTAGGCATCATCTGTTGCTACATGTTTGTTTTTTCAAATTTGTCTTCAGATACGAGTAACTCCACTAACTAAGATTGGGTTGGATTTTTCCATAATTGTAAAGAGTTCCTCGAACTGTAAAACAGACTTCGAAAGAATTTCGACACGGGCTTTATAAATTGTGAGGGATAGACTATATAGATGGACAGAAGACTGATCATCAAAGATTTGAATGATTTGATAGTCAACAAAATGTCCATGTATATTAATTTGTTATACTTTACAAAATATAGAGTTGACAGACAAGTTGTATAATTTAATTTACTGTCTCCTCTTTGAACTTTGGAGGAAGGTTGCCTATATCTTCTAGGGTTGAAAGTGTTCAGACTATTTTCTATGGGATTTATCTCCTTTCTATTTTCTAATCTCTGTTGAGTGAATAAATAATTTCTTATAGGCTTCCGATATGGATTTTTAATAAGTTATTTATTCGTGCTAATCATCCTTTTAAGGTTTCAAGTGAAAAAGAAGCAATTCTTTAGAAACTTTATGACCATCATTCTATTTGGTGCTATCGGTACCTTAGTTTCGTGCACTATTATTTCACTAGGTAAGTCAAAGGATTTTACTTCCATTTTTTGGCTTGCCATGTCAAAGGATGATTGTGTATATTGCTTCTTATATTCTTCAATGCCTCGAAGATCTGTTCCACTGATCTTTTTTCCCTAAAAGAAAATCCAAGCAGCATTTTGAACTGTTTCCAAGGTTCATTTTTATATGCTTTCTCAGTCTTCAAACTGCATTAGAATTTAATGGCTTAGATTACTCATTGTTTCACTTTATATGATGCATTGTCATTTTCTGGTAGAAATTTTCTTATTGCAGCTAGGAACTGATATTGCAAGGGTCAATAGCTCTGTATGTTTGAAACCATTTTTTGTGATTAAGACATTGCTTGATGGATATTTTAGTATACAATGAATTGATTCCTCCCTTTTATGTAAATGACATGGTATTTATCAGTGAAATTCACTTGTATGTGTATGTGACCATAGAAGAAATCAATTTGCCTACTCGAAGTACTAAAGACTCTTAAGAACACATGGGTTTGTGTTTGTCGAATTGTGTATTTTACTTCCATCCTCATCATTTGTTTATTTAAGCAATGAAAAACCCTTCTCAAATAAGCACGCAAAAGGGAGAAATTCTTACATAGATGAATTTTCTTGTGAGGTCACATGAGCTATTCTTGCATATTTTTCTTCAGACCTATGATTGTTTAAGAACAATCTTGCCAACTGATGTACCTTACTTGTGATGATCTCAGAACCACAGAAGTTTTCAAAAGATGGATATGAGCAACATATGCAAGTTAATCATCTTGCTCTAGCTTTGCCATCAGTATTGCTTTTGCCATCGCTCCTTCAAGGCTCTCCAAGCAGAATTGTCAATGTAAATTTTGTGGTAAGTTTGTGACCACAATACAGTCCACATTCTTCATCTTACTTTTGATTTTATGGACTATAGCTTATAGGCAAATTACCATAATCGAGTGGTGAATTAGATATTTGGTATCAAAGTATCATATTGTGTGGTTGGATTGAGAATCGTGAGATCCTTCATAACAGTAAACATAGAGCTAAAGTCATCTTGAGGAGTCATACTTATTAGATATTCGGTGATGGTTTGAAACTATTCTGTAGTAGGGCAGTTAAATAATAGGATTCCTTTGATCCTAAGCAATTGGTGCTGCATTATGTTAATTGGGTTGTTCTTGCCTCCATTTGCTAATGGCAAATCGCTGAAAGAATGATATTCTTGTCTTTGGTTCTTGAATGTTGGAAATTTTGCTAAAGACTTGTGATGTTCGATGCTCCATTTAAATGTCGTTGGATGGTTGACTTGAATCCATTTGGTTTGTATGTTAGGATGAATGGTCATATGCTAATTGTTTGCTCTAGTTAGGCTGCAAACCTATCAATGTGACATTTTTACCGCTATAGTGTCCCCAAACTCTCCCTTTTTGGCTTTAAACCATCCCTCTTATTCCTTTTCATTTTTCCCCTTAATACATTCATGTTCAATTATTTGCTTAGCAATTAGTATATTTTCAGTACTTCATACTAATATATTATAGGTTATGAAGTGAAACTTGTTAGAATGTTGATTACAACCTGTAATTATTACTAATGATGTGTGGTGGCCTCATTCAGGTTATGTTCAACAGCATCCTCCATAAACGGCTGCCTGCTGAATTTGGAATCAGTGTATTATGCGTATCACCTAGAGTAGTCCAAACCAACGTTGTAAGTATGCTGAAATAGTTTTCATTTTGAATACGTAAAAGTGAGTATGCCAGTAGACTTTGGATGCATATATATGGTGTTGTGTCTGCGTGCAATGAGTCAACGATTGACCCAAAGGGGTGGGTGGCATGGCATCGTTGAAGGTTGCTCAATTCCTAAAGAAATTTACTTATGCTAATTTTTTCCATGTAAATTTTCATGAAACCACTGCCACCGGGTCATCCAAGCCCTCTACTGCCTTCATCCTACATCTGCTGTGATTTTGCTTATATGATTGTTGTTGGTTATCCTATGTTGTTCTTATTTGCTGAAATGATTGACATCATGATTTAATAGTTGATCTATCTTCCACTTATCATTTAATGCTTGATTGCTTGCCAAATTGGAAGTCCTAGGGTCATTATGTTGCTGATTCATTTATTTCAGAAGGGGACTAAACACTTGAATGGAGTTATGCACCAAGCTGGCAACGTACGGCATCAACTTCTCTAGCAACCTCCCCTCCGAGCCTTCTGTGTGTGGGGGTCTCGCTCGGCAGGCGACGCTCGCCGACATTGAGGGGAGCTCAAAGAGGCTTGCTTCTCCTGAGCGTGCTGCATTTGCGATCCTGGGAACGTCGGAACGAATGACGGAGCGAAGCGAGTGAGCACTGGAGTTGGGGCGGCCGTAATGTGGTTTGTCGGCGACGGCAGGGGAACGGCCGCTTGATGCACGACAGAGTAGCAACGAGCGCGGGGACAGAGAAATTTTCAGATTCAAATTTTCGAGAGGAAAGAAATGGAGAGGGACAGAGGAACGAACGGGGCTTCTCTTTCCTTCATTTGAGAAAGGAAACGAAAGCTTAAGCCACAATAAATGCTCTGATAGGAGAGAAAGCGTGCATGCTAATAGGAGAGAGGACTTGGCAAGCTAGGAAGAAGAGAGAGAGGAAGAAGGGAGAAGACACACCAAGTGGGCCAACCCTCCACATGGCACCTCGTGAGTGGCCAAGGACCACACTGACGTGGAGGCCCCGGACCACACTGACGTGGAGGTTTCGGACCACCCAATATTTTCTCCCAAATCACTATCATTCGTCGAATATTGTCCCCCCAAAAAGCAATTCATAAAGAACTACAACACAAAAGTATGATAACTTTAACGGCAACATTAACATGATTTTGAAAACTTCGTATTTGGTATCGAGAGCAACATGTGTAGCCACTACCATATAATCAATATAATCACACATCTCATACAAGATTGCTTGATTTCCTTTAATTAGCATAATATTTGTATATCAAATAAGCATTTGAAATGGGTGGATTGAGGTTCAAAACAATTTACAATCTCACGTATCCAAAACACCTCCCATGCATATGTTACTTAGATAAAAACTTAATGTTGAATGAAAAAAAAATTTAAATAATGAAAAATTAGTAAATAAAATAAAAAACTTAAAAAACTTATAAATTGAAATACTTATAAAGACTTAGGGCTGCAAAATAGGTTCTATGCCCATTTTGTGACTTAGTTTCAACGAGCTCAATCTCATATGAGCAACTCTTTTGCTTTTTAAATGGGTTATAAATGACTTGAAAAAAAATGAAAGAAATCAATGAATTTTAAAACTCATTTTCTAATTTTCCTCCTTTTTTTATTATTATTTAGATTCTAGGTTTTGTCTATCAATGACTTTGAAATTGATCGATTCATATATAAACAATGATAATGTTAATTTACAAATCGAGTTAAAAAATAATGGAGATTAGATATTACTGCTACTAAAGTATGTTTCGACGTGGGAAATCTCATCTACTCAAGTACGTTTCAACGTAGGGAAATCTCATACATTTCAAATGAAAGAATATAAAAAGTAAAATTAAAAAATGAAAAATGAAAAAGAAATTAAAAATTAAAATCTAATATATTGAAATATAAAATAATTTTTTTTCTTCCCCATTCAATACGTAAGCCTCTCTCTGAAAAAGAAATCCACTTTCCCTCTCTACTGAAACTGAAAAGTGGCGGCGACCATCAGAAGAAGGATCTAGCCCAACCTGACTAGGCCGGTGGTTCGCTCCCTTTCCTCCTTCGGCGGCTTCACACACCACCGTCCTCCGCTGTCTCCTCCTCCTCCTTCACCTTTTGCATCCCATGCCTCCACCTCCACCGCCACCGTCACCTCCTTCTTCCATAGATTTGCCTCTCGGACGCACGTCAACCTCCATTACCCTACACATCACTCTCCTTCCATCTGCTCCTCCCTCAACTACCACACTTCACTGTGCCGGTTCGCAGCACAGGGTGGTCAGCTCGTCAGGCTGAGCAACTAGAAGTCCGTGTCGTGGAGGACTTGCAATGCTCACAACGACGCATCCTAGCTCATTCCGATGTAGCTTGCCCAAGAGTTGTAGATCCCCGAACGTGAGTGTCGGCTACACGCCTTCGTGGAGCTGTGTTTTTTTTTTTCTTTTCTTTTTTTCCCTAAGCGAGTCAAGCGAGCAAAATGAGGGCAGCTATATGGGTTGGGCTGGTAAACTAAATGGGTCAAATATGGGTCATGTGCAAACCCATATAAATCTTGAACGTTTTTCCACTCATTTGTAAAATTTTAAGCGACCCATTTAAAACCTGATCCCCTAAAAATGAGTCCTAAAATGGGTTTCTAGCCCATGTTGACAGGTCGGGTAGAGCGATTCGAAAGCTCGTCAAAGACAGCTTAGAATTGGTGTTAGATAATGATAATGGACTTGCTGCGGCAATTCATGGCAATTCATGAAGTGATAGAACGAAATTAGCTAGGTGATCCACGCACTGAATATCAAATGCAACCAAGTAGACCCTAACAGACTCGATGAGAACACATTCTACATGTGGAGGAAGAGGATACGTACAAATTCGTGGATGGCCCCCTGTTGCAGAAAACTCTGGTATAGAGCGATGCAAGTGTCCCACTCACTGTAAAAATCAGGCCTGTGATGACAAATCCCATGGTTTTTCACTCGATTGCAATCACGACTCACCAGAAACAAATCACATCTGAGCTCAATGCCTTCCATTTCGCTGGGAGCCAGAGATTCAGCTGAAGAAACGAATCGAGAAACAAGCGAAGGACATGGGATTCTTACCCGGATTTCTGAAGCTTCGATTGGCTATAGGAGGTTTACCGGCAGATGCAAATGCAGAATCCAAACTCGGACAATAGATTGGGATGCCTTTGGGGAATGAAAAGCTTGCACGGGCCAGGTCAAGAAAAATGGCCCACAAAAGAGTTGGGAAGCGTGTCTGTTTGGGCTTGGGCTCTCCGGAGAGTTCGAATGGCCGGACAGACACCGATTCTTTGGACACGCTCGTGTCGTCGAAAGAAAATACGAGGATTCGCATGACTTGGCCTGGGGAAATTGGCTTAAGGAGATGAGATGTTATGTTACGGATCCACTTGGAATTTTTTCAGCAGATGGGTTAATGATGTGCCATAAAATTTGTGATTCCACTTTGTTGCCACGAAAGACATTAAAATCTTCAATCATATCATGATTCGAATGGGAAAATAAAGTTATATAATCAAAATAAGTCATTACCATATAATAATCTTAAAAATAGATACAATTGCACATAAGTGGGCATAATGTAGTCGAAGTGAAAGCAAGTTGCAAATTATTGGATTCTCTATTGGACTTGAGATAAATAATATTGAAGTTAAAGTAGGCGAACTAAAATCACTTTTTATGATTAAGGTGTAGATTCACCATCTCATACATTAGATACATTTGCTTTCTTATTCATGAGATCAACTAACATATTTGTCCCAACCTAAATTTAGGTGCACCACCTAGGTTTAGGCTAATGGACTACTAAGTCTTTAAACTTAACTCGGGCTCTCCCAAGCCCATACCAATTCGCGACTTAAGGTTAAATGATTATTTTCTAGGAGCCGCCACTAATCGGTTTACGATAGGTCGATTAAACACCTAAATAAAATAATGAGAGAATTATTTTACTACTACGAACCAAAGATTTTGGGTATGAGGACTTGGTTACATTAGATTTCTCTAATGCCCTTTCGGTACCATTTCTTTTTAATTTTCAAAAGTGTTTTTATAGGCAGCTTAGATTTATTTTAACCTAAATTACTATCATGCAATGGGGTGATCACACGGATACTCAATCATTATTAAACATAGAATAAAATAAATTGCACCAAATGAATTCAACACACTAAAGCAAGTCATTATTTTTTTGTGTTTTCTTTTATCTCTAAATTAAAACATGCATTCTAACTACATGACCTAACTTTACTAACAAGTTATTTCTAATTAAATGAACCTAACATGCAAACTAATTGACATGCACCTAATATTTTTGTATTTTTTAATTAAAATTCGGAATTAATAATTGCTAAAAATGAAAATCTAACTAAAGTGAGATATTATCTATTTTAAGTTAGGAAATAGACTAACATAAGTCCTATCTTAACTTAGAAACTTATCTCAACATGCCATTTAATTTAAATTGGTATCTAGCCTAGATCTTATCTAAGCATGCATTCTAAATGATATGATATGCCATGCAATCTTTTCTTTGTATTTTTTATTCATTGAAGCTTGCAATTCTACCTAAACAAAATTTCAAATATAGCAAAAGTCATTCAAGATATCCATCGAGACTCAAACAAAAGATTACGATATCCCAAGAAAAATAATCTGTCGTCTCACGTCTTAGATTAATGGATCCCGTAATCTTGACAAGGCACTTGCTCAGAATAAATTACTCGTTGGTGTCAATTAGGCGGTCTGTGGACTTTTGTGGCTCTCCATAGCTCTTTCGGACTAATAGGTTTCATGTTACGTCAATTTGAACTTGCTCAATCTGTTCAATTGCGACCTTATAATGCAATGCATTGTATGTCCCAGAATAGGTCCCATTCTTCTACCCTTTCCCGGGAGTTGATGACTATTCATAGCTTTTACCTTGACACCAAAGAAGAGTTCGACCCAATGCTTTATTTCTGTCGTTCGAGAACTACGATCTTTGTCTCTGGAACTGAATCATTTCCTTGTATCGAGAAGAACTTCCATTAATAGGAAGGAAGCTTAATCGGAATGAATCATAATTTTTCTTCTATGATCGATTGGTATAAACATCAACAACTCCGAATTGGATTAGTTTCTCCTCAACAAATAAGTGCTTGGGCCAAAAAAATCCTCCCTAATGGAGAGATAGTTGGAGAGATCGCTCTTGTTCCTGTTTAGTCCCCTTCGTTTCGAAAGTTGTTTCTATTTCTACATCTGTTTCTTCCTCGCCTTCCCCCCTTTCTTCCGTTTCTGAGGTTTCTTTGAATTTTTTAGTAACAATGGGTGACGGTATTCTGCCTAAATAGTAAACACAGGTAATAAATAAGAGAATACTAAAGATTCGAGCCATAGAATTTCTCAATTCTGACACAAGGTACTTATTATCTACAATGATTTGGTAGATAAGATTTTTCTTTTCTTAAAATCGAAAAAGACGTCCCTTCCGACTGAGCATTGAAACACCTCTTTCTTCCCTATTTTGGACCTTAGCTTTACACGGATCAGGAGCAATTGAAAAAGCCAGACCCAGTACGGTATCGATATCTCTTGGAATCCTAAACGAAATAGGATACTACCAATAATCGTAGCAACCCACATATGTTCCTATCCCATTAATCAATACTGATTGATGGAATGGAAACGAGATCTTGTAGCACTTACCAATGAGGCCCTATCGATTAGTATTACACAAAAGAAATCAATTCTAGACACTAATACAATTAGATCCCACTTTTAATCTAATTTGGAAACTGTCTTTCGTTTGGTACATGTGGACTAGTAACTGACACAGGAGCATCTCCATCTCGATCAAAATTTCATGTCTCGCTTTGCATCGAATTAAACCACATGCTCCACCGCTTGTGCAAGCCCCCGTCAATTCCTTTGAGTTTCATTCTTGCGAACGTACTCCGGCATAAAAGATATTTTAGAGGCTCATAAAGGTCCATTTACAGGCCAGGGCCATAAAGGCCTATATAGGTAGTTTTAGACAAGTTTCCTTTGAAGTGGATACCTGAATGCCAAGTATGGCTCGTAATAATCTATCTTCTGGGGCATACGATGATTCTTTCGCCGTCTGGGGAGTTAATTTACCTAGTAAAACATCGCCCGCCTCTACCCAAGATCCCAGCATCACAATTCCGTAAATATTTCATAGTAGCCTCATTAGACCGTGAATCACCGAAGAAAGGACTCACTGAGCCGGGATCACTAACTAATACTAATCTAATACTAATAGAATAGAAAAGAACTGCCTTTTCTGTATATTAATTTGAAATATATTTCAATTCGAATATATATATTCGAATACAGGTCTATCTAATATAGATAGAGAGTATAGAATAGAGCGGGTAGCGGGAATCGAACCCGCATCATTAGCTTGGAAGGCTAGGCCTTGCATAACTTCTTGTAGTATTTCCCATACAATGGGCTCCTTTTCCCGAATTTTACTCTTAGCAACTCCTATGTTCGAAGCAAGATGTTGTCTAATTAGCCCACGAATTACAAATGTCTGAAAAAGCTCTATTGCTATTTCCCGAGGCAATCCACATCGATGTAATGGAAGTGAGGGGTACTCGAACATTGGCTCGGGGTAGAGAAAATGCCCCGAGCCAATGTTCGAGTACCAGCGCTCTGACGCTGAAGTAACCCATGCCATACTCCCAGGAAAAGCTCGAACGACCTTCAACAAATATCAAAGAACAGAATGTGATATGATGAGATAGAATGCAATAGAAACAAAGACACAGGGAACGAACGGGTTCCCTACTCCGAGATCTGGAAAGCGGTGAATACAGTTAGTGAAGCTAGACCGGGAAGTGGGGTATCTCTTGAAAAGAGGTCGAGATATTGACGGTGATTCTCAAATATCGAAGAACAGAATGTGATACGATGAGATAGAATGCAATAGAAACAAAGACACAGGGAACGAATAAAAAGGAATATCGAAAATTCAAGTGGCTGAAGCTGAAGCAGCTACTTTCGAAGTAACGAAAGAAAAGCAATGACTGGAGTGGGAGAGTCAGAAGTAGAAGAACCCAGATTTCAAATGAACAAATTCAAACTTGAAAAGGATCTTTCTAATTCTCGAAGAATGAGGGGCAAGGAGATTGATCGAGAAAGATCTCTTGTTCTTATTATAATATTGTGATTGATCCAAAGAGCTTTTCTTTTGATTAGAGAAGATGTAAACAAAACAATCCTGAAGTCCATGGAATAAGGTGGCTCTTCTCTTGTTCTTGTTCTTCCTTTATCATCCGAGGGAACAAGAAGAAGATGCCCAATCCCCTAATGGACTCCTAGCATTCATCTTCTATGATTTCAGGAACGGGAAAGAAAGAAGGAGAATTCGCTCTAAAACTAGGGGGAGGTCCATAGCATATTTTTTTCCAATGCAATAAAGTTACATAGTGTCTATTTTTCGTTGATAAAGGGTGCAGAGACAGCCAGGAGGTTTGCCTAGAAACAGCCACCCTTGAAAGAGTCTGTAATAGCTCACTGATTGAGCGCTCTTGCGCCGAAGATGAACGGGGCTAAGCGATCTACCAAAGCTGTGGAATGTAAAAATACATCAGTAGGGGAGCGTTCCGCCTTAGAGGGAAGCACCCGCGAGAGCAAAGATCGATTCTTTGGGATCCTTCCTTTCTTCAAACAGAACGAACAGAGCTAGAATCAAACCAATTCTCTAAATGCCTTTCTGGATATTCCCGGCTATTCGCGCAACCCAATTCTTGTTTTTGAAATTTAGAATCCCTTCCTTTTCTTTGAATCAAAATAGCATAAAATGGCATATTGAAATAATAAGAAATTTACTCTTGACAGTCCGCGTGCCTGTTGAAGAATGAGCTATAGACTCATAGGCAGTGGCTTGGTTAAAGGAACCCACTGGAGCCATAGTGAAAGCGAGTCTTCATAGGACAATTGTCACTGCTTATGGACCCGAACCTGGGTGATCTATCCATGACCAGGATGAAGCTTGGGTGAAACTAAGTGGGGTTTGTTTACCCAGACCAGGTAAGCCTAAAGGTGGTCCCGATGTTAGATTCTCAACATTTGAACCGACGGTTCTATTGGTGACCCATTCCAACCAAATAAGCTGGCCGCTTTTACCTGCATTGAGATATTATATGAAATCATCAATCAAATTTTTATTCAAACCTATATAATTGCTTTTTTTTTATTTAAGAGAAAAAGCATGAAAAGAAAAAGTTTTTTTTATTCTATTTTTTTTTTTATCAATGGATATAGTGTAAAGAGTAAAGCCAGGGAAAGTATTCTTATTCCCAAAATATCCAAATTTTGATGCCTCACTTAGCTACTCTAGGTTGGGGGGTAGGTCCGGGTGGGGAAGTTATAGACACCTTTCCATATTTTGTATCTGGAGTACTTCACTTAATTTCGTCTGTAGTATTAGGCTTTGGCGGTATTTATCATGCACTTCTGGGCCCTGAGACTCTTGAAGAATCTTTTCCATCTTCTTGATAATGGAATTCGCGGACAACCAATGAGGGATGGTCATAATAAGGTTTACAAGTCGTTTTCAGATGTAATTGAAGGCAAAGAGGGAAGATTTCGTTAAAGATGTTCACTTCTTAAAATATCCCATATATGTAGGCGGGAACAAAGGAAGGGGTCAGATTTATCCCGATGGGAGCAAGAGTAACAATACAGTTTATAATGCTACAGCGGCTGGTGTAGTAAGTAAAATCATACGAAAAGAAATTGGAATTTTTATTTTATACATTGGAAGAATCCGTTTTGTTATTAATAAACTAGGAAAAGGGAAAAGAATAACTGAAAGAAAGGAAATCAATTAGTTATTCATTGCTAAATCAATCCATATGATTTGATGAAGAATGGGTCAATAATGGAATTTTTTGAGAAAAGGGAAATTCAAAATGCTCGGGGATGGAAGTGAGGGAATGTCTACAATACCTGGGTTTAATCAGATACAATTTGAAGGATTTTATAGATTCATTGATCAGGGCTTAACAAAAGAACTTTATAAGTTTCCAAAAATTGAAGATAGAGATCGTACCACGTAATCCTTTAAAGGGTGTTCTAAGTGAGTTATTTAAGCTTCACGCTTTTTTCCTTTGAATTAAAATTCACTTATTAAGTTAAGTGGAGCCTTAAGTCAAATTATTTTTATTTTATTTAGTTACATTTTTGTATTTGTAGCGAACAATTAGGTAGTTTATCGGAATTCTTTATTGAGTACGGGTTTTTTTGTCCATGTGTATCTTGTCTTTATCACGAATTATTTTCCTTGGTTAACAATAATTGTACTTTTGCCGATATTCGCAGGTTCTTTAATTTTCTTTCTACCTCATAGAGGAAATAAGGTAATAAGGTGGTATTCTATTTCTGTATTCTTTCTAAATTCAAGGACTAACTACTGAATCACAAATAAAAAACTGGGAATAGATTCATAGGTCCGATGCCCTGTAATAGAACTTAGGGCTAATAGAAATAGTAGATCACATAGATTCAACAAATGAGGTGGGTTCATTAACTCCACGAGTATTGGAATAGTCTTATTACTCAAAAGAACCATATTACCATTTTTTCAAAAGGTAATCCAAGATTATTCTTGTTCCTATATAATTCTCATATATGTGAATACGAATACTTCTTTCTTTTTCTGGCCCAGTAGGCCCGTAAAATTGACTAGGATAAGCGGTATTATTGAACCAGACAAAGCAACAAGCAATGAAACCAAAAACAGATAAAGCAGCTAAACTATAAGACAAGTAAGCCTCCCCAGACCATACAAGTGCTCGACGAGCCCATGCAAAAGGTGTTATCGCTCCACCTTTTCGGCTTAGGTTACTCAGTCAACAGACTCGGCTGAGGGTTCCAAACCTGCCCTATGGTTTAAGAAAAGCTTATAAAAGGAGGAGGTGTTAAACACTGCTAAGAATTCATGCTCATTCCAAGTTCGAAGTACCATTTGTACAAATAAGAATCCCCTTCGTTACATGATTTTTTCTTCATATAGATAGATATAGGATCTATGGGGCAATTACTTAGAAGTACATTTTGTGCAACAACCGTTCCTATCTGATAGAAAAGGATCCCACCATTTTATTTAAACTCTTGAACCATGATATGAAATGAGTCAATAAAGCCTAAGTATAGCATAAATAAGATTTCTAAAATAAGAAACAAGTGGTAAAGTAAGTGTGCAATATGTTCCGGTCATTCCTTTCAGGATCAATTGTGGTCTTACAAACTCTACCGAAGGTATGAACGAATCCGTTACTTCATATAAATGTGTAAAAGATGCTAGCCGCACTTAAAAGATTCATATAAATGTGTATCTTGCGGGAATCAACCGTTTATGATTCTTTGATAGAAATAAATCAGAAAAAGGGCCGTGTTGCTGCCATTTTGAAACAATTAAAAATCACCGAAGTAATGTCTAAACTTAATGATTCAAGGCAAAGATAAAATATTTTGGAACAAGGAAATATCTTTTTTTTAATTGTCTCGACAACTAGATATCTACCATAAAGGGGCCAAGCCATAACAGATGATCATGAATTAGTAACTGCATCCAATCTCCAAAAAAATTCCAATTGTTTCGAACTTTCTATTTTTGGAATGGAATATTTATGGAATCCCCATGAATAGGATCAAACCTTATTCCATGGTATTTACATGAGAATGGATGTAAACAAATAGCACGTCCTTCCACTAAAATGGGTTGAAATGCCTGTATGCCTAATCTATGCGAGTAGGCGCTCTATTCAAGCAATACGGGATGCCCCTGCATAACTTCTTGCAGTATTTCCCATACAATGGGCTCCTTTTCCCGAATTTTACTCTTAGCAACTCCTATGTTCGAAGCAAGATGTTGTCTAATTAGCCCACGAATTACAAATGTCTAATTACCGGATAAATTGATAAGTCGTGTATTCCCGGCCCACCAAACGAAACCGGTGGTTTCTTGGTCACGACCAGCTAAAGCTAAAGTTCCATTAAAGAGCGTTTCCACGGGCTAGAACCTCCTCAGGGAATATAAGGTTTTCATGAGGCTGATCTTGAGCCGCCATCCAAGCACGAATACCTTCGTTTAAGAGAATATTTTTGATGTAGAAGATCATAACATGAGTGATTCGGCAGATTTGGATTCCTATATATCCACTCATGGAGTACTTCATTATACGATATATATAAGATCCATCTGTATAGATATCATCATTTACATCCAGAAAGCCGTATGCTTTGGAAGAAGCTTGTACAGTTTGGGAAGGGGTTTTGATTGATCAAAAAGAAGAATCTACTTCAACCAATATGCCCTTAGGCACGGCCATACATAACGTAGAAATCACACTAGGAAAGGGTGGACAATTAGCTAGAGCAGCGGGTGCTGTAGCGAAACTGACATGAGCGTGAAAGGGATTCAAGAATCAGTTTTCTTTTTATAAGGGCTAAAATCATTTATTTTGGCTTTTTGACCCCATATTGTAGGGTGGATCTCGAAAGATATGAAAGAAAGATCTCCCTCCAAGCCGTACATACGACTTTCATCGAATACGGCTTTCCACAGAATTCGATATGTATCCATGAGATCGAGTATGGAATTCTGTTTACTATTGCATGGGAACAGGTTAATCTTCGAAGTATTTTTCCTTTCCAATAATTTTCTATTGGAGCTTCTCTCATTCCTTTTATCAAGCATAATGATGCGAATCGAGCTTTAATGAGTTCGAATATGCAATGCCAAGCAGTTCCACTTTCTCGGTCTGAGAAGTGCAGGAGCACTACCAAAGTGTTTCAAAGAAGGGTTATCTTGACGTAGGTTTGCTTTTTGCCGAGATTAACCTAAGTTAAATGGAGTCTCTATCGGCCCTACTTATCTTAGCGGATAACCCCAATTTCGGTTTAATAGTACATCCCAATAGTGGACGCCCATGTTTGTTCAATTGACAAATTCCAAAATTTTATGGAATTTTCAAAGACAGAAAGATCTTTCGGGTCTAGTCAGACCATTCCATTATATTGACAATTTCAAAAAACTGTTCATACTATACCATGAGCATAATATAGTATGATGGCGGTCGGGCAAGTATGCCCCCATCTTCTAGTGGTTCAGGACATCTCTATTTCAAGGAGGCAGCGGGGTCGCGGACCGACCATAGAATCCTGTTCAATAAGTGGAACGCATTAGATGTCTGCTCTTAGGTTGAGCAGTAAGGGTCGGAGAAGGGCAATCACTCATTCTTAAAACCAGCATTCTTAAGACCAAAGAGTCGGGCGGAAAAGGGGGGAAAGCTCTCCGAGGAGATACTCGTTTATTCGGTATAGGACCATCCATAGTAGCTGTATCCATTTTACTAAGTTATTCAGTAATTCCTTTTAGTTATACTTTGAATATTGAATATTCATATTGAAGTTTAAGTTAGTTACTTCGAAAAGCCTTACGTCCCATATAATAAGAATTAATTAACAATGTAAGATAGCAATTTAACTAGCTGTGCTAGTACAAATTGGAAAATTGGATTAAGAAATAATCAAGTTTTGAATCATAGCTCTCGATTTTTGATCATCCCTCGCCATAATAATATCTCGTGGTTTGCAGCGATAACTTGGTATATCTACTATACAGCCATTAACTAAAATATGTCTATGGCACCTTATATTTCTGCCAAGCGTAAAGGTATTCATATTACAAATCTTACTAAAACTGCTTGTTTTTTATCAGAAGCTTGTGATTTAGTTTTTGATGCAGCAAGTAGGGGAATTTTACATAAGTAATTGAGCATGAGAGCCGAATGAATTGAAAGATTCATGTTTGGTTCGGGAAGGGATTATGGAAGTTTTGAAATGAATGGAAAGATAATCTACTGTCATTAAGCGGTTTATTACATAATCGAAAACAGAGGATCTTGAATACTATTCGAAATTCAGAAGAATTACGCGGCGGGGCCATTGAACAGCTGGAAAAAGCCTGGGCCCGTTTACGGAAAGTGGAAATGGAAGCGGAGCAGTTTCGAGTGAATGGATATTCTGAGATAGAACAAGAAAAGTTGAATCTGATTAATTCAACTTATAAGACCTTGGAAAAATTAGAAAATTACAAAAAAAAAAAAAAAGAAGAGGATTTTTTTTATAACCCGAATACATCTTGGATAGAATCATTAGCTGAAAAAATCAAAGGATTCTGTTGATACATTCGAGTAATTAAACGTTTCACAATTATTGAACTAGATTTATTGTCATAACCTGCATTTTCGAACAAAATCGATTTATTTAAACCATGATCATGAGCGGCAAAAGGAAAGAAAATCCATGGACCGACCCCATCGTCTCCATCCCGTAGGGCTCAACCTAAGAGTGGACAGCTAATGCGTTCCACTTATTGAACAGGATTCTATGGTCGGTCCGCGACCCCTGGATGCCGAAGGCGTCCTTGGGGTGATCTTGTAGTTCCTACGGGGTGGAGACATAATCAAAAAAAATGATCCGTTATCTCACGGGTCAAATTAAAGATTATCGCAATCTCCAATAGAGCAATTATCCAATAATAAGTTGAGATAATTAAAAAAAAAAAATGATCCGATATCTTTACAGATCAAGTTAATAATTGAATCAACTTTATCAATATGCTCTAATTCGATATGCTGTATTAGATAACAATCAATCTGAATTAAGGAATGAAATATTCCATTTGAATTGGATAAAGATTGTTACCTAATCCAAACACACGTAATCTGGATTGGAATCAGACTGGATCAAAACTTTTGGATGGAGCTCCGCGGATGATGATTCATGGTAGCACGGCTATGACAATGGTTTGCGGTGTGAGCGAACCCACGAAGCTGAAGCTTACCGAGGAACGGGACGTAACTTTTTTTATATAACAAAAAAAAACAAAAGCCCAATACCCTTTCCTGCAATCTAAAGTCAATAGTCAAGAACTTCTTTTATTTAGCCTCAACCGTGAACAACGTATCCCACCGGGTGCTGTTCCACGTGCATCTCTGTTATGCTTAACCTGCACGAGAAAGTATTCGAAAGGATGACCGAAGAATCACGTTGTTGCTCGTGGCGACAGGGGTGAGCCAAGTGCAACTCGACTTGCCGTTCGACAAAGGTGTTAACAGCAGCTGGCTTCGTTGTCGGCGCAAATCAGCAATCGTAGACCAGCGGCTCAACTGGGACGGCATCGAGACAGCAACACAGATCAACTCGATGCAGGGACGGCACTGGAGTAGCTGGTCATGATAGGCAGGACTCGTGGCGGGAGCCCGACTCGGATCGGCAAATAACAGCTCGTCACGGTGCGGGTCGCAACGATGATCAAGCGGCAAGCTCGATCGTCGTTGGCTTGGGCGGCGGATCACGAACAACAGTGACTCGGACACTTTGGGACGGCAAGTGGGTGTTGCGGGGCCTACAAATTCCTTTACCCACAACTATTGTGAACTTCGGAACATCCAACCTCCACTTGCAGCAGGATGGAGAGAGGCAACGGCCATGGTTGCGATGGGAGATGCTAAGTCAAGAGGTCGCCAGAAGACTGCAGTCGAGGTTGAAGCTCTGAACTGAAACCGGTATACCTCGACGGTGGCGTGTGCAAGGACTGCTCGGGCCAACGATGCGCGGAGGTGGCTCTCTGCTCCGTGGGAGATGGCTGCGAAAGGCCCTTCTCCTTCTTTCTTACGATTTTTTTCTTCTGAATGCTTTCTCAGAATTGTAGCCGTATCTCAATTTTTGGTGGCCTCGTATTGAATTGTGTGGCCCCTCAAAACCCTATGTGAACAAACCTATTTATAAGCCACCGATTAGGGTTTCAATTTTTCTAAATCAATATCCCGGAAAATTTCAAATCCTTATTTTCACGAGATGATCTTTGATCATTAAAAAAAGGGCTAGGGCCAATTTGCTCACTTTGTGGGCTTAGTCCGGCCTGTCAAGTTAAAACTCAGAACCACTAATTCAACCCATCTACCATCGGTCCAATAAATGCAAAAAATGCAAATGCACCTAAATCTATATGCTATGCAATTAATTAATTAACTAATATTTTTTGGGGGTTAAAATTAATACCTATTTTTTTAATGCTATAAATGAATAAACGGATCGCCAAAATTTAGGTGTCAATAGTATTCAATTTCTCTTAACCCTTCACACAAACCCTAATAGAAATGCAAACCCTCTCCAATAATTACGGCCAACCGATGACCAAAAATCATGGCGAAACTTATAATTTCGGAGGCTATTCAAGCCAGGCTGTAAGACTAAAGTTGTCTTGCGTCTCCACCCATAACGTGGGTCAGCTATAAATATAGGATGGCACGAGAAGATCTATAATTGACATGTAAAATGTCGTGAGTGGACTATAATTTATAGGGTGAATAAGTTAAAGAGGGCGTGTTTCAAAAGTCGAATCTAAAGGATCGGTGAAAAAGTCCGAGGAAAATGGGTTGCGACCTTGGTTTTTCCACTCCATCCTTCCATTCCGGTTGCGAGGTCTGCGGCTTTGTCCAAATTTGTTTTTCACTCACAGAAGCTGAACTTGACATTGGGATAACTCAACTGTTGATAGGTTCAATTTTTGCCAAATCACTCTCGGGACATCTCCTCCCCAAACCTTTAATCTTCCAGCAGAGATCGTAAACATCGTACGTAGTACTCCGGTCCCTTGCTTGTCCACATTGTCCGACTCCTCATCTGGTCGAGGACGAGTTCTTTTACTGTGAAGTCGGCTCATAACTTGTTACCTGGATCTGTTATCGCTGCTGAGAGTGATGCTTGGATGTCGATGTATAAGAATCTGACATAGCCACAAGCGTGGAGAGCAGCCCACGAGGCAAAAGAATCAGTTGACAAAAATTTGCCTCCGAGGCGACACGCGCAGTCGAGAGAGGGCGGGCCGCGCGTTCCGCCCATCAATTCGAGAGCACAATCGCGGGAGCAGGAGCTTCGATTGAAGAGGGGAGAGGTGACAGTAATTTAGGGTTTTTTTACAGCTTAAATTCGGAGCGAAGAAGGGAGGGAGAGGAAAGAGATGAACTCTTTGTTTTTTTTTTTTTTTTTTTTTTTTTTTTTTTTTTGGTGTGAGCCTTGAGGAGGAGGTGCAAAACGGGTTGGGTTCGGGTCCTGTCGGGTGGTTTCTAAGTTGGGTTGCTCTTGTCTCCTTGCCCCCTTATAATGGGCATTGAAGGCGTGGCATGTGAATGCCACGTCAGTGCCCCTGTCGGTTGCTCGTGACTAGAAAATATCTCGTGCAACAAGTACATGACGCGTTCCTTAGGAGCATGGTGTATTATTTGCTATTAAGCATGGAGTCAGTTGACTAAGGGGTAAATCGTCTTGAGATTTATTGAGAAATCGCAGCTTGAAATTTTTATTTGTGCAATCAAGTCTGAAGACATGTCTAGTTAGTATGATTAGTGACGTAATTTAACTCGATTTGATTTGGATAATAGAAAAGGTTGAGTTGACATTTTTCTTTAAAGATGCGTGGGAGGGATGCGGTATAAAATAATCTATCTTGTAATTTTTAATTTTCTTATGGGTTGTTCTTTTAAACGGAGGGAAGAACACTCACTCACAGGGTACTACACTTAATGGAAGACAAATTCATACTCAAGCTCAAAGTTGAGAGAGGATGATAGAGGTAAGTAGGGATTTCTTAGGATAAAGGTATTTTGAAAATTCCATTGATTATCTATATCTCTTAAGATTATACGGATATCTCCATTGATTGATGGTGCATATCTTGATGGAGATATTATATTAGAATAGTTATCTAACAAAGCGATGGTGTATTTTTTAAATATGTATATAAATTTTTTGTTCCTTTCTTCTGCATTATTATTCTCAATTATACTAAACCATCGAAAATTGAGAAGACGGTGTTGCCAATTGAGCATAAGCTAGAATCGGATGAGTTTCTCGAATCAAGAAGTGGAATCTTCCAAAACGCCTTAACGCAAGGAAACTTTCATGAGCAAAATATCAACCCTTTGAAGATGATGCAGAGATGGATGTGGAAATATGCGGTTCTCATCAGAGAAATGCCGAACAAACAGGGCAAGCCATTTGCAGGATCCTTCAGGACAAATGTAATTTGGCTTGGAACGTGATGAACCGTTGTACCTTCCCACTAAAGAAATTTCTAATATACGGGGTACAATACAAAGTGGTACATATTTACAAAATATCGTATCATATTAAAAATTAATGTATGACGATTTGGCTTTAAGTACTGACTAAATAGATGCGTTCAAATTAGAAGAGATAGGGCTTCTTCTGACCCATTCGAACAAAACAATTTCACTTTCTTTCCTTTGGAAGAGCTGTTTCAACACCTACCCTGGGAAATCTCCATCGATCACTCTAGTTGACCGTAACAGAAATGAGTCAAAATATTTGAGGAGCCTACTTAGGAATGAAAATCGTAGAAATCCTAACATGCGAAGCCAATCGAGCACGATATGAACAATTGGCGGTGCCTATAAACATGGAAAGTAATGCTATGAAAAGAACCAATTGTAAACCAGCTCCAAGTGTCAAAGTAAACATGCAACTTATATGAAGGAATTGTTCAGAAGACCATAACTTGAAAGCACATCAGATGATCAAATATGTGCACCGATGCTATTTGCCTGCACTACTGCTCTATAGAGAAGGCCTAAACCTCGCTCAAAGCCAAAATGCTATGCACATATCCGATGGGTGCGCAGGCCATGATCACAGGACTCCTCAATAGAGACGGCGGTAGACCATGGACTTGAACCTTCTTCAGAGTCCCCTTCTCTACATCATAAGACAGGAAGTACACTTCACCAACCGTAACCTTTGGAGCAAGCAAGATTTCTCCGGCACGGACACTACCGACGTGAAACCGCTCAGGACGACTTAGATCCTCTTTCCAACTACGGGGCAGCACGATTGGACGTTCCATCCAAACTTGATTTCTGTAATCCTCAAGTACATACATTGACATGGTTTTTTCATCCTCAAGATGCTCATAGTCCAACACCGTCAGACAGCCTCCAAATGCTATTAACTTCATCTTATGCACCTGATTCGGGGCACCATCTGGCAATGCTAAAGTCCTAAACTTCTCGGTCTCGACATCGAACGCCACTATTATTTTGTTGCTCATCAAGTCAAGCGTGAGGAAATGAATGCTTCCATTAATGCAAACGCTGGCTCCGCAGGGAAAATCGATAGGGCCGCTATCGATTTTCCTCCAGGAATTAGTTCCCAAAGTGAGAATCTTGTTCGCCGTGATAACTTCGCCCGCATGGTTGAGGTTGTTCGAAACCCACGTCTTCATGACTTTGTACCGTCTCGTGACGGGATCGAAGCCCAAGGCGCTGAAGCTGTGCATGCCGCGGTGCAAATGGACGGGGAAATCGGGACCCGCGTGCGGAAGGGCCCTGACCTCTCTGGTGCTGATGTTGCACAGGTACGTAAGGTCCCCGATGTCGTAGCAAATCAACCCGTTGACGCTTTGCCAGTCCAGCCCGGTCGAGTTGATGGTCTGGTCCAGTTGGCCCAAGGGAACCGCGAATCCAGTCTGATGGTCCAAGCTGAAGAACCTGCAGCCGAAGTGAGTCGGCTCGATGTTGCCGACGATGGCTATGAGCGAGGTGACGTCGGAGCAACGGAGTGACTGAGCCAAGACTAAATCAGCGAACGACCGGTGGTCGATGATGGAGCGCCAGCCCTTCGAAACGGACCTGATCCGCAGGAGCGTCTTCACTGGCAGCCTCGACAGTATGTTGGAGATTATCTCGGTGGGCAGCTCCATCAACCCCGCGTTATCTCCAGTAGCCTCCTCCTCGCGAGTTCTTCTTGGCTGCTTCTCCGTCGGACCCTGCAAAAGCAAACCTCATCAATCGATGACTCTTTTCATTCCACCGCATTCTATGCTTTGTTTCTTGATGGGACCCCTAAGTTTCGAACCCTGACAAAGAAGAAGAAAACCCGAAAACACAACCGAGGCAGTCCTCTGTTCCGGCGAAACAACAAAAGGAACTCCTTTTTATAAAAGAAGATCACGAAGAGAATGCCATTCAGGCGCAAAAAAAAAAAAAAAAAAAAAAAAAAACACAGGCGAGATATGCGATTCGCCCTATGCATTTCGAAGGAAATCGGGCATCAACAATGCAGGCGAAATCTGTCTCCAAAACCAAGCAACGCGAATGGAACAGGTCCGAACGACGACAACGACGGGTGACCCATTTCGTCTCGGTACACCGTTAAGCAAAACGATGGAGAAGGAGATCTCAGGCAGCGCACGCGAGACAAGTCTCAACGGCGATCGCGCTGATGAAACGGAGCTCGCGACGTGGTTCGGTACCAGTGGAATGCGAAGCGATTCCGCGCCCAGAGTGCCCCTCGAGGGTGGTTCGCCGCCGCCGCAGCGGCCGTCGTCTTGCACCACCATTTTCACAAAGAGAGAGGGAGAGGAAGAGAGAGAGAGAGAGAGAGAGAGAGAGAGAGAGATTGGGAGGAGGGTCGCCGTCAGGTATCGATAAAAATGCAGGGAAGCTCAGACGGAGGCGACGCGATCGGAGGAGGAGGAGGAGGAGCAGGACCAGGTCTTGCATTGCATGCAGGAACTTTTCGCCAACGACCCTGCCCAATGAGCGTTCTCCACGTGGATTAAAGCGATTAGTGGTGGACTACTTCCACGATGCCTCGTCATCACAATCCACTCTCACGAAAAAAAAAATTAGAAATAAAAGAGGTCGCGCAGGATTCTAATTGGGTGGGAAAAAAGGTGTATCATCCTCTCTCTCTCTCTCTCTCTCTCTCTCTCTCTCTCTCTCTCTCTCTCACGTAATTCGTCTCGTAAATTCTTACGTACGTATATGTATAGTGATCTTGCAAATCCAAAGACTGATTTAATGGTTAAATATTTTGAGTGGCGGTCATTTATAGTAACATCAGTTTTTCTCAATTGATTATGGGAAAGTGAAATCCTAAACCAGCACTTGCACAAAATAATTTCCTTATTTTGTTTGGAGTTTCTTTCACGGGGGCGAGTTATTGATTGAAACATCAAATCTTGAAGTACTTGCCAATTATAAGATCAGGATCAACTTACAGCAATTATTTTATTGCCTAAGGAGACTGGTAGCAACGATAAGCTACTCCATTGCTTATTAGTTAGCATTGTTCGGGTTAAACATAATTATTAGCTAATTAGTTTACTGAGTGATGTAACAAGTTCCAATCAAGGAATTGAATGTGGCTCACTAACTTCAACATTCTCCTGCAATCTGCCACAAAACTTGATATGCCAATTTTATGCACGAATTGATAATACCAAGCGTAACTCATCCTTTACGCTTTTATAATAATGCTCAAACTTTTTGAATATTTTCAAACAAATTATAGGAGAATTTGCATACCTATTTTATGTGTTATGAAAAACTTAAGTATTTTGAGAAAGCAAAATAAAGCACTTGAGCAAAAAGAATAATTGTGTTTGTTTTGTGTAAAATAAATGAATCAAAACATATTTTTCCAAAAAAAAAAATCTCTTCCACCGCTTAATTATAATACTCAATGATTTTTTTTTCATTATTGACTATAATATATGCCTATTAATTTTCAGGGCAACGGAAATATTTTTTGTTGATTTATTTGTATAAGAGATAAGCAATCGCTTTTATGAAAATACTTTTCAAATCATTTATTTTCTACACAATAAATGCACTTTCTAAGTGAAATTTTAAAGGGTGAAACATCAATTCAAAAACACAACACTGAAATTTTTTTAAAAAGAAATCCATTCTCCTAAGATTTAATTGCTTTCGTTCCAAAAAACAAACAGAAAAAGGGCCCAAGTTGCTCTCCCACGATGATTATTTGGGCCTGGCCCGTTCAAAAGAAGCTGCCCAAACCGTTCTTCCGCGTCTTGCGCCTTTCTTGATCCTCATCATTACTCAGGAATTCCCGAGGAAAATGCTCTTCATATTTCCTAACAAAATCCTTGAAAAAGATCCCAACGGGGCCATCCAAGACTTTGTCCTGATGCCGAGGTTGTCTAAGGACCTAACAATAGTGTAGTATCATCGAGCATAGATTTTTTTGAGGGAATACTGTTGTCTTAGAGTGATTAGTCAACATATAATATCGAGATATGGATCTGATCCATTGTGTACCACAAGTATCATAATCGAATGTTAATGTAAGGTTTAAAAAAACTTGTCCCATCAATAATTGAGATAGAAAGGATTTGTACTTCGAGCCCATCGTTAGTCGCCATTGCCTTTTAGATATTCTCATAAAATTCTAGAAATATTTCCTATGGGCAGCTCTAAATCCACTACTAGAATGGCCTCGTTCACCCCTCTTAAAAGATGGCAAAGAAGAAATTGTGCAACTTGAGGGTCCTAGTCCTTACATTATCTGTCTCCACCAAGTCTATTATATATATATATATATATATATATATATATATATATATATATATATATATATATATATATCGCACTCCAGGTACCTCCATGTATCGCTGCTACCTCCTCCGCCACACCCGACCCCCAGCCCCCTCTCAATCCTAGCTTCAACACCTAGACTTCCAACCCAATGACCACCTCCTTGGCCTTGCCACCCCCACCTTTTCCATCATTCAAGAATTTTCTCCTAGGTTTTCTTTTTCCTCTCTTTTTTAAGGAAATGATGTCATTCTTTATCGACATGGCAACCAATTATTTGATCGATTATCTCATGTCATAGGAGGAAGTTGTTGCAAGACGCACTATTACCCTTAAGAGGTGCTGAAATCATGGAATTGGAGAAGATTGTGGAAACATGGAGGACTTAAAAGAAGGGATTGTGCGTGAATCTTAACGACCATTGAAGGGAATCCTATGGGTATAAAAGGAGAGAACCCAAAGGAAGAAGATGCACTCAAACTACATGCAATCTGATCCCAAGAAAAAAAACCTATGTGAAAACTCTGATGAATTTTACCTATGCAAAAATTTTAGTGAATTTTTCTTTGATGTATTCCTTTTGAAGCAATACCTTCCATAACTATTGTTTATGGTGTTCATTGTGAATGCTAGTTGTCATGACCTACCCTTGGGGGGAGAGAATATGTTTAGGGATATTGCCTAAAGGATGTGCCTAAGGTCCATGATTAGGCGCAGGTCCTCCCAAGTCCATATCCCGCGTGACATTGGAATTTTTTTTAGAAATTTTGCACAAAAGAAGTCGTCACTAGCCTATTGGGCTCGGCTAGAAACCAAGTGAGGCAAGGGAGTGTACCTTATTTCTTATGCAACCAGAAAATCTAGGTCGGAGACTTGATTGCACTAATTGACCAATTAGTGCCCTTTCAGTACCTGATTTTGTTCATTTTAACAAAATGATTTTTTGGTAAGCAGTTTGGATTGATTTTATATCTATCCATAAACATGTGAGGTGATCATATGAGTACTCAATCATTAAAATAATAATTATAGCTACCAAGGTTTTAATTGTTATAAAATTAAACGGGATAAGTACACTAATGGTGCCATAAGTTGTGTACGGCGCTCACTTTGGTGCCAAAAGTTTCTGTCGGATCACTTAAGTGCCAAATCGGAGGAAAAACGCTCACTTTGGTGCCACCGGTGAAAGATTCCGGCCTCCGGCGAAAGATTACGGCCAAAATGATTTTTAAAAAAAAAAAATTGATAAGCCTTTAAATGACGTCGTTTTCGATTCTCCTTAAGAAAACGATGTCGTTTTGCCGTCCTACGTTTATGGCTTCATGGAAACGATGCCGTTTACCTCACATGGAGAAAAATTAGGGTTTCCGCCGCTCGGCCACCATCGTTCGCCCGCCGTCACTCGGCCACCATCGCTGCTCGGCCACCGTCGCTCAGCCACCATTGCAGTTGCTCGACCAGGTGAGGGAGGAGAGACTGAGATTGTTGCAGGAAAAATCGAAGGCGAGGGCGGAGGAGGAGGAGGAAGAAGATAGGTCGAAGGGGCTACCGGTCTTCGCTTCTTTGTTGGTGCGTTGCTTTGGTGTCTTGCCGGTCTTGTTCTTTGGTGCCGTGCCGGTGCCGTTCTCGGTGTGGGTCTTCGAGGAAGAAGAAGACACGAAGACAAGCTTCCTCTCTCTCAATTTGGGGATTAGGGTTTCAAAGTTGGGGGAAAGATGCCAAACGGCGTCGTTTTGGTGTTTGGATGCTAACTCAACTCTCCGACGAGCCACATCGGCGTCAAAAATTAATAAAAAAAGGCCACATCGGATTTCCGGCCAATTTCGTCTGAGTTGGCACCAAAGTGAGTGTTTTTCAAATTTTTTGGCACTTAAGTGATCCGACGGAAACTTTTGGCACCAAAGTGAGCGCCGTACACAACTTATGGCACAATTAGTGTACTTATCTCAAAATTAAACACTTGTAATTAAACATAACAAACTGTGCAAACTAAACATGCAATATAATCAATATACAAGTAAATAAATGTCTAATTATACTAAAAAGGCAATGCATTGCAATTCCTAACCAAATCCTACATTTTTTAATCTTTTTTTAAAATTTTTTTAATTTTTTTAATTTTTTTAATTTTTAAAATTTTAAAATTTTTAAAAAACAAATAAAAAATAAAATAACATTTTTTGGGGCTGGATCGAGTCAAGCTCGCGTGAGGGCAGGCTAGGATCGCCCGACCAAACAGGCCAAGTTTGACCATAATTGCTCGGGCCTTCACTTAGCTCAGGCTAGGTTAAGCTCGATCGTCCCTAGTTGGGCCTAACCTTAGCCTAACTTGGGCCCAAAAGTCAAGCCCAAGCGAAAGCAAGAGTCAAGTGGGCCAAATTTGTGATCCTGCCCACTGAACCTGCACCCCTTGGTCGTGATTGCTCAGTCGCAACCTGAGGTGCTCGGATGGCACATGTCGGCGACGGTGCCACCAGGGCCAAGCGGGGGGGATGGCCCGATTTCCTTGGCTGCAGTGGTGTCCCTTTAGTAACCAAGAGTCCTAGGGCTCTATGCGGAGGAGCTTCAGAGAGTGAAAGCCCACTCGTGCACGCGATCTATTTTTTCCGTCCATAGAGAGAAAAGACATAGAGTTTAGGCCCTAAAGCACTTGATTGGAAAATATGACCAAACTCCAGTACTAATATATTCAGATGACATAATAATAATATCAATCCAAAACACACCTAGACATACCACTAGTTCAAGCATAAATATAAATACCTAACATAAATTTGAACATCCAAGTTTAGGAGGCGGCTTAGTGATTAGAAGTTGATGATGATTCCTCTGCTCAGAGAGGCAGAAATCAACAAGAAAAATTTCCTCGTTTAGGAACCCATTATCCTTATAGAATGATTGCATGATATTGTCAGATGCTTCCGCACTCTTAAGGAATTCATAGCGTTCCCGCAACCGCCTTCTATCTGCTATATTGAGACTTGGATTCACATTGGGAATTGATCGAGCCCTAGATGAAGTGGGAGAAAAAGATTTGACAATAAGTGAGATTATAAAGTGGGAGGAAAAAAATTGATAAGAAGTGAGATTGTGAGAGTGAGAGGAAAAGATTTATACTTGCCTTGATAATTCTCCTTTGGGAAGGGGGTTCTTTGCAAATTCAGCCAAAAAACTTTCCTCGTTTCGGAATCCATTGTCCTTAAAGAATGCTCACATGATATTGTCAACTGCATGCTTGTGAAGGATTTTATAGTGTCTCCACAAGGACCTTCTATTTCCTACCTTGAAAATTGGTTCATCTTCATTCCTCGGAGGATCCATGTTAGGAAATAATCATGTCTCGGATGAATTGAAAAGAAAAGCTGGGAGAGGAAGTGAGATTGTGAGAGCGAGAGGAAGAAGATGAAAAGTCTTTGTAAAATAAAATATAACAATCAATAAGTGATCCATATCTGACTACATAGGACGAGCTATGCAAATAAAACTGGAAATTCGATATGCACCGAGCAACAAACTCTAACTCTAGATTGATTCTAGTTCCCAAGATAGACAATCAAACGAGAAATGTTTAGTTGACAAACACCAAATAAGCTCCTCCTCAATCGATTAATGGAAAAGAGAGAACAATCAAAAGGAACAACTCAAACTACTCAACATTCTCAACCATTCGCACACACATGGAGGGTGGAAGCATCCACAATGTGGTGATCAAAGCCACGAGCTCATTCTCCAGAGGTGCAATTGCTAATCACGATTAATTAAATAAAAAGGACATGAGTTAATGGCTAATTTAGCTTTCTTCTAATATGGAAAGAGCGAGAGGGGGTCGAGATACTTCTGAGCAGAGGAAATACTTCTGAGTGTTGCTAGGACGACGCTTGTTCTTTTTGTGGAGAAGGCTGCTCTCTGAGTGTTGCTGGCTGGGGAGGTTGACGTTCCAAGTAGAGAGAAGTGGGGATGTTGACGGAGAGGCAAAACTAGTATTGTCCTATGTCTATAGGAGTCCGGGATAAGGAACAATAATAGATCAAATAACTCTTAACATCCAGTAAACAAAATCAAATCTAAATCAAGGCAAATTTAAAGCTTGGCAATTCTGGAGATAAGGCAGAATTCGATGACAAGCCCAGCGAATCTTGCTGATTTTTTCCTTCAGTCCAAGCTGCTTTTCTGTCTATCATGGCCGACGCCCTGTTATTTTCCTTTGAAGCAAGGTTAGGAGGAGGCTGGGCTGCGCTCTTTTTCCTTTTTAATTTTGATGTGGGCTTCGAAAACAATGGCAGAGGTGGACTGAGAAAGAAGTAACAAAAATATAGGCTAAAAGGAAAAACAAAAGATGGGCCCAAAAAGAAAGAGCAAGACTAGATGGGGGCGGATGGGGCTTAGAAAGCGGAAAATGCCAAAGTGGGCTGGATAAAACCAGCCCACTTGATTTTATTTCTACATTCCCTTTTTCTTTTTTTTTTTTTTTTTTTCTTTTCAACTTTAATTAATTAATTAATTAATTTTTAGTTTTTATGAAAATTTTGTTATCTCTCGCTTTTTTTTTTTTTTTTTATCTTATCCATTATGTTTCTTGAATTTTTTATTTTTGGAAAATAGAATGGATAACTACAAAGTTGACAGAGGTTTAAGTGTCAACAATATAATCTCATGTTTTTAAAGGAAATATCTCTTTTTCCCTTACCCACTGTGAAAGATGAAAATTTATAGAAAATAACATGAAACTAAATTAACTAAATTACTGATAACAAAAAAAAAAAAATACATAGTACTAATAATTTTAAACTGTAGTTTGCTAAAATTTGATAAATATAGCCACTTTAATATATTCAATGAGGTATTTGAATAAAAAAGAATAAACAAGTTAAATGAAGAAGGAAAACGTCTCAATAATAAAAAGGTAACATGACAAAAATTGATTACCAATCCTATATATTGAAGGGTTAATTTATATAAAATCATTTAGTATTATCACTATTGTTGTGTACAAAAACTGAGATTGTTCCTAAATATTAAATTTAGAGCAGATTCAACACTTCGCACTTGTTAGAGTATTTGAGGTGCATATATTAACGGAAATGGTCCATTCTTGGTCATGATTCACAAGGCATTAGGCCCCCGAAACCCAAAAGGAGTAAGTCGAGCATTACTCAACTTATGAAGATTGAGGACATTATAGCACAATGGCTCATTCCCATCAAGTTCATGATCATTGTTACTTTAATAATTCAATTCAATTAGATTTGATTGTCTAAGAAGAATGTCAACCCAACTCAATTAGAAAATAAATCTAATTGAAGCTCGAGTTCAGATATTAGAACTACTATAAATTGGAGAAACAATATTATCTATCTATTCCTAATATTGGTAATTGTGAATTTGAGAAATGATATAGTTTATTTTTTTGACCTTGGATATGTTCTTTGCAGCTACGCAAAGCCAAAAAATAACCATGCATGGTGTTGTCATGTCCTATGCTGTTACCAACATCTACAATATTTCAATGAATTCAATTAGGTAACATGGCTGTGACACCAATATGTTACAAGATACTATACATTGGCTGGCCTCCACTAACCCAGAATATCCAGAGATGGTATTATGGGCTATTCGTGGGTGACCATGGTTTTACGGTAGATAGTTTTGTTCTAGTTCTATTGATATCAGCAGAGAATGGTAAGTCTGGTATCTGATGATCAATATATAAAGACGATAAGAGAGCGTAAGTACTTCAATGCAATAGCCCAACAAGTCTCTGCAAAATGAGAAAATGCTCAGTAGAACGCCATGGACAGGAAATATGTGATTGTAATTGATCATGGCGTGCTAGCCAAAAATAACTACTGAGTGCCACGGTCCTTTTTTTTTCTTGTGTGAATTATTCGATATGTGATAGAGCATGCATACATTGCTAGTGAATTCATTGATGATGCCTACTAATTCAGTGGATAGTATATTTCATTCTTTAAGGACTGAGACATATTTGTTAAGATCCAATGTTGTTTATTTCGTGGACACGATCATTTTGTAATTTCTTCAGAGTATTATGCTTGCATATATGAAGAGATGCATCATGATGCAGATCGTCTACTAAGTTTTGATTGATAAGTAAGTACGATTGAAGAACATAAATCCTTACATAAAAAGAATTAAACGCAGAAAAAGTGATATCAACTGTAACCGATATCCAGCCATTATTAACCCCAGTGGGAACTAGATTTGCAAGGCTGTGACAAAATAAAGTGAGAACTACTATTCCAATACGCTTTCAAAATCAGATGGTTTGCTTGCTTTGTGAGAGAGCTTGGCTTAGACATGTTTGCGACACCCCATCCTCAAAGAAGATATTGAGGGATCTGATAGCACTACGTCAACATCCTGCGTGGCATCCATATTTTCACTCGTATCCATCAATATATCAACACGTCTCTACCAATTCCATGTCAACAATTGATGTGGAATCTAAGCAAAGAAATTAAAAAGTCTTCTCTCTTCAGCTATCTCTCTCCTCCTTCATTCGTAGCCACCCAAGGTCCGGCAACCTCTGACTAGCTAGAGGAAGAAGGGAAGAAAAAAAAAAAAAAAAATAAAAAATAAATATAATTTCGAAAAAAGTTAAAATATTATTAAAAATTATCTCTGTCAACACCGAATGCGCCATATAAAATGACCAATATCCATGTTAATGATTTTTGGTCAAAATTGGCTGAATGACTGAAATGACATAAATACAAAAGGTTTATGAATTTACTAGGAAAAGAAAAGAGTTCATAACCCAATGACATAATTATAATAGATTTATGACTTTTTTGGTTATTTGTATTATTATAATGGTAACGATAATGTGGAATATCTAAAGTTGAGAGGCAAAAATGTGGGATCACAAGATAACATTCATTCGGTGGCTTGGTTTAGCAACATGACGATTGAGATGGTACATACATAGTCATAATAATAGTGCAAAAAATAAGCAATCACCCTACCATAAATATCTTCATGAGAGGTGGAGCAAGGAGACTTGCCGCCGCGGCGCACAGGCAAAGCAGAGCTCCGCGGGTACGAAGAAGTACGCGAGCGAGAGTGAAGGTCGGACGTGCGGGAGCGTGAGGAAAAACGCGAGGAGGAGGAGGATGATAAGCACATCAGTTGAAGTAGTTCTTTTTATTTCCTTCAAAATGAGTATAGGTTAGATCAGCTCAGATTGTCTCCTCGATCCACAAATTGAAGGAGCAAAACCATGATGATTTGTTGAAATTGGGAGCACTTGCAGTTGACGGAAAAGGAAATTCAGTACAAATACGATTGATGATCATGACCGCACGTGCTTGGATAACGCACTATGAATGAGCCTTTCCGCCATTCTAATATCAATCATGATATTGATGGGGAAGTGATGAAGACGATTATTTATATGCTTATTTAAATTCATTGATGGGAGTACTGTTTTTCATTAGGGATTTATTTGAGGATTAGCGGATGGGCTGGAGTAAGACATTGGTGAATGCAGACATAGAATTCTAAGAGAACTAGAGAGACAAAATTTACGTTGTTTAGCGTAGCTTTCCTTGAAACATTGTTTTAGAATTCATGTACAGGGGGCAATTGATACTCGCACAGAGAATTCCTACATGATTCAAGCCACCATTGCATATTCTGTGCTAAAGATTTTGCCAGGTAGCCCATCTCGATTTTTTTTCTTTTTTTCGATACGGAGTCGGAAGTAGATAACTATTAAAAATTGTTGATAGATATTAGAAGATCTGCTAGTCAAATATATAAATATGTGTGTGTGTGTGTGTGTGTGTGTGTGTGTGTGTGTGTGTGTGTGTGAGATCCAAGGACAATGAGGTGACCTCTCTAATAAGTTCAGTAGTTTTCATCAAAGAAAATAATTTTCTTAGTCAATAAGACTCTACCATTGATCAATAATTATAAGGTTTTTATTTTTTTATTTTTTTATGTTTTATTATTATGAATATGTGTCTTTGAGGGAAAAAAATAATGAATGCAAAATCTTTCAATAATTTATTTTATAATTGACTCTAATGCATGATGAACAAACATTTTGCTCTCATTCGAATAGGAGTTACATGGCTTATATCTACTTCATAATCGTTTATAGGTCCACGAACTACTATGCTGCAATAATCAAACGTGCGAGTTAGATGAATTAGGTCGGTGTTATTTACAGGCCAAATGAATTATGATACTTTTTTTTATCCGCAATTCTGGGGTCCTTTTCACTTTTAGTGTAATATATGCTTCAAAAGATAAATTGAAGTGATGATTTTATTATTTGCCAAAACACCATTTAATAAGAATAATATATGGATGACAAAAATGATGAGATAACGAAAATTTTAAAAAATAAAAAGAATAAAAAATTTGTCAACACTTATGACACTTATAAATCTTTTTATTTCTTTTGCATCCTAAAATTTATGATGAATTTATAAATATCATGGTCTGTGGCCTCTCATCTCCGGTCTCGGCCATGCCTGAACCCCTACACAACTGCTCGCAATTTGGAGCAGTTCGAGGGAAATGCCGGGGCCCCCGTGAAGCAAGAAAGAAGAAGCGTCTTCTTCTTCGGAGAGGAACTGGAATCGAAGTATAAGAAGAGGAAGATTGCACGATTCAGAACCGGAGTCCCGAAGCCATGACTCGTCGCCGAAGCTCTGACGACTTGGATGGAAGCAACGGAGATGCGCAGCTTGAGGGTTATTATAGAGGAAGAAATCGAGGCTTACAAAGCGAAGATGGTATGTGCATTACGTGCAATATTGGTCTTTTGTTGATTTGATTTTCCTTGTTTTGCTTTGTATAATAGATTATCTGCCTTTTCTTGTTATATAATTATTCGGGCAATGCACCCAGTCACTTTATTCTAATGCTTCAAATCCTTTTAATGATTCTAACCTCAATGAAAAACTGAACTATTGTATCGACAGTCAACTGACTACATATGCAGTTAGACTTTTTGCACAAGCATCTGGACACATATCGTTGTTCAATGTTTCTTCATCAAACGTATATAACTATGTTAGGATAGCACCTAAAAACAACTTCGACATACATAATGTGCAAATTAAGTTGCCACTAAGCTAATTTCTTTTTTGCCATATAATGTGAATCTAGATTGGAATATAACTTGTAAATTACGGCAAGCCTCCTAAAGTTTAGATGATCAATTCATATATGGGCTATGGAGAAGAAGAAGAAATTATTCATGTACATGATGGGGATAACAATGTATTGCACAGCAGTTATTTGGGCATGTCATCTAAAAGGTCATCTTGGTTCCAATAATATACATGGGAGCCTTTGGTTTAACCGAAGTCTTAATGCCCTAGTCTTCAACCAACTCATCGAACTTTTTCTTTTGCATCTCAAAACTAGTGATTGAATTTCATCCCATAGATGTGTAAATTAACATATCACAAAAGAAAAGACGACGAGAACATCAATCACTAGCTCGTAGATCAACTAGGTTTTCAAAGTCTCGACTTACAATATGTGGATTGTTCAAAGTGAAGAGAAACAATAGCAAGTAGTAATATTGTGTACTGAATCTTGTTTCAAATGAATATACTAAGTTACTTAACGAAACATAAGTGGGTATCTTAAGAAGTTATAAATCAATCATTGGATAGGAGTTCGATGCATCACTTTGCTAATCAATTTTGGAAACCCTTTTCCCCTTAAAATTGACTTTAATTAAAAACTATTTATGAGAGAGAGAACTTATAGAAGCTATATAATAAATGAAGATAGGTTTTTAATCAAATGATATAAAAATGATTACTAGGGTGTTAATCAAATGTTTACTATGTTTTTTCTATAATAAAAATGATTGCTGGGAAAGAAAAAGATAGAAAAAAGATAAACAAAAAGAAAGAAAGAAAGAAAGAAGTAAAAGGGTTTCTATCCTACCCAATCAATGTGAATGTTATACATACATATATATGTATATATTATTTTTTCTTTTTCTTTGTTTCCTTCATCCTTTGTTGGTAATTACCTAATGGTGCCATGTCTAGAAAAAAATGGAAAATTTTATTAGGTAAAAAGGGAGGCATTATTTAAGGATTTTATTTATCTTGAAAAAACTTCACCTAACTTGGAGGATAACGAGTTTTCATTTTTAATTCAAATTAATACACATAACTCATTTTGTTTGGGTGTGAAGATAGAAATAGTGAAGTGTAATTAATAGAGAGTACAATAATATGTAAAGATTCTGATATGTTTTTTAAACATACTTTTCATTGTCATATAAGTGAAATTAATAGAGAGTTTGATGTTCATAGAATAATCGAAAAAATTTTTGAGTCTAAATTTAGAACGGTAAACATTCATAGATTATTTGTCAATTATTTTGAACGTTGTAAATTATGATTGCTATCTAGAACTAAGTGTAATCGTGGGCACAATAGATACTTACAAAGGTTTATTACAAACTTTCTTCTTCTTCTTTTTTGGGTAAAAAGTTGAGATTGAAGTCATGATCGGATTTGTTTAATTATTAGGATAGATTTAAAAAGTGCCCAAGAGATTTAAGAGATTTCCTTATAATTATTACAACTATTTTTAATTACGAATTTGAGAAGTGTTTTTTTTTTAATGGGGATCAACTTGATTTGAAAAGGAAAAAAAATAAAATAAAAATAAAAGTTGGTTGGATCAAGAATATTTGGACCAATCTAATCGAATCCACCAAAGTCCAAGTTGTTATATGGATGTTTTGAAGGCATTTTATTGAAACACTGCAAAAAATAACTATCTTTATTTATTTGAAATTGCAATTTACACAATATCTAATCTTAAAATCCTATACTTTTGCATCTCAATACATAAAAGGGTTAATAACTTGAAAAATCCCAAACTAGTATAGTTTAGACATATTTATCCCAAATTAACTTTTTGACAACAACAAACTAGTATACATTTGATAAATTTACCCTAAATTGGTATGCTTGTGATAAATTTGCCCTTTGTTAATTTGCATTAAATTTTATTGTCAAATTACTAATTTGAATGACACGTAATAATTAATTGATGTACCGGTTTGGGATTTTACTCTCCATTTACCATAATTATAAAAATTTTGTGATTTTTTGTGACATTAATCCAATTTATCATATAGTATATTTATCACAAATGTATTAGTTTTAGGTTTTTGGTAGTCGAATAAATTAATTTGGGGTAAATTTATTACAAGTAACGATTTTTTATTTTTCATCATCAATTAGGATAAATTTGTTATAGGCATATCAATTTATGATTTTTCATTATCAAAAAATTAGTTTAGGAAAAAATTTGTCATATGTGTGTTAGATTAGTGTTTTTAAGGGTATTACCCTTACATGAAATAAAACAAAAGAACTTACACTCTTTTAAACAGTAATTTTTTTCTAATAATTTTTCCCCACGGTTTCCTTAAAGCATTCAGCTCTCCCCTCGCCACGGTTTCCAAATCTATCCTATCCAATCAATGTGAAGATTATATATATTTTTCTTTTTATGTTTTGTTTACTTTTATCATCTTTCATTTTGTTTCCCTTCATCCTTTGTTGGTAAATACCTAATGGCGCCGTGTCCAGAAAAAAAAATGGAAAAATTTATCAGGTAAAAGGGGAGGTGATATTTAACGATTTTATCTATCTTGAAAAAACTTCTCCTAGCTTGTAAGATAAGAAGTTTTCATTCTTAATTCAAATTAGTAATAGATAATTCGTTTCATTTGTGTGTGAAGATAGAAATAATGAAGTGAAATTAATAGAGTATAATAATATATAAAGATTATGTTCCATTTTTTAAACATACTTTCCATTGTCATATAAGTGAAATTGATACAGAGTTAGATGTTCATAGAATACTCGATAATCTTTTGAGTCCAAATTTTGATCGGTATACATTCATAGATTACTTGTCAATTATCTCGAACATTGTAAATTACGATTGCAAAATTAGAGTTAAGTGTAATTGCAAGCACAGTAAACATGTACAAAGGTTTATCATGAACTTTGTTCTTCTGCTTCTTCTTCTTCTTCTTCTTTTGGGTTCTTATAATTATTATGACTCTTTTTAATTACAAGCTTGTTTGTTAATGGGGATCGACTTGGTTTGAAAATTTGTTAATGGAGATTGACTTGGTTTGAAACTTTGTTAATGGGGATTGACTTAGTTTGAAAAGGCAAAAAGAAATAAAATTTGGTTGGATTAAGGATAATCGGACAGATCTAATCTAATCGAATCCACCAAAATCCAAATTGTTATATGGATATTTTGAAGGTATTTTAGCTACAAATTCTTCCCTGATCTCATATCTAGGGGACGCCTGAAACCCCCAAAACTGGAGCCGTTCGCGGAAATCGCATAGAAAGAAGAAAGAAGAAAGCATCCTCTTCTTCGGAGAGGAACCGGAATCGAGGTAGAAGAGAGGGGAACGATCGGACGGAACATGCGTAGCTCGAGGCTTATTTTGCAGAGCGTTCAGAATTTGGTCTTTTGTTGATTTGAATTTCGTTGTTTTACTCTGTGTAGAATTGATTGATTATTGGCCTTCTCTTGCTGTGGTTATCCAGGCAATGTGCGTTGCCAAGAAGTTGAAATGACGGTCCTTTCTGTGATTCTAACCTCAACGAGAAGTGTAAGTTTTCGTTCCTGAATTGAGGATCGCCCTTGAAGTGATTGTCGGTTCAGGGACGATCTTGATTTCAATCATGATGTGGCTGGTGCTCGCGAAGCTGAATTCTGATTTTTATCCTTTTCCTTGAATGGCACGAACCTTTATTTCTTGGCCATTCTAAATGAGGGAAAAACCTAATTTTGATCTTATTGTTAGTATCGCGAGGAATTATTTTCACTCTGTGGACCAGAGGAATAGGTTTTAGAGGCATGGCTAGAGAAATCTGTCCCCGAGGCCCAGGCTGAGTATAGTTTGGAGCTTGCAAGTTTTCACTTTAAGAAGCAAAACAAGCTGGAGAGCGGCCTACTACTGAATTAAAATAAGGAAAAATCAGCTAGCCTGCTGGTTGCTGAACTAGATGGTTCTTGCTCCTTTTCCCGCTGTCGAGCTGCCAGTTACCTAACGTATCTTGCTCACATACTTTTGCTTGAGATTTATAAGATGCATTTGACCCTCACTGACATCACTTTTGGCATGCGGACATGTCGGCTAATGGTGTCCAGACGAATTGTCCTTTCCCAATTTTATTACTTTTACTATTTACCATTTATAATAATAGGCCGTTGCTGGTGTTTCTTGCCTTCCATATTTGGAGATGCAGGTTAAACAAGAGTGTTTTAGAATTGTCGCGTCCATGTTCTTTGTAGCAAGAATATTATCTGCAGCTTGGGAACCTTTCTCCTTTCGAAAATTATTTGTGGATAATGCATTCTTGTGAAGAAGATGAACATTAAAGTTTTCGTTCTTGATGATTATGATATCTGACATAGGGTAAGGAAATTGCAGGTTTGTATTGGAAAAAGAAGATTGAGCGTGATGTCACCCTGAGTGCAGGTCTCGATTTGTTCTCTATCAAAGCAGAGAAAATGGAGGCAGAAAGAAAGAGTCGTATAAGAAAAGGTTAAATTTTTTCACGTAATTTGGTTTCTTTTTTTTCTTGTTGATACTTTGTTTTCAGGACAATCTGTGTGCTTGATGTTTGGCTTATAGATTTTGTATAAGGTGATTCCGGTGAATTTATTTGGCTAAGATGCTGAATCATTTGGGGACAGAAACAGATGATCTTTATGCTAGTCAAATTTAGCATCATAATTTGATGAGCACAGAATCAGGTATTTAAGAAGAACAGGTTGAATATAAAAATAGACGGTGGATTGTCTATGAACTACTTATCTTGTATATTTGTTGCCGGTGGATAATGTAATGAAATTAGAACTTATAGTGGAACTCAGAAATTTGTAACTGGATAATAAATTGAGAAGGGATCAAAATAACGTGCATAAATATGCGAGGCAAAAAGTTCAAGGGGGACTATATGAAGCCTTTTTTGCTCCATCAAGTTCTTTGAAAAAGGTATTGCTCCTCATACGGTGCAATGTATGACATTTTTCTTTCCTAATCCTACTCATTCCGTATTCTAGGATCTTTCGGATCTTATAAATGGCCATCTGCTGCTTTTATTCGCACACTACAGATTCATCAGTGTTTTGTTATGGTTTCTTTGTTGAGCTAGTCTTTTTGTTTAGGAATCCACTATTTCCTGTACTATGCTTCAAATGCATTGCTATTACAAAGTTCAATTATATTTTCTTAAAAAATTGGTGTTTGAATGCCTTTAGGAGATAGTTGGCTCGATAGTCCTCTCAGAGTTTCTTGACCTGTCAGATGGATCCCCTTTGACTTCTCCGATTATGCTATTAAGTTTACTACTCAGTGAAGCAATGTTTTTGTATGTCCTAGTTGCTGTGAAGTGGAAACCCAAGCTAGCGAGACTTATGGCCCTTACTTATACCTTAGTTGGCATTTTCTTTCTTTTCATAGTATGCTGTTCAACCCATGTAATCCAACTTAATCGTTTCAGTTTAATAGCAAACCTCTAAAACCTGAATAAAAGGACTATTGCATCCCAATTTTCATCCATTTAATGTCTCCACGAAAAAGATGCTCTGTGAAATTCTTTTGCATTTGCCTAGTTGGTTTATCCATGAAGAAGTGGTACTAGGTTAGGTCTGAGGCTCTTGGATTTCTTCTGTAAAGCTCTTTGGAACGAAGAAACAAATGACCGAACCTTCATGTATGTCTTTGGGACAACATTAATGTTGGAAACATCTTAGGTCCTTTCTTACATCGAGCATCCCCTTTATTTTTTGCCCTTCCTTTGAGGCTATCAAATTAACATTTGAATCTTTAGGTTATGCATCGTTCATTACGTTGTTTGAGCCTTGAGTGATCTGTTCTTAGCTGTAGTGCATGGATAATTTATTCTTTCGTACCTACATTCGACATTCCTATGCCTTCATTGGAAGGTGGTTATATTCAGGTTTACTTCTTTATAATTTCCCTTTAGTGAGATCAACTTAGGCTGTTTGTTTCCACCTTCTATAAGAAACTAGAAACAAAAAGAACGGCATGACCATCATAAGTAATTTTACCTAAAAAATTGTTATTGTAGCCAAACCATTGTTGGATCAGACCAACAAAAAGAAAAAAAAAATTGTTGGAGTTGTACATGGTGGGGCCCAGGTCAAATTTGTTGACTTGGGCACATATATAAAATGCCAGGTTTCTCTTCGGCGAGAAGGAGCGCCGCTTGAGAATATAGAAGAGTCGCATAAAGCGAAAAGCCGCAAGCCGTCGTATAAAGCATAGAAGAAAGAACTCAGTTATTGCGTACTGCTTTGGGTTTGAATACTAGTGATTTTGTGTCGTGAGTTTACATATTTATTCATAAATACTTTAGGTTTAGGTTTAAATCTAGGTACGAGAAATACTCTAAACGATTATAAACTATGTTTCTTTGATTATAGTAGATTATTTATTACTCGATCTTCTATGGATGTGGGTACTGATACTTAGACCGAATCGCGTAAACATTTGATGTCCTTATTATTCGTCATTTATTTCTTTGGTATTTTTCTCGTTGGCTTATTTACAAGATTTTGTTGTTTTCGTATATTATATTTCAATAGATTCCATGATCGTCCCCGAAGACCTGTTGATCGAGATCCTAAAAAGACTTCCCGTCAAATCCCTTTGCCGATTCACTTGCGTCTCCACTCGTTGGCGCTCTCTCATCTCCGATCCTTACTTCATCGACTTGCATTTGACTCACTCCGCGACTCGCCCGAAACTCCTTGTTGGTTTCCACGACCCAGATGATGAGTGTGGAGGAGTCTTCTCAGTCGACCAACTTGAGCCTCACAACGGTCGAGCCCAAATCGCTACACTGCCCTTTTCATTTCATGGCTGGACTGCTCCTTTCGTTTTGCAGTCTCAACAAGGCCTCGTCAGCCTCGAAGTCGGCGGTCACATCCAAATTACAAATCCCCTGACAGGGATGTATGCGACTTTCGGATTGCCTAGAATAACCCAGCGATATGCTTCTTTTTCATATTATCAACAAATGCATTCTTTTGGATTCGATCCTGTCGAGAGGAAGCATAAGGTTCTGAGCACACGTGTGATTAGTATGGGAGGGCTCGATGGCAGGTTGATCATGGAGTCATGGGTGCTCACCCTGGGGACAGAGAAGTGGAGGCAGGTCGAAGGTTGTGCAGCCCATGATAAGAAGGGTCGCGAGGTCTGCTTCGATGGGGTGGTCTATTATATGGCTTGGAGTTGTTTGCATGGCGTCCATGGGGATGATTACGTGGTGGCGTTTGATGTTAGGACGGAGAGTTTTCGCATGGTTACAATTCCCGCCGAAGCCCACAAAGATATACACAGAGCCCTCCTTATTAAATTCGAGAAGCACGTTGCGATGGTGGATCGTAACAAGGCTCTGTCTTGTGAGGAGATTATTATGTGGATCCTGGAGGACTTTGATCAGGAAATATGGAAGAAGAGAGTTTTCAGCTTGCCCTCATATTGGAAGGAGATTGCCGCGGACCGCCGAGTTTTTCCAGTGGGTACGGTTCGTTCTGGTGAACTATTGTTCGCGCCTCGAACCTTATCAAAGCCTGTTTGCATGTTTTACTACAACTTGAAGACCAACGGCTTAAGGCGGAGTGAAATTTGCGGGTTGGATGATGCGTCTCCTGAATTTTGTGCTTTGACTTTTTTAGATCATGTCGAGAGTTTACTCTCGCCAAGAGGTCTTCCCTGTAGGAAATAGCTAGCATTCATTCTTGATTAATTCCATTAATCCTAGATTAAGGTTTGGATTTTTTGTACTTTCAATTGATTACATTACTTGCAAATTCATTGATTACATTAGAAAAACAATACCTTTTGAAGAATTGTCGGTGCACTATCTTAGTAAAATTCATTAACACTAATGTTTGCAATATTGGATGTGATTATACCGAGTTTTTATTTTTATTTTTTTATTGAAAATAAAAAGGAAAGCAAAATGATAAAGTGCATGTGCCATTTGAGTTTTGATTTGAAAAACGTGCTGTGACCGCGTAGGAACTGATTGGTTTCCCTTATCCCGTATTAAAGTTTGGATCTTTGGGATGGCATGTGGAGATCTCGGCATCCGTAGGGTTTAACCAAGGCTGCAGAATGCATTCGCTTGAACCCATTTCGCTTCTCTAATTCGATTGTTGGTGTCGGTTTATACTTGCACACGAGTGTGATGAAAGTTGGAAGAACGGAATGATTTTTCGAAAACCGATTCTGTTGCTCCGATTTGAGTTTTGGGTTTTGGCTACGTGTCTCAATCTGTTCACTGCACGCATTTGGGTGATGGGATGAAATACAATTTGCCACTTTTTTTTTTTTTTTTTTGGAGGGGGGGGGGGGTTGATTTGATATTTACATTGTTCCTGAAGATAACCACTTTGATGCTAATGGCAAGTCCCCCTTAGGATAGTGTCGAATGCCTTTGGGTTCTCATTGACTGTCGGAGTGGGAATCTACATCAATTTGCTTTTGGAAAGATGCAGCTTTCCCCGACTCCGCTGTTATTAGCCCGCCGAATTAACCCGGTTCGGGATGTTGTGTGGGCGTGTCTTACTCAAGATCGCAATTCTAGCAATGAGATTTTGGCGGGCCTTTTGATAGAGTATGTCCCTACCTAGGAAACTCCAGTCTGGAGGTATAAATTGGATCCTTGGGATCCTGAAAAAATAGTTTGTACATGTGGTATTTGTAGTGCTTCCGCTTTGCAGAGTTGCTTCTTATAGTTGACCTGGTTTTATGACTTTTCAGATGAAGCAAGAATCCCCGAAAATTGATAACGCTAATGAGACTGATGGAAACATCCACGGTCCAATAAATTGTCAGGAGATACGGGATTCAACAGAGATCATTATCATTGATGAGAGTAATGGAAAGAGTTCTGAGGTAAAAAAAAAAAAATGATCCTTGGCCAGTTTCATCTGATATATCTAGTGATGGTCTGCCTTAAGCTCCCAAGAATTTTCCTCTTCCCGGTGATAAATGGTGAGGGAAAGTGGGGAAGAGAGCGGCCATTACTGGCCATTATCAGGATAGGTACCTTTATCTTCCTAGGCGACTCCGTGTGTCTAAGAAGTTGACGTGCGAAAAGTACTGCTTTGCGAGTAAGCTTTCAGTTGAATGGCATATCCGAACCAAATTCCCTGTTGTGGATATTGATGCCTTCTTCATATCTTTCATCTAGAAAGTTTTCTCGAGTAAATTGCCGTTGATACATTAATTTAACCTGAGAAACTTATGGTTGTTTACTTAATTTTTATTGAATATATTAGATCACCTAGTAACTCTTCAAAGTCAAATTGTTATCTCTCATGCGCATTCAGTATCGTTCGTCCAGTTAACTTTGTTTTGTTTAGTCACCAAGTTGTGAATCTCACTTTGTCCCTCCACTCGCTCGTGCCCTAATTTTGCTTCATTTCATTCAATAAAGTGATATTTACTTATAATGACTTAGATCCTTTACTGATGTCGTCCAGTTCCTATAGAACTATCACTTAAATAACCCTAGAAGGGGATAAGGGCTAAGAGAAGCCCTCATTGCTGGAGGTTGGAAGTTCGAATTTGGTGACTCATTCACAGCTCATCCCACTTGCTCTTATTTGACGGTTGATGCTCCTTTTGCACAACATCAGTGGAGGTCCATCATTGTTAAATAACTGTAGATGACTGATTTTTATTTTTTTTCCACTTTGTGTTAAACAGTGCCTATAAGTAAATCTATGCGTAGGATCATGTGGACTATTTCAAATTTCTGTATTTTTGCTCACCGCGGAACTTTTTCATTCTTAGCCCAGGCATTGACATAAGGCGTCCATTCTTTCTCGGACATAATGAAGAATTGCGGAGCATTTTGAGTCAGATTCTGATCCTGGAAGTTTGAGGTGCAAGGCACGAAATAGGATGTGCAGTAGCTTACTTGAACAAGCAGAGAAACCTGCCAGCCCATCTTGGCCTTGTGATCATTGTTGTAGTGAACCCAGGTTTTGCCGAGGTTGTTGTTGCATCCTACGTTGTAGCAGCTAGTGGATTGTGTGATTACATTAAATGCAAAGCATTGATTGATGGGAATCATATATGTGGGTATATTGCTCTCCTGGACCGTGCTCGCCAAGCTTACATGGCTAGAATGGTAGGAGAGGTAATTGGGTTGGACGCCGAGTATCATTCCCCGCGTTGTGATGTGAAAACTGCGCTAATTTCCCCCGTTACTAGATTGTTTGAGGCTTCTAAATCTATTGATTCTCCTGATGAAAAATTTTCGAAACTTGCTTTCAACCTCCTATGCGGTTCTCAAAAAACAAGTGCCAAGACTGTGCTCGAACAAATCGAGTCTGCTTTGACCAAGGTCCCACTGATTTCGTCTTGTTTTTGCGTGCTTGTGTCTCTCACCTTCAAATTTTGCAGTATGAATTTTTGATATTTACATCAGCTAAAATTTGCTCCTTGTGATGAAATTTCAACCATAGACGTCAATTTAGGTTGTTCCCTTGCTCTCTTTTGAGAACTTTACTACATATCTCCACAGCTTTGGTTCTTGGATTTCTACATACCGAAACAATCTGCCTGTTTCATTCCTTTTTGTGGCAATATAATGATTAGGGAACATACTAACTCTATTAAGTAGCTTCCCTAGGAAACAACTGGTCCCTTCAGGCATGTGTCTCGAAATGATTTAATGCATTTGTTATTCTTGTTGTCACTTTCAAGCGTATTTAGGTCAACAAGTTATATACAGGTTGATGTTCACCTGGATGTTGGATGTAACATCCTTGATTTTAGGCCATGAGAATAAAGTATGAGGGTTGGTAAGCCCTAGCTTGACTTGGATCGTGATGTCTTATTAATTGATATGTGGACATTGGATATATGCATTGAACATGAATCGGCCCTTTGACCATTAGGTTCGGTTGTGGATTGAACCGCTCCATCACAAACACGAAGGATGATCATGGATCGATTCGGTATGGGTAAGTGCATTGATTGCGAGTGATTCCACATGGAACCAATGCTGACCATGAACAATTGATGAGTCAATCCTGCTCGGTAGCAAACTGGTTGTGGATTAATCCCACATGACCAAGTGACAACCAAGGGTTGGTTATGTGAATCAATGGTATAAACCTTGAATAGAACAAGGCATGGCATATTCAACTTTGCAGACGGTCCACCTAATTGAGACCTGGTCATGAAACCTCAATTTTTAGGCATCTAATGGACCACTTCTAATCGGAAATGGTCATGAACAAGTTCAAGAGGGCTACCAACTTAATCGTGCTTATTTGGCTAAAGTTTAGTATTAATTTTGGCACGAAATTCTGTTCTCCTAGAACCATGGATTGTGTACAAATATAAACGACTTCTCCAGTGGGGCGACACCTTATGTTAATCTCATGAATTTTTTAGATGAATTTTGGACACAAATCAATTAATACGGGAATGAGTCATCGGACAAATGTCAAGAGATAATTGGGGGTTTTAGAATCTTCCATAACTTTTGACCATAGTCCATCCTTATCCACCAAGTGTCACACACCAATTGCAAGGGAGAAAGAGGAAACTTGCTTCTCAAGTAGCTTGACAAAAATATTAGGCCTCATTTAATTATTTTGGACTTTAGTTCATTAATGGTATGGATGAATCACCCACTTAGGCGTACCCTAGAATTTTAGACCATCGTAACCCTAAAATATAGTCTTGGTGAGTAAAGTAAAGGCTAACCAATTAAAAAAGGACATTAGGCATCAAATGAGCTTATGTGTCCCCTTAGGTGCCATAGGCAATAACGAGCCTAGATTGAGACTTGGAGAACAGGCCAATAAGTGGACCAATCACAAGTGAATACCAAATGACATAGGCGCCAACTTTAGAGGATAGATAGGCCAACTCGCCTATTAGATGTAATCATGATCTAGAAGGAGCCATCCTCCCATTTTGAGGTTTGGCCATTTTCTCCTTTCCTCTCCCTTTCTCCCTTCTCTTTTGCACCCTCCTTACCAAGCCGCCCTAAGAATCATCCGGTTACTAAATGAGCATTTTGGAGTTAGGTCCAAAAAGTTGTAAGTAGACTTTCCTAACTCTTTGATATGACAATATACTACACGTATCAATCTTAGGATCTTGTCATCATTTACTTGTATTGGCTCATATTGTTATTCTTGTTATGTTTGTTATTTGCTTGTTCTTGCATCAAGTAAGTTTATGGTCTCGTATAAGTGTTGAGCACATCTGGATGTCGAGGAAGGGTCTCGGCAATTTGGACGTGTGCTGAGGCAGGTGCACGACCCATACTTGATCCAGGGACAACATTAAGGTGTGTTGTTATTTGGGATAAGTATTAGGTCAATATTGAAGTTGGAGCGAACAATTCCAAGTAAAAGTTAATATTTGATTAAGGAATATGCTCCTTAGAAATCCTAAAATTTGTCATGAAAGTGTAATTGAATCTTAAATTTACAAAAAGTGCAATTAAGTCCTAAAACTTGTCAAATTGATGTAATTGAATTATTTTGTTAATATTGTTCAACTTGGCCAATAGAAAAGGCTAATATTACTTTTTTCAAAAAAAAAAAATCTCTCTCTTAAGTGGCAATGGCATGGCTAAAACATGAAACATTAAATTAAAATGACATCTGTTTAGCCCAAATATGAATTTTAATACAAATTTATTTAAATTAAAATAAAAAATAAGCTAATAATAGAAAGAAAAAGAAGTTGAGGAAAATGCACTGGGTGACGTGGGCTTTGCAACCCTTGTCACTACTGCCCCACCATCGTTGTGAAGGCTAAGATGGCGGGGGAATGGTTGGCGAGGGTTGCTAGGCCCTAGCTTTAGACCTGAACAAGAGTTGCGACCTTCCCCGAGATTGGATGAGGTTAGTCTTCCCTTGCCCAATTCTAGCCAAGGACAACTAGTGGTAGTTGACCCCCCACCAACCATTCCCCACCATTGCTAGGGCTTGTAATGGTGGGGTGGCAGTGACAAAGACTAACTTAATTTTGCATGGCTTACCAATAAAATTATTTGCTTTGAATTGAGGCCACCTATATAGATCAAAGCTGTGAATTTTACTAGTTCATGGAGCTTACAAAGTATTTCATGAGCTTTCATATAGGGGTAAACATAACTTGTAATCAAGTTATAGCAAAGCAACTTTTCACTTAAATCTGATCTATGTGAATTTCTTACATTTCTTTGAGGAGTTGGATTTAGTTAACAATCCTTTTTTTGCCCAAGAGCTTTTGGTTTGTTGTTAAATAAGAATTTAATCTAAGAACAAGGAAAGAGAGCTACAATAATTTATTTAGGGATAATACCATAAAAAAATACTAGGCTAATACATCTATGACAAATGTATCACAAACTAATTTTTTTACCATGAAAAATCCCAAATTGGTGCATCTGTGATAAATTTACTCCAAATGATCACAAAAAACTCAAACTGGTTCACTTGTGATAAATTTACTCCAAATTAATTTTTTGACCACTAGAAGCCGTAAAATTGTACATTTAAGACAAATTGGATTAATACTTTAAAAAAATCACAAAATTGGTACAATTGTGACAAACAAAAAGTAAAATTCTAAACCGGTATATCGGTCAATTGTTACCTATTATCCAACTCAGTAATTTGATAGTAAAATTTAACAAAATTAATAGAGGGTAAAATTGTCACCAAATTTATCAAAGGTACTAATTTTGGGATTTTTTAATTAAAAAATTAGTTTGTAGTAAATTTATTACATATGTACCGTTTTAAGATTTTCTGTGGTATTAACTCCATTTACTTATAATTGTAAAGATTATGTCACCTATTGATCCCTAAAAAAATTCAATTGAAATAACAACCTAAAAAGCAAATTGAGAAGTTAAATTGCTTTGACTTTGGGGTTGACTCTTATCGGTGGTTGGTCCAATATGTTGGTATTATTTTCTCAAAAATGCATTTACACAAGAAACTTATCAAATCAAGTTTTTTTATTGACTAGGTTTCAAGATTGAAGTTATCAATCAAGATTTGATTGCAAGCGATGCTAGGTTTGACTAACAAGCACATTGGGGATTAAGATCCTACCTTCCACCATGAGATGCACGACAATGAGAAATTCATCTTTTAGAAGGGTTTTGCTAGTGTAACAGTTTTTGGGCTACTATAAGAATAAAGCTTACTGTGAGTTACAAATTCTTGAAGGAGTGGACTTTATAATGATTTACAATTATTTATTATTTAATTTTATTATGATTTAAAATAAACTGTTATTATCATAGTAAATTAAAAACAATTATCCAATTATTTCTTCCTTTAGAATGAGATGCACGCCTTGACTTTAAGGAGCAAGCACCAAACCCTCGAAGGCATGTTCCTCACCATCAGTGATAGGCTTGTTGCTGGATTCTATGCACAATCACAGACGAGAAATCTCAAGGATATTATAAAAAAAAGTCCTAAAACCATTTCATTTATGCTAATTCTGTCCTTAACTTTTCAATTTGATCAATTTAATTTTAAATTTTTTAATGATTTACTAATGTAGTCATTTTAGTTAATTTTATTATGAAATCATTAAAATGACATTGGCCATCTTACATGGCACAACTATCGTTGACTTGAAGAATTTTTAAATATTTTCAAAATTTCTAAATTATTTAGTTATTCTTTTTCTTTTTCTTTTCCCACTATGACTAGTGAGGATCCCTAAGACTCGCTAGCTCCTACCAATGGTCGCAGTCCTTGCCTAGATCTAGGCAAGGCAACCTCATCCACCGTTGCAATAGTGTTGCTCTTTTAGGCGAGAAAAGTATGACTGTTTAACTAGATTTTGGCTATATGAAGGACATGGCGTGGATCTCATCTTATAAACACATTGATTGACTAGCCTTTAAAAGATAATTTTCTAGGCATTTCCTCTAGTCCCCCAAAACAATTAAGAAATCTCTTAAGATTACATAGAGCGAGATCCTATGGTTGCATTGATGAATCATAAAAAAAAGTTGTTGAACCCATTTGTAAGTGGTCTCTTGTCATCTTGATTGTTGGTTTTTTTGTTTTTTTTCATTCTATGTCTCTTGATTTATTAAATGTCCAAATATAATTGTATTATGATTATCAAAAAGTTTCTTTTGAACTGACAACACACTCTCTCTTTTGTATATGAATAAAAGAGGACATGTAATGTATGTGAATGATAAACAATAAATACGTATGAAGAGAGATAAATGTTTAAGAATACAAAGTTGTTTAGGAAAGAAGTACAAATGATTATAAGTTAACTAAGATTTACGTTTACTTTGAAAAATAAGAGTTATGGAATCACTTGACTATTTTCTTGATTATTTAAAGTAAGTTTTTGTCTGTTTTATTAGACCTCATGATGGTTTATACACCAAATCTTAAGAAAAAAGAGGCATTTCATGTAACATAAAATTTCTTTTGATTTTTTTAATAATTTTCTGAGATTGTTCTTTTTTCTTTTCTTTTCTTCCTCTTTTCTTCTTCCTCCTCTAGCCAATGACCTTGCTAGCCTTGAGTGCGCCTTGCTAGCCCTTGGCAAGGTTGAGCCTCACAATGGCCATCACCCCGTTAGAGGAGGAAGAATAGGAAAAAGAAAATAAGAAAATAAGAAAAAGAAAATAATGTAGTTGAGAAATTGTTTTTGGGAACATGAAATAACTATTTTTTACATCTTATTTCTATTCCAAATTTATTCCTTGATCACTTTTCTATTTCTGAGAATAGAAAAATTAGTTGACGTTACTAAACAAATTTATGTTCTTTTTCTATTCCAAAAACAAAGAATAGAAATTTTGAGAAATAGAAATGTTACCAAATGGACCCTTATTATTACCTAACATAAACTTAAGAAACATTATTATCATCCTATTAATCATTCTCTCATGAAACCTTTTCTCTTATTGATTTTCAATTCAAGTAAATAGATAATGTAATTTTGATTATCTAGGAAGTCATCTATCTTAATTGATGCTCACATTGTCTATTATAAAGCAACAATTGGATAAATAACGATGTGAAAGTAATTTGCATTTGAATAAATTAAGATCCATTACCCATAATAGATAAATGTAGAGTTTTCACATTCTTAAAACAATTTCGAGCAAAAGAATACGTTTAATTATTGCACAAAATTTATATTTCTAGAATAGAAAAAGAATAGGAATGTAAATTGTATGACCCTCAAATTATTTTATGACATAGAATTTCTTTAATCTTTTAATAATTTGTTGAGGTTGTTCTTTTTTCTTTTCTTTTCTTCCTCTTTTCTTATTTCTCCTCTAGCCAATGACCTTGCTAGCCTTGAGGGCACCTTGCCATGGCCATTGCACCATAAGAGGAGGAGGAAGAAGAAAAAAATAAGAAAAGAAAAATAAGAAAATGACTTAGTTGAGAAATTGTTTCGGAACAAGAAATAACTATTTTTTTTATATCTTATTTATGTTCCAAATGTTATTTTCGAGAATAGAAAAATTAACTGACATTACTAAAAAAATTTCTATTCTTTTTCTGTTTTGGGAAACAAAAGAAAAGAAATTTTGAGAAATGGAAACGTTAATAAATGAATCTTTATTTTACCTAACATAAACTTAAGAAACATTACTTTCATCCTAATCATTCTCTCATGTAACCTTTTCTCTTATTGATTTTCAATTCAAGTCAATATATAATGCAGTTTCAATTATCTAGGAAGTTGTCTATCTTAATTGATACTCGCAATGTCTATTTAAAACAATAATTGGACAAATAATGACATGAAAGGAATTTGCATCTGAATAAATTAAGATCCAATACCCATAATAGATAAAGGTACAGTTTTCACATTGGAAGAGCTGAATTTTGTGCAACTTGATGTTGTAAAAATTGATATTACTCGTTGGTTGAGAAATAGGTTAATTGGTACGGAGAGAGTGGCGTTCAAAGAATTGAGCATGTTGAAAGAGAGATCTCAATTTTTATAAATTATTTGAACATTCGAATATGATTTATATGTCTTGTATCTACAATGTCAATAGTATCGGACGTTTGGTAAAGAATAAAAGTTAAATACTGAACGTTAGTTAAAATATCTTAGGGAATAGAAAATAAATTAATATCATTTTTCCTTTTCTTTTTAATAAGAAACAACTTCACCATATAAGTTAATTCCAAACTAATGCAATGCCCTATTAATATATTAAAGTATTTAGTTAAACTGTTTATCTACAAGTCTATGATAATCACACATATTATCCACATTAGTGTTCTTTTTTTGTCTTGTCCGACTAATTTGTCGAAATATTTCGATATTATAAGGTTGAAAGTAGTTTGTAATATTCAATTACAATGAAATTTAATATTCTCATAAAATTTCATGAATTAACATATTATATTGTAGTTTTAAATTTTTAATTAATCTCGCCCTCAAAAAAAAAAAAAAAAAAAAAAGAAGAAAAACTAGACCTAAGTTCCGAAGGACTTTGCGAGTCCTACTTCGAGTCAAGTTCCAACATAGTCAAGCGGTGGTTATTATTTGAATCTAATCTCATAGATTAAAGAAACATATCTCCTTTTCCTTATTCAAAAAACCCTCTCTCTCTCTCTCTCTCTCTCTCTCTCTGCAATCTCCTGCTCTCAGCAAGAACTACGTTTCTGAAGGTCCTGTGCTTTCCCAAAAGGAGGATCAGGTTTCTTTTAGTTTTCCCACGTAATGTTTCCTAAATTCTGAAACTGGGTTCTGCATTGTTGCTTCGTTTAGTGTAGTTTTGATTCGTTGTTTTCAGTACACGAGCTCTTGTTGGTCGTCGACGTTTTAAGCAACTTCTCTGGCATTGTGTTGTGGTCAAGCTTCTGGGACGTTGAACAATGTTGATCACGTATTTTTCCTTTTGGGCTAGTTTCACTAGGGTGCTACATGTCCTTTTGCATGTTGGCAATTGACTTGATATTCGTTGTTATGAACATAAGATCGGATGGATTGCAAAGTGCCGCAATTTCAATAAATTTACGAACTTTCCTGTTTTTGGGGTCTTGACTGATCTTTGCTGGTCTTCAACAGGTGAATTGATGATAATGTGTTGATAGACTGATATTCTTTTCTTGGCCTGTACCGTGACTAATCACTTGTGGTGTTTAGGAGGATTTCATTCATTGGCACAAAACTGTTTTAGTTTATATACGCTCGACAAGGAGGGAAATCGGGGGTAAATAATTAGGAAGGAAGAACTTAAAAAGTAGTTCATTAGTTTTAAGGAAATCCCTTGGGAAAAAGAATATACAAGTTATTGAGCCATTTAGCAGATCCATGCTTTTGTAGTTGATGGAATAGGCTCGTAGATGATAGTATGAGAGAATTTCTGTGTGAGACATATGGATTTTGCGCTTTGATTTCTTTTTTTTTTGGTTGAACGCTTCGATTTCTTGAATACTAAGATTTTGGGCCCAAATGCACGGCTTAGGTTACCAAATTAAAATGTGTAAGAGCCTATTATCTTTGAAATTTCGGGCCTATTGGTTTCAGAGGAGGGCCTTGAATGGATCTGGGACATATTTATACATTTGCAGTTTCCTAATTTAGGTTGGTATCCCAATATTGCACCCATTTTTTTTTTTTTTGTTGGTGACTGAAGATCCGTCGGATATATATAGTATCCATTTTTGCGATTGAGTAATGCTAAATTTACGAAAATTGATCTTCTAGATAAAAAATTTCATTAGAGAATGTTGTACTAACGTGATAAATTGTAAATAGACAATGAAATAAGTTGGTCCTACTCGACATTCAATAATAACCTGCCACATCAATGAATATATTAAATTTTGTTGACCACTCTTTTTTGTGTCGTGGTTTTTCTACTTCCTTTTTTAGTTAAAGTACTCCTCAACACAATAACCTGATTATATTGCCCTTTGTTAATCGCACTTTTCAGCATCCATCTTCTGCCACCGTTCTAAAAAAGTGTTGTTTCATTTTCTCTTGGTCGTGTCCCTTTTTTAATTAGATTCTTTTTATTTTTTTATGCGTCCCATGTTCGCTTTACTTGTCTCGTTCCTTCTCTCTGATAGAGTTTCTCTCATGTAACTGTTCAACCTATAGGTGATTGTTTAGATTTTTAATTAAGATATGACTAAGTAGGATATGATACGAAACTAAGGGATTTTGCAATATCTTATCTGTTATTCACCATATGGGGGTCTCATCCCCAAAAGAGACACCTTAACCTGGCTTTGATGCCAATCTAGGGGTCTCATCCCCAAAAGACATCTCGAGAGGAGAGGTAGGCCATAGTAGTTATAAAGCAGGTCAGCGGCCTTCTCTCAAACGATGTGGGATAGCTAGGATCCCCTTAGCATGCACCTAATGTCAAATATATTCATATAATATAATGTACATTTTTTCTTATATAACTGACATATCGGTGCAAATAAACTTAAGAGTTCACATATGGAGATGATAAAAATCTCTCGCGACACTCTTGTCTACTTTATTTTTATTTGCTTGTCTTCCCCTCTCTCTTTTTTTAATTATTTTATTTTTGTTTCTATTTTTTTTCCTTCCATCATTCTGTTATAAAATTCTATTCAATAGTAAATTGTACTAATATACCTAAAATACTAAAATACCTAATATATGTAATTTATAAATATACATTTATATTTATATTATTGAATTTATATTAAAATATAGAATTTAAGTCGAATATATAAATAAAAATAGATTAAATTAAAAAAATAAATTGTTATTTTTTGTTAATTTGAATTGAGCTCGACATGGAACAAGCGGAGTAAAGGACCTCAATGGGCCAAGATTTGGACCTAGTGGGCTATGGTTAGGGTTGATAGAGCCGAGGATGTATACATGAGGCCCCGTTTGGGCAAAAAAGTTTTTGTTCGTTGGTGAGAAGTCTTGATCGATTGTCTTTGATTTAATTTAGAAATTTATGCACAAACATAGGATTAACCTTAACACTTTTTTTTTGCCTTCAGATTGTTAAAATGGATGTTCCACCCGTGGCACGATATGGAGCTGTCACTTTTATTGAGGTGTCTTTTCACGAATTTTACGACCCCAACATTGAAATGACCTACACCCGATTTGAAACCACAATATGGATGGATGATGGGCGTGTAAACTGGATCCCTTTGCGGTTTGAGGCTTGGTTCATTAACTATGAAGGAGAGTTGTTTGGACCTCTTCGATCCGGTGATGGTGGGCCTATGGCACAGTATGGGACTATCGCTTATATTGAGGGGTCTTTCCACGATGTTTATGATCCCAACATTGAAATGACCTACTCTTGGTATGAAGCCATATTATGGATGGACGATGGGTGTGTCGATTGGATCCCCATGCGGTTTAAGGCTTGGTTCATTAACTATGAAGGAGAGCTATTCGGACCTCTTCGGTTCAGCGATGGTGGACCTAGAGCTAGAGCAGGTGGTGCTTAGAGCACCTAGTTCATATGGAAACTGATGATATTTTGTTTTTGGGAAAATTTCAATTAAGGGCTTGAAGTGGAACCATTTTCTCAAAAAAGGGCCTAAAGTGGACATTGTATCAAATAAGGACCGAAATAACCGATTTAGTCTCAAATAAGGGTTTCAACTTGAAAGCCAATCAAATCTTATTTGCAGCTAGGGATATTTTCATCTAAAGACTTTTTTTTTCTTTTTCCTTTTTGATTTTTTTCTTCATCTTGCTCACCTCCCTCTTGACAAATAAATCAGACTCTAACACACGAACTTGCACAAGTACAAAAAAATTTGAACAATTTAGAAAAAGAAGAAAACGTAAAGATATTAGAGAAGTTATGCAGCTTTACAAAACTACAAATTGCGTGCTTCAATTCTGCAGCCTCCCCATCAGTAAACTTCAAAGCACATGCTCTACATTATGCAATTTTGCATCCTCACCCAAGAACTCATCGATTTCGGCATGAGCCGGTTTTTAAGTTATTCACCACCACTCACCTTCTCTGATGACAATAATGAACTTGAGAATCAAGAAATATCCATAGGTGGGTTTTGTTTTTATTCAATTTGCTTGTAAAAACTTATTATGGCAATTAAAGCAACAGTTTCATGCTCTCCCCGCCAATGAAATTGCCTATGCCATGATAACTTTCACTCGTAGCTTATTGGGAATATTTTATTTGGTCCGAGTTGGATTATTCATAACATTCATAGATGCAACTTGCACTGAGGTGAAATATGTGGCTTCTTGAGAGGGTCCAATTGTGTTGTGCATGATGGTTATTTTCAAAGGCTACCGAAACATTCTGACCCGTAATTGAAGATACTCGCCTTTAGTGGCGATTTGAATCAGATAACACTCAATCTAAAAAATGAATGACTCTAGTCTACATATGTTCAAACAAATTTGCCTCTCTGACTCTAAAATATTATCTATAGAGATTTGAGAGAGAATAACAAGATGAAAAAAGTGCAAAATCGCTCAGAAATTCCCAAAACCACATAGTTCGCTAAACAAATCAATGCACATGAGTATCACAGAGATTCCTCAAAAACCTCTAATGAATTTGGCTTAGGCACTTCAATCTGGCTTCTCCTCACTAAGATTGATCATAGCTTTCGTGAGCACCGATTTGAATTCAAGCATTGATGACAATGAGGGCAGCAAGCTAATGGCTTACATCTCATCATGCTTCGTGCTTGACCACGGCCACAAGATGTGGGGATCGAATTGAGTTGAGTATCACATCTTGGTCCACTCGTGCTCGATCTAAGGCTTGGAGGTCGATCTAGGGCTTGGATTAACTTCCATCTTTCAACAAAGGTATTGGAATTGTTGTTGAGGGCAATGACAAATGAGGTTGAGGGCGTTGGTGGCTAATTCGGCAAGGAAGGTAGAGATGGACTTTGGAGAACGTGATCTAAAGAGTGAAAAAGGCGAAGGCTCGATGATGATGAAGAAAAGAAAGAGAAGAAGAAAATAAATTAAGAAAAGAAGGAAAAAAAAAGTCTTTAGATGAAAATACCCCTAGATGCAAATAAGATTTGGTTGGCTTTTAAGTTGAGGCCCTTATTTGAAACTAAGTTGGTCACTTCAAGTTCTTGTTTGAGACAATGTCCATTTTGGGTCCTTTTTTTAGAAAACGATTCCACTTTAGGCACTTAATTGAAATTTTCTCTTTGTTTTTTGAGTGGCATGGCTTACTCAAGAATCACTTGACTATTATCTTGATTATTTAAAGTAATTTTTTGTCTGTTTTATTAGACCTCATGGTGGTGTATACGATACATCTTAAGAAAAAATCCCTCTAAGTACTTTAAGACATTTGAAATGCTTGGTAGGTTGGCTTTGGAAATATGAGACATATGGATTTTGCGCTTTGATTTATTTTTTTTTTTTTTTTTAAGTTCCACGCTTTGAATTATTGAATACTAAGATTTTTAGCGCAAATACACAGCTCAAGTTGCCAAATTAAAATGTGCGAGAGCCTCTTATCTTTGAACTTTTGGGCCTATTGGTTTTAGAGCAGGGCCTTGAACGGATCTGAGCCATATTTATACAACTGCAGTTTCCTCATTTAGGTTGGTATCCCAGTATAGTACCCATTTTTGCGATTGAGTAATGCTAAATTTACTAAAATTGATCTTCTAGATAAAAAATTATATTAGAGAGTGTTGTACTAACATGGTAAATTGCAAATAGACAATGAAATAAGTCGGTCATACTCCACATTCAATAATAGCCTGCCACATCAATGAATATGTAAAAGTTTGTTGGCCACTCTTTTTGGTGTCGTGGTTTTTCTACTTCCTTTTTGGTTGAAATACTCCTCAACACAATACCCTGACTATATTGCCCTTCGTGAATCCCACTTTTCAGCATCCATCTTCCACCATCGTTCTAAGAAACTGTCGTTTCATTTGTCTTGGTCATGTCCCTTTTTTAATAAGATTTTTATTTTTATTTTTTATGGGTCCTATGTTCTGGGATCCTCTCAATAAATAACTTTTCACCTCTTAAGGTAGGTTTTTCAAATTATGAAGTCTCTAGTGTCATCCTTGCAGAGTTTTGAATTCTTTTAATTTCCTTTCTTTGGTGGCTTTTTTTGCTTTGAATAGAGTTGAATATGTGCACTGGATACAAGGTTTGTCACAATAATTTTATCGACTTGAGCCATAATTCTTATATGATGATCTACTTGCTGTTGTTTCTCTTCGCTTTCGAACAATCCACACATTGCATTTTGAGACTCTAAAAACCTAGTTGATCTATGAGTTATTGAAACATTTTGTCGAGAAAATGATGGACTTTTCCTCAATTCCAATGCACAGGCAAGTGGACTATCAGGATGCACGGGTAAATGAGTTATATTAGAGAAATTGCACATTGGAGAACTGGTATGGTGTTGAGCAGTTAATATTTCCTAGTCGACCCATAATACACTAACTTAAGCTTTTGAGTGAAGATGAGTTTAACTAGATATATTGACAAGCTCGGATTTAGATTCTCTCTTGACAATTTTCCTAGGTGAATGTATTAGACTTTTGCTCCGTGCTCCCAACAAATTGTATCAGAGTCAATGGTTGCAGTGTCCGGGTTGGTAGGACATTGTGGTCTAGCAACACGAGCTCGTGAGTATGAAGTTGGGAAAAAAAGATACCTGAATTAAGGGGAAGCAGACCTAACACTAAACTCACATGTGAGGGGAAGATTGTCAAGATGCATGTGTAAGTGAGTTATGTTAGAGAAATCTCACTTGGCCCATAACTCAAAACTTTTGAGTGAAGATGGATCCAACTGAATATTGATAGGACATGCTCGAATTTATACTCTCTCTTGACAATCTCCTTAGGTGAAAGTATCGAACTTCTACTGCACAGTCCCAACATGGACTTCTTGGTTTTGGATATAAGGTTGTTTAAGCACAACCAACAGTTTTGGTTTATGAGTTGGTGTTTGTTCTCAAAGTAAAAAGTCCAACATGGACTCGTTCAACATCCTCAAAGAAAGGAAAATAGATAAATAAAAAAAAAAGGAAAGTTTTCCTTTCCGTGTTGAAGTTTGCTTTAGAAAGGGTTATCTTCATTTTGTTTGAGATAGAACATACATAGGGGCGCAAGAAAGAAAATAGTTTTTGATATGAGCATTTAAGTGCGATTGTTCTAGCAAGTGCTTGGTGGGTTTTTGTTCACACAATTACACCAAGAAGATTTAGTGTTGAAGCCAAATTAAATCTTGCAAGTCAAGATTTGTTAATTCTTTCATGAGATTGAGAGATTATTTCATGAGAAATTATAAGGCTAAACGCCACATGCGTTATTGGATATAGTTACACCTTGGGAAATACTAAGAATATTTGAGTGACTCGAGTGTGTAATCTCCACTGTAACCTTGGTCTATAATAAAATTTGTTGCTATTCAGTTCGTGGACATAAGTCATTATGAATGAATCACGTAAATCTAATATCAAATTTATTTTCTTGTTCTATCTATTTTATTGTTTGATCGCTCACTTTCCACAACAGTCTGCATGGGCTACATCTCTTTATTTTATTAACTTGAAGCCTGTCTGCTTCAAGGAGAGAGACCGAATTGCAGTATCCTCCCTTTATAGCTTGTAAATTTGGTACTTGACATCACACATGATAAGATTGCACGAATAATAGATGGTTACCAATGCAGTAGAACATTTACTTCTTGCCATGATAGATTTGACTCTTGCTCACAGGCTTGCACCTCAACACTCACCAGGATAGATTACATCTTAAAACTATATTCATTAAGTAGCAAAAATCCCTGGTCAGAGTATTGTCAACATCACTTTCCAAAATCAAATTTATGGGAGATTAACAATGTGGTTATGCTCTCGTCTAATAGTGATCCTTTAACTAAACTAGTTCGCTTGCTTTTGTGGACCTACAAGATTTTTCTAATGTTCTATATTATTCTAAAGGATGTGATATGACCTTATCGATAGTGCCAAGCCAATGTGGCAAGGAATTGGGGAAATCTGCGAAGTGGGCAATACATTTCAATTTTACTAGCAATACTACTCTTTCATGCTCTTTCTGATAGATAAAACTTTAATGAATGAACTCAAAGGTATTGATAGTAAATTGTACAAAATTGTCCTACATTTCTAATGAAGTTCTGTGTCTTGGCAGTACAGGTCATATTGTCCCAAAAAGATATCTAAATAGATCACTAATCCAAGACCAAAATAGTGTTCGGAGGACTATGCTGACCAAACAAAACTATGAAATTGTCAACCGAGTTCTTTCTTTTTTTCTTTTATAAAAATCTAAAGAATTCTACTTACTTCATACATTGTACAATACTTAAGTCATCAAATCATTGGCTAAGATTAAGAAAAAAAAAGAGTTTGACCTTTTCTTATAATAAAAGTTTCAAATGATTTCATCAACATTAGTGCTCTCTATCGAAGAAAACATTTTAATTATCCGTTTTGAAACTCTTTTGTAATAAATTAATGTAGTAGTATAAATAATACCATACTACATTTAAAATTCAGATGATTTAGCTTTAACCATATGAATGGTCCCACATTATTGGTTAATAGAGAATCAAGTGGATTTACCAATGAATCACGAAAGTTATGGCTCTTAAATGTTATTTCTTAATTAATTAACTTATTTTATTCAAAAGTAGTTCACGGGGTTACATATTTGTTACTTTGTACTAGTTATAAAAAAAAAAAAAAAAAAGGGTGCGACTGGCCTCTTGAAAAATGGTTACATAGTACGAAATGATGCCTCATTGAGGTCCTATTTCTTCACTTAGCAAAACAAGGCTGTGATGAAAATAAAAACAAGCTACACTTGTTGATAGAAGTGAATGAGAAAAGGATTTCATCCTGTTGCCGATAGAGATGAACGAGAACGACAAAGAGGAAGAAGGAAGCCAGATTAAGGATTTGGCTGTTCTAGGGTTTGGGATCCTGATTCCCAGTTTTCTGGCTCTAGTTCCCGATTTGGGTCCATTTCTCAATTTCGGTTCTTGGTTATGAATTTGGTTTTTGGTCCCAGTTCCAATTCCTATAGGGACTGGGAACCAGCAATTCCTTAAAAATGGAACCGAGAACTTACCCATCCCACCATAAAATTGGGAATTGAGCGGCTTTGGTTCTTTGATTCTTTGATTCCCGGTTATACCCTAGAACCATGCTCACCCCTAACTCCTGGTCGAATAGATGCAAACTCGATAACTAAATCAGTAGCAACAACCAAAGCAGCAAAAATAAAGTGGATTCATAATAAGTTCCTCACAAAGAGAAATGGTTAATGATGCAATCATCCAATGAATTATGACTTACTTATTCCATCACTTAAATTCATTCAGACAAAGTAATCAACAACTCCGAATTAAAGAAATGGAACAATATTATTGAATCATCTGAACTACCTTTATATCTCTATTTTAGTTCTTATTGAAGAGATTTTTGTTCTTCCATTTCTTTGCTCCAAACCATTAGTTGAATTATTCATTCTTTTTATTGATTTCATATTTTTAGTTGTTCAATTCACAGTCACAGACAAAAGGGAAAGACTTCTATTGAAATCCCTATTTGTTATTAGATTAAATCACATATAAATGGGTTTCTTTCATATTGTAAACCAACTATTTGTTATTAGATTAAATCAACTTTGGAATTATTTCTATTTTTATTTTTAACATAAAAACATCCAAGAGTTGGATTCCAACCATTCCATTATGTATACCCTATTTGTACCCACCCATATCAACTAATTCATGATGAATTGCGTCAATTTTACTCTTCCTTTGATTATCACTGTTTTGCATATATACAATCTACATGGACAATATTGTTAGGTCAGATAATTGAATAGCATAGGTAGAAATATTAGTAATTCACTGATGTAAAAGTAAAAGTTAATACCATCTTTAATTCCTATATATATTTATAATTTTTTTTTTATAATATATATATATATAGACTTATTATTATTATTTTCCTTAGTAAATAAAATACTAATTGAATATATTTATTGGGGGTAGGCACTATACAAATTAAATGGGCCAAGCAGGAATTTTAGAAAAATAATCTTGTCATGACCTAACCCTTTTCGAGTAGTTCATTAGTCAAATTCAGGCCGACGGCTTTTCATTGACTTAAGCTCTCCCAAGCTCATATCTTGCATGACATTGGGCATTTAAATTTTATATCATTTAAGCCCATGCAAATTTTGACTAAGGGGTCGCCATTAACCTTGTCAATCTAGCCTTTTTAGGGTCGACTAAAAATCTGGTAAGATAGAGGAGGATATCTTACTATTTATGCAATCGGAGATTCTAGATTTAGGAACGTGATTATGTATTCCCTAAGGCTAATGTCATTTCGGTACCTGACTTGCTCTTGTGCTAATTAACGCCATAACAGCCTATCTGAAAGAAATTCAAGGTTTGTCCTTACTATTCTAGAGCAAGAAAGTAATACTCAAAATATTGAAACGCGCAATCAGCTATAATTGTAAAGAAAAGGCACACAAGCATCCTAATATCGTCCCTAAGAATAACAAAGAAAATTTAAAAAAAGAACCCTATTGCAAAGCCCTAAGGCTTATCTATTGGGATTCAGTTTCTAAGGGTTTCTAATCTTTTTGAATGTTTATGATTTTTTAGAATTTTGTCAATTTGTTTTTATTTTCTAGATTTTCAGATTATTTAATATTTTTTGAAATTCTATTTTTTATTGATTTTCGAATTTTATAAATTTTTATTATCTCCTAAAATTTTCAAAAGTTTCATCATTTTTTGAATTTTTATTTTAAAAACATTTTTGAATTTTTTGATTATTAATATTGTTATTATAATATTTGGGAACGGGTCTGGACTAGATATATCCGATCCAACTTGTTGACCCGACTTGTCGACCTAGATTTGACGGAATAAAAAATCGATTTCTTTTTTTTATTGTATTTTTTATATTTTAATGTATTTTCAGTGGTCGCCCTCTCCGAAAATTGACAGGCGTCTCTCCACCTTCTGTTATGCAAACAAGATCCTCTTCAGGCGAGCATCCTTCCCGCGAAGCTGTTCCTCGGCGACCAGCTCCTATCTCCAACTCTCTCTCTCTTTCTCTCTCTCTCAGCGAGATCTCTCGCTACTTTTGCCAAAACCGTCGATCCTTCTTTCTATTATTTTTCTCGCACGCCAGCTTGCACGGTTCGCTTCTAGAAGGTGCTGGCTAAGCTCTCGTCACATCTTTGTCGCGCCCTCTTCGCTCACCGAGGCACGCTTGGCCTTTCTTCCTTCCCTGCGTCATGCCGGGTGACGGAAGAGAGAAACGTTGGGGCTGGCCTTTCTTTTGTTTGGTTCTATCATGGGCCAAGAAAAAAAAAACAAAAAGAAGATGGGCTAAATAAGAAATAAAGAAAGCTATATTAAAAAATGAGTTAATCGTGACCCTCCATGGATTCGCCTCTATAAGCTGCGGCTCAAGTTGTTAAAATAAGAGCTCCAATACCTCTTGTATATACTTCAGGGAACATGACAGGTATAGGAGCCACTAAATGTACTAAAGAAACAATAAAAACAACTACCAATTTATCGGCTAATATATTTTCAATAAGTCTAAAACTAAATGATAAAGTTTTGTGAAAAAGGATTGGAGTTCATTGAATGTATTTACTGAAATAACTTGATTTTTTTTTTTGGTAAGATTTGCATAAAAATATGCCACTAACATGAGTAAAGTTAAAGCAATGGTAGTATTTATATCATTCGTGGGTGCAACCCCATGAGGTAACTCTATGATTTTTTTACGGTGTAAGAGTACTTGATCAATTTAAAACAAAAATAAATAGAAACATGGTTCCAATAAAAGGTAACCACAGACCGTATTCATCTCTAATTTGAGTCTTGCTAATGTCTCATATGAATTCAATGACATATTCGAAGAAATTCTTACTATCATCCAAACATCCATACTAGCTGAACCTAATAAGATAGCAATTACAACCCAAGATATAATAAGGACTTGGCCATGAACTAGAAATCCTCCTATTTGCCAATAGAAATGTTGGCCTAATTTCACACCTGATATCATATTATCCTTTTGGTGTGTTGCTAGAACATGATAACACATTCATATTGCCCTATAATAGAAATACAACTTTCAAGGGAATTATTTTGATTCGACCATCTCTTTTTCGACTTGCTTAGTTGAATTCTATTTTGGATGCAACTGATCACATGATATCTAGAGTAATTTGGATCTCTTTTATACGATTCAAGAGTTGCAATCGATTCCAGAAATTTATGAAGTTCAAAAAAATAATTTATTGATCTTATTATTACTCAAGGAGCATCATCATTCGCTATAGTCAAAATATTTGCAAGATCCAGGTCACAACTTGAATTGATTAAACAAATTGTTGGAACTCCCAAAGTGATATAGTTTTGAAGAGCCGTATGTTCTTCTTGTTGATCAACAATAATTACAATATGTTCGAAAGTCTATTTGGAATATTCCGAAGATTGCTCATCAAGATTACATAATAGGAAGGGAGCCTTATTATGGTAGGATGTTGAAAAGGAAGAAATATAAATAAGAATTAGTCCTACTTATGAAGAATAATGGGATATAATTCTAGTGACTACCTAAATTAGAGGAATTCAATAAATCAAGAAAGCTTCTAATTTGCAGGTGATTACCAATTGGGCAAGATTCCTAATTTGGGCAGAGGTCTACCACTATACATAGAAGGATTGGATTGAGATTTAAAGAACACTAGAAAATATTCCAAAAAGATCACAAGAGTCTTTAATAATGTGAGTAAACATGAGAATTCTTGAGAATTTTTAAGAGATGATGTGTTTTGTGGCATTTGTGAGGATTTATTATAAGGGAAACATAATGAGAATGTTAATTGTAATCCTTCGATTAGAGTGGAGAGTTCCTGATTAGCGTCTCGTGGTTTTTCCCATCTTGAGTTTTCCATGTAAAAAATTTCTAGTGTATCATTCTTATTTTAATCATCTATTGTATTATTTACATTTTACTGTTGACATCTAAATTTTTGCCCAAAAATCAAGTCCAAAAAAATGGGAACTTGTTTTTCCACAAAAATATTTCATGTCAAATTCTTGCATATAGATTATCTAGGTGTTTAGTGTAGTTTTTTTTAAATGGAAGATGTTTTTCCTTTAAAAAAAAAGAAAAAAGAAGAAAAAAGGTTGGGGCCAATGATCTAAATGTGACTAGCCAAGCCCAAGAGGTCAGATTGGAATTAAAATGGTAAATTGGGGCCAAAATGCAATTTCTAAAAGTTGACAGACCAATTCGCAAATTTTGCAAAATTTCACCCGAGCCCTTAAATCATCATCTTGGCCCTCAATTGAGTTGAAATTGAACTTGGGTTAGGTATAATTAATCAAATCAGACAAAAAGAACCAAATTGCATTGAATTGGGCATTCTCCGGCAAGAAAATGATCAACTTTGAGCGAGTCTCTTGCAAACTTGGGTGGAGACAATTGCAAAAAATGGTCAAGATCTTAAACTACTATACATGAACTTGTTAATTGATGAAAAACTGCAGCCAAATTGATGGATTAAAGCATTCAAACCAGCTACCAAAACCCAATCCACGATTAAGTCTTTAATTCGGAGTTACTAGGCATATTGGTGGCCCCACCATATCCCACTCAGCCACCCAATTAGCTTGATCTTTGCACGTGATTGAAGACCATTATTAGTAGTATAGGTGAAGAAAAATTGGTCAGGGATAAGCTGCTGAAAGCACAGGAAAATCACAGAAAAATCTGCACACTCAACAAAAGCTGTAGATGTTGAAAAATTTGATTAAGTTAGAAAGTTGTTGAAGTAGTCCTGTTGACAGGCTTGGTAGGTGGACAAAAGATCAACCAAAAACCCCTTAATTTAGGGGATAAGTTCACTAAAGTAAGATCTTTCAAAGCATGAAAGGCAAGAAATGAGAAGGAGAGGGGGCAGCTCACGGTCATTCTCCAAAAACACCTCCAGAAGCAACTCAAGAAAGAAATAACCCAGAAATTTCAGACCAACCTTGGCAGAGAAAAGTGAAATTTTCACAATTTTACAGCCAAAATTAGTCAAAACCTTCAACTAGAGAGTGAAACTTAACTCAAATAGCTTTCCAACCATAGATTGCACGTCCCAAATGAAGATTGGGAAGGTATCCTAAAGCCCCCTGAAGCAGTACCCTCCTAACGAGCCAAGAAACTCAAAAAATTTCTGAGTGTTGAGCTCGGTTGGTCACAAGTAAGGAAAAACGAGTGTTTTTGAGCAAATTGAGAGATAAATGAGGAAATAAATGACTTACAACCTAAACTATAATACATATAGTTTGGTTGGGTTTTAAGTTTTTCAAAAAAGAGGTTTGGAAGTCTAATTTTGGAAGTCAACGAAAACCTTCGCTGTCACTTTTTTATTCTGCAAATCTCACATTTAGTTTGAAGGAACCAACTTCCACGTGCTTCCGAAGGATAATTTCTTGGTTTCCTTGGCTAAGAGTCACTTGCAAAAGAAACTAGGAAGTAAGGTAAGCATCCTAGATATATTTTTGTTTGAGTTTGAATATGTTTTGATCATAAAAATCAAGAGAAAAACCAATCCGGAAAACTGATCTCTGAGGTTAAAATTTTTGTAAGTGTTTAAAACCTTTTCAATAGCTCTACATGCTTGACTTGTTACTCCCCTTTGCATGCATTTTTTTTTTTTTGTCTTCATGAGCTTGATGAATGTTACATGGGAGTACAAATAATGCATAGAACAACCAAGTTTAGTCTTTAAATCTCCTTGTGAACCACGAGATTGTTTATAACTTGAGCCAAAAACCAAGCCAATCCACATTCAGACGTGGTTGGCCAACGTAGATCATGCATGTATGCTTCTTGGAGAGTTCATTTTGATATATCCAGTTGATTATTTTCTATGATGTTTGTTGCATTTAAAAGCTCATGTTATTTACCTTCACTCGGATCAAGTAATGTTTCCCTTAGATGTCGTATGTAATGAGTGTCGGGGCTTAAATATGGGCATGCAACCTGTTTGCTTGACTTGGGTTCAAACCCAGATTTGCAAAATCAGCTCAAACCTGCATATTTGAGATCAATTTCAACTTAGTTATTTTGTGTTTTAAGCTATGATTTCTATATAATCTTGCTCCTTGCATGTGTTAATATAATCTTGATACTTTAGTTCCACGTGAGATTGCTTATGGGTTTAGATTGAAAGCCACAAACATGGCCCAAGGAAGCTAGTTTGGGGGGATTTGATGCACATAAAGTGTTTAACGAAATATGCAAACCAAGTTTCGATCTTGAAATGGTCGATTTGAGCTCGGTTCTTGTTATACTCATGTACTAGACAGTTCCATATTAGTATAAATTAGCATATATTGGTTTAGAGAATTATTTTTAAATAAAAATTTTAAAATTTTAAAAAATATGAAAATTTCAAAATATATATATATATATATATATATATATATATATATATGATGGATGGTATCAAATTATAAAAAAAAAATGACATCTAGGAGATTTTCCTAATTTTATAAGGTCATTTTTCCTAATTTAATGCTATTTTGGTATTTTATAATCCTTTTTTTTTATAAATAATCTATGTTTCATAGATTAAAATTATTTAGAGTAGTTTCATGCATTTAGAGTAATTTCATACACATTTAAATTCTCATTTTGCTCATTGGGGTCCTGTCCCAGGGTGTGATAACAAGGCCATGTAATATTATTTGCCCGACTTGTATTGGGTTTTTCTTTTCCGCATTTATTTTCAAGTCACTTCAATTTCTTGGATGTTTACTTATGCACTGCTTTTCATTAATTTGAGTGTAAATTTCTCTTCTAAATTATGTTAGGATTAGTCTAGATATTGAAGAAAACAAACCTACAAAAACATTTGCATGGACACTTAGCGGTTTTATAAGGATTATAATTGGTAATTTAGATTATGTGGCCATTTAGATAAACAATCTTCCAAGTTAGTGATACCGCAAGGGAGCTAATTAAAATATTGGCGTAAACAATTTCCCGTTCCTAGAAATCTCTGATTACGTGGGAATCGAGACAACACTCCCGCATTTTGATTGGTTTCTAGTCAACCACAATAGGCTAGTGGTGACTCCTAAAAATATATAGGTCGTTAAGAATTAAAATACAAAATTCAACGTTGCTTGAGGTATGGGCTTGGGAGAGTTTGCGCCTAATCTAAGGCTGTTGGCCCGCCTCTTTAGGCAAATACCCCTAAACCTCTTCATTTTCCTCCAAACAGAAAAAAAAGAGGTCGCGGCATTCACATATTGCGCAATTTTGATAATTAGAATTCCCGTACAGCTGATTACTTACTTTTACAACAAGTAGAGCTATAACAAAAATGAAAAAAAAACCAACCATGACCTTATTGTTGCGATGTAGCCTCAAGGGGCTGCCTTTAGGGGAATGGGTTTAGAGGTACTTGTTTATAAAGCATGGATTATCCTTATGTCCATACTTTGAGTGGCATTAGTTTTTCTAATCTATGTATTTAAAAAGAGTCGCATACTAGCCATTGTTTAAGGTCAGCTAGGAACCTTAATCAAGACGCAAGACTGTTGTCTTGATACATGCACAACGAGGTATTTCAGAATTGGGGATTTGATTACCTTAACTACTAAACTAGAGCCCTATTGGTACCTAAACTTGATTATTTGTTAACTAAAGTGTCATATCCACATATTGAAGATTTTAAGGTCCATACTAATCTATCTAAGAAAATAACAATCGTTATATTGAAATTGGGCAATCAAGTATTATCTTTTTTTTTTTTTTGGTTAGACAATTATTATCTAATTGAAAGGTGCAAGTATCAACCTAATAGTGCCTCTAAAAAGAAAAGGCATCCAAAAATCCTATGATAAATGATGTGAATCGTTGCGGAAGGATTGTTCCATGAAGGCCCAGATAGTGCGAATTGCAAACCTCGACCTCCATCAAACCTGTGATTGGCAACCTCGGTATGAATGTGACCTATTGACGAACACATGTCAACCAAACAACGTTATAGACGCCACGAGCGAAAGAATTCGCTATCTCGCTCGATAAGTGGAATTGACCGCCACAAGAGAATCTTGATTAGGTCAAGTCTTCAAAATAATAGTAAAAGAGAACCTCTCAATTCTTTTCCTCAAAAATAAAATATCTCTGTCCCCAAAGAAATTTAGCAAATCCTTTATATAGGCCGCCACACAAATCCTAAAAATAAACCCTAAAAATCTAATGCGTCATATTCCAGAATATTCTTATTCCAGAATATTCTTAAACAATAATATATATAAATTGACTTGGTCAATTATTTGGTGACCAGATAATTAAATTGCACCAAGATTTCCAAGATTCTTCAGGATTTAATCCAAGGTCATCTTCAAGCCAAAGATCACGAACGATGATGCCAACAGCTTGCTTGAATTGTTTGGCTCGCGCTTGAGTAATCGAACCAGTATGAATAGACAATGGGTCCCTAGCACCTCCTCCTTGATATAGCTCGATGTCCACATCATTCCCTCCCCCGTGCAAAGGATTTGCCCTCAAATCATCACTGGCATCAAAAAGAGTCAAGTCAAAAACATTAAATGTGGCACTAACGTCATACTTACTTGGAAGATTAAGCTTGTAGGCATTATTGTTAATTCTTTCCAAAACCATGAATGGTCCATCCCCTCGCGGTAATAACTTAGAATGTCGCTGCTTAGAAAATCTCTCTTTGCGCATATGAACCCAAACCCAATCGCCGGGTTCAAACACCACTTCCTTGCGCCCTTTGTTGGCTTGCCTTGCATATTGCTCAGTTTTGCGCTCAATATTTGTGCGCGTTTTCTCATGCAACACCTTGGAAAATTCACCTTTCTTTGCTCCATCTAAATTCACATGCTTATCAACAGGTAAAGGGGTTAAATTTAATGGAGTTAATGGATTAAAACCATAGACAACCTCATATGGTGTAAATTTAGTAGCAGAATGCATGCTTCTATTATATGCAAATTCAACATGTGGCAGACAATCGTCCCAAGATTTTATGTTCTTTTTAATAATAGCACGCGACAATACCCCTAAAGTTCTATTAACTACCTCGGTTTGACCATCGGTCTGTGGATGACAAGTAGTAGAAAATAACAACCGTGTTCCTATTTTTTCCACAATGTTTTCCAAAAGTAGCTAAGAAATTTAGAATCTCAATCTGAAACAATTGATCTATGCATGCCATGCAAACGTACAACCTCCTTAAAGAACAAATTATCAGTTTTATGACAAGGTATAAAATGAGCCATCTTTGAAAGCCAATCAACAACCACATAAATAGAATCTCTACCATACTTAGACCTAGGCAATCCTAACACAAAAACCATAGAAATATTAATCCAAGGATGCGTTGGAATAGGTAATGGTGTATACAAGCCATGCGGTTTAGTTGTAGACTTTGATTGCTTACAAGCAATGCATTTCTCACAAACACGTGTGACATCTCCTTCATATGTGGCCAATAAAAATGTTCATGCAGCACTTCATAAGTCTTATTAATGCCAAAATGCCCCATTAAACCACCACTATGCGCTTCTCGCACCAACAATTCACGCAAAGAACACTTAGGCAAACATAGTTTGTTTTTACGAAAAAGATAACCTTCATGCCTATAAAATTTATCAAATGTAGCGTGTTCACATGCTTCATACACTCTCCCAAAGTCATCATCATCAGTATATAAGCTCTTGATATGCTCAAAACCTAGACACTTTGCTTCTAAAATAGTTAGAATCGCATACCTTTAAGAAAGTGCATCGGCTACCACATTCTCCTTACCTTTCTTGTACTTGATCACATATGGAAAAGTCTCGATGAACTCCATTCATTTGGCATGTCTTTTATTCAACTTTTGCTGCCCTTTCAAGTACTTCAAGGTCTCATGGTCGGTGTGGATCACCAACTCTTTTGGCCATAAATAATGTTGCCAAGTCTCCAAAGCTTGCACTAAAGCATACATCTCCTTATCATAGGTAGGATAATTCAATGTTGCTCCACTCAATTTTTCACTGAAATACGCTATGGGATGCGCTATTGCATCAACACAACTCCAATTCCTATACCAGAAGCATCGCACTCTATCTCAAAAGTAGCACTGAAATTCGGCAAAGATAACAAATGAGCATTAGTTAAGTTATCTTTTAGCAGATTAAATGCTTTCTCTTGCTCTTCTCCCCACGTGAAACCCACGTGCTTCTTGATAACCTCAGTTAAAGGTGCGGCAATGGTGCTGAAATTTCTCACAAATCGTCGATAAAACTTGCCAATCCATGAAAGCTACGCACCTCTCCCACGGTCTTAAGCGTTGGCCATTCACAAATTGCTTTGACCCTTTTCTTCATCAACCTGTATACCATCAACACTAACAACAAATCCTAGAAATACTAATTTATTGGTAACAAAAGAGCACTTTTTAGATTAGCGTATAATTGCTCGGCTCTTAAAACCTGCAAGACAGCTTGCACATGCTTAATATGATCATCAGGATTTCGGCTAAATCAAGATGTCATCGAAATAGACAACCACAAATCGACCAATAAAAGCACGCAAAACATAATTCATAAGTTGCATAAACGTGCTCGGTGCATTAGTTAATCCAAATGGCATTACTAACCACTCATATAATCCATACTTGGTCTTAAATGCAGTTTTCCATTCATCACATTCTTTTATCCTAATTTGATGATAGCCACTTTTCAAATTGATCTTAGTGAAAATGCAAGAACCATGCAACTCATCCAACATGTCATCTAACCTAGGAATATGATGTCGATACTTTACCGTAATATTATTGATTGCTCGGCAATCGACACACATTCGCCAAGTTCCATCCTTTTTTGGCACCAACAAAACAGGGACAGTGCACGAGCTAAGACTCTCTCTCACATGCCTCCATTTCAATAGTTCACTAACTTGCCACTGAAATTCCTTTGTCTCCTCGGGATTGCTTCGATATGCGAGTCGATTAGGTAATGGCGCACTAGGAATCAAGTCAATTTGATGTTCTATGCCTCGAATCGGTGGTATCCCTTTAGGAAGTTCATCAGGAAAGACATCTTCAAATTCTTGCAATAAAGACATAATAGGACTAGGCAAACTTGGGTTAAGATCGTTAGTAGAAAACAAAACCTCATTGTACACAAGTACAAGTATTGGTCGATCTAGAAATAAGGCTCTCCTCACTTCACTTGATTTTGCATAAAAAATATTTTGCCTATTTTTTTTCCACTCTTCTTTTCCCTCGGTTTTTACCACAATCTTTCTCTCGGCCTCTCCTTTTCCTTGCGTCTCAGACACATCACGCAAGCCCTCGGATTTCTAACCGTTTCTCTCTCTCTCTCTCGGCTTCTCGTTGTAACTTTAATTGATCTTGATACACCTCACTAGGTGTCATTGGTACCAAGGTATAAGTCTTTTGAGTTATCATCAATGAATAACAATTAGTATACCCATCATGATGTACATTTCGATCATATTGCCATGGCCTTCCAAGTAAGATATGACCCGCTTGCATAGGTACAACATCACACTCTACCTCGTCCTTGTATCTCCCTATCTCAAATGGAATTCGAACTTGCTTCGATACTTTCACCTCACCACTATCATTTAACCATTGAAGTCTATAAGGCCTAGGGTGCTTTGTCGTCTTCAAACCCAACTTATCCACCATAATACAACTTGCTACATTCGCACAACTACCTTCATCAATTATCATATTACAGATCTTACCATTCACCACACATCTTGTATGAAACAAATTATCTCTTTGTCGGTGATGCTCCTCCTCCTTTACTTGCACACTCAGAGAACGCCTAACCACCAATAAGTCTCCTTTTATAACCACTTCTCCATCACTATAATTCTCCAATGGTGGCATCTCATCATCCTCTTCTTCCCTTTCACTTTCGGACTCAATAATACCATGTCCAGTCACGATCATCACCCTCCTATTAGGGCATTGATTCGCCATATGACCCCTACCCAAACACTTGAAAGATTTAATTTTACGAGTTCTAGTGTTAGGGTTTTCGATTTTATCTGAAATCGGATTCGTTCCAACTTTATCGTCCCTCTCCTTCTCCTTTGAGGTTTCGGTTTTGGTGTTGTTTCCTCTCCAATTTGGCTTATCATCTCTCTTCCAATTGGATCTCCAATTCTGATTTGAACCTCCTCCACTCTTGTGATTTCGGTCCAACTTCAATTGCCGCTCAACTTTGATGGCTTTGTCCACAAATTCCTCGAATTCAACATAGTGTTGCAACTCTACCACCCTTGCTATGTCTCGGCTCAAACCACTCAAAAATTTTGATATTGTGGCCTCACGATCCTCCATCACATTAGCACGGATCATGGCAATCTCCATCTCCTTGTGATACTCTTCCACGCTCTTATTGTCTTGTGTGAAGTTTTGTAACTTTTCAAACAAATCTTGATGGTAATGACTTGGCACAAAACGCCTCCTCATCACCACTTTCATCTCATCCCATGTCTCTATCGGTCTTTCACCATTGCGTCTCCTACTAGTCATAAGTTGATCCCACCAAATTATAGCATAATCAATAAATTCAACAGTTGCAATTTGTACCTTTTTGAGCTCAAAGTATCGTTGACAATCAAATACCATCTCCATGTGTTTCTCCCATTCTAGATACGCATCGGGATCATTCTTCCCTTGGAAGGAAGGAATCTTCATCTTGATGTTGCCAAGTTCATCATCTCCTCGGTGTCTAAACCTTCGGCCTCCATTCCACCTTTCAAATCAAGCATCTCGATCATCCTCCATGTCGGCCTCATCATCATCATATTGTTGCTGCCTTCTATGTTGTGTTCTAGAGGCATCTCACTGATGTTGCAGCCTTCCTCGAGGTATCTCTCGGTCACCATCAACCCTCATGCCATTCCGCATCATTCGGCCACTAAGCTCCTCCATTACGACCCTCAATTGTTGGATGCTTTCCACGAGCACTTCATCCCTTCGTATGGAGTCAACCTCCCGTTGATTCACGCTTTCTTCGCGCGACATATTTTAGACCTGCAAGTAAACGTTAGTCTAAAAAATCCCCACCAATTGCTCCCTCACGTGTTTCTCTCGAGATGTTTATCACTCCCCTCGTGTTTAACTCAAGTATAGGCTTTTTCCATCCTCAATTAAGCTTACACACTCTTGCATTTTTTCTCTCATATTCTCTTTTCATAAACTCTTTATTGGACTCAAAACCTGTCTCTCAACCCTCGCACGACAATGAATCAAACTAATCAAACAAGATTAGATCACTATTGATTTTGTTTCAGCAAGTAATAATTTCAAACCAACAAGTACAACTTTCGAAATTCCAATTGAAACGCAAATCACTACTGATTTTGTTTCAATTTGGTCTACTAACAAACGAGTCGCCTTCTTGATTTTTTTTTTTATATTTTGTTCGGCTAATTTTTTTTGCCGAATCTATTTTTTTTCTCTTGCACACTTTTTTTTTGTGCGTTTTCTTTCTCTTCTTTTTTTTTTTTTTTTTTTTAACGAACTCAAATACAATTTAAGATGCTAGAAAAGAAAATTTAAAACTAACAGCAATCAACTACGTATAGAAGCATAAAAGCAATCGGATCCCTAAATTAGGGAGAACCAAAACCCTAACTCAGTAAATCTCAAATTGCTGAATATCAACAGAAAATTAAAGATAAATAGACCTTGTAGAACCTGGCTTTGATACCAAACTGATGTGAATCATTGCGGAAAGATCGTTCTACGAAGACCCAGATAGTGCGAATTGCAAACCTCAACCTTCAACAAACCCGTGATTGGCAACCTTGGTATGAACATGATCTGTTGACGAACACGTGTCAACCAACGTTATAGACACCACGAGCGAAAGAATTTGCTATCTCGCTCGATAAGTTGAATTGACCGCCACAAGAGAATCTTGATTAGGTTAAGTCCTCAAAAGAACAGTAAAAGAGAACCTCTCAATTCTTTTCCTCAAAAATAAAATATCTCTATCCCCAAAGAAATTTAGCAAATCCTTTATATAGGCTGCCACACAAACCCTAAAAAATCAATCCTAAAAATCTAATGCATCATATTCTAGAATATTCCTATTCTAGAATATTCTTAAACAAGAATATATATAAATTGACTTGGTTAATTATTTGGTGACCAGATAATTAAATTGCACCAAGATTTCCAAGATTCTTCAAGATTTGATCCAAGGTCATATTCACGCCAAAGATCACGAACCATGACGCCAACAGCTTACCTGAATTGTTTGGCCCACGCTCGAGTAATCGAACCAGTATGAATAGACAATGGGTCCCTAGCATCTCCTCCTTGATATAGCTCAATGTCCACATCAATGAAGCCCTTAAAGACTTATCCAATTGGATTTCAATTTTTTTAAGGATTTTCCACATTTAAAGAAAAAACTACTCATAAAGCTAATTTGTAAACTTTCTCTAAATTTTTTAATTTTGGAAAATTTTTAACATTTTAATGTTTTCTATTTTTATTTTTTTAATATCTTTAATTCTGGAAAATGGACTTTGAAGCGAGTGGATATGGGTCAGACCCAGAGGGCCAGACCCTAAAGTTGCGGGTTGGGTCTAGAATTTGGACTGGCCCCTGGGCCTAGTCTGAGTGTAACGAACTTATATTTCATCTGCTAAGCTCCAAACTCCTGAACTTTAAGCTCATGACAGCTAACCCATATCTAATCCTGAACCAACCCATTCTCTATTAAGCCCATGGATTTTTCGTTTCCTCCCTTTTTAATTACTCTTTTTCTGTTTCTTTGTTTTCCTTTCTATTGTCTATTTTCTATTTTTTTTCTCTCTCTTTCTTTTGTTTTGCTTTCTATTTCTATATTTTATTTATTTCTTTTTCTCTTCCCTGCACGTGGTCTTCTTCCTTGTGAAGCTGTCTCTTCTTCATGACGTCTTCCCCTTGCCGACATCCTCGCCCGAAGCACCAATAATCCGAGGAATCCTCGTTGACGCTCAGGCCATTGCCAGGCTGCAATCCCATGTCGGTTATTCGATCCAATTGACGCTAGTCATTGTCGGCCAGCTGCTGGCCGATGGTTTCTAGTATTGTTGGGTCAATTACAATTCATCCCCAAGTTTATTTTTTCTTTTCTCTTTCGACATAATCTGACACACAAATTTATAATTTGGATTACTTTAATCTTCGAATTTATGCATCATTGAAATGAAATTGAATTTGTCAAATTAAAACAATGATTGATATTAGAAAAATGGTGGATTAATATTTTTAGTGTAAATTCATTCAAGGATCTTTACCTATTATATATTTATTTGTGAATTTGAATCAAATTAAATTAATTAAAATAATCATAAAAATGGTAATTTATATAAAAACATACATTTAATATGCAACATATCTCAATGTATTAGAATTCTTATTTTTTTTAGAACGATGTATCGACATGTTGTATTGTGTCGTGTCGTGCCACGTTATGTATTGCATGTCGGTATTGGTGTTGGTGCTACTTAGTTTGTATTATCAAATTGGATGGCTAGCATTATTCATGCCAATTTCTCAATTATTGGTAAAAAAAAGAAATTCACATTCCCACCATTGGCATCGTCTAGGCTCTCATTCATTCAAATCAAAGGAAGCTTCATCAAGAAGGGATAGGGATGGTGCATTGGCTTGTTTGGCGGCTGGCGGGCTTAGCTTAGAGATCCGAATTCAAAGTCGACCATTTCTTCTAGCACTTGATCTGAACTTTCATTACGGTTACGGTGCTTTGCCTTCCTTTGCAAGAGGATGGGGTCTCGGCAACAGGCCTCCTTTACCTTTTTTCTTTTTTCGGTATATCATATCTATTGTTTTCATCATGCCTATAGACTCCTGTTACATTGTTTTTGGAGAATACCATGGTACATTTTTGGGCAAAAGTGTCCAAAAAGTCTTGAACTTTCTAAATTTGTGTCAATTTAGTCATAAACATTTTATTGGTGCTAATTTAGTCATAAATATTTTCACTTTGTACAAATTTAGTTCCTTCTGACTGACTTAAGCCAAATTTTGTTGACTGGGTGCTAGTTGGCTAATATGGCACAATCAATACTGACGTAGACAATTTTCAATAATATTTTAATATTTTTTCTCTTTTTGTTTTATTTTTTTATTTTCCTTTTCTTTTTATGTTTTCCTTCTCCTTCTCCTTCCTTCAATCGGTCACTGGACCTTGACCTTGACCGCCTCTAGCGAGTCTCACGGCCACTAGCGAGGCCTCGCTAGAGGCCACAAGGGCTGCTCACCCATGGTCGGAGAGGGGCGGCCTCCAGCTACAGATCAAGTTGATATGCATGAGAAGCTTGACTTGCATGAGCCATTAACATGGTTGGACACCAAGTCTTCGTTGGTGGTTGACTTTACAGATCAGGTTGGTTTCGATAAAAGTCCCTACTGGGTGAGCACAAATAATTGTGATCTTATCTTCGGTAGTATCCTTTTTCCGAGCGCTGTCCGGGGGAGGTATGATTACGCGTGTCCAATTACCTTGACCGTCATTTTCTTTGCACACGATGTGTAATGTGAAAGATTACTGACGGCTCAAATGATTCCTCTCTTTGAAAGAACAAAGCATGCAGATCAGATTTTTCTTTTATGTTCAAAATATGTAATAAATCATGCACAATAGACGATGAATTGCTACTAAATTGACACACAATTGAATTCTTCTGCCAATCAAAGAGCAAATAAAATCACACTAGGCACTAGTTCCTTGTACATAGTATTGGACACGCTCAATTAGCCTCCGGCAATCAATAATATACTAAATTACCTTAAGACTTTTCTTCCTAATGGCGGTGTGACCGTGCATATCTGTTATTGCATGGTGGGTCACCCAAATTTGGCAGGAATTTGAAATTCTATTCCAAGCCCCAAAAGATCCGAATTTTAGCCGTTCATTATCTAATGAAAACATATAAAATTCCAAAGAATTTCACCAAGGCAGAGATTATAAACCGCTCTGATACCAACTTGTTAGATTAAGTTTAATGAAAAACTAACAATCAGGTTTCATCATTTACAAAGAAAAATGTGTATAATCGAAAACAATTTTGCGGAAACATAAGGATCGACATACTTCCAACCATTGGTGAAAATTTGCAAATGCGAAAAACCCCAAAACCTTGAACAAGTGTATCAATCGATTCATGGAATAACCCTCAAAACTTGATGGTGTGTTTTCTGTATTGATAGGGTTTGGACTAGATGACTCGACATTTTATTTCGTAAAGATTGTTATAGTAACATATTAACGGGCAGTTATCATGTAATAAATTGAGCAATAAATCAGAATTAATTGGGAAATACAAGATCACATTTAAATTGATAAATATTATAACAAATGCATCCACCATAAAGCAAATCTAAAATCCATCATAAAGGAATCTTGACTTGCGAGGCAATTATCCTCCCTTTGGTGATTTTGATCACCAGTAGCAAAGGATTACTTCAGGGATTAATAAAAGGATTGCGAAGCACCTCCTGCAGAGAAGATTGAGGAATGTAAGTTGATACTTGTAGGGAAAATCATTGCTAACTCCCCTATAAACTTCCCTGCTTTTCAGAGTACAATGAAAAAGGTTTGGCGCTTAGATAATGTTGACATTTCACAAAGAGAGGCAGGTCTTTATGTATTCAAATTCCCTTCTGAAGTGGCAAAGCAGCGTATTTTAGACAATGGGCCATGGTCATTCTCTAATAATCTGATTATTCTCAAACCTTGGATCCCTAATACACCCTTACACTGCTATGAATTTAATACATGTGCATTCTGGGTTCAAGTTGTTGGCCTACCGTTAGAACGGTGCATAGAGCAGTTGATAAGTAAAGCAGTTTGTGAAATTGGACCGATTCTGGGTGTTAAAATTGAGGCGAAAGATGGCTCCAATCTCTGTAGGACGAGCTAGGGTGGATTTGCATCTTCAGAATCCTCTTAAACCAGGAAAGCTTATTCGAGTGGCAGGGAAACCTATTTGGTTGGATTTTCGCTATGAAAGATTACCAACCTTTTTTTATTCTTGTGGGGTTCTTGGTCATTATGCTTCCTATTGCAAAGATATTCCTTATGAAGAAGCAAATTTTGATGTGCGAGATAAGATGTACTATGGTCAATGGTTAAGGGCTGAAGCTAGGGACCCTAGCCCTTTCTGGCAGGCTTTCTATGAAACAAAACCAAATCTGGAGGAAGGAGAGGAATCAGTACCTGAAACTCCTCCACAAGGATTGCTATTGCTCCCACCAGGTCCTTCGGATGCAAGCACTCGGCAAGTAGCTATGGACTCTCAATAGGCTCTGCATCTCCCTATTCCCAACACACCCTTGTTGCCAAAATCTCCCATCCTTGTTTCTGGTCAGACGATTCTCAAATCCACTTCGCTTTCCTTTGAATCCCTTGTACTAATATGTCCCAATGCTGTGACAGAAGTAACATAGTCAGTTACCACTTCCAAAAAAGTTAAAAAAAACTCTGTTGCCAACCAAGACCTGTCCGATCAAGAAAGTTAAGAGGTATTCTCCTTATGGCTCTCGTCCTGCTCTACCAGAAGTTTTAGAAGAAAGTCAACTGATGGAGACACCAATTTTGATGGCTGAAACTGTTAGAGAATGGGTTGAGGTGGCTTGCCCTAATAAGCCACCCATGGACAAATGAAGATTATGAGTTGGAACTATCAAGGACTGGGCAATTCCTTAACAGTTCAAGCACTTAGGGCCTTAGTGTCCCGAGAACGGCCTGATGTTCTCTTTTTGATGGAAACTCAAAATCAAGAACCTCTTATCCAGCGAGTCCAAGGCAGACTTAAATTTCCAAACAGTTTTGTGGTTAATCCTATCGGTTTGGCTGGCGATATGGTAATTTTTTGGACAAATCAGGTTTCTCTACTTATTAACAGTTCTAATGCACACTATATTGATACTATCTGTTCTGAAATTGGTAGTGACTCACCTATGAGTCTCACCTGTTTACATGCGCCGTTAGTTTTTCAGCACCGACAGCTATTTTGGGCAGAATTGAGGCATCTTAGTACCTTACATACCTTACATTGGGTATGTATAGGGGATTTTAATGATATATTACATCCATGGGAGAAGGTGGGCAAGAGACCAGTTCAACCTTATAGAATGCATGCATTTCGGGAACTACTACATGACTGTGCCTTGTTAGATTTAGAGACAAAGGGTTGTGCCTATACTTGGATTAACAACAGAAATGGCGAGGAAATTGTCAAAGAAAGACTAGACCATGCTTTAAGTACAATCGAGTGGCGATTAAAATATGCAAAAGCAGAAGTTCTTGCCCTACCTACCATAGGATCGGACCACAGCCCGATTCTATTAACAACCAATGTAATTCCAGTGAAGAGAAGAAAAAGCTTTACCTTCGAAGCCTTTTGGCTCCAAGATGCTGAATGCCGTGAGGTGATCTCTTAATCTTGGTCTCCTCATCCAGCCAACAATCACCAAATTTCGCAGAGGATTCGGGCCACCACTACGGCACTGGCTAACTGGAGCAGGGCCAAGTTTAAAGTAGCTCATCAACAGATACATCTTTTGCAGCAACAACTTCAACACTGCATTAATCAGCCTACATGTAATTATGACAAAGATCTTGTTACTTCCTTGAAATTTCAAATTCAGCAGAAATGGGCTCAAGAAGAACAATATTGGGCCATGCGTTCTCGACTTAACTGGATGTGTTGGGGTGATCGAAACACGCAATTCTTCCATGCCACCACAATACAAAGGCACAAGCAAAACAAAATCAGCATTTTACAGAATGACAATGGGGAATGGATCCGCGACCCAAAACAAGTGAAGCAGGAGACACTACACTTTTTTCAGAAACTATACACTTCTGCAGGTCAGAAGGAATATGGCCCTATTCTAATGCAATGCTTCCCAATTGTAATAGAAGAAATGAACACACATCTCATAGCAGAAGTTATGAGGGAGGAAGTCAAACAAGCAACGTTTCAACTAGGTGCAACTAAAGCGCCATGATCGGATGGATTAAATGGCTTATTCTACCGTCATCATTGGGACATTATATAGGAATATGTCTTTTCAACAGTTCAACAATTTTTCTCTACAGCAAGCATGCCATCGGAACTCAACTGAACATCCATAGTCCTGATTCCGAAAATCCAGAATCCTAAGAGGTTAGACTAGTTTCGCCCCATCAGTTTATGTAATTTTATCTACAAGATCATCTCAAAAGTTTTGGCAATCGTCTAAAGACTTGGTTGCTGATGCTGATCTCTAAAGAACAAAGTGCATTTGTCACCGGCAGACAAATCCATGACAATATTCTTATAGTCCAAGATGTTATACATCAGTTGAAATCAAGAAACAGAAAGAAAAAATTTCAGGGAATTCTCAAACTGGATATGAAGAAAGCCTATGATAGGGTGGAGTGGGATTTCTTAAAAGATTATCTACACCGACTCGGATTTCATGCCCGTTGGGTGGAGTGGATGCTGCAGTGTGTTTCAACGACTTCTTTTAGTGTTAAACTAATGGGGAATCTCTCCATTATTTTAGGCCCTCCCGAGGTTTAAGGCAAGGCGACCCTCTATCCCCCTATTTATTCATACTCGTGGCAAATAAACTATCTACTCTTATCCACAATGCTGTTGATATGGGCAATTTACGAGGCATTAAACTCAACAGATGGTATCCTACGTTATCACATTTGTTCTTTGCTGATGACGCCATCCTATTCCTTGATGGTCGACTAAGGGAAAGCCAAAACTTATCAAACATTCTCAATCAGTATTGTCTAGCTACTGGTCAAGAAATAAACAGGAACAAATCTGGATTGTTTATGAGTAAGAACTGTCCCTATTCTCTTCGAATTAATCTAGCTAATGATCTTAGAGTTCCACTCTTGGATAGGATGGGGAAATATTTAGGCATTCCTTCTGATTGGGGATCTTCTAAATGCGACATGTTTGCATGGATCTTAAGTAGAGTCAATACCAAATTGGAGGGGTGGAAAGAAAACCTAATCTCTAAAGGAGGGAAGGAGGTTCTGTTGAAATCGGTGGTTTAGGCATTACCGCAGTATGCAATGATGATTTTAAGCTTCCTGTATCTATATGTAAGGTGGTGGAACAAAAAACAGCAAGGTTCTGGTGGAAAAACAGCAGCAATAAATCAAGTGTCCACTGGAAAAACTAGGAATTTCTTAACGAAAGTAAAGATCAAGGAGGACTAGGATTCCGAGACTTAATTTCTTTTAATAAAGCTCTTTTGGGTAAGCAAGCATGGAGACTTTTTATTAATCCTTCCTCTTTGTGGAGTAGTGTTTTCAAAGCATTATATTTCCCTCATACAAATTTCTGGTTTGCAAAAAAGGGGACTAGGTCTTCTTGGTGTTGGGAAAGCCTTATTCTAGGTAGGGATTCTATCCTTGAAAAGCTTCAATGGTCAGTAGGTGATGGCACCCAGATTAGAGTAAGAGAAGACAAATGGTTGAAAACGAGAGTTCTAGGAGGACCACATAACAGGACAGAATCGAAAAACGTGGTGGATCTTATTCTGCCTAATCAAAATGCATGGAATGTGGAACTACTGCAACAATTTTATCAGGAAAATATTGTTGAGGAAATATTATCTATTCCTCTTTCGTCAGCCTCCTCTGAGGACAAAATTGTGTGGACAGAAACTTCAGATGGCTGTTATACTGTTAAGAGTGGTTATCAATTTAGTAAACAAAAAGCATCTATCAAGTTTCAATCTCAGGCTTCATCCTCCTATCAGCCCCCTACTACCTTATGGAGACAGATTTGGAAAACTCAGATAGCTCCGAAGGTATGTGTTTTTCTTTGGGCTTTGTGCCAGAATGCTCTACCTACAACAAAGAATCTATATCGAAGGAAGATTACACCAGACCCACTTTGCAAACTCTGTTCTTCAAACATACGCAAAATCCCGGAACACCTATTCCTCTTATGTCCATGGACAGCATATATATGGAATCACCCCAGCGTGCAAATTAAAGTCACACATCATAGAATACAGGGCATAGATGCATGGCTTCACGATCATATAAATCAGAAGAGGGATCAGCAGAGAGACGTACCGAGTTTGAGCAAATCGTGGCTCTGCTTTGGCATATATGGAAAGCACGGAATCTTTTTGTCTTTCGGCGACAACGAGCAAACCCGGATCATCTGGTTCAAGCAGCTATCAATATGGCTTAGGTGGGTAGTCGAATTCAACAAATCGAAAAACCTACCCGAAGGAGATGGTTGAACCCTAATCGAATTTGGGAACCTCCACAACAAGGGATGATCAAGATTAATCTCGATGGAGCCTTTCCCGGTGCACACCACGAAGGCGCGATTGCTAGTATCACTCGTGATTCTACTGGCCAATTGGTCGGAGGCTTCACCCGCACAGTTAGGGCTCGATCTGCCATAGAAACAAAAACCCAGGCATTGTTACATACTCTTCAAGAGCTATTCAAGAAAGAGCAGACGAAAGCCTACCTGGTCATTGAATCGGACAATCTCATTCTCGTTGAGATCATCAATGGATGCCGCGAACCACCCTGGGATTGCCGAGCACCGTTCGCTGAATGCGTAGACTTGAAGACCCTATTTCCCAATTTGTGCATGCTGCACTGTCGAAGGGAAGCAAATGCCCTAGCTGACTGGGCTGCCAAGGCCCATGGCCGAGGATCCCTTCCACAAAACTGGGCTTCTTCTCCTCCACAGCTTATGTTGGACTTAATTTGTACTGACACCCTGATTAAGGGATGTTCCTATGTTCCAATTTAAAAAAAAAAAAAAAAAAATCTTGTTGGGCACATTGCACTTTGCTTAAATTGATTTTTTAAAAAAAAATATTTAAACTCGAAAAGTTCTCCGCGATATCCTTTGAACGGTACATCTTTTTTAATAATGATGTCAAGCCTAATAAACTATTAGCAAGGCTCTGCCCTAATGAATTTTAAAAACAAAAAAACAAAAAACAACTAATCGGTCTCATGGTATGGGATCCGCATTTAGCATATAAGACTACTATGATAATCCACAATTCTACACGCATGGTTTCCTAATTTAACGGCAATTAAGGGTCCATTTGTTTCACAGAAAATGAGTCATTTCCGGAAAATATTTTCTCATAAGTCATTTTTCAGGAAAATGATAATATTTTTTGTTGTTTGGTTAAAACTTGAAAATGTTTCGGAAAATATTTTCTAGTGTTCGGTAAATAAAATATTTTCTAAGACTTCACTACTTAGGCATGCATCACTTACTGAACTATAAATCCATCAAATATGAACTTGCCTTTAAATCTAGGCAAATTTGCTTCAAATTTTTGTTCCCTCATTATTACCGAACGCTCATCTACTCTAAAAAAAATGTTCGTATGGATTTTAAAAGGAAGCAAAGGAGAAAAGAAGCAAAGTATGTACAGCCCTAATGAGAATATTTTAGTTGAGTGTCATGTTCTCTCCTTGCATTTTTTTTTTTTTTTTTATACTCAGGCACCACCGTACAGCCGGCAGTCGATGATCTAAACCTGGGAGGGCACTAGCGCGAGGACCCACTACCCACGACACCCCACTTAAGTCGCGCATTGTGACAAGTTGGGGATTTGAACCTCGGCCTTGCATGTGGCCGACGTTCGATTCCACCAACTCGGCCATCACGGGGTGGGTCCTTGCATCTTTTGTGTTCCAAGAAACAAAAGAAAAAAGAAACAAAGCATGTAGAGCCATTTGCTTGAGTAATGTACAACTGTAGGGTATAGTAAATAAAGAAAATGATAAACAAGATTGCAAAGTGCAAGTTTGAGATTAACGAGCTCAAGGTTCGCCTGGCAACGGCCGATGACTAACCAAGAAAGAAGAAGATGGGAAACAAAGAAAAGAAAAAAAAATAATTCGAATAAAAAAAGAAAAGAAGAAAAAGAAAGAGGAGGAGGAAGTGAGGATTTGTAGAGTTGTGAGATAAGAGAGATCAAGAGGAAAATGTTCTCATTTTCTCCTAATTTAGAAGACCTTTTTCCTTTCATGAAAAACGTTTTCCCTAAAGAATTCATTTTCCGTAAAACGAACGGCCGAAAATCCAGAAAACGTTTTCCCGGAAATTATTTTTCGTGAAACAAACGAAGCCTAAGATATCAATTACCAACTAAAAAATGCCGAAAGGATGAGGACCAGAAATTGCCTACGATTCTAAGTTCTATGTAGGGGTGGCAAAATGGGTTTACGACCCACTTTCTAACCCATATTTTATACCAAAGAGTTGTACATGGATTATAAAGGTATAAAAGCCTAATTAAGATGGGTCCAAAAAAATTTTAAGTTGAATTTATATGGGTCGAAAATGGGTTGACATTTTGACCCATTTCGACCCATTTTTCAATTAAGCGGGTAACCTGAAAAACACAAAGCGTCCTCACTCCTCAACTACTCAATCACAACCCTTCGTCACCCACCTCTACCACTTGCCTCTAAGACCTCTTCGCCACTTGCCTCCACGACTTGCCTCTGAGCCCACCTCCGTTGCTCGCCTTTGAGACCCCTCCGCGGCTCCCTTCCGAACTGCCTCCATTGCTCGCTAAGCTGGCTCCGCCACTCACCTCTGACCAATGAAGACGCCTCTACCGCGCGCCTCTGTGCTTGCCTCCAAGCCGTCTCCACCGCTCCCCTGGAGGTTGACGAGCTCTAGACTACCATGTCGCGCACCTTGGCGACACGAGCAAACATGGTGAAACACCTCTAGACGATCATGGTAACTTCCTCGGTTCTTTGGTGACCCGCAAACCCTAGAAAAAGAGGTTGTCTTTCTCATGAAGTTGCTTCATTTTGCTAGGTTCTTTCCAGTTTCATGTTCATGGGTTTGATGAATGTTTCCTTCTTTATTGGTGGTCTCTAGAATTTCCTCGGGTCTCTTCATCTAGCGACTTGGAGAATGACAGGTATGCGTATCCTCTCTGTCTCTCTTTTTTGGGCCTTCTCTGTTTTATATAAGTGTGCGCTGTATGTGTTGGTGAGCTTTGTGGGTTGACTTTGTTTTGTGTTGGATATGTCATAGGGTCACAAATTTTCATGCAGGCTATGAAACATGGGAATATCTCAGGCGAAACTCTTGACTGTGGATTAAGTCATTCAAACTACGTTCATGGAACTTGCAACTTTGCATAGGAATGTCGGGATTCTAAAATTTGCGTGCATGTGCTTTGGGGGTTTAGTTAGGATCGGATAAACTTGAGCATTTTATTTATATGTGAAAGAATGCCCACAGGATTCCTGTTAACCCCATGGGAGTGACAAAATCATGTTGGAACTACTTTTCAGTTAATGGGCCGCATAAATGACGATACTTTCCGGAATGGTTGCTTAGCAATGAGCAATGAGCAAATGTTTTTGTGCCCGAAAATGAGAATGTCTTTAATTTCAAAAAGTATATGTCTTGTTGATTTAGTTTTTCTCTTTTATTCATTTTGTCATGTTGCTTTTGTCTTCTTTGTCATTGGGTTCTGATGAAGTGTTAAACTATTGTGGCCATAAAAAAGAAGAAGAAAGAGGTGATAAATTATTTGTTACATTGCCACAATGAATGAGTAAAGTAGGTCTTTGCAATGTGAATGGAAGGCAAGTGTAAGTTTTTTATGCAAATGATTCTTGGTTTGCCTATTTTGATACGTGTAAATTTGGGAGTATAGAGCAAAGTTATTCATGATTCAATCAAATTCTAAGTACCCTCTTTCTATTATGGCAAGGCTGCATTTCTAGGTCTCTAAATTAGTTTAGAAGATGGGATGGTAGGTGTTTCTAATATCTTTACTACCAGGTACCATCTATTTTAATTACCACTTGAGTATCTTTGTAATGGAATATTAAATTATTAATCAAACATCACCGTAATGAATCAAGTAATTAGTTCTTTGGGATCTGGATGCATTTGCAAGTTGATTTTTGAGAGAGCTGGGAATTTATTTGTGCTTTGGATAATGATTAGCAAGAAGCGCCATTGACACCCTATGCATTTACCAATGCTGACTCGATGAATAGGGTCTTGTTTCGCACGATCACAAAGAATCGCTATACACTCGAGAACCTCATCGAGAGTCTTTAGTTTTCGCTGCATATGAATTTGGATTGTCAAAGCCAACTTGCCCTATTCCTTGTTGATAAGTAATCCTGAGTTCATTTGCTGACGATTCTGCTTGAATGAAACTAACCAGATGTATTCATTGAACCTTTTGTTTCTGTGTGAAGTGGCAGCATTATTGAGTTAGTTAATGGAGCTTTATTTCTAAACATATCATTGTGATATTGGATACTGAAATTTTTAAACATTAGTTGCATATTGCATTATGGGGAAGTACCCTGAGGGTGCTTAAAGTTTTTTTACTGAAGGATTGGAATATGTCGTGGCATAGACAGTGGCAAATGTACTTGATGCTTCTTTGAATGAATCTCTGTATTTCAGGCAAGAAGAATTTGAGAAGTCCACTATAGGAAAAATTTCAGGTTAAACAGGAGCTAAATTTCTCATCCATATGCTAGCATTACGCTAGTAATGCAGCTCATTATAGAGTGTGATAGATGATCTTTCTGGGATTGTATGTCACCTTGATGATGCAACTGAATTAAGCACCTTTCTATACATTGAGATAAGACGATAATGTTGTGTCGTCCCTTTTCATTCGGAGTATATCGGTGTTTGGAAAATGAGTCGTCTTTGTTGCCGAATTTTTCGGAGTCTCTTGATGCATTTACTTTTGTTGCTCAAAGGAACATCCAATTCTAGATTTGATGAAGCTCGTGTAAATCAGACTCACAAAAGGCCATTATCATTCTAGCCTTCACAACAAAACTAAAGAGAAGAGAGAATTCATATATGAATTCTAAAGAGAGAATTCACATATGAATGTAGTAGAGAAATTTGTCTGAAAAGTTCTAAAGCAACAAATTATTACATGAAAATTGTCTTGTAGGAAAAAAAAAATGTACCAAAGTATTCTCTAAAAACAAAGTAACAAGAGTCTGTAGGTCAATCTAGATGCAACCAGGAGCCTGGACGATGCCATTGGTGGGAATGAGAATTTCTTTTTTATCAATAATTGAGAAATTGGCATGAATAATGCCAGCCATCAAGTTTGATAATGCAAGCACCTGAATCAAATAGATAGAATATCTTCCACTCATAGGCGACATGCTCAGTATCTTGGAAGGTTCCAATTCTCCATTTGACAAAGGGTGGGCTAGAAGCGCCTTATTCTGCAAGAAAAATCAGAAAAGAGTATAGAACCACATTTATACCTTTCTCTGGAAAATTTATACAGCAAAATGCACAGACAAACCATCGAGCTTTTCCTGCATGGATGTGTGCTTAGATTTGGCTAGAATGCTGGTGATTTTCCCATAACAGGCAAACAATTTCTTACCTTCAGATTGAAAAATAACTGCCTCAACTTCTTATTATATTTCCAAAAATTTGATGAAAGGGTTTGATGTGAAGCCTTCTCAAGGGCAGTTACTGCTGGCACCTTGACCAAATTAATGGATGCTCACCCACTTCCCAAGTGAAAATAAATGTATTTAAAAAAAAAAAAAATGATCATCCATGCCTTCACTTTCTGTTCTCAACATTTAGTTCCATTCTCATCATTAGTACCTTCAGAAGTGCACACATACTGTACAACCTGAAGAAGCCTCTCTAACCATTTATCACAAGCGCTCTCTCCAAGTTCGTTAAACCTGACTAAAATGACATAGTATTTAGAGGCATTACCTGTAGAACTTCCTGGTGTTTCAGCTTTAAAGCGTTGATCTGATTTGGCTGTTAAATCTTCCTTTCTAGAGACATCCAAAGGTGGCACATTCCTTCTTTGGAAGCTCCTTTTTCTCTCCAACTGATCTTCCTGGTTAGCATGAGCATTCTTTGTACCAATATCTGGGAGATCTCCCAAGCATTTTGAGGTTTTTTGGAGGAAAAGATCTATCTCATGTTGTTTGTTGTCTTCAAAATCATCATCGGTCGACTCGAATAACTTCTTTTCATAAGTGTCATAAACCTTTTGCACTATGAAACCAGGATTTTGTTTTCAATTGGGGAATTGCTTGTGAATTGGAACATAGTGTACCACACACTTGTGCATCATAGAGTCTGCAGAAATCTCATCTCGATGGAAACTATAAAAGAGCTCTCTATTGTCATGGGATTGCCAACTCCCACCTCCCTTTTTCTCTATTTCTTCAGGTCTATAAAACCATTGTCCTATAACCATCATGCTTCCACTATTGGTTTGTGCAATATCCTTTATAACCATATGATGAGTACTTAATTAAATACTGCTCGACAAAACATAACAGCAACTAAGGGTACAAACTCTTCTACGACAGTTAAAAAAAAAAAAAAAAAAAAACAAAGTTTTTACAAATAATAAAGAGAGAAGACAAAATTCAAGTAACCAAAAAAAAAAAATCAGCCGCCATAATGCAGACAGTAAGTAGACCAATGCTTAGGTAACAGAAGTCTCTTTAGAGGGAGTTGACTAATAAATAAAGGATATATATATATATATATATATATATACACATCGTCATCATCTAATTTGATTTGTTATGATCGAACAAAAGCGGAGTTACCTTGATAATAGCCGCATATGGTTTTTGGGTTATGTCATCGGGGACCACAAGCACAGTATCCTCCTGAATGATAGCCATAATACAGAAAGAAGAAAAATTAAGCAAAAGTTTGAAGGAGGAAAATAAAGACTTCCAAATTTGCTTAAAGGGGAGAGATGAATATTTTTCCAAAGAGGATCATGACATGAAGTTGTCTATGCATTTATCTTGGATTAGTCCTATGGAAAAGGAGATGGAGTTAATTGCCAATTCAATGAGAAAATTTTATTGGGGGAAGCCATGCATACGTTTGTCCATATTACAACATCAAACAAGATTGAACAAACACGCAAAGAATGCCAACAGGTGTTCTAGAGTGGAAAAAAAAGCACAAGAATAATATTTTTCTAAATTAACGGAAGCAAGACATATTTTTCATTGGATTGTGGAACCTCAATTATCATATAGACCAAAGGAACACAATATGTCGATAAGGGGAGTTAATTGCTCATTCAATGGGAAAATTTTCTTGGGTGAGGCCATACTTTTGTCCACATTATAACATCAAACAAGATAGAACAAACGCCAACAAGTGTTCTAGGAGAAAAAAAAAAGCACGAGAATAATATTTTACTAAAGCATAATGATTAATTAATGGTGCTCGCATTTTACAGAGAATGACGGTTAAATCTTTGGCCACAAAAGCATTTCGTGGGAAGCCGAATGACTTGTTCATCCGGTTTCCATTGAATTTACGTTATTCAAAATAACATAAGAAAGATTATTTACTCAAGATTACGCATAATTAAACAAAAAACTTACTAAATTATGGCCAATCCTCCTGCAAGTTAAAGAAATATTATCCTAATTAATAATTATCGTATTAGAATTCCCAAGGTTCAGCTCTTCTATATAGTATTAAGCTCCTGCAAGTTAAAGAAATATTATCCTACTTAATAATTATTGTATTAGAATTCCCAAGGTTTATCTCATCTGTATAGTATTAAAACATGTTACTATTTTCAGGCTTTGGTAAGACTAGCTAGTCTACGAAAACAACTCAAATGTGAGAAACATGAATCAGAAACAGGACATGGAATCAAAGACAAATCTGATTGAAAATATTATTCAATTTTACTTTTTTACTAAGTTTCTATGAATTTTTCCATATTGCACCTTAGAATTAAAGTTTGCAATATATTTTGTCTCGTTCTTTGTTCTATGATTTTTCATTTGCCATTGTGAAGTGCACCATCACTATATATTTTGTCTCGCCCTAGTTAGTCACATAGTTGGTAATATAATCATATAATTTTTACATATTGATTTTTATTAAAATTTCAATTTCTCTTTTAGAAATTACAAGTGACATTTACTAATAAATATTGGTACAAAGCATGAAACTTAAAATAAATATGAAAGGCATACTTTTACGTTAACTTCTGTTCCCTATAGGTATTTAATATTTTGCTAAATGATAAGGTTCTGATTTTTGTAATTCTTTTAGAGGGAGCTTTTGTGATTTTGCAGCATAAGGGCCATTTTTAATAATTAATTTTGGAAATTTGTACTCCGGTTGCCCAAATAAGTCCAACTAGTATAATGAATGATTCGTGGCTATAAAGGCACGGTTACAATGTCAACATTACAGTACGGTTAGCCTAGCTGGATCCTTTACTAAATTAATAAAGGCAAGATGTTTATCTTTCAGTAAATTACGGAACCTAATTGATCATATAGAACAAAGAATTGCAATCTGTCGAAGGAGACATCAAGAAACCCGTAGTGAAGCTGTCTTTTCCACTAAAACAAATAAAAAAAGAAGGTAAAATTTGTTATCTTGAAAAGCCAATTCTCACTGCACCAATGCAAAAATCGTGAACAATTTGAATGAAAAACAAAAAGAATGAATGAACGACCCCATCCAATGTAAAATCACCAAGCAAAAACTAATAAAAAGCAAAATACTCACGAGATCATTATGCTTTCCGGCATATTCAAATGCCTTGTAATGTTTCCTCCTCTCACTCCTCTTGAAAGAAATCTTAATGGGCTTGCCGATTGACAATTCAAATGTCTTGTAATGTTTCCTCCACTCACTCCTCTTGAAGGAAATCCTAATGGGCTTGCCGATTGGCTTCGCCTCATCAACGGACTCCTCCGTTAAGTCCTCTTCCTCCTCCTTCCTCTTTGCATTCTTCGCACTCTTCTCCTCTCGCTCACCCTCCAAATTAGCCTCAAGTTCACCTCCATCTTCATCCTCATCTCTTCCATCATGCGACGTGAGAGGATCATCGTGCCTTAGGTGCCGACTCTGAGTCGTCATGGTCGAGAACAGACGCCCTGCCATGCATTCCCTTTGTAGCCGCAAATATGTCGGGCGATCCATGGTGGCTATCGTGATCACGGTGTCAATGAATTAGTGCTTGATGCGCAAGAAACTATCAAGAAACTTCAACGATCTTTCTGGTTTTCGGAACGGATTGTATCATGCGACAAGACCTAACCGCCTAGAAACTCAATCGTGAATACTGGTGGAACGTCAGCGAGAAATAGAAGAAGACTAACCTGAGAGAAATCCTCACTTCAGCAGTCGTCTTGGTGTCACTGATGTGGTCCCTCTCTATCTGAGGTTTGTATGCGATACAAACGTGTTTGAGTGAAAAACCAGGTTTGTTTTGGTTTTGCGTGCAGATATTTCCTTTTTTTTTCTCGCTCCAAATTTAAAAGGATACCCATATCTCTCTCTAAGTATCAAACAATTCTTTGCCAATCTATTGTCAATAGTTATATCTTGTAAAAGCTTTAGATGGTTCAAATTATTAATAAAGTCAAAAGATGCCTAAGCTGCAAAATTTAAAAAACGTAAAAGGTATAAGGCGTTGGCAGAAAATTCAAAGCGATTTATACAAATAAATAACTTTTATTGATTACAAACATGTTTTTGTTTTGACCTATCTAATAATTTCTACCAAAGTATAAAGAAGTAGGCATTGGCAGCAAATAGCTGTTCTCAAAGAGATCACTATCTCTAGATTGGACTAAACCAAGATAGTTTTAGGAAAATAAAAAATTGTTGATCCATTAATTTATTGACTTGGCTTTAATTGATTTATGAAGTAATTATCAATAATTTGATTGAACCAAACTGATAACAACTTGATATCCACAAACGAAAATAGATTCATCTATAAACTAAATAGTTCTGTTACAAACTATCTGCTTCAAGATCAATTATGTTTTTTTATGAGAACTGATATGTTGGACGTGGAAAGAAACTAACGAAAAGAATTTAAAAAGAATAATAAGAAATTAAAGAAAAGGAATATTCTCACACATTTGAGAGAGAGAGAGAGAGAGAGAGAGAGAGAGAGAGAGTTAAACAATAAGATAATATCACAATGTGTGTAGGATACACGACAAATCAAATTGAAAGATTCTAAATCAGACAATACTCCATTGATTATATGACAATGTGTGAAAGATACACAACAAATAAAATTAAAAAGATTCTATTACTTTTTCATTCTTGAAATTAAAGATGTCAATATTTTTTAATTAAAGTCATTTGTGACTTATCGTTACCTTTCAAAGAGATAAAGTATAACTAATTTATATTGAAATTGAAACTTATCAATAGGGCTTTGTAACTTAATTTGCCAAAAAAGAAAGTTATTTGGCTTTATTTGTTTTACAAAGCAAAAAGCAATAAATTCAATTGGACCAAATTGATAACTTGACATCCACAAAACGAAAGCCACTGGATTCATTTGTAAGCTTAGTAATACCATCACAAAACTATTTGCTTTAACATCAATTTATGTAATGGCCAAAAAAAACATTAATTTATGTTTTATATGAAATTGGATATCTTGGATGTGAAAAGAAATTAAATTAAATAATTATTAAAAAATCAAAGAAACCAAAGAAAATGATTATTCGCACACATTGGAGGGAGGAGAGAGAGAGATAAACAACGAGATGATATCATCAGAGATAACAACAGTTTTAATATCCTAATGTAATGTAGTCTTAATAGTTATCATACTCTATTCATTATATCGCAATGTGTGATGGATACATGACAAATCAAATTTAAAGATTTTATTAATTTTGCAATTCAAATTAAAAATGTCAATATTGCTAAATTTGAGTTATCGGTAACTTATCGCTATCTCTCAAAGAGATTAAGTATAACCGATTTATATTGAAATTTAATCTTATCAATAGAGCTTTGTAACTTAATTTGCCAAAAAAAAAAAAGGTATTTTATGGTATACTTTGTTTGGTCCTAGATATTTCTTCGTCATTCATTTTAATCTAATGACCTAAAGAAACTCTCTTGACATGACTTTTCCTCAATGCGTTTTTGCCCCCCCGCAATATGTTTATCTATTCCTGCGAACAAGCCCCTCCTGAACCACTAAGTCGAGTCTGATAGCCCTATTTCATTTGTATTTATATTATAATCATCACATACTTCAATTTAACTCACGTGGATTATTTGATAAATCTATAATAAAATAGGAAGTACGAATACATTTAAGTACAAATGTCAATAACAAAATAAAACATGACAAAAGCATGCATGGTTATCGTTTGGCTTTGCGTAGCTACAAAGAATATATCTAGCTTAGGGGAAGGCCCATAAAAATAAACTATATCATTTCTCAAATTCACAATTGTAAGAATAGATAAATAATATTGTTTCTTAAATTTATAGTAGTTTCAATATTTGAACTCGAGCTTCAATTAGATTTACTTTCTAATTGAGTTCAATCGATGTTCCTCTTAGACAATTGAATTTAATTGAATTGAATAACTAAAGTATGATCATTGTGAACCCAATGGGAATAAGCCATTGTGCTATAATGTCCTCAATCATTTTAAGTCAAGAAGTGCTCAACTTACTCCTTTTGGTCTTCGGGCCTAATGCTTCGTGAATCATGACTAAGAATGGACAATTCTGGTTGATAAATACACCTTAAAGAGTCTAACAAGTAAAGTGCGGAGTGATCGAATCTACTCTAAATTTGATATTTAGGAACAATTTCAGTTTTTTTTTGTACATAGCAATAGTGATAATATTAAATGATTTTATACAAATTAACCCTGTCATATATAAGACTAGTAATCAATTTTTGTTATGTTACATTTTTATTATTGAGATGTTTTCTTTCTTCATTTAACTTGTCTATTCTTTTTTACTCGAATACCTCATTGAATTTATTAAAGTGGCTATATTTATCAAATTTTAGCCAATTACAGTTTTAAATTATTAGCACTATATATTTTTTATTATCAATAATTTAGTTAATTTAGTTTCATGTCATTTTCTATAACTTTTCATGTTCCACAATAAGTAAGGGAAAAAGAGAGATTTCCTTTAAAAACACGATATTATTTATTGACACATGAATTTTTTCGACTTTTTAGGTTTCCATTTTATTTTACAAAAATACAAAAAAAAATACATTAAAAAAAGGAAGCATAAGATAAGAGAGAGAGAGAGAGAGAGAGAGAGTAAAATTTTAATAAAAAAATAAAATAAATTAATTAAAATAAAAAAAAAAGAAAAAAGAAAAAGAAAAAGGGAAATATAGAAATAAAATTGAGTGGGATGGTTATGTACAGCCCACTTTGGCATTTTCCGCTTTCTAAGCCCCATCCGGCCGCACCTAGTCTGGTTCTTTCTTTTTGGGGCCATCTTTTGTTTTTCTTTTTAGCCCATATTTGTCTTTCTCTTTAGCCCACCTCTTCCATTGTTTTCGAAGCCCACATCAAAATTAAAAAGGAAAAAGAGCCCAGCCCAGCCTCCTTCTAACCTTTTTTTTTTTTGGGTCGGTTCCCCCTTCTAACCTTCCTTCGAAGGAAAATAACAGGGCGTGAGGTAAGCAAAACCCTAGGTGTTCTAGAAGGTGAGCTGGCGCACGAGAGAGAAACAATAACAGGCAAGATTCGCGCGAGCGACGTTGGCTCGCACGAGGAGGAGAGGATGGCGTCAGCCAGGAACACAGAAAAGGAGCTTGGACTGAAGTAAAAACCAGAAAGATTCTCAGGGTTGGAGGAGGGGCTGAAGAAAACCGAGAAATTTTCCATCGATAGTTGCGGTCGCTGGAGTAAGCGGCCAGACTTGGTGGCCGTTAGTTGGAGTAAGTGACGATGGTGTTGTGTATTGCCGGCAATGATGCATATAGAGGTTGATTCGTCACCAATAATTCAGGCTTGGTTAAGTTGCAGAATGTGAACAGATTCGGGGATAGAAGAAGGTGCAAAGTTGAAAAAGAAAAAGGACCAAATAGACAAAAAGGGAGAGAATATAAGAAAATAAGGAAATTATTTAAAAAAAATTGAAAATTTTCGTTTTTTAATCCTACTAGATCAGATTTGGGTATACGAGTCAGGCCAACAGGTCGAACAGGTAAACCAGTCCAAACCCGTTCCCAAATATAATAATAATAATAATATTCAAAAAATTTTAATTTTTTTTTTCAAAAAGCAATGTACGTTAATTGGACTAATTTTATGAGGAGGACAAGTAAACTATCATTGACCACCATCGATTATGTGCCAATGAAATGATGTTTATCAAAGCTATCTATTATCCTTATGTCAACAAGAGCAATATTTAACAAAGTTCCCTATTCGACAGCTAAGCTCCTGCTATAATCTCATTTTCATTCAACTCAATTTTTCTCAATAATGTTCTAATCACCTTCTTATCTTCTATGTGACTATCTCCATTTCTTGTGCATGCACTTCCCAGATTCCAAGCAGATAAAATTACATTGCATAAGATTATAGAATTACGGAGGAGGGTTATGATTCTCCATTTCTTGTATGTACACATTTTATGCAGAAGTCTTACACAACAAATACAGCCTTTAGTCATGTGATTGATGGTCCTCTTTCTATTTGCCTTATAAGGCAGTAACTTCTGGGTGAAATTTTTTCCATGTCTGGCAAAGCAACAAAACCGGCTTCATTCTTTTATTCTGGTCTCCTCCAGCTTCTGTTTGATGGCGAACTTCCGAATTTTGAGAATCTGACTATTATACTGTCTTGCCACCCTGCAATGATGGCTTATTATTTATGTGGACATACCAATTGCTGAGAATTTGTTGCAAAATCACTTGGGTTTAAATATAATTATTTTTTAATGTAAATTTGTATATTTGGGGAATCTTGTAGGCTTGTGTTGGCAAGCAGAGTTGTTCCATTGATGTCTTCAAAAATACCTTTGGGTTGAGGACTTGCGGTTCCATTACCAAGATGCTTGCTGTGGAGCTTGCTTGCTAGCACTTTCGTTTTTAGTCTTTTTATTAGGAATAAATGCTATCGTTAGTTCAATCAATGACGTTAACTTCTCTGTTTTCTGCCTTCTTGATAAAGCAGTTCAGTTTCTACATTAGGTTGTCATAGGGTCAAATAATGCGACAGAGTAAATACATGCGACGGGAGGAATAAAAACTCTATTATGTTATTTTCTTTTGGTACATTTGCTAAGGACATTGATGACCAAATTGTGAAGATGTCCTGACAAAATTTCCTCACATGAATTTTCTTTTGTGGAGGAAAAATTTTGCAAAATTATCAAGAAAATGTTTTGGAATGCTTTAGAGAGATGCAATTGCATGTCAAAAACTCTCTAAAAGCCTCTAGGCTAAGGTAGGTACAAAGGTAATTTGAAATGCTACATTTTAGACTTGCATATCATCAACACGCAGCCGGTGATAATACCATTATGTTCCTTCTTTCTTGATTGCCCCCTTCTCTCTCTCTCGGCTCAAGGGCCTCTCTTCAAGCCTACTCTTTCTAAGTCAACTGAATTTTGTGCTTTTTTGATAAAAAAAAATTGCAATTGAGCTCTCTCTCTCTCTCTCTCTCTCTCTCTCTCTCTCTCTCTCTCTCTCTCTCTCTCTCTCTCTCTCTCTCTCTCTCTCTCTCTCTCTCTCTCTCTCTCTCTCTCTCTCTCTCAGCTCAAGAGCCTCTCTTAAAGCCTACTCTTTCTAAGTCGACCGAATTTTGTGCTTTTTTGATAAAAAAAAAATTGCAATTGAGCTCTCTCTCCCCCCCCCCGGCTCAAAAGCCTCTCTTCAAGCCTACTCTTTCTAAGTCGACTGAATTTTGTGCTTTTTTATTGAGCTCTCTCTCTCTCTCTCTCTCTCTCTCTCTCAAATTTTAATTGACATTTGGACAATTTGAGGTAAATATTTTAAGCAACATTCTAACAATTTAAGTGACACTTAGAATAATTTTATTTTTGGGCAGTTCTTATGTGGCTTTTAGATGAACTATATGCTCCTATTTTGCACTTTTATTTCGCACCATCTCCTTTTAATTTTCTACTGGAGTTAAATAGTTTGAAGATTAGTGGGCACTAATATTGATGATATCATTTGAGCCTTTTATTGGAAGAAAAGGTCAAGCTCCTTTTCTTTTAATCTTAGCTGATGCTAATTCGATACTCATGCATTGTAAAATATATGAAGTAGAATTCTTTGGATTTTTATAAAAGAAAAAAAGAAACGACTTTTCTGACAATTCCATAATTTTATTTGGTCAGAAAAGGTCAAACTCTTTAGATATGTTTCGGGGGGAAGATGACCCATACCACCAAAACACAAGACTCCATTAGAAACGTAGGACAATTTTGTAAAATTTACTAGCAATTCTCTCTTACCTTTGAGTCCATTTATTAGAGTTTTATCTATCAGAAAGAGCATTAAAGAGTAGTATTGCTAGTAAAATTAACATGTATTGCCTACTCTGTAGATTTCTCCAATTCCTTGCCACCATGGCTTGACACAATCGACAATGTCATATCACATCCTTTAGAATAACAAAGAACATTAGACTAGTCTTGTAGGTCTACAAAAGCAATTGAACTAGTTTAGTTAAAGGATCACTATTAGACAAGAGCATAACCACACTGGTAATCTCATAGATTTTGTAATGCGATGCTCACAATATTCCGACAAAGGATGTTTGCTACCAAATGAATATAGTTTTAAGATGTAATTTGCCCTAGTGAGCATATTGAGGTCCAAGCTTGTGAACAACAATCAAATCTCTCATGACAAGAAGTAAATGCTCTACTACATTGGTAACCATCTATTACTCGTGCAATCTTATCATGTGTGATGTCAAGTACTGAATTTACACGCTATAAAGGGAGAATGGTGCCATTCGCACTCTCTCCTTGAAGCAAATATACTTAAGGTTAATAAAATAAAGAGATGTAGCCCATGTAGACTGTTGCGAAAAGCGAGCAATCGAAAGATAAAATAAACAGAACAAGAAATCAGATTTACGTGATTCAGTTATAATGACCTACATCCACATGGAGAGTAGAAATGAATTTCACTATAAATCAAGCATACAATGGAGATTAAACACTTGAGTTACTCAAACATTTTAAGTATTTTCCAAAGCCCAATTAGCCTCATAATTTATCAAAAATAATATCTTAATCTCACGAAGGAATTAACAAATTATGAATTCGCAAGATTTAATTGACTTGAACACTAAATCGTCTTGGTGTAATTGCATGAACGAAAACCCACCAAGCATTCGCTAGAAAAACCGTACTTCAATGCTCATATCAACAATTGTGCTCTTTCTTTTGGCTAAAAACAACCCATATATATGTTCTAGTTCAAACAAGATGAAGATAACCCTTTATGAAGCAAACTTCAACATGGAAAAGGAAAGTTTGAAGAATGTGGTCAAGTTTCCTTTTTCTTTTTTTTTTTTTAATCTATTTTCCTTTCTCTGACGATGTTGACCGAGTCCACGCTGGACTTTCTAGTTTGAGAACAAACACCAACACGTAAACGGAAATTGTTGGTTGTGCTTCAACAACCTTGTATCCAAAACCAAGAAGTCCACTTGCCTGTGCATTGGAATTGAGGAAAAGTCCATCATCTTCTTGACGACAAAACCAAGAAGTCCACTAGCCTATGTATTGGAATAGAGGGAAAGTTCATTATCTTCCGGATAGAATGTTCCAATAGCTCGAAGATCAACTAGATTTTCAAATTCTCAACTTGCGAAGAGAAACAATAGCAAGTAGACCATCGTACAATAATCATGGCTCAAATTAATCAAATCATTGTGACAAACCTTCTATTCAATACACATCTTCAAGTCCATCCCGACCAGAAAAAGCCACCAAAGAAAGGAAATTAAAAGACTTACAAAGCTCTGTAAGGTTTGACACCAGAGACTTCATATTTTGAAAAGCCCTTAAGAGGTGAAAAGTTATTTATTGAGGGGATTCCAAGTATAGCTTTCCCAGATGAAGGTTCGTTATGAAGCGAAGTAGTAGAAGTTGATGGTTTTATGTGATGGGCTTAAGACCCGTCCGCCCATGTTGGGCCTGAATGTCCGGCCCACAAGAGTAGGGCCCATGGATGAAGGGGCACGATTAATTGTTTTTAGAAGGACATATTTAAGGGAGGAGAGAGAGGGAGAACGTACCTTTTGGCATAATTCCAATGTACGTTCCTCTCCCTCCTTTTTCTTCAAAACGCTTAAGGCGACGTTGTTTCCCTTTTCAAGGCAAATTGACATCATCGGATCAAAATTTCTTCCTCGATATTCAGCATTGGTGTCTAATCTGTGGCTAACAAGGTACGCTCGAATTTGTGGTGTGCTTTACAATTGGTGATACGTGATTTTCCCGGGTTTCGCTTCCGCATTCGTTTTAGGGGTTCGATTTAGTGTCGAATCCGGTTTTTCGGGGATCCGATATTCCCAACATTGGTATCAGAGCCCTAGTTCATGTTTTCCCGATCCCTTTCATGTTTTTTGATTGAATTTTCGCGAAAGTAATCGGCCAGTATGGATCAGGGTGAGAAATCCTGACACCCGAGCGCTGTTCGTCCTTTTTTTTTCCGAGTTTTTGTAAGTCGAAATCAATTTCTAAAGGCATAGGGTGAAAGATATTGTCGAGATAAGTCTGACAATATGTAGTGCGCCACCGGGCGCCACCGGACTGCCCACACACGCGGCCAGAAGCCGCTGCACATGGGCACCACGCGCCTGAAGCGCTGGCTCGGCCAGCGCGTGCAACACACGCGCCGGTCGGCAAACCGGCATGTGTGTGCCGACGGTTGGCGAACCGGCACGCGCCGGTCGCGAACCGACGCATGTTGACGTCACGCGGCGATGTCACCGTGACATCACCCAACGGTCGATAACCGTTGGGATGATGTCATCGATGATGTCATCGCCGACGACCGTTGGCCGGCCGGTTACCAACCGTCGACCCGACCCGACGGCGACCCGACCTGACCCGCGCGGAAGCCAAGCATGCGTGCGGCACGTGCCGGATGACGTATGCGTGACGTTAGCCCGCACACGCGCGCGGCACTTGCCGGTCGGTCGGTCCGACTCAGCTCGACCGGCCCGACCGCCCCGACCGGTTCGACGACCCGAGCCGGCTGACCCGTTGACCGTTGACCGTTGACCGATAACCGTTGACCGTTGACCGGCCATTGACCGTTGACCGTTGACCTTTTAAAAAAAAAAGGAATTTTTTTCTTTTTCATTTATGCCTATGTGGGTTATATGTAATCCGTTATTTATTCTGCATTTGTTGCATGAATTTTGGAAAATTATGTATTTTCCCTTATGTGAATTATGGATTATGAGTAATCCATTTTTAGTTCTGCATTTGTAGCAGGAACTATGATGCGTTATGCACGGATACTTGCAATCCCGAGAACGGATGAGGAAAATGCAAGACTTAAAAGACCGATGTTAGATTTAGCTAATTATCGGTGGCATGACGGTGATTTAGTATCACATGTGATCAAAGTCAATCATATGATACAGGAAATCATCTGGAATCGTTACTTATGCCGGATTTTGAGAAGGTGTCGGCTTTGATGAACACTCTTCCACCTGAATGGCAAGTAGTGTTAGATCGGCTATGGGAGGTCAATGTGGTCCAGGGTTATAGGAGGTTAGTGGAAGCTTTTGTAAGAGAGTACTATAGGATTAAGTTAACCAAAACTTCAACCCTTAGATTGAACGCCACATGGCGTAGAGTGAATGCGCCTTGGTAGTGACATGAAAGCTCTCCAAAAGTTTTTCCATGGTTTGCAAATGTGCCTTCAGTTTTCTCAGATGTTTTGAATGATAGATTAGAAGAGACATTCCCTATTTATTTCTTAAATTAATTATGAGGTATTTTATGGGTGTGAATATCTCTTTCTATGTTGAAATTTTTCTCTGTATATATTACTTAGTATAATGGATAGATGTATTATGTGAAAGCATTGTTATTCTTTTGGATGTCAAATACTGTTTGCTTTCTATTATTGTTGACTACTGTAGGTAGTTCATAGAAGTTTTTGCAACTTCATAGAATTTATTTTGCATAAGACAATTATATTAATAATAATTTTGAGTTAGGATTTTTGGAGGATGATTGGAAACATAGTGACCTTTTGATTCTGAAACCTTACTTGAAATTATTCATTGATATGATGGATCTGTGCAAAAGTAGATGCATAAATGATAGGCATTAATTATTCATGTATGTATGTCTGATGTGTTCAGATCGATGGTTTCAGCAATTAAGAACGTAATTACTGATATGAATGGCAACAATTGTGAAATATTGAATATGAAGATTCAATATGTGCTAGAAAAGAAAGAAGCACTAGAAGCTCTTGACCATATTATAGAAGATCTTGAGAATGCCATGCGCCATCTTGAGCTAGTAGAGGACCGCCTAACGGCATTTGAGCCGAAAACGGACATTTGCAATGCTAGTTCTAGCTCAGAAAGGGCTTTGAGCTCTAAGCGCAAGCGTATTGATTCGTTCAATATGTGGGAATGCAAAGGATCAAGTCATTATTGCAAGAAATCAAGAGTTAACCAACACAAGAGAGGAAAACGTCCACAAGTGAAGAAAATGTCAAGGTTGAGGTGTTACAATTGTGACAAGAAAGGTCACTATGCTCACAACTGTTGTGAGCTGAAAAAGGTAAACACCTCTTGTACATTTGAGAACTTTGCTTATGTGTCAAGTTCTGTATTATTGGCTGAATCCAATCCTTTGTGGACTGTAGATTTAGAAGCGACAGACCATGGAGGGAAGAATAGAGAATCCTTCGTGGAATTCCGACGAGTACCAACTGGAACTGAGTGGATCCATATGGGAAACAACTCCAAAGCTGAAGTAAAGGAATTGGCACCGGCCAATTGAACATGAGTGGTGGACGCACCTTGATGTTCTATATGCTCCGGAGATTCGTAGAAATTTTATGTCTATTTTGGTGTCGATTACGCTTGATTTTAGTATGAACTTCCATAATCGAGGTGTAGATTTGTATTTGGATACAAACTACTATTTTTGTGGTTATTTTCTGGATTATTTTATTGTACTAAATGTTGATTGTGGTGATGTCAATATTTGTTATTCCCTTATTTCGCGTCTTCTACTTCATATGATAATGATGTGAATGTGTGGCATGCTAGACTTGGTCATATTGGCCAACGACATATGAATAGACTAGCCAAAGGGGGCTTGTTGGGCAACATTGAAAAAGTCGATTTGCCTATATGTGAGCATTGCCTAGAAGGGAAAACGACAAGGAAACCATTTGGAAAAGATAAAAGAGTTGAATTTCCTCTGCATTTAATCCATTCTGACGTTTATGGTTCGATGAATGTGAGAAGAAGGCATGGGGCTGTTTGTTTCATCACTTTTATAAATGATAATACTCGATTCGGATATGTCTATTTGATTTCTCATAAATCTGAAGCATTATGTTGTTTCAAAAGGTTTATGAATCAATTAGATAAGAAAATAAAAGCATTAAGATCTAATCGAGGTCGAGAATATTTATCTGATGAGTTCAGAAAATTATGTGATGAAATAGGAATAGAAAGACAGTTGTCTATTCTATATATTCCTCAACAAAATGGTATTGCATAGAGAATAAATAGAACCCTACTGGAATGGTTAGGTCCATAATGGCGCATGCTAACTTACCTATTACTTTTTGGAGTGATGCGTTGTTAACTGCTGCCAATATACTTAACCGTGTGCCTTCCAAATCAGTTAATTTCACTCCATATGAGTTATGGATAGGTAGAAAACCGGACTTAAGTTTTCTTAAGCCATGGGGTTGTGCCGCCTATACTCATGAGTCCTCTCACAAGTTTGGGAAATTGGGTTCCAAAGGAAATAAGAGTATTTTCATGAGATACTACGAACACTCGAAATGGTACGTGTTCATAGGTGAGCAGGAAAGTGGGAGTATAACTGAATTTGAATCACGGGATGTCACGTTCTTAGTGGATGAATTTCCTTAGAAGGGAAAATAGGAGAAGATTACTCTCTATTTGAAACCTTGGATCAAGATAATGATATTAGTGGAGTTTGTCCAAGTCCATCATCTTCTTGACAACAAAACCAAGAAGTCCACTAGCCTATGTATTAGAATAGAGGGAAAGTTCATTATCTTCCGGATAGAATGTTCCAATAGCTCGAAGATCAACTAGATTTTCAAATTCTCAACTTGCGAAGAGAAACAATAGTAAGTAGACCATCGTACAATAATCATGGCTCAAATTAATCAAATCATTGTGACAAACCTTCTATTCAATACACATCTTCAAGTCTATCCCGACCAGAAAAAGCCACCAAAGAAAGGAAATTAAAAGACTTACAAAGCTCTGTAAGGTTTGACACCAGAGACTTCATATTTTGAAAAGCCCTTAAGAGGTGAAAAGTTATTTATTGAGGGGATTCCAAGTATAGCTTTCCCAGATGAAGGTGCGTTATGAAGCGAAGCAGTAGAAGATGATGGTTTTATGTGATGGGCTTAAGGCCCATCCGCCCATGTTGGGCCTGAAAGTCCGGCCTACAAGAGTAGGGCCTATGGATGAAGGGGCACGATTAATTGTTTTTAGAAGGACATATATAAGGGAGGAAAGAGAGGGAGAACGTACCTTTTGGCATAATTCCAACGTACGTTCCTCTCCCTCCTTTTTCTTCAAAACGCTTAAGGCGACGTTGTTTCCCTTTTCAAGGCAAATTGACATCATCGGATCATAATTTCTTCCTCGATATTTAGCATTGGTGTCTAATCTGTGGCTAACAAGGTACGCTCGAATCCGTGGTGTGCTTTACGATCGGTGATACGTGATTTTTCCGGGCTTCGCTTCCGCATTCGTTTTAGGGCTTCGATTTAGTGTCCAATCCAGTTTTTTAGGGATCCGATATTCCCAATAGAAGTAATGAGGATCCTGAACTGATTGCTTTCCGAGTAAAGATAGAGGTCTTTGCATATGAGCTTGTTGCTAGAAACAAGAGAGACAATGAATAGTTTAGTGAAAAAAATTGTCAAATCTGTTGCTAGAGGTCTTTGAAACTTATGAGATAATGACCATCTTTAGTGAATTTTTAAATTAATGATTTGGACATTCAACATCATATATAGTGGGGCTTGGAACCAAATTCTCATAAAATAGTGTAGCACAGTGAACCTACAAGGTGCACGTTTGATCGGTCTCATCGTTATGCAACCAGATGCATTTCATGTCAATGGCCTAATCATGACTCCAAAAAGTACAACATTCATCTTACCAGTAATCTTACCCGTACAATTTGTAAAATTTGCCATGTCGAGAAGTGATTTTTGTGGCAACTGTCAAACATATTTGGTACATCACACTAAATATCTAATATAAATAGTTTATTTGTCTACTGCTTGTTCTAGAGACTAGAACACATCCATGATATGCTACATGGATGTCGCGACCTAAATTTTGGGTACACCACTTAAAATTAGGCTAATGGACTACTAAGTCTAACTTAGCTCGAGCTCTTCCAAGCCCATACCAATTCGCAACTTAAGTTCAAGTTCTTAACATGCAATTGATTTTCAATTAGGAGTCGCCAATAATCTATTTTTGGTGGATCAATTAGAAACCCAAGTAAAGTAACAGGAGATTTACTTTTACTCCTATGAACCAGAGATTTATAAGTTCGGGGACTTGGTTATGCTAGATTTTTCTAATGCTCTTTTGGTACCTTTCTCTTTTATTTTGAAAAATGTCTAGCAAGCAGCTTGAATTAATTTTAAGCTATTTCTTTAACATGTGAGGTTATCAAGCAGGTGCGCAAACTACCAATTTAACACCTAAGAAAGTAATGAATAAATTATTGGACTTATCTGGTAGTAACGAAGGCATTTACGTTGTTAGATCAAAATTCACATCATCAACCTTAAATATGATTTCTAATTAATTCACAATTTCTTTTTTTGTTTTCACTTACTTAATGGGCATCATGCTTTATGCAATGCATGCTACTAATCTAACATGAAATGATATGGCATGGCGATATGACTTAAACTATATGACATAAATAAAATATAAGCATGCAGTCTATCCTAAATAATGAAATTGATTAATTCTAAGGCAATTTCTTTTGTATTTTCCATGAATTCAAATTTAGAATAATGCAAGGATTATTTAGCTAGCTTAAGATTCTATTCAATTTGTATTAAGGATTAGGTCAAGCTACACCTTAATTTAAACTAAGATATAATCTTAACTTAGCAATCTCTAACCTAAGATGCAATTTATCTAAAAAATCAATCTAAACTTAAAATGAAACATACAATTTTATCCTAATATGCAATGACGTACAGAGAATGCCTTAATTTTACATGGCATATGCATGATGATTTTTGTGTTTTTTTTTTAGAAAATTCGAAATTAAAATCCTTATTCTAAATATGCAAGATAAAAAGAAATATTCTAAAACAAACCTAATCATAATTCAAATATTTATTTTATTTTTCCTTTTACGAGAATAAAATTGATTTAACCAACATGATGGCAAATCAAATGAGATAGGATTGATATCCACAAATTGGCGAACCATATCTCGCACGTGAGATTGGGTTGGCCAATTTATAAATAAATCACGAATCGAATCTCGAGTGTGAGATCGGATTGGCAATTTTTAAGCAATTGCAAGTTGGATTTCGGGCGCGAAAATCGGACTGTCAATCCTAAATTTCAGAGGCAATTTCATGTCGAGCAATCTCAATCTTACATTAAAGAATAATTACACTAAAAAGAATGAATAAAATAAGGCAAATAATTAAAAGGAAAAAAAAAAGCTACCTAAATTGATTTTGCCTTTTTTTTTTTTTTCTTCCTTTTTCACCCACGGCTTGGCAGCTTTGTGGGGGGTTCACCGTCGGTCGCCAGTTGTCAGGGCTCCAGCAAGGAGGACCAATAGCGAGCGAATCGGCAGCTAGCGGTGGCGTCGCGAGGAGTAGCGATATGCGGCCTCACTCAGGCTCGAGCAGAGGCGTCGAGTTGCTGGCAAGTCACTAGCCGAAGTAACACCGGCGGAGAGCTGCAAGAAGAGACAAGACAGGGACAACAATAGTGTCGTTGGAACGGAAGGGCTGCAATCTGGGTCAGGTCAGGCTTTGGTGGAGGTGCAGTGACGACCGGCACAGGAAAGAGGCAGTAGGAGGGTCATGGGCCGGTGGGTCGCTAGTGAGTCGGGGGCGAGATCGGCGAAGCGGTGGTGGCTGGTGGCTCGGTGTTTGGATCTGGCACGATGGCAAGGACAGGGGATGATGTTCAGGCAAGGTGGCAGTGCGTGACAACTTCGGGCTTGTAGCTCCAGTGTGGCAGATCAAGCGATGGCATTGCCGGAAGGGGTTCGAGTTCTGCGGTGCTGCGGGCTTGCAAGAGTCTCGGCGGCGTGGCAAGGGTTGTGGATGAGACTGGTGGAGCAGCGGTGGTTGGCGGCCGGTCAGCGGTGGTTGGTGGCTCAGCCGCCAATGCGATCAAAGCCCTCCCCCTTGCAAGGAAGACAACGCAGTCCCTAATATATTGTTGCACCCCACGTGATATTCTGCTCAAAAACATGTCCCTCAGTATATATTACCCGAAGATGTGAAAAATCTCAGTGGAATATGTGAAAAATCCCGCGCTCGCCATCGGTCCAATAAAATAAAACAGAAAAAAAATAACATAAATGTTTCTAAACTATATGCCATGTGATTTTTATTTTTTGGGATAAAAATTAACCCATTTTTTATGCACAAATTTGGGTGTCAACAATGGACAACCAAAAAGACCATGCGTGCTTCAAGCACCCTGTTGATCATAAATTATAAAACTACTATGCAGTGGAAGGAGGGCTTCTTGTTAGAGGAATTTCAGACACTAATGTAAATTTTTATTATCTCACTTTCTTTCTCCCCGTTGTCCCATTATCATGTAGAATCGCTCACATCCACTACACAAAAGTCATTTGATTTCTTATTTTCTTCCCTCACAATGCATGTACATGAACTTCCATTACCACGACTCCAACTACGACGAGTTTGTTAATTGACTAACTGAAGCATTACTAGCAAAATTTGAGGAAGAATCAAGATATAATGTTGGATAAAGTGCACAAGAAGGCATTTTATGCTAAATGAGTATCAATCTTGCCAACTGACTGCAAGGTGAACGAGCTAGAAGTCATACAATTTTGATTATTCAAAAGTCTATGCAAAAGACATCACGATATAGTCTGACATGATAGTTCCGAATGTATCCATCTCACTTCCATTAAACTGACAGTGCTCAAATGTTTCCAAATTTCAAAGTTGTAAATGAAGCAATTCCTCCGTCATTTCTTCCTTTAATAAGATTAAACTATGCATACATTCTTGATGGCACATTATTTGAAATTCCCCCTTTGAGTAGCCTTTGAAGAATTTGTGGGTGCTAATGTCCACCTGAAAGTTCAATCAACTGCCATAAACAAAACATTCTAGGTATGATCAAAGATGATCTTAAATGCATGGAAAAGAAAACAGCAAGTATCCAGATAGATCGTAGAAAAAGATGATATGATTGTCAATATTTTCAGTTGACACATTTATGATGAGTACCTACTAAATTTTCCTAAAACATTGTCTCCCTATATCTCTTGCACTTACAAGAATCCTGAGTACATGGACAAGTAATTTTGTGTCTTTACATGTTATTTGAAAAACTAAAGGTGGGATAATGATATTTACTTGGCAAGCAGCTAGGCAGTCAATGGCATTGACTTTGGATTTTGAACCAGAAGCAGAATCCTTATTTTCACATAATGCACGCTGCATTACCATGGGTTCCCAGCTCAAACCAGGGGTCCGCTCTAAAACATTTTGAACTATGACAGGTTCACCTTTAATCCAGTGACTTCGGAAACATAGAAGCTTCTCTTCATCCAATATTGCACTTGATGCTGGACAATATAAGTAATCGTCAGCGGAGTTTCTGCATGCGGCTTTTCGTAGCATCTTATCCCCAGTTTCAGAGCAATCATGCTTCTGAGTGGTATGTTCGAATTTGCCAGATTTCAGCAAGTTTCTTGCTCGCAACTCAAGCCTGCTTATCCAATCTTTATAATGCATGCACTTAAGCTCTAATTTATGATTACCACATCCACCCATCTCACTCGGAGCGCAATTGATGCTCCCGTCCGTGTTAGCTTTCCATTCAATGGATTGAGCAACATGACTTTGAGAAGTTTCCATCTGTGGCACCGGATCCATGTCATGAATTGCCACAGGCTCTCCACCATGAACATAGTCGTTGCCTCTGTTCTTGTACTGAAACTTCACCTCAGCACGAGAAGGAACTTTCCCCTGACAAATTTCTTGGCAGCAATCGAGACAAAGTTCAAAATGGCACTTTGGACAGCTTCTATGGAAGTCTACAATTGAAGTAGCACAAATGTCGCTGCTCCACACCAAAATAAAAAGTACAAATATATGTTGTTAGTCACATAAGAATGAAAACGCATGGAAGTATTGTGTTTTGTACTCTCCACATGTATGTTGAACCTCTAATCAGTAGACACGCTCCCGGTTTGGACAGAGAGACATCGGCACTTCAACCTCATTAACTGGTGTTCCTGAATATATCTAATCTTATAAATCACGTACTAACATGAGACAAAAGGGTAAGCAATTTTTACAGTGTATACCTTGTATGTTGGCTTCAATTTGTGTCCTGAATTTGTTCATTACAAATTTTCCTTAACAAGGGAAGCAGTGCTTCAATTAAGTACTTCAGGTGATTAACCTTTTCATCATCAGATATGCTCACTTTTGATTCCTGAAATTGTATAACACCGTGCATAAGTCAAAAGAAATTGGACAAAATCTGACGAGGCATTTCCATGAGTAATGTTATGAAGCATCCTAAAGTTTCAATAGTTTGTTACAACCCATTAAGCACCTCAACGAATAGAATGCTGGTGGTTCAACTTCAGTTGTCAGCATCACAACAGGAAGCTACAGAACCTAACAGGTAACTAGACCATGAGGGAAGACCATGGGAACTCCCCCATAAATTGGGGGCTCGTTAGTCTTACTGATTGTCAATTGTCTTTGCTTTCGTTCTTTGGTAGTTACCAAGGGGAAAGGATGATGAGACATCTAGCCCATGACCTCTGGATCTAATTACAGGTGGACCATCAGTTGACCAAGGCCTTATTCCTAGTTGATGAGAGATGAAGAAGTGGAAGATTAGTGACCGAGAAGATATATACAGTCATCACAAGCAATACTAATGAATATTGAAAATTCCACTGTTAGGTCACAGGTTTGGTTTCCCTCTTAAATAACATACACTGCCCATTTCATTAAACTTGTCCTCGCTACATTTGTAATAAGATAACACACCTTTATGATGCCTCCACTGTGCAAGCAACGGCTGCAATTGCAATTTCTTCGGCACAATGGGCAAAGTTTTGCTATGTCTTTTTCTGCCATCTGAGGGTACCTTTAAAGCAAAATCAGACTAGCCTCGGTAAATATGTAGTGTTCAATAATTAGCAAGGTAAAAGTATCGAATTTAGCAGTAAAAAGTTTACCATTGCTTGATGCATTGGATACAATACATAGTCTGCTTACACTTGGTACATGGGACAAAGATCCTTCGTTCTTTGTTCTCGCATTGGTGACACACCGCACACTCTTCTCCTTTATCCTGCTTAAAGCAAGTCACGGTTATAAGTGAAAAAGAAGACCAGAAACCTTTGTCCTGAAATAGAAAGCAACTTGGTGACACCTACTGGTAGATGAATGGACAACAAAGAGGTTACCTCGTACTTCCCCATCATCGAATCTCTTCTTCTGGTGGTTCTCATCTTGACTGGACGTGCTTCTTCCACATCTTCGCTGGATCCGTCGTCCATGCACTCATCATCATAAAGTCCCATGCTACAGTTTCTTCGTGGCTCGTCAGTTCGGAATTTTCTGGTTCTGCTGCCTGTTTGGGGATTTTTTGAGTTGCTGAATGTTGTTGATATCTCCATCTAGAACAACAAATTTATTCCGTCAATGCTTCCCCCATTTAGTCCAGGACGACGCATTCACTGAACTTCTCTCTGGTCGCACTCTGCGCTTCCGTACAATATTTTTAGAATCCGAACACTCAGCAATTTCAGTTAACTCTCCCTTGTTCACACTGTTATTCTCTGACACAACTTCAGTTTTCTTTGCATGTGTCACCATATCAAGCTTCCCTCGGCTTGCAATGCCCTACTATAATCCAAAACGAAAGACCACACGTGCGAGTGGCTTTTTTTTTTCGCAGCCGAGCGTTAGTCGGTCTCACCTCACGATTCCGGCCAACGGATCATTAAGAGAACATGTTTTTAAAATAAAACAAGCGATCAACATCTAACTGCACAGGATGAGTTGTGCAAGGGAAACCAGCAATTCGACATGCACCGAGCAAGAAACTCTTAGCTCCAGATTGATTACAGTTCCCAAGATAAGACAATCAGACGAGAGATGTTCAGTTTGCAAACACTAGATAAACTCCTCCTCGATCAATTAACGAAAAAAAGGAAATAATCGGAAGGAACAACTCAGCCACCTGTGCGCGCATGGAGAGTGGAAGCATCCACAATGTTGCGATCCAAAGCCACGAGCTTGCGCTCCAGAGGGGCAATCGCTAATCACGATTAATTTAATCAAAAGGACATGAGTTTATGGCTAATTTAGCTTTCTTCTAACTTGGAAAGAGTGAGAGGGGAGTCGAGATGCTTCTGAGCAGAGGAAATACTTACTAAGCGTTGCTGTGACCACGCTTGCTCTGTTTGTGGAGGAGGCTGGCGTAGGAAATACTTCTGAGCGTTGCGGGCTGGGGAGGTTGACGTCTTGAGAAGTTAGAAGTGGGGAGGTTGATGGACAGGCAAAACTTCTAAAGTCCTATAATTATAGGATTCTGGGGATAACGAACAATAACAGATCAAATAACTTTGAAAATCAGTAAGCAAAATTTTAAATATGGACATGAGATAAAGGCAAATTTAAAGTTTTAAGCTTCGGGAGATAAGGCAGAATTCGATGACAAAACCCAGTAGTAGTAGTAAAATCACTCTTTTGGTCAGAAGGAAGGAATCTCTCTGTGTTGGTGTTGATTGTTTCATATAAAACTTTGAAGGAAACTTCCCACGAGGCGGAGGAGCTGCCGAAACTGCACGTGCTCTCAATCAGCTCCCCCTCGTCGCACTCGAAGGTCGCCTCCGATGCGTCGCCGTCCCCGGGAATTGGACGAGTCCTTACTTGGGTCCTTGCCACTTGACCTCGAGGAGGATCACCGAGTATGGAAGCAGAAATGCGAAGTGGGTATTGGCTAGTTTCTAGTTGGTTTAAGCGTGCATGAAAAATTGAAGATTTGAGAATAAACGTTAGAGAAATTCATAAATAAAAAGACACAAATACAGTTGATGGCAAGGTACAATGTGATTTCTAAATATAAGATCCAAATAAGCATTTGGTTTTTTCAAATATAAAACCATCATAATAAGCGCCTAACGTAACCAGAGCCCTATTATTGTCGACATGCATGTGATGTATTTATATTCTTTGAACTTGAACTGCCGTGAAATTAGCTGCCGATTGATGTCCTTTTGAATGTTAATTGATTGAAAAGGAAAAAAAAAAAAAAAAGCAGTTTTGGTTGAGCATGTACAAGGTGAGATCATTCTTTAGGCCCTTTGGTTATGATCGAGCACATACAAAAATAAGGTTACTAATTAAAATAATGATTTATTTTTCAGGGATTCACATCAGAAATAATATATATATATATATATATATATATATATATATATATATATATATATATCAAGATCATAGATAGATTTGCCCCCATTGTCGCCACACTTATCAAGAAAACAGAAAAAGATATCTACAAAGAAAATTAAATTAAAGGAGTAATTTCCACGAGACATCCTAAATTTTTTTCTTTGATACACCAATTCTTGAAGCTCTTTTTTTATTTTGTTTTTCCCGATGCAATTTTGTTAAAATCAATTAAAATACTACCGTTGGTTGAATCAATTTGCATTCATTAATATGTCCCTTTTCCAATATTTTCAAAATACTACCATATGGATACGGTATCAACTATTTAATCCAGAAAGCACTTTTAAATAGTTATGAATTCAAATTAACAAATAAATTTTAAGATAACATGTGCTTTCATTTTCAACTTATTAAGCCCATAAAAATTTTATCCTAAAATTTTAAAAATCAGCGTGTCCACATTAATAATGAGCCATCATTGCAGAGTATAACATCGAACACAAGTCAGTATAATAGTCAAGTTCTCAAAATCCAAGAGTTTGCTATCAAATAGAAGTTGAAGGAGACCGAAGTACAAGAATTGAGCTAATTTTGTTGCTTCCCCCTATAAGGCAAATGGAAAGAAAACCATCAATGACATAACTAAAGATCATATTTGTGGCATAAGGCGTCTACATAAAATGAGTACATATAAGAAATTGAGAATCATAACTCTTCTCTGTAACTCTATAACCCTATGTAATGTAGTTTTATTTGCTTGGCACCCGTGAAGCGAATGTACAGGAAATGACGATGATCACATAGAAGATAAGAAGGTGATTAGAACATTATTGAGGAAAACTAAGTTGAATGAAAATGAGATTATAGCAAGGGCTTAATTTTTGAATAAGACATGAAAATTTGTTAAATATTGCTCTTGTTGACATAAGGATAATAAATAGCTTTGATAAACATCATTTCATTAGCACATAATCAATGGTGGTCAATGATAGTTTACGTGTCCGCCTCATAAAACTAGCCCAATTAATGTACATTGCTTTTTAGAAATATATATATATATATATATATATAGAATTTTTTGAATTTTTGAATTTTATTATTATTATTATTATTATTATTATTATTATTATTATTATTATTATTATTATTATTATTATTATTATTATTATTATTATTATTATTGTAATATTTGGGAACGGGGTTGGACTGATTTACCTATCCAACCTATTGGCCCGACCCGTATACCTGGATCCAATCTGGTAGGATTAAAAAACGAAAATTTTCGATTGATTTTTTTAATTTCTTATATTCTCTCCCTTTTGTGTTTTTGTCTATTTTGTCCTTTTCCCCTGCATCTTCTTTTTCAACCTTGCACCTTCTTCTATCCCTGAATCTATTCACCTTCTACAACTTAACCAAGCTTGAATTATCGATGATGAATCAACCTCTGTACGCGTCGTTGCCGGCAATACACAACACCACCGTCACCTACTCCGATCGACGGGCACCAAGTCCAGCCGCTTACTCCAACGACCGCAACTATCGATGGAAAATTTCCCGATTTTCTTCGGCCCCTCCTCCGACCCTGAGTCTTTCTGGTCTTTTCGTCAGTCCAAGTTCCTTTTCTGTCTTCCATGGCCAACGCCATCCTCTTCTCCTTCTGGTTTTGCTTACGTCACACCCTATTTTTTTCCCTTGAAGCAAGATTAGAAGGAGGCTGGGCTGGGCTCTTTTTCCTTTTCAATTTTGATGTGGGCTTCGACAACAATGGAAGAGGTGGGCTAAAGAGAAAGACAAATATGGGCTAAAAAGAAAAACAAAAGATGGCCCCAAAAAGAAAGAACGAGACTTGGTGGGGCCGGATGGGGCTTAGAAAGCGGAAAATGCCAAAGTGGGCTGTACATAACCATCCCACTCAATTTTATTTCTATATTCCCCTTTTTCTTTTTCTTTAAAAAAATTAATTCATTAAATTTATTTTTTAAAAAAAATTACTATCTCTCTCTTCTTCTTCTTTTTTTTTTTTATCTTATCCATCCTTTTTTTCTTTATTTTTTTTATGTATTTTTGTAGAATAAAATGGATACCTAAGAAGTCGACATAAATTCATGTGTCAACAATATAATATCGTGTTTTTAAAGGAAATCTCTCTTTTTCCCCTACTTACTATGGAACATGAAAAGTTATAGAAAATGACATTAAACTAAATTAACTAAATTATTGATGATAAAAAATATATAGTGCTAATAATTTTAAACTATAATTTGCTAAAATTTGATAAATATAGCCACTTTAATAAATTCAATGAGGTATTTGAGTAAAAATGAATAGACAAGTTAAATGAAGAAGGAAAACGTCTCAATAATAAAAACGTAACATGACAAAAATTGATTACTAGTCTTATATATTAAAGGGTTAATTTATATGAAGTCATTTAGTATCATCACTATTGTTGTGTACAAAAACTGAAATTGTTCTTAAATATCAAATTTAGAGTAGATTTGATCACTCCGCACTTTACATGTCAAATAGATTACCGAGGATAAAAGAGTAGTGCAAGTGCCAAAACTTGACATAAAGAAAACTCCAATGCCAAAATTCCGAAAGGTACGATTAAGTGCCTTTTTTTAAAAAAAAAAATTGGGACACTTGAATGCCAAGTTTGACGAAGGTGGACAAAAATCCAATGTGATAATTTTTTAATAATATAATTCATCTACATGGCATGCCAGAGAGTTAAGTGCAATGAAGAACCAAAACAATGTTGTTTTGTCTTTTTTAATTTGAAATATAAATGTTAATTAAATTATATTATTATTATTTGGAATAGGGAGGAGATGAAGATTACAGAAGGTGAGGTCCTTGTCGCTGCCTCCTCATCATTGCCGGCCCTTCTTGGTAACGGTGGGGAGGCAACGGTAAGGGCTTGGGAGAGCTCGAGCTAAGCTTGCTAACACTTAGCGAGCCATTAGCCTTCGCATGTGCCCGTGCACAAAAGGGCGCCCAAAAGGGTGGTCGCAACAACTTAGCGCCCCGTTAAGGAAAATTTTTGTGAACTTAGGCATTTTTGTCTTGTTTAAATATTTCCCTAACTCGAGTATTTTTTGTGCAGGCTAGTAGTTTAAGGATCACTTTTAATTTCGTTAAATAAAATGTTTTGTGATTATAAATTGTTGTGCATGCTTAAATGTTTTACCACTACATAACTCGGCTGTTAGACCTAAGCCTCCATAAGATGTTTTAGGATAGTGTTAAGAAAAATACCACTATAAATGCAAGATTGCGATGTAGAGGTCGCCTTTATTTTCCCTGAGATTCTTTAGATAGAGCCAAAGTTATGAGGATCTGACACCAACATGAGACTACAATGGTCAGATCACCTCTTAACTTTACCAAGCCTTCTTAGTAGACATCAAGCCACAAGTATCATGCATATATCTATGTGCTTACCATTTTCTTTAAAAGTGAAGTGATTTATTCATCTTTCTTTTACTTAGTCTACTTACGTAATTGGCCTATGGCAATTTAGGTTAGTCTTTCGAATCTCAATTTATATGTGATGGGAAAAGGCGATATCTAGTTCATTCCCACTCCCAAAGCAGCGCTCTTCAGATCGTGGGATTAGTTGGACCAACTTGCCCAAAGTGCATGAAGGCCAAAATCAGTCATCTCCTGTAGTTATTCCAAATCTTTGTTTGTCATGAAGTCCTATAGTCAATAGCTCACTCTTGGTGCCCAAAGATATTTACTTTTATGTTTAGTAGGTTCGAGCTAACCCTAACTCTGAAAGAATACAACGCCACTATTGGAATTAGGGGTGAGCATCGGTCCAAGGTTGGTCCAGGGTTGACCCTAGACTGACCTTGGACCGACCCAACCCTACCGGTCCTGGTCCAGTTCCTAGGGAGATTGGGTCGGTCGTTGGTCCTAGAATTCCTAGACCAACACTGTGTGGGTCAGTCCTTGGTCCTGAGAGTTCTGGGTTGGTTCAACCCGGACCAACCCTGACTATATATATATAATATTATTTATAATTTTTTTTATATAGAGAAAACATTAAACTAAATGACGTCAACAACATTAAACAGTTCTTTAGTGAGAAATTCAAGTAATTTTACATTATTCTTTAATAACTTAAGTTTTTAATGTCTTTTATGGCATTAATAGTCATAATTTTTGAAGGAGGAAAATGTTTTTGTGAGGAGTCCTCACGACATCCAAAAATGCACCTTATGGCATTCTCGTTTAGTATTCATTCTCTTTTATCTTATTTGTCCTCTTAGTTTTTCATTTGCTAAAATTGAAAAAAACAACTTCTCCGATCACCACTCAACTCTCACCTCACTTGTTTTTGGTCACTCGTGCCGCTCATTGCTTGATGCTCACTTGGCTTGTTGCTTCCCGCTCGACATTCGATACTCATTCTGTTCAATGCTCATCCCACTTAACTCTCACCACTTGCCTTTCTTAGCTGACCTTGCTTATTATCGAACGGTTCTCTATTGCCCTTTCAAGGAGTACAAAAAATAAAATATAAAATTATTGGCTAATCTTGGGTTGACCTTAAAACCGGACCAAACCCATTGGGCCAGTCTGATTCTCAATCGCTTTTTTATAAGAAGTATAAAAAAATGAAATAAAAGATTATTAGTTAGTCTCAGGTTGACCTTGGAACTGAATCGAACCCATTGGGTTGGTCTAGTCCTCGGTCCTAATCTCAATAGAGTTGGTCCTCTATTCTAAAAATTGAGGACCAGCACTGTGCGGGTTAATCCTAGGGTTAGAAGGTGGACCAACCCAAATCGGACCATACTCATCCCTAATTGGAATGCCCCTCGAGAGTAAGTTTGTCAGGCCACTAACATGCATTAACTTACTACATGGGTTAGCATGACTTTTAACAACTAAAATTCATGTTGTAAGGAAAGTTCTTGAAGCCAACTATAATACCTTCCCACTACCCATTTTGATTGACTGTTTTGAAAATTAACCAATGATCCAAAAAAGTGACATTTTCCTCCTAACTTTTTTTGGGTTCATTATTTTTCCCATAAAAAAGATGCCATAAGTCTCTTGATGGCATAGGTGGTTGATCAAGTCTTGAGGGGACAAAATTATGTCAATTTTAGTTGAAACATTTCCATCCTTTAATCATTTTGAAGAAAACATGAAAAAAGTCATGCGGGTTTTCTCAGAAATTTTGCAAGTCTGGTTCTTTTTTCACTTAAGTGAATTTGCATGCCACATGCAATTGTCTGAAATAGATAATTTCAAAAACCCATTATAGAGATTTGTGTTCTAAGACCACATATCCCCAACTAAGGTTCTTTTAATTGGATATATTCCTTAAGGGACCTTGCTCTTAAGACATTCATGTGGTGTGCTAGTTGGTTCCATGAAAAGAGAGCCCACTTTGCCTACAAACATTACAATCTGATCTCGTTGCTTGGCCTCACCGGTGCTACTCCTTATTACCCAAATAAGGTGGCATGTCAGTATGGAGCTCTTCAAGAAATCCTACCTCCTCTTAAGACAAAGATCCGTCCAATTCTTTTCACCTATAAAGCTGTGATTATGCAATCGAGATTCATAATATCGAGGATACATGGGGCAAATGCCATCACAAAAGATCATGATGCCTAAAGGGCTTGAGGGATGGGAAAATGCCCATCACACATCTAAATCCTATATCCACAATCACTAGATCCCGGCAAGACTGTAATCGTTGATCCCTGACCTAGCTAGCAAAATCAGTCAACAAGAGCAAATTGAGCATATGTAAAGGGATTTGGGGATAAAATAGTGGTCACTTGCCCTCATTGTCAATGTTTAGAAAGTTTATCTTGTTCTTAGTCTCATTGTTTAGGGACTTTCATTTGATGTCTAGTATTTCATTCTGTCATTTCAATTCCAAGTTTAGATGTTAGAAATGCTCTATCTATGAAATCCTCTTTTGATAATAAAATCAACTGGATCAATCTTTATTTACTCTTGTGCTCATTTATCTTTTTGTGGTACTAGGTGATTATGAATCGCCCATCACCAATTGCCTGCGCATGGCCTCAAATAATAATGGCCAATCAGAATGATGTACAAAATTGTATTGCTAATATTAAAGATGTTGTGGGACAAATGTCCATTGTCCTTTGACAACTCTCGAGGTAAATAGAGTCTACTCAGACCAAATCCAACCTTGTGGTCACCCTATCACAAGAAAACACACTCGTGACTCTTGCAAACTTGCCAAAGGATGACTAACAAGATGAACACTTTGAGGGGATCATGAAGAAGCTGAGCCAGCTGCAGGATCAAGATCCCATTGATTCATCTAGTTATGTCGCTGTTAAAATTTCAGAAGATCTCAAAGTGCTTGAATGCAAGACGTACACTAATGCCTCACCCATAGGTCTATTTATAGGCCTACATGGTTCAAAGGATGATTCAATCATACCAATCGAATCTGACTAGCTCCGCCTTGCAGTGATACAATGTAAGGAAGATTAATTTTCTTAAGACTTGGGAGAAACTAATGGATGCTTTTCGTCAAGAGTATAATGTTGACATCGACATTGGCATCAACCTCCCTTACGAAGAGCCGATTGGTGCGGAGACGAAAGATAATGAGTTCTCAAGGACACAAGCCACATCAAGGAGGAGCTCGACCATCAAGTTTGACCCGTAGCCAACAAAAGAAAAATCGATAAGAGAAAATATCAATGCAGCCTTGCATGATGAAGGCACCACCAAGCGGTATCCCATTATTAAGAAGCTTAGTAAGGAGCCCACGGACAAGATCAACACTATAAAGCATATTCAAAACCGGAGAACAATAGCATAGCTTCCTAGACTTATTGTAAAAGGTAGGGTCCAAAGAGTGCTAACTGGGAGCGAAACTCCACAATCTCCTAATCCCCTTAACAAGCTCAAGTTGGCAAAATGAAGAGCTTTAGTCAAAAGGTTAGGACCATGTGTCAAGAAAAGAAAGCCTAAGCAATCAGAGCCAACGCTTGCCACTTAACGTAGGCATCCGAGCTAACGCTTGCCACTTAACGTAGGCAAAGTGTGACAGCAAATGAACTACCATGCCAAAGTTTTGAAAATCACCCTTGATATAGTCTTGAGAGTCACTAGTGTTATACAAATGAGGTCAGCCATTTATCGAACAACTGCCTCCCATCCACGCATAGGGTCCAAAGCTTGTTAAAAGGGGGAACGTTTGCTCTTCAAGGCTCATCTCCCAATGGGCTGCTAAATTTGTCATCTGACGATGAGGATGACATAAATGTCTCCTCCTTGATTGGAAATTTTGATCGAGAAGAAAATAATGAAATGAGCTCGGAAGAATTTGGCTTCCTTGAAGTGATAGAATTCATCATTGCAATTAATTAAATGTCGATGCAATGGGAGGACTAGTTGCCTACCCAAGATATAATGTGCCCATCTTGCCTCCACAGGATTATGATTTTTGGAGAAATGAGAGTACCTAATCTCCGTAAATATAACGGCATGACTTGCCCCATGAACCACTTGTAATGTTTCTAGGCCAAAATGATTCAATACTACAACTAAGCACTATTCATAACTCAAACCTTCCAACAATCTTACGAGCCTGCATTACAATGGTTCTTCATGACAAGGATCTACCTCATGAGAGATTGGAATGGGCAATCTTTCGCTGCATCAATACCAAACCAAGATAGGAATTATATTGTTTGACGAGGATTCGGTTTGCATTAGAAGAAGAGTAATGGAGGATTTCCAAGCATATGTAGAAAGGCGGGTGGCTTTCATGGTGTAAGCTAACCCTCAACTAGCTAAGGAACAAATAATGAAGCTATTCATAAAAAAACTTACTCTACAAGCATCACTCTTGGTTGCATGGATTGCACTTCCGTAATTTCAATGAAATGATCCTCTCATGTGAATACTTCTACTCTACTCGGGGCGAAGAACTCAAAGGTGTTTAATTCCGAGGTCAACACTGTCAATTATCAAAATGCTCCATTTTATAGGAGTTTTCATGGGTTTTGGTTGTTTTTATAACCTCTTTTTTTTTTTATTCCTATCTAGTATGTTCCGGTTGCACTATCCATTCCAATAATGTAATTTGTTTTGACTCAGTGCATGTACAATTCCAATATTTCGTTTCGAGAGCATGAGGTGGTATTTCAAATCGGCCGGTCATGCTATTCGACCATAATAAGAAAATATCATCAAATGAGAATTCTGAGGGCTGGACTTCCTTATGTTCCACTATATATATATAACATTTCATTACCAAAAACTTTTTCAAAGTAGATGTTAGATTTAAGCCTATTTGTTTTTTTTTTTTTTTGATTTACTTACTTCATGTCTTACAATATCATTCCCTTGATTTAGTGTGATAGGGGATATTTGAAACTTACATATTACGTGAACTCGTTGGATTCAAGAGCACTCTTTCAAGAAAGCAAGGACAAACAAAAAAATTACCCCAATTAAGGAAAAGAAAAAACAAAAGATACGTCTCGTTCCTTGACCATAATTTTAAGAATGACGCTCTCTCTCTTTTCGACTTACAAGGGATGAAAGATAGGACATAATAGGCACCAGCACACGGTTGAACTCAAAGCATGCATATCATGGTAGCTTAGGATAGGTTAACTTGGGAATCCTCCTCCATGTTGCTCTTGGCCTCCCCCATTTTACGAGTCATCCCTAGAGCTTTGTACGCTCCACCTCGCACTTGCACGACTCTGCCTCAAGTTTGAGCGGTGTTTACTTTGCACAACATATCCCGAGAGACTAGAAATTACAGTTTCATTAATAGGATGTTCAGTTTCAGCAAGCCAAGAAGCATAAAGAAGGAATCATCTTCTTCCTTTGAATTGGGGGTAAGTACACTGTTAGTGTCAAAAGTTGTGTACGGTGCTTACTTTTGTGCCAATAGTTTATTTTTGATCATTTAAGTGCCAAAAAGTTTGGAAAACAATCATTTGAGTGCCAATACTGATATGATTGATCGAAAATCCAATGTGACACTTTTTAATTAATTTTTTAAGTTGATGTGGCTTGCCAGATAGAACAGTCAGCATCTAAACAACAAAATAGCGCCGTTTGGCATCTTTCCCCCAAGTCAGAACCCTAAATCCCCAAACTGAGAGAGAGAGAGAGAAAGAGAGAGAGAGAGAGAGAGAAAGAGAGAGAGAGAGAGAGAGAGGGCATGGCATGGGCTTCCCCATTGTCTTTTTCCCTGAAGAACAACACCGACACTAGCACTAGCAGCAACACCAGCAGCGGCACCGACACCAACACTAGCACAACTCTGCCTTTGGTTTGTCCGACATTATCGACAAGCCCAAGCTCTTGTTCTCCTCCTTCTCTCCTCCTCCTTCTCCTTGCCCCTTCAAAAGGACCCACTTTAGCCACTCCCTAAGAAGAGCCCAATCCACCATCTCCATCCGCACCCTCCTTGTTTCCCTCGCCCTCCTCGTCTTTGCTCTCTCTACCTTTGACCCCCCTTTTTCCTCCTCCTCCACCCTCGCCTCCTATTCTTCTCGTCACTTCTTGCTCAAGAAATAACCTTAGCCACTCCTCGCTTACCTAGTTGAGCAACTATGAGGAGGTTGAGTGAAGGTGGCTGAGCAAGCTAGGTCGGCGTTAGGCGAGGATCGGGCAAAAAAACCCTAATTTCAATCCCCATATGAGCTGTGTGGCATTGTTTTTGTGGGGCCATCCACATATGACGGCAAAACGACGTCGTTTTCTTAAGGAGGATAGAAAATGACGTCGTTTAAAAGCCATATGGATTTTTTTTTTAAATATAAAAGTCACGTAATCATTTTGGCCGGAATATCTTGTTGGTGGCACCAAAGTGATCTTTTTTTTTTTTTTTTTTTTCTGATTTTGATTTGACACTTAAGTGATATGATGGAAACTTTTGGCACCAAAGTGAGCACCGTACACAACTTTTGGCATTGAGAGTGTACATACTCCTTTGAATTGGCTACTGTTAATAGGGAGAAAATTCAGACAATGGAGGTGATCTCGAGCCTCCTGTTTTAGATAATGACTTTAGAATCTAGAAACCTCATTTCTTGTTCCAAATGCATACTCTATCAAGAAGTGATTGCCATTAGAAACCTAAAGGTTTTGAATGTCCATGTTAGATTCCATGGAAACTTAAGGTACATGATTTTGCCCAATGCTGTTAATGTTCATATGATCAAAGGTAGGAAAAAATTTCCACAAATCGAAGGCCTTGAAGATGGATCAACAACTATCAATCGCCCATACATGGCCACAAATGGAAAGGACCAATCAAAAGGGATGCTAAATTGTGACAAGACAAAATAGTTGCCACCAACATTTAAGACATTTTGAAAAGTCATTGAATATAAACTCTGAAAAAAGGGTAATTTTGTATCGTTTTCGATATCCCCCCTCTAAATTTGCTTTTGACATAGTTTTTCCTATTAACAGGAAGTATCGAGATTCAAGGAACAAATTCAATGTGTTAATTTGAACAAATCAATATTGACCAAAAAAGCGTATGGGAGTAACTCATATCAAATTCACCTAACTTGATTTGAAAAGACATATCGTCCTAGAGCCTATTGGATAAATGAAAAGCAAAACGCTCTATGGACACTACCAGAGTCTCAGCCTAGTGGTATTGAGGATGAAGTGGTTCGAGAATGACTAGTGTTCAATCCCTGGAAGTGGCAACTAGGTTGCCATATGAAAAAAACCTACTATGTTTTTTTTTTTTTTTAATGTCTCTAGCTTTTACAAAAATGGGAAAGTGCTTGAACTAATGAGATCAAAAGTGTAGAACTTCATACCCTTTTCAAGGTTTAAGATTATGGTGCTATTGAATTGACCAACAGAGGATAATGTTGTATCACTCCCAGTTATTCAACTCATGAAAATTCATATAATAATGTATTCCCTCCTATCCATTGTAGGATCACCTCACTACTAATGGTACGGATGACAAATCAAGGAGAGGCATGTCAAACTTTGATCAACTCTCCCAAGCAAAATGGCATCTCAAATATCAAAGCATATCCAAGAAGCTTTCGAGCCTCAACTCGCATTTGCTTTTTGGCCCTACTTAGTAATTTATTTTCTCTCGTGCAAAGGTAAAAGCATATGTGTCCATCAAATCAATGATCATATTTCCAACCCTGATTGATCATTCATGTGTCCTTTCCTCTTTAGATAAGGACAATCCATGGACATATATTTGTAAATAACTCATTTAGTGTTCAAAATTTAACGTATCTGTAGATACAAGTTTGTTAAATAAATACCTCTAATATTGTTTATAAAGTTTCTCAAGAAGGATAAAGTGTTTGTGTTTGGATTACAAACTCCCATATGCTAAAAGTGTTTCATGCATTTTCAAAATAAATTATGCATGTCTAAGTCACTGATTTCATCAGGATTATCAAAATATATATTGAATGAATAATGTGGAATGATCAAGCATGCTAAATGAGGTGCATCGGGATAATGAAAGGCAAGCTATATCCTATACACAATCCTCTATTTACACACTTATGAGAGAAGCGTAGAAAGTTCAATGTCTGCAAGGTAAATGGTTCATTCGTGAATGGTACGATAATTAAAGTAATGAGGGGCATTTCATTTCTCTATCCTAAATACTACAAGTTATCCATTGCTTACTCCCTTTGAGCCTCAACACTTGTGGAATATCTTTCATCTTACCCCTTTTAAGAACCCCCCCCCACATTGGGGCAGATCGGAGGTGAGGCGGCATCATAAGGTGAGAAAGGTGATATAAATTTTCTTATTCACACTTGTATCAATCTTTGGATGTCTTCATTCCATATGAACACCCACAATAATTTAAGTGCCATAGAATAATTAAAAGTGATTCTTTCTCTACCCTACGCACTTGTATCTGTTGTACAACCCAATTGAATATCTATTTTTCACTCTTACATCGAGGTAAAATAGGAGTCACTACCGTTCAAGTAGCATGATCCAGAGTGTTGACTGAAGATGAAGACCTCAATAGTCTAATAGTAGTGTTTTGTTTGAACTTGCCTAGGCCAATCCTTAAACAATAAAAATGAAAAACTAGGGGCATGAAAAAGTAATATATCTAGTAAAAGTAAGGCCAATGTCCATAAATGTAATAATTAGGGGTATGAAAAAGTGGTGTGCCTAATAAAAGTAAGGCCAATGCCCTCAAGCAAAAAATGATGCTCAAGCAAAGTTACTAGCCACACGACGATAATCTCTGACAGTGAGAAGAAAGACCGTTGACGATGTAAAGATAATCAACAACTCTTTTCTTTTTACACAATTTTGAAAGCCTTCATTTCTCAACTCATGAGCTGAGCATATATTACGTTCTTTTGTAAAAGTCTTTTCAGATTATGGCACTTCAATTAATGTATGACTTTATATGTTTATAAGTATCACTCGAAAAAATACGAGTAAGATTATTTATATATCTTTTTGTAGGGTTCTTGACTTGTAAACCTGGAGATGATTGTGCTGCATTTCTTTCATAAGCCTTAACCTTGATGGTCCCCTTTGATATGTCGTTGACTAAACCTATATCCCGATTCTGACAAAGGCCTCTTATATTAGTAAAGTTGTACAGCTACGAGAATACTCGAGCCCTTGCTGACATGATGATAGTGAAAATGTGTGCTTCTTGTAAACTTTGTATTAATGGTTGGGATAAAATAACATTTTCAATGAGAGTGAGTGGAAAACCCTTTTAGATTGAAAGCCCCTCATTTGGCATGTTTAAGATGTCCACATTCTGAATGAAGATTGTCTTTCTAAATTTTCCTTAGTGGAACTTTGGTGATGCAAAACTGACAAGATTGTCATGCATGAACCCTATTTCAACTCCAAAATTTATAACATGTACAATTATGTGTGCATATTACATGTTTAACATAAGACATACTTTTAGAAATCAGAGATATCATTAGGTATTCTCTCTTATTGACATTTGACCTGTTTGAGTTGTCCTCAAGATATGGATAATACTAACTACCTAAGTATTCTATTGTCTTTGAGTATCTACCATTGTCCAAATGTCTAGGTATTCCACTACTTTGTATGCTTGCGACTACCTAGAAATGCTCTCTTATCACCATGACATTCAGCCTACCTGAGTTGTCCCTAAATTGCATTTTTGAATACTTGTAGCTTTCCAAGTATTCGATTGCTTTGTATGCCTACAATTACCCAGGTATGCTCTCTTATCACCATGACATTCCGCCTACTCGAGTTGTCCCCATATTGTATCATTAAATACTTGTGACTATCCAAATATTTCATTGCTTTTTGTACTTGTGGTTACCTAGGTATTTCTACCCTTTTGAGTGCTTATGGTCATTTAGGTATTTCTGAAGTTTTATTTCCCTTATGGTACACTCAAGAAAAGTTGTTTGTTGAATAGATGACTAGTCTTCCTTCATCGGCTTGGCATGCTTTCGTAACCTAGTGTTCCCCTACATCGATCCGGTGTGCTTTCGTAGCCTAAAAGAATCCCCCTTTATCGCCCAGCGTGCTTATGTAGTCCGAAGTCCCCTTACATCAACTTGACGTGTTTGTCTAAACCAAAGTCCCTCTTATTGACCCGGTATGCTTTTGCAACCCGGTGTCCCCCTACATCGATCTGGCATGCTTTCATAGCACCAAGTTTCTCTTCACTAACTCGATGTGCTTCCCTAGCTTGGTGTCCCTGTCACGCCCCGATCCTCGGGCACGTGCACATCCTTCTATTTGGTCGATTTTATAATGCGATATCCCAGGACAATGTATCGCCGACCCTTTTAGATTTTTAAGCACATGCGGAAGCAGTTAAAATCCCCAGACAATAAAACGATGGGATAGAAAAGCAGGGCCATATTTTTCATATTGAAATTTATAACCACACTTTTATACAAACCACAAATCACTTCATAACTATTAACATCAAAACGGAGATTTCAAAAGAAGACACAAACTTAGACGAACTAGGCCGAACTCAAGGCCCCTCTCATAATTGTCTTCTTCTTCCAAAAATCTTTCTCTTCAGATCTCACCTCCGAGTTCTCCTTCTCGGATTCCTCCTCCTCAGCTTTTCAGTGGGGTCCTGAAATGGTTTTCCCCAAACTGGGATGAGACTACGTCTCAGCGAGTTCTACCCCACTAAGCCCGATTAGTAAACTACTATACTAAAGGCTGCCTAAACACGCATAGGGCAGAGGACTTACCTTGGCCTTAGATCCCACCTGCAAGTCAGTACAATTCACAATAGACATCCATTCACTTCAAACAAATCGAACCAGTCGATTACATGTCATATGAATCAATCCCCACTGTGGGATATTTAAAAGCTAGGCCACGTGCATTCTCCAGGACGACCTTCCAAGTCTCCGAGTTCACGTGCCTCGAACCTTGGGCCCACGTGCATTCTCTCAGGCGACCTTTTCGCCAAAGTGATGCATCAAGTCACCGAGACCACGTGCCCTTTTAGATGCCGGGCCCACGTGCATTCTCTCGGGTGCATTTCACCAAAGCGATGCATCAAGTCGCCGAGACCATGTGCCCTTTTAGATGCCCAGGCCCACGTGCATTCTCTCAGGTGCATTTCACCAAAGCGATGCATCAAGTCACCGAGACCACGTGCCCTTTTAGATGCCAGCCTTTGTCACCGAGCCACGTGCATTCTCCAGGAGTACATACCGAGTCTCCGAGCCACGTGCATTCTCTTAGGCGACCTTTTCGCCAAGGTGACATAATTAACCACTGAACTCACGTGCATTCTCAAGGTGACATTCCAATTCACCAAGTCCACGTGCCCTCTTTCAAGAGATTACCAATCTACTTTCAACACCGATAACCAATGCCCAACGATTTCTCAATCAAATAATTAAATCAACTCAATAAAGCATTATAAATGCTGAACAACATACTTGGCCATTTACCGATCAACCATTCAATCACAATCAAATAATTAAATTCCATTAAAATCAATTTAGGCCATTTACCGATCAACCATTCAATCACAATCAATTCCAATCAAAAAATCCCTAAAATATCACAATTTAATTAATTCCATACAACGTAGAGCTCAAATAAATAAACGAACTATGCCACGACGATCAGTACGAGATTTTGGTCGTCGGCCATCAAAATCTTAATTTCCGAAAAATAAATAATTAATTATTAATTTCGAAAATTAATTAATTAATTATTAAAAATTCAATTTAGCTCAAAATAAAGCCCGATTAAATAAACGGACTTCACCACGCTCATCAGCATAATTTTCCGGTTCCAGGCCATCTCAGTTGATTTTTCGGAAAATAATAATTATTTAATTTAATTCCGAAAATTAATATTTAAATGCTAAAAATTCCACTTAGGCCCGAAAAGCCTAATTGGAGCCCACTAAGGGTCGGGAAAAATCCCAAGGCACTTCCAATAATTAGTAGACAATGTCTACTTGCTAATTACACAATCAATTTATCTAATTCACATCACAATTGACTAATAATTGCTAATTTATTCTAATCTAACAACCTAAATATAATTAATTAAATCTAAACAAGCTTAAAGCATAATTAGCCACTAATCCTGGATTAGTGAGATTACTCACCAAATCGCGCGCAAATCGGATCAATCCGACGGCGGCGACGCGAGGAACGAAACTTCCCAAAGCACGGCTCGGGTTCGGGGTCGGGAAACGGCCCAAAAGCAGGCCCGAAGGTGCTGAAACCCACTCCGTGGGTCTGCTGGTCGGGGCCGATTGGAGCTGCTCCGGCGGCTAGGGCGGCAAGGGGAAGCCGGCGGAGGGTGAGGGGGTCACGGGGGAGGTCCGGCGGGGTTGGGCGGTGGCCGGAGGTGGCCGGGGATGGCTGGGCGGAGCTGGAACAGAAGCGAAACAGAGCTGGGCCGAGCTGGATTGCGCGGCTTGGGCGTGCGCGGACGGCGGGGTGCACGAGCGGGGGTGGCGGCGTGGCGGTGCGGCGATGCGACGAGCGGGACGAGCGGTGAGCGGCTGAGGGGCGGGCTGCAGCTTCTGGTTCGCTCGGCGTGAAGAAAAGAAGGAGAAGAAGAAACCGGTTCTGTCGTGCAGGGAAAGAAAGAAGAGAGAGGAGAGAGAAGAGAGAGAGAGAGAGAAGGGATCAACATTGACCGGTCAAAGAAAGAGAGAAGAAGGGAATGGGCGGTGGGGAATCGCACGAGGGGGAGGGGAGAGGAGAGAGGAGAGAGAAAGAAAAGAGAGAAAAGAAAGAAAAGAAAAGAGAGGGAGAGAGGAAAAAGAGAAAAGAAAAGAGAAGGGAGAGAGAGAGAAAGAAAAATAAATTGCATACTTCCATTATGCAAATTTTCCTTTTCTCTTTCTATTTTAATTTTTGGTCTTCAAATTTCTTCCGATAATTTCTTTATTGAAATTTCGGACCCGTTAATAAATTGACGAGCGATGAGACAGGATCCTAAAAATAAGAATTATGACGCGCCTAAAATTCGATTCCCGAAATCGAGTTCAATTTCGTGGTTAAAAATCGATCAGACGTGATTTTAGCTCAATCCAACCAATTAGGTAGCTTTTAGGGATTTTACAGCTGATACATCCCTTAACGGCTTTACCCAATAGGTTAGTTAACTCATGAGTGATCAGCTCAGAGAAAAAGGCCATAGGCACGCCGACGAAATGCCCATTTCACTTTATCGAAACGGGGTCGAATTCCAGGATGTCACAGTCCCCCTTCATTGTCATGGCATGCTTTCGTAACCTAGAGTCCCCCTTCATTGACCAAGTGTGCTTCTTTAGGATGGTGTCCCCCTTCATCAACCTGGTATGCTTTTGTAGCCCAATGTCTCCATCTTCATTGACTCCGTGTGCTTCCATAGCCCAGAGTCCTCCTACATCAATCTAGTGTGCTTCCATAGCTTGGTGTCTCCGTCTTTATTGGCTCCGTGTGCTCTTGTAGCCCGAAGTTCTCCTATATCAATATGACATGCTTCCGTGGCCCTGAGTCCCCATTCATCTACCACATGTGCTTTCGTAGCTCAGAGTCCCTCTTTACTAATGCAATATGCTTTTGTAGCTCGAAGGAAGACAAACAACTTATTACTCCAATAGACAACCGAAGAAAGGTTTGGGTTCTAAAAAAAAAAATCCCCCCTCAAAGCTATTGAAAAAAGGTTCGAGTTCTAGACAAATAATTTGTTCCTCTAATAGGCGACTGAATAAAGGTTAAGGTCCTACAAAAGCAATTTCCCATCAAGGTGATCGAAGAAACGTTCAAGTTTTAGATAAACAATTTGTTAATCTAACAGACAACCGAAGAAAGGTTCAAATCTTAGAAAATCAGCTTTCTCATGTGATAAGGTAAGATGATACATTGATACTTGCCAAAAAACTTGGGTTTATACCTTGTATCACTTATTCACTGTAAGTAATTACACGTATCTTCTTATCCATCTTAGTATGTATTATTTATTATCTTGTTATTCAGATTGGTACTTAAGTGATCCATTTTGCTCCGATTTTAGTACTTAAGTGTCACTTTTCAAACTTTTGGTACTTAAGTATCCCTCCGTGCCAAGTTTTGGCACTCAAAGTGTCCATACCTCCTGATTCAGCCATTTGAATGTTCCTTCTCAAATAGACACCAAGCTTTCAACCTCCTCAAAGAATCCCAATCCTGCAAGCTAAGAACTAATGTCGTTTATTTAGTCTTAACGATTGTTGCCACTTGACATACCACGAAATAAATCTACCACTAGGAAAAGAAAGGCATAAGTTTTCTCATTTCGGTTTAGTAAACATCCACAAATCAAAATTGAACTCATAATTTGTAATCGAACATTACATACAGACATCTCCAAATTCTAGTTCCTATATAATTCTTCTAATTGTAATTCAAATGGTTCAATAGGTTCAAGAAAAAAATGATTTTAAATTCCCAATCCTTCTTCGCATTGAATTTGAGCTGCAATCAAGGTTTATGACTGGAGCATAAGAGAATCACCAAATTAACTTCGAACAAAAACAAAAGAGAATTGAAACCTCAAGTTTTGAAGAATTAGGGACTAAATTCACTAAACTAAAAACTCAACCACTAGAGAATGGAATTGCAAATGTCACTTGACTGAATCATTTAAGTTCCAACACCTATTGAAGATGATGCAGAAATTGATGCGCCATGTGAGCCTTTTCATAATAACACAAGAAGAGCCCCTAAATTCAACCTCCTTACAATTATTATATAAAAAGTAACGGGCCACCCTCATCATCAAACTAACACGGCTATGAAAAACTCTGAAGTGTCTAGACCGTGGCCCTTTCATGCACTCATGCAACTCTATAGACTAAAAAGGCCATGTTAAAAGAAGGGACTTTGCTAGTTCTTCATCCAACCGACCTAACTCTAGGCAACACCATTAAATTTTGGGAATTGTATCATTGAAAACTTGTTCCCTCCTTTGTCTTTTTGGGTATTGTTTCATTATTGTAATGATAATCTACAAGACATTCTCTCAAACTCAAGAAAATTGCATGTACCATTCATAATACATGTCGAAGCTAATATGATATCTTCAATTGGAAGGACTTGCAAGAAATCAACTATACGAAAAAGAATGAATCAAAACAGGATTGTGAGTAACCTCATCAAAAAGCATTTTCTGCAAGAACTACCCCTACACACATTGTAGTGGACGGAGAAAATGACATTGTCCTTGCCATCCCCACCCATCAATTTGCCATTGCAACATGAAAAATAAATGAACATAAAAAATGCAACTTATATCTAAATCCCATCAATTATATCTAAGGAGAAAACAAAAACCTTAAAGTCCTATCAATTATATCTAAGCAAGTTAGCAGTAGCTTTGTAGCATAGCTGAAAGCTCCCGGTAATATTATGACATAAACTGTTGGGATTGTCGAATTCCTTGAAATCGGATTCAATACTAAATCGAACCCCTAAACTTGTGCGGAAGACGAGCCCAGGAAAAACACATGCCTCACCGATCCTAAGGCACATTACAGAATCGAACGTACCTCGTTAGCCACAGATTAAACACCGACGTCGATTTGAGGAAGAGAATTTTACCCTGTTTGATCTGATGATGCCAATTCGCCTTGAAGGGAAGATGAGTGTCGCTTCTTGCTTACTGTTCTTTCCTTTTGGAGCGTTTTTGAGGGAGAGAGGAAGGAGGAACATATGTTACTTCAAAAGGTGCGTTCATTCCTCTTTATTTCTCCCTTATATACGTTCTCTCAAAAAAGAAACGTGTCCCTTCATCATATCCCTCCATCCATGGGCCATAATATTATAGGTCGAGCTTTTAGGCCCAACATGGGCAGATGGGACTTAAACCCATCATCATATAAATAAATAAAACCATCATCTCCCACTCGCACATGGTGGGCCGAACAGGATCCTCTTTACCTCTTTTCAACATTCATACTGGTGAATAATCCGTGCGACCAACATACTTTGAGAGCTCGTTGCCATACATCTGTTAGGAATATATAGCAACTCATAATGTGCATCACACTTTGAGCAAATTTAGTATGCAGTATCCTAGATCGATCGATCACATTTATATCTCTTTTGATCTCTTTTAAACAATGATATATATATATATATATATATATATATATATATCGTATTCACAATTATGATTATTCCAAAGATAGTCATAATTGGTCGACCAGTGAATACAAAATTATAATGTGATTCTCCAAATTCGATCTTCCTCTTTCCTTCAAACTCTCAATTTCAGTTCAGCTTACTTTTCTAGAAATGTCCCTGATAAAATAAAATATGCGGGGTATTTTACTTTCGGACATAGTAAATATTATGTTCTCATCTTAATGCTTAGTTAAGGGATATGAAAGTTTTAAGCTTGAGCTCTCGATTATCACCTAGATAATAAGTTTAAAAACCGTCTCATTTCTATTTATCACACAGTAAATAGAGGCGATTGCTCATGTGAGTGGGCTAATCTTTTATCTGTCTGACATACTTTCTCAACTTAATATAATGCACTAAGCATTAAGATGCATAAAGATCAAACAAATATTCATAGGCATTAATGATGAAAAACACAAATTCATTAAATGTGAACACTTAAGGGAAATTACAATATTCAGTACATCAGCCTCTACGCAGTCCTAGAGATTTTACATGACCACAAAACACATCTCTAGGTATTGGCTTTGTCATAGGATCTGTTACCATTCTATGCATAGATATGTACTGTAAGTTCACATCTTTTCGTATAATCATATCATTGACAAAGTTATACTTGATATCTATATGTTTGTTCTTACCATGATATTTTGGATCTTTCGTGTACGCTATAACTGCTTGGCTATCATAGTTAATCAATAATGGATTTGCAGCTTTCTCAATAACATCTAATTGATCCAAAAATCTCTTAAGCCAAACTCCTTTTTGTACCACTGCTGATAACGCCACGAACTTAGCTTCCATCGTGGACAAGGCTATACATGTTTGCTTCTTACTACTCCATGATATGGCGCCATTGTTCAGTAAGAAAGCAAATCCAGAGGTAGATTTTCTTTCATCTAAATCTCCTCCCCAATTAGCATCTGAATAGCTTTCAAGTCGCATATCATTTCCTTGGTAATTCAACTTGTAATTAGCAGTTCCCTTCAGATACCTCAGTATTCTCTTAACGGCCTTCCAATGTGCTTGACCTGGATTGGATTGGTATCTACTCACTTTTCCAATTGCAAAACATATGTCAGGTCTTGTACATATCATAGTGTACATCAAGCTCCCAACAGCACTAGCATAAGGAACATGTTTATTTGTTCCTTCTCTTGTGGAGTCTTTGGACAAAGTCTATGACTCAATCTTTCACCTTTTGCAATAGGAGTGTCTATGGGTTTACAATCTTGCATACAAAATCGTTCAAGAACCTTATTTATATATGTTTCTTGTGAAAGAGATAATGATCTCTTTGAACGATCTCTTAAAATCTTAACTTCAAGAATGTATGCAGCCTCTCCCATATCCTTCATCTCAAAGTTTGAAGACAACCAACTTTTGACAGTATTAACAAACTCCATATTACTTTCGGCAATTAGTATATCATCAACATATAATGATATAATCACAAATTGATCTTTGAATCTTTTGATATATACACAATGATCCTCATCTATCATTGTAAAATCATATGCCATTATGGCATTATGAAAACGTATATACCATTGTCTTGATAACTGCTTAAGGCCATGTATCGATCTCAAAAGTCAACATACCTTTCCTTTTTGGTTTCTTTAATGAAACCAGCAGGTTGTTCCATATATATTTCTTCCTCTAATTCTCTATTGAGGAAAGCAGTCTTTATATCCATTTGATATAACTCAAAATCCATACTAGCCACTATTGCCAGAATAATGCGAATCGAGATAAATCTCACTACAGGAGAAAATGTTTCTTCATAGTTAATTCCTTCTTGTTGGTTATACCTCTTCGCCACAAGGCGAGCCTTATGCCTTTCTATTGAGCCATCAGCTTTTCGCTTTATTTTGAGAACCCACTTGTTCCCAATAGCTTTGCGTCCCTTTGGAAGATCAACCAGTTCCCAAACTTGGTTTGACTTCATTAACTCAATCTCCTCTTCCATTGCATGAATCCATTTTTCCTTACTAGGGTAATTTAGAGCCTCATTAATATTTCTTGGCTCATTCTCATTTTGCAGAGCAATCATAAAAGTTTCTCCTTCAATGTCAAAACGTGGACGGGGAATACTTTTGCGACTTGTTCGCCATATGGGAGATTGTACACTTTGCACATCATTCCCCATCATGCTCCCACTCGGATTATATAATGACAATATCATCTCATCATGTGGTTGTAATTGAGAGTGAGTTGAATTTAATTCATCACTTCTCATGTTACTCTCACTTGGACGGACTCCACTAATATCATTATCTTGATCCAAGGTTTCAAATAGGGAGTAATCTTCACATATTTCGCCATTCTTAGGAAATTCATTCTCTAAGAATGTGACATCCCGTGATTCAAATTTAGTTATACTCTCACTTTCCTGTTCACCTATGAACACATACCCTTTCAAGTGTTCAGAGTATCTTATGAAAATACTCTTATTTCCTCTAGGACCCAATTTTCCAAACTTGTGAGAGAGCTCATGAGTATAGGCAGCACAACCCCATGGCTTAGGAAAACTTAAGTCCGGTTTTTTACCTGTCCATAACTCATATGGAGTGAAAGTAACTGATTTGGAAGGCACTCGGTTAAGTATATAGGCAGCAGTTAATAACGCATCACTCCAAAAAGTGATAGGTAAGTTAGCATGCGCCATCATGGACCTAACCATTTCCAGTAGGGTTCTGTTTCTTCTCTCCGCAACACCATTTTGTTGAAGAGTATATGGAATAGACAATTGTCTTTCTATTCCTTTTTCATCACATAATTTTCTGAACTCATCAGATAAATATTCTCGACCTCGATCGGATCTTAATACTTTTATTTTCTTGTCTAATTGATTTTCTACCAATTTCATAGACCTTTTGAAATAACTTAATGCTTCAAATTTGTGAGAAATCAAATAGACATATCTGAATCGAGTATAATCATCTATAAAAGTGATGAAATAAATAGCCCCATGCATTCCTCTCATATTCATTAGACCACAGACGTTAGAATGGATTAAGTGCAGAGGAAATTCAGCTCTTGTACCTTTTCCAAATAGTTTCCTTGTCGTTTTCCCTACTAGGGAATACTCACATATGAGCAAATCGACTTTTTCAATGTTACCCAACAAGCCTTCTTTGGCTAGTCTATTCATACATTGTTGGCCAATATGACCAAAGTCTAGCATGCCACACATTCACATCATTATCATATGAATTAGGAGATGTGAGAAAGGAATAACAAACATTTGCATTAACATAGTAAATATCTAATACAATAAAACCGTTCAGAAAATAACCACAATCATAGAAATTTGTATCTAAAAACAAATCCACACATATATTATAGAAATTCATATTAAAACCTAGCTTGATCAACACTAAAACAGACACTAAATTCTGACGAATCTTCGGAGCATACAATACATCATGTAGGAATTAAAGTGCGTCCACCATGCACGTTTAGTTGGCAGGTGCCAATTCCTTTTACTTTAGCTCTGGAGTTGTTTCCCATATAGATCCACTTAGTTTCAGTTGGTACTCGTCAGAATTCCATGAAGGATCCTCTATCCTTCGCTACATGGTCTATCGCTCTTGAATCTATAGTCCATAAAAGATTAAACTCAATAAAAAATATAGAACTTGATACATAGACAAAGTTCTTAAAAGCACAATGGGTGTATACTTTCTTTGGCTCACGATAGTCGCGAGCATAGTGACCCTTCTTGTCACAATTGTAACACTTTACCTTTGTAAACTTTTTCATTCGAGGACGCTTTCCTCTTTCATGTTGGTTAAACTTAGGTTTCTTCTCTAAAGGACCTGCTTCCTTGCCTTTTCCTTTATCAAACCAGTTAGGACGTTTGCGCTTGGAGCTCGAAGCTCCATGTGAGCTAGAACTAACATGATAGATTTCAGCTTTCGGCTTAGCCGCCAAGAGGCGGTCCTCTTTCAGCTCAAGATGACACACTGCATCCTCAAAGGTTTTGATATTTTCATTATGGGTTAGGTGTACCTTCATATGCTCCTAACTCTGAGGCAATGAATGAATCATTGCTTGCACTTGCTGTTCATCAGTCACGATATGGCCAACATCTTTCAGCTCATTAATCATGTTTGACATCTTTCTAAGATGTTGCTTCATGTTCTGACCATGAGGCTTCTTATAGGAGTCAAACCTAATAGTGAGCTGCCACAGTCTGGTCACTTAAGTATGACCAAATCTTGCTGCCAATGCTTCCCACATTTCCTTGGCATTCTCAAAACACCTAAACTCTCGCATGACGTCATTTTCTATGCTACTCAGCAACGTAATGCGAGCAAGAGAGTTCTTTCTTTTCCATGCAGCAAATGCTTCCTTATCTCTCTTATGCTATGCAGTGTTTCCTTCTTCAGGTTCTACGCTGGTCAGGTTAAGAGCTTCTAGTGCTTCATGTGCCATATTTAATAGTTATCGCCATTGAGCTTTTCACCTTTGTTCAGCTTAGCAACTATGTTCTTTGTGGTTGAAGCCATTGATCTGAACACATTAGATATATATATACACGAATTATTAATGCCTATCATTTATGCATCCATTTTGCACAGACCCATCATATTAATGAATAAATTCAAGTAAGGTTTCAGAATCAAAAGGTCACTATGTTTCCAATCAATCTCAAAAAATCCTAACTTAAAACTATTATTAATATAATTGTCTTATGCAAGATAAATTCTATGAAGCTACAAAAAATTTCTATGAACTACCCACAACAGTCAACAATAACAGAAAGTAAATAATATTTGACATCCAATATAATAATAATGCTTTCACATAATACAACTAACATATCAGTTGCCACACAAGAATAACTAGGTAGAAAAACATTATATAAAATGTCCACAAAGTACACTAAACAAAGACCAGCCAATACGTTTAACACCAAGTCAGTACACGAACTGGGAAAGATCCTCTTTTGTTTAATTTCTTGATCTTTTCCCTTGTAACAATCTAGTAATAATCATCTATAAAATCCATTACAATTTTCCTATATGAAGTGGCTTTGTTGACATCCCATATGCGATTCAACACTCATTGCCATTCTAGTGGAAGAGTGTTTATGAAAAATCGCACCATCTCAGACTGTGGCATGGGATGACCATTCCATATGACCTTTTGAATTTTCTCATTGACTTCAAGAACGTGATCAATTAAGTCACCACTCTCCCATCGATGATCAGTTAGCTCAGCTATCAACTTAGAAAGCCTTTCCTTTTGTTCAGCGGTAATTGCGCGAACAGGTATGTGCAATCTAAGGGGAGGCATTATTCCTGCAACAAATGCAAAACAAATAAGGGATCACATATAATCTACATAGACTTAATTAGAAAAAAAAAAACACATTCTTTTCCTCTCTCTCTCCCCTTTTTTTTTTAGGTCAACGATCAAAGTCAACGGTCAATGGTCAACAGTTGTCAACGGTCAACGGTCAACGGGTCGGGTCGCCGGGTCGGGCCACTGGGTCGAGTCGGATTGGTCAGGCAAACTGACCGGCACGTGCGGCACGCATGGGTAGCTGATGTCATGATGATGACAGCTAGCGCGTGCCTTACACACACCAGCGATAGCACACGTGCACGTGCGACGCACGTGTGCGCGTCGGCTATGTGCGCGTGTGCGATGCACGCGCCTGCCCCTGCGAATCTATGTCGTTTTGCTCTAGCTACGTGTGGGGGCTCGTCCGGTGGCCTTTGGCGGCGTTCCGCCACTCGTCGCGCTCGTCTCGATGAGACCTTCCATCCAACGCTATCGGAAATGGATTTCGACTTACAAAAACTCGAAAAAATGGATGAACAGTGCTCGGGTGTCGAGATTTTTTTGCCCTGATCGGTGTCGGCTGATTAATTTCACGAAAATTAGTAAGAAATCATCCATAAACATGAAAGGGGTTGGGAAAAATGTGGAAAAGGATCGAGAAACAAGAATCTGGCTCTGATACCAATGTTAGGATTGTCGGATTCCTTGAAACCGGATTCGACACTAAATCGAACCCCTAAACTTGTGCGGAAGACGAGCCCAGGAAAAACACATGCATCACCGATCCTAAGGCACATCACAGAATTGAACGTACCTTGTTAGCCATAGATTAAACACTTACGCCAATATAAGGAAGAGAATTTGACCCTGTTCGATCCGATGACGCCAATTCGCCTCGAAGGGAAGATGGGTGTCGCCTCTTGCTTACTGTTCTTTCTTTTTGGAGCGTTTTTGAGGGAGAGAGGAAGGAGGAACGTACGTTACTTCAAAAGGTGCGTTCCTCCCTTTTTATTTCCCCTTTATATACGTCACTTCCAAAAAGAAACGTGTCCCTTCATCATATCCCTCCATCCATGGGCCCTAATATTGTGGGTCGGGCTTTTAGGCCCAACATGGGCGGACGGGCCTTAAGCCCATCATCATATAAATAAATAAAACCATCAATCACCCCTCTAATAATTATTACCTCAGCTAGTGGGTTGTGCTTGAGCTCTTCGACCAACAAAATTCAAGCTAAATTAAAGCAATGAGTCCGCGGAATTCAGAAAGTATTTTCTGCATAGAGCATTTTCTGTCTCAGGTGCTGTAAATATGACATACACGGTCCTAAAGCAAAAATGGAGGAAATGAGATCATGCTCCACTTTCACTGTATGAACGGATGACCGTCCAGGGCCCGAAGAGGCAATCGACGATAAACAAATGGAATCATTCAATATTTCTCTGATCCTGCACCAGCTCGGAAAAAAATTATAAATTCGTACCCTCTAATGGAAGGGTCTGTTGGAAATTATATCCAGAGAAAGCACATTGTTTGTTGTAATCAGAACATCAATGTAGAGAAGACGATAACAGCTATATAATATTCTTCTTTTTATGTAAACTTACAACTCTTGGAGAAGAAGAAAATAAGATATAACATAAAATTGGAGGTGAGGTACGGATATCTGAATCTCCTTAAGGTGATTAGTTCCTGCCAAAGGTGTTCCGCAGATTCATGAACTATGCCTCCTAAGATACAACACTTCGAACCTGTTTGGATTAGTACTATGAAAACAGGACTCAGTCGAATTGTTCAATTGAACCAGCACACCCAGAAAAATCAGAAGAGTAGAAAAGGATATCAAAGCTCTTTCGGAATTGAATCGAGAAAACCCAAAACCAAAAAAACCTTAATGAAGCTCTATGCTCTCATCTATTTATAGAGATTTTTAGTTCATGTATAGAAGAGATACATGAATTAAATAGACGCATGTATCCACGAAATTCATGAATCAAGAGATACATGAATTCAAGAGATTCATGAATCTAGAGATACGTGAATTCAAGAGATTCGTGAATTCTATAAATACATGAACTAAAAGATACATGAATCTAGGAAATTCATGAATTCAATAGATACGTGAACATAAAAGTTAAGGAAATTCATGAATCCAAAAGAGATACGTGAATAAAAAAAAAAACATATCTTAATTTATTGGCTTTCGTTGATCCATTAACCATAATTATAACCATAATTATAACAGGCTAATGGATATGCTTGAATGACAGTGAGTCGAGTGAAGCTTGGAGGGCAAAGTGGTCGCTTCTTTGTTATGCAAGAACCAACGAGCTTCTAAGTACTTTCTCCTCCGAAACAAAGATGTGAACATAAAAACCAGATAAAAAAAATTGAATCTGAAAAGAGGGACTTGCGATCGTAGATTTAGAGCTTCTCAAGGGACGGCTTTGAGCAAAGTAGAAAGCAAGTCGTGACAAAAGATGAAACAAGAAGGCATAGCGATTGCTTCTCGATTGCAAGTAGAGAGCCGAAGGAAATTGGTCACCGGCAAAGAGCGCAATTTGAGAAGAGAGAAGTCACGGGAGTGCACCTAGAGAATGTAGTCTAGAGGATGAGGTTGTCGAGTGGAGAGATAGAGGCCGTCATTGAGAGGGAGTGATGGTCGTTGGAGGAAGTGCTAGTTGGGAAGATACAATGTGTTAGGAAGAGTGTAGAGAGAGAGAGAGAGAGAGAGAGAGAGAGAGAGAGAGAGAGAGAGAGAGAGAGAGAGAGAGAGAGAGAGAGAGGAGACCATTGGAGGAGGAGGAAGATAGAGGAGATAAACAAGAGAGAGAAGATAAAGAGGAAAGACCGCTTCGCCCTCCGTCCACGTGTTGGGTTTGAATTGGGATGACATGGGCCCTTGCGCGGATAGCTGTCAACTGCTTAATGGTTCAAAGCATGGATGACGTAATCCTTTTAAGGTACCTAATATTTTGATTTTCTCCCGCATGGGATTTCACTACTCACCAATTGAGAAGTCTAGATATAAAGTCTAATCCAATGTAATGGACAAGGCCTCCCGTATACTTTTACTTGCGTGTATACCATTGCTATCTTATCTATCAAATTAAATAATATTTATGCATTTAAAAAAAACACTAATTTTATAATAGCTATTACGCCGACTTATGTTATACCGGATACAAATCATAATATTCATGTATCCACACAATTAACAGTATGCATAAATTTAATTGTTGAAATTCATCCATGAAATAGGTGTTCACTCAACATAAATTTGGATATGCTATACTTACAAATCTAAGTAATTGATGCAAATGCACTAAACCACCTAACTTCATTTGGGCACACTCAATTTCGATGCTATCGCATTTTAGTATTTCAAAACATAACATTATGGACTAATCGTGCAGTGATGTGAAAAAAGATAATCAAAATATGATGATTAAAATAGTAAGCAGTGGCAAAAAAAGAAAGTTCTGATCATGGATCGAGTTAGGTTAGGTTAGGTTGCTAGCAAGGTCACATCCATGCTAGCAAGTAAAACGGGCACATCTTGATCACATATTAGGCCCTTTCTCGGTTATGATTCAAGCTCTGTCTAGTTGTGGCCGGATTCATTCTTTCCCTTTTTCAATTTGCATTAATGGTGCATTTGTTTCACGGAAAACTTAATGATAAAGGAAAATGCTTTTCGAAAGCATTTTCCATGAATACGGTTTATTTTCCTTTTGTTTGGTATTGTATTAGATTCCATTAGAAAATGATTTCGCACTTTATCTCATCCAAAAAAGTTCGAATTTTTTGAAATTTTTATTTTAAAAAACTTTGAATTTTTATTTTTTATTTACTTTTATTTTCCGTTTCTTCTTTTCTTTCTTTTTTTGTTCTTTTTTCTTTTTCACTTTTCCGTCTTCTTGTGCTTTGCTCCTTTGCTTCCTCGTGCCATCCCTTTTGCTTCCTTTGGCAATTTGTCCTCGGCTAGCTTACATGGGGCAAACTTGAGCCTTCATCGGAAACTGTGAGCTCGCCGATCTAGTGAGGCTTGAAGCCCACTACCAAAGGCCACGAGCTCTCTCGATTTGGCAAGGCTTGCGGCTCATCACTGGCCTCGGCAAGCTCAAGCCTCGTCACCCAAGGCCACCTGAGGTTGCGAGCTTGCCCAATCTAGCGAGGCTTGAGGCTCGTTGTCAAAGGCCATGAACTTGCCTAATTTGACAAGGCTTGAGGCTTACTGGCCTTGGGCGAGCTCAAGCCTCATATTTAGAGGCCATGAGCTCACTCAATTTGCTAGAGCTTGCGTGACCGGCCCCATGGCCAGCGACGGGTGGAAAAGAAGAAAAAGAAAAAAGAAGAAAAGAAAAAAATAAAAAACAAAAAAAAATTCGATTTTTTAAAAATAAAAATAAAAATATTCGATTTCTTTAAAAATATAATTTTATAAGAACAATTGTTTGTAAATCAAGCACCAAATCTAAGTTTTGGTATATTCAGAAAACGTTTTACGGTTCTTCTAAAGGGAAAATCATTTTCCTTTATTTAAGCTTTGGTAGGAAAACTTTTTCTTTTGACTAGAAAATGTTTCTATTGACTTATTTTCCTAAACGAATCAAATAGCCAAAAATGAGAAAAATGTTTTCCCTGAAAATGTATTCTCTAAAATAAAACATAAACTTATCCCCATCTTCCTTAAATGCCGTGATTTGAACTTGGCTTAAGGTGATCCAAAGGTGGCAAGCAATTATGCTCGAGAATGGTATGATTTCCATGCCATTACGGTTAAAAGGAGGGATGGGCCGACTATAGAAAGGGCTTTCAAACCCGACCTTCAAAAATTAAAATGGGCTGAGCTTTGGCATGCATGCTAGGAGGATCTTATTGAAAAGCCACATCAATTCGTACAACAAGGACTAGAAATACCAATTTTGAGTTAGATTGCATATCGATCTAGTTAACAAAATGCCGTTTTCTTTTTTTTATCTAAAAAAATTTCATATTTCCTAAACCTGGCAGAATCCTAAAAAAATGAAATAAAAAAAAGAATGAGAATGTGAGAACCTTCATATTCAACATTTTTGTTTATTAGTTAGAGTAGTAGTCATAACCTTTATAAATAGCCATAACATTTATACATATTAATGAGTAATTTGACATTCTAATCTTACAATTATGCAAAAATAATGAACAACTTCAAAATTTCCTTATAAACTGAGTTCTTTTTGTTTTGTTTATGGTATGATATGAGGGGTTTTCTATAAAAGAAAAAAAATTCTGTGAAAATCAGAGGAATAATACATTAAATGTCAAGACTTATTTTCAGTTAATGATCAACATTAACTATATATAAGGGTCTAAGTTAGCCTAAGTCTAGTATGTCAATAGGTAGAACATTATTAAAAATTATTCTCACATACACATACACATGTGTGTGTACGGCCATTTTACTTTTTTTTTTTTTATGAGTGTTTTCTTTATTTTTAATTTAGAATTTTATGGTATTTTGAAATTTAAAGTCAATAAAGATAGAAGTTTCCAATTGATTCTGGATTGGGGTCTTCGAAATGATTTTCTAATCAATTTCTTGCAACTTTAATCTGTACTCGGCTTGGATACTTCATGTTCCAATGGTGGTTTCCACCCTCTCTTTGATTCTAGCCTTCAAATACCGTTGGACCCTTCTGTTTAAGCCAAGCGTTCGAGCTGAAAATTTGTTGATTTGGGGCCTGAGCCGCTCGACCAAGCAAAGACTCAATTTATATCAACAAAACAACATCATCTCATGTGACTTCAGCCCAGGTCACATCATCCCTGTTGCAAGGAGGACAATCGACTGTGATTGGACTACCATGTTAGATAAATCCAGCGAAACTTGGCCAAAATGACTTGATGCAATTATATCTCCTTTTGCACAATCTAGAGGTCACCAAATGTGCAATTCCTATTGAGAAAATTTGACTAACTGGCATTTCAAGGTTGTGTCATAATTGGGTTTTGCTATTGCGTCATTAGAGAACACCACACATTGTTAATTATGATATAAGACTTACGTATATTAAGTAAGTGCCAATTCGTGTCACTTTCAGTTTTACCATGCAATGATGTGTAAACGTATTAAATTGTGTGGGAAATTACCAGCTCTTTCACATGTCATTATTTCCATGTAATTCTACTAGTTCTCACAGGTGTGCAAGGTTTTTTTTGGGTACTTTGAAACTGAGTGGATTGATGAATTTCGTGGTAAACGCAAATAGCAATACTCGAGTAATGAAAGTGAGAAATGCTGACTTCTTATTCATACAATAGACATGTTTTTGCGTCATAGGATAGATTATACACATCTTAGCATACACTTTTAGAGTCATTCAAAAAAATTAATATAACTAAAGCGAGCTAAAAAAAGGGTAAATATTGGACAGTTTAATCATAACCTAGCCCCTATTACGAGGTAAACAATCAGAAAGTAAACATTGTCGAATCAAGAGAACCAAGGGAAAAGAAAGAAAGAAAGAGAGAGAAATTCCAATCATAATTGCACTCATGAGGAAGGGAAAGTAAAGATAATAAAGAAAGAACAAGAATACGCAGACCAAAAAATATCACATAAGTTTGTATGGTAATCAACCTCTATATGCGAGTCCAAGAATGAGCTTTCATATTGCAATTTTATAAATCAAAACGATTTTTGACTAAATATATAATATGGTATTTAAATTTAATATGTTCAATATAATCTTTGAACTTTGATTTAATGTGTAATGCCATTATGCTTTTAATTTTTTTTACTGCGATCTTTAATTTGTTGGTTCATATTCAATTTAGTCCCTAAATTATATAAAAATATTCAATGTTGTATAGAGATTAATTGAACACGTACAAAAAATTTAGGGTTCACATACAATATATAAAAGTTCAGAAATGACATTGCATACTGGATTAAATTTCGGGGACTAAATAGAACAAATTAAAATGTTCAAAAATTACAATACATATTAAGTCAAATTTCAGAGATCATTTGCATAATTTTCCCAAATTTTTATATTTTAGTCAATCAATGGCATTAGCAAAAGGGTGAAAATATAGTCCACAAATGTTTATTTCATGCTTTCATTGAGGAGGAGATTTCGTACGTATGTTCTTCTTTATATTTATACCTTTTTTTTTTTTAGTATTAGAGTTGATAGGCTATCTTTAAGACTAATTTTTTTAATATCTTTATCAAATTGGAACATAAAATCTTGCCATTGTTCTTTTTGTCAATTTTGAATATGAAATTAAAAGTTTGATTTCACATTTGGCCAGGCAACAAGAATTCTTCAACGATAATTTATCCACGTAGACAAATTACCAGGACTTAGGAGCGACGGTTTGCCTTTTCAAATAAACTTGAAAATGATGATTATTATTGGGCAATCTCAATGCTCGAGTCTTAAGTAATGAATATGTACAACATGTTATAATTCATCATTTATTTTAACTAAATACGAAAAATATACGTACTATCTACTTGTAAATCAATTTACATATTTCATCTGAAAAAATTAAGTTGTCTCCTTGCGAGTTTGAATTTCAATGTAAAACGCTTGATAACTCACTTATTGGCTAAATGAAAAAAGATCTTTAATTAATTATTTTGTCATACCTTTAATGGCCCTCGTTATTGATGAACATCTCATTTGATATACCCTTAATACAGATGCCAAACAGAATCACTAAAAACTTTCCGATTTCCACCAAGAACGTAAGTGTCTCAGCAATTTTGCATGTATGGCTTGGACATTGCAAGCATGTATAGGTAGGTCCACTTGTCTTAAGTTCCTTCGATATTGTCCTTTAATTTTAGATGCAATTTTAAAAACAATGTCAATACTACTATTACAATTGCTAACAACAACAACAACAACAACAACAACAACAAACTCGTTTGGGATAAAAATTTTCTATTTATAATAAAGACTTAATTTCTCGAAATTCTGAAAATGAATTAATTGTACAATTCAGTTTTTGATATTCACTATTTTTGAAGAGTTCCAAATATTTCATGATAAATAAAAGTCAAAGAAATAATCTTGTAAAATTTAAAGAAAGTAAAAAATGAATGAATTGTAAATGGACCAATTGTAAACAATTGTATTTGATATTTCAATCTTTTAAAAAATTTCAAGTAATTTGTGATGACTTTTGACAAAGTTTTATTGTAACCAAGTGCATCAATGAATTTTTTTAATATTATGGTTATGATAGTGCATGGAGAATTTCCTATTTATGGTATAAGTAAAAAAAATTATAAAATGAGAACATTTTTATTTACAATATGTAAATTTCCAACATTTAATTACATCATATCAATATTTTAATTTTGGACCAATTTTCATGTCTATAATTGGTAGTCGATTCCTCATGAATTTCTCTTTCTCGGATATCATTAGATTCGTTTCTTCAACTACTACAAACATGCAAACTAGATTTTTTTCCACAACAAATTTATGCCCTATCGCTTGTTAACACCCAAATTTTTGTCGACATATAAAGTATCCGTTTATTATAAAAAAAAATGTGAAAAATATATAAAAAGGATAAAAGATAAAAAGCCAAAAAACTGAAAAAATGGACCAAATGAAAGGGAAATAAGAATGAATGAAAGTGATATATAAAAAAAAAAAAGTTGAAAAAAAAAAATAAAATCGAGCAGGTTGGTGTGTCCAGCCCCTTTTTTTTTTTTTTTTTTTATTCCTTGGGCCCATCTTTTATTTTTCCTTTGCCCTATTTCTATATTCTTTTTTCAGCCCGTCTCTCTTGTAGTTTCTTGGCCCATCCTAGAACTAAGCAAGAATAGAGGCCCAAGCCCCATTCTCTTTTGAAGGGCGGTCGGTAAGCTGGAATGGTGGTGGCGTCGAGTGTTCTTTGTTCGGTTGGAGTTGCAGAACGCATGCTTCGGTGAAGGAGGGAGGCGTAAGGTTGAAGAAGACCTGGGCAGAAAAAGACAAAACAAGGAAAAGAGAGAGAGAGAGAGAGAGAGAGAGAGAGAGAGAGAGAGAGGAGAAAAATCGAAAATTAAAAAAAAAATAGAAAAGGGAAAATGGGCTTCGGGCTGGCTGACATTTTTTTTTTTTTTTTTTTTTTTGGTTAAAGAGTCGGGAAGAGTCGGCAAGAATCTAAAGTGGGCTAGGAACTGATAGAAATGTTAGTTATATATATACACACATAAATATTAAAAATTTCTGTTTTAAAGCAGGTCGGATCTGGGTAGTTGGGTTGGCTCAATGGGTTGGATTGGGTAAAACCCGTCCGAAACCGTTCCCCGTATATAATAATAATTTTTTTAAAAAAAATCACAGAAATTATTTAAAAAATTCAGTAAATCACAAAAATTAAAAAATCCAGAAAATCCCTAGAAAATTAATAAAGTATTCTTAGTTCGTAAAAAATATAAAAATCATAAAAACCATTAAAAATTCCAGAAAATTCAGAAATACTAAAAAAATTTCCGAAAATTTATAATAATTAAAAGATAGAAAATAATAAATTATTTTTAAAAAATTAGAAACTCATTAAAAATTTATGAAATTGAGAGAAAAATCATAAAATTTTGGAAATTCAGAAAATCATTAAAAATTCAATTAATTAGAAAATCCAGAAATAAAAACACATATATTTAAAAATATTACAAATTAAAAAATTCTAAAAATATTCAGAAAATTACAGAAAATAAAAATTTTAAAAATTTAAAAGAATTGGAAAAATAAAAAAATCATAACCCAAAATTAGACAAGCCTTTAGGGCTTTAAATTAGGTTTCGTTAATTTGGATTGTTTTTTTTCTTTTTAGAGACCATTTTAGAATGCTTGTGTTTTTTCTTCGTGAATATACCTGGTTGCGCTTTTTAATATTTTGGATGCTATTTCATTTGTTTTAGAATGGTTAGGACGAAAACTAGATTTATTCGATAGGTTGCTATGGCTTGAGTTAGCACGTGGTCAAGTTTGTACCGAAAGGGCATTAGTCTTAAGATTAATATAATCAAGTCCCATAGACCAAAATCTCTAATTGCGTAACTAATAAGATATATATATATATATATATATATATATATATATATATATCATATCTGACTTGGTTTCTACCCGACCAAAAAAGGCTAGTGATGGCTCCTTAATTAAAGTTCATGTAGGATTAATTAATTAAATTTGAACACCCGACGTTACATGAGGTATGGACTTGGAAGAGCACAAGTAAGACAGCTAGGCCGAAGTTGACAACACCCTTAAACGTAATTTCTCTCTCCCTAGTTCAAAGGGATTAGGTAGCGGCATCGCTCAAGATGAAATAGATGCTAGTATTGTCCATAAAGAAAGAAAAAAAAGAACAAAGAAAAATCCACGCATCAGTCACAATGCCAGGAGAATTAATGAAAACCAAATCCATGATCACCACATGGACGTAGGACCTTTTTTTTTTTTAAAAAAAAATGTAAGAATATATTGAGGAAAAGCCAACTATACAAGAAATCGGTGCCAAACACTTTCACTCATAGTGCAAACAAGCAGAATGAGTGGAAGGGAGCTGATGTAAAAGAAAGATAAACAACCACAAACAAACAACCAACTAAAACAACCGGTAATCAAGGCAAAAAACACCACAGCAGTGACAAAAATGGATCGACGCAGTAGCAGCCGCCACAGCCACATCTAGAAAAGACCGGAGCGACCCACCACCACCATGCAAGCTCAGCAGGGCCACCGATGAAGTCGGAGGGGTCGAAACCCCACCCTCATTGAAGCGTCCTGTTCCTAGGGTTGTCCAACACTTTACTGAAAGTCAGGGCTTTGTCCTTAACAACTTTGATGAGATGATTCTTCATAGTTGTAACCTCAAGCGCTTCACCTCGGAAGATGATGCTATTTCTTTTCTTCCAAAATAAATGACATAAGGCCCAAAAAGAGAAATGGGCAATAGAGTGAAAAAAGTCCTCACCCGACAAGAATTTCAAGGCCTAGAGGAGATTCTCCGCCCAAGTTCTGTTACGCTAGGGAAGATTACATCTTCCGGCCCAAAAGAAAGCCAGGGTCACAGGAACATGGTAATCAAAGAATATATGGTCAATAGAGTCCGGGGTAGCATTGCAAAAGGCACGTAATTCAAACTCAATTCTTCCAATGGATATAAGAAAAGCCTAAGTAGGTAATTGATTCTTGGTGATCAGCCAAAGGTTGAATTCAAACTTTGGGGCTATAGCATTGTTCTAGATAAACTAAGCCCAAGGAACACAATTCTTTTTGGTCCTTAATGCCTCCCAAGCTGAGGCCACCGAAAAGGAACCGTCGAAAGACTCGTGCCAAGAGAAACAGCCAGGGGTTCGAGAAAGAACCGGAGAGGCAAAATCCCAACACTCCAAAGGAGTCCTGAAAACACTTCCCTCAGGCGAAAGTAGATCTACCACCGTTGCTTGTCTAGTAAGGCCTGAGGTAGCAATAATAGAATCTGGAAAAAAAAAAAAAAAAAGGCTCCAAGGGCCTTCTTGATGCCAATTGTCATACCACAGCGAGACCAAATGACCATCACCCAATTTCCACACAAAAGAAGCCCTAAAGTCCCTTCTCAGCTGGAGTATTTTCCTCCAAGCCCAAGAGCAGACGGTGGGAATGGTAGAGAGCCAAAAATTATCCCTCTTTAAGATATTGGTGTGGATCCACCAACACTAGAGGGACTCTTTATCAGTGAATAAAACCCCAATATATTTAAGCATGGCTACTTTATTGCAGCCCTTCAACCTACGAATACTCAGGCCACCTTCCTCCTTAGGAACACAAATATCTTCCCAAGAAACTTTTGCCCCGCCCTGACCTAGGGAAAGTCCTTTCCAGAGGAACTGTCTCAAAATACATTCAATATGCTCTATAACTGAAGGGGGAAGGGTAAACACACTAGCCCAAAACGCCTGAATAGAATGAAGGATTGACCTGATCAACTGGAGTCTTCTTGCAAACGAAAGAAACTACTGAGCCCAGTCTGAACCCTAGCTGTGATCCGGTCAATAAGTGCAATACAATCCGTTTTACCAAGCCTCGAAGATATAATTGGGACTCCCAAATAACGCACTGGAAGCTTCCCTTCCTGAAAACCCAGGGCCAAAAGAATATACCTCCGCAAAGAAGGAGTACCCCTTGCCAGAAAAACTTCACTTTTGTTCTTGTTAGGCACCAATCCAATCCAGGAGGAAAAGATATCAAGTCCTCTCTTGAGTAGAGTCACTGGAGCACAATTTGCTTGACTAAAAAGAAGGACATCATCGGCAAAAAAGAGATGCGAAAGCTTCACAAATTTGCACCTCCAAAAATACTTGGAGTCCTTATGTGTTGTGTGAGAGCTCAATATCCCGGAGAAAATCTCCATTACTAGGCTAAAGAGATATGGAGACATGGGGTCCCTTGCCGAAGCCCTCGTCCACTTGAGAAGAAACCATGAAGTTCACCATTGATGGATACAGAGTAGTTCAGGGTGCAAACACAAACCATGATGAGTATGATCATCCACTCCGGAAAACCGAAAGCTGAAAGGGTAAGCTCTAGAAAATCCCAATCCACTATGTCATAAGCCTTCAAGAAGTCCACCTTGATTGCGCATTTGGGTAGATAAGGGTCACAGTGGAAGCTTGCAAACAATTCCTGGGCTAGGAGAATATTGTCCCTAATTCTTCTTCCTTTCACAAAGGCATTATGGGGAGAGCTTATCAAGTCATTCAAGACAACAACAATACAATTGGCCAAGATCTTAGTAATAAACATGGACGTAGGACTTTTTAATAGCGAGGCTACATAAAAATATGTGTTATTTCAAAATTTCAATATGGAGGAAATTGCATCCACAGGTACGCCATAACTAGTATTTACAAAGATCATATTGATGTTATTGTCACGGGCTTTGCCATCCTTGAAGCGTTCCAGCTTGTAGTTTTGAGCGAAAACAGAGATCTGTGTAGTTTTTGTCGTCTGAGTCCGACAGTGCTGATCTTGTGGAAGCTCTGATAAGTGGGTTTGCCATCACTTCAATTGGGACTAGGAGGAGCGCCTTCTTAGCATGGACTGCTTAAGCTTCTCTAAAATCACTTTGTCAATATACACCAATATAATGTTATATCAATTATAAAACTGCAGACACTATATGTGCACTACGATGAGACCTTTGGCATGATTATGCAACACTTGGATCTATATTAGAAATGTAAACTCCTTAGATTGAGGAAATCTTTCCATATAGCCCCCAAAATTTTGGTTTTGTGTTAATGGACCCCTCATACTCTTGTTTTTTTGGGTGTCCCATGCTTTAGGAATTCGTTTTTAATTGAGCCTTTGTACGTAGATTTTTCTCTATAACCATCAGATACTCTAGGAACCTGCCTCAATTGAGACCAAATGATTTTATCTAGATAGGAGGAGGGTTATGTTAGATGGCAAGGATAACATCATCATCTTAAATTGCGAAATCAATATAGAAACAGTCAACCAAATCAACGCCTTTGCAATCCATTAGTGTACTCTAATCTAATAATTATGGAAGTGATAATAATCGCGATAGATATTTCTAACTAGCGAGAAAGCTAGCTACACACATGTGACAACCCATTCAAGAAATAACTATCATAAATATAGTCGCCCAAGCTTGTCCACTAATATGACCAAATAAAAAATAAAAATAAATAAGAAGCCTGTCCACCATGACAAGCACACGAACTCTATTACTAATCAGGAAAATGGTGCAAAAAAATAATAATCCTAAGTCTATTGCACTCTTATCGATTCAGTCTTAAAATTTTTAATTTTGTCGATTAAGTTTTAAAAATTTTTACGTTTTGTCAATCAAGTTCACCCGGTCAATTTTGACCGAAAATCACGGACGTGGACATTACCGTCTCACATGGCACAGTCGGAGCCAATGTTGTTCACCACCGCCACTCTCAACGACGAGTTGCTTGCTGCATCGTCACGACACTGACCAGAACAAAGTTAACCCACCACGCTCGAGTTCTTTCCTTGCTGCAGGTTATCTGTCTGTCAAGTTGCAGTCCAACCCAGCGAATTCTTGGCTCCTCAGTGAACTTCTGATGTGCCAGTTACCCCGGTTGCTAAGTCCAGCGAGTGTCACCATCTCCACAACATTGGCACTAGCGCAATCAGCATTCAAGAGTCTTTGACAATAGCAACGGTTCCATCGTTACAATTGTTTTGCTCCCGCAGTGTGTGAAGTTACCCGCGGATTTTTCGCTGTTCCTTGAGACGACCAGCCGCTAAAATCCCCATCGTGGCGTTCCATTGACACGCTTCCATCCTTTGCCGCAAGCACGTCGGTCGCCATCGAGCATCCCTGTGAACCGCCGGCGGTCATCAGATCGTGATTCCCGTGATTATGTTGTTTGTCCGATTTCGGAAACGCTATCCAAGCCATATCACAAATTGGTTAGATTTGCACATATTTTTGTTGCCAAATCTGAAATCGCAACTTATTTGAACCTTTGAGTGATATTATTGTACTTATGAAATTCCCGAGTAGGTTTTCAATTAAAGTTTATTTCCTAATTTTATGATGTGCTATAATCGTCAATCCAATCTAATGCCCAATATATGATTTACGATTGCACGAGAAATCAACCAATCCGATCTTATGCCTAATATACGATTCATCAATTTATATAAAAAAAATTAGATGGATATCCATAATATCTCACGTGACTTGATGTCATGTTTGACATGGACTTTATTTTCTTCGTATCTTTGTTTGAATTGATTTTGTTTAAAAAAAAATCCAAAAAAAATTAGGTACAATTAAAGTAGATTATTTTTAAGGCTACATTACAAGTTTATTTCGGTTATTTTATTTCCAAAATTCATTAAAAAAAGAGAATAAACAGGTGCATGTCATATATATTAACTGCAAGCAATGCGTGCATTACCACTGTTATGTCACTACCATGTTTCACGTCGTGTGCCATCTTGTCACGTTATTCACCATAATGCCATGTCATTGTACCATGTCGTCATTTTTGCGATGTCACTCCGTGCATGTCATTTAGATTGGGTGTACTTAGGAATTGCATATCATTTTAGAATTTTCGTCTAGGTTCATCTAACTAAATTGCATATATCAATTTTCCCCGTCATTTGAAGTTGCATGTTTAGGTCATTTAATTAGATTCCATGATATATTAAAAATTGTATGTTTAGGTTCATATACTTAGGAAATTGTGTGGCGTGCTAGAATAATATATTAAAAATCTGTTAGAATTAGGTCATTGCATAAAGCATGATTTTTATTAAACAAAAGAAGATCTAAAAAAGATCTAAGTGAAGTTGTGTGTTAATTAAAAATTATATTTATGATAATTATGTGATTTTCTAGCTAATATTACAGATGTTCGCGTTGCTTTGGGGTAAGCAAATATTCCCTTTCCTTGCAATTTATTTAACACTTTGATTATTGAGTAATAATGATTACACATCCACTTACATTTTAGGGAGGAAATAAAAATGGGATAAGTACACTAATGATGCCATAAGTTGTGTACGGTGCTCACTTTGGTACCAAAAGTTTCCACCGGATCACTTAAGTGCCAAAAATTTTGAAAAACGCTCACTTTGGTGCCAACTCTGATCTGGTTGGCTGAAAATCCAATGTAACATTTTTTTATATTAATGTTTGAAGCCGATGTGGATCGTCGGAGAATACAATTAGCATGCAAACAATAAAATGACGCCGTTTAGCGTCTTTTCCTCCAAATAAGAAACCCTAAATCCCCAAATTCGAGTAGAATCGGAAATTGAAAACCTTAAATCCCCAATTCGACCAATTTGAGTGTATACTTTAATTTTTTCTCAAAGTTATCAGCTCACTCTTGTGAATGGAGGGCAAAAACTTCAGCAGCGGCTCACATTCCTATAAAAAACGAATTAGATGGTGAGTGTTATCGTTATTGTGGGTTATCGAGTTCGAGAAGAATATATTGGACTTGGTTGAATCCTAGGAGAAGATTCCATGGGTGTGGTAGATATAGAGAAGGCTCGAAGTGTAAATATTTCAAATGGATTGATAGGAAATTCTTTGATTGAGCAGCAAAGGTGATCCTGGAATTAATTGAAGGTCGAAATCAGTTGGAGGATGTCGACTCAATGCAAGCTCAAATGAAGGGTTTAACATCTCTGGTCGACCATTTGAAAAGGGAGGTTTCAAGGTTGAAAATTGAAAGAAACTTTTATCGAGCGTTGATTGTGTTCTTATTCTTTTGTGTAGTTTATTCAAATATGAAGTTAAGTAATGAGAAGAAGTTTGTATGTCTACCATAGTCGAAGTTTGTGTGTCTACCATTTTTGTATGAAGCAGAAGGTTTTGTTGTAATCTATGGTAGAAATGCAAAGTTAGAGTTGGAATGCATTAATTATGAGCACTTTAGAAATGCAATACTTGCTTGCTGCATTTTTTATTTGCCCTCCTGATTTGCTAGTTTGTTGGTTTGCTGCAACTGCAAACCATGCCGAAATGAAAGGCTACAGTTGGAATGCATTAGTTTTGAGCACTTTTTATTGTTTAGTTGTGCATTGGCAATGTTTGTTTTGGTTAGTTTTTGCTTAAAATAGAATAATTGCTGCTTTTTTATCGTTGTAATGGTTTGTTGGTTTGCTGGTTTGTTGCAACTGCAAACCATGGCAAAATTAAGGGATGGTGGCAAATTAACGATTGACCATTTCAATGCCAAAAGTTGTAAATAGTGATCGCTTAAGTGCTAAGTTTTTATAAAAGTGATCATTTAAGTGCTAGTCGCGATTACAAAGTGATCACTTCAGTTGCACAAGTTATAAATAGTGATCGCTTGAGTGCCAATTTCAAACTTGCACCAGTCATGGTGCATCCTGCATTTTGTTCTTGCACCAGTTGGCTTGCTGGTGCATATTCTTGCAACACAACATCCCTGCAACGAGATGCACCAGCATCCAAAACTGCATCTTATTCCAACACATACAACTAGAACCCCACCGATAACATCAACACATCAACTGCATCCTATTCCAGCACATACAACCAGAACCCCACAGATAGCATCGACACATCAACGACTTCAACCAGCAACACTATATGCACACATTTAAATCTAAAAATAATAGCAACCTCATAAGAACATTGCACCAACAGCAAAATATACAGAAATAGCTATTATCATTGATATCGATTAAGAAAAACATGAACCTCACTCTCCAATCACTGAAGGTTCAGCACCCTCTTAAAAAAAAAAAAAAACCAATGGCAATATGAAGGCAGCAACTACCATCAGTGATATAATATCCAGCACCCTCCTAAAAAAAGAAAACATAAAAAGATGTGACCATGTCCAGCACCACATAAAAATAAACATAAACTATGTGCAACACCCTCCCATTAGTAGCACCACATAAAAAGAGACCAAGTCCAGCACCCTCCCATCAGTCAATATGGACAACACCTTGATCTCCTTTTCTTCTTGGGGCTTTGAATTGATTTATAATCCGAGCACTCTTTCAAACTGGATGTGTAGGTTCTTTAACTGGGCATTCTGTCACCTCCTTTTCCTTGTTTTTGACGGTGGCTATTCTTGTTCTAGCATGTGTCATGTGTCGGTCCATATCATCATTATCGCGCCCAATCGTTGGTTGAGATGGAACTGGTGCTAGGTTCTGTTTGGATGGCTGTTTTGCAGCTATTTCCACTGTCTTCTTCTTTTGAGCACTCTTCTTTGGATGCGCCCCTTGATTCTTAAGTTGGCCCACCTTGAGAGAGAAGTATTTCCGAAATTCTCCCAGACTATAATAATATAGCGATATTGTTAACCAAATAAATTGAAGTACAATAATAAATACATGAGGCCTACAAATCTTACATTCAAAATAGTCATTCCAGTCCGTTCATCTATGTAAATCCCATAACCATATTGCCTTAATATTTTTCCAATAGCCCCTCTTGTTCGTTATGGTGCATCATTTTCAGCAGCAACAGATGGGGGAGCAGCCTCTGCAATTTGTGTAGTTGCTCATCTTTTCACTTGAGAAATACATAACAAATTTAAAATTCAGCTCATAAAAGACAAACAAACACAGCGATGTACAACTTACATGACCTTTTTTTCTTCTCGTTTGCTCAACGGTGGACTCAATTGTTGTTGTTGTCCTGCCTATTCTAGTCCCTGTCCCTACACTTGAGCCTACAATAGAGCCCTTTTCTGGCCCTTTAGAAGGCTTTATAACAATGTACTGTATCAGGATCATAACCAACTATAATGAATAATTAGACATCTACTCATTTTCATGGTGGAAACAAATGGAGAAAACTTATCAAATTACAAGTGCATGATAGAGGAAAAACACAAGAGAAGCCAGTACACATGGTCAACCATCAAACTCTATCGAATAAGAAATGTAAAGTTACTAAGGTAAAGATGATACTTACCTTACAGTAGGGCTTTCCGTTTGCCCTTTAGTAGGCACTACTGCATGGCCTTCTATCCTACCTTCACTAAGCCCAACAAGAAGCTCTTTAGTAGGGCCTTCTGTCCTAACTTCATCCATTACATCTTGCTGTTAATGCTGCCTTTTCAGCTCACAACCTTTCTTATTGTGCCCTTCCTTGTGGCAATAGGAGCATTTCATCTTTGAGCCAGTTCTACTCATCTTATGACTTGATGCTTCTTCCTGTTGCATTCTTCTTTTCTTTTTTGGCCTTCAAATTTGCTTCTTTAGTGGCAAAAGTAGAGGGCTTTCATGATTTGTTGGCTCCCAAAATTTGCTGCTTCTGATAGGTTGTATTATGAATTGGTATGAAGCAATGTATGTGTTTTTTTTTTTGTACCAATCATGTAGGTAATCATTTAGGTTTTCTTGCTTCATCTGAATAGCACAAATTGCATGGGCACAGGGAATTCCATTCAGTTGCCAGGCTTGGCATGAACACTTTCTTCTATCCAGGTTGACAACATACTTATCTTGATTTTGAATAATCTCATATCTATTATCTCCATTCCAAACTGGATGGCAGAACCTACTAGTAACAATGTTTGCATCCAATCTCTTCATAATCCTAGGGCCACAGTCTCTAGTCCATTTCATAGCCTCATCTCTTTGCCTATGCAGTCTAGTCATCACCATCACTCGAATATCATCAAGCATGTTGATGATTGGTTTGCACCTAGCCTCTAAAATTCTGTCATTGAAAGCTTCACTGAGGTTGTTATCAATGATATCGCATTGAACTCTTCGCTAAAGAAGGCTCGATACTAGTGCTTAGCTTCTTTTTGGAAGAGTGCATCAAAACCTTCATTTGTCAGCTGCAACAATTCTTCTTTGGCTAATCTGGAATAAGCCATATTGGTACTCTTTGCTATCTGCCAAAACTACTTCTAGAGCTTATCTCCTTTGAAATTCCTTTACTAGTTTGCATATATGTGCCTCGCGCACATTCTATGCTCAGCATGTGGCATCAACTCAGCCAATACAGGAATAATCCCTACAAAAATTCAAACCAATAAATACAAGTCAGGAAAAATATGCAAATGATTAATATTAAAAGGGAGTGAATTAATTGACAATGAAATTATCTTTTGTTGGTCACTCATGAATGCCCATCCTCCCTCATTGGTTATCTTAAGGTCAGCCATTAAATTTTTGATAAACCAGGACCACATATCCTTGTTCTCTATCTTCACCATCGCCCAAGCTATTAGAAACATTTGATTATTGGTATCTCTTCCCACAGCAACCAACAACTCCCCCGTACACAAACCCTTTAGAAAGCATCCATCCAACCATATAACTCTTTTACAACTAGCCAAGAAGCCCTATTTGCATGCATCAAAAAAGACATAAAATCTATCAAATCTAGGCCCAAGATCAGGGAGTGGCCTCTCCACAACCTCTACATACACCCTACTAGATGGGTTTTGAAACATGCATTTGCTAGTATAGTCTCATACCTGCGCATATTCTTCCTTATACCCACCCATCAGTATTTTCATTACCCTCATCTTAGCTCTCTTGCATTGATTCCTTGACACATTAACCCCTACTTGCTCCTTCACTAACTGTTAAAATTGAGGACTCTTGATCCCCGGCATTGCTTTGATAGTGTTGAAAAAAAAACTTCGATAATCACACACTCGTTATCCTTTTATTGTTAAAAAAAATTGGACAAATATGTTCCTCCTGCAAGGACCTAATATGGAATGACATATTCTTACTCAGCACGCCATAGAGCTTTCATGGACAATTAGGTTGTGAGCACTTAGCTTTCACAAATTCTTTCGTGTTTCTAATGAATTTAACACTCCTCTGTTCACATATGGAGTTCTTCACAACAGTTTCCTTAAACTGTTTGGTATCGTCAAATCTCATGCCCACGGACAAAATAGGTTTATCAACAGTTGGATCATAGCAATGATACTTACTTTTTCTTCGACGAGCAGGTTCTTCATCATCATTGTCAAGTTCATTCTCCGAACCAACAACTTCATCACCGCAGCTTTCTTCATCTTCACTGACTCCATCCCCATTTACTAACTTGGGCCTCTTTGTTGAAGGTGCAAGTTTTTTTTCTTAAAAATTCCCTTTGTTTTTGTCTTGATTGTGCGAGTTCATCATCATCTTCGTCACTTGGGAAATGTACTGAAACAAAATATTCATCTTTCGATTCACTAGATAAAGCAATTTCTCATTCTAATCCAATGAAGTCCTCATTGCCCAAATCTTCACCCAAATCTTCACCCAAGCTTTCAAGACATGTTACTGTTTGTTCATTTCTATCAATGTGAGTTCTCTCCCTTTCATCTCCGACCTGATTACTCACTTGAATAGGATCCCTCACTTCTCCTATTTCAGTGGTGATCTGCTCATACCCATCCTTATCCTCATCCTCATCCTCATCATCCTCATCATCATCCTCATCCTCACCATCACTATAATACTCAACATATACCTTAGCTTCTTCGCCATGAAGATAATAGTAAATGATATCCTTAATACCATTATCGTCATTAAAAAATCTCAACCCATCCTTCAATTCCTTTCCAGGAACACAATAATGTAGTTTTTGCACTTTGCATCGTAAAAAATATAACAAATCCCTCAGAAAATTAATATATGATAGCTTCCGAACATTGACATAAATAGTACATTCATTTCCATCAGTATATTCCTAATCATCGGTGCCAATAAGAAATTCTCCACCATAACAAACAATGATGCCTACCTGATTCGCGTCCATGTCAATGCTGCATCCTATGAAAAAAAAAAAAACAAATGTCATTACTAGTTGGGACCACATGACAGAATCAGTAATTTCACATGGAGGTCCTTGTCATTTTGTTGTTAAGAAACAAATGCAACTAATCTCCCCAATTCAGTGCTTTTACAGAAACAAAAGAAATCGAATTGAATAAACAAAGTGAGGTCCCACCACCCATTTTTCAATTCACTCACATTTGGTCCCCTTGTTTTCCCCACAAAAGTAGTCCAATTAATTAAATAAATTTGGTCCCACCACTGTTTCCCCCCAAGTTGAGCCCCATTTTCCCCTATGCACCCTATTTTTCTATTCGGTCCCCACAAAAGAAAGGGAACGAACGACGAAACCTTCAAATTTTCTATTCGGTCCCCACGACTTTCCCCACGACTTTCCCCCTAAGCCGAGCCCTCAATTTGCCCTTCACGCCCTAACTTGCTCGTTAGAACCCTAAATTTTTCAGTAAATTGACCCACATACAGAACATGACAAACCTGAGTGAGCAAGAGTTGAGGACGTAGCCAGTGAACGAACGTGAACGACGGCGCAACTACAGCGGTGGCTGAGCGATGGTGAGCGAGTGAACGACGGTGGGTTAGCGAGCTACGGCCGGCAGCATTGAGCGAGAACCCTATACGAACACTGTTTTTGGCCCACGTCATTTTTTACCGTATTGAATCCACTATACGACAATCGTTTTGTAGGTAATCCACGTGGAATGGTAAAATGACGTCGTTTCTTAAGAAGAAAAGGAAATAGCGTCTTTTTATGCCATCCACCGTGGATAATAATAAGAGCTGTCGAATTTCTTTTTTAAATATAAATGTCACGTAATCATTTTAGCCGGAATTTTTCGCTGGTGGCACCAAAGTGAGCATTTTTTCTCCGATTTGACACTTAAGGGCGCGCATGACAACCATTTTGTTCCAGAAATAGTTTCTGGAACAGAAATAGGTTTTTCTATTTCTATTTCTAGAAGAGTTTCTAAGCAAAAATAACCGTTTGATAACGATACAAAATTTATACTCTAAAAATATAAATTCGTTTGATAACGACGCAAAATTTCTTCCCTTCGGATGGCGGCGGTGATAATTGACGACCTTTAATATAAAAAATAAAAATAAAAATGATTTAGTAACAAAAAAATAAATCATAAAATAAGATAAATCATAAAAAATAAAATAAAAATATCATTTTATTTTCAAATAAAAATATTCTTAAAAATAAATTTTATTTTATTTATTCAATTTTATTTTATTTTACAAGTAAATTTATTTCAAAATGAATAAAAATAAATTTATTTGGCAAAACACTCAAGGCAAATAAAAATAAAATTATTAAATTTATTTCCAATAAAATAATTTATTTTTATTTATCATAAATAAATCATTTTAAATAAATTAAATAATTTCATTTTTAATAAATTTATTTTTATTTTTAAATGAATAAAATGAATATATTTATATTTATTTTTAATAAAATGAGGAGAGGCGAATGAGGAGGAGGAGGTAGAGACATAGAGGAGATGAGAAAGGACTCATCGAAATTAGGGTTTAGTGGGAGAAATTATTTCTGATTTCTCTTCTAGAAAATAGAAGTAGAAAATTTTTATTTCTAATTTCTCTTCCAAATCAATTTATGGAATAGAAATCTATTCTAGAAATAAAAAAAAAAAAAATGAGTAGGTTTATCAAACAGGTTTCTATTACAGAAACAGGTTTGGAATAGAAAAATTATTTATGGAACAGAAATTTTAGTTATCATGCACCCCCTAAGTAATCTGGCGGAAACTTTAAGCACCAAAGTGAGCGCCGTACACAATTTATGGCACCATTATTGTACTTACCCCAAATTAAAATCATGGCAAGTTGCTTACAAACATTTTATTAGAAGAAAAGAAAAAAGGAACTGAAAGGATATTAGAAAAATTTAGCATAATCAAATCCCTATACTCACACTCTATTCTTTGGTTCATAAGAGTAAAGTAATTATCTTGTCACTTTACTTGGATTTTCAATCGATCTAGGACAAATAGATTACTGACAACTCCTAATTGAAAATCATTTACATGCTAATGACTCATACTTTAAGTTTCAGATTGGTATGGGCTTGAGAGAGTCTAATTTATGTTTAGGCTAAATAATTCATTAACCAAGCCCCTATAAGGTTCCAGTTGCTTCGGACTTCCATTATTCTTTTGCTCGACTTGTATCAGGATTTTCATTTCCGTACTCATCTTTTGAAGCACTTTCAATTTCTTGAGTGTTTAATTTCCATGCTGCATTTCAATACAGTGATTGTTAATTTCCTTTTCTAGATTAGGAATAGGATTAGATTAGAATTTTAATGAACCCCACAAAAACATTTGTATGCTCACTTGATACTTTTAGGATAATCAAATGGTAATCAAAAGTGGATGACCACTTAAATAATACACCTTCAAGTTAGGTACTGAAAAGGTACTATTAGAAATGTTAGCGTAAATAAGTCCTTGTTCTTAACCTCTAGGAATTGAGACAATTCTCCGCATCTCAATTGGGTTTTGACTGACCCTCAACAATGGCTAGTGGCAACTTCTAGAAGATATTTAGGTTGAATTTAAAAGAAATCTTGTGTTAGGTGAGGTGTAGTCTTGGGAGAGACTACGCCTGTAATTGATGGGATTCCAATTTGGACGTTGAATTTAAAAGAAATCTTGTGTTAGGTGAGGTGTAGTCTTGGGAGAGACTACGCCTGTAATTGATGGGATACCAATTTGGACCATCTTATGAGCAAATACCTCAAAATTTATCCCTAAGGTTCCAAAGCCCCCGAGGGTAGGTCTCCAAAATAATGCAATGACAAATGAAGTTACTCACCATTATTTGTGATTTATATTTGAATGTACTTTTCACTTGAAATTTATAACTTCTTTTGCATATGGATCATCACTCTCACTCGAAATTAAGATTTTGTTTTCCAAGATCATAATTCATACTAATCTGCTTATAGGATTTATCAATGTCCATGACACGTATATATTAGTTATATTACTGAATCATATTATACGAATCAATCATCACTAGTGATTAATAAATTTAACATATCGATTAATGATACATACCTCGATTTAAAAACTATGACTACTTTGCTTAGACTAGCTTAATACCAAAAAAGGATAGAAGAAGAACCCATGTATTCTATCATTAATAATTTATCTGCCCTTTTTACGAGAGATTCTAATTTATCTGGCCCTTTTGTGAAATAACTCCGATGAAAAGAAAAAGGAAGGCGGACTTCCTATCCTTATGGCCAGCCAATCCGTGACAACCCCACAAAAAAAAGTGAAACGCCTTTGTTTGCCCCAGCTTGGCAAATCACATTCCCTCTAGATCACTAGACCACGGACTTGAGAGTCAGATCCCTTGAATTTTCTTAATCTCATGATCGTACTTCTCAATTTTCTGACTAGGAAAATTATGCCTTTCGGCCTGATCTTAGGCTTTGACTCACCCTCACCTCCTTCTAGAGCTAAAATAAGAAAGGTGTTCTCATAAGTCATCGAAGCAGAGAAAATGAAACACTTCCTTCCGATCGAAGGCAAAGGCCTCAATTCACTATAAATTTCCTGCTCCATTCCGTTTGATTGAAGATTGGAATGTTAAGCAAATTGGATATGCAAATTACCTTAAAAGAAAAATTACCTAAATCCAAATCGACACTAAATGCGTACGTAGCAAATGCTTACGGGCGCAAGACGACTTCGCTATGCTAGTTCTCTTTCCCTCTCGGTGAGATGTAGTGGAATGACAGATGGATACCCTAATTGCAAAAAATTTGCCATAAAACTTATAAATAATTTGAGAGTTATTCATAGCTACCATAAAAGTTATTTAATAATCATTTGATCAATTTTTTTTTTTCACAAAAACCAAACTGATATTTGCGTAATGGTTTCCTTTTGGCATTCTAAATAAGCCAATCACTATTTATCAATCTCAACTTCTTCTCTCAAAAAATGAGTTCCTAAAGTGTTGATACATCATGCTAGTATAAGATCTCAATATGTATTGCGTTTCCTTATGTTATCATTAAACAGAAAGCAAAGATCAGTGGACGCATGGCATCTGCAAAGATATTTTACTTGATTTGTGAGTGAACTTATGAGGCAATTCTTATCTCAAAGTAAATAAGACGAAAAATAAATGCTAATGTTGCCGCTTTCATCCCAAAGTAACGGTAACTATTATGCCTTCTTTTGTTTATTACAGCTTATGGCCCATGCCACCGCTAATTCCAATAGTAACTGTTGACTGTTAAAGTACCAATGTCCATCCTTAAATAGCTTAATGATGATGATATAAGAGCGATGAATATTGCGATGATGAAGACATCAACTACGCTCATATTTATTTGTTCTTTATTCGTAACTCGGCATGTGGAAAGCTTTTTGTTCAAAAAATATGTTAAGATCTATAACAATTTACCTGTTGGAAATACTCTAACAGTTCATTGCAAATCAAAGGAAGATGATCTTGGAATCCAACATATTACGGAGAGCTGGGAATTCTCTTTTAGATCCCGTATTTTCTGTGAGACGTTGTTCTATTGCACCTTTGCATGGTCTGGTCAATTACACTGGTTCGATATATTTATGGGACAGAGGGACAATCGTGTATGCACCAAATGTATTTGGAGGATCTTTCCTGAAGGTGTTTGTAGGTTCAATGAATATGACGGAAGCCTTGTTATTTGTTATCATTGGAATCCTCCTAACCCTCCTAACTTTAAAATCTCTCATGTGAGTGTATGATGGAGAAAGATAACATGGTGAATTCATACATCACGAGTCAAATGGAATAAGAATCATCTTTGCTATATATATACACATACACACATATATATATATATATATATATATATATATTTGTAGTTATAGTTCATATATCTTTCTTTACAGTGTTGTCTGTTCATTTTCATTCTATTTGACTTATTACTTGCATCGCTTGGTATTGCTATCAAAATGTTTGAATGTAAATCATTTTTCAATCGAAAAATATTAATAAGTGCGAAGGCATATTGGTTTTGAATTTCTTATGCTGGTGTCGTATCAAGAATCAACATCCTTGAGTTCATAAGCAAGGAAAGCCAAATCAACACTGATCAATTGGAGACATTTTTTCCATTGATGGTTTTTCAGGTGTAGATCTAGGTGTAATCCTAAACGCAATCTAGCAACAAGAGTTTTGCAATGGTCATTTCAGGTTTAGGCCATGTGAGAGGAACAATCACGTTCTTAACTTAACTTCTAATGATGTTCCCGCTCACCTGAAGAAGCTGAAGTTCATTGACTATATTTGTTGGAATTGAAAATGATGTGTTGTGAATAATGCGGATACTATTTGGATCCTACACTTAAATTAACACAATATGACCATAGATATAATGAGGAAAAATAAAAATTACTAGAGATTTACCTAATTTGGTCCGAGTATCAAAACCTCAATGAAGAAAGCCAATAACAAATAATCCACTAATAATTAAAAAATCAGAGTTACAGAAGCTCACAACCTTAGGTGTTTCCCGTAGCTCGATTATATACAAATCCATAGTGTTTACCAATACATTGAAAGTGCTAGTATGAACACCTAAGGGGGGTCAATAGGTGTAAAAACATATTCTGCAAAATACAGTGAAAACCTTTACTTTTAACCTGAGTCTAAATAACAGCAGACTTTGAGCAAGATCAGACTTTAGCAGTTATATAGAATTATGAACAAAATAAAGAGATTCGGGGAAGAAAATAAGAACGCGGAGTTTATAGTGGTTTGGCTTAATCAAAGCCTACATCCATTCTCTTGCAGTGATAGCTTACCAACTGGATTTCACTAAGAATGAAAAGAATCGTTACATTATCACATATTTGATTCCATAGTGTAGAGACTCTGCTACACTTCCTCAAAGTCTCTCAAGTATTTAAACTCTCTTTTGAGTACAAATTTATGCTCAACAATTGAATCAACAAAGAACAAGGAGCTTCAGACTTTGGAATTTATCTATCGCGCACACACTCGAATAACTAGAGCGTCTTCCTTATATACTCCTCCATGCGTTCATAACCGTTGGCACCTTTCAAAGGAGTTCTTCCAATCTACCCGTTGGACAGAATCAATTAGGAAGATCTCAAGTTACTTAAAGAATATGATGATAGCCCACCAATCCTGCTTGTCCATATAATTAGGATCTAGGTTTCCGTAAGTAGAACTTTCCAAGTATACTTCGTCAATCAACGGATCTAAATTACCCGAATTAATTTCAAAACGAATAATAGATCTTGAGATGCTATCTTCAGCCGTGAGATCTTCTTTAGCCACTTGAAACAAATCCTTAAAGAAACACTCAATTTTGGATAAGTCTTCTTCGTTGGTCTAGAAACTATCAATGAGGGCAGACTTTAAATCTTGAGTTTGGCGGTTTGGCAATTTTCAGACTTTGACGAAAGAGTCTGCAAGTCTTCAAACTAGACTGATGGAAGTTTTTTGTCAGCTTCAAAACAAATAAGGAACTTTTCTCCAACAATCTCATTTTTTATGGTGACAAAACTTTCCTGCAGATTTGGATACTTTTGACCTACAAGATAATACTCAAGCAAACAAGGGTATTGTATAATGGATTAGGATAAAGATAGTATTGAATCTGCATCCATAGGAAATAAGTTAGTCTTGTAAGAACAACTATCTTTGCCATGAATACCAACAACGCTTAAGATACTGCAAGCATTAAACAATCAAACAATCCAAACCAAAAAGTACGATCCAAACTAGTCACAACCAAACACAAGTAAAACCACCTTCTCTCCCTTTTTGTCAGCATTAAAAAGGTAGAGACGAAAAAAGAGAATTGGATAAAATTAATATTGTTTTGGAACGCGAACAAGCTTGAAATCTCTCATTGACTTGACAGTCTCCTCTAGTTTTCTCAGATCCTCCTTCAGTTACACTACTTCCTCACCCTTAGCAGTTGCTTGAACTTGAAGATTAAGGGCCTAAACCTTGTGCAAAGAAACTGAAGAGGTTTGACTGGCATTCTGCATACTCTGAACTTCACATCCAAGGCATAAATCTGGCCTCACATCTCCATAAGAACATCAAGCAACCTTTGAAAGTCTGCTAAGTTGTCAGTTTGAGTGCTTGCTTCAGCATAATCAATTTGTGGAGAACGACTAACATAATCACTAGTAAAAACAAGTGAAGAAGTACCTCTTTTCTTAGCAGCTCCCCCTGTTTCAGTGCCTTCAGGTGGAGGGAAGTACTCTTCATTCTCTGTCTCTTCTTTCGTGCCATGATGACCTTGTTCTCCTCTTTCCTCTTTTTTTGCAGTTCTTTCTTCATCTGTTTCTTTCCTCATCGTTTCGCTCTCTTCACTCCTCTGCTTTGTTTCTTCTCTGTCTTGGTCCTCTCTCTCCTCAGTCTTTGGAACAAAATGCTGTAAGTTCCTTAAAGCAAGAGCAGAAATGGTGATATCTTCCTCATCTTCTTCATCCTGCGAGATGAGTGCTCTTCTTTTCTTGGTGTTGACACCTAAATTTTGATTAGGTTATTAATTAGGCCTTAATTTATTTATTTTTCCTTTTTTAGATAATAAATAATAAATAATAAAAACAAGAAAAAAAAAAGAAGCAGCCCATCGGGGCTCGGCCTTCGCGACCCCCTCTTCTTCTTCTTTTCCATACAGGCCCAGGGCCTAGCCCTTTTTCCCACAAAGCCCAGCCCCCTTCTCTTCTTCTTCTTCTTCCTTCTTCCCTTTTCTTCCCCTACGCCTTTGCAACTCACGCACACGGAAGAGACCAACGCGTGAAGGACAACCTACAGATGAGGAGGGTAGGCCAACGTCAGCCGGAGATGACAGATCTTAAGCGCCATTAATGGTTGCCTTCAATGCCAAAAATGCTTCGCTGGATAAGCTCAGATGGGACGTCGATTTAGCCGAGGAGGACTGGTCGGCAAGCCAAAGGCCGACGGCCGAAGCCCTCCGTCGACTGGACCCTCCTTACCTATAAATAGGAGGCCACAAGCTCCGTCGAAGGACATGGTGAACTCAGAGATCTTCCCTTGAGAGACTTCAGGGGAGAATCAAAGAGCGAGCACGCGAGAGATCGGGTCGCGAAGCTCAAACAACCTACCTTCGAGAGACTTCGGGGGAGGTCGATGGCAAGCGAGCCCGAGGGGGAGAAATCCGAGCAAGTGGAGGTTGAGCAAGAGAGGAATCGGAGCGCAGAAAGCTAGATCCAAAGAGAGAAGGCGCCGTCGACACTACCCACTGCCGTCCCCGTGCCGAGGTGTACTGTCCCCTAGACGCCCCTTCACTGCCACCTGCTGAGCCACCACCACCATCCCTGATGCTGCACATCGACGCCATGCCAGATCTAGGAGCTGAGGAGCTGTCGTCGCTGCGCCATCGTCATTGCCGCCACCATTCGCTGCCACAACACGCCGTTATTGCAGCCAGGTAACAGCCGTGCTCGCCCGCATCGCCATTTTCGCTCCACCTTCTCCTCGAGAATCTAGTAGCCACTCGTCACTGTCGTCGAAACCCTAGCTGCCATCCGCCGCATCGTTGCTGTCGAGTCACTGTTGTCGACACCTAAATTTTTACCAAAAAAATCATTTTCGAAAAATGGAAAATTTGTTTTTCCACAAAATATTTCATGTCAAATTCTCGCTTATAGATTACCTAGGTGTTTAGTATAGTTTTTTACTGGAAGATTTTTTCCCTAAAAAAAAATAGTTAATTAATTAAAAAAAAAAAGAGAAGCAAGATGGGGCCAATGATCTAAATGTGACTAGCCAAGCCTAGGAGGTCAAATTGTAATTAAAAAGGCAAGTTGAGGCAAAAATGCAATTTTCAAAAGTTGAGGGACCAATTTGAAAATTTTGTAAAATCTCTCTTGAGCCCTTAAGTCATCATCTTGGTCCTCAGTGAAGTTGAAATTGAACTTGGGCCAGGTCAAATCAATCAAATTGGGCCAAAAGGACCAAATTTGCATTAAATTGAGTATTTTTGGATAAGAAAATTATCAACTTTGAGGGACTTTCTTGCAAAACTGGGTGGGCAAAATTGCAAAATATGGTCGAGGTCTTAAGCTACTATACTTGAGCTTGCTAATTGATAAAAAATTGTAGCCAAATTCATGGATTAAAGTGCCCAAACTAGTTAACAAATCCCAGCCCACAAGTTGGTCTATGTGGTGGCCCCACCATATCCTCCTCAACTGCCTAAACAACATGATCTTTGCACGTGATGGAAGACCATGATTAGTAGTACAAGTGGACAAAAATTTGCTAGGGATAAGCTGTTGAAAGCAAGGGAAAGTCGCAGCAGAATTGGCACACTCAACATCTGCAAAGTTTGAAAATTTTGACTAAGTCAAAAAGTAGTTGGACTGCTTAGTTGGTAGGCCTAGCAGGAGGGCAAAAAGCCAGTCAAGAGATCGTTTAATGTAGGGGATAAAATCTATGAAGCATGCTCATTTGAGGGATAAGAGGGAGAGGACAAGAAGAACGAGGGGGAGCTCGGAATCATACCCAAGAAACACCCTCAGAAGCAACTCTAGAAAAAAAAAAAAACCCCAGAAGTTTCAGACCAACCTTGAGAGAGAGAGAGAGTTGGAATTTTCACACATATGCAGCCAAAATTAGCCAAAACCTTCAACTAGATAGTGAAACTTCACTCAAAGATCTTTCTATCCATAGATCACACATCCCAAATGGAGTTTGAGAAGGTCTCCTAAAGCCCCCCGAAAACCACCCTCCTGGCGGGCCAAGGGAGTCTTAAGATTTTTCTAGTGTTGAGCCCGGTTGGTCACGAGCAAGGAAAAGCGAGTATTTTTGAGAAAAAAGGGAGACACAAATGAGAAAATCCATGAGTTACAAGCCAAACTATAATACATATAGTTTGGGTTGGTTTTCATTTGGCCAACAAAAGAGGTTCTAAAGCCTATTTTGGAGGTCAAAGAAAACCTTCGTTTCAGCTTTTTCTTTTGCAGATCTCACTTTTAGTTTGAAGGAGCCATTTTCCACGTGCCCTTCGGAGGATAATTTCTCGTTTCCTCGACCAGGAGTCACTTGAAAACAAAACTAGGAAGCAAGGTAAGCATCTTAAATGTATTTTTGTTTGAGTTCGAACATGTTTTGATCATGAAAATGAAGAGGAAAACTAGTTCGGAGAACTGATTTTCGAGGTTGAAATATTTTTAAGTGTTTAAAGCCTCTCCAATACCCCTACATGCTTGACCTGTTCCTCCCCTTTTGCATGCGTTTTTTGTCATTGTGACTTTGATGAATGTTATATGGGAGTATAAATCATGCATAGGACAATTCAGTTTAGTCTTTAAATCTCCTTGTGAACCATGAAACCGCCCATAATATGAGCCAAAAACCAAGCCACTCCACATTGAGACATGATTGGCCAGCATAGATCATGCATGTATGCTTCTTGAAGAGTTCGTTTTGATGCGTCCGGTTAATCGTTTTCGGTGATATTTGTTGCATTCAAAAGTAAATATTACCTATTTTCATCTAGATGGAGTGATATTTCATTTAAATGTTGCGTGTGATGGCCGTCGGGGCTTCAATCTAAGAATATGATATGTCTGTTTGACTTGCGTTCAACATAGATTTGCAAAACAACCCCAACCCACCTATTGGAGGCCGTTTTCAGCGTGGTTCTTGCGTATTCTAGGCTGTGATCTGTAGCTAAACCTGTTCTTTGCATGTAATAGTATATCATTGATACTTTTCTTTCACATGAGATTGCTTATGGGTCAAAATTGATGGCCACGAACATGGCCCAAAGAAGTTGTTTGAAGAGATTTGATGCAAGCCAAGTACTCGATAAAATGTCGGAACCGAGTTTCGATTTTGAGAGGGTCGATGTGAGTTCGATTATTGTGATATTCATGTGCTGTGTTGTTCAATGTTAGCATATTTCAGTTTAGGGGATTATTATTATTATTTTAAAAAAATCCAAAAAATTCAAAAAAATACAAAAGTGATAGATGGCATCAAATTAAGTCAAAAATGATATATATGAAACTTTATTAATTTTATAAGGTGATTTTTCCCAATTTAATGCTATTTCGATATTTTATAATCATTTTTATAAATAATCCATTTTCCATAGATTAAAATTATTTAGAGTAGTTTCATGCATTTAGAGTAATATCATGCATATTTAAATTCTCATTTTGCTTACGGGGGTCCTGTTCTGGGGTGTGATAACAATGCCATGTAATATTATTTGCTCGACTTGTATCGAGTCTTTCTTTTCCACATTACTTTCAAGTCCTTTCAATTTCTTGGATGTTTATTTACCGCACCGCTTTTCAATAATTTGATGTAAATTTCTTTTCTAAATTGCGTTATGATTAGTTTAGACATAAAAAAAAAAAAACTTACAAAAACATTTGCATGGACACTTAGTGGTTTCATAAATATTATAATCGGTCATCAAGATTGCGTGGCCATTTAGATAAACAACCTTCTAAGTTTGTGGTATCACAAGGGTGCTAATAGAAACATTAGCGTAAACAAGTCCCCATTACTAGAAATCTTTGGTTGCGTAGGAATCGAGACAACACTCCCGTGTCTCGATTGGTTTCTAGCCAACCCCAATAGGCTAGTGGCGACTCCTAGAAATATTTAGGTTGTTAAGAACTAAAAAAAAAAAAATCCAACATCGCACGAGGTATGGGCTTAGGGGAGCTCGCGCCTAATTTAGGGCCATTGGTCCGCCTTTTTAGGCAAATACCCCTAAACCTTTTCTTCCTTTTCCCTCGGACAGAAAAAAAGGAGGTCATGACAGCTTGGCGACTCCACTGGGGACTTGGTTACAAACCTTAGAGGACTTAGGCCGTAATAATTTGGTTGGTTGTTCACTAACATGGTCTTCATTTGATAGCACATGTCAAAGCCACGTGGAAGACAAGGTTAGTCCACTAACAACAAGTTAATTGTCTTTGTAGGTTTGGAGTAATAAGGGGTGGAGTGTGTGTTAACCCATTTCTTTTGTAGGGAGGTGTAGGAATGTATGTCTATATGGATGAAATTGAAGTGTTGTTTGGATATCAATTGTTGTTTGTGCCTTTATACCTAATTTAGCACTACACATTTACACACACAACCCACGATCTAAAACCCCGATCGCACTAGGAAGCCCATAGGAGGTGCCAAAAGATGGAACCCGTGCGGGGAATGACCCATGGTTATCCACTTTTGGTCTTGCTCATTTTGATTAATGATAAAGACAACTGTCCAACATAAGTGCGGAGTGGGGAAAAATCTTTTGATCTAATTGAAATGTAAACCTTTAGCCTTTAGAATCATACCTTTTAGTGAGCCTCACGAGTCGACATGCGATGTGTCTTTGCAGTTGCCAGATTTTTTTTCTCTCTATCGAAGGTACTAGTATTTTATTCCCCGACGTAAATAATGATTTTTGTGCATATAATGTTTTATAATTAAGTTTGGCTTATTTTGTGACATATGATAATTGATCAAAATGCCTATTTAGGTTTAGATACCATGGGTTTCCCTAAGCTTCGTATCATCCCAATCCCAAAGAAGGCGTTGTTAGACATGTGGGATGTACTTGATGCAAGCAAGAAGACTTTTGTAGAGAAGAAACTTGGCTATCTTATTTTTCTCTTATATCAAGAATCCCACGTGCCATTAGTGAAGGCCATGACTCATTTTTGGAACCCCAAGACTTCAACGTTCGTGTTTGGTCATCATGAATTGACCCCAACTTTAGAGGAGTTAGAAATCATTGTTGGCAATGTCCCTGCATTCGGTCTTGTCAACCCTCCTTTAGGAGTAGATCCTATCCCACTATTGAGTCAATTCCTAGGAGTTCCTCCTCTTGAAATTAAAGAACTTCTTAAAAGGAATTCAAAAGGCCTCTCTTTGTCTTTCATCGAACAAAGATTCCATAGTCTTCTCACAAGCCCTAATCCTCAAAATGCTAAAATTTTCCTTCTAGCATTCTTCGAATTCGTTCTTTTCCTGTTCACCCAAAAGACAATGGATCCTACGCTTGCTCATCTTGTCTATAGTGTCCTTCACCTTAGGGGATTTACACATATGCTTCTAGCCGAAATGTTCCTCTCTCTCAACCGTTTCAAAGAGGACAAGGGTTCAATCCTTAGAGCACCTATAGGCATCCTTCAAGTTTGGATTCTCTCTCACTTAAAAGTATTTGGAGGGAATTTGGCTATTACCAACATTGATAAAGATACAAACCCTCTTTCCAAACTTAAGGATATAGAAAAATTCCTCCATGTTTGGATATTCCGTGGTTGGGTAGAACTTTTTGAAAATATCACCCCAAACCAAATTTTGTGGCAAGCCCCTTGGATTCGCTTCTTTGAAGCACGACTTATGAGCAATCAACAGGACTTATGAGCAATCACAATGACCCGATTCCACTCTTAGGTTTGACAGGATCTACGTCTTATTACCCTTTAAAAGTAGTTCATCAATATCGAGTACTTCAAGAAATCCCTCCTCCTTTAAAGTTGGGGTTGTTTCATTTTGACTTTTGCAATAAGGTTGTCAAGGGGAACCAAATCGAAGACATGAAAAAGAAGTGGAAAACATCATCAACATCCTACATCATTGCCCACCAAGGGATATTGAGTGGGTCACTGAGTTGGAAGGAGAAATGAGGGAGCACCACACATCAAGAGGATATGTTGATCATGTTATTGAACCCGAAGTTGCCGTCATCACTCCAAAGTTTCCTACGAAACCAACTCCAAAGGAAATCCAAATGGGAAGAATTATAAGGGAAAGGGATGAAGCTTTAGCTAAGGTGGAGCATTTGACCGAAACAAACAAATGCATCCGCAGGCTGCTTTGAGAGAAAAACTGAAAGATTAGTCATATTCCATTAGAGTTGTGTTTTTAGAAAAAATGTATAAGGTTTTCCTTTGATGAAATTTTAGTAGCAATCTTTAGGAGTTTCTTTACTTTAGCGGATGTGTAGGGATTTTCCTTCGCAATTTTTGATGTAATTAGTGATGTTTTTCCCTCCCTTATAATTACTTTGATTCTAATGGAATATGAGATGGGCATTTTGATCAATCATCATGTGTTACCCTTTTATAACTTCCTATGACAAAATATTGATAAGAAGCCACTTATGTGAGATTCGGCTTATGCAAGGGGTTTCTTATTTCTATTTTGTTAAAAGAAAATATAAAATTGAAAGTTTTAAGTTTTTTATTGTATTTTATTTTCTTTCTCATCTTCTGAATGCTGATTTGTTTTTTCTTTTGTTTTATTTGTACTAAACAAGGTACCGACAACATGGCTTTAAGACGATCGCCCATCAGGACCCATTCTGTAGCTGCAAGGATGAATACACAAGAACAAAACATCTGTTTTAACACCTTGGATAATAGAATCACCGACTTGGCAACCCAATTTGCTCAATTTGCGAACAAGATTCGAGCTAGTCTAGCGGCTGCAGCCCCCAATAGAGACACGCTAATGCCTACTCCTGAGGCTAGCAATACCAACGTTAGGGAGAGCGTTGCTGAAGAGATTCCCCATCAAACACCCGTAGTGGAGGAACTGAACCCCATCTCAGGAGCCATCTCAGCTCGAATGGAGGAGGAGAAAAACAAAAGATTTGCTAAGCTTGAGGAGAAGCTTAAAGCCATACAAGGATATGAAACTAACATGATCGAGGATCTGTCTCGATACGCCAAAATGGACTTTCCTGAGAAGTTTAAAGTTCCCGATTTTGCTAAGTATGATGGTACCGGCAATCCAAAAGTCCATCTAAAGTACTATTTGAACAGGATGGGGTGCTATGCGTAGAACACCCCATTATTGATTCAAACTTTTCAGGAGAGTCTATTCGGCCCAACCTTGCAATGGTACATCCTGTTGGAACCAGAAAAGATGGAAAAATGGGAAGAATTGGCGGAGGCATTTGTGCTACAATATAAATACAATACCAAGATTGCCCCGATGCACAAAGTGTTAATGCACACGGAGAAAAGAAGAAATGAGTCCTTTAGGTCATTTGCGCAATGGTGGCATGCCTTGGCTACTCAGGTTCGACCACCACTGGACAACGCTAAAATGGTGGAGTTTTTCCCTAATACCCTTCCTCCAGACTTTTACAACAAAATGATTAGCTTTGACTGTGGAAACTTTACCCGTTTGGTTGCCATTGGAGAGAGAATTAAAGAAGCCATGCACGAAGGTCGGATAACTGAAAGCACAAGCAAGAAATTTACTAACAAGAAGGAGAAAGAAGTAAAAGTGTCTTACGTGCAAGCCCCGGCCGAATCAAAACCATTTTCGAATCCTCAAAATCATTTTGCATCACGAGGGAGGTACCAGAATTATGAGCCCAAGAAGTGGAAGCCAAGGCAATTCACACCTTTGCCTAGGCCCTTGTCCAAGTTGTTACCCATGTTACTGTAGAAAAGGTTGGTAGCTAAAGAGATTCCTCGTGACAACCCTCCTAAATTCCCAGGGTTCGACCTTACAAAGTCTTGCGAGTACCATATGGGTGAGAAAGGCCAAGATGTGGATAATTGCCGAACACTCCAGAACAAGGTCCAGAGTCTATTGGACAAAGATATCTTGTCATTAAGGAGACGTAGTCCAATGTCAAGCAAAACCCTTTACCCGTTCATGTCGGGGATGTCAATATGATTGCCGAAGAAGAGGAAAGGAACGTGCAAATGGTCAGGGTTGACATCCATAAATTGTATGAAGATTTGATTTTAACTAGCTCTTACAAAAGGAGCGATGAAGTTGTCCCAACTGAGAAGAAACTAGAGCATGTCACTAAGATGATCAACATGGGCATAATCCACAATGGAGGAGGAGGCCAAGCAAATGAGATGATGATAGCTGTAATTGATTTCTCTCCCAAGAATTCTTGTTTTGAATTTGGGATGGTTGTGGAGATGTCAGTCGAGGAGGTAAGCATTATCGAAATACCGAATGATGTTGACGTAGCCAAGGAAACCGAATCGTTAATCATAAATGAAGGAGAAGCCTTAGATGTTGAATTCGAGCTCAAAGCTAAAAGAGTCTGCGAAGATCATGAATTTTTGAAGATGGCACTAGAAAAGGGCAAAGTGATAGATACACTAGGCCAACCAAGTGAAAAGTATGACTATCTCGTCAAATACTCACCTCCTCCAAGCTTTTTCATGGATCTAAAGAAACTGTCCCTGATGGGTGGGGAGGCATGGACGACTTAATCGAGCTCAAGGAAGAAACCGTCGCCATGATGACACCAGTAATCATCGATTTATCTATTGAAGAAGAGCAATGGGACTCTAATGAGTGCGAGTTTAAACACATGGTTATTGATTTGGCAGCTGAGGAGTTTGCGAACTTAGAGCTAGGAGAGGCTGAGTCCAAATGGATGGTAATTGAGTTGCCGCCATGTGATCCAGATGAGATCCCAAAAAGCCATGTCACTAGTTTCGATCTTAAGGTAGTCCCATGAGATTATGGGACAAATGAAGTCAATGCTATTACCCGATTAGGTCGATGTTATGCATCTGCAGAAGCTATGGAAAAGAAAGTTGTCATTGATGAGGAAGCGAAGCAATTTTTGCGATGATCAAATCTAGTGAGTTTGACGTAGCAGAGCAGCTAAGGTAGATGCCCGCCCAGATTTCACTCTTGGAGTTGTTCAAGACCTCCGAGAAACACAAAAATGCACTATTGAAGGTTCTAAATGAGATACATGTACCGGAGACCATTGGGGACAAGCAACTGGAGGAGTTCATTGGGTCCATTCTCTTGAAGGACCAAATCTCGTTCTCAAACGAAGATCTTCTGGAGGAGGGACATGATCATAACAAGGCCTTACTCATATTAGCCAAGTGTTGTGATATGATAGTAGCCCGGGCCTTGATTGATAATGGATTCGCTCTGAATATTTGTCCATTAGCCACCCTTCGTCATCTTAGGGTTGGTAAAGAGCAAATTAAACCATCCAAGTATACCGTCCGAGCTTTTGATGGTGTAAAGAAAGAGACAATCGGGGAAGTTGAGCTCAACCTTTTGATTGGCCCTACCTCATTCCTGACAAAATTCCAAGTGTTGGATATCCCCAGCGCTTTTAATTTCTTATTGGGTCGACCATGGATTCATGCCGCTGAAGCTATACCTTCCTCTCTACATCAGACGGTTAAGTTCATTTCGGAGGGGAAAATTGTAACCATTTGCGCAAAAACTGATTTTAAGATCTTTCAAGACACAGCCATCCCATATGTGGAGTTTAAGGAGAAGGAGGAATCTAGCTACCATACCTTCGAATTAGTCTCAATGGTCCATGTACCCATTGGGACCGCTCTTAAGAGTCCTGAAATGTCTGGCCCATCTATCATGTCAAGTAGAGTGCTATTGAAGTATGGTCATATTCCCGGACTGGGATTGGAAGTGTATGCACATGGTACTACCAAGCCCATTGAAGCCCCTAGGAATCATAAAAGAGTAGGTTTAGGCTACCAAAAATATCTAGAGAGTCAAGTGAAATATGAAAAGCTTGCTGGTCGATGCGTATACGGCAGAGGTAGAGGCCTAGGTTACCATGGAGGCCGTATGGGCCAAGGCAATCGTGGAGGCCGAAGTATGCATGGGGGACACATGGGCCAGAGTAACCATTGGGGCCGAGGTGTGTGTAGAGGTTATATAGGACGAATCGAATATGGAGGTTGCACTAATGCAATACAGAATCAGCAAGGCTTGCTCCTTCCATCTAAACGATCTTTATCCACCATTGGAGAAGACCTTTATCAAGTCACCCGAGCTACTACAAGAAGAGGAGGGAGTAATCTTAGACATAGCAGACCTATTTGGTGCCAACTATGTGTGTGCCACCTTTGATGATAACAAGGCGGAGCCTTTTTCGGGCTTCTTCCAGCTTTCGAAGTAGGGATGCTACTTACCTATCCTGTTTAGTTTTATGTCATTTCCTTTATGCATTCCCTTACATGGGAAGAGTTGTTTAGCTACTTCTACTATTTTCATTTGTAATGAAGGTATTGGACTATGAGCCATGGTCCAAGATTTGAACCTTGTAAAACAGCCTTATCATGTTAATACAAATGTATCCATGTTTTATTAAAGGCGTGAGGAAGTATTCCACCAGTCCTATGATGATGCTTTGAGGCTTGGACTTCCTCATGACTCCTAGTTTTCAAAGTTTTGGGAAAAGATGTATGAGGATATAAGGACAATCTCCTAATTCGTATTTTTTCAAATAGTTATTCAAAAAGAATTTTTGAATGTGCATCATGCATGGCATTAGTTAAGTGATTTTATTGACGCCCTCATTTGCATCTCAGGCATGTCATTTAGCATAATCATGATGCATATATATGTGACTCGGAATTGCCTGATGAAAGTCTCTTCGAATCTGATGAGGATAATGATATCTAGAAAGACATTGAAAGAGATTGGATCCTTCATGAAGAATCTAAACCCTTGACAGCTGAACAAACAGTTATTGTAAATCTTGGCGACACAGAAAATGTTAAGGAAACCAAGATTGGGGCGGGCCTTTCAGAGATCAAGGCAAAAGGAATGGTTGAGTTCTTAAAGGAATATCAAGATATATTCGTATGATCCTACGCGGATATGCTAGGACTAGACCCAAAAATCATGGAGCACACTCTGCCAATATGCCACAAAAAAAAAGCAAAAACTTCAAAGAACGAAACCTGAACTTTCTAAGAAGATTGAGGAAGAAGTTATGAAGCTATTAAAAGTGGAATTCATCGAAGTATCCCATTATGCTGGTTGGATTGCTAATATCGTTCTGGTCATGAAGAAAGATGGACGGGTCAGGGTTTGCATAGACTATCAGGATTTAAACCGAGCAAGCCCAAAGGATGATTTCCTGCTACCACATATTGATGTTTTGGTTGATAGCACCGCAGGATTTGAACTATTCTCCTTCATGGATGGGTTCTCTAGATACAACTAGATTAGGATGAAAGAGGAGGATAAAAATAAAACATCCTTCATTACACCATGGGGGACCTTTTGTTACAAGGTGATACTGTTTGGCCTAAAGAATGCGGGAGCCACATATCAAAGAGCAATGGTCACCTTATTCCATGACATGATGCATGAGGAAATAGAGGTATATGTCGATGATATGATTGCCAAATCAAAGCATGGAGAAGCCCATATTAAGGTTCTAAAGAATTTATTTGACCGGCTCAGGAAATTTAAGCTGAAACTTAATCCCGCTAAATGCATATTTGGGGCAAAGTCTGGGAAGCTATTAGGTTTTATGGTCAGTAGCCGAGGCATTGAAATCGATCCGTCAAAAGTTAAAGCCATTTGCAACCTCAAAGCTCCCTCTACTGTCAAGGAAGTTTGAAGTCTCCTGGGTAGATTGAACTATATCGCAAGATTCATTTCTCAATTGTTAGAGACAGCTAAACCATTCTTCAAGCTCCTGAAGAAGAATACTAAGATTGAATGGGATGCCAAATGCCAGAAAGCCTTTGAAGAGATAAAGCAATACCTTCTTCAACCACTAGTGCTGGTACCACCAGTTCCAAGAATACCACCAGTTCTCTACTTAACCATCCATAAGGAGTCACTAGGGGCCATACTTGCCCAGAAGAGGCCAAGTGATCAAAAAGAATGCGCGATATATTATCTTAGCAAGAAATTCACTGTTTCTTAGATGAATTACTTAGAAGTGGAAAAAACATGTGTAGCATTGATTTGGGTATTGCACCGGCTACGCCAATACACTCTCCACCATCAGATTTTGCTCGTGACAAAGAATGACCCAATCAAGTATTTGCTAGAGAAGCCAGCTTTAGTTAGGAAGATGGCTAAATGGGAAGTCCTAATTTCTGAATTTGATATACAAAGTGTCACACATAAATCAGTCAAAGGGAGAGCCATAGCCAATATGTTGGCTGAAAATCCTGGAGAAGCAGAATTTTTCGACGCAACGGACTTCCTGGATGAACGTATTTTGGCAATAGCAAAAGATAAATGGACCACGTACTTCGATAGGGCTGTAAATTTATCTAGCTCTAGGACTGGGGCAGTTTTGATCTCTCTAGCTGGCCAACATTATCCTGTAGTTGCAAAATTGATATTCCCTTGCACTAATAATATCTCAAAATACGAAGCATGCATTATCGGCTTGCAATTATCCATTGACATGAATGTCAAGAATTTACAAGTATATGGCGATTCTGCACTTATTATTCTGTAAACAGAAGGTCACTGGCGGACACGCGATCATAAGCTGATCCCATATCATGAATTCCTTGAAGAATTAACGAAGGAATTCGAGGAAATATCCTTTGAATATTTGTCAAGGTCCCAAAATCAATTTGCTGACGCATTGGCCACATTGTCATCAATGTTGCATGTGATGGAGGGATTGGATATTGAGCCATTAGAGATCGAGATTCTCAAACACCCAACTTACTGTATGTCGGTTGAAGGCGAGTTAGATGGAGAACCATGATACCACGACATCTTGAATTACCTCCAACTGGGAGAATTTCCTTAAGGATGTGAGGTAGCTGACAAGAAATATATCAAGAAGTTGGCATCAAAATTCTTTGTTTCTAGTAGTGTGCTCTACAAAAGATCATTTGATTCAGTCCTGTTGAAATGTGTCAATGCTAGAGAAGCCAACCAGCTAATGAAAGAAATACACGAAGGAGAGTGCGGACTACACATGAATGGCCACCTTTTAGTAAAGAAGATCATGAGGCTTGGATATTTCTGGTTAAGCATGGAAACCGATTGTATCAAGCATGTTCGCTATTGTCATCGGTGTTAGATTTACGGAGACAACGTCAACGCCCCACCTAATGAACTGCACTTGATGTCTCAGCCGTGGCCATTTTCCATGTGGCGAATAGATATAATCGGGCCAATTAACCCCAAAGCTTCTAATGGGCATCGCTTCATTTTGGTAGCTATTGATTATTTCACAAAATGGATTGAAGCGAGTTTATATGTCAATGTCACCACAAAAAACGTAGCCAAATTCATTCGTCGTGACATCATTGCCCGTTATGGTGTACCAGAAGCCATTGTTACTGATAACGACTCGAATCTGAATAACAAGATTGTGGACGAGTTGCTTCATGAATTCCAAATTCGCCATTTGAACTCGTCACCTTATCGCCCGCAAATGAATGGAGCAGTGGAGGCAACTAACAAAAACATAAAGAAGATCCTATCTAAGACGGCGGACAATTATCGTGATTGGCATGAACGATTGCCATATGCATTGTTGGCATATTGAACCTCAATACGTACTTCGACGGGGGCAACGCCTTACTCACTTGTATACGGCATGGAGGCAGTCTTATCGGTAGAGGTGGAAATTCCCTCGTTTAGGATTCTCTTGCAAATTAAACTCTCAAAAGCTGAGTGGATGCAGCAGAGATACGAATAGCTGAATATGATTGATGAGAAGAGACTTAGTGCACTATGCCATGGTCAATGCTACTCCTTTAATCGTAAAGTTCGATCGAGACATTTCCAAGTGGATGAACTTATGTTGAAGAAGGTATTGCCTATCATACTGGACCCACGCAGAAAATTGACTCCAAATTATGAAGGCTCTTATGTCATTAAGAAGATACTACCCGGTGGGGCTTTAATTCTGGTGGAAATGGACGGTCGCGAGCTGCCAAAGCTTGTAAACGCTGATGCGGTCAAGAAATACTTTCCATGAATGAAATCAAGGTTGTATAGCCATTTCCTGTACAACCCGAGTCACTTAGCACTTGCATCATGCATTTCATGCATACATTCTATACATTCATATGTATTCATATTATGTGTATCTAGTTGCTTTGGTGGAAAAATAGTTAAACAAAGAAAATTGAAATGACAAAACAAAATGGCAATGGTCCACATTCGAGATATTCCCAGGAGTTGTCGAATACAAACTCAGGATAAGGGTAATTTGGTATCGTTTCTGATGTACCCTCTCTAACCTCTTTTGTTGACGTAGTTTCCCTATTTGGCAGGAACGTCAATATTTGAAGAATAAAACTGAGAAGTTTATTTGAACAAGACAACTCTCTACCAAGCAAGCATGTGTGGTGTAGCGCATGTCGAATTTACCTAACTTGGTGTAAAAGATGTGTCGTTCTAAAGCCAATTCAATTATATAAAAAAGAAGCGCTCCATGGACACTACTAGCGCTTCAGCCTAGTGGTATGGGGAATGAATGAATAGGTCCGAGAGGTACGGTGTTCGATCCTTGGAAACAGCAATGAGGTTGCCATAAAAAAAACAAAAGAATAAACAAATTTGCATCTTTCACATTTGCAAAAAGAGGAGAGTGCTTGAACTATTGAGACAAAAGATCTTAGACTCTCTTCAAGCCTTAAAGCAATAGGTTCATTCCACCGTTTGCCACCGAATTATGAAATTGATGGAGGGATCACCTAACCGCCAAGGCCACAGGTAAGTACCCTTCTTCTCAAAATCAAATGGAAAGCAAACGGAGATTTTCCATTGCAAGAAAGAACCTTTAGTGTTTTTCTAGAAACAAGCACAAAAAATGGAAGTTGAAGAAACAAGTTTTCCACAAAGTTTGCAAAAATCTTCTTTATCTTTAAATTGTCCATCCACTCGATGGATCACTCATTTTGAATCAAAATTCTCTATGGAGATTAATCAACCCAGATAATCACAACAAAAATGAAAGGTGATGTTACTTATGCCAATCGAGAAACACTTAGGATGAAGAAAGGCAACCCATTTCCAAACATGTCCTTTAAGCACTCTGGGATTCAAGCGAGAAAGAAAACCTATGTCGTTTAAGGTTAATGAATTCATTCGCAAGTGGTACATAGATCAAGATGATAGAGGCATCTCTTTCCTCTATCATACACACTACAGGTGACAATAGTTAGCTCATTTGAGCCTTTTAATGTGGAGAATTTTCTATAAAATACCCCTGTCAAGAATCACCCCACAAAGGGGCAATTATGGAGGTCTAGGTTGACATTATTTGAAGAAGAATGATGAGAAAGGCTTCCTTATGCTCACTTGCATAAATCCTTTTGTGGTAACCTCAAGTGAGTTCTTATGGAAGCTTGAAGCATCCGAAAGTGAAGAAGAGCATTCTTTTCTCTACCCAAACACTGATACCCTTTGCTTAAACCAAGTTGAGCCTAATCATTCATTTCTAAAACCCGAGTGGTGATTATCTCCCCACATTGGGGGCAAGGCATATGATTTACCAATGCAATTGGTGTTTACATGAGAATACGAAAAGCATCTTGAAAGTCCTAAGAGCTCAAAAAGTCCAAAAGAGCAAATGTCAAATGAAAATTAAAAGGCATGAAAAAGTAGTGTGCCTGGTAAAAGCAAGGCCAATGCCCAAGGAAAAGAAATGCTTGCATTGAAAAGAAAATCATTGCAAAAGCAAAAGTCATTATGTTAAGATGATTAGTCAAAGGACTCTCGAGACATTTTGAATTTTAAAAGCCTAGCGCTTTAAAAAAAGAAGGATGATATGGTACTGATGCCATGATAATCACTTACTGTCAAATTCCTCTTCAAAAAAGTGTTGAGCCTTTTGAGCCTTTCATCGAACCAACATTACAACCTATTCCCAAAGTCTCTTCGGATTGGGATAATTCGAGTCGAAATTAGGATTTTCTAAAGAAGATGCTGCTCAAAGAAGTGAGAGCAAGGTTGTCTTTTCTCATCTTAAGGTTTCTTGACTTGTAAACCCGGCGAAAATGTTGATCGGTGATTAATTCATTTCATAGCCAATGATGTTTATCCATTGCTAAAATCATGACCAAACCTGCACTACAGTCCTTCGAAAGACCTTTTAGATTGGTCAATGTGTACTTATTGCGAATGATTCAAGCCTTGCACAATGGAAGATTGAGGTTGAGTGATCAATTATTTCCACATGAATAGATGGGATCAAACAGCCATTTTCTCGAGAATATCCAAAAAGCCCTTTTTGACTACGGTCGCTACTCAGTATACTTCACAAGCCTTTCTCATAAGTCAAGGTCATTTCAACAAGGACTTTTCTCCCAAGAGAATTTGACGATTAAAGATATCATCCGAGTGTGATGACAGTTTTGTGATTTTGTCAAGTGGTCAGAATTAGTTTGATTTGTTTATACAATCATTGCCTTCTCATGATACACTTTTGATATTGTTTATGATGACATGTGTCTAAATTGATCTCATCTAGTATATGTTCGTTACTAGAATACTTGTTATAACGAATTTTATTTGATGTGCAGTACCCATTTCGGAATATTCTTGAATGACAAGTTCCTCTAGTGAAACCACACAATTTCAAAGGATTCATGGGTTAGCCTTAAAGCATGCACTTTCAAGAGTTTTTGGTTATCCTTAAACCATGCCATTTCAAAGGGTCATGGGATAACATTGAACCATGCACTTTCAAGAGGTTGTTGGTTATCCATAAACCACACAATTCCAAAGGGTTCATGGGTCAGCCTTAAACCATGTATTTTTAAGAGGTTATTAGTCATTATCAAACCATACAATTTACATGGTTAGTGAGACTATCTTAAACCACACAGTTAGTGGGACTGCCTTAAATCACAAAGTTCGTGTGACTGCCTTAAACCACACGGTTATGTCGCGACCAATTTTTCGGGTGTAAACCTCCTAGGGTTTGGCTAATGGATTGTTAAGCCTAGACTTAACTCGGGCTCTCCCAAGCCCATACTAATTCACGACTTTCGATTTAAGTTCTTAACATGCAAATTTTTTATTAGGAGTCGCCACTAATCTATTTTTGGTGGGTCGATTAGAAACCCAAGTAAAATAACGGGAGAATTATTTTACTCCTACGAACCAAAGATTATGGGTACGGGGACTTGGTTACGCTAAATTTCTCTAACGCCCTTTCGGTACCATTTCTTTTATTTTGAAAAAATGTTTTTTTTGCAAGCAGCTTGGGTTTATTTTAAATCTATTTCCCTAACATGTGAGGTTATCATGCGCGTGCACAAACCACCAATTTAACACTCAGATAAACAATAAATAAATTGCAAAAACTTACCTCCAAGCAACGAAAGCATCGCAATGTTAAATTAAAATCCACATCAACAACCCTGGATATGGTTTCTAATTAACACACAATTTCTTTTTTTTTGTTTTCACTTAATTAATGAAAATCATGCAATATGCAATGCGATATTAACTAAATGACCTAATCCTAATGACATGTAATTTCTAATTAAATGGGCCTAGCAAAAATACTAAACGACATGCCTCTCAATGAATCTAACACTAATGATGTGCATATGAAGTTTTTTCTCTTTTTCCTAAAAGAATGCATTTCATCATAAATAATAAAATTAATTTAACCTATGACATTTTTTGGTATTTTTCAAGAAATTCGAAATTAGGTGAAATGTGAAAATTACCTAATTAGATTAAGATCCTATTTAATTTATTTTAGGAATTAGGTTGAGCCAAATCCTAATTTAAACCAAAATATTATCTTAACCTAGATAATCCTAAAATGCAATCTATTTAATAAAATACCTAAACCTATGGTAAATTAATAAAAATATGATCTAAAATTAAACTAAATGCAATTTTACCCTAATATGCTACGACGTGCAAAAGATGCCCTAATTTTACATGACATATGCATAATGACTTTTTTTTGTGTTTTTCCTTTTTTCCTTTTTTTAAAAATTTCAAAATTAATAATTACCAAATAATTAAACATGCAATCCAAATTAAAACAAAGAACTAACAACCTAAATTAATTGATTTGATTTTTTTTATTTTTGAAAATTCGAAATAAAATTCCTATTATGAACATGCAAACCCTAAAACTACATTTTTTGTTTTTGTTTTTGTTTTTTTTTTTAAGAAAACTAGCCTAAGTAATACCGCAATAAATCAAGCAATATTGATACCCAAAATTGACGAACCATATCTCGCGCATGAGATCGTGTTGGCCAATTTCACATAAAATCACAAATCGGATCTCGGGCAAGAGATCGGATTGGCAATTTTTTAAGTAATTGCGAGTCGGATTTCGGGCGCGAAAATCGGATTGACAATCACTAATTTCACGGCAATCTTACATCATGGAATTATCAATTTCACACAAGAGGATAATACACCAAAAAGATAAAATAAAAATAAAAATAATAAAACAAAAATAAGATGAAGAAAATACCTAAATTTCTTTTGCTTTTCTCTTTTTTCTTTTCTTTTTTTTTTCTGAAAAAGAAAAAGGAAAATAAAGCTGGCGGCCGGTCCGGTGAGGGGAGATCTCCGGCTAGGGTTCCAGCGAGGGCACCGGGAGCGGCGCGATGGCAGCACAGCAACAAGGGCTTCGGGGATCGGCGCGGAGGCGTCACGGCACCGGGAGTGGGCGTCGCGGGCGTCTGGGTTGCTGCAACGTCGGATCGTGGCGCGGGCTCCGTCAATCGGCGATCGGGGCGGCACGGCGGTGTCAGGACAAGAGCACCGGGGCTTCGGACCTGCAGGCGGAGAAACCTCGGCGTCGGATCTCGGCTCGGCGGCCGTGGCGACTTCACGGGCGGAGCGAGCTTCGGCGAAGCGGTGGTACTGTTCGTGGAGGCGGTGGAGCGTTGGGGGGGCAAGCTTCGCGTGCCGGGGCTCGCGGACGGAGATGCCGCACCGGTGCGGCGCCGGCGGGGTCGGTATGGCGAGGCGGCGGCGTCCGGCGAGACAGACGACGATGCCGCGCGGTGGAGGAGGAGCCGGCGAATAGCTGCAGATGCAGGCGGCAAGCGGTGAGGGAGATAATGAATAGTACCTATCCCCTCACCCTCTGCCGCTTGTACCTTCTTTCTGCTTTTTACTTTTTTGACTTTTTTGTTCTCTTTTTTTCACTCGACGGAAAGGAACCCTCTTTTACTTTTTGCTTGGTGTATTTTATAGGTCCAAAAAATGTATCCTCGCGACATATATTTTTTCCTATTTTGCTTGCACACGATACCTCTAAATATGTCGTTGAAGCATACATACTCCGCGTAATATTCCCTTTTGTATTTATCAAATATCCCATCCAAAATTTTCCTTTTTCCTTGAAAACACATCCTTTGGTGTATATTACCTAAATGTGTGAAAAATCTGAATGGAATATGTGAAAAATCTTCCCTTCACCAGCTACCCAAAACAAAATAAAATGTTTCTAAACTATATGCCATTTTTTTTCGGTAAAAATTAACCCAAAAATTATGCAAAAATTTAGGTGTCAACAGGTTAGTGGGACTGCCTTAAACCACAAGGTTCGTGGGATTGCCTTAAACCACATGGTTAGTGGGACTACCTTAAATCACAAGGTTCGTGGGACTGCCTCAAACCATAAGGTTCATGGGACTACCTTAAACCACATGGTTAGTGGGACTTTTTAAACCATAAGGTTCATGGAACTGCCTTAAACCATTTTCATTTTGCTATTGTAAAAAAAAAAAAAACCCTAAAAAATTAATTAAAATAAAATTAGGTGTCACCTTATCTTTGAAAGAAATCTCTCTGAGCTCCCCTTCAAAGAGGGGTACCTATCGACACCTAAATTTTTACCAAAAAAATCATTTTCGAAAATGGAAAATTTATTTTTCCAAAAAAATATTTCATGTCAAATTCTCGCATATAGATTACCTAGGTGTTTAGTATAGTTTTTAATGGAAGATGTTTTTCCTTAAAAAAAAAAAAAAAAAGAGAAGCAAGATGGGGCCAATGATTTAAATGTGACTAGCCAAGCCTATGAGGTCAAATTGTAATTAAAAAGGCAAGTTGGGGCAAAAATGCAATTTTCAAAAGTTGAGGGACCAATTCGAAAATTTTGTAAAATCTCTCTCGAGCCCTTAAATCATCATCTTGGTCCTCAGTGAAGTTCAAATTGAACTTGGGCCAGGTCGAATCAATCAAATTGGGCCAAAAGTACCAAATTTGCATTAAATTGAGTATTTTCGGATAAGAAAATTGTCAACTTTGAGAAATTTTCTTGCAAAATTGGGTGGGAAAAAATTGCAAAATATGGTCAAGGTCTTAAACTAATATACTTGAGCTTGCTAATTGATCAAAAATTGCAGCCAAATTCATGGATTAAAGCGCCCAAACCAGCTGACAAATCCCAGCCCACAAGTTGGTCTGAATTCGAAGTTGCTAAGTAAGCAACTTGGTGGCCCCACCATATCCTCCTCAGTTGCCTAAACAGCCTGATCTTTGCATGTGATGGAAGACCATGATTAGTAGTACAAGTGGACAAAAATTTGCCAGGGATAACCTGCTGAAAGCATGGGAAAGTCGAAGAAAAATCGGCACACTCACCATCTGCAAAGTTTGAAAATTTTGACTAAGTCAAAAAGTAGTTGGACTGCTTAGTTGGTAGGCCTGGTAGGAGGGCAAAAAGCCGGTCAAGAGATCATTTAATGCAGGGGATAAGATCTATGAAGCATGCTCGTTTGAGGGATAAGAGGGATATGACGAGAAGAACTAGGGGTAGCTTGGAATCATACCCAAAAAACACCCTTAGAGTCAACTCCAAAAAAAAAAAAACCCAGAAGTTCTAAATCGACCTTGAGAGAGAGAAGTGGAATTTTCACACACGTGCAGCCAAAAGTAGCCAAAACCTTCAACTAGGGAGTGAAACTTCACTCAAAGATCTTCTATCCATAAGTCGCACGTCCCAAATGGAGCTCGGGAAGGACTCCTAAAGCCCCCCGAAAACCACCCTCCTGGCGGGCCAAGGGAGTCCTAAGATTTTTATAGTGTTGAGCCTAGTTGGTCACGAGCAAGGAAAAGCAAGTGTTTTTGAGAAAAAAATAGAGACAAATGAGGAAATCCATGAGTTACAAGCCAAACTATAATACATATAGTTTGGGTTGGTTTTGATTTGGCCAACAAAAGAGGTTCTAAAGCCTAATTTTGGATGTCAAAGAAAACCTTCGTTATCAGCTTTTTCTTCTGCAGATCTCACTTTCAGTTTGAAGGAGCCATTTTCCACTTGCCCCCTGGAGGATAATTTTTCATTTCCTCGACCAAGAGTCACTTGAAAACAAAACTAGGAAGCAAGGTAAGCATCTTAAATGTATTTTTGTTTGAGTTCGGGCATGTTTTGATCACGAAAATCAAGAGGAAAACTATTCCGGAGAACTGATTTTCGAGGTTGAAATATTTCAAAGTGTTTAAAGCCTCTCCAATACCCCTATATGCTTGACCTGTTCCTCCCCCTTTGCATGCGTTTTTTGTCATTGTGACTTTGATGAATGTTATACGAGAGTAAAAATCATGCATAGAACAACTCGGTTTAGTCTTTAAATCTCCTTGTGAACGATAAAACCGCCCATAATATGAGCCAAAAACCAAGCCACTTCACATTGAGATATGATTGGCTAGCATAGATCATGCATGTATGCTTCTTGAAGAGTTCATTTTGATGCGTCCGGTTAATCGTTTTCGATGATGCTTGTTGCATTCGAAAGTAAATGTTACCTATTTTCATCTAGATGGAATGACATTTCATATAAATGTTTCATGTGATGGCTATCAAGGCTTCAATCTGAGCATATGATATGTCTATTTGACTTGCGTTCAACATCAGATTTGCAAAACGACCCCAACCCACATATTGGAGGTCATTTTCAGCCTAGTTCTTGCGTGTTCTAGGCTGTGATCTCTAGCTAAACCTATTCTTTGCATGTAATAGTATATCCTTGATGCTTTTCTTTCACATGAGATTGCTTATGGGTCGAAATTGATGGCCACGAACATGGCCCGAAGAAGTTGTTTTGAAGAGATTTGATACAAGCCAAGTACTCGATAAAATGTTGGAACCAAGTTTCGATTTTGAGAGGGTCGATGTGAGTTCGATTATTGTGATATTAATGTGTTGCATTGTTCAATGTTAGTATATTTCGGTTTACGGGATTATTATTAATTTAAAAAAAATCCAAAAAAATAAAAAAATTCAAATAAAATACAAAAGTGATAGATGGCATCAAATTAAGGCAAAAATGAAATATATGAAATATTATTAATTTTATAAGGTCATTTTTCCTAATTTAATGCTATTTCGATATTTTCTAATCATTTTTATAGATAATCCATTTTCCATAGATTAAAATTATTTAGAATAGTTTCATGCATTTAGAGTAATATCATGCATATTTAAATTCCCATTTCGCTCACGAGGGTCCTGTCATGGGGCGTGATAACAAGGCCATGTAATATTATTCGCCCGACTTGTATCGGGTCTTTCTTTTCCACATTACTTTCAAGTCCTTTCAATTTCTTGGATGCTTATTTACGGCGCCGCTTTTCAATAATTTGAGTGTAAATTTATTTTCTAAATTGTGTTAGAATTAGTTTAGACATATAAAAAAAAAAAAAACCCTTACAAAAAGATTCGCATGGACACTTAGTGGTTTCATAAAGATTATAATTGGTAATCAAGATTGTGTGGCCATTTAGATAAACAACTTTCCAAGTTTGTGATACCGCAATGGCGCTAATAGAAACATTAATGTAAACAAGTCACCGTTCCTAGAAATCTTTCATTGCATAGGAATCGAGACAACACTCCCGTGTCTCGATTGGTTTCTAGTCGACCCCAATAGGCTAGTGGCGACTCCTAGAAATATTTAGGTTGTTAAGAACTAAAAAAACAAAACCAACGTCGCGTGAGGTATGGGCTTGGGAGAGCCCGTGCCTAATTTTTTGGGCCATTGGTCCGCCTCTTTAGGCAAATACCCCTAAAGATTTTCTTCCTCTTCCCTTAGAAGAAAAAAAAAAGGAGGTCATGGAAACCGTTCGGTGACATCCCAACCTCGGTGCCATGGATCGCCAAATCTCAAGGGTTACGTGCAGGTCGCGTCAGTGAGATCAAAACGGGTCACGAATCCGTGTAGGGTTTTAGGAACCGGGTCACGGTTGCAAGCCAGGTCAGTGGCTAAAAACAGGGTCGGGCATGGGTCTGAACCAGGTAGGGTTTGGCTTCAAAGCGGGCCGGGTTGTGCGTGTGGGCTGGGTAGATGTTGGGCTGGAGTTTTTTATGATGTGGGCCAAAATCGGTTTGGCCCTTTTTTTTTTAAAAAAAAATCCCGGGCCGAGCCCCCTTTGCGGGCCAATCCAGGTCTCGTGGGTTGCGAACCGGGTCGGTCTCAACCCAAGAACCCGACCCGGTTTGTTTTTATAATATTATATTATAATATAATATTTTAATTAAAAAATCAAAAAATAATTTATTTTCCATAAAAATCAAAAATATCATATTTTCCTAAAAAGGGCCAAAAAATCAGAAAAAGCCAAAAAAGATTTATATTTTCCAAAAAAAGACCAAAAAAATCTAAAAAATGCTTTTTATGTCCAAAAAAATGAGAAAATGACAAAAAAATGTTTTTCTCCACAAATGCATGGAAAATCCCTCAAACATCCAAAAGACCTTAAGGTTTAAACAAGATTAGATACTGAAAGGGTATTAGTGATTAACTAGTGTAATCAAGTCCCCAATCCTAATTTCTTTGGTTGCGCAGGAGCGAGTATTTCTCCCGATATTTCGCTTGGGTTTTTAATTAACCCAACCCGAACTAATTAGTGGCGACTTCATTTTAAAATTGACTTATAGGTTAAAAATTTGAACCATTAAGTCGCGAATTAGTGGACTTGGGAGAGTCTGGGCTAAAATAGACCTAGCTAAACCATTAGCCTCCGCAAGGCACCCACCCCAATTGGGCGCCAAGAAAAAAGAAGTCGCGACAACTTGACGACTTCGCTGGGGACAATTTGAGGACTTAGGCCGTTTTTATCTTGTTTAAATAATTTACTAACTTGGCTTTTTTTTTTTTTGTGCAGGTTAGTATCTTAGATTTTCTTTTTAAATAGAATGTTTTGTTATCATAAACTCTTGTGCATACTTTACTGTTTTAGTACTACACATGGCACACACAACCTGGCCACTGGACCTGGGCCACCATAGGATATCTAGAATGGTGTTAAGAAAGATACGGTCTTGAACGGGACACTGCGTTGTAGAGGTTGCCTTTCTTTTCCCCGAATTTCTCTAGCCGAGGTTAAAAGGGTACGCTGCTAACGCAAGACTGCAACAAGCTGATACCTTTTTAATTTCAACAAACCTTCTCAGTTAGAAATCGAGCCGCACATCCCATGCGCATGCCCTTGTGTTTGCCATTTTCTTTAAAACCAAAGTAACTTCTTTACTTTAGGATAGGTTTTTCGAGTCCCAGTTTATATGTGATGGGAGAAGATGATATCAAGTTTATTCTCGCTCCCAAAGCAAACCTCTTCAAATGATGGGGTCAATTAGACCAGTATGCCCAAGAGTGCGTGAAAGCCAAAGTAGGTCATCTTCTATCATTGATCCAAATCCCTATTCATCCCGAAGTCATACAAGCCATGGCGCATTTCTGGTGCCCAAAGACAACTACTTTTATGTTTGGTAGGTTTGAGTTAACCCCAACTTTGGAAGAGTACAGCATCATCACTAGAATGCCTCTCGAGAATAAGCTTGTCAGGCCATCAACAGGCATCATCCCGTTGTGTGGGTTAGCACGACTTTTAAGAACTGAAGTTTATGTTATGAGGCAAATTCTTGAAAACAACCATAATACCTGCCCACTAGAATTTATGAATGCATGTTTTCAAAATCAGCCTATGACTCAAAAAAGTGAGATTTTCCTCCTAGCCTTTTTCGAGTTCATCATTTTCCCCTATCAAGGAAATGTCATAAGTCCTAAGATGGCATGCATAGTTGATTAGATCTCAAGGGGGCAAAATTATGTCAACATGATTTTAACTGAAACATTCTTGTTCTTTAATCGTTTTAAAGAACACGGAAAAAATCATGCGGGTCTCTTTGGAAATTTTACAAGTATGTTTCTTTTTTCATCTAAGCGAATTCTGAGGCTTCATGCGATCATCTGAAACGAATGATTTCGAAAATTCATTACAACAATTTATGATTTTAGGACCATACGTTCCCAATCAAAGCTGTTTAAATTGGATAAACTTCCTAAAAGACGCGGCTCCTGAGGCATTCCAATGGTGTGCTGGTTGGTTCCATGAAAAGAGAGCTCGCTTCGCTTACAAATGTTGCCGCCCAATTCCGTTGCTTGACCTCACCGACATTGTTCCCTATTACCCATATTGGGTTATGGCACCCCTCGATGGCCCCCGATCCGTTAGGGTCACCACAGTTCGCTTACCTTTCACTTTCCCTAATAACATGTCACCGTGATACCATTTCAATTTTAGCGGGTCCATACAACCTGGGGGTTTACATTTTTTTTGATCGGTCCCTTACGTAATTCATATAGTGGAAGCACATCCATCAACTCCCTTCCCTATATTTAGAAAACGATGCACACCAACTAAACATCTTATATAAGTTAAAACCGAACACTTTTATTTACATAATGCAAATAGACATCTTTAGTCGGTACACCAAAATGCCATGATTTTCTATACTCGGCTATACTTCAAAAGATGACCGACATCTCCTCTAGCAATCGTATACTTAAAGTCCATCGATCAGTGTCGGTGTTCAAAAGTTCATTCCTTTGCTATCCTCCTCCTCGCAGTCATATCCAACCACTTGATCAATCTACTAGTGGCAGTGACAGCAGAGGAATCTTATCTAGCTCAAAATGTTAATCCCCAAAAAGGGTGAGTACAATCACTCAGCAGTAAAGATCCACCAAACTACTAATTGCGTCACACAAAACAATCAAGACATCATAACAAAGAACGTATCATTCATGCATTCAAGCATAACTTACCTTGCAACTATGCATATGTCATCATACCATATGTGCATATACCATCACGCACTCATCATCAAGCATTCATGCATTTATCACCATGACATATGTGCATATACCACCATGCACTCATCATCAAGCATTCATGCATATATCACCATGCCATATGTGCATATACCATCATGCAGTCGTGTATATCTCATCATGCCATCGTGCATATACCACCATGATTCATATCATTCATGCTGTCAAGCATACATCACCATGAGATCCATTCACGCCTTCATGATTGCATTTTCAATATCAAATAGCATTAATTTACTTTCATAAGCAGATCATGCATCATGCCATATGCATACACCCATGCACATGATTCATTTTCAATTCTTATCTTTCATAAGGATCTCATCAGTTTTTCTTTCCATGGACCAATGTTTGCATCCCACAATTTATCGCTCGCACCCAATCCTGGCATCGCGAGGAACCTCTAGAGATGTATTCAAAATACAACCGGATATCCAGCACCCCCACATTCTGGGCATCTCGTATCCCAACTGGCATCATGAGATATCCCCTCGGCACACACCTCCGAGGCTTTCGGAATTACGTACCTTCATACCACCAGGCACTCCCCCTGGAATTACATACCGTATACCACCGGGCATCTCGAAACTCCCGAGGACATTCGGGCATGTATCGTAATACAACCGGGCATCCAACACCCCCACATTCCAGGCATCCCGACACTCTCGGGGCATCGTCAGCTCACACCTCCGACGGTCTTGTTACCATCTCAATTCTCATTTATATATTATCTCAATTTCAACATGGCATTTGATGCAACAATATCAAGGATCTCAACCAACTTTTCATGCCAATTAACATGCCATATGCCATCACATATGCAGCACAATCAACCACTCAAAGTATTTTATCACATGGAGAATTTCATTTATTATTCAAAACACATCAGTTTTTCGAATAAATCAGAATGCATTCCTCTAATTAAAACTCCAGAAAAAATAGTAAATGACATTAATAAATTCTGAAAACTTGGTACATTATAGATGATACCTAAAGGCAGATATCTTATCAAAAACACGATACCACCAGAATTTCATACAAAACAGAATAGTCCATGCATTACAGCTTTTGAAATTCGCCCAATCCAGCTTGCACAGTTTTAGAAAACATTTTAATTAAATATACAAATGACCTTAAAAATTATGAAATTTGAACATGTGATATTCAAGACACAAAGGCAGATATTTCATAAAGAAAACTATACCAAAAGATCCCCATATAAGTCGGTACATAACATGCATCACAGCACTACTATTCTAACAGTTCAACTTACACAGTTTTTGAAACATTTTTGGTTAAATAGGCAAATGAACTTCAAAAATTATGATATTTGAATATGTTGTAGGGAAGACATGAAGAGAGAGATTTCATGCAGAACAAGTTTCCGAAAGAACCTCATACCAAAACGATATTGTCCACGCATTGCAACTTACAAAGTCCGAACACATCATATTGCACAGTTTTAGAAACATTTCCGATTAAATACCCAAATGAACCTCAAAATCTATGAAATTCGAATATGTGAGAGAAAAGACCGTAAGGTAGATACTTCATGAAGACATCAAAGTCAAATTCATCCTAGATAATTAAATATGGTCGGTTAAAATCTCTGTTCTTAGTACCGAAATTTCTAGATCTAACCATCTCCAAAGAACCACGATTTCACTTACCTATTCTTGTTTGTTTTCTCTAAATTTTTGATATGTTAAACCTCAGGATGTACACTACAACTTTCCTTAGAGATCAAAGTGAGATTTTCACAAGAAGGTTACTTTACAGACCACGAAACCAATGAGGGTCAGCGCAACGAGTTCCAGATCTAGTCTCTCCAAAGAAAAATCATTTCACTGACCATTTCTTGTTCGTTTTGCCTCAAATTTTAGTATGTTGTTCTTCAAGGTGTTCTCTACAACTTTCATGAAGAAATGGAAGCAAGATTCCGACTAAAAAGTCACATGCAGCACACAAACTCATGGATGGTCGGACTGGTCTTTCCAGAAACAGCATGCATGGCCAACGAATCTCTCTCCAAAGCTCCGAAATTTCATCCCATCTACCACAACCAAGACTTACCATCTACTACACATACACACAACAATGCAAAGAGTAGGTTTTAGGACTTCACTTGCCTCAAATTGAAGGAAAACACAGCAAGAACGACGGTGGGACTAGGCAGGCTCGACGGCATCTCCTCTTCCTCTCTTCCTCTCTTTCTCTCCTCTCTCTCGGCACCTAGACCGACCACCCCCTTCCCCCTTTTCCTTTTGGTTGAAAAAGAAAGCTCGCATGAATCCGCATTTTGCATGGGGGACACTTGTCCCCAAGAAGGAGACAAGTGTCTCCCTTGCCGAAGACACTTGAAGGAGGCCATTCGGCTCCTCCCCCCCCCCCTCCATGCGTCAACAACCCCATGGGCTCTATGGGCTAGGCCTCTTGGCCCACTTTAGGCCCAACTCACTTGGGCCTAAGGTCCAAACTTAAATGGCCCATATTTAATTTTGGTAGTCCATCTTAATCCCACTTATACAAGGTACCAAATTACAAATTTAAATGGCCATAATACTTTGTAACATAGTTTAATAAAATCCAACTTATAAAATTCATGGCCAAAAATATAATTTCCTCATCAAATAAAATCCTTGGTCTCACATGGACATAGGACGCGTTTCCAACAAAAATAATTATCCATTTATATAAATACAAGATCATTCTTATTCACATGGCCATAAATCTTGAAATCATAAATCAATAAATTCCTACTTATAAAACACATGGCCATGAGTAATTTTTGGGATGCCACACGGGTGGCATGATAATATGGAGCCCTTCAGGAGATCCCACCGCCTTTCAAAAGGAGGATCCCTCCAGTCCTTTTCAACACAAGTCGTGACTACATAGTCGAAATTTCTATCATTGAGGAAACCTGGGACAAGTGCTATCGCAAAAGGATCGTGGTACTTGAAGGGCTTGAGTACGAAGAAAAAGCCCACCACGCCTCTACGTCCTACATCCACAACCATCGTATCCCGACAAAATGGAAGCCATCAGTCCCTCACTCAATCAGCGAGAGCAGCCAGTACGAGCAAGCAGCGCTTATGCAAAGGATACGGGAATAGGTCGGATACTCGTCTCTAAGCCAGTCCAAGAAAGCAAGCACCTTTGCAAGAACAAGGCTCCCCGTTGCACATGTGCCCCTTAGTATTTATTTTGTGAAAGTTTTGTCCCATTGTTTAGGGACTTTTGTTTAATATCGAGTATTTTGTTCTGTCATTTTCTGGGTTTCAGAAGTTTGTGGTTTATAAAATCCTCTTTTGATAAGTAAAAAACAAATAGACCGTTGTCACGAGTCAATCTTTGTCTACTCTTGTGCTCATTCATTGTTTTCACAATGCCAGGTAATTATGAATCACCAGCTATCATCCACTTGCGAATGGTCCCATGTGGTAGGGCCCAATTAGAATGATGTACAAAATCGCATCGCCAACATTGAAGACGGCATAGGACAGATGTCCATTGTCTTTCGATAACTCTCGAGGCAAATGAAATCCACTCAAACCGAGCCCAACTCCGTAATCGCTTTAAGCAGCGTCATGACACTCACGAATTTGCCAGAGAATAACCAACACTATAGATAGTTTGAAAAGATCATGAAAAAGTTAAACTAGCTGTAGGGGCAGAATCCCATGGACTTATCCATTTACGCCGGCATTGAGATCCCTAAAGAGCTCAAAGCACCTGAATGCGAAAGGTATGCTGATGCCTCCTGCCTAGAGACCTACTTGCAGGCCTACCTGGTCTGAAGGATGATTCAATCGTACCAATCAAGCTTAACTGGCCCCGCCTTGCGATGGTACATTGTCAAGAAGATTAGTCCCCTTAAGACCTAGGGGGGACTAATTCGTGTTTTCCACCAAGAATATAATATTGACATCAGCCCTGACATCATCTTGCCCTACGAAGAATCGATGGTCACAGAGCATGAGGAGCCGTTAGTTGCTAAGATATGAGAAGAAGATGTAAATGAAGCCTCGCATGATAAATGGGCGACTAAGCAACATCATATTGCTGAAGAGTTTCCCACTGGGAAAAGTAAGGAGCCTATGTACGAGATCAAAGACACAGAGCCTGTTCAAGACCGAGGCACAACAGGACAGCTCCCCAAGCTTACTGCAAGAGCTAGGGTCCAAAGAATACTGACCCTTCTCAACCTAGAGAGTGAAGCAGAGAGTGAAGCTCCACTATCTCTCACTCCTCTTGACAAAGTCCAACTGGCGAAACGAATGGCCTTACTCAAAAGGTCTGGACCAGGAGCCAAGAAAAGAAAGCCTAAACAATTCAATTTAACATTTGCTACTAAGTATAGGCAAAATCTGATAGCCAATGAGCCACCGTGCCTAAACTTCGAGCATCCCCTAGAGTACAACCCTGAAGACTACTGGTCCCTAGGATACAATCCCAAGGACTACCAATGTTATACAGAAGAAATCAGCCATTTATCGTATACTTGCTTCCTACCCACACACAAGGTCAAAAGCCTGTCAGAAGAGGGAAAATTCATCCTTATCCACTATGATCCCAATGAACTACTAAGCTTGTCACCTAACTATGAAGATAGCTTAAATGCCTCATCCTCGTTTGGTGATTTTGACCCAGAAGAAAGCAATGGGATAATTTTGGTAGAGTCTAGTTTCCTTGAAACAGAAAAATTCACCACTACGATGAATATGCAATGGGAAAACCAGTGGCCTAACCAAGACACACTAGGCCCTTCTTGCCTTCATAAGATCATGACCCTCAGAGAAATGTGGATACCTAATCTCCGCAAGTATAATGGCACGACTTGCCCCGTGGCTCATTTGCAATATCACCATGCCGAAATGGGTCGATACTATAGCTCGATGTCATTCGCAACTCAAGCCTTCCAAGAAAGTCTTACAAGGCCTGCATTGCAATAGTTCATCACAGCATATATCTACCTCATGAGAGATTGGAATGAGCTGTCTTCTGCATTCCTACTCCAGTTTCAAAGCTAGATTGTTACTGAACTGCTTACGAGAACTTGGTTCACTTTAGAAGAAGACCAATGGAAGATTTTATGATGCAAACCTACCCTCAACTGACCGAAGAAGAAATGATGAAGCTGTTCATAGGAGCTTTACCTCGCAGACATCATTGTTGGTTACATGATTTACACTTTTGTAGCTTCAATGAAGTGGTCCTTTCATGTGAATACTTCGAGCCTACTGGAGGCGAGAAACTCTCAGGTGCTTGATTTCATAATCAACGCTATCAAAGTGCTCCTTTTTCATAAGAGATTTCATGGATGTTGCTTGTTTTTATAATTTCATGTTTCTTATCATATCTACTGTGCTACTGTTGCATTTTCCATTCTAGTAATCTAATGTACAGTTCTAATATTTTATTTTGAAAGCATGAGGCGGTATCCCAAACCTGCTTAGTGACGCTATCCAACCATGAAAAATAAAATATCATTCAAGGAGAATACTGAGGGCTGGGCTTCCTCATGCTTTCTTCCCCCCAAAGATATATACTTTTGAAAAGAAAAAATGTTTCATTACCAAAAGCTTTCGTCAAAACAAGATGTTAAATTGTATTTGTTTTTCTGACTCACTCCCTTCGTGTCTCAGAATATCATCCCCATCCCCCTTGACTTAGTGTGACAGGGGACATTTGAAGTTGGCACGTCATGTGAACTCGTTGAATTCAAAGACACTCTTCCAAGAAGACAGTGGGGCAAATAGAAGAGAACATCCCACTTCAAAGAAGGTAAGTTTTATTTTCTGAATATAATTTTGGAAATGATGTCATCTATTTTCTATTTACAGGAAACGAAAGATGAGACGTAATAAGGACAAGCATACGATTGAAATCAAGCCATCCCTTGGAGCTCTATGCACTCCACCTCGCTCCTACCCAACTCCTTCACAAGCCGGAGCAATATCTTTTCCCCACAACGTGCCTGAGCAACTAGATGCTGTGGTTTCATCAACGGGGCTTCCAACTTCGACAAGCCCAGAAGCACAAGGAAGGGATTTTTTTCTCTTTCTTTGAATTGGTTACTGTCAACAAGGAAGAAATCTAGACAGTTGAAGCAGTCTTTATCCCCCCATTCAAAATGAGGACCTATAAACCTCACTTCGTGCTCCCGACGCCTGCTCTCCCAAGAAGTGATTGCCATAAGAGAAATGGAAGTTTTGATTATCCATCTCAGATTCCATAGAAGCTTGAGGTACATGACTTTGCCCAATGCTGCTATTAGTCATATGGTCAAAGACATAATTCCACAGAAGGAAGGCATTACAAATCATCAATCGTGTACACATGGCCACAAATGAGGAGGGCTAATCAAAAGAGAAAATGAACTGTGTTAAAGACAGAAGGCCGTCATCGACATTCAAATGTCCCTAGCAGTTAGAAATTCACTTGACTTCATGTAAAAGGATGTGTTGTCCAGAAGCTGGTTCGGTTAAATGAAAAAGGAGCACCCTACGGACACCATCGACGCTTTAGCTTAGTGGTGACCTAACGGAGTGAAAAGTGTAGGACTTCATATCCTCCTGATGACTCAGGTCTATCCAATTAATTAAAAATCAATTGAGGGTAATGTTGTATCATTCCCAGTTGTTCAACTCCTGAGAGAATTCGTGACTAACACATTATTTCCTATCTTTTGTAAGATCACATGACTGTCAAAAACAAGGATGACAAATCAATGAGAGGCATGACAAACTCTCCTAAGCAAAATGGCGTCCTGAGTAATCGCCAAAGCAAATGACAAAAAATCTTCAGGCCTCAACTCACATTTGATTTTGGCCAGACTAATTGATTTACTTGTACATCTTCTCTTTTGCAGGGGCAAAACTGGAGATGCTCGATCAAATTCTCAATCCTTGGCTGATCATTCATGTGTCATATCCCTAATCAATAGGGACAACCATCAATACCCATTTGCGAATAACCCTTTTGATGTTCAAAATTTAACATATTTGGAAACACCATTATGTTAACTCCTAAAGTTGTCAATAGGGTCTTTTTTGAGTCAAAACCATTCACTTGTTTTGAAGATTTTAAACTCCATCATATTCAAAAGGTTGCATGTCATTTCCAGATGAATTCTGCATGATGATTTTGTCTATCTAAGTCACTGATTCCACTGAGGATTATTAGAATAGACAGCTAAGTGAATAATATAAGATTGATTGAGCATGCTGGATGAGGTACGTTAGAATGATGAAAGGCAAGCCATATCCTACACACAATCCCCCATCTATACACTTGTGAGATGAGTACAGAAGATTCCATGGCCGCAAGGTAAAGAGTTCTATCGTGAATGGTACGATAACCAAAACGATGAAAGGCATTTCATTGCTCACCCCCTTCTTGAGCCCTATACACTGGTGAAACTTCTCTCACACCCCCATTAAGAACCACCCACACTGGGCCAGATTAGAGGCGAAGTAGCATCACAAGGTGAGAAGAGAGATGGAAATTTTCTTGCTCACATTTGCATCAATCTTCGAGTGTCTTTATTGCATATGAACACTCGCATTAATTTAAGTGCCTTAGAATGACGAAGAGTAATTCCTTCTCTATGCACTTGTATGCATTGTACAACCTAAGTGAGTCTGTAATTTTACCCCTCACATTGAGACAAAGAAGAAGTTATTGCCATAGTCTAGACCGTCGGCTGGAGATGAAGATTCAAGAGTCTAAATAACGGTGCTTTGATTGAACTTGCCTAGATCAGTTCCTCTAGCAACAAAATTGAAAAAAAAAAAACTAGGGGTATAAAAAAGCAGTGTACTTGGTAAAAGCAAGGTCAAATGCCCATAAATGAAAAGTTGGGATAAAAAATAGGGGCATGAAGAAGCAGTGTGCCTAGTAAAAGCAAGGCCAATGCCCCCAGCCAAAAAATAAAGTCAATTGTATTCCCAAGAGAAGTTGTTGTTGTGATAAAGCCTCCATCTGACAGTGAGAAGAAATACCAGTGACAAATGCCAAGACAGTCACCAACTCTCACCCTTTTACACATGAGTCAAGTCTACATTACGTCCCATTGTAAAAGTCTCTTCAGACTAGGGCACTTTTATTAATGTAGGATTTCATATGTACATAAGCATTGCTCGAAGAAGTACGAGCAAGATTACTCTATCTCTTTTCGTAAGGTTCTCGACTTGCAAACCCGGAGATGATTGTGCGGTACTTCGTTCATAAGCCTTGACCTCGATGGTCCCATTTGATAAGCCATTGACCAAGACTTCATCACAATTTCAACAAAGACCTCTTACATTAGTAAAGTCTTACCGTTTGCGAGAATACTCGGACCCATGTTGACATGATGACAGTGAGATAGTGTGATCCTTATAAATCCTGCATCAATGGTCAGGATAGCCTTTTCCATGAGAGTAGCGAAAAGTCCTTTCAAATTGAAAGTCTCTCATTTGGTATGCTCAAGCATCTACATTCTAAATAAATGTTGTCTTTTAAAATCTTCTCCAGTGGAAATCAAATGATGCAAAACTGACAAAATTGTCATGCTGAATCCCATTTGAACTCATGAATTTACATCATATACAATTATGTGTGCATATTGTGCAAATAACATACATACTCTCAGAGATCAGAGATATTGCTAGGTAAGCATATCACTATCCCCTATGGCTTTCTAGAATTTCATGTCAATTCATGATTTGCAATAAGATTAAGGCCGAGCATTTTAATGGAAAATTATTTGGTGGGAAATATATCCTATGTCCATGAGTGATTAAGGATTTGTATTAAAGGATAAATTGATAGAAAATTTTTATTCTTGGCCATGTACTTTATAAGTTGGATTTTTATTGATTTATATTACAAGATTTTATGGCCATGTGAGTATTTGAAAATCTGAAATTAATGGAATTAAAGTAAATTGTTAAGAGCAATTATAGGCTTATTTAGTATTGTTTTGGGCCATTTAAAAGTTGGACTTTAGACCCAAAAGTTTTGGACCCAAATTGGGCCAAGAGGCCTAGCCCAAGGAGCCCATGAAGTAGTCGACCAAGGCTGGCCCAAGCCCAGCCAAATGAGGCCCATCTTCTTTGCATGCAAATCCATAAGTGGCAAGAGGAGCTTGCCAAGTGTCCTTCCCATGGAGCTAAGTGTTTCTACATGCAAAAACCAATGATAGCAAGCTAACCAAGAGACTAAGAGAGAGAAGGAGAGAGAGGCGGATGGATAGAGGGATTGAAACTGAGAGAGAGAGAGAGAGAGAGAGAGAGAGAGAGAGAGAGAGAGAGAGTGAAATCGAGAGAGGGAGAGCGAGTGTGCGAGGAAGAAGGAGGAGGTTCGTCACTGCCGTTCGTTCACCGCCTTGCCTGCCGTTCGTGACTGTTTTGTGCTTAAATTTGAGGCGAGTCCTAAAACCTACCCTTTGCCTGCTGTGATGTTTGTGTAGAAAATGGTGAATTTTGGTTGGGGTGGAAGTGATGAAATTTCGGAGCTTCGGGGAGAGATTTGTTGGCCTAGCATGCTGTTTTCGGAAAAACCAGTCCGACCCTTCATGACTTTCTGAGCTGCATGCGACTGTCTATTTGGAATCTCGCTTCGATCTCTTAATGAAAGTTGTAGGGGACATCTTGAGGAACAACATACTAAACGTTGAGGTAAAATGAACTAGTATTGGTTAGTCAAATGATTTTTCTTTGAAGAAGCTAGATCTGGAATTTGTTGTGTGGACCTTCAGTGATTTCGTGGACTGTAAAGTAGCTTTTTTGTGAAAATCTCACTTTGATTTCTTAATGAAAGTTTTAGTGTGCTTCTTAAGGTAAAACATATCAAAAATTTAGAGGAAATGAACAAAAATAGGTCGGTGAAATTGTTGTCTTTTGAAGAAACTGGATCTGGGAAAATGCTACCTTGACCTAGTATGATTCTATGATTTTTATAAAACCATCCAGTTAACATTTGATCATGTGTCCTTAATTAAAGTTGTAGGTAATATTCTGAGGTATAACATACTGAAAATTTAGAAGAAACGGACATATGTAGGTCGGTGAAACGAGTTTCCTTTAAAAGAAGATAATCTGGAAAAACGACACCGAGAATAGGGAGAATTAATTGTTTATATCTATTAATATAGAACGATTTGGGTTTTGATTTCTTCACAAGATATTTACCTTTATGAATTTTCTATAACATATCAAAATTTCAGAATTTTTGGAGTTTATTTGTATATTTAATTTAAATTACTTCTGAAACTGTGCAAGCTGAAGTGTTGAAATTTTGAAAACCGTGATGCATGGACCGTACTGTTTTGTATGAGATTCTTCTGGTATGGTGCTTTTCATGAGATATCTGCCTTTATGTCTCATCTATAATGTGCCAAGCTTTCAGAATTTGTTAATACCATTTACTAATTTTTCTAGAGTTTTAACTAAAGGAGTACATTCCGTTTTATCCGAAAATTGATGCATTTTCAAAAATAAGTGAATTTGCTCCATGTGATATAATGTCTTGAGTGGTTGATTATGCTGCATATGTGGTGACATATGGCCTGTTATATGACATCAAAAGCTGGTTGAGACCTTTGATATTGTTGCATCAAATGCCATGTTAAAAATGAGACATATATGTGAATATACGTTGAGATAAGGATGATACAATCGAAGGTGTAAACTGACGATGCCCCAGGAGTCGGGATGCCTAGAGGTTCGAATGAGTCGATGCCCTTTGGATGCATGGTTGTATTATGAATACATGCCTAGAGGTTTTCCCTGGGAGTATCGGGATGCCCGGTTGTATTATGATAAATGCCTGGAGGGTGAGGGATTGTATTATGATGCATGCCCGGAGGGTAGGGGTAACCATTTTCATGGCGAGCCCCAGAGATTCCTCGTGATGCTAGATGGGATACGAGATGCCCGGATGTGTGTGTTGGATACCCAGAGGTGTGTGCTGGAGGCTCCTCATGATGCCAGGTTGGATGCGAGCGATAAATGAGGAATGCAAACACTAGTCCCTAGAAAGAAAAATGATGAGATCCTTGTGAAAGATAAAATTGAGAATTGAATTATGTGCATGGATGTGTGCTTATGGTATGGGATGAACCTCATGGAAATGCAAGCATAAAGTGCATGGTGGCATATGCACGTTGCATGGTGCTATATGCTTGGCTGCCTAATGATATATGTACAAGTGCATGGAGGTATATGCACGTTGCATGGTAATATATGCATGGCTACCTGATGATATATGTACACGTGCATAGTGGTATATGCACGCTGTATGATGATATATGCATGGCTGTATGGCAAGGTATGTTCGAATGCATGGATGGTATGTGCTTTATTCGTGATACATTGATTGTTCTGTTTGACGTATCGTGTAGTCTGGTGGATCTTTACTGCTGAGTGGTTGTACTCACCCTGTTTGGGGACTAACATTTTAGACTAGATAAGATACCTCTGCTACCACTACCACCGGTAGATTGATCAAGTGGTTGGGTATGACTGCGAGGAGGAGGATAGCAAAGGAAGGAACTTTTGGATGTCGACACTGAACGATGGACTCTGAGTATACGACTGTTGGAGGAAATGTCAGTCATCTTTTGAAGTATAACAGAATATAAAAGACTATGGCATTTTGATGTATCGATGAATGATGTCCATTTGGTTTAAGTAAATAAAAGTGTTCGGTTTTTACCTATAAATGTTTAGTTGGTGTGCATCGTTTTCTGAATATAGGGAAGGAAGTTGATGGATGTGCTTCCGCCATATAAATTACGCAGGGATCGATCTAAAAGATGTAAACCCCCAGGATTTATGAATTAAAATGAAATTCCTTGTTATCAGAGTATTATATTATCAGGTCAAGTGAAAGATAAGCAGACTGTGGCGACCATAACGGTTCAGGGGCCATCGAGGGGTGCCACATCCCCATTGGTCTTAAAGTACCTACCACTATCCAGGTACTCTCTTCTTGACACTCGACCTATTCAAGTCGTCCCTTGAGTTCGGGTGCTTGCTATTGTCTAAGTATCCCCTTGTCTTTGAGTGTCCACCACTTAGCGGGTACTCCCTCTTAACGACACTCGACCTGTCCGAGTTGTCCTCAAAGTATTGATACTTGCAACTGTCCGGGTATCCCTTTGTTTTTAGGTACCTCCCACTATCTAGGTACCCTCCTATCGACACTTAACCTGTTCGAGTCATCTTTAGAATTTAAATGCTTGAGACAAACGAAGTATCCCATCATCCGTGAGTGTTCATCATCATCTGGGTACTCCCTCTTATTGACACTCGACCTGTTCGAGTTGTCCCCAGAGTATTGATACTTGCAACTATCTAAGTATCCCATTATCTTTGAGTACCCACCACTTACTTGGTACTCCCTTTTATCGACACTCGACCTATCCGAGTTGTCCTCAAAATTGTTTCATTGAATACTAGTAGGTATTCAAGTATTCCACTGCGTTATGCACCTACGATTACCCAATACTTTGTACACCTGCGGTTACCTAGGTGTTCCAGCCCTTTTGAGTGCCTGCGGCCTTCCAGGTAAGCCTTGTGCTACATTCAAGTTTATGTTGCCAAGAGGTGAGAGACCTTCACGAATATGCGAGCACGCCCTCAATATTCCCATTACCAGGAGGTGAGAGACCTTCACGAATATCCAATGTACACCCTCGATATTCCCAATTACCAAGAGGTGAGAGACCTTCATGAATATCTCAGGTCAATGTTCCCAATTACCAGGAGGTGAGAGACCTTCCCGAATATCCAAGGTACATCCTCGATATTCCCATTACTAGGAAGTGAGAGACCTTCACAAATATCTCAGGTACGCCCTCGATATTCCCAATTACCAGGAGGTGAGAAACCTTCACGAATATCTCAGGTACACCCTTGATATTCCTAATTACCAGGAGGTGAGAGACCTTCATGAATATCCAAGGTACGTCCTCGATATTCTCATTACCAGGAGGTGAGAGACCTTCCCGAATATCTTAGGTACACCCTTGATATTCTCAATTACCAGGAAGTGAGAGACCTTCATGAATATCCAAGATACATCCTCGATATTCCCATTACCAAAATGTGAGAGATTTTCATGAATATCTCAAGTACGCCCCCGATATTCTCAATTATCAGGAGGTGAGAAACCTTCATGAATATCCAAGGTACGTCCTCGATATTCCCCAACTGTCAGGAGGTAGGAGACCTCCATGAATATCCCAAGTACATCCTCGATATTCCTATTACCAGAAGGTGAGAAACCTTTACGAATATCCCAGGTACGTCCTCCATATTCCATCTACCAGGAGACTTTAAAAAACAAGCAAGTATTCTCTAGAGTTTGGTACTTATGATTATCCAGGTACTTCTTGATACCTGCGAACATCCAGATATCCTCCAAGAGTTTGTACTTATGATCATCCAAGTACTCTTTCGACACCTGCAAGCAATTAGGTACTCCTTCAATGCCTACGAACATCCAGGCACCCTCCAAGAATTTGTACTTGTGACCATCCAAGTACTCTTTTGATACCTGCAAGTAATCAGGTATTTTCCAGCATTTAGTACTTGTGATCATACAGGTACCCCTTCGATACCTGTGAACGTCCAAGTATCCTCCAAGAGTTTGTTCTTGTGATCATCCAAGTACCATTTCGACGCCTGCAAAGGCCCAAATATCCTTCAAGTTAGTACTTGTGAATATCTAGGTACTCTTTCAAAATGCCTGTAAATGTCCAGGCACCCAACAAACAGATGCCTTGAGAAAGGTCAGTGCGTCCTTCGAGAAAGGTCCGGTATCAACCGGTGTCCTCGACTAAGGTAAGGCACCCCCAACAAATCGATGCCCTGAGAAAGGTTGAGGCATCTCCCGAGAAAGGTCGGATACCAACTGATGTCCTTAACTGAGGTCAGACACCCCAATAAATTGATGCCTTGAGAAAGGTCGGCGCATCTCCTGAGAAAGGTCGGGTATCAATCGATGTCCTCAACTGAGGTCAGGCACCCCCAACAAATCGATGCCCTGAGAAAGGTCGATGCATCGCCTGAGAAAGGTTAGGTACCAACTGGTGTCCTCGACTGAGGTCAGATGCCTCAACAAATCAAAGCCCTAAGAAAGGTCGACGCATCTCCCGAGAAAGGTCGGGTACTAACTGGTGTCCGTAACAAAGATCAAGCACCCCACAAATTGATGCTTTGAGAAAGGTCAGCGTATCCCCCAAGAAAAGTCAGGTAAACAACTTATTGCTCTAATAGGCAACCGAAGAAAGGTTCGGGTTCTGGCAAAAGCAATTCCTTGTCAAGGTAACTGAAGAAAGGTTCAGGTCCTAGACAAACTACTTATTGCTCTAACAGGCGACTGAAGAATGGTTCGGGTCTTGGAAAGGCAATTCCCCATCAAGGCGATCGAAGAAAGGTTCAAGTCCTGGAAAAGCAATTCCCCATCAAGGCGACCAAAGAAAGGTTTGGGTCCTGGGAAGGCAATTCCCTGTCAAGGCGACCGAAGAAAGGTTCGAGTCTTAGACAAACCACTTATTGCTCTAACAAGCAACTAAAGAATGGTTCAAGTCTTGGAAAAGCAATCTCATCATATCACCAGGTAAGATGAGCCTTGATACTTGCCAAACTCGAGGTTTACACTCTATCTCACTCACTTCCAGTAAGTAACTACAGGTATCCTCTTATCTATCTTAGTATATGTAATGTTATATTGCTCATTTTCTACATAGGACACTAGGTCCCAAAATAAGATATAATCTATTGCATATGTATAAACAAAATTTAGGTATCAAGTTTGTCTTTGAACGCAACCTTTGCGAACTCACCTTCAAAGAAGGGCAGCCGTTAACATCTAAATTTTGATTAGGTTATTAATTAGGCCTTAATTTCTTTTATTTTTCCTTTTTTAGATAACAAACAATAAATAATTAAAAAAAGAAAAAAAAAAAGAAGCAACCCATCGAGGCTGGGCCTTCGTGCCCGACCTGAACTTCTTCTTCTTTTCCATGCAGGCCCAAGGCCTAGCCCTCTTTCCCACAAAGCCCAGCCCGCTTCTCTTTTTCTTCTTCTTCCTTCTTCCCTCTTCTTCCCCTACGCCTCTGCAACTCACGCGCACAGAAGAGACCAATGCGCGAAGGACAACCTACGAATGAGGAGGGTGGCTGACATCGGCCGTAGATGATAGATCTCAGGCGCCATTAATGGTTGCCTTCAATGCCGAGTATGCTTCGCTGGATAAGCTCGGATGAGACGCCGATTCAGCCGAGGAGGACTTGTCGACAAGACAAAGGCCGGTAGCCGAGGCCCTCCATCGACCAGACCCACCTCGGCTATAAATAGGAGGCCACAAGCTCCGTCGAAGGACACGATGAACTCGGAGATCTTCCCTTGAGAGACTTCAAGGGAGAATCAAAGAGTGAGCACGCGAGAGATCGGGTCGCGAAGCTTGAACGACCTACTTCGAGAGACTTCGGGGTAGGCCAGTGGCAAGCAAGCCCGATGGGGAGAGATCCGAGTGGGTGGAGGCTGAGCGAGAGAGGAATCGGAGGGCGGAAAGCTAGATTCAAAGAGAGGAGAAGACACCGTCGACATTGCTTGCCGCCGTCCTCGTGCCGAGGCGTACCGTCCCCTAAACGCCGCTTCACCACCACCTGCCAAGCCACCATCGCCATCCCTGACGCTGCACGCCGACGTCACGCTAGATCTGGGAGCTGAGGGGCTACCGTCATTGCCCCATTGTCATTGCCGCCACCGTTCACCACCACAACATGCCGTTGTTGCAGCCAGGTAATAGCCGTGCTCGCCCACATCGCCACTATCGCTTTGCCTTCTCCTTGAGAATCTAGTAGCCGCTCGTCATCGTCACCGAAACCTTAGCTACCGTCTGCCGCATCGTCGCCGTCGAGTCACTGCTCGATGACGTCCCAGCCTCAGCACCACGAATTGCCAAATCTCGAGGGTTACGCATAGGTTGGGTCGGCAAGATCAAAACGGGTCACAAATCCAAGTAGGGTTTTAGGAATTGGGTCGCGATTGCAAGCCAGGTCAACAGCTGAAAACCGGGTCGGGCGTGGGTCCGAACCGGGTAGGGTTTGGCTTCAAAGCAGGCTAGGTTGTGCGCGTGGGCTGGGTAGATGTTTGCCTGTTGTTTTTTATAAAGTGGGCCAAAATCGATTTGGCCCTTTTAAAAAAAAAAAATCCCAGGCCGGGCCGGTCCAAGTCTCATGGGTCTCGGTTCCAACCTGGGAACCCGACCCGGTTTGTTTTTATAATATTATAATATAATATAACATTTTAATTCAAAAAATCAAAAAATAATTTATTTTCCAAAAAATCAAAAAATCAAAAATATCATATTTTCCCAAAAAGGCCAAAAAATCAGAAAAAAGCCAAAAAAGATTTATATTTTCCAAAAAAAGACCAAAAAAATCTAAAAAAGCTTTTTATGTCCAAAAAACGAGAAAATGACACAAAAAAAAAATTCTCCACAAATGCATGGAAAATCCCTCAAACATCCAAAAGACCTTAAGGTTTAAACAAGATTAGGTACCAAAAGGGCATTAGTGATTAGCTAATGTAATCAAGTCCCCGATCCTAATTTCTCTTATTATGTAGGAGCAAGTATTTCTCCCGATATTTCGCTTGGGTTTCTAATTGACCCAATCCAAACCGATTAGTGGCGACTCCATTTTCAAATTGACTTACAAGTAAAAAAATTTGAACCATTAAGTCGCGAATTGGTGGACTTGGGAGAGTCCGCGCTAAAATAGACCTAGCCAAACCATTAGCCTTCGCAAGGCGCCCTCCCCGATCGGGTGCTGAGAAAAAAGAGTTCGTGACACTTGGATAGAGCTGTCATTAGCTCCTTGCCTTTTCGTTTTTAGTCACAGAGTCTTGATGAGTCTTGACAGGGGTTTTCTCCTTAAATCTCTCTAAAGCCTTGTTTAGCTCATTCAAACGCATTTTTGAAACCATCTTCAATCCCACCACCATTTGATCACAGGTTCGAACACAAAAAATTTTGGGAGGCTGAATATTAAAATGTCTGAATAACTGAGTAACAAGTGCTAAATAAGGAAGTTGGCCATCGTCCTTCACCATTGATCTATACATGTGAAACATGATAGTGTCTGGTAGAGAGAACTTTTTACTAGCATTGATAGCATACATCAGCTTCGCTTCTGAATTGGAAACATCAGTCTTTGATATCAATTTGGGCCTAAGACAGTTAATCACAATCTTGTGAAGCAAGACATTTGAGGCATTCATCCTTAAGTACGAAATTCGACCTTCTGCCATCCCATCCCAAACAAGCTCCATAATCGCACAACCAATAGACACACTGATTGATTGGAATATCCCTCTCTCTACTCCAATCACATCAGCCAAAGTGTCCATATCAACCACATAGTCCTGGTCTCTAACATTGAAAGAAAATATATTCACATCCAAAAAGCTTAGATTGGAATAAAAGTACACAGTAAGTTTTGCATGAGCCACTATTGTCTCAGAGCAAAATCGTTCAAGTTGAAGTAAAGTAAATTTCTCGCACAACTTCACATTCAGAGAGTTGAGAAAACCAAAATCCACACTCCTTGGGTTCATCACTCCTCGCTTTAGCAATTTAGAATAAAGTCGTTTATGTTCCTCAGAACAAAACAGATTTGCCCTTTTTGCTCAAATATTCGCAGCAACACCCATTCTAGGCTTAAAATGAGTGACCATCTTTTCATCATTATTTCCATCAGGTTCGCAAAAGCTCTTTCTGCCGAGCCCGCAGGAGCAATTCCCAAAAGTTCCATCATTCGTAAAAAATGGATTTCATTTCGGTACCTCTTTCTTTGAAAAAAATCATTGATAAAGTTCAAGGGAGTACCTCCAACCTTCAAGGCAGAGTAGAGTTTGAAGGTAAAAGCAGGCTTTTGAGTTCTTACTAGTTTAGCATCCTCAATAATTTCTTCTTCCACTTGTTGTTGCTGAACATCCTATGGTCTAGCCTGAGGAGAATGGCGCGGTTGAGAATGTTGTGGACTCTGTTGATGCCTTGGAGATTCTTCTTTCTCGGTTAGGTCAAAATGCGTAGGACCCTCACGTATATGCTATGGTCCCCTGCTTGCAATCATTCATGACTTTCTTTGGGAAGCCATTATCACAGTCTTTGAAAGAGTTTCTAAACTCAATTTGCGAGAAAGATGATAACTTTAAGGATTAAACTAGAGAGAAAAAGTAAGAAAGTGAAGTTTTTGCTTCTAGGGTTCATGAAGAAGACAATCACTATATAAGGCAATCGAAATGGGTATATGGATTGTCGTAAAGGAAAAAATAGAAAATGCCTTTTTGAAAATAGATAACTATCATTTCAAAAAAAATAACTTCTTTTTCGAAAATGAATGATTGCTATAATTACAAAAACTTGGAAAGATAACATCAATCAATTGCAGATTAATAGACAATTGTATCTTTTCAAGATTTTATCCAAACAATAAATTTCTAAAACATAAATAACTTATAGTCGTGATCCTTGATCTTCTGAGTTTGAGCATATTTAGACTTTTGTCCCTGAGTCTGAGTTTCTTCAGACTTTAAGATATTAAGTTTGGAACGAATAAACTCAAACTGACTTTTCTCCAAAGGTTTTGTAAATATGTCTGCCAGCTGATTCTTTGAGTTAATGAATTGATCAATACTTCTCCATTTTGAACATGGTCTGTGATAAAATGATGTCAAATCCCTATATGCTTTGTTCTTGAATGAAGAAGTGGATTCTTGGTGAGATTAATTGCGTTGGTGCTGTCATATTTGATCTCAGTGCATGAATCTTTGATTCCAAAGTCTCTTAGTTATTGTTTTATCCATAAGATTTGATAACAACAATTTCCAAGAGCCACATACTCTGCTTCTTTTATTGAGAGAGCTACAGTACTTTGCTTCCTTGAAAACCAAAATACTGTCATGTTACCAAGCACTTGACAAGTGCCCGAGATGCTCTTTCTATCACCTCTGATCCTGCTAGATCTGCGTCTGAGTATCCAATGAGAGTAAAGTCTCCTTCTTTAGGATACCATAGACCAAATTTAGAGGTTATTGCAACATATTTGATGATGCATTTCGCAACACTTAGATGAGATTCTCTAGGATCTGATTGAAATCTAGCACAAATGCAAACACTCAACAAAATGTCAAGTCTAGAGGCAGTAAGATAAAGAAGTGAACCAATGATACTCTTGTACAACTTCTAGTCAACTTTCTTTGCTCCTTCATCTTTGTCTAGCTTTGAAGAACTTAACATTGGTATATCAATCCTTTTGCAATTCTCCAAACCGAACTTTTTAACAAGTTCTTTAGCATATTTTTCTTGGTGAATGAAAATCCGTTCCTTCAATTGTTTTACTTGTAAACCAAGAAAGAAGGATAGTTCACCCTTTATGCTCATTTCGAATTCATCAGACATAGACTTAGAGAATTTCTTACACAGATTTTCATTAAGTGATCCAAAAATAATATCAACAACATAAATTTGAATAAGTAAAAAGTTTTTACTTTTTCTTTTGATAAACAAAGTAGTATCTACTTTACCTTTAACAAAGCCATTTTGAATTAAGAACTTACTTAACCTATCGTACCAAACTCGAGGTGCTTGCTTTAAACCATATAATGCCTTTTTCATTCTGAATACAAAGTCCGGTTTCCTTGGGTCTTCAAAATCGAGAAGCTGTTCCACATAGACTTCCTCTTGGATAAATCCATTTAGGAATGCACTTTTGATGTCCATTTGGAATAACCAGAAATTTTTATAACAAGCAAAAGCAAGTAATAATCTAATTACTTCTAACCTTGCAAATGGTGCGTAAGTCTCATCATAATCTATCCATTCTTCTTGCGTATATCCGTTGGCCACGAGTTTTGCTTTGTGCCCTATAACTTTTCCTTTTTCGTCCATCTTGTTCATAAAAACTCATTTGGCTCCAATAACAGATTTACCTTTTCGTTTTGGAGTCAATTCCCAAACATCGTTAATATTGAATTGCCTGAGTTCTTCTTGCATAACTTCAATCCAACTTTCATCAGTTAAAACTTCTTCTATGCTTTTGAGTTCTATTTCAGAAATAAGAGCCACAGCACTAGACTCTTCATGCCTTTTGGATCTTGTACGAATCCTTTTATCAAAGTCACCAATAATGAGTTCTTTGGGAGGACTAGACTTGTGCTTCCAATTGCTGGTTGGTCTGACAGACTGCTGATCTTTTTCTTCATTTGATTCTTCATCGTTCTTTTGTTGATGATCATCTAAAGTCTAAGTTACTTATGGGGATTTATACTTTATAAAGTCTGGAGCAAACTCAGATTCTTCAGGTTGAGTTTGGATTGATTGATCTTGAAATTTGACATTCATTGATTCTTCCATAGATTGAGTGTTTTTGTTGTATACTCTATAAGCTTTGCTGGTGGTTTAATATCAAAGGAAGATGCCTTCGACTAATTTTTCTTCAAACTTACCAATTCGATCATTTGCATTTTTCAATATAAAATATTTGCAACCAAACATATGAAAATAGGAAACAATTGACTTCTTTCCGTTGAACAACTCATAGGAAGTTTTCTCTAGAATAGGCCTTAAAAAGACTCTATTAATAATATAACATGCTGTAGAAATTGCTTCAGCTCAAAAATGAGAAGAAATGTTGCTTTCAATTAAAAGTGTTATAGCTATTTCTTGCAACGATCTATTTTTCCTTTCCACAACTCCATTCTGTTTAGGAGTGTATGAAGAGGAGAACATATGCTGAAAACCAGATTCATCACAGAATTTAGCGAAGTATTGATTTTCAAAATCACCTCAATGGTCTGTTCATATACTTAAAATAGCATACCCTTTTTCATTTGTACTTTTTTAGCAAACTTTATAAAATAAGAAAAAGTTTCAAACTTACTTGTCAGGAAATATACCCTAGTAAAACATGAATAATCATCCATTATTACTAGGCAATATTTCTTTCCACTAATGCTCTGTGTCCTAGTTGGTCCAAAGAGATCCATATGTAAGAACTGCAGCACACGATTAGTGGAAACTTGATTTATTGGTTTGAAAGAATTTCTAACCTGTTTTCCCAACATGCATGGTGTGCATAATTCATATTTTTGGTATGTTAGGTTGGGTAGTCCACGAACAAGCTTCTTTGCAGAGATCTTGGCTATTTGCTTCATGTTGATATGACCAAGTTTCCTATGCCAGAGATTAGCTTCCTCTTGAATTGAAATTAGATATTGGAATTTTCTGATTTGATATCCAAAAGATAGATGTTCCCATGTCTTCACCCCGTAAAAGTCTGAGAGAAGTCTTTACTAGTTCCTGAACATATTCCTTCTTGAAAATTGATTTTGAAACATGTGTCGCACAATTGGCTAATACTCAACAAGTTGTAGTTGAGTCCTTCCACTAAGGAAGCGTTGTTGATTGTGAGACTTCCAATCTTTATTGTTCTGCATCCGACAATTCTTCCTTTGTTATTTACACCTAAAGAAACTTTTCAACCATTAACTTGTATAAGCTTTATGAAACAATTTGAGTCTCATGTCATATGTCTTGAGCATCCACTATCCAAGTACCATTTAACATTTTCCTTAATAGTGACCTCGATTTCACTATCTGAGTCTGAGTCTGTATCTATCTCAGAATCTGAATCTGATTCTGATTTTGCCATTAAACAAATATTAGCATAATCATCATCACTCTCTTCGCATTCAGTATCACTCCAAGTTTCTGCTTTGAGTGTCTTTCTGTATTTCTCAGCTTTTCCTTTCTTTTTCTTTAGCAAGGGACAATTAGGTCTTATGTGTCCATTTTTTTTGCATTCAAAACAAATTACATTTTTATTGGATTCATCATCCTCAGCTGATTTATTTTGAAACTTTTGAGAACTTTGTTTCTTCCAATTGAATCTTCTTCCCTTTTTGTTCATTTTTCTAAACCTTCTTATCATAAGAGCAAGCTCTTCATCGCCATATCATCTTCAGAATCTATAACATTAGGGTCATCATTAGATTTTAAAGCAATGGATTTTTTACTTTTGGGATCTTCATCTTCATTGATTTGCTCCACTTTATAAGACTAACGAGTGACAACCAATTCATCAACGAAAAGTGGCATGATCCTTTGTGTCTCTCTTATTGAGGTCTTTACGTGATTCCAATCTTTTGAAAGTCCACACAACAATTTGTTAACCTTCATTGGTCCAGAGATTGGTTGATCTTGATACTCAAGACTATTCATAATTTCTGTAAAACGACTAAACATGTCGGTAATAGATTATTCTGGTTTCATCTTAAAGGCTTCATATTGACCAAGCAGAATATTGATTCTGGTTTCTTTCACTCGATTAGTTCCTTCATAGGTGATGTGCAGCCTGTCCTAGACTTTTTTAGCTGTTCCACAAGAAGATATTCAGTTATTCAGTAAGAGATAATGCACAAGATAAGGAATAAATTGCTTTTGCATCAAGAGCTTGTCTCTTGGTTATCTCTTCTTGAGTCATCTCGGTAGTCTCAACAACTTCTTTTTCCCTTTCTGAGACTGTTGTAGCTTTAGGAAAAATTCATTTATCTACTACATCCCATTCCAGAGGATCTTTTGATCTTAGGAATGCTTTCATCTTGTTTTTCCATATATTGTATTCATTTCCATCAAAATAAGGCGATCTGGTGTTGTTTTGCCCTTCAACCAAACCTGGAGCCAACATACTAGCCATGGATCATTAACTCTGAAATAAAAACACTTCAATTTAAATGAGTACACATACCCTAATATCAATTGAAAGTGTTAATATGAACACCTAGAGGGGGTGAATAGGTGTAAAAACATATTCTGCAAAATACAGTGAAAACCTTTACTTTTAACCTGAGTTTGAATAGCAGCAAACTTTGAGCGAGATCAAACTTTAGCAGTTAAATAGAATTACGAGCAAAATAAAGAGATTCAGTGAAGAGAATAAGAACACAGAGTTTATAGTGGTTCGGCTTAATCCAAGCCTATGTCCACTCTCCCACACTGATAGCCCACTGGCTGGATTTCACTAAGAATCAAAAGAGTGGTTACAATATCACGTCCTTGATTCCATAGTGTAGAGACTCTACTAAACTTCCTCAAGGTCTCTCAAGTTAAACTCTCTTTTGAGTACAAATTTACGCTCAACAATTGAATCAGGAAAGAACAAGAAGCTTCAGACTTTAGAATTTATCTATTACGCACACACTCGAATAACTAGAGCATCTTCCTTATATACTCCTCCATGCTTTCATAACTGTTAGCATCATCCAAAGGAATTCTTCCAATCTACCCGTTGGACAGAATCAATTAGGAAGATCCTGAGTTACGTAAGGAATGTGATGATAGCCCACCAATCCTACATGCCCATACAATTAAGATCTAGGTTTCCATAAGTAGAACCTTCCAAGTATGCTTCGCCAATCAGCAAACCTAAATTACTTGAATTAATTTCAAAACAAATAATAGATCTTGAGATGCTATCTCTAGCCTTAAGATCTTTTTTAGCCGCTCGAAACAAATCCTTAAAGAAACACTCAATTCTGGATAAGTCTTCTTCATCGGTCTAGAAACTGTCAATAAGGGCAGACTTTAAATCTTGTGTCTGACGGTTTGGCGATCTTCAGACTTTGATGAAAGAGTTTACAAATCTTCAAACTAGACTAATAGAAATGTTTTGTCGTCTTCAAAACAAATAAGGAAGTTTTCTCCAACATATATTACTCAATTGGATGTATAACTCATAACACAAATCTCAGTGTTCAAACATGTCACTTCTTTGTGAGTCTCTTCTACACTTCAAGTAACACCTGGAAATCTTAACAAAACCCATGAAATCCATGTCCTTTAGTGTGCGACTTGAAGGGAAAGATATATGCGGCCAACATGTATTTGTTTTGGTCAACCCTTGGAAAAGACCAAAACAAATTCTCAACGGCACAAGTGAATGTTTTGATCCTTTCTTGAAAGTACGAATCTCCACGGATGCTATATTTGTGTGCCCCTTGGGCTTCCTTTACACAAATTAGGAAAATTCTTCAAAGAGATATTCTAATCTGTTGTGGGATTTCTTTCTCAATGATTTGGATGAATAAACTGGTATCCTTCAATCAAGTTGAGTTATGTACACATGCTTAAGTCCAAGACATAATTTAATACAATGCAATGCTTCCTAAATGAGAAGGGTATGCAACTATCATTCTTGTTTGTAGAGTAGAAGGGACATAACTCTTGGCTCAAAAGGTGCAATTGCCGCCTGTTAGAGATTACTTTCTTTTCTTGTTTCTTGACTAACTAATTTGACTCCTGATCACGACATCACGTTGACTATAAAGAAGCTCAGAATACAAGCAAAGCTTAATATAAAGTCTTTTTGATGTGTTGTCTATCTTACACTTACCAAGAGGAAAGCCAACTACACCTCCAAGAGCTGCACCAAGGGCGACATTAATTGCGAGGCACATTAGTGATCCTGATACTAATGCAAACTAAAGAAAAGAAAAAGAAAAATTCATTCTTCGTTTAGCATCAGTTATTTAACAATATCAAGAATTGTGATTAATTGATTTTGTAGGCTACAACATAACAATTTATGGACAATATCTTAAGCATGGAAGAAATTTCTTTCAAATCAAACAAAATGTTGAAGCAGTGGTCGAACCAGCTCCAACTAAGTTTAAAACATCATGAACTCCTCATTTCTCAACTAACAAACTTTGTAGACCATAAGATGCAGCAATAAACATCCCACCCCAATGATTGAGCCACGTGTGAAAGCTAGTATGAGCACCTAGAGTGGGGTAAATAGGTGCAAAAACAAATTTTCACAATATAAAGAAAATGATTTCGCTTTTAAATAAATTTTGTTTAGCAATAGATTATGAAAAGGAAATTAGACTCTAATAATCAAATAGAGTTAAGATCAAAGCAAAGAGCTTAGGAAAAAAATAAGAACACAAAGTTTATAGTGGTTTGGCTTGATCCAAGCCTACGTCCACTCTTCTGCACTGACAGCTCACCGACTGGATTTCACTAAGAATCAAAAGAGTTGTTACAGTATTGCTCTTTCTTGATTCCACAGTGTAGAGACTTCGCTACACTTCCTCAAGGTCTCACAGAAATATAAACGCCCTTTTGAGTACAAGTTTTCGCTCAACAATTGAATTGACAAAGAATGAGTTTCAAACTTTAGAATTCTTCTATCGCGCACACTCTCGAATAACTGGAACATCTTCCTTATATACTCCTCCATGCCTTCATACCCATTGGCACTTACCAAAAGAGTTCTTCCAATCTACCCGTTGGACAAAATCAATTAGGGAGATTTCGAGTTATTTAAGGAATATGACGATAGCCCACCAATCATGCTCGCCCATATAATCAAGATCTAGGTTTCCATAAGTAGAACCTTCCAAGTATGCTTCGCCAATCAACGGATCTAAATTATCCGAATCAAAATGAATAATAGATTCCAAGATGCTATTTCCAACCAAGAGATCTTCTTTAGTCGATAGAATCAAATCCTTAACAAGATACTCAGTTCTGGATGAGTCTTCTTCAACGGTCTAGAAACTGTCAATGAGGATAGATTTTGAATCTTGAGTTTGGCAGTTCGGCAATCTTCAGACTTCGACTAAAGAGTCTGCAAGTCTTCAGACTAGACTGATGGAAACATTTTGTCATCTTTAAAACACATAAGGAAGTTTTCTCCAACAATCTCCCCCTTTTTGATGGTGACAAAACTTTCCTGCAGATTTGGATATTTTTGACTTGCAAAACAATACTCAAGCAAACATGGATATCTCACAATAGATAATTAACTTAGTATAAATAGCATTAAATCTGCATCCACAAGAAATAAGTTAGTCATGTAAATAAACAACTATCTTTGTCATGAAATACCAATAGTGCTTAAAATAACCAGAAGATCAAACAAACCAAACCAAATTCAGTCAAAGCCAAACAACCAAACAAAAGTCATTCAAAGAGTAAAGTCAAATGAAAGTTAAGTTTCAAATCTGTACCATCTCTCCCCCTTTTTGTCAGCATGAAAAAGGTAGAGATAAAAAAGATAATGGAATTAAGGTTGCCTAGGAATGCGAACAAGCTAGAAATCTCCCATTGACTGGACAATCCCTTCCAGTTTTTTCAAATTCTCCTTCAGTTGAGCCACATCTTCACCCTTAGCATTTGCTTGAACTTGAAGAGCAATGGCATGAACTTGATCATGCAAGGAAACAGAAGAGGTTTGACCCGCATTCTGCAAATTCTGAAGTTCGCAACCTAAGGTATAAATCTGTCCTCGCATCTCCATAAGGACATCAAGAATTCTGCAAAAGTCTACTTATTGTCAATCTGAGTACTAGCTTCTGCATGATCAGTGGGAGTATTTATAGATGATGGCAAGCCAGCATGATCACTCAGACTTGGGAATGAAACCTCATGACCTTTCTCTGGGAATTGAGACGCAAAGATGTCTTCTGGATCTGCAAGTGAGCGACTAATAACTTCACTAGCAACAACAATTGAAGATGTACCTCTTTTTTCAGCAACTCCCCCTGTTTCAATGCCCTCAGGAGGTGAGAAGTATGCTTCATGCTCTATTTCTGCCTCTTCACCTGTCCCTTCTTCTTCTTCAATCCTTTCTTCATCTGCTTCTTTTTGCATCGATTCTCTCTCTTCATTCCTTTCCTTTGCTTCTCCATGCTCTGTTTCCTCCATGTCTTGATCCTCTCTCTCCTCAGTCTCTGGAACAGCACTTTGAAGATTTTTTAGTGCAAGAGCAGAAATGGTAATATCGTCCTCATCCTCTTCATCCTCCAAAACAAGTGCTCTTCTTTTCTTGGATGGAGTTGTCATGGGCTCCTTCCCTTTCCGTTTAGCAACTGAAGAACCTTGTTATGACTTGACAAGGGTTTTCTTTTTCAATCGCTCCAAAGCCTTGTCCAGCTCTTTCAAACGCATTTTGAAAACCATTTTAAGTCCCACTACCATTTGATCACATGATCAAACACATAATATCCTGGGAGGCTGAATATTGAAACGTTTGAAAAGCTTTGTAACAAGCACTGAGTAAGGAAGTTGCCCTTTGTCTTACACCATTGTTCTGTACATGTGAAACATGATTATGTGAGGCAGAGAGAATTTCTTGCTAGCATTGATGGCATACATTAACTTTGCTTCGGAGTTAGAGATGTCTGTCTTCGAGGTTGACTTGGGTCTTAGGCAATTGATCACAATCTTGTGAAGCAAGATGTTAGAAGCATTCATCCTCAAGTATGAAATTTTTCCTTCAGCCATTCCATCCCGAACAAGCTCTACTGTCGCACGACCAACAGACACATTAATCGATTGGAAAGCCCCTCGCCTTACTCCAATCACATCCGCAAATGTGTCCATGTCAACAACATAGTCTTGGTCTCGAATACTAAACGAAAATCTATTCACATCCAAGAAACTGAGATTAGAATAGCAGTAAGTAGTAAGTTCTAGATATGCCTCAGTCGTCTTAGAACAAAATTGCTCAAGCTGAAGTTTAGAGAATTTCTCTTGCAACTTCACATTCACAGAATCAAGAAAATCAAAGTCTACACTTCTCAGATTGATTACCCCTCTTTTTAGCAACTTAGAGTAAAGTCACATATGCTCATCTGAGCGAAACAAATCAGCCCTTTTGCTTCAAATATTCGCCCCAACACCCATTATAGGCTTGAACTGAGCGTACATTTTGTCATCATCATTCCCATCAGGCTAACTACGTCCTCCAACACGTGGATCACTGGGAATATTTGAGATAGTTAGTATAAGCACTTAGAGGAGGGTGAATAGGTGTATAATAATTTCTCGTGATAAGCGAGCAATACGAAATTAACAATAGAAAGGAAGTTCTCCGCTATTTAACAAAAACGTATTATGATCAAAGTAAAGCAGAGAGTAGGGAAGAGAAAATTGAACACAGGGTTTATAGTGGTTCGGCTTATTCCAAGCATACGTCCACTCTTCCGCATTGACAGCCCACCGGCTGCATTTCACTATGAACAAAAGAGATGTTACAGCAAAGTTCTCCCTTAATTCCACAGTGTAGATACTCTACCACACTCCCTCAAGGTTTCTCACGAATATAGACTCTCTTTTGCATACAAAATTTCGCTCAACAAATGAATTGACTAAAAACAAGGAGCTTCAAACTTTGGAATTCTTCTATTGCGCACCCCCTCGAACAACTGGAACGTCTTCCTTATATACTCCTTCATGCGTTCATACCCGTTGGCACTTACCAAAGGAATTCCTCCAATCTACCCATTGGACGGAATCAATTAGGAAGATCATTCGAGCTATTAAAGGAACATGTCGATAGCCCATCAATCCTGTTCGCCCATACAATCAGGATCTCGGTTTCCATAAGTAGAACTTTCCAAGTATACTTTGCCAATTATCAGATCCTTAATCTTCGAATCAATCATGATCAAATAAAGGATTCCATTATGTTTTATCCAGCCAAGAGATCTTCTCCTGTCGATAAGGTCACATCCTTAATGAAACATCCCGTTCTGGATAGCCCTTCTTCAACGAATTAGAAACTATCAATGAGAATAGACTTTGAGTCTTGAGTTTGGCAGTCCGAAGGTCTTCAGACTTTAAATAGTAGAGTCTGCAAATCTTTAGACTAGACTGATGGAAACGTTTTGTCAGTTTCAAAATACTTTACGAAGATTTCTCCAACAATCTCCCCCTTTTTGATGGTGACAAAACTTTCCTGCAGATTTGGATGACTTTGACTTGCAAAACATTACTCAAACAAACATGGATATCTTATAAAGATAAAGGGCTTAATGATAACACTAGAATCTGCAACCACAGAAAATAGGTTAGTCTTGCATGTGAGTAAAGCCATCCATAAGATATCAATAATACTTAATATAAGCAGTCAAATCCAAATCCCAAATTCAGTCCACGTCCAGGCACAAAAGTCAAGTCAAACATCAAAACAATCCAAAAGTTCAAAAAGATTAAGGTTCAAATTAAGGTTCAAAGTTTCAAATCTTGTTTCTCTCTCCCTTTTTGTCATCATAAAAAAGGTTGAGATGGAGATGGAATAGAGTCAAGATTGCTTAGGAACATAAACAAGTTGGAAATCTCCCATTGACTGGACAATGCCTTCCAGCTTTTTTAATTCTTCCTTCAGTTGAGCTACACCTTCACCCTTAGCATTTGCTTGAATCTGAAGAGTAAGGGCTTGGATCTGATCATTCAAAAAAACTGAAGAAGCTTGACCTGCATTCTACAAATTCTGAACTTCGCATCCCAGAGCATATATCTGACCCCGCATTTCCAAGAGAACATCCAGAATTCTGCAAAAATCTGCTAATCATTGGTTTGCGTATTGGCTTCTGCACGATCAGATGGAGTAAAGGTAGACGATGGCACATCAGCATAGTCATGCAGATTTGGCGATGAAACATCATGTCCTTCATCAGGAAATTGAGAGGCATAAAGGTCCTCTAGATCTGCTGGAGAGCGACTGACTCCCTCACTGGTAGCAGGATATGAGGACATTCCTCTTTTCTCATGGTCTCCCCCTATTTCCATGCCTCTAGGTGGAAAAGAGTGTTCCTCATGTTCTCCTTCCTCTTGATCTCTTTTCTCTTCTTCTTCTTTTTCATTTCTTTCCTCCTCAGCATCTCTTTCTTCTTCTTCTCTTTCTCCAGTCCTCTGTTCTGAGTCTTTCTCTTGTTGTTCCTTTGATTTTGGAACAAAACAGCTCAGATTCTTTAATGCCATTACAGATATTGTGATGTCTTCCTCATCATCTTCATCCTCAATGATGAGAGCTCTTCTTTTCTTAGATGGAGCAAAGATTGGCTCCTTCCCTTTTCTTTTTGCTGTCGAAGAGATTTGATGAGTTTTGACAAGGGTTTTCTCCTTGAATTTCTCCAACACCTTGCTGAGTTTCTTCAGACGCATTTTAGTCACCATTTTTAGTCCTACCACCATATGATCACAAGATCGAGTACAGAGAATTCGTGGAGGCTGAACATTCAAATATTTGAATAACTTTGTCACAAAACCTGGATAAAGAAGTTGACATTTGTCCTTCATCACAACTCTATACATGTGGAACATAATAGTGTGAGGAAGAGAAAACTTTTTCCTAGCAATGATGGCATATATCAGCTTTGCTTCTGAGTTTGAAACATCAGTCTTTAAAGTAGATTTTGGTCTGAGGCAATTAATGACAATCTTGTGAAGCAGAATGTTAAATGCGCTCATCCTCAATTAGGAAATCTTTTCCTCTGTCTTTCTATCCTTAACAAGTTTCAATGTAACACGAGCAATTGAGACATTTATAGGTTGATATCTCCCTCTCTCAACCCTAGTGACATCAGCCAACATATCTAAATCCACCACATAGTCTTGATCTCGGACACTGAAAGAGAATCTATTCGCATATAAGAAACTGAGATTCGAATAGAAATATGTAGTGAGTTCAGCGTAGGCTTCTGTAGAGTCAGAACAGAACTGTTCAAGTTGAAGAACATTGAATTTTTCCCTTAAATCTACACTTCTAGGGTTTATCACCCCACGCTTCAACAACTTAGAGTATAAAAGCTTTTGTTCCTCCGATCGAAATAAGTCGATCCTTTTTCCCTGAATTTTTGCCGCAACACCCATTCTCGGTTGAAACTGACTGTACAACTTATCATCATCATTCCCATCTGGCTGATTCAGTCCTCCAACACACGGATTACTTGGGATATTAGCAAGGGTTTCTTCTACCAACCCCGTAGGGGCAATTCCCAAATGCTCCATATTTCGCAAAAAAATGTACTCATTTCCATACCCTTTGTCCTTAAGAAACTCATCAATGTAATTCAATGGAGTTCCACCTCTTTTCAAAGCACGATAAAGCTTATAAATAAAAGAGGGCTTTTGAATTCTTACAGGTTCTGCGCCTTCGATGATTTCTTCATTTTCTTAATGACCAACATCCTGTGGACTAAATGGAGGAGAATGACGCTGCTAAGAATGTTGTGGGCTCTACTGCTGACTAGGAGACTCTTCTTCCTCGGTGAGATCAAAGTGCGTAGGCCCCTCATGCATTTGCAGTCCCCTGCTTGCAATCCTCGAAGACTTCCTTTGAGACGACATCTTTCACAGTCTTTGAAAGATTCCAAACTTGACTTTCCCGAGAAAGATGACAACTTTTTCGCAGATTAAACAAGAGAAGAAAACAGGAATGGAAAATCGGTGCTCTCTTAGGGTTTTTGAGAGTAAAGCGAATCAACAGTGTATAAAGAGTCGAAGAGAGGCATATGGAACGTCATAAAAGAAAGTAAAAAGATGCCTTTTAAAAAATAAATACCTTTTTCGAGAAATTAGATAATAGTCATTTCAAAAAATAACTACTTTTTCAAAAAGGAATCGTTGCAATAATCACATCAATTAAAGATAACAATAATCAAACACGATTGATGATCATACCTTTTCAAGATGAGATTCAAGATATAAGATAAAATAACTTACTAAAGAAAAACTTGATCGTCTAAGACTGGGTATATTTAGACTTTCAGTTCTGAGTCTGAATTTCCTCAGACCTTAAGATTTTGAGTCTAGAACGAATAGTTTCAAATTGATTTTTATCCAAAGGCTTTGTAAATATATCCACCAGTTGGTTCTTTAAGTCAACAAACTGAATCGAAACTTCTCCATTTTGAATATGATCTCTAATGAAGTGATGTCAAATCTCTATATGCTTTGCTCTTGAGTGAAAAATTGGATTTTTGGTGAGATTGATTGCGCTGGTGTTGTCACATTTAATCTCCGTGCATGAATCTTCAATTCCAAAGTCTCTTAACTGTTGTTTTATCCACAGAATTTGTGAACAACAATTTCAAAGAGCTACATATTATGCTTCTACTGTAGAGAGAGCTACTGTACTTTGCTTTCTTGAAAACCAAGATACTGTCCTGCTTCCAAGTTGTTGACAGGTATCCGAGGTGCTCTTTTTATCAACTCCGCATCCGGCTAGGTCTGCGTCTAAGTATCCAAGAAGAGTAAAGTCTCCCATTTTAGGATACCAGAGACTAAAGTTTGAAGTTGAAGTAATGTATTTGATAATACGCTTTGCAGCACTTAGATGAGATTCTTTAGGGTCTGCTTGAAATCTGGCACAATGCAAACACTAAACAAAATGTCAGGTCTAGAAGTAGTAAGATAAAGAAGTGAGCCAATGATACTCCTGTATTGCTTCTGATTGACTTTCTTTCCTCCTTCATCTTTGTCTATCTTCAAGGAACTTAACATTGGTATATCAGCCTTTTTACAATTATCTAGTCCAAACTTTTTGACAAAATCATTAGCATTATTTTCTTGATGAATAAAAGTTCCTTCCTTCAGTTGTTTTACTTGAAGCCCGAGAAAGAAGGTTAATTCACTCATCATGCTCATTTCAAATTCATCCTGCATAGTCTTAAAGAATCTCTTGCACAGACTTTCATTAAGGGATCCAAAAATAATATCATCGACATATATTTAAACAAGCACAAAACTTTTGCTTTCTCTTTTGATAATAGAGTAGTGTCTACTTTACCTTTTACAAAGCCGTTTTGAATTAAAAACTTACTCAGCCTGTAGTACCAAGCTCGAGGTGCTTGTTTTAGCCCATATAAAGCCTTTTTGAGTTTGAATACTGAGTCTAGTTTCCTTGGGTCTTCAAACCCAAGTGGTTGTTCCACATAGACTTCCTCATAGATAAATCCATTCAAGAAAGCACTTTTGACGTCCATTTGAAATAACCTAAAATTCTTTTAATAAGCAAAAGCAAGTAATAATCGAATTGCTTCTAAACTTGCTACTAGTGCATAAGTCTCGTCATAGTCTATCCCTTCTTCTTGCGTATATCCCTTGGCCACGAGTCTTGCTTTGTTTCTTATGACCTTTCCTTTCTCGTCCATCTTGTTCCTGAAAACCCATTTAGCACCAATGATAGATTTACCTTTCGGTTTAGGAGTTAACTCCCAGACATCATTAATGCTGAATTGCCTGAGTTTTTCTTGCATAGCTTCAATCCAGCTTTCATCAAATAAAGCTTCTTCTATGCTTTTGGGTTCTATTTTAGAAATAAGAGCCACAGCACTAGACTCTTCGCGCCTTTTAGATCTTGTGCGAATTCCTTCATTAATGTCGCCAATAATAAGATCTTTGGGATGACTGGACTTATGCTCTCAGTTGCTAGTTAAATTGTCAAGTTGATGATTACTTCCTTCATTTGAATCTTCAACAATCATTTGTTGCTGGTCTTTCAAAGTCTGAGCTACTTCCTGAGATTCAGACTTTATAGAGTCTGGAGCAGGTTCAAGCTCTTCAAGATGAGTCTGAATAGATTCATTTTGCATAGAATCTTGAAATTTAACATTCATTGATTCATCCACAGATTGAGTCTTCTTGTTGTAGACTCTGTACGCTTTGTTTGTGGTTGAATATCCAAGGAAGATGCCTTCATCTGATTTTTCTTCAAACTTGCCAACTCGATCATTTGCATTTTTTAATATAAAGCATTTGCATCCAAACACATGAAAATATGAAATAATAGGCTTCTTTTCTTTGAATAACTCATAGGGGGTTTTTTCTAGAATAGGCCTTAGAAAAATTCTATTAATAATATAAATGCTGTAGAAATTACCTCAACCCAAAAACGTGAAGAGATATTTAAAAGAGTTCTAGCCATTTCTTGAAGTGACCTATTCTTTCTTTTCACAACTCCATTTTGCTCTGGAGTATATGGAGAGGAGAACATATGCTGAAAACCAGATTTATCACAAAATTTTGTAAAATCTTGATTTTCAAATTCACCTCCATGGTCTGTTCTTATACTTGAAATAACATACCCTTTTTCGTTTTGAATCTTTTTAGCAAATTTTTCAAAGTAAGAGAAAACTTCAGACTTACTTGCCAGAAAATATACCCAAGAAAATATACCCAAGTTTCAGCTCTTCGTCAGAGACGTGCCCTCTCACTGGCGAAGTTCGTGATTCAAAACCACCCTGTCAATTAATCTCTTCAATTTGTTGTGTACTGTTGATTGTTTGCTTGTTAGAAAGGCTAGGATGGAAGGGATTAGCTTCGGATGGGTATTTGTGGTCATGGTCGTGGTCGCCGGAATGAGTGGTCGGAGTTGGGGGGTGGGTTGCCGGTCGGAGTGGATGACCGGCGAAGAGGGTTGGTTTGGCGGTGATGTAGGCACTGGCAGTCGTGGCCAGAGCAATGGCGGGGCGTCGAGGCGGGTGATCTTGGTTCGTTAAGTGCAGGGTGAAAGGAAAAGATTCGGGGAAGGAGGAGGAGCGCTTCTGGATGTTGAAGGACGAGTGCAGGGAAAGAAGACGAAATAGGGAAAAGGACGAAACAAGGAAAAAGACAAAAGAGGAAAAAAAAAAGAGGAAGAAATATAGAAAATTCATTAGAATATAAAAAGAGAAAAATTTCGGTTTTTTTAATTCAGTCGAATCCGGGTCGACAAGTCGGGTCAACAGGTCGGATTGGGCATATCCGCTCCGTTCCCAAATATAATAATAATAAATAATAATAATAATAATAATAATAATAATAATAATAATAATAAAACTCGAAAAAATACTTTCAAAAAATTAATTAAAAATTTGGAAATTGCAATTTATAAAATTCGAAAATAAAAAAGGAATTTCAAAAAATCATTAAAAAATATGAAAATCCAAAAAATAATAAAAAATTTTGAAAAATTCTAAAAATAGAAACATTTAAAAAGATTAGAAACCCTTAGAATTTGAATCCCAAAAATAAAACCCTTAGAATTTGAATCCCAAAAATAAAACAAGCTTTTAGGGCTTTACAATAAGTTTCTTTATTTCGATCATCCTTTGATTTTTAGGGACGATATTAGGATACTTGTGTGCTTTTCTTTATGATTTTAATTGATTATGTATTTCAATATTTTGGGTGTTACTTTCTTGCTTTAAAATGGTTAAGATGAATCTTAGATTTCTTTCGGATAGGCTACTACGGCATTAGTTAGCACATGATCAAGTCAGGTACCGAAAGGGCATTAGTCTTAGGGCTAAAGTAATAAAGTCCTCGAATATTATCTTGTATCTTTTAGGTTTCTAATTGACCCCCAAAAAGCTAGAGGCAACAAGACTAGTGGTGACTCCTTAGTCAAAATTTGCATAGGCTTAAATGATTTAAAATTTTAAATGCCCGATGTCGCCTGAGATGTGGGCTTGGGAGAGCCCGAGTCAATGGAAGGTCGTTGGCCTGAAGTTGACAAATGCCCCTTTAACCTAATTCTCATTCCATACTCAAAAAGGGTTAGGTCATGACAAGATCATTTCCCTAAAATTCTTGCTTGGCCCATTTAATTTATCTAATACCTACCCCCAATAAATATTTTATATTACTACTTTATTTAATAAGGAAAATAATAATAATTAAAAGGAGTATATATAAACTATTTATTGAAACAAAAAATAATTATAAATATATAGAAATAAAAAAATGGTATGAACTTTTACTTTTACATCAATGAAATACCAATATGTCTACATTTGCTATTCAATTATTTGACCTAACAAATTCGTCTATGTAGATTGTATATATGCTGAATAGTGATAAATAGAAGGAAGAGTAAAGTTGATGAGGTTCATCATGAATTAGGGGGTGCATGATAAAAATCATTTCTGTTCCAGAAATGATTTTTCTGTTCCAGACCAATTTCTGGAACAAAAACTTGTTTGATAACACTTATCAAATTTTCTATTTCTGGAATAGATTTCTATTCCAAAAATAGAAATGGAGGAGAAATCAGAAGTAGAAATTTTCTACTTCTGATTTCTTCAGAAATCAATTTCTATTTCTCCTAACCTAATTTCACTCTTCTCCCTCGTACGCCTCTTCTCTGCCTCCTCCTCCGCCTCTTCTCTACCTCCTCCTCCTCCTCCGCCTCTCCGCCTCTCCTCCGCCTCTGCATCGATGCCCTCCGCCTCTCCTCCACCTCTCCTCCGTCTCTGCACCGACGCCCTCCGCCTCTCCTCCGCCTCTCCTCCACCTCTGCACCGACGCCCTCCGCCTCTTCTTTGCACCCCTGCTGCTCGTTCCCCTGCGAAGCCAGAAGCCATCAACAGATCCGAGCACCGACGCCCTCCGCCTCTTCTCGCACCCTCGCCGCTCGTTCCCCCGGGCCGAAGCCCTCTGCGACAGATCCGAGCACCGACGCCCTCCGCCTCTTCTCGCACCCCGCTGCTCGTTCCCCTCCAAAGCCAGAAGCCCTCAATAGATCCGAGCACCGACGCCCTCCGCCTCTTCTTTGCACCCCCACCGCTCGTTCCCCTGTGAAGCCGAAGCCCTCTGCAATAGATCCGAGCACCGACGCCCTCCGCCTCTTCTCTGCACCCCCGCCGCTCGTTCCCCTGCGAAGCCAGAAGCCCTCAACAGATCCGAGCACCGACGCCCTTCGCCTCTTCTCTGCACCCCCGCCACTCGTTCCCCTGCGAAGCCGAAGCCCTCTGCAATAGATCCGAGCATCAATGCCCCAAGCCGCTCCTGCTCTGCTCCATCTCACCAAAAGCCACCATCGCCCCGCGACCTCAGCCGCGCGCCCTCTCCTCATCCAACGACGAGTTGCTCATGAATCCGCTCCTTTGCCTCATCCAGAAGCCCTCTGCAGTAGACACCGGAGCCGCTCGTGTTCGTCCGACGAGGCCCACGACCGTGAAGTGCGCAAAGAAGCAGAACTACCCTTCTCCTCCCTTCTCTGGTTCGTGCCGATTCCTCTTCTTTTTTCTCTCTCTGTTGAGTGCTTTGCTGCATTGCGCTTTGGTCGCGTCAAGTTTGAGGTGGGAGCGATGGGCCGAGACGCGATTCTTCTTTTTCTCTCTCTGTTGTGTGCTCTGCTGCATTGCGCTTTGGTCGTGTCGAGTTTGAGGCGGAAGCGATGCTGCATTGTAGTTCATAGTCGATTTGTCGATCCCTATTGTTTGTGCATTGTAATTGATCATTTTGATGGCTCTGACAGTTTTGCGGTGAGTGTTGATTTCATAGCGCATGCTGTTCGTGTCCTCCTCTGCAACTATTTTCTTAGCATTACTTGGATCGAGCAATTGGACGTGTGCTCGTAGTTTATGCAGATGCAGCCTATCGGCTATTTTCATCGGATGAGGACCAGTTTATTTTTTGCTTGTGGTAGAGCTAGATGAGAATTGGACACTGTTGAGATGACATTCGATCTTCAAAGCCATCCTGATTTTTCTATGCTCCTGCTTCAGGTCAGGAGTATTTGTAAATGTTCCGACAATGAGAGCATGTTGATTGCAATACTGAAGTTGCTGTAATTTAACTTCCAGGAAAGGACGGTGGATTTGCCTTAAGAGGTAATGCCAGCTTGGACTTGTAAAACAATTTACCAACTTGTTAAAGTCAGTGCATGATTGCTGCGAAATGTTCATGGCCTGAAATTGGTAGCAATTTGTGTGCAGTTCAAGAAATAACAACTTTCTTTTGGATTTTTTTCTTTTAATTCCTTCCGCCCTTTGTTTCTACTATGAGGTGCAAAAACGTGGTAGCAATGATCACAACCATCTTTTACTGGCAGGCTTTGTAAGTTTGTGATAATCGCTTGAAAGATAATTCTATTGAGTGCTCTGCTGCATGATTCTTTCTAGGGCTTTGTAAGTTTGTGATAATCGCTTGAAAGATAGTTTGTCATGGATATGATTGAACCAAACATCCAATCTTGGCTACACTTTGGCTGGAAATTTTGTTATTGTTTATGCTTGAGTTTGGTCCACAAGTCCTCTTCAAGAGTTGCCGAACAGTGTCATGTCAAGAAAATTGCGAAACCCAACCGAAGCCATGTTCTTATGATTTCTCATTTTATTCTTTTATTCATTGTCATGGTTTATGAAACGGAATAAATAAAACCTAACAGATGATATTCAGGTATTTGCTTTGGCATTTTTTTTCTAGTACTGGCTAGTGCTAAGTTTTGGTGAATGGTCATTTAACTAGGTAATAGATGGCTTTCCCTGGTTTTGGCCTTAGGGTCGAAAGGAAGGAGAATGACTTGTGGCCAATGAGCATGCATTCTAGGCATTTTTTGGTTAGATATCTTTGATGAAGATTACCTTAGGGCAAGTTTCATACTTTTGCAGCTATACTTTGATTTATCCCATGTCACTCAACTTTTTGGTATTGTCTCAGTATTTTGACTCTAATTTGCACTAAAGCCACAAACAGAGATCTAATGTGCAAATTCACTTGAAAAAGATACATGTGGGCATCTTTGTGGAGATTCATGCATAGAAAATATATGTCACATCTATGTAATTAGCTAGTTACCATATTATTAAAAGAATTACTCATACAATAGATCAGATTTTCGTCTGTGATTTTGATGTCAGGTCAAGAGAGTGGGAATGGTTTTTTTGCTTATAATATATGGTTGCTTGTAAAATTTTATATGAGGATTATTCTCTTTTTGCTTGATGTGATATCGACATCAAAGTCTACGTGCTTGAACTGGTACACCAATTGATATGGCTCATTTGATGCTCAAGTAGTTAAGGTTAAATGGCTTCCCACAAAGAGGTTTGTATGGCAAAGTGGACTGAGCTTTTGACCAATGAGCTTGTAAGCTTGTTGGTAACAGAGGTAACAAAGGGAAATTGCACCACTTCTACCTTCAACAAAACAGGATGGAATAACATACATGCCAAATTCAATAGCCGGATGGGACTCAACTTTAGTGTAATTCAGTTGAAGAACAGGGTCAACAAACTGAAGAAACATTATAGTAGTTTCAAGAAACTTTTGTCACAATCTGGATTTGGATGGGATAATATAAACAATAAGGTTGTTGTGGATGATCAAAGTGTGTGGGAGTCTCACATCAAGGTATCAATTTACCAATGTCATTTTGTTCATATTGTATTGCAAGCTTTGATTATATTACTGACATTTGTCATTATTGTGTAAATTACAGAATAATAGCGAATGGGCTAAATTCAGAAATGAAGGATTTCCTCAGTATCCTGATTTATGTATCGTGTTTGGTGATACATATGCTACTGGGAACTATGCATCAGGAAATGCAGAAGAAGTGGTAGGATATGCTGAAGAAGTGGTAGTGTCCTCTAAGAGAGATGACAATGGTGGTGACAATGGTGATGGTGGTAGTGGTTATGCAGTAGGTGATCCAGAGGAATTTGATGAACAGTGTATTGATGATGAGGCCTTCATACCTGATACGACTACTACCCCAAATCTTAAGAAACACAAGCATGATAGGACTCCAAATTCGAAGAGGAGGAGGAAGAGTACCAGATATGATGTTAGTGACACCTGCAAAGCCATTCAAGAAATGATTAAAATCAGGACGGCTCAATCAACAAGTGGCTCTGTGACCTCAGATGCCCCATCAACTGTAGACCCCTACTCCATAGCAGCCGTGGTTGCTGTCTTAAATAGTATGCCTGATTTGGAGCAGAATATTTACAACAAAGCTATGAACCAATCATGTCTTCATGCCAGTTGGAGAGAGGCTTTTATCACAATTCTACCTGAAAGGAGACGTGGATTTCTTGAATCTCTTTAAACAGATGTTGAGTAGTATGCTATGGATTTATATACTTTGTTTTATTTCACTCTATGACTTATGTATTTGAGATACTTTGGTCTTTTTATCATGCAATTATGAAAACTTTGTGACTATTGTTGATTATTGTTAGATTCCTTACTTACATATTGTGTTTATCCTTTCTTTTTTTTTTTGCATGTGAAGGCATAGGTAATATGGAGGGGGGGTGAAAGTAGCATGTGTAGTGATCAAGTAGCAACAGGTGAATCGGTTGAAGTAATCTTTAATGATTTTGATATCGATATTATGACAGCATGGTTGAGCATGGTTGCGGTGGATATGTCTTTGGATTCGAGAGAACTTATTAGGGATAGCATATTGTCAGGACCCGAATGGATGATGGAGGTTCTTCAAGGACATTCAGATAAAATATATGAATCTTTTAAAATGGAGAGACATGTTTTTCTCAATCTTTGTGGTTTGATGAAGGCAAGATGTTGGCTGAAAAATAGTCGATATATAAAGGTAGATGAACAAATTGGGATATTCTTATTTATGATTTGTCACAAGAACTCGAATAGAACTTTATGCGAGAGATTCCAATGTTCGGGACAAACTATTAGCAAATACTTCACTACAGTGTTGCTAGTAGTTCTCAAACTTGCAAAAGAGATTATCGTACCACCTTCCTTTGATGTGGTCCCAAATGAGATTCTTATGGATCCCAACCATAAACTTTATTTCAAGGTAAGATTTTCACACATTCATTTACAATATCGGTTTCATTTTGTTGCTAATCTTATATAACACTAGTCTTTGATAAAACGATAGGATTGTGTGGGCGCTATTGATGGTACTCATGTTCATGCATCTATACCTTTGTCGAAGCAAATCCCATTTAGAGGCAGAAAAGGAGGTACCACTCAAAATGTGATGTGTGTATGTTCGTTTGATATGAAATTCACTTTTGTGTATGCTGGTTGGGAAGGATTTGCCAACGATTGCCGGGTGTTATTAGCAGCACTCGAGACTCCTCGCTTGGAATTTCCTCGACCTCCACTAGGTATTTTTACTTGTTCTAGAATTATCAATTTTCTTTAAGATTGTATTGTATTTACAAATCACTACTAATATATGAATATTTTGTTATAGGCAAATACTATGTTGTAGATTCTGGTTATGCATCAATTCCGGGATTCTTAACTCCTTTTAGACGCGAACGGTATCATCTAAATGATTATAGGGGTAGAGCAAGACAACCAAGAACAGCAAGAGAGTTGTTCAACTATAGGCATTCTTCACTAAGGAATGTCATTGAGAGATCATTTGCGGCATTAAAGAATCATTTCTTTATTTTGAAACACATGCCTGCATTTGCAATTCGAAAGCAAGCACATGTTGTAATTGCATGTTGTGCTATCCATAACTACATCCGTGATCAAGACAGGAGGGGTAGAAACTTTTCCTTATATGGAGATCCAGAGTACTCATGTGAACCTGTACAAGATGAGGTTGTAGGTGATACATCGACCGAGGAGGAAATTGAGATGAATATGCTTAGAAATAATATTGTCAATAAGATGGCAAGGGATCATAATATGCCGGAGATTCCATGAAATCGTGTATTTAATTTTTGTAATGTATTTCTATTATTTTGTATTTGGGGATTTACAATCTTTGCTTTTGTATTGTGATAATGTATTTGATGATTCCTATCTCAATTCTTGTAATGTGATGTTCTACTTGATGATTTCCCTTATTTGTAAAGGTCCTTGTTACACTTTGTAAAATTCGCCGATTTTGTAAAATTTGCCGCAAATTACCCAATACAATTACCCAATACACTTGTTAGTGTTTCTTTCTAAAACGATTGCTCGATATCATAAACCGTGGTGGCGATCAACGTGACACACTAGCATGAAGGGGATTAGAATATGGTTGCCCGCCTTCATTCTACTAGAATTTTGGGAACCTTCTATCATGCTCAAGAGTAATGCATATTGATCTCTTTTTTCTATTGTATGGAGACTATTGGTAAGTATATATTGTTTGACCATAATTACCTATCTATGTGGATGCTAAAGAATTTTCTGTGAAAATTTAGAAAATTTGATATAACATCTCTTACTTTGTATTTTTTTTTTTTTTGCAAAAAAGGGAGACTTTACTTTAAAAAAAAAAAAAAAAAAAAAAGTCAATACTTTGTATTTGGGTCAATGTATTCATAAGCATATGAAATTTGTAAGAATGTACATTTCATTTGCTCCAAAAAAAGAAAAAATTGTTTTAAGAAATAGAAATTTTATTCAGTTATCAAACGAATTTCTATTTCTGAAACATAAATTTTGTATCGTTATCAAACAGATTTTTTTCCTCAGAAACTCGTCCAGAAATAGAAATAGAAAAATTCATTTCTGTTCCAGAAACTATTTCTGGAACAGAAATGTTGTCATGCGCCCCCTTAGTTGATATGGGCGAGTACAAATAGGGTATACGTAATGGAATGGCAGGAATCCAAATCTTGGATGTTTCTGTTTTGAAAATAAAAAAATAATTCTAAAATAGATTTAATCTAATATACAAATAATTGGTTTACAATATGAAAGAAACCCATGTGAATGTGATATTAGATATTGCTACTAATATATGAATTAAAAATAGTTTGATCTTATCTACTCTACATTTTTATGAATTATGAATTTAGATAGGGATTTCAATAGAAGTCTTTCCCTCTCGTGTGACTGTGAATTGAATGACAAAAAAGACGAAATCGATAGAAAGAACGAATAATTCAACTAATGGTTCGGACAAAGAAACAGAAGAGCAAAAGTCAAATGGATTAAAAAAAAATCTCGTCAATAAGAACTAAAAAAGAGATATAAAGATAGTTCGGATGATTCAATAACATTATTTTGTTACTTTAATTTGGAGTTGTTAATTACTTCGTCCAAGTGAATCTCACTAATGAATAATTAAGTCATGATTCATTGGATGATTGCAACATTAACCATTTCTTTTTGTGAGGAACTTATCATGAATCCATTGATTTTTGCCTCTTTTGTTATTGCTGTTGGTTTAGCTATCAAGTTTGCTTCTATTGGACCTAGAGTTAGGGGTAAGCATAGATCTAGGGTAGAACCAAACATCAAAGAAACGGAGAACTAAACCTACTTAGTTATCAATTCTACGGAGGGACAGGTAGGTTTTTGGTTCAATTTTTTATGGAATCACTAGTTCTCAGTTCATATAGGAACCGGAACCAAGAATTGGAATCAGAACCGGGAACCGGAACTAAGAAATGAACCCGAACCAGTGACCGGAACCCTAGAACTAGGATTCGGGACCCCAAACCCTAAAACAGCTAAATCCTTAATTTGGCTTCATTCTCCCCCTTTGTTTTTGTTTTCACCACAGCCTTGTTTTGCTGAGTGAAGAAATAGGACCCCGATGAGGCATGCAAGTCTGCATTTCGTATTGCGTAGCCATTTTGCAAGAGGCTACCCCGATGGGCCAAGCAATATGACCGAAACAGTTTGCTCCTTCCAGAAACTATCGCCCTTAATTTCGTGAAAGAAAATTACACTATGTTCTCACCTGCAATGCTCTAGTGCTTTGCATTTTCTTTGTTGGATTTTGTGTCCTTGTAAGGTGTAGTTTAGTTGGAACAATTCAATTTTTTAGATAATAATTCTGTATAAGAACAATCAGTGCATAGAAAACAATAAAATTTCCTTAATATTATTTGGCAAATGCATATAACACTCATTTTTAGGTAATCAATGATAAAATCTTTGTTCATTTTTATTGTTGTGTTTATCTTTGTTTTGCTTAACTAAAAATTGAAAAAAAGAAAAGAAAAGAAACATCTTAAACCCTAGAAACAATCCCCAAAACCTGTAACAAGGAAGGTTCCAAGTTTCAGATTCTGATGACAGATTTCAGGTTCCAAGTGAAATTTGGAATCGCCCGAAGTTGGTCAAGGTACTATTGTGGGTCATGCTATAGAAGGTGTCACAAGACAGCCTAAGGCGGAAGGAAAAATACAAGGTGCTTTTATGCTTGGTTTGGCTTTTATAGAGGCATCAACAATTTATGGATTGATTATAGCATTAGTGTTTTTATTAGCAAATCCATTTATGTAATATAATAAATATAAAAAATGCAATTTTTTTCTTTTTTTTTTTATGGCTGAACTTGCTCTTTTTTTTTTTAAGAATTACATTAATATTTTACTTGTACAAGTATTTATTCGTTGAGATCAGTATTATTCTTATTAGGAATTTGGAATATTTTTTTATTCTATCTAGAAACAAGAGAATTAAATAAATAATAATTTAATATATTGAAATATATAATATTATTAGATAAATATATTAAATACATAGAATTAAGAAATAAAAAATAAAAAGAAATAAAGAATAAATAGAAAACAATGTGAAGTGATGCAAAAAAAAAAAAAAAAAAAGGACTCTTCAATTTTTTATTTTTTATTTTATCTATGAGAAGAGATTGTATGAAAAATCTAAGCGATTTTTTTCGTTTCCTTGGGTCGCTGGCAATCGATGGGGAGTTTTGGATTTAATGCCAATATTTTAGCAACAAATCTAATAAATCTAAGTGTAGTCCTTAGGCTAGGGGTGTCCAAACCAAATCGAAATGGCAAGTGAATAATACAATTTTGGTAAAATGTACAAGATAGGATAAACCGATCTTGGGTGATGAAAGCTGAAACAATTCGCCCCCCCCCCTCCAAAAAAAAAAAAAAAGAAATACCCCCAAAACCCCCTGTTTTTCTCAATATGTAAGCCAGATTTTTTTTCTACTCAGTAAGGCCTGAGAGAGGACATATTTATTAAGCACTAACACTTAATATGATACTTGCTCCCATCTAAATCACATGGCATCGAGATATCATTAAAAGATAAATAAGGTATAACATCCAAACGGAAACAGAGGAGTTCTCATGTCCCCTCCCCCTTCTTCCAACATGTTTTACTAAAGCTGAAAACATAGGTCCATAATTTCTTTTCCGGTTTTGAATAAGCATTCAAAGGTCTGGATGCTAATTCATTTCGAATGGCAGGTTTGGCAATGGTTGAAGTCACAAAGTCTGGAGTTGGTTAAATCTGGTAGAGATGGTGTTCTTCGTGCCTGACCAAATGGTCCATAACCTTTTCTCCAGTAGAGTTAGATCTTTTGGCTGAACTAATTTAGTCATTGCTCCAACAAAGCTAGTGATCGGAACAAGGCAAATCTAGCAATGTTATCGCCATGCTAGCACATTAATAGACGGCCTATGTAAATTACCATAATGTTCTCATGGGCCAAAAGCACAAACTAGGCTGAACTACCTCAAGAGTAGAATAAGGAAGAAATATATACTTGAGGAACCAGTACTGTGAGACGCACCAGGTAAGATGGATAACTCGCTCTAAAAGTCAGGAGTACAAATGTCAATTTTGATTATTTAGAAGCATAAGCAAGGACATAGATTCATGTCCATCAAGAAAGATTGAAAATGATTTGGTAGTTACTGAAAACTCAAAAGAAAAACTTGTACATGTATCCATAGAACGAATATGGCTTTCTGCCTATGCCAAATTTTAGATGAAAATCTATTTGTTGTACCTTGACAACAAAAGAAGGATACAAGCTGCCTTCAACATTGGCTCAACCTTCTGCATAGACACGTAGCACATTGAAAATATCCAATTATATAGAAGGAAAGTTTGCGATTTTGCACAAGTAACATTGAGTTTGGAGGTTGAAGGAGAGTCTAATATTTAGTTTAATTTCTGATTGGCTTAAAATTAGTGTTAGATAATAGCATTGAGGTTCATTGATCGCAAACGGGTGGAGCATCTTGTCCAGTCAGGTCAGAAAGAAGGAAGGGGTTAAAAAAAGAGAATGATCGGATAATACCCGTGCAGTACTTGTGCAGCGCCATGAAGCTATTCAGTGAAATTGGCCTTCCCAACATCACACTTCCTCCACTCTAGACTACAGTAGACAATTACGGAGACACTAGAAGTATCAGGTAAAATTATCCATTCAGGGTTCAATTTAAAAGTAATGAATGTAGCTAGCTGCTGAAAATTGCTAAAATATCATATGCAAGAAACATGGGAAACATGACAGCATTCTATACTAGTGAACCCTGATCCCCTCTTAAGGCGCACGCTGAGAGCTAACAGTACATCAAAATTAAAAGCAAAAAATCCTCATGACCACAAAACTTCATAAAAAAGCCTAATGTACCTTTCTAAAAGAATTTTTCCATTTGGGCTTCTTTTCGGTTGTCACCTAAAAGCAAGAACTTAATAACTGCTCCAGCTTAGCTGAGTGCAAAAGCCTCATATCCCTTCTTACAAGCATACTCATTGTTTAAAAATAACACAATAGTTGATCTTTGGCTTGTGTGAAGAGACTTTGAGTGCATTGGTTTAAACCTTTTAGGTTGCACAAACAAGACCACCAGAAAGCACTAAAGATCCATGAATCATTCATCTGCACCAAGGAAGACTTCAATCTCACTGAACCCATTATGTCCCGGGAATGATCCCTCCTCCAGTATGCTGTCATGGCGATGTGAGCAAGCTTGGGAAGAAAAGCTGACACGGGGAATGTCGTTGGCCCAATAACTTAGGATCACAATCACTCAAAAACTGAACAACAGCAGTTCACTCGTGCCCTAGTTTGGTTCGATAGGAATGGAAATTCAGGACTTGGGCAGGGATATTTGGGTAAACAAATGATACTTTCGTAAGTACAAAATGATGTGACAGCGTAAAGTAATATTCAAATACTTTAGTAACGTGAACAAATGCTTTTCCTACGGTTACACGTTGGAGAGGAAAGTTTTATTAACGGATTGCAAATGTAAGAATTACCCCTTTCCAAATAGAGGTCAAAGTCAACATAATCTTTCACTGTCAGCGATGCTACATGTAATTTCCTGGTTGCTTGGTGAAACTTCGACTTCCCCATCAGCGATGGAAATTCCGATGGGTGAGAGAATGAATGACAACCGAGGTGCGATGGAGGCACCATAAGAAACACGTCACGGAATTTGGGCTGATTTTCTTTTTCCATGTGTCTTTATTTAGTCACGTAAAAGTAGGGCGTGACAATCTCAAGAAATTTTTTTGCCTCATTTCGGATAACACGCCTCGTAATTAAGACAAAACAGTGATTAGCTGAACAATTTTCCGTTGACAGAGACAAAAGGTTTTCCCCACGTCCTTGGATATGCTTTGGTTTGAATTAGTTGTCGTCATGAAGGACTCTCACCAAGTACTTGGATTGATGAAGATTGGAATTCAAACTTGCAGAGAAGCTAGTCAACGCTGGGAGGGGAAATGCAGGAGCATATAATCCAAAGCGATAGTAACAGACGGAAAATGTACCCAAAATTCTCTCGAAAAACTGAACTATCATATCAACAGTCAATTGGCTATGCATACGGTTAGACTTTTTGCACAAGTACCTGGACACATATCGACCAAGACTTGTTCAATGTTTCTTCCATGAAATGTGTATAATAGTGTTAGGACTAGCACCTAAAAACAACTTCAATGGACATAATGTGCAAATTAAGTTGCTGCTAAACTAATTTCCTTTACACCATATAATGTCAAATCTAGATTGGAATATAGCTTGTAAATTATGGTGAGCCTCTTAAAGTTTGGATGATCAATTCATATATGGACTATGGACCTATACATGACAGGGGAAACGATGTATTGCACGATAGTTACCTAGGTTTGTCATCTACAAAGTCCATCTTGGTTCCAATAACATGCATCACAGCCTTTGGTTTAACCAAAATCTTAACGCCCTACTCTTCAACCAACTCATCGAATTTCCTCTTTTGCATATGAAGACTAGTGACTAAATCTCATCCGGTAGCTATGTAAATTAACATATTACAAAAGAAAAGACAACGAGCATCAATCACTAGCTTGAAATTCACGAAGTATGGTTTATGTGCTTATTAACATATCCAGATATACATGGATAAGCAGGTCTCAATCTGCACTTATTTTCCATATTAATGTTTGTTCTGTCTGATAACACACTTTTTGAAAGATGGTTAACCTTTGCACTTTTTCAGTTAGTGAAACGTGAACTAGCATATGAGACAGTAAGTTTCAAAGGACAATGGTGGGACAACCCACTTGCTGTATGAGACAGTAAGTTTTCAAAGCCTCTCATAAATGAACATAGGCCACGTGGCATTAGCTAGAAATGACTTGCCTAATACTGAAGAAAGATAAACTAGTTAAACAACCTAATGCCTACTTTTGCACGGTATCACAAGACAGTAGCATAACAAAAATAGAAAGATGCACATGTCTTCAATCCCAGAAAAAAAAAATCACAGATTTGAACTCTCATATCTTAACCACACAGTTAACATAAAGCAAAAGTTATACCAAGACTTTTTGATTCGTGAGAACTATTTGTGATCATCTACAAGTTAAAGGTTTTTGTTTTCTACATTGAGCAACATTAATTAGGCCTTGCCAGCTTTTGACGCAAAAATTGATATTGGCCATTGAATTTGCTAAAAGATGCCACAAATTAAATTAAAGCCAAACCCAAACTTAACCCCCAGCAAACCAAAGATAGAATTACCTGGTTAAATTGCTAACCAAAGAGTTGAGCTTTTTATATTTTCTTCAAAATGGACAAACTAGGGGTATGCAAAATATCCGGGAACCGCCCAGACTGCCCAGAATCGGACCGGAGCCGCTCGAAACCGGCAGTTCTTCAGGGAACCAGTCCGGTTCCCGGTTCCAATTTTTCGAAACCGGTGGGTACCAGTTTGGTTCTTGGTTCTATAGGCGGATCGGCCCACCCGGACCAGACCGGAACCTTTTTAATATTAAAAAAAATTACTAAAAGAAACCCTAGATTGGATCTCATCTCCTCACTCCCTTCATCTTCAGTTCTCTTTCTCTGTCTCTTCCTCGGTTCCTCCTAATCCTATCGCCATTTCGATTCCTCCTCAAACGTCAACTTCGCCGCTGTTGCTCCTCCATCGTTGCTATTCGCCCCCTCGCGTCGGCTGCCACGCGCCACAGCTGCGGAAAATTGTTTCGCGACCGTTCTATGTTGAAAACCCAACCATAGACCTCCTCCCCTCCTTCCCAACTCATAGACCCGACCATTCTATGTTGAAAATCAAAATTGTTTCGCGTCAAGATTGGTTCCATGGATCCACCCGGGAACCGGATCGGACCAACGGTCTAGTTCTAGGGTGGATCCCGGTTCCAATTTTTCGGAACTAGTTCTTAGCGGGCGGTTCCCGGTTCTAGGTCGGGAACCGCCCGCCCAAACCATGCACACCTCTAGGACAAACCATGTCTCTTTCCTTTTCTCATAATTTAGACATAGCCAAAAAACTTTATGTCACACCTAAAATCTCAAGGATTTACTTCCAGAACAGCATTATGAGAAATTTAGAAAAGTGAGCACGAAATGCGGCTACTCCTAGAGGAATTTAATTTGCCACAAAAGACCCACAAAGTGATGCACTTGAGTCCAAGCAACCGAGAAGACCGGGGAAAAAATATCTCAAAAGCATATACAAAGCCCAACATTGAATGTCAAACCAATTGGTAAAACCACGAGGACAATGAAAAAGCGTCAAAACAATCCAAAATCTATGTATTGGTGCCAAATTAGTCCCAAATTTTTTAATAGTGCCAATTTAGTCGTAAACTTTTAGATATAGTGCCAATTCAATTATAAATATTTTAATAGTGTCAATTTAGTGATAAAAATTTTAAATTAGTGTCATTTTAGTCTTAAACGTTTTGACTTGACTCCAATTTAGTCATTTTGGCTTATTTTGACAGGATTTTGCTCACAAGGATGTCAGGTCCTGATGTGGCACTCTTAGCGTTGAAGTGTATAATTTTTAATAACATTATAATAATTTTTTTATTTCTTTTATTATTTTATATTATTTTATTATTATTCTATTGGTTTCCCTTTTTTCTCCCCTTTTTTTCTTATTCCTTTGGGTGGTGGCTGGCTAATAGGCTACGGCTGTTGGTAATGGCTGGTAAATTCCTTGCCTGGGCAAGGGCCGCCTCATTGGGTGTTGCCTCGCCTGAGCTACGATTGATTATTGATGATCTTTATTATAATCATTATCCAAAAAAGAAAAGGAATCTTCACTCTGTGGTGCGGTAGTGCTTAGGCGTGGACACTCCCATTATGAAAACGAAGTGGGCCAATTAGCATTTTGACGTATGCCGTAATTATTTTGGGTACTTATTCCTATAAGTTATTATTAATTATTAATTATTCATTCGAGTTTTAAAATATATATATATATATATACATAATGTATATGTTTTACATTGTGTCCGGGTAGGGCATGCGCATGCAAATTATGCTCGAGCTGTCCTTTCGGAACATCGCCGATTGGTGTCCCCAGTGCCCGTCACTCGGGGAGATTTTGTCCTGAAGCGCGAAAAATAGCTTCCAGAAGTAAAATAATGGCGATGCCTTTGCCGAAGCCAAAGTGAAATTACAAAAAGAAAACAACCAAGGAAGACAGAGAGCTTCTAGAAGGAAAATCCAAAACTTAAATGGGCTCTTTTGTCATTTTCCTTTTTTTTTTTTTTTAATCTATTGCCTTCTATAGCTAGAGACTCCCGATGGGCCCAAAGAAAGAGATTGAGGCTTGAGCGGCCAAGACGGAACCGAAGTGAGTCATCCCAGACAACAACACGATCGAGGCATGCCCACTATTGGACACGATTTTTAAAAGTTCCCCTTCTACATTTTTTTTCTCCCCCTCTTGAATGATGGTGACCCAACGTGTTGACTTCTGTACTCAGTTTGCTCCAGAAAATGACACCCAAGGTCCCTACAATTTGGTCCATACAATGTCATTTTTAAACTTTTAATTTTTTCAATACAATTTATGAATTTTTCTTCAACATGTGGTGTTGTCCTGAAATTTTGATTTTTTTTTAATATGATCATTGAATTTTAGTCTAACGTGCAATGTGATTTAAATGGACATTTAATAATAGTTCATTAATCACATTAATCAAATTAAAAATTTAAGGACAGCATTACATATTGGGTTAAAATTTAAAGGCAAGTCGAACTGTCAAATTTTCAACTTTTATCGATTTATATCCAATGGATTGATATGGCAATTGCATTATTTTGGAGCAATCTTACTATCGTGACCCATTCTTAAAATTTGTTTTGCTCGTTTGGTGATGCCATGAGTACACACAACCATAAGGATCAACAGTCCTAGAATTAGTTTGGGCATCTTTTTCCATCTAATACGAAGGACCCCAACATCCAGGATAATCATAACCTCTTATAGCCATCCCTGAAATGCATTACTCAATCCAGGAGAAAAAATTTAGAGCGAAAATTTCTGCAGTACATGCAAACACGAAACTCATCCTTCCTTGGAACCCGTCCTCATCCAGAGTCCAATATAAGCTGATCAAAATTGGAAGAACCAATCCAAAATAATGAATACAGAATTTCGGAAAGTACGAAATTGCTGAACCGGAGAAAAGTACATTGAGCACGAGGACCCGACGACATGAATCGGAGCGGACCCTATCCACAGCCGCAAACAGCGTCTAAGCCGAAAGAACTGCCATTTCCCTTATGTCACTGACTGATCCGAATTTGAGGGCAGAGATGTCGTTATGCGCGACAAGAAACTCACTATCTGAATTAGATAAGAAAGCCAAGAACCATAGTCCACTTGTTCATGGATAAACCAACTAGGCAAATGCAAAAGGAATTTCACGATGCATCTTTTTTTTCTTTTGTGGAGACATTGAATGAGCGAAAATCAGGATCCAATCATCATTTTAATCAGATTTTAGAGGCATGCTGTTATATCGGAACAATTAAATTGGATTCATGGGTTTAATAACATGGCTATGAAAAGAAAGAAAATGCCAACTAATGCATAAAACTAAGAGCCATAGGTCTCACTAGCTTGGGTTTCTACTTCATAGTGACTAAGACATAGAAAACAACGCTACACCTAGTAGTAAACGTAATAGCATAACTAGAAAAGTGAGAGGCTCTGTCTGAAAGGTCAAGAAACTTTGAGAGGACTGTTAAATCAACTATCTTCCAAAGGTATTCGAACATAATTTTTTTTAAGAAAATAAAAACTAAACTATGCAATGGCAATGCATTTGGAGCATAACCTACATACCTAGCCTAATCCTCGGCCCATTTAGCTTGACTGTCTTGGTGATATTCAAGTTGCTATAACAACAACCAGTGTTGCGTCCGAGGTCAAAGTCTTTGCCGGAGCAATTTTGGTTCTTTGGCTTAATTACTTCTCATAAACTATATGCATTGGTAAGGACCGAGTAGGGACCATTGCATGGAGTAGTGGTGAGTGTCATAGTGACTCCAAAAGCGGTCCCTAAAACGAATCGTTGCAAGTGCAGTTTTGCATTTTTATTATCCATGTTCCGTTACTAGTTCTTTTTTTCTTTTTTGGTTGGTGTTCCGGTACTAGTTGATTAGTGATAATTTTGTTAGTAATAAAGGATATTAAAATAGAAATTTAAGTAATTCAAGTAAATAAGAATTGTATGAGGAAAGAAGAAAGAAAAGCGAAAGACCAAGGAAAACATCACAAGGCTATGTAATGGGCGAGGTCAAAAGATGTTCAAATCCGAATAAAAGAGCATAGTACATAAGCAACCCAAGATCTTCGGAGACGTGCCCATCCTTCTACTTGATCGATTTTAAAGTGCGATATCCCAAGATTAGGTATCGCCGACCCTTTCATTTATTATGCACATGCGAAAGCAGTTATGAATCCCCAGACAATAAAACAATGGGATAGAAAGCAGGCCATCTTTTTTCTTTCTGAAATTCACAACCACACTTTCCTTAACAGCACAACTCATAGTATATTTACAATACTATTCACAGCATACTTGTCTCACACCTATCTACACTAAGATAGGGTCTACAAAAGGGATGAGATCTCAGTCCACATCGAGGTCATACTCAAGATCCCTCTCTGGATCATCTTCTTCTTCAAAAGTCTTTCTTCCCTTCAGGTTCCTCCTCCTCAGCTTCTCCTCAGGGTCCTGAAATGGTTATTCAATAACCAATGAGACCACGTCTCAGCGAGTCCTACCCCCTAAGACTCGATTAGTAAACCAATATACCTTAGGCTGCCTAAGCACATCACGAATCAGATGACTTACCTTGGCCTCAGCTCCTTCCTGCAAGTTAGTATATATATCAAATATACATCATCACATCACATCACATCACATCACATCACCCAATCAGATCGAATCATCGATCAATCGACCTAGTCGATTACATGTCATTCAAATTATCTCTTGATCGACCCCTTCCATACTTTCCATAAGTCTGATTAACATCCAAGACTACTCACCCTAGGTGATATACAGATAGTATGTTATCTTATCTTAACATCCAAGACTACTCACCCTAGAGTCATCGAGCTATCAAATCATACCGTACTGTCTCCAGATGCTCCGTAGAGTCATCGAGCCGGTAGATCATACCGTCCTGTCTCAAGATGACATATAAAATCACCGAGCTAGTATACACACAATTTATCATACCGTACTGTCTCCAAATGCTCCGTAGAGTCATGGAGCCAGTAGATCATACCGTTCTGTCTCAAGATGCTCCGTGGAGTCATCGAGCTAGTATACAAATAATTTATCATACCGTACTGTCTCAAAATGCTCCGTAGAGCCATCGAGCCGGTATACATGTCATTCTAAGCAAACAATCAAATAACCAATTTTATCATTTCCGATAAAATGTCGTGTGTGGTTACACGATCGGCTCTAGCCAAAATATAATAATCTCCTTTTTATAATTCCCACCATATTCTGTATTCCACTAAAACATTTTTGGTATCATTAACTGATGCCCGGTTAATTTCCAATTAATTTTCCAAAATTACTTAAAATAATTCCCAAATAAATCATTTTCGCACTAAAATAAAGCTCAATTAAATAAACGGACTGCACCATGACAATCAACATAAAATTCTGGTCACCGCCCATCCCGGTTGAACTTCCAGAAAAATAAATAAATAAATAAATAAATTCAAAAATAAATAAATAAATACTAAAAATCCAATTTAGGCCAGTATTGCCTGATTGGACGCCAGAACGGATCGGGAAAAGTCCTGAGATACATTCAATAAATATTAGAGGCTCTCTACTTGCTAATGACTAAGTCTAACCACCTAACATGCATCATTAAGTCACTAATTTAATTGTTCTAACCTAATCTAACCACCTAATTGCACTTAATTAAATCTAACCAACCTTAAGCATAATTAGCAAACTAATAAAGAATTAGTGAGTAAAACTCACTTGATAAAAGTGGAGACCAAATCACCGCAACGGCGACGCGACGGCGGCCGAAATCGGGCTTTTGACGACACCGGCGAGCTTGGACCGGGCCTTGACCTTGGCCCAACAAATCTCAGCTCGACTGAGGTTTGTTCTTGCTTCGGACCGGGTTCGCTCTTAGGCTTGGGCTTGACTGCAAATGGGCTTTCTTCGTGGGCCGGTCTTCACTTGATTTGCTGCAATAGGGCCGAGTAAGTTGCACAAAGGAAACTGGGCTGATCAGTGGACTGAAGACTGCTGGAGATGGGCCGAATTTGGACTGACTTCACTGACTTAAGGGCTGGATGGACTCAATTCTTTGGGCCCGCGAGACAGAAGGAGTTGGGCCGAAACCTGAAGACGCTGGGCTGATGGGCCGCTCGGTTGCACGCGTGCAACTTCGCGCAATTGCTGGCAGCTGGGATCGGGGCATGCGGGCGCTGGAATTCTCAAAGATGTTGAACCCGCTTCACGAAGATCAACGGACGAGGAAGCAGCTGGCGGGTGGTCTTCGAACGGTGCTGCTTGAGGTAACGGCAGGAGGTGTCGCACGTGAAGTTGCTGGGTTGGGCCGCTTCGCACGAGCTGAAGAAGACGCCGTGAAGAACGGAGCTGCCTCGACTTCATTTGGTGGTCAACCAAATGGGAGCAACCTGCGGCTCTTGACCAAAGAATCGCGGTGCAGGGACAAGTGGCGTGGACGTGCGGACGATGGAGCAGCTTCGTGGACGTCGCTGCTGCTGGGCTTTTGCGGTCAACCAAGGAGCTTCAGTTGTTGCTGCTGTTGACCGAAGCATATGGAGAAGCTGGCAGGTGGCAGCGGCGGTGAGGAGAGACCACGATTCTGGTCTTCGCTTGGAGAAGGCTTTGATCGAACGGCTTGAAGATTCGGCAGCTTGGAGGAAAAATCATGGGGGCTTCAAGCAGCTTCGACCGTGGGTGCGAGAGAGGGTCTGCCAAGGAAAATAAAGAAGAAAAGCAAGGTGGAGGCGTGCACAGGAGGACTCGGTGGATGGGCATGCGGTGCTCCTGGCGTTTCTGGCTGCTTCTGCTTCCACTGGCTTCTTGGTTGCTGCAGGCGTGCGAAATGGAGCAAAGAGGAGAAGCCTTGGACGGCAGCCGAGTGATAGGGAAGAGACAGATGGATAGAGATGAGGTTGAGGAGCCCACAAGCCATTTTCCACATGATTATCCCCTTGAACCCTTCCTAGCCAAGTCTTCTTCCTTGGCTCACGTTAGGCCAACAATGCACTCTCCATAACATCTCAATTGGTCCATAAAAATGCTAGGGGAAGGGGGCTACGAATTTTAAAATCATGGCTTCAAATTGGACACCCATCCCATCTCAATTTCATCTCAAATGGCCTCCACAAAATCAATTAACCTCTCAAGGTCTCAATCTCATTCTCTATGTCTCCCCCATCATTTTCAAGCATAGATTCCACCATTAAACCGATTTAAGGTCCAAAATAATGCTATCCTCCCTTAGTTCCGAATTTCACATTTTGAGCTTCCAATTTCTTCGACGAATTCCCAAATTGAGATCCAATCTCGATGAAGAAAAATTCCGAACAATTTTCTATAAATCCCTGACACTCACTGGCTTGGCTTGAAAGTCCAAACTCCCATAAATTCGGTCCATACGAATTTCTGTTAATTTTCTGCGACGTCCGAAACGGATTTTCGCAGAAATCCCGGAATCTTTGAAAAATCTTCGGAGGATAAGTCGACGTTCCTAAAATAGCTTGTGACACCACAGAACTTTCAATTTCTGAAATCGGGTTTGAATTCACGGTTAATTTCCATTCGATGCGTTTTTAGCGTGACCTAGACTACCGGGTAACTTTCAGAAATTTTTTTGTGCAAGTGACCCGTGGTCGATTTTCTTCGAGCCATTATGAACCCACTCGACTCATTGGCGACTTTCGATTGTCGTGAAAATCTTGAGAATTCAAGTACGGACACAGGGTACCAAAACGATAAGAAAATCAGTCTAGTGTTGGTTGACGAGAATTTTCCAATTTAGTGGTGTCACCCACGATTAGCCACACATCTCAATCGAACCAACCTGTATCTGATCTCAAATCGATTTATATCTGTGCCGTAATGGTCTCGATAGATGAACACGGTCGAAAAGCCGATTCCTGGTCGAATTCTCAAGTCTATTTTCCTTAAAATTCTTAATGGTTTCCCCAGATAGTCTAGTTATCTCGAGAGTGATCAGCTCTGATAACAGCCCTGTAGACGCATCAATGAAATGCCCAATTTATTCAATAGAAAACAAGACTGAAAATCTGAGATGTCACACTAAAACCTCAAACACTATTTTGTTGTGTTCCTTCCCCAAGACTTCTTTGAAATTGAGCCTCCTCCATAAGCATTCACACAACTAAAAAGCTCAATGGCATGACTTGCAACAACCCATGCCACCTTAGACAAGCTAAGGACGTGATTTGAAAGCTTGAGAGCAAAGTCGACAAAGGAACATGCGACACCAATCATAAGAATGAAATTCCGTTTCCCAAGATTCTTACAGAATATTGTTCCAAGTTACCATCCAACAAAACAAAGAGATTTGGTCACTCACTGATGACTATTATCCATTCGATAAGTTGTTCATCTCTAAAATCATATTGTTTTCAAGTACAACTTGAACTATGCATTAACAACTATCATTTATAACAATTGACGATTGTCCCTACATATTGCCAACACTTCCTATTGCTCCCTTTTGATGTTGTATTGCTCGAAGCTAACCTGTTGAACATGATTTAATAAGTGTTGAACTGGATTTTACGATACATCTCCCACAAGAGATGTTTTATCAGGGCTATTTGAATGTAGGAGAGTAAGAGATCAATTTCGGCAATCGACATCAATTATAACTTATATTTTAGTCAATTAGGAGGATGAATCGACATATGATGATTTGCCCAATTTTGTTAGAATTACAAAGTGATGACTCAAGTTCATTACCATAAGTATGCATTTATTTTTTATTTATTTTTTGTTGAATCTAAATACTCAGATTAGTTATTTGTGCTTATTTTGACATTTACACCCTACCAACACATCTCTTCTTTGAGAAGATTGATTATGCACCAGTCTCTCTTTTATCATCTTGGCCACTATTGACAAACCTACCAGATGAACATTCTCTGCCACCTAAAGATTGACATATGGTTACAGTAGAGTCGTGTTTTGACTTGGAAGACACTGGTGCTTTTACGCACTTGCTTTAACTGGAAAAAGTACTTGGATGGCTTCCAAATCACTATCATTCCTCGAATATTGTCCCCCCAAAAAGCAATTTATAAAGAATTACGAGACAAAAGTATGATGACTTAAACGGCAACATTAACATGATTTTGAAAACTTCATATTTGGTTTTGAGAGCAATGCACGCAGCCACTACCATATAATCAATATAATCACACATCTCATACGAGATCACTTGATTTCCTCTAATTAACATAATTTTTGTATATCAAAGAAGCATTTGAAAGTCAATATAATCTTTCCTTTTACCAAAAAAAAAAAAAAAAGAAGAAGAAGCATTTGAAATGGGTGGATTGAGATCCAAAACAATTTACAATCTCATGTATTCAAAACACCTTCCATGTATATGTTACTTAGATAAAAACTTCATGTCGAATGAAAAAAATTAAATAATGAAAAATTCATAAGTAAAATAAAAAAATTAAAAAAAAACTTATAAATTGAAATACTTATAAAGACTTAGGGTTGCAAAATGGGTTCTATGCCCATTTTGTGACTCATATTCAATGAGCTCAATCTCATATAAGCAACTCTTTTTATTTTTAAATGAGTCATAATGGCTTGAGAAAAAAATGAAGAAATCAACAAATTTAAAAATCATTTTGTAATTTTCCTCCATTATTTATTTATTTATTACTATTTAGACTCTAGGTTTTGTCAATCAATGACTTTGAAATTGATCGATTCATATATAAACAAAAATAATCTTCAAATAATTTACAAATCGAGCTAAAAAATGGCGGAGATTAGATATTACTGCTACTCAAGTATGTTTCAACGTAGGGATGTCTCATTTTTTTCAAATAAAATAATATGAAAATTAAAATAAAAAATGAAAAATGAAAAAGAAATTAAAATTAAAAATCTAATTTGTTGAAAAAAAAAAAACTTCTTCGTTTTCCCCATTCGAACTTTAGGCTCGTTTGGTAATGTTTCGTTCAAAAATTGTTCCAGGGAATAGAAATAGAAAAAACTATTTCTGTTTCGGAAAACAATTTTTTACTAGAAAAAAGCGTTTGGTAAACTTGTTCTGGAAATAAAAAATGAATAGAAACATGTTTAGTAAATTTATATTCTTTTTTTGTTTCTTTTAATTTTTTTAATAATTTTATTTTATTTTTCCTTTTTTCATTTCTTTTTTTCTTTTTTCTTTTTTCTTTTTTTTTTTTTTCTTTTGGCCGGTCGCTAGCCTTTGTCGACCCGCCGACGGGGCGGTAGCCTCGCCCGGCCTACGGCCGAGGCTCACCGGCCCTCGGCGAGGCCAAGCATCGTCAACCCTTGGCGAGGCTCGGCCTCATCGGATCGGGCGAGCTCGAGCTTGCCCGGCCATGGCGAGCTTGGCCTTGCCCGGATCCGGCGACGCTCGGCCTCGGCGGGGGCCGGTGACGCTCGCCCGAGGTCGCCGCCCTCGATGATGTCACCGGCCCTCAACGGCCGGTCGCCGGCCATGGCCGAGGCCGGCGGCGGCCAAAAGAAAAAGAAGAAGAAAAGAGAGGAGAGAGAAAAAATGTTCTTCAAAAGTGTTTCGAAACAATTTTGTTCTCATTTCTGTTCCAATTTTGTTCTAGGAACAAAAAAACAGATTTTAAACAAAAACGCAAACAAACGTGTTTCTATTCTTTTTTATTTCCGAGAACAAAAGAAACAAAATTTTTGTTCATAAACAAGAAAAAAGAACATTACCATGCGGGGCCTTAGCCCTTTGTTTCTCTCTGTCGAAAAGAATTCCACTTTCTCTCTCTACCGTAAAGAGAAAAATGGTGGCGACCACCAGAAGAAGGACCTAACCCGAGCCGACCAGGCCGGTGGTCGCTCCCTCTCCGACGACTTCACGCACCGCCGTCCCTCGCTGCCTCCTTCTCCTCCTCCTCCTCCAACTTTGCATCCGTGCCTCCGCCTCCACCGTCACCTCCTTCTTCCACGAGATCCGCCTCCCCGACGCGCGCCAACCTCCACTACCTATCGCAGCACCCTCCTTCCATCCGCTCCTCCCTCGATCACCCCACTTTGCTGTGCCGGTTCGCAGCATAGGGCAGCCAACTTGTCGAGGCCAAGCAGCGGGAAGTCGATGTCGTGAAGGACTTGCGGTGCTCACGACGATGCATCTCAGCTCATTCCAACCGAGCGCGAGTGTTGGGCCTGTCGGCTACGCGCTGTCATGGAGGAGTTTTTTTTTTTTTTTTTTAAACCCTAACGGAGTTGAGCGAGCAAAATGAAAGTAGCTACATGGGTTGGGCCGATAAACTAAATGGGTCGAATATGAGGCGTGTGCAAATCCATATGGACCACACAAAGTTATGCATAAATATCTTAAACTCATTTCCACCTAGTTATAAATTTTAAGCGACTCATTTGTAACCTGACCTCCTAAGAGTGAGTCATAAAATGGGTTTCTAACCCATATCGACAGCTCAGATTGAACAATTTCAAAGTTCGTCACGGACAGCTAAGAATTGGTGTTAGATAATGATGATGGACTTGTTGCGGCGATTCATGAAGCGACATAATGGAATTAGCTAGGCGATGCATGCACCGAATATCAAATGCAACCAAGTAGACCCGACCAGACTCAATGAGAACACACACTACATGTGGAGGAAAATGATAAGTACAAATTCGTGGATGGCCCCCGGTTGCAGAGAACTCTGGTACAGAGCGATGCAAGTGTCCTAATCACTGTAAAAATTAGGCTTGCGATGATGAATCCCATGGTTTTTCACTCGATTGCAATTGCGACGCACTAGAAACAAATCAGATCTGAGCTCAATGCCTTCCGTTTCGCTGGGAGCCAGAGATTTAGCTGAAGAAACGAATCGAGAAACGAGCGGGGGACGTAGGATTCTTACCAGGATTTCTGAAGCTTCGATTGGCGATAGGAGGATCACCGGCAGATGTAGATGCAGAATCCAAACTCGGACAATAGATTGGGATGCCTCTAGGGAATGAAAAGCTTGCACGGGCCACATTAAGAAAATGGCCTAGAAAAGAGTAGGGAGGCGTGTCTGTTTGGGCTTGGGCGCTCCGGAGAGTTCAAATGGCCAAAAGGACACCGATTCTTAGGACTTCCTGTCGTTGAAAGAAAATACGAGGATTCGCATGACTTGGCCTGGGAAAATTGGCTTAAGGAGATGACATGATGCACTTGGAATTTTTCAGCGGATGGGTCAATGCTGTGCCATAAAATTTGTGATTCTACTTGGCTACCACGAAGGACATTAAAATCTTCAATCATATCATGATTCGCATGGGAGAATAAAGTTATATAATTAAAATAAGTCATTACCATAGAATAATCTTTAAAACAAATATAATTGTGCACAATCGGGCATATGTAGTCAAAGTGAAAGCAAGTTGCTAATTATTGGATTCTCTATTTGGACTTGAGATAAATAATATTGAAGTTAAAGTAGGCAAACTAGAACCACTTTTTCGTGATGAAGGTGTAGATCCACCATCTCATACATTAGATACATTTGCTTTCTTATTCACGAGATCATACTAACATATTTGATTTCTCTTAACCCTCCACACAAACCCTAATAGAAATGCAAACCCTCTCCAATAATTAGGGCCAACCGATGACGACCCTAACTAGTTGAGCTGCCTTCAACGCCACCACAAGAGGCGCACCCTCCGACATCGTGGTGGCGGAGGGGACCTCCAAATCAGGAGGCGTGACCATCAGACCTGAAGGCTGGTTGCCGTTGGCGGTGGCAAGCTCAACAACACCGGCTCCTCAAGCACCGGGGACATAGAAGAGCTGGACATCTGAGAGTGTGCTTTCAATCATGCCTAAGAGCAGTGGACGTTAACACAACGCGTTGGCGGGGGGAGGGGGGAATTGTCATTGACGTGACGCTCGGAGTGGCCGACGACCATGGTAGTAGTCATCGGACATGCGGTAAAATCCCGCGGAAGGGGGAAATATTAGTGAGTACGGTATATCTTGACACTTTTATCTCCTGACACGCCTTAAAAAAAAAAAAAACACATAAATAAATCCGGTTGCAAATAAACTAACTTAAAAGAGAAATTATAACCTCCGACAATTGAATGACTGAGCCTGACACGCTTTTCTTATGGAAAACGACCCGAGTTAATGTGTCCTTCACAAAGTAAAACATCGCATGGCAATCCCCTGTAACTTTCTCGTCCACACCATTCCTCGTCAACTGCGGGAAAAACCACCGCACCCCCGTCGCCGCCAGGAACGCCAACGTCAACAGTGCCGGCCCCAGAAGTCCTGCATTGACGTGGTGAGGCAGGGCTCATCGAACTACCGCCCAAGGTCGAGCCCTAGGGCCGCGCTAGCCGGGACCATGCAGATCGCGAGTACAAGCTCCAATTTCAGGTAAATGTGGACGCAGTAGAGCGCGAGGATCGGGTACTCGTGCAACCGAGGCCTGTACTCATAGGCGTGGAGAATCAAAACCTTGATCGCAAGCCGGACCGAAGCGAGAGCGGATTTCGGGGACTCTTGGGAGACTTTCGCGTACTCGTGCGCCAACTACTAGCGCAGCCTGATTTTAAACTATTGAATTCGGCGGGCCTTATAGATTCAATATAAAACATGGATCAACGCTTTTTTATTATTATTAATTTTTTTATAGGACAGGAAAGCATCTTAGTGTTGGCCTTCTCAAGCACCTCCTCCACTCAGTCAACCACCGTACGGGATGCCAGTTGTGATCAGGCAGTGAGAAATTAAATGAATGCAGCTACAAGCTTTGATCCTTCATCCTTGATGTGGAGATCGGTCGAAGCGCAAGGACCGAATGATTCAACCCGATGGCCCTGCGATTTGGATTGAGATAAAAAAAGCTTACCTCATCTCATGAGTATAGGCAATTCTATAGAGACCATCAAATATGACAACCATGCCAAGTTTATCTATATCGTCGTGGATGTTGAGAGTATGAACAATGCAATATGCACTAAACCGTCTGAAACATTGTCACAACATCTAGAAAGAGGGAGAATGGAAAGGAAACACAAAAGCACCTTATGCATTAAGCCAGCCATTAGAATTCTAAGAGTACGGCCAACGAGCACCAGTAGCAAAGCCAAAAGAATCGCCTTGGTATCTCCTATTAAGATCAAGATACCCACTTCCATGAATCGTGGGTGCTCCAAGCCTTGTATTGTTCAATCTCATTGGATTCATTTCATCCAAACGGGGAGCATATCGTTGCATCATAGACATGTTCGCTCGCTGGGACGATATGAATCCTAGAAGTCCATAGGTAGATGTCACAGGCCCCCACTGGCTGTAACCGGGATCATTACCTGCCATGTAATTTCTTTGAGATACATTTGGATCTTGCTGACCATAAAGACAGACCAGCAAACGCATCTGCAGGTCCCTCCAGTATCTCTCTTCAAGTTCAAAGACACTAGGCCTGTAATTATCAGTGTCCCTCATATGAGCCGTATACTCCAAGTTCTGATGCCCATAATTGGTAGGAGGACTACCACCACTTGACCATCTCTGATTTGAATAATATTTACTATTGCACAGTCCATACATCCAGCTGGCATCATCAGAGCGAGTGGATTCTCGCCCACCATAAAATTTCTCATCTCGTGACATAGACACGCTTGGGCCAGCGTCTTGATAATTCATGCCCCTGACATCATTCTCAAAAGGAAGTTTACGTGATCTTGAGGATCGATCATTGACTGATGACTTGGGTGAGGGAGGACGAGAGCTTACCTTTACAGGTGGCTTCTCATCAATTTCTCTTCCGCGTGTTCCTCTACCACCTGCCTTTTCCCTAGAAGACTTCCCATTCATCAAATTGGGTGAGGGACAACAAGGTAGATCCTTCTCATCAATTTCTCTTCCACATGTTCTGGAACCATCGGCCTTTTGCTTGGTGGACCGATCATTGAATGACAACTTCCTATCTGCCAACATAAGCGAGGGATGATGAGGGGTTTCCTTTGCAGGTGACTTCTCATAAATTTCTCTTCCACTTGTTCCTATACCATTGGCCTTCTTCGCAGTAAGTCCCAGTAGAATGGCTATCCCTGCTTTCTCTCCGGCTGTCATTTCGAGAAAAACTCTCAATTTGACCTTCAGCCATATCGACTCTGCCAATCAATTCTCCATGCCTACCCATTGGCATGGAGGTATCACTTATCAGTGACGAAGTACCAAGGCAAAGGCTCTGGTCATCTTTCGGATGATGAAAATCCAGCGATCCACTGCAGTCGTCATCCTAAATTTTTCGCGTGATACACCAATTCTTCAGGCTCTTTTTTATTTTGTTTTTCCCAATGCCCATTTTGCTAAAAGCAATTAAAATATAGGGAGCTTGGAAAAATGATAAACGTAACTATTAGACTAAAAACTACGGGCTGAATCAATTTGCATTCATCAATACGTCCTTTTCTGATATTTTTGAAATACCACCGTATGGATATCAGTTGTCAAATTCAGGAAGCACTTTTAAATAGTTATGAATTCAAATTAACAGACAGATGTTAAATAATAAAAAATAAAATGTGAATTTCATCTTCAACTTATTGTAAACCCAGAAAAATTTTATCCTAAAATTTCAATAATTGATAAAAAAAAAGAGAGGAAAAACAGAGATTATTAGGTAAGAATGTGGAAAACTTGCTCTGCATTTTCTTTGGCTTCGAAATATATTTCATCAAAGTGAACGTAAATTTGGAGCAAGAAAAGTCAAGTAAAAAAGGGGATAATTGCCCAAATTTACTGATGTTTATCAGTCGTCAATTAGAATATGTAGTTATATTACCCAAATTATCATTAAAAAAAAAACAGAGAGAGAGAGAGAGAGAGAGAGAGAGAGAGAGAGAGAAGGATGTGAAATATATATATATTTAAAAGATAGAATACATTTGATTCATTTTAAAGCCAAATGAAAATGCACAAAGGACCATTAAATTTCTTCTTAAAAAATAAAGTACTTTAATCTTCAAACCATTTATAAACTCCAATAGAAAATTAAAATGAGACGGCTGCAAAATAAAAGTGCAAAATAGGAGCATATGGTTCATCTAAAAGTCATAAGAATTGCCAGAGAATAAAATTTTTCTGAGTGTCACTTAAATTGTCTGAATGTTGCTTTTACCTCAAATTATCCAAATGCCACTTAAAATTTGCTACTATGCTATGTCCTTAAAATGTATTTTTTCAACGTAAAGTTCAGGATATAATTGAACCAATTAAAATCTTTAAAACTCGATTGCAATTTTTTATCATAAAATAACAAAATCTTATCCAATAAGAAAGAGCAGGCTTGAAGAGAGACTTCTGAGCCTTGAGAGAGAGAAGAGAGAGAGAGAGAGAGAGAGAGAGAGAGAGAGAGAGAGAGAAGCAATCAAGGAATGAGGAATAGAATAGTATTATTGCCGGCTGCATGCCGATGACATGACCGTCTAAAATGTAGCATAGACCTACATTAGCCTAGAGGCTTTTAGAGAGTTTTTGAGATGCAATTGCATCTCCCTAAAGCATTCCAAAAAAATTTCTTGAGAATTTTGCAATTTTTTTTCCTTCACAAAATAAAAATCACGTGAGGAAACTTTGTCAAGACATCTTTACAATTTGGCCATGAATGTCCTTCGTGAATGTACCAAAAGAAAATAACATAATAGAGTTTTGTTCCTCACTTCGCATGTATTTGTTCTATCACATGATTTGACCCCATGGCAACCTAATATAGAAACTAAACTGCTTTATCAAGAGAGAATATCAGGGAAGTCAACGTCATTGATTGAACTAATGATAGCATTTATTCATAATAAAAAGACTAAAAAGGAAAGTGGTAGCACGCAAGCTCCACTACCAGCATCTTGGTAATGGATTAGCAAGTCGTCAACCCAAAGTTCTTGACCTGTCAGATGGATCCCCTTTTGACTTCTCCGATTATGCTATTAAGTTTACTACTCGGTGAAGCAATGTTTTTGTATGTCTTAGTTGCTGTGAAGTAGAAACCCAAGCTAGCGAGACTTATGGCCCTTACTTATACCTTAGTTGGCATTTTCTTTCTTTTCATAGTATGCTGCTCAACCCATGTAATCCAACTTAATCGTTTCAGTTTAACAGCAAACCTCTAAAACCTGAATAAAAGGACTATTGCATCCCAATTTTCATCCATTTGATGTCTCCACAAAAAAGATGCTCTATGAAATTCTTTTGCATTTGCCTAGTTGGTTTATTCATGAAGAAGTGGTACTAGGTTAGGTCTTAGGCTCTTGGATTTCTTCTGTAAAGCTCTTTGGACCGAAGAAACAGATGACTGAACCTTCATGTATGTCTTTGGGACAACATTAATGTCGGAAACATCTTAGGTCCTTTCTTACATCGAGCATCCCCTTTATTTTTTGCCCTTCCTTTGAGGTTATCGAATTAACATTTGGATCTTTAGGTCACGCATCATTCATTATGTTGTTTGAGCCTTGAGTGATCAGTTCTTAGCTGTAGTGCATGGATAATTTATTCTTTCGTACCCGCATTCGACATTCCTATGCCTTCATTGGAAGGTGTTTTATATTCAGGTTTACTTCTTTATAATTTCCCTTTAGTGAGATCAACTTAGGCTGTTTGTTTCCACCTTCTATAAGAAACTAGAAACAAAAAGAACGGCATGACCATCATAAGTAATTTTACCTCCAAATTGTTATTGTAGCCAAACCATTGTTGGATCAGACCCAAAAAAAAAAAAAAAAAAAAAACCATCGTTGGAGTTGTAGATGGTGGGGCCCAGGTCAAATTTGTTGACTTGGGCACATATATAAAACGCCAGGTTTCTCTTCAGCGAGAAGGACCGCCGCTTGAGAATATAGAAGAGTCGCATAATGCGAAAAGCCGCAAGCCATCGTATAAAGCATAGAAGAAAGAACTCAGTTATTGTGTACTGCTTTGGGTTTGAACACTAGTGATTTTGTGTTGTGAGTTTACATATTTATTTATAAATACTTTAGGTTTAGGTTTAAATCTAGGTCTAAGAAATACTCTGAACAATTATAAACTTTGTTTTTCTGATTATAATAGATTATTTATTACTCGATCTCCTTATGGATGTGAGTACTGATACTTAGACCGAATCATGTAAATATTTGATATCCTTATTATTCGTCATTTATTTCTTTGATATTTTTCTTTTTGGCTTATTTATAAGATCTTGTTGTTTTTGCATATTATATTTCAACAGATTCCATGATCGTCCCCAAAGACCTATTGATCGAGATCCTAAAAAGACTCCCCGTCAAATTCCTTTGCCAATTCACTTGCGTCTCCACTCATTGGCGCTCTCTCATCTCCGACCCTTACTTTATCGACTTGCATTTGACCCACTCCGCGACTCGCCCGAAACTCCTTGGTTTCCACGACCCAGATGATGAGTGTGGAGGAGTCTTCTCAGTCGATCGACCAACTTGAGACTCACAACGATCGAGCCCAAATCGCTACACTGCCCCTTTCACTTCATGGCTGGACTGTTCCTTTCGTTTTGCAGTCTCAAGAAGGCCTCGTCAGCCTCGAAGTCGGCGGTCACATCCAAATTGCAAATCCCTTGAGAGGGACGTATGCGACTTTCGGATTGCCTAGAATAACCGAGCCATATGCTTCTTCTTCATATTATCAACAGATGCATTCTTTTGGATTCGATCCTGTCGAGAGGAAGCATAAGGTTCTGAGCACACGTGTGATTAGTATGGGAGGGCTCGATGGCAGGTTGATCATGGAGCCATGGGTTCTCACCCTGGGGACAGAGAAGTGGAGGCGGGTCGAAGGTTGTGCAGTTCATGATAAGAATGGTGAGGTCTGCTTTGAGTTCTTTGCATGGCGTCCACGGGGATGATTACCTGGTGGCGTTTGATGTTAGGACGGAGAGTTTTCACATGGTTACAATTCCCGCCGAAGCCCACAAAGATATACACAGAGCCCTCCTTATTAAATTCGAGGAGCACGTAGCGATGGTGAATCGTAACAATGCTCTGTCTTGTGAGGAGATTATTATGTGGATCCTGGAGGACTTTGATCAGGAAATATGGAAGAAGAGAGTTTTCAGCTTGCCCTCATATTGGAAGGAGATTGTCGCGAACCGCCGAGTTTTTCCAGTGGGTACGGTTCGTTCTGGTGAACTATTGTTCGCACGTCGAACCTTATCAAAGCCTGTGTGCATGTTTTACAACTTGAAGACCAACGGCTTAAGGCGGAGTGAAATTTGCGGGTTGGATGATGTGTCTCCTAAATTTTGTGCTTTGACTTTTTTAGATCATGTCGACGGTTTACTCTCGCCAAGAGGTCTTCCCTGTAGGAAATAGCTAGCATTCATTCTTGATTAATTCCATTAATCCTAGATTAAGGTTTGGATTTTTGTACTTTCAATTGATTACATTACTTGCAAATTCATTGATTACATTAGAAAAACAATACCTTTTGAAGAATTGTCGGTGCACTATCCTAGTAAAATTCATTAACACTAATGTTTGCAATATTGAATGTGATTATACGGAGTTTTTGTTTTTTATTGAAAATAAAAAGGAAAGAAAAATGAAAAAGTGCACGTGCCATTTGAGTTTTGATTTGAAAAACGTGCTGTGACCGCGTAGGAACTGATTGGTTTCCCTAATCCCGTAATAAAGTTTGGATCTTTGGGATGGCATGTGGAGATCTCGGCATCCGTAGGGTTTAACCAAGGCTGCGGAATGCATTCGCTTGAACCCATTTCGCTTCTCTGATTCGATTGTTGGTGTCGGTTTATACTTGCACACGAGTGTGATGAAAGTTGGAAGAACGGAATCATTTTTCAAAAACCGATTCTGTTGCTCCGATTTGAGTTTTGGGTTTGGTTACGTGTCTTAATCTGTTCGCTGCATGCATTTGGGTGATGGGATGAAGTACAATTTGCCACTTTTTTTTTTTTAGGGAGGGGGGGGGGTGGTTGATTTGATATTGACACTGTTCCAGAAGGTAACCACTTTGATGCTAATGGCAAGTCCCCCTTAGGATAGTGTCGAATGCCCTTGGGTTCTCATTGACTGTCGGAGTGGGAATCTACATCAATTTGCTTCTGGAAAGATGCAGCTTTCCCCGGCTCCGCTGTTATTAGCCCGCCGAATTAACCCCGGTTCGGGATGTTGTGTGGGTGTGTCTTACTCAAGATCGCAATTCTAGCACTGAGATTTTGGCGGGCCTTTTGATAGAGTATGTCCCTACCTAGGAAACTCCAGTCTGGAGGTATAAATTGGATCCCTGTTGTCATTTGTTCAGAAATGTATGATCTTCTCGAATCTTTCGGTCGTCAGGACTCTTTCTAGAGATGCTGTTTATTCGAGAAGAAAAGTGGGTGTGGGATGTATTTCGTGAAAGCTTTTTGATACTTAAGATGCGCATGTTGACTTGTTTAGGACATTACTGAGGAGAAACCTTGGGATCCTGAAAAAATCATTTGTACATGTGGTATTTGTAGTGCTTCCGCTTTGCAGAGTTGCTTCTTACAGTTGACCTGGTTTTACGACTTTTCAGATGAAGCAAGAATCCTCGAAAATTGATAGCGCTAATGAGACTGATGGAAACATCCATGGTTCAATAATTTGTCAGGAGATACGAGATTCAACAGAGATCATTGTCATTGATGAGAGTAATGGAAAGAGTTCTGAGGTAAAAAGAAAAAATGATGATCCCTAGCCAGTTTTATCTAATATATCTAGTGATGGTCTGCCTCATGCTCCCAAGAATTTTCCTCTTCCCGGTGATAAATGGTGAGGGAAAGTGGGGAAGAGAGTGGCCATTACTGGCCATTATCAGGATAGGTACCTTTTATCTTCCTAGGCAACTCCACGTGCCTGGGAAGTTGACATGTGAAAAGTACTGCTTTGCGAGTAAGCTTTCAATTGAACGGCATATCCGAACCAAATTCCCTATTGCGGATATTGATGCCTCCTTCATATCTTTCATCTGGCAAGTTTCCTCGAGTAAACTGCCATTGATACATTAATTTAACCTGAGAAAACTTATGGTTGTTTACTTAATATTTATAGAATATATTAGATCACCTAGTAACTCTTCAAAGTCAAATTGTTCTCTCTCACGCACATCCGGTATTGTTCGTCCAGTTAACTTTGTTTTGTTCAGTCACAAAGTCGACAAAGGAATATGCAACACCAATCGTAAGAATGAAATTCCGTTTCCCGAGATCCTTACAAGTAAGAATATTGTTCCAAGTTACTGTCCAACAAAACAAAGAGATTTTGTCACTCATTGATGACTATTTTTCATTCAGTAAGTTATTCATCTCTAAGATCATATTTTTTTTCAAGTACAATTTGAACTATGCATTAACAACTGTCATTTATAAAGTTTGACGATTATCCTTACAAACAGCCAACACTTCCTATCACTCCCTTTCAATGTTGTATTGGTCAAAGCTAACCTATTGAACATGATTTAGGTCCGTTCATTTTGCGGAAAACAACTTCTGGGAAAACATTTTGCAGAATTTCTACTGTTCGGATGGAGGAAAATAGACGGTCAAAGAAAATGTTTTTCAATCAATGGAAAATCTCCTCTTAAGATTGTGGAAAATGATTTCCTCTTTTGAGGAGAGGAAAACATTTTCCATAACTTCTTCCACCTTGGTTCTTTTCACCAACACATTTATGCTTTCTTTTTCTTTTTTGTTTTTTTTAATCGAGTTTTTAACTTTTTCCTTTTCTTTTTTTCCATTTCATCTTCTTCCTTGGTGGCTGGTAGCCGGCCATGGCGGCGGCTGATGACCAGCTGTGAGCCAGCTTGAGCCTTGCCCTAGGATGTGAGGCTCCAACTAGCCCGATCTGGTGAAGCTGAGCTCGCCCGAGCTTGATGAGCTCGAGCCTTGCCAGATGGGGCAAGGTAGAGTCCCGCTGGCTTGGGGCGAAGCTCGGGCCTCGCTAGATCCGGCGAGCTAGGCGGGGCTCGAGCCTTGCCCGAGCTCGCCTGAGGTTCACCGGGCTTTAGGGAGCTCGCATCTCGCCAGAGCTTGGCGAACCTCTGGCGAGCTTGGGCGAGATCGGCCAAGCCTCAAACTCATTGGATCTGGCGACCGGGTTTTGGTCGACCGCCAGGCAGCCAGCCATTGTTACGCATGCAGCGGCGGAGGAAGGAGGAGGAAGAAGGAGGAAAGAGGCGGCGGCGGAGGAAGGAGGAGCCAGGAGTAAGAAAGCGGAGGAAGGAGGAAGGAAAAGAAAAAGGAAAAAAGAAAAAAGAAAGAAATAATAAAAATTTCGATTTTAAAAAAATACAAATAATTAAAAATTCATTTTTAAAAAATATAAAAAATAAAACTAATTTTTTGGTCAATTAAAAATATTAAAATTCAATTTTTGATAATTTTTCCCAAACAATTAAATTAGCTAACGAACAGTAGAAAATATTTTCCACTTGAAGTTTAGGTTTCGGCCGAATACTGGATAGTCTTGGCAAGTGGAAAGGGCAGGAATTCGTGCGAGAAATTTGGGTAGGGATTTGTCCCTAAACTCGATTCGCTCGACCCGATTTGATGACCCACATTGAACTAACCCGAGTAGGGATTTGTTCCCATACCCGGTTTGCCCACCTTGCTTGTTTGCTCCAATCCGATGGTTGGGCTTGCCCCATTCATGGTTGATGGGCTCCCATTAGTTTGGATGTGGCTTTGGATGTCGCGAAGACTAACATGGCCAATTTTCATCAGGCAACTGCAAAGCCTAATAAGGGATAATACCATCCTACAATCCAAAGCACCTTCTCATTAATATTTATGACTCCAGCCTTGTCCAATATTTGTGGCGTGTATATGAGCCAGCACACTGATTTTAGCATGGCACATAACACAATCGCCAGCAACATCAACGGCGTTACTCCCTCGCAATACATGAAACGCCACCCGTTCAATCTTCGAGAAATGTAGTTGCAAGCACATCCAAGAACGACACCAGTGTTAGTTGGTTATGATTGAATAGATTGAGCCGAGAAAAGCTATTGTTGGCTCAAAAACCCAAACCGATAGGGTCCACGTCAGCTTAGCTGGACTAGACACTTTGACTTGATCCGATTTTCTTTTTGTTAATATTAAAAAAAAAACTCTTAATAAAACTAGTATAGTTATTGGATACGCTTGCAATTACATCTTCTCGATGATTGAATGGGTGTCGTGTCACGTTTTTGGACGGAGTAACGTCGTTGACGTTGCTGGGCATTTGTGTTATGTGCCATGCTAGAATCACCGCGCTGGCTCATATAAACGCCACAAATATTGGATACGGCCGGAGTGACAAATATTGATGAGATGGTACTTTGTATTATTCTGATTGACATTCTGAAGACTGTATCTGTCCTTGCTGCCGCTTTGCTGCTTCATTGGCACGGTCGACAACAATTGCTTTTGATCATCATTTGTTCAATGGTAGTATCTCTTATTAGTCTTGGCAGTTGTTTGATGAACATTGACCATATTAGTCTTGGCGACTGGAAAGGGCAGCAAATCGAGTAAGAAATTTGGGTAGGGATTTGTCCCTAAACCCGATTCGCTCGACCCGATTTAATGACCCACATTGAAGTAACCCGAGTACGGATTTGTTTCAATATCCGGTTCACCCGACCTGCTTGTCTGCTCCAATTCGATGGTTGGGCTTGCCCCATTCATGGTTGGTGGGCTCCCATTAGTTTGGATGTGGCTTTGGATGTCGCCAAGACTAATATGGTCAATCCTCATAACTGCCAAGCCTAATAAGGGATACTACCATCCCACAATCCAAAGCACCATCTCATTAATATTTATGACTCCAGCCTTCTCCAATATTTGTGGCATGTATATGAGCCAGCGCGCTTATTTTGGCATGGCACATAACACAATCGCTAGCAACGTCAACGGCATTACTCCCTCGCAAAACATGACACGCCACCCATTCAATCTTCGACAAGATGTAATTGCAAGCACATCCAATAACGACACCAGTGTTAGTGGGTCATGATTGCATAGATTGAGCCGAGAAAAGTTGTTCTGGGCTCAAAAGCCCGGACCAATAGGTTTTGCGTTAGCTTAGCTGGACTGGACACTTTGACTCGATCCGATTTTCTGTTTGTTAATATTAAAAAAGAAAAACACATAAGAAAACTGGTGTAGTTATTGGATACGCTTGCAATTATATCTTCTCAAAGATTGAACCGGTGTCGTGTGATATTTTTGGACAGAGTAACGTCGTTGATGTTGCTGGGCATTTGTGTTATGTGCCATGCTAGAATCACCGAGCTGGCTCATATACGCGCCGCAAATATTGGATAAGGCCGGGGTCACAAATATTAATGAGATGGTCCTTTTTATTATTCTGATTGACATTCTGAAGACTGTATCTATCCTTGTTGCCGCTTTGCTGCTTCATTGGCATGGTCGACAACAATTGCTTTTGATCAACATTTGTTGGATGGTACTATCCCTTATTAGTCTTGGCAGTTGCTTGATGAACATTGACCATATTAGTCTTGGCGACTGGAAAGGGCAGGAAATCGAGTAAGAAATTTGGGTTGTGATTTGTCCCTAAACCCGATTCGCTCAACCCGATTTGATGACCCGCATTGAAGTAACACGAGTAGGGATTTGTTCCCATACTCGGTTCACAAGACCTACTTGTTTGCTCCAATCCGATGGTTGGGCTTGCCCCATACATGGTTGGTGTGCTCCCATTAGTTTGGATGTAGCTTTGGATGTCGCGAAGACTAATATGGTGAATCCTCATCAAGCAACTGTCAAGCCTAAGAAGCGATAGTACCATCCCACAATCCAAAGCACCTTCTCATTAATATTTATGACTCCAGCCTTCTCCAATATTTGTTGCGTGTATATGAGCCAGAGCGCTGATTTTATTATGGCACATAACACGATCACCAGCAACGTCAATGGCATTACTCGGTCGCAAAACATGACACCCCACCGCTCAATCTTCGAGAAGATGTAACTGCAATCACATCCGAGAACCACACCAGTGTTAGTGGGTCATGATTGAATAGATTACGCCGGGAAAAGCTATTGTGGGCTGAAAAACCCGGACCGATAAGGTCCGTGTCAGCTTAGCTAGATTGGACACTTTGACTCGATCCGACTTTCTTTTTGTTAATATTAAAAAAAAACTCATAATAAAAACTGGTGTAGTTATTGGATACGCTTGCAATTACATCTTCTCGAAGATTGAACCGGTGGAGTGTCATGTTTTTTGACGGAGTAACGTCGTTCACGTTCCTGGCCATTTGTGTCATGTGCAATGCTAGTATCACCGCAATGGCTCATATACGCACCGCAAATATTGGATAAGGCCGGAGTCACAAATATTAATGAGATGGATATTTGTATTGTTCTAATTGACCTTCTAAAGATTGTATGTGTCCTTGTTGCCGCTTTGCTGCTTCATTGGCACGGTCGACAACAATTGCTTTTGATCAGCATTTGTTCGATGGTAGTATCCCTTATTAGTCTTGGCAGTTGCTTCATGAACATTGACCATATTAGTCTTGGTGACCGGAAAGGGCAGGAAATCAAGTAAGAAATTTTGGTAGGGATTTGTCCCTAAACCCGATTCGCTCGACCCGATTTGATGACCCGCATTGAAGTAACCCGAGTACAGATTTGTTTCAATATCCGGTTCACCTGACCCGCTTGTCTACTCCAATTCGATGGTTGGGCTTGCCCCATTCATGGTTGGTGGGCTCCCATTAGTTTGGATGTGGCTTTGGATGTCGCCAAGACTAATATGGTCAATCCTCATAGCGCCAAGCCTAATAAGGGATACTACCATCCCACAATCCAAAGCACCATCTCATTAATATTTATGACTCCAGCCTTCTCCAATATTTGTGGCGTGTATATGAGCCAGCGCGCTTATTTTGGCATGGCACATAACACAATCGCCAGCAATGTCAATGGTGTTACTCCCTCGCAAAATATGACACGCCACCCGTTCAATCTTCGATAAGATGTAATTGCAAGCACATCCAAGAATGACACTAGTGTTAGTGGGTCATGATTGAATAGATTGAACCGAAACAAGTTGTTATGGGCTCAAAAGCCCGGACCAATAAGTTTTGCGTTAGCTTAGCTGGACTGGACACTTTGACTCGATCCGATTTTCTGTTTGTTAATATTATAAAAAAAAAAACACATAATGAAATTGGTGTAGTTATTGGATATGCTTGCAATTACATCTCCTCGAAGATTGAACGGATGTCGTGTCATATTTTTGGACGGAGTAATGTTTTTGACGTTGCTGGGCATTTGTGTTATGTGCCATGCTAGAATCACCGAGCTGGCTCATATACGCGCCGCAAATATTGGATAAGGCCGGGGTCACAAATATTAATGAGATGGTCCTTTGTATTATTCTGATTGACATTCTGAAGACTATATTTGTCCTTGTTGCCGCTTTGCTGCTTCACTGGCATGGTCGACAACAATTGCTTTTGATCAGCATTTGTTGGATGGTACTATCCTTTATTGGTCTTGGCAGTTGCTTGATGAACATTGACCATATTAGTCTTGGTGACTGGAAAGGGCATGAAATCGAGTAAGAAATTTGGGTTGGGATTTGTCCCTAAACCCGATTCGCTCGACCCGATTTGATGACCCGCATTGAAGTAACACGAGTAGGGATTTGTTCCCATACTCAGTTCACAAGACCTACTTGTTTGCTCCAATCCGATGGTTGGGCTTGCCCCATTCATGGTTGGTGCACTCCCATTTGTTTGGATGTAGCTTTGGATGTCGCAAAGACTAATATGGTGAATCCTCATCAGGCAACTGTCAAGCCTAAGAAGCAATAGTACCATCCCACAATCTAAAGCACCTTCTCATTAATATTTTTGACTCCACCCTTCTCCAATATTTGTTGCGTGTATATGAGCCAGAGCGCTGATTTTCTTATGGCACATAACACGATCGCCAGCAACATCAACGGCGTTACTCGGTCGCAAAACATGACACGCCACCCACTCAATCTTCGAGAAGATGTAACTGCAAGCACATCCGAGAACGACACCAGTGTTAGTGATTCATGATTGAATAGATTGCGCCGGGAAAACCTGTTGTGGGCTAAAAAGCCCGAACCGATAGAGTCCGTGTCAGCTTAGTTGGACTGGACACTTTGACTCGATCCGATTTTCTTTTTGTTAATATTAAAAAAAAAAACTCATAATAAAAACTGGTGTATTTATTGGATACGCTTGCAATTACATCTTCTCGAAGATTGAACTGGTGGAGTGTCATGTTTTTTGACGGAGTAACGTCGTTGACGTTCCTGGCCATTTGTGTAAGGTGCAATTCTAGTATCACCGCGATGGCTCATATACGCACCGCAAATATTGGATAAGGTCGGAGTCACAAATATTTATGAGATGGATATTTGTATTGTTCTAATTGACCTTCTAAAGATTGTATGTGTCCTTGTTGTCGCTTTGCTGCTTCACTGGCATGGTCGACGACAATTGCTCTTGATAATGATTTGTTGGATGGTAGTATCCCTTATTAGTCTTGGCAGTTGCCTGATGAACATTGACGATATTAGTCTTGGTGACTGGAAAGGGCAAGAAATTGAGCGAGAAATTTGGGTATGGGTTTGTCCCTAAACCCGATGTGGCACCCCTTAACAGCCCCCGATCCGTTAGGGTCGCCACAGCCTGCCAATCCCTTTCTCTCATCAGATATTCGTTACTTGTCATTTATAAAAGGGGTTTAAAGAAGGACCGAGGTCCTTAGGCATTTGATTTTTTTTTTTTTTGAAAACGGTTCGAGCACAACTGATTAGTGGAAGCAAAATTGAGTCTCACCGTCTCTCCCTCCAATAACCATAATGCAATACACACCAACTACGCACCATAAGAAAAGATAAGGCCGAACCACTTTTATTTATATATTTTTATGATGGTTTTCTCAGGTCGGTACAACCAAAAGAAAGCCAAGACTTTTAACCACACTTGGCCACAACCCGAAAAGTATATCGACCCTAATAACGATCACATGCCATCCTCCATCCATCAGTGTTGGCTACTCTAAAAAAGAAACGTCAGCTCTCTGCTCCTCACGCGGCCATCACACCCATCCTGGCGCGTGGGGCGGTATTGGCGGCAACATCCCCCGAATCACTCCATCTCAGTGGACGTGGACCGACAAAAACTCCTAAATGACCGGGCCCCCAGCCAGGCCCACATTGTACATGACCAGCACGCGAACTCGCACAAACATCAGACCAGGGATGGTAATGCAATTAATCTCCAAACACACTACCTCCACGTCAAATGGGAGGTCATAAAAGGTACCCCACGTGACTGGAGAGAGTGGCATATTCCTAATCTGAAATGTTGGTCCCCGAAAGGGTGAGTACAGCCACTCAACAGGTAAAAGATCCAATAAAGTACTCAATGTATCACACCATACAATCACACATCATAGCATAGTACATGTCATCCATGCATCCAACCATAACTTACCTTGCAGCCATGTATATGTTATCAGACCATATGTGCATACATCCGCATGCACTCATCACCAAGCTTTCATACATATACCATCATGCCATAGGTGTACATACAACCATGCACTAATATACATCATATCATACAGCCATACATACATGTCACCATACCATGCATGATTCAATTTCCACTTTTTATCTTTCAATTTGATCACACATCTTCCTTTCCCGGGATCAGTAATTGCATCCCACACTATCACTTGCACCCCAACCTGGCATCACAAGAAAACCTTCGGCACACACCACCGGACATCTAGCAGCCCCACATTCCAGGCATCTCGCATCCCAACTGGCACCACCGCACTGGCTCATATACGTGCCACAAATATTGGATAACGCTTGAGTCACAAATATTAATGAGAAGGCCCTTTGTCTTGATCTAATTGACCTTCTAAAGACTGTATGTTTCCTTGTTACCGGTTTGCTGCTTAACTGGAACGGTCGACGACAATTGCTTTTGATCGGGATTTGTTGGATGGTAGTATCCCTCGTTAGTCTTGGTAGTTGCCTGATGAACATTCACCATATTAGTCTTCGCGACTGGAAAGGGCAGGAAATTGTGTGAGAAATTTGGGTAGGGATTTGTCCCTCGACCCAATTGGATGACCCACATTGAAGTAACCCGAGTAGGGATTTGTTCCCCTACCCGGTTCACCCAACCCGTTTGTCTGCTCCAATCTGATGCTTGGGCTTGCCCCATTCATGGTTGGTAGGCTCCCATTAGTTTGGATGTGGCTTTGGATGTCGCAAAGACTAATATGGTCAATCCTCATCAGGCAACTGCCAAGCCTAATAAAGGAGATTACCATCCCACAATCCAAAGCACCTTCACATTAATATTCATCACTCCAGCCTTCTCCAATATTTGTGGCATGTATATGAGCTAGCGCGCTGATGTTGGCATGGCACATAACACAATCGCCAGCAATATCAACGGCGTTACTCCCTCGCAAAACATGACATGCCTACCCTTCAATCTTCGAGAAGCTGTAATTGCAAGTATATCCAAGAACGACACTAGTGTTGGTGGGTCACGATTGAATAGATTGGGCCAAGAAAAGCTGTTCTGGGCTCAAAAACCCGGACTGATAGGGTCAACGTCAGCTTAGCTGGACTGGACAGGACACTTTGACATGATCCGATTTTCTTTCTTTTAAAAAAAAATTATAATAAAAACTGGTGTAGCTATTGGATACGCTTACAATTACATCTTCTCGAAGATTGAACGGATGCCGTGTCATGTTTTTGGATGGAGTAACGTTGTCGACGTTGGTGTTATATCCCATGCTAGAATCAGCGCGCTGGCTCATATATGCGCTGCAAATATTGGATGAGGCCGGAGTCACAAATATCAATGAGAAGGTCCTTTGCCTTGTTCTAATTGCCCTTCTAAAGATTGTATGTGCCCTTGTTACCGCTTTGCTGCTTAATTGGAACGGTCAAAGACAACTGCTTTTTATCAGGATTTGTTGGATGCTAGTATCCCTTATTACTCTTGGTAGTTGCTTGATAAACATTGACGATATTAGTCTTCGCGACTGGAAAGGGTAGGACATCGTGCGAGAAATTTGGGTAGGGATTTGTCCCTCAACCCGAATGGATGACCCGCATTGAAGTAACTCGAGCAGCGATTTGTTCCCATACCCGGTTCACCTGACCCGCTTGTCTACTCCAATCCGATATTTGGGCTTGCCCTATTCATGGTTGGGGGGCTCCCATTAGTTTGGATGTGGCATTTGATGTTGCAAAGACTAATATGGTCAATCCTCATCAGGCAACTGCCAAGCCTAATAAGGGATACTACCATCCCACAATCCAAAGCACATTCTCATTAATATTTATGACTCGAGCCTTCTCCAATATTTGTGGCATGTATATGAGCCAGCGCGTTGATTTTGGCACGGCACATAACAAAATCACTAGCAACATCAACGGCGTTACTCCCTCGCAAAACATGACACGCCACCCGTTCAATCTTCAAGAAAATGTAATTGCAACCATATCCAAGAATGACACTAGGGTTTGTGGGTCCAGATTGAATAGATTGGGCCAAGAAAAGCTGATGTGGGCTCAAAAACCAGTACCGATAGGGTCCGCGTCAGCTTACCTGGACTCGACACTTTGACTCGATCCAATTTTCCTTTTGTTAATATAAAAAAAAAAACTCAAAATAAAAACTGGTGTAGTTCTTGGATACGCTTGCAATTATATCTTGTCCAAGATTGAACGGATGGCGTGCCATGTTTTTAGAAGGAGTAATGTCGTTGACGTTGCTATTATGTGCCATGCTAGAATCACTGCGTTGGCTCAAATACGCGCTGCAAATATTGGATAACGCCGGAGTCATAAATATTAATGGGAAGGTCCTTTGTCTTGTTCTAATTGACCTTCTCAAGACTGTATGTGTCCTTGTTACCGCTTTGCTGCTTAACTAGAACTGTCGACGACATTCGCCTTTCATTAGGATTTGTTGGACAGCAGTATCCCTTATTAGTCTTGGTAGTTGCCTGATGAACATTGACCATATTAGTCTTAGCGACTGGAAAGGGCAGGAAATTGTGCAAGAAATTTGGGTAGGGATTTGTCCCTTAACCCGATTGGATGACCCGCATTGAAGTAACTCGAGTAGGGATTTATACCCATACCTGGTTCACCCGATCCGCATGTCTGCTCCAATCCGATGGTTGGGCTTGCCCCATTCATGGTTGGTGGGCTCCCATTAGTTTGGATGTGGCTTTGGATATTTCAAAGACTAATATGGTCAATCCTCATGAGGCAACTACTAAGCCCAATAAGGGATACTACCATCCCACAATCCAAAGCACCTTCTCATTAATATTTATGACACGAGCCTTCTCCAATATTTGTGGCGTGTATATGAGCCAGCGCGCTGATTTTGGCCCGGCACATAACACAATCACCAGGAACATCAACGACGTTACTCCCTCGCAAAACATGACACGCCACCCGTTCAATCTTCGAGAAGATGTAATTGCAACCATATCCAAGAACGACACCAGGCTGAATGGGTCACAATTTAAGAGATTGGGCCGAGAAAAGCTAATGTGGGCTCAAAAACATGGACCGATAGGGTCCGCGTCAGCTTAGCTGGACTAGACACTGTGACTCAATCCGATTTTCCTTTTGTTAATTAAAAAAAAAAGAAACTCATAATAAAAACTGGTGTTGTTCTTGGATACGCTTGCAAATAAATCTTCTTGACGATTGAACGGATGGCATGTCATGTTTTTGGATGGAGTAACGTCGTTGACGTTGCTGTTATGTGCCATGCTAGAATTACCGCGTTGGCTCAAATACACGCCGCAAATATTGGATAACGCCGGAGTCACAAATATTAATGGGAAGGTCCTTTTGCTTGTTCTAATTGACCTTCTCAAGACTGTATGTGTCCTTGTTACTGCTTTGCCGCTTAAATAGAACTGTTGACGACATTTGCTTTTCGTTAGGATTTGTTGGACAGCAGTATCCCTAATTAGTCTTGGTAGTTGCCTGATGAACATTGACTATATTAGCCTTGGCGATTGGAAAGGGCAGGAAATCGTGAAAGAAATTTGGGTAGGGATTTGTCCCTCAACCCGATTGGATGACCCGCATTGAAGTAACTCGAGTAGGGATTTGTATCAATACCTGGTTCACCCGACCCGCATGTCTACTCCAATCCGATGGTTGGGCTTCCCCCATTCATGGTTGGTGGGCTCCCATTAGTTTGGATGTGGCTTTGGATATTGCAAAGACTAATATGGTCAATTCTCATGAGGCAACTACCAAGCCTAATAAGGGATACTACCATCCCACAATCCAAAGCACATTCTCATTAATATTTGTGACTTGAGCCTTCTCCAATATTTGTGGCGTGTATATCAGCCAGTGCGCTGATTTTGGCCTGGCACATAACACAATCACCAGCAACATCAACGACGTTACTCCCTCGCAAAATATGACACGCCACCCGTTCAATCTTCGAGAAGATGTAATAGCGACCATACCAAGAACGACACCAGGCTTAATGGGTCACTATTGAATAGATTGGGCCGAGAAAAGCTGATGTGGGCTCAAAAACACGGACCGAGAGGGTCCCCGTCAGCTTAGCTAGACTAGACACTGTGACTCGATCCGATTTTCCTTTTGTTAATATAAAAAAAAAAAAACTCATAATAAAAATTGGTGTAGTTCTTAGATATGCTTGCAAATACATCTTCTCGAAGATTGAACGGATGGCGTGTCATGTTTTTGGATGGAGTAACGTCGTCGACGTTGCTATTATGTGCCATGCTAGAATCACTGCGCTCGCTCAAATGCGCGCCGCTTATATTGGATAATGCCGGAGTCACAAATGTTAATGAGAAGGTCCTTTGTCTTGTTGTAATTGACCTTCTGAAGACAGTATGTGTCCTTGTTACCACTTTGCTGCTTAATGGAACTGTCGACAACATTTGCTTTTGATTAGGATTTGTTGGAATGCACTATCCTTTATTAGTCTTGGTAATTGCCTGATGAACATTGACCATATTAGTCTTAGCGACTGAAAAGGGCAAGAAATCGTGCGAGAAATTTGGGTAGGGATTTGTCCCTCAACCTGATTGGATGACTCGCATTGAAGTAACCTGAGTAGGGATTTGTTCCCATACTCGGTTCACTCGACCCGTATGTCTGCTCCAATTCGATGGTTGGGCTTGCCCCATTCATGGTTGGTGGCTCCCATTAGTTTGGATGTGGCATTAGCTATCGAAAAGACTGATATGGTCAATCCTCATCAGGCAACTACCAAGCCTAATAAGGGATACTACATTCCTACAATCCAAAGCACCTTCTCATTAACATTTATGACTCGAACCTTCTCCAATATTTGTGGTGGGTATATGAGCCTGTGCGCTGATTTTGGCATGGCACATAACACAATAGCCAGCAACATGAACGGTGTTACTCCCTCGCAAAACATGACACACCACCCATTCAATCTTCGAGAAGATGTAATTGCAAGCATATCCAAGAACGACACCGGTGTTAGTGGATCACGAATGAATACATTCGGCCGAGAAAAGCTGCTGTGGGCTAAAAAACGAGGACCGATAGGATCCGCGTCAGCTTTGCTAGACTGGACACTTTGACTCGATTCGATTTTCCTTTTGTTAATATAAAAAAAAAAACTCATAATAAAAACTGGTGTAGTTCTTTTATATGCTTGCAATTACATCTTCTCGATGATTGAATGGATGGCATGTCATGTTTTTGGATGGAGTAACGTCGTTGACGTTGGTGTTATGTGCCATGCTTGAATCGCCACACTGGCTCATATACGTGCCGCAAATATTGGATAACGCCGGAGTCACAAATATTAATGAGAAGGTCCTTTGTATTGTTCTAATTGACCTTCTAAAGATTGTATGTGTCCTTGTTACCGCTTTGCTGCCTAACTGGAACAGTCGATGACATTTGCTTTTCATTAGGTTTTGTTGGATGATAATATCCCTTATTAGTCTTGGTAGTTGCCTGATGAATATTGACCATATTAGTCTTGGCGACTGGAAAGGGGAAGGAAATCGTGCGAGAAGTTTGGGTAGGGATTTGTCCCTAAAGCCGATTCGCTCGACTCGATTGGATAACCTGCGTTGAAGTAACCCGAGTAGGTATTTGTTCCCATACCCGGTTCACCCGACCTGCTTGTCTGCTGCAATTCGATGGTTGGGCTTGCCCCATTCATGGTTAGTGGGCTCCCATTAGTTTGGATGTGCCTTTGGATGTCGATAAGACTAATATGGTCAATCTTCATCAAGCAACTGCCAAGCCTAATATGGGATACTACCATCCCACAATCCAAAGCACCTTCCCATTAATATTTATGACTTGAGCCTTCTCCAATATTTGCGGCGTGTATATGAGCCAGCGTGCTAATTTTGGAATGGCACATAACACAATTGCCAGCAACATCAACGACGTTACTCCCTCGCAAAACATGACATGCCACATCCAAACTAATTGGAGCCCACCAACCATGGTGTAGTTACTGGATACGCCTGCAATTACATCTTCTCAATGATTGAATGGATGGCGTGTCATGTTTTTGGATGGAGTAACATCGCTGACGTTGGTGTTATGTGCCATGCTAGAATCACCGCATTGGCTCACATAGGCGCTGCAGATATTGGATAAGCCCGAAGTCACAAATATTAATGAGAAGGTCCTTTGTCTTGTTCTAATTGACCTTCTAAAGACTGTATGTGTCCTTGTTACCGCTTTGCTGCTTAACTGGAACAGTCGATCACATTTGCTTTTGATCAGGATTTGTTGGATGGTAGCATCCCTTATTAGTGTTCGTAGTTGCCTGATGAACATTGACCATATTAGTCTTGGCGATTGGAAAGGGCAGGAAATCGTGCGAGAAATTTGGGTAGGGATTTGTCCCTCAACCCGATTGGATGACCCACATTGAAGTAACCCGAGTAGGGATTTCTTCCCATACTCGGTTCACCGGACCCGCTTATCTGCTCCAATCCGATGGTTGGGGTTGCCCCATTCATTGTTGGTGGCCTCCCATTAGTTTGTATGTGGCTTTGGATGTCGCAAAGACTAATATGGTCAATCCTCATGAGGCAACTGGCGAGCCTGATAAGGGATACTACCATCCTACAATCCAAAGCACCTTCTGATTAATATTTATGACTCGTCGTTCCCTAATATTTGTGGCGTGTATATGAGCCACTGCGCTGATTTTGGCATGGCACATAACACAATCGCCAGCAACATCAACGGCGTTACTCCCTTGCAAAACATGACACGCCACCCGTTCAATCTTCGAGAATATGTAATTGCCAACATATGTAACAACGACACCAGCGTTAGTGGGTCACAATTGAATAGATTGGGCCGAGAAAAGCTGTTGTGGGCTCAAAAACCCGGACGGATGTGTTCTGCGTTAGCTTAGCGGGACTTGACACTTTGACCCAATCTGATTTTCTTTGTGTTAATATTAAAAAAAAAAACTCATAAAAAAAACTGGTCAAAGCGTTAGTGGGTCACGATTGAATAGATTGGGCCGAGAAAAGCTATTGTGGGCGCAAAAACCCGGACGGATGTGTTCCGCATCAGCTTAGCTGGACTTGACACTTTGACCCAATCCGATTTTCTTTGTGTTAATATTAAAAAAAAACTCATAAAAAAAACTGGTGTACTTATTAGATACGCTTGCAATTACATCTTCTAGAAGATTGAACGGATGGCATGTCATGTTTTTGGATGGAGTAACGTCGTTGACGTTGGTGTTATATGACATGCTAGAATCACCGCGCTGGCTTTCATACGCGCCGCAAATATTGGATAACGCCGGAGTCACAAATATTAATGAGAAGGACCTTTGTCTTGTTCTAATTGACCTTCTAAAGAGTGTATGTGTCCTTGTTACCGCTTTGTTGCTTAACTTGAACGGTCGACGACCATTGCTTTTGATCAGGATTTGTTGGGTGGTAATATCCCTTATTAGTCTTGGTATTTGCTTGATGAACAATGACCATATTAGTCTTGGCGACTGGAAAGGGAAGGAAATCGTGCGGGAAATTTGGGTAGGGATTTGTCCCTAAAGTCGATTCGCTCGACCCGATTGGATTACCCACGTTGAAGTAACCCGAGTAGGTATTTGTTCCCATACCTGGTTCACCCGACCCACTTGTCTGCTCGAATCCAATGGTTGGGGTTGCCCCATTCATGGTTGGTGGGCTCCCATTAGTTTGGATGTGGCTTTGGATGTCGCAAAGTCTAATATGGTCAATCTTCATCAGGCAACTGCCAAGCCTAATAAGGGATACTACCATCCTACAATCCAAAGCACCTTCTCATTAATATTTTTGACTCGAGCCTTCTCCAATATTTCTAGCGTGTATATGAGCCAGGGCGCTGATTTTGGCATGGCACATAACACAATTGCCAGCAACATCAACGGCGTTACTGCCTTGTCAAACATGACACGCCACCCGTTCAATCTTCGAGAAGATGTAATTGCAAGCATATCCAAGAATGACACTAGCGTTAGTGGGTCACGATTGAATAGATTGGGCCAAGAAAAGCTGTTGTGGGCTCAAAAACCAGGACAAATAGGGTCCACGTCAGCTTAGCTAGAATGGACACTTTGACCCGATCCGATTTTCTTTTTGTTAATATTAAAAAAAATCATAACAAAAACAGGTGTAGTTACTGGATACGCTTGTAATTGCATATTCTCGAAGATTGAACGGATGGCGTGTCATGTTTTTGGATGGAGTAACGTTGTTGACGTTGGTGTTATGTGCCATGGTAGAATCACCGCATTGGCTCATATACGCATCGTAAATATTGGAGAACGCCGGAGTCAAAAATCTTAATGAGAAGGTCCATTGTCTTGTTCTAGTTGACCTTCTAAAGACTGTATGTGTCCTTGTTACCACTTTGCTGCTTAACAGGAATGATCGCAGACAATTGCTTTTGAGAAGGATTTGTTAGATGGTAGTATCCCTTAGTAGTCTTGGTAGTTGCCTGATGAACATTGACCATATTAGTCTTGGCAACTGGAAAGGGTAGGAAATTGTGCGAGAAATTTGGGTAGGGATTTGTCCCTAAAGTCAATTCGCTCGACCCGATTGGATTACCCGTGTTGAAGTAACCCGAGTAGGTATTTGTTCCCATACCCGGTTCACCCGACCCACTTGTCTGCTCAAATCCAATGGTTGGGGTTACCCCATTCATAGTTGGTGGGCTCCCATTAGTTTGGATGTGGCTTTGGATGTCGCAAAGTCTAATATGGTCAATCTTCATCAGGCAACTGCCAAGCCTATTAAGGGATACTACCATCCTACAATCCAAAGCACCTTCTCATTAATATTTATGACTCAAGCCTTCTCCAATATTTCTGGTGTGTATATGAGCCAGGGCGCTGATTTTAGCATGGCACATAACACAATTGCCAGCAACATCAATGGCGTTAGTCCCTCGTCAAACATGACATGCCACCCATTCAATCTTCGAGAAGATGTAATTGCAAGCATATCCAAGAATGACACCAGCGTTAATGGGTCACGATTGAATAGATTGGGCCAAGAAAAGCTGTTGTGGGCTCAAAAACCCGGACTGATAGGGTCCACGTTAGCTTAGCTAGACTGGACACTTCGACTCGATCCGATTTTCTTTTTGTTAATATTAAAAGAAATCATAACAAAAACAGGTGTAGTTACTGGATACGCTTGCAATTACATATTCTTGAAGATTGAACGGATGGCGTGTCATGTTTTTGGATGGAGTAACGTTGTTGACGTTGGTGTTATGTGCCACGGTAGAATCACCGCGCTAGCTCATATACACGCCGCAAATATTGGATAACACCAAAGTCACAAATATTAATGAGAAGGTCCTTTGTCTTGTTCTAATTGAGCTTGAAAAGGCTGTATGTGTCCTTGTTACCGCTTTGCTGCTTAATTGGAACGGTCGACGACATTTGCTTTTGATCAGGATTTGTTGGATGGTAGTATCTCTTATTAGTCTTGGTAGTTGCATGATGAAATTGACCATATTAGTCTTGGCGGCTAGAAAGGGAAGGAAATCGTGCGTGAAAGTTGGGTAGGGATTTGTCCCTAAAGCCGATTCGCTCGACTCGATTGGATGACCCGCGTTGAAGTAACCCGAGTAGGTATTTGTTGCCATACTTGGTTCACCCGACCCGCTTGTCTGCTCCAATCCGATGGTTGGGCTTGCCGCATTCATGGTTGGTGGGCTCCCATTAGTTTGGATGTGGCTTTGGATGTCGCAAACAGTAATATGGTCAATCTTCATCAAGCAACTGCCAAGCCTAATAAGGGATACTACCATCCTACAATCCAAAGCACCTTCTCATTAATATTTTTGACCCGAGCCTTCTCCAATATTTGTGGCGTGTATATGAGCCAGCTCACTGATTTTGGCATGGCACATAACATAATCGCCAGCAACATCAACGGTGTTGCTCCCTCGCAAAAAATGACACGACAGCCGTTCAATCTTCGAGAACATGTAATTGCAAGCATATCCGACAATGACACTAGCGTTAGTGGGTCACGATTGAATAGATTGGGCCGAGAAAAGCTGTTGTGGGCTAAAAAATACGGACCGATAGGGTCCGCATTAGGTTAGCTGGACTGGACACTTTGACCTGATCCGATTTTCTTTTTGTTAATATTAAAAAGAAATCATAATAAAAACAGGTGTAGTTACTGGATACGCTTGCAATTACATATTCTCGAAGATTGAACGGATGGCGTGTCATGTTTTTGGATGGAGTAACGTTGTTGACGTTGGTGTTATGTGCCACGGTAGAATCACCGCGCTGGCTCATATACACGCCGCAAATATTGGATAACACCAAAGTCACAAATATTAATGAGAAGGTCCTTTGTCTTGTTCTAATTGAGCTTGAAAAGGCTGTATGTGTCCTTGTTACCGCTTTGCTGCTTAATTGGAACGGTCGACGACATTTGCTTTTGATCAAGATTTGTTGGATGGTAGTATCCCTTATTAGTCTTGGTAGTTGCATGATGAAATTGACCATATTAGTCTTGGCGGCTAGAAAGGGAAGGAAATCGTGCGTGAAAGTTGGGTAGGGATTTGTCCCTAAAGCCGATTCGCTCGACTCGATTGGATGACCCGCGTTGAAGTAACCCGAGTAGGTATTTGTTGCCATACTTGGTTCACCCGACCCGCTTGTCTGCTCCAATCCGATGGTTGGACTTGCCCCATTCATGGTTGGTGGGCTCCCATTAGTTTAGATGTGGCTTTGGATGTCGCAAAGACTAATATGGTCAATCTTCATCAAGCAACTACCAAGCCTAATAAGGGATACTACCATCCTACAATCCAAAGCACCTTCTCATTAATATTTTTGACCCGAGCCTTCTCCAATATTTGTGGCGTGTATATGAGCCAGCTCACTGATTTTGGCATGGCACATAACATAATCGCCAGCAACATCAACGGTGTTGCTCCCTCGCAAAAGATGACACGCTAGCCGTTCAATCTTCGAGAACATGTAATTGCAAGCATATCCGACAATGACACTAGCGTTAGTGGGTTACGATTGAATAGATTGGGCCGAGAAAAGCTGTTGTGGGCTAAAAAATACGGACCGATAGGGTCCGCATTAGGTTAGCTGGACTGGACACTTTGACCTGATCCGATTTTCTTTTTGTTAATATTAAAAAGAAAACACATAAGAAAAACTACTGTAGTTACTGGATATGCTTGCAATTATATCTTCTCGAAGATTGAACAGATTGTGTCGTGTTTTTGGATGGTGTAATGTCGTTGACGTTGGTGTTATGTGCCATGCTAGAATCACCACACTGGCTCATATACGCATCGCAAATATTGGACAACGCCAGAGTCACAAATATTAATGAGAAAGTCCTTTGTCTTCTTCTAATTGAGCTGCTAAAAACTGTATGTGTCCTTGTTACCGCTTTGCTGCTTAACTGGAACGGTCGACGGCATTTGCTTTTGATAAGGATTTGTTGGATGGTAGTATCCCTTATTAGCCTTGGCGGTTGCCTGATGAACTTTGATCCTATTAGTCTTGGCGACTATAAAGGGCAGGAAATCATGAGAAAGTTGGGTAGGGATTTGTCCCTCAACCCGATTGGATGACCTGCTTTGAAGTAACCCGAGTAGGGATTTGTTCCCATACCCGGTTCACCCGACCCGGTTGCCTGCTCCAATCCATGGTTGGGCTTGCGACATTCATGGTTTGTGGGCTCCCATTAGTTTGGTTGTGCCTTTGGATGTCGTAAACACCAATGTTGTCAATCCTCATCAGGCAACTGCCGAGCCTAATAAGGGATACGACCATCCTACAATCCAAAGCACCTTCTTATTAATATTTATGACTCGAACTTTCTCCAATATTTGTGGCATGTATATAGGCCAGCGCCCTGATTTTGGCATGGTACATAACACAATCTCTAGTAGCAAGAACAGCGTTTCTCCCTCGTCAAACTTCACGCGCCACCATTTCAATCATCGAGAAGATGTAATTGCCAGCATATCCAAGAACGACACCGGCGTTAGTGGGTAACGATTGAATAGATATGGCCGAGAAAAGCTATTGTGGGCTCAAAAACCCAGACCGATAGGGTCCGCGTCAGCTTAGCTAGACTGGACACTTTGACCCGATCCGATTTTCTTTTTCCTAATATTAAAAAAAAAACTCATAACAAAAAATGGTGTAGTTACTGGGTATGCTTGCAATTACATTTTCTCGTAGATTGAACGGGTGGCGTGCCATGTTTTTGGAAGGACTAACGTCGTTGATGTTCCTGGCCATTTTTTTTATGTGCCATGCTAGAATCGCCGCACTGGGTCATATACGCGCCGTAAATATTGGAGAACGCCGGAGTCACAAATATTAATGAGAAGGTCCATTGTCTTGTTCTAATTGACCTTCTAAAGACTACATGTGTCCTTGTTACCGCTTTGCTGCATAACTGGAACGATAAGAGAGAATTGCTTTTGAGAAGGATTTGTTAGATGGTAGTATCCCTTAGTAGTCTTGGTAGTTGCATGATGAACATTGACCATATTAGTCTTGGCGACTGGAAAGGGTAGGAAATCATGCGAGAAATTTGGGTAGGGATTTGTCCCTAAAGCCGATTTTCTCGTCTCGATTGGATGACCCGCGTTGAAGTAACACAAGTAGGGATTTGTTCCAAATCCCGGTTCACCCAACCCGCTTGTTTGCTCCAATCCGATGCTTGGGCTTACCCCATTCATGCTTGGTGGGCTCCCATTAGTTTGGATGTGGCTTTGGATGTCGCAAAGACTATTATGGTCAATCCTCATCAGGCAACTGCTGAGCATGATAAGGGATACTACCATCCTACAATCCAAAGCACCTTCTGATTAATATTTATGACTCGAGCCTTCTCCAATATTTGTGGCCTGTATATGAGCCAGTGTGCTGATTTTGGCATGGTACATAACACAATCGCCAGCAACATGAACAGCGTTTCTCCCTCGTCAAACTTCACACGCCACCCGTTCAATCTTTGACAAGATGTAATTACCAGCATATCCAAGAATAACACCAGCGTTAGTGGGTGACGATTGAATATATTGGGCCGAGAAAAGCTGTTGTGGGCTCAAAAACCTGGACCGATAGTGTTTGCGTCAGCTTAGCTGGACTGGACACTTTGAAGTGATCCGATTTTCTTTTTCTTAATATAAAAAAAAAAACTCATAATAAAAAATGGTGTAGTTACTGGATACGCTTGCAATTACATCTTCACGGAGATTGAGCGGGTAGCGTGTCATGTTTTTGGAAGGACTAATGTCGTTGACGTTCTTGGCCATTTTGGTTATGTGCCATGCTTGAATCACCACGCTGGGTCATATACGCGCCGTAAATATTGGAGAACCCCGGAGTCAAAAATATTAATGAGAAGATCCATTGTCTTGTTCTAGTTGACATTATAAAGATTGTATGTGTCCTTGTTACCGCTTTGCTGCTTAACTGGAACGATCGCAGACAATTGCTTTTGAGAAGGATTTGTTAGATGGTAGTATCCCTTAGTAGTCTTGGTAGTTGCCTGATGAACATTGACCATATTAGTCTTTGCGACCGGAAAGGGTATGAAATCGTGTGAGAAATTTGGGTAGGGATTTGTCCCTAAAGCCGATTTGCTCGTCCCAGTTGGATGACCCGCGTTGAAGTAACCTGAGTAGGGATTTGTTCCCATACGCGGTTCACCCGACCCGCTTGTCTACTCTAATCCGATGGTTGGGCTTACCCCATTCATGGTTGGCGGGCTCCCATTAGTTTGGATGTGGCTTGGATGTCGCAAAGACTAATGTGGTCAGTCCTCATCAGGCAACTATCGAGAATTATAAGGGATACTACCATCCTAGAATACAAAGCACCTTCTGATTAATATTTATGACTTGAGCCTTCTCCAATATTTGTGGCGTGTATATGAGCCAGCGCGCTGATTTTGGCATGGCACATAACACAATCACCAACAACTTAGCTGGACTGAAAACTTTGACTTGATCCGATTTTGTTTTTTTAATATTAAAAAAAACTCATAATAAAAACTGGTGTACTTACTGCATACGCTTGCAATTACATCTTCTCAGAGATTGAAGGGGTGGCGTGTCATGTTTTTCACGGAGTAACGTCATTGACGTTCCTGGCCATTTGTGTTATGTGCCATGCTAGAATCGCCGCTCTGGCTCATATACACCTCATAAATATTGGAGAACGCCGGAGTCACAAACATTAATTAGAAGGTCCACTGTCTTGTTCTAATTGACCTTCTAAAGACTGTATGTGTCCTTGTTACAGCTTTGCTGCTTAACCGGAACGATCAACGACAATTGCTTTTAATAAGGATTCGTTGGATGGTAGTATCCCCTGTTAGTCTTGGTAGTTGCGTAATGAACAATGACCATATTAGTCTTGGCAACTGGAATGGTTAGGAAATTGTGCGAGAAATTTGGGTAGGGATTTATCCCTAAAGCCGATTCGCTCGATCCGATTGGATGACCTGCGTTAAAGTAACCTGCGTTGAAGTAACCTGAGTAGGTATGTGTTCCCATACCAAGTTCACCCGACCCTCTTGTCTCCTCCAATCCAATGGTTGGGGTTGCCCCATTCATGGTTGGTGGGCTCCCATTAGTTTGGATGTAGCTTTCGATGACGCAAAGATTAATATGGTCAATCCTCATCAAGCAACTACCAAGCCTAATAGGGGATACAACCATCCCAAAATCCAAAGCACCTTCTCATTAATGTTTATGACACGAGCCTTCTCCAATATTCGTGACATGTATATGAGGCAGCGCGCTGATTTTGGCATCGCACATAACACAATTGCCAGTAACATCAACGACGATACTCCCTCGCAAAAGATGACACGCCACCCGTTCAATCTTCGAGAAGATGTAATTGCAAGCATATCCAATAACTACACTAGCGTTAGTTGGTCATGATTGAATAGGCTGGGCCAAGAAAAGCTATTGTGGGCTTAGAAACCCGGACCAATAGGGCCCGCGTCAGCTTAGCTGGACTGGGCACTTGGACCCAATCCGATTTTCCTTTTGTTAAAATAAAAAAAAAAGAAAAAACACATAATAAATACTAGTGTAGTTAGTAGATAAGCTTTTGATTACATCTTCTCGAAGATTGAAAGGATGGCGTGTCCTGTTTTTGGGTGGTGGAACGTCGTTGACGTTGGTGTTATGTGCGATGCTAGAATCACCGCGCTAGCTCATATACACGTCACAAATATTGGAGAAGGCTCGAGGCATAAACATTAATGAGAAGGTGCTTTGGATTTTGGGATGGTAGTATCCCCTATTAAGCTTGGCAATTGCTTAATGAGGATTGACCATATTTGCTTGGCAGGTGGTTTGTATTGCCATGCAAATATTGGAGAACGCCAGAGTCACAAATATTAATAAGAAAGTCCTTTGTCTTGTTCTAATTGAGCTTCTAAAGACTGTATGGGTCTTTGTTACCGCTTTGCTACTTAACTGGAACGGTCGACGACATTTGCTTTTAATAAGGATTTGTTGGATGGTAGTATCCCTTATTAGTGTTGGTAGTTGCTTGATGAACATTGACCATATTAGTCTTGGCAACTATAAAGGGCAGGAAATCGTGCGAGAAAGTTGGGTAGGGATTTGCCCCTCAACCCGATTGGATGACCCGCATTGAAGTAACCCGAGTAGGGATTTGTTCCCATGCTCGATTCACCCGACCTGGTTGTCTACTCCAATCCATGGTTGGGCTTGCCCTATTCATGGTTGGTGGGCTCCCATTAGTTTGGATGTGGCTTTGGATGTCGCAAAGACCAATGTTGTCAATCCTCATCAGGTAACTCCCAAGCCCAATAAGGGATACTACCATCCTACAATGCAAAGCACCTTCTCATTAATATTTATGACTCGAGCTTTCTCCAATATTTGTGGCATGTATATGAGCCAGCGCGCTGATTTTGGCATGGCACATAACACAATCGCCAGCAACATGAACAGCGTTTCTCCCTCGTCAAACTTCACACGTCACCCGTTCAATCTTCGCCAAGATGTAACTGCCAACATATCCAAGAACAACACCAGCGTTTGTGGGTGATGATTGAATAGATTGTGCTGAGAAAAGCTGTTGTGGCCTTAAAAACCCAGACCGATAGGGTCTGCATTAGCTTAGCTGGACTGGACACTTTGACCCGATCCGATTTTCTTTTTCTTAATATAAAAAAAAAACTCATAAGAAAAAATGGTGTAGTTACTGGATATGCTTGCAATTACATCTTCTCGGAGATTGAACGGGTGGCGTGTCATGTTTTTTGAAGGACTAACGTCCTTGACGTTCCTGGCCATTTTGGTTATGTGCCATGCTAAAATCGCCGCACTGGGTCATATACGTGCCTTAAATATTGGAGAACTCCGGAGTCGAAAATCTTAATGAGAAGGTCCATTGTCTTGTTCTAGTTGACCTTTTAAAGACTGTATGTGTCCTTATTACCACTTTGCTGCTTAGCGGGAAATATCGCAGACAATTGCTTTTGAGAAGGATTTGTTAGATGGTAGTATCCCTTAGTAGTCTTGGTAGTTGCCTGATGAACATTGACCATATTAGTCTTGGCGACTGGAAAGGGTAGGAAATCGTGCGAGAAATTTGGGAAGGGATTTGTCCCTAAAGCCGATTTGCTCGTCCCGATTGGATGACGCGTGTTGAAGTAGCCCGAGCAGGGATTTGTTCCCATATGCGGTTCACCCGACCCGCTTGTCTGCTCTAATCTGATGGTTGGGCTTACCCTATTCATGGTTGGTGGGCTCCCACTAGTTTGGATGTGGCTTTGGATGTCCCAAAGACTAATATGGTCAATCCTCATCAGGCAACTGCCAAGCCTAATAGGGGATTCTACCATCCCAAAATCCAAAGCGCCTTCTCATTAATGTTTATGACTCGAGCGTTCTCCAATATTTGTGACGTGTATATGAGGCAGTGCGTTCATTTTGGCATCGCACATAACACAATCGCCAGCAACATCAATGGCGTTACGCCTTCGCAAAAGATGACACGCCACCCGTTCAATCTTCGAGAAGATGTAATTGCAAGCATATCCAAGAATGACACTAGCGTTAGTGGGTCATGATTGAATAGATTGGGCCGAGAAAAGCTATTGTGGGCACAGAAACCCGGACCAATAGGGCCTGCGTCAGCTTAGCTGGACCGGGCACTTTGACCCGATCCAATTTTCTTTTTGTTAAAATAAAAAAAAAGAAAAAACACATAATAAATACTAGTGTAGTTAGCAGATAAGCTTGCGATTACATCATCTCGAAGATTGAACGGATGGCGTGTCCTGTTTTTTGGGTGGTAGAACGTCGTTGACGTTGGTGTTATGTGCCATGCTAGAATCACCGCGCTTGCTCATATACGCGCCGCAAATATTAGATAACGCCAAAGTCACAAATATTAATAAGAAAGTCCTTTGTCTTGTTGTAATTGAGCTTCTAAAGACTGTATGTGTCCTTGTTACCGCTTTGCTGCTTAACTGGAACGGTCGACGACATTTGCTTTTGATAAGGATTTGTTGGATGGTAGTATCGCTTACTAGTGTTGGTAGTTGCCTGATGAACATTGACCACATTAGTCTTGGCAACTATAAAGGGCAGGAAATCGTGCGAGAAAGTTGGGTAGGGATTTGCCCCACAACCCGATTGGATGACCAGCATTGAAGTAACCCGAGTAGGGATTTGTTCCCATGCCCGGTTCACCCGACCCAGTTGTCTGCTCCAATCCATGGTTGGGCTTGCCCCATTCATGGTTGGTGGGCTCCCATTAGTTTGGATACGGCTTTGGATGTCACAAAGACCAATGTTGTCAATCCTCATTAGGCAACTGCCGAGCCTAATAAGGGATACTACCATCCTACAATGCAAAGCACCTTCTCATTAATATTTATGACTCGAGCTTTCTCCAATATTTGAGGCGTGTATATGAGCTAGCGCGCTGATTTTGGCATGGCACATAACACAATCGCCAGCAACATGAACAGCGTTTCTCCCTCGTCAAACTTCACACACCACCCGTTCAATCTTCGCCAAGATGTAACTGCCAACATATCCAAGAACAACACCAGCGTTTGTGGGTGATGATTGAATAGATTGGGCCGAGAAAAGCTGTTGTGGCCTCAAAAACCCAGACCGATAGGGTCCGCATTAGCTTAGCTAGACTGGACACTTTGACCCGATCCGATTTTCTTTTTCTTAATATAAAAAAAAAAAACTCATAAGAAAAAATGGTGTAGTTACTGGATATGCTTGCAATTACATCTTCTCGGAGATTGAACGGGTGGCGTGTCATGTTTTTGGAAGGACTAACGTCCTTGATGTTCTTGGCCATTTGGTTATGTGCCATGTTAAAATCGCCACGCTGGGTCATATACGTGCCTTAAATATTGTAGAACGCCGGAGTCGAAAATCTTAATGAGAAGGTCCATTGTCTTGTTCTAGTTGACCTTTTAAAGACTGTATGTGTCCTTATTACCACTTTGCTTTGCTTAGCAGGAAATATCGCACAATTGCTTTTGAGAAGGATTTGTTAGATGGTAGTATCCCTTAGTAGTCTTGGTAGTTGCCTGATGAACATTGACCATATTAGTCCTGGCGACTGGAAAGGGTAGGAAATCGTGCGAGAAATTTTGGAAGGGATTTGTCCCTAAAGCCGATTTGCTCGTCCCGATTGGATGACGCGCGTTGAAGTAGCCCGAGCAGGGATTTGTTCCCATGCGCGGTTCACCCGACCCAGTTGTCTGCTCCAATCCATGGTTGGGCTTGCCCCATTCATGGTTGGTGGGCTCCCATTAGTTTGGATACGGCTTTGGATGTCACAAAGACTAATGTTGTCAATCCTCATTAGGCAACTGCCGAGCCTAATAAAGGATACTACCATCCTGCAATGCAAAGCACCTTCTCATTAATATTTATGACTCGAGCTTTCTCCAATATTTGAGGCGTGTATATGAGCTAGCGCGCTGATTTTGGCATGGCACATAACACAATCGCTAGCAAGATGAAGAGCGTTTCTCCCTCGTCAAACTTCACACGCCACCCGTTCAATCTTCGCCAAGATGTAATTGCCAACATATCCAAGAACAACACCAGCGTTACTGGGTGATGATTGAATAGATTGGGCCGAGAAAAGCTGTTGTGGCCTCAAAAACCCAGACCGATAGGGTCTGCGTTAGCTTGGCTGGACTGGACACTTTGATCCGATCCGATTTTCCTTTTCTTAATATTAAAAAAAACTCATAATAAAAAATGGTGTAGTTATTGGATACGCTTGCAATTACATCTTTTTGGAGATTGAACGGGTTGTGTGTCATGTTTTTTGAAGGACTAACGTCCTTGACGTTCCTGGCCATTTTGGTTATGTGCCATGCTAGAATCGCCGCGCTGGGTCATATACGTGTCGTAAATATTGGAGAACGCCGGAGTCGAAAATCTTAATGAGAAGGTCCATTGTCTTGTTCTAGTTGACCTTCTAAAGACTGTCTGTGTCCTTGTTACCACTTTGCTAGTTAACGGGAACGATCGTAGACAATTGCTTTTGAGACGGATTTGTTAGATGGTAGTATCCCTTAGTAGTCTTGTTAGTTGCCTAATGAACATTGACCATCTTAGTCTTGGCAACTGGAAAGGGTAGGAAATCGTGCGAGAAATTTGGGAAGGGATTTGTCCCTAAAGCCGATTTGCTCGTCCCGATTGGATGACGTGCGTTGAAGTGGCCCGAGCAGGGATTTGTTCCCATACCCGGTTCACCTGACCCACTTGTCTGCTCTAATCCGATGGTTGGGCTTACCCCATTCATGGTTAGTGGGCTCCCATTAGTTTGGATGTGGCTTTGGATGTCGCAAAGACTAATATGACCAATCCTCATCAGGCAACTGCCAAGCCTAATAGGGGATACTACCATCCCATAATCCAAAGCACCATCTCATTAATGTTTATGACTCCAGCCTTCACCAATATTTGTGGCGTGTATATGAGGCAGCATGCTCATTTTGGCATGGCACATAACACAATCACCAGCAACATCAACAGCGTTACTTCCTCGCAAAGGATGACACACCACCCGTTCAATCTTCGAGAAGATGTAATTTCAAGCTTCTCCAAGAATGACACCAGTGTTAATGGGTCACGATTGAATAGATTGGGTGGAGAAAAGCTATTGTGGGTTGAAAAACCAGGACCAATACAGTCCGCGTAAGCTTAGCTAGACTGGACACTTTGACCCAATCCGATTTTCTTTTTGTTAAAATTAAAAAAAAAAACACATAATAAATACTGGTGTAGTTACTGGATGCGCTTGAACGGATGGCATGTCCTGTTTTTGGGTGGTGGAACGTCGTTAACGTTGGTGTTATGTGCCATGCTAGAATCACCGCGCTGGCTCATATACACGCCGCAAATATTGGATAACGCCAGAGTCACAAATATTAATGAGAAAGTCCTTTCTCTTGTTCTAATTGAGCTTCTAAAGACAGTATGTGTCCTTGTTACCGCTTTGCTGCTTAACTGGAACGGTCGACGACATTTGCTTTTGATCAGGATTTGTTGGATGGTAGTATCCCTTATTAGTCTTGGTAGTTGCCTGATGAACATTGACCATATTAGTCTTGGCAACTATAAAGGGCAGGAAATCGTGCGAGAAAGTTGGGTGGGGATTTGTCCCTCAACCCGATTGGATGACCCGCATTGAAGTATCCCGAGTAGGGATTTGTTCCCATACCCGGTTAACCCGTCCCGGTTGTCTGCTCCAATCCATGGTTGGGCTTGCCCCATTCATGGTTGGTGGGCTCCCATTAGTTTGGATTCGGCTTTGGATGTCGCAAAGACCAATGTTGTCAATCCTCATCAGGGAACTGCCGAGCCTAATAAGAGATACTACCATCCTACAATGCAAAGCACCTTCTCATCAATAATTATGACTAGAGCTTTCCCCAGTATTTATGGCGTGTATATGAGCCAGCGCACTGATTTTGACATGACACATAACACAATCGCCAGCAACATGAACAGCGTTTCTCCCTCGTCAAACGTGACACGCCACCCATTCAATCTTCGCCAAGATGTAATTGCCAACATATCCAAGAACAACACCAGCGTTAGTGGGTGACGATTGAATAGATTGAGCTGAGAAAAGCTGTTGTACGCTAAAAAACCAGGACCAATAGGGTCTGTGTCAGCTTAGCTGGACTGGAGACTTTGACCCAATCCGAGTTTCTTTTTATTAATATACAAAAAAACTCGTAATAAAAAATGGTGTAGTTACTAGATATGTGCCAATCTTCTCGGAGATTGAACGGGTGGCGTGTCATGTTTTTGGAAGGACTAACGTCGTTGACATTCCTGACCATTTTGGTTATGTGCCATGCTAGAATCGCCGTGCTGGGTCATATACGTGCCGTAAATATTGGAGAACGCCGGAGTCAAAAATATTAAAGAGAAGGTCCATTGTCTTGTTCTAGTTGACCTTCTAAAGACTGTATGCGTCCTTGTTACCACGTTGCTGCTTAGCTGGAACGATCGCAGACAATTGCTTTTGAGAAGGATTTGTTAAATGGTAGTATCCCTTAGTAGTCTTGGTAGTTGCCTGATGAACATTGACCATATTAGTGTTGGCGACTGGAAAGGGTAGGAAATCGTGCGAGAAATTTGGGTAGGGATTTGTCCCTAAAGCCGATTTGCTTGTCCCGATTGGATGACCCGCCTTGAAGTAACCCGAGTAGGGATTTGTTCCCATACCCGGTTCACTCGACCCGCTTGTTTGCTCTAATCCGATGGTTGGGCTTACCCCATTCATGGTTGGTGGGCTCCCACTAGTTTGGATGTGGCTTTGGATGTCGCAAAGACTAATATGGTCAATCCTCATCAGGCAACTGCCAAGCCTAATAGGGGATACTACCATCCCACAATCCAAAGCACCTTCTCATTAATGTTGATGACTCCAGCCTTCTCCAATATTTGTGGCGTGTATATGAGGCAGCACGCTGATTTTGGCATGGCACATAACACAATCGCCAGCAACATCAATGGCGTTACTCCATCGCAAAAGATGACACGCCACCCGTTCAATCTTTGAGAAGATGTAATTGCAAGCTTATCCATGAAGGACACCAGCGTTAGTGGGTCACAATTGAATAGATTGCGTCGAGAAAAGCTATTGTGCGCTCAAAAACCAGGACCAATAGGGTCCGCGTCAGCTTAGCTGGACTGGACACTTTGACCCGATCCGATTTTCTTTTTGTTAAAATTAAAAAAAAAAACATAATAAATACTGGTGTAGTTACTAGATACGCTTGCGATTACATCTTCTCGAAGATTGAGCGGATGGCGTGTCCTGTTTTTGGGTGGTGGAACGTCGTTGACGTTGGTGTTATGTGCCATGCTAGAATCACCGCGCTTGGTCATATACGCACCGCAAATATTTGGATAGCGCCAGAGTCACAAATATTAATGAGAAAGTCCTTTGTCTTGTTCTAATTGTGCTTCTGAAGACTGTATGTGTCCTTGTTGCCGCTTTGCTGCTTAACTGGAATGGTCGACGACATTTGCTTTTGATCAGGATTTGTTGGATGGTAGTATCCCTTATTAGTCTTGGTAGTTGCCTGATGAACATTGACCATATTAGTCTTGGCAACTATAAAGGGTAGGAAATCGTGCGAGAAAGTTGGGTAGGGATTTGTCCCTCAACCCGATTGGATGACCCGCATTGAATTAACCCGAGTAGGGATTTGTTCCCATTCCCGGCTCACCCGACCCGGTTGTCTGCTCCAATCCATAGTTGGGCTTGCCCCATTTATGGTTGGTGGGCTCCCATTAGTTTGGATACGGCTTTGAATGTCGCAAAGACCAATGTTGTCATTCCTCATCAGGCAAGGGCCGAGCCTAATAAGGGATACTACCATCCTACAATCGAAAGCATCTTCTCATTAATATTTATGACTCGAGCTTTCTCCAATATTTGTGGCGTGTATATGAGCCAGCGCGCTGATTTTGGCATGGTACATAACACAATCGCTAGCAACATGAAGAGCGTTTCTCCCTCGTCAAACTTCACACGCCACCGGTTCAATCTTTGATAAGATGTAATTGCCAACATATCCAAGAACAACACCAGCTTTAGTGGGTGAGGATTGAATAGATTGGGCCGAGAAAAGCTGTTCTGGGCTCAAAAACCCAGACCGGCAAGGTCCGCGTCAGCTTAGCTGGACTGGACACTTTGACCCAATCCGATTTTCTTTTTCTTAATAGAAAAAAAAACTAATAATAAAAAATGGTGTAGTTACTGGATACGCTTGCAATTACATCTTCTCGGAGATTGAACGGGTTGTGTGTCATGTTTTTGGAAGGACTAACCTCGTCAACGTTCATGAGCATTTTTGCTATGTACCATGCTAGAATCGCCGCGCTGGGTCATATACGCGCCGTAAATATTAGAGAACGCCGGAGTCAAAAATATTAATGAGAAGGTCCATTGTCTTGTTCTAGTTGACCTTCTAAAGACTGTATGTGTCCTCCTAACTGCTTTGCTGCTTAACTGGAATGATCGCAGACAATTGCTTTTGAGAAGGATTTGTTAGATGGTAGTATCCCTTAGTAGTCTTGGTAGTTGCCTGATGAACATTGACCATATTAGTCTTGGCGACTGGAAAGGGTATGAAATCGTGCGAGAAATTTTGGTTGGGATTTTCCCTAAAGTCGATTTGCTCGTCTCGATTGGATGACCTGCGTTGAAGTAACCCAAGTAGGGATTTGTTCCCATACCCGGTTCACCCGACCCGCTTGTCTGCTCCAATTCGATGGTTGGGCTTACCCCATTCATGGTTGGTGGGCTCCCATTAGTTTGGATGTGGCTTTGGATGTCGCAAAGACTAATATGGTCAATCCTCATGAGGCAACTGCCGAGCATTATAAGGGATACTGCCATCCTACAATCCAAAGCACCTTCTGATTAATATTTATGACTCGAGCCTTCTCCAATATTTGTGGCGTGTATATGAGCCAGTGCGCTGATTTTGGCACGGCACATAACACAATCGCCAACAACTTAGCTAGACTGGACACTTTGACTTGATATGATTTTCTTTTTGTTCATATTAAAAAAAAAAACCTCATAATAAAAACTGGTGTACTTACTGGATACACTTGCAATTACATCTTCTCGCAGATTGAAGGGTTGGCGTGTCATGTTTTTGGATGGAGTAACGTCGTTAACGTTCCTGGCCATTTGTGTTATGTGCCATGCCAGAATCACCGGTCTGGCTCATATACGCGGCGTGAATATTGGAGAACGCTGGAGTCACAAATATTAATGAGATGGTCCATTGTCTTGTTCTAATTGACCTTCTAAAGACTATATGAGTCCTTGTTACCGCTTTGCTGCTTAACTGGAACGGTTGACGACATTTGCTTTTGATCAGGATTTGTTGTCTCGTAGTATCCTTTATTAGTCTTGGTAGTTGCCTGATGAACATTGACCATATTAGTCTTGGCGACTATAAAGGGCAGGAAATCATGCAAGAAAGTTGGGTAGGGATTTGTCCCTCAACTCGATTGGATGACCCACATTGAAGTAACCCAAGTAGGGATTTGTTGCCAAACTCGGTTCACCGGACCCGCTTGTCTGCTCCAATCCGATGGTTGGGCTTGCCCCATTCATGGTTGGTGGGCTCCCATTAGTTTGCATATGGCTTTGGATGTCGCAAAGACTAATATGGTCAATCCTCATCAGCCAACTACCGAGCCTGATATGGGATACTACCATCCTACAATCCAAAGCACCTTCTCATTAATATTTACGACTCGAGCCTTCTCCCATATTTATGGCTTGTATATGAGCCAGCGTGCTGATTTTGGCATGGCACATAACACAATCGCCAGCAACTTAGCTGGACTAGACACCTTGACCTAATCCGATTTTCTTTTTGTTATTATAAAAAAAATTCATAATAAAAACTGGTGTAGTTTATGGATACGCTTGCAATTACATATTCTCGAACGTTGAAGGGGTGGCGTGTCATGTTTTTGGACGGAGTAACATCGTTGATGTTCCTGGCCATTTGTGTTACGTGCCATGCTAGAATCGCCACTCTAGCTCATATACGCCGCATAAATATTGGAGAACGCCGGAGTCACAAACATTAATCAGAAGGTCCATTGTCTTGTTCTAATTGACCTTCTAAAGACTGTATGTGTCCTTGTTACTGCTTTGCTGCTTTACTGGAACGATTGCCGACAATTGCTTTTAATAAGGATTTATTACATGGTAGTATCCCTTGTTAGTCTTGGTAGTAGTGTAATGAACATTGATCATATTAGTCTTGGCGATTGGAATGATTAGGAAATTGTGTGAGAAATTTGGGTACGGATTTGTCGCTAAAGCCGATTCACTCGACCCGATTGGATGACCCACGTTGATGTAACCTGAGTAGGTATTTGTTCCCATACCAAGTTCACCCGATCCGCTTGTCTCCTCCAATCCGACGGTTGGGGTTGCCCCATTCATGGTTGATGGGCTCCCATTAGTTTGGATGAGGCTTTATATGACGCAAACACTAATATGGTCAATCCTCATCAGGCAACTGCCAAGCCTAATAGGGGATACTACCATCCCACAATCCAAAGCAACTTCTCATTAATGTTTATGACTTGAGCCTTCTCCAATATTTGTGGCATGTACATGAGGCAGCGATCTGATTTTGGCATGGCACATGACACAATCGCTAGCAACATCAACGGCATTACTCCCTCGCAAAACAAGACACGCCACCCGTTCAATCTTCGAGAAGATGTAATTGTCAGCATATCTAAGAACGATACCAGCGTTAGTGGGTCACGATAGAATAGATTTGGTCGAGAAAAGCTGTTGTGGGCTCAAAAACCTGGACCGATAGGGTCCGCTTCAGCTTAGCTGTACTGGACACTTTGAGCCGATCCGATTTTCTCTTTATTAATATTAAAAAAAAAAACTCATAAAAAAGCTGGTGTAGTTACTGGATACGCTTGCAATTACATCTTCTCGAAGATTGAACAAATGGCGTGTCATGTTTTTGGATGGAGTAACGTCGTTGACGTTGGTGTTATGTGTCTTACAAGAATCACCGCACTGGGTCATATACGCGCCGCATATATTGGATAATGCTAGAGTCACAATTATTAATGAGAAGGTCCTTTGTCTTGTTCTAATTGAGCTTCTAAAGACTTTATGTGTCCTTGTTACCGCTTTGTTGCTTAACTGGAACGGTCGACGACATTTGCTTTTGATCAGGATTTGTCGGATGGTAGTATCCCTTATTAGTCTTGGTAGTTGCTTGATGAACATTGACCATATTAGTCTTGGCAACTATAAAGGGCAGGAAATCGTAAGAGAAAGTTGGGTAGGGATTTGTCCCTCAACTCGATTGGATGACCCGCATTGAAGTAACCCGAGTAGGGATTTGTTCCCAAACCCGGTTCACCCGACCCGGTTGTCAGCTCGAATCCGATGGTTGGGCTTGCCCCATTCATGGTTGGTGGGCTCCCATTATGTGGCATCCCAAAATTCAAGATAGTCCTAGATGAATTAAAGCCCGTGATTAGGTAATGAAATTACCTATGGTTTATGTTTTAGCCATTAGTTTTTTTTTTCTCTTAAGGCTAAGTGATATATGTTTGTGTTCATGAATTTTGAAATTAATAATATAGGATAAATTAATGAGAATGATTTATCCTTGGCCATGTGAAATTTAGAATTTGAAATCTACAAAAGAAATAATTAAAGATGAATAATTGAAAATGAAATTGTGGATTTTTAATTAGGTTGGGCCTTAGGCCCAATGGCCTAAGCTTTTGGTGGGCCGAATGGCCGGCCCAAATAAGACCCAAGGAGGTGTGGCCGTCGACCATGAGGGGGAAGGAGTGGCCAGCCCACTTCTTCCAATCCAAGCCTAAGCCCAAAGCCCATTATGCATGTGTCATGACAAGTGGCACAAAGGAAGATGGCATGCATTGGCCATTGGAGAGGCAAGCTCATCATTGCAAATGATGGGGATTTGGGGGAATAAAAGGGGAGAGGAAGAGAGAGAGTGGCTGGTTGAGGGCCACCGTCCAAGTGAGAAAGAGTGAGAGTGAGTTGCGAGAGAGAGAGTGAGGCTAAGAGGAGGAGGAGTGCCGCCCGTTCGCCGCCATGTGCCGTCGTTCGTTCGGTCTAGAGGCAAGTTGGGATCGATTTCCACTCTTGCATGTGTGTCTTGCATGTGTGACTTGTTGGTGGTAGATTTCGGATGTTAGGGTAGGCAAAAATCGGAGCTTGAATGTGACTTGTTCCTAAGTTGCATGCTGTTTTCGTGAGATCCGCCTGACCCAGAATTTTGTGAGGTTTGCATGCATGTTTTAAGTTCGATTTTGACTTTTATCTCTTCGTGAAAGTTGTAGCTAACATCTTAAAATACAACATACTAAAATTTGGTGCAAAATGGTGGAGATTTAAGGGGTCAAACTCTCATCCTACGGAGATGCTAGATCTGGAATGTTTTCGCATGAACCGCCTGAGTCAGAACTTTGTGAGAGCTTGCATGCATGTTTTGAGTTCTATTTTGACTTTTATCTCTGCATGAAAGTTGAATCTAACATCTTAGAATACAACATACTAAAATTTGGTGCAAAATGATGGAGATTCATGGGGTCAAACTCTCATCCTACGGAGATGCTAGATCTGGAATGTTTTCGCATGAATCGCCTGAGTCAGAACTTTGTGAGAGCTTGTATGCATGTTTTGAGTTCGATTTTGACTTTGATCTCTTCATAAAATTTGTAGCTGACATCTTAAAATACAACATACTAAAATTTTGTACAAAATAATTGAGATTTAAGGGGTAAAATTCTCATCCTACGGAGACACCAGATCTGGAAGGATTTCACTGACCTTTCGGTGGATTTGTGGTTGCATGTTGATTTTTACTAGGAATCTCTCTTCGATTTCTTCATGGAACATGTAGAGAAAATCTTAAACTATAACATACTAAAATTTGAAGTAAATGAACAAGTACAACCTAGTGAATCGACTTACTCTTGAAGACGGTAAATCTGGAGACACGGTACAGGACACCCGAGATTTCATGGACCCATTTGATGCCTATAATCTGGATATTTGACTTATATCCCTTCATGAAACTTGTAGAGAACATCTTGAAGTAAAACATATCCAAATTTCAGAGGAAACGAAGAAGAATAGGTAGGTGAAGACTCAGTATTTCGGACAAGCATGCACTGGACGTTTCGGCGTTAGATCCAGAAGCTTCGTGTGACTATAGAAAATAATATAAAACTAATTTGGCCTATAAGTCTTCACGAAAAATCTAATTTAGTGTCTTAAATATAACCTGGTAAAATTTCATAATTTTTGAAGGTCTTTTGGGTATTTTAGTCAAATTATTTCAGAAACTGTGCATTCTATTTCTATCCGAAATTGCATGCTGTATTTGTGTGAATTATACCTTTTGTGTGGAACTCTATTGGGCATGTATTTCTCATGAAATTATTATCTTATTGTCTTGCCTATCACATGCCTTGATCTCATGATTTTTGAGAAGCATATGGATATTTAATTTACATATTTTCTAAAAATGGTATATGCTGGAATTTTGTAAAAGGCATGAAATATGGACCATTTTAAATTACATGGACTCCATGAATTGTATTGTTATGGATGATTGTGTCTTGCTGCATGTACGATTATGATAGGAGATGCATGTATGAATTCAATGATGAATATGATCTTGGTTGCCATCACATCGCATGCCATGTTGAAACTGAGCCATAATTGTGAATGTGAAATTGAAAATGAGATGTATAAGAACATGTATCATGATGATGAGAAGACTGTCGGAAGTGTCGGGATGCCCGGTGGTATACGGTACGTAATTCCAGGGGAGGCCTGGTGGTATGTCGGTACGTAATTCTGGAAGGCAAGGGAAACCATTTTCATGGCGAGCCCCGGAGATTCCCCGGGAGTGTCGGGATGCCCAGTGGTATACGGTACGTAATTCCAGGGGAGGCCTGGTGGTATGTCGGTACATAATTCCGAAAGCCTGGCAGGTATTGTGCCGAGGGATACCTCGCGATGCTAGATGGGATGCGAGATGCCTAGCTAGAAGGGTAAAGGCCAGATGCCCGGTGGCCTAGTGGCGTAATTCCGGAGGGTCCTCGTGATGCTAGTTGGGATGCGAGATGCCCGGAGAGTGGGGGTGCCGGATGCCCGGTGGGAATTGTGCCGGATGGTTCTCGCAATGCCAGGATTGGGCGCGAGTGATGAATGTGGGATGCAAACATTGGTCCCGGAAAAAGAAATGTGGCAGTCCAAAATGAAATTGAAATTGAATTATGCACGATGATATATGCATGATATGATAAGATGTGCATGGTTGCATGGTAATGATGATGGTACATGTGACATGATGATGAGATGTGCATGGATGCATGGTAATGATGATGGTACATGTGACATGATGATGAGATGTGCATGGATGCATGGTAATGATGATGGTACATGTGATATGATGATATGATGATGATGTTACATGCATGAATGCATGGTAATGATGATGGTACATGCGATATGGTGATATGATGATATGATGATGATGTTACATGCATGGATGCATGGTAATGATGATGGTACATGTGATATGGTGATATGATGATGATGTTATACGCATGGATGCATGGTAAGGATGATGCCATATGTGACATGATGATGGTAAGTGTATGATATGATGGTGATGTCTACATGATGATGATGGTACATGAGGTATGATGACATGTGCATGATGCCATGGTATGTTGTGCATGGATGCTTGTATGACATGTGATGCTATGATTGTGATGATTGCATGGCATGATGTATTGAGTGGTTTATTGATCCTTTACCTACTGAGTGACTGTACTCACCCCTTCGGGGACCAACATTTCAGATTAGTAGATGGATTGAGCGGTTGGATATGACCGCAAGGAGAAGGATAGCAATTGAGGGAACTTTTGGATGCCGACACTTGTTGATGGACCCTAAGCATACAACTGTGGGAGGAGATGTCAGTCATCTTTTGAAGTATAGCCAAGTACAGAAGACTGCGGCATTTTCATGTATCGATGAATGATGTCCATTTGGTTTAAGTAAATAAAAGTGTGCGGCTTCTACCTATAAATGTTTAGTTGGTGTGCATCGTTTTTTGAATATAGGGAAGGGAGTTTGTTGGATGTGCTTCCGTATATGAATTGCGCAAGGGACCTACTAAAAGAAAAAAAAATATGTAAACCCCCACGGTTGTATGGACCCGCTGTAATTGAAATGGTATCAGAGTGATATGTTATTGGGAAAAGTGAATGGGAAGCGAATTGTAGTGACCCTAATCGGATCGGGGGCCGTCGAGGGGTGCCACACATTAGTTTGGATGTGGCTTTGGATGTCGCAAAGACTAATATGGTCAATCCTCATCGGGCGACTGCCGAGCCTGGTAAGGGATACTACCATCCTACAATCCAAAGCACATTCTCATTAATATTTATGACTCCGGCCTTCTCCAATATTTGTGGCGTGTATATGAGCCAGTGCACTGATTTTGGCATGGCACATAACACAATCGCCAGCAACTTAGCTGGATTGGACACTTTGACCTGATCTGATTTTCTATTTGTTAATATTAAAAAAAAAAACTCATAATAAAAACTGGTGTACTTACTGGATACGCTTGTAATTACATCGTCTCGGAGATTGAACGGGTGGCATGTCATGTTTTTGGACGGAGTAACGTCGTTGACGTTCCTGGCCATTTGTGTTATGTGCCATGCTAGAATCGCCACGTTGGCAATATACGCGCCGTACATATTGGAACATGCTGGAGTCACAAATATTAATGAGAAGGTCTATTGTCTTGTTCTAATTGACCTTCTAAAGACTGTATGTGTCCTTGTTATCGCTTTGCTGCTTAACTGGAACAATCGCCGACAATTGCTTTTAATAAGGATTTGTTGGATGGTAGTATCCCCTATTAGTCTTGGCAGTTGCATAATGAACATTGACCATATTAGTCTTGGCGACTGGAATGGTTAGGAAATTGTGCGAAATATTTGGGTAGGGATTTGTCCCTAAAGCCGATTCGCTCGACCTGATTGGATGACCCGCGTTGAAGTAACCTGAGTAGGTATTTGTTTCCATATCCGGTTCACCCGACCCACTTGTCTCCTCCAATCCGATGGTTGGGGTGCCCCATTCATGGTTGATGGGCTCCCATTAGTATGGATGTAGCTTTGGATGACGCAAAAACTAATATTATCAATCCTCATCAGGCAACTGCCATGCCTAATAGGGGATACAACCATCCCACAATCCAAAGCACCTTCTCATTAATATTTATGACTAGAGCCTTCTCCAATATTTGTGGCTTGTCTATGAGGCAGCGCGCTGATTTCGGCATGGCACATAACACAATCGCCAGCAACATCAACGGCGATACTCCCTAGCAAACATGACACGCCACCCGTTCGATGTTCGACAAGATGTAATTGCCAGCATATCCAAGAACGACACCATCGTTAGTGGGTCACGATTGAATAGATTGGGTCGAGAAAAGCTGTTGTGGGCTCAAAAACTCGAACCAATAGGTTTCGCATCAGCTTAGCCAGACTCGACACTTTGACCCAATCTGATTTTCTTTTTATTATTATTAAAAAAAATCATAAAAAAGCTGGTGTAGTTACTGGATACGCTTGCAATTACATCTTCTCGAAGATTGAACGGATGGCGTGTCATGTTTTTGGATGGAGTAACGTCGTTCACGTTGGTGTTATATGCCATGCTACAATCATCGTGCTGGCTCATATACTCGCCGCAAATATTGGATAATGCCATAGTCACAAATATTAATGAGAAGGTCCCGTGTCTTGTTCTAATTGAGCTTCTAAAGACTGTATGTGTCAAAGTGACCACTTTGCTGCTTAACTGGAACGATCGCTGACAATTACTTTTGATCAAGATTTGTAAGATGGTAGTATCCCTTAGCAGTCTTGGTAGTTGCCTGATGAAAATTGACCATATTAGTCTTGGCGACTAGAAAGGGTAGGAAATCGTGCGAGAAATTTGGGTAGGGATTTGTCCCTAAAGCCGATTCGCTCGACCCGGTTTGATGACCTGCGTTGAAGTACCCTGAGTAGCTATTTGTTCCCATACCTGGTTCACCCGACCAGCTTGTCTCCTTTGATCCGATGGTTGGGGTGCCCCGTTCATGGTTGGTGGTCTCCCATTTGTTTGGATGTAGCTTTGGATGACACAAAGACTAATATGGTCAATCCTCATCAGGCAACTGCCATGCCTAATAGGGGATACAACCATCCCACAATCCAAAGCACCTTCTCATTAATATTTATGACTAGAGCCTTCTCCAATATTTGTGGCTTGTACATGAGGCAGTGCGCTGATTTCGGCATGGCACATAACACAATCGCCAGCAACATCAACGGCGATACTCCCTCGCAAACATGACACGCCACCCGTTCGATGTTCGACAAGATGTAATTGCCAGCATATCCAAGAACGACACCATCGGTAGTGGGTCACGATTGAATAGATTGGGTCGAGAAAAGCTGTTGTGGGCTCAAAAACTTGAACCAATAGGGTTCGCATCAGCTTAGCCAGACTCGACACTTTGACCCAATCTGATTTTCTTTTTATTAATATTAAAAAAAATCATAAAAAAGCTGGTGTAGTTACTGGATACGCTTGCAATTACATCTTCTTGAAGATTGAACGGATGGCGTGTCATGTTTTTGGATGGAGTAACGTCGTTCACATTGGTGTTATATGCCATGCTACAATCACCGTGCTGGCTCATATACTCGCCGCAAATATTGGATAATGCCATAGTCACAGATATTAATGAGAAGGTCCCGTGTCTTGTTCTAATTGAGCTTCTAAAGACTGTATGTGTCAAAGTTACTGCTTTGCTGCTTAACTGGAACGATCGTTGACAATTACTTTTGATCAAGATTTGTAAGATGGTAGTATCCCTTAGCAGTCTTGGTAGTTGCCTGATGAAAATTGACCATATTAGTCTTGGCGACTAGAAAGGGTAGGAAATCGTGCGAGAAATTTGGGTAGGGATTTGTCCCTAAAGCCGATTCGCTCGACCCGGTTTGATGACCTGCGTTGAAGTACCCTGAGTAGCTATTTGTTCCCATACCCGGTTCACCCGACCGGCTTGTCTCCTCTGATCCGATGGTTGGGGTGCCCCGTTCATGGTTGGTGGGCTCCCATTTGTTTGGATGTAGCTTTGGATGACACAAAGACTAATATGGTCAATCCTCATCAGGCAACTGCCACGCCTAATAAGGGATACAACCATCCCACAATCGAATGCACCTTCTCATTAATATTTATTACTCGAGCCTTTTCCAATATTTGTGGCATGTAAATGACGCAGCGCGCTGATTTTGGCATCGCACATAACACAATTGCCAGCAACATCAACGACGATACTCCCTTGCAAAAGATGACACGCCATATGTTTAACCTTTGAGAAGATGTAATTGCCAGCATATCCAAGAATGACACCAGCGTTAGTGGGTCACAATTGAATAGATTGGGCCGAGAAAAGCTGTGGTGGGCTCAAAAACCCGAACCGATAGGGTCCGCGTCAGCTAAGCTAGACTGGACACTTTGACCCGATCCGATTTTCTTTTTATTCATATTAAAAAAAACTCATAAAAAACTGGTGTAGTCACTGGATAGGCTTGCAATTACATCTTCTTGAAGATTGAACGGATGGCGTGTCATGTTTTTGGATGGAGTAACGTCATTGATGTTGGTGTTATGTGCCACGCTAGAATCACTGTGCTGGCTCATATACGCGCCGCAAATATTGGATAACGCCAGAGTCACAAATATTAACGAGAAGGTCCTGTGTCTTGTTCTAATTGAGCTTCTAAAGACTATATGTGTCCTTGTTACCGCTTTGCTGCTTAACTGGAACGATCGACGGCATTTGCTTTTGATTAGGATTTGTTGCATGGTAGTATCCCTTACTAGTCTTGGTAGTTGCCTAATGAACATTGACCATATTAGTCTTGGCGACTATAAAGGGCAAGAAATCGTGCGAGAAAGTTGGGTAGGGATTTGTCCCTCAACCCGATTGGATAACCCGCCTTGAAGTAACCCGAGTAGGGTTTTGTTCCCATACCGGTTCACCCGACCCACTTTTCTGCTCCAATCCGATGGTTGGGCTTGCCCTATTCGTGGTTCGTGGGCTCCCATTAGTTTGGATGTGGCTTTGGATGTCGCAAAGACTAATATGGTCCATCCTCATCAAGCAATTACCGAGCCTGATAAGGGATACTACCATCGTACAATCGAAAGCACCTTCTCATTAATATTTTTGACTCGAGCCTTCTCCAATATTTGTGGCATGTATATGAGCCAACGCACTGATTTTGGCATGGCACATAACGCAATCGCCAGCAACTTAGTTGCACTGGACACTTTGACCTGATCCGATTTTCTTTTTGTTAGTATTAAAAAAAAAAACTCATAATAAAAACTGGTGTAGTTACTGGATATGCTTGCAATTACATCTTCTCAGAGATTGAACGGATGGCGTGTCATATTTTTGGACGGAGTAATGTCGTTGACGTTCCTGGCCATTTGTGTTATGTGCCATGCTACAATCGCCGCGCTGGCTCATATACGCGCCGTAAATATTGGAGAACGCCGGAGTCACAAATATTAATGAGAAGGTCCATTGTCTTGTTCTAATTGACCTTCTAAAGACTGTATGTGTCCTTGTTACCGCTTTGCTGCTTGACTGGAACAATCGCCGACAATTGCTTTTAATAAGGATTTGTTGGATGGTAGTATCCCCTATTAGTCTTGGTAGTTGCGTAATGAACATTGACCATATTAGTCTTGGTGACTGGAATGGTTAGGAAATTGTGCGAGAAATATGGTTAGGGATTTGTCCCTAAAGCCGATTTGCTCGACCCAATTGGATGACCCGCATTGAAGTAACCTAAGTAGGTATTTGTTCCCATACCTAGTTCACCCGTCCCGCTTGTCTCCTCCACTCCAATGGTTGGGGTTGCCCCATTCATGGTTGGTGGGTCCCATTAGTTTGGATGTAGCTTTGGATAACGCAAAGACTAATATGGTCAATCCTCATTAGGCTACTGCCAAACCTAATAGGAGATACTACCATCCCACAATACAAAGCACCTTCTCATTAATATTTATGACTAGAGCCTTCTCCAATATTTGTGGCATGTATATGAGACAGCGCGCTGATGTTGGCATGGCACATAACACAATTGCCATCAACATAAACGATGTTACTCGCTCGGAAAACATGACACGCCACCCGTTCAATATTCGAGAAGATGTAATTGCAAGTATATCCGAGAATGACACTAGTGTTAGTGGGTCACGATTGAATAGATTGGGCCGAGAAAAGTTGTTGTGGGCCCAAAAACCCGGACCGATAGGGTCCACGTGAGCTTAGGTGGACTGGACACATTGACTCGATCCAATTTTTTTTGTTAATATTTTAAAAAAAGTCATAATAAAAACTGGTGTAGTTATTGGATACGCTTGCAATTACATGTTGTCGAAGATTGACTGGGTGGCGTGTCATGTTTTTGGAAGGAGTCATGTCATGGACGTTCCTCGCCATTTATGTTATGTGCCATGCTAGAATCACTACGCTGGATCATATATGCGGCGCAAATAGTGGATAAGGCCGGAATCACAAATATTAATGAGAAGGTCCTTTGTATTGTTCTAATTGACCTTCTGAAGACTATAAGTGTCCTTGTTGCCGCTTTGCTGCTTCACTGGCAGGGTCGACGACAATTGCTTTTGATTAGGATTTGTTGGATGGTAGTATCCCTTATTAGTCTTGGCAGTTGCCTGATGATCATTGACCATATTAGTCTTGGCAACTGGAAAGGGCAATAAATCAAGCGAGAAATTTTGGTAGGGATTTGTCCCTAAATCCGATTCGCTCAACTCGATTTGATGACCCGCGTTGAAGTAACCCGAGTAGGTATTTGTTCACATACCTAGCTCACCCAATCCGCTGGTCTGCTCCAATCTGATGGTTGGGCTTGCCCCATTCATGGTTCGTGGGCTCCCATTAATTTGGATGTGGCTTTGGATGTCACCAAGGTTAATATAGTGAATCCTCATCAGGCACCTGCCAATCCTAATAAGGGATAGTACCATCCCACAATCCTAAGCACCTTCTCGTTCATATTTATGACTCGAGCCGTCTCCAATATTTGTGCCGTGTATATGAGCCAGCACGCTGATTTTGGCATGGCACATAACACAATCACAAGCAACATCAACAGCGTTACTCCCTCGCAAAACATTACATGCCACCCGTTCAATCTTCGAGAAGATGTAATTGTAAGCATATCTAAGAATGACACTAGTGTTAGTGGGTCACGATTGAATAGATTGGGCTGAGAAAAGCTGTTGTGGGCCCAAAAACCCGGACCGATAAGTTCCACTTTGCTGCTTCACTAGCACAGTCGACGACAATTGCTTTTGATCAGGATTTGTTGGATGGTAGTATCCCTTATTAGGTTTGGCAGTTGCCTGATGATCGTTGACCATATTAGTCTTGGCAACTGGAAAGGGCAATAAATCAACCGAGAAATTTTGGTAGGGATCTGTCCCTAAACCCGATTAACTCGACCCAATTTAATGACCTGCATTGAAGTAACCCGAGTAGGGATTTGTTCCGATACCCGGTTCACCCGACCCGCTTGTCTGCTCCAATCCGATGGTCGGGCTTGCCCCATTCATGGTTGGTGGGCTCCCATTAGTTTGGCCGTGGCTTTGGATGTCGAAGACGAACATTGTCAATGCTCATCAAGCACCTGCCAAGCCTAAAAAGGGATAGTGCATCCCACAATCCAAAGCACCTTCTCATTAATATTGATGACTCCAGCCTTCTCCAAGATATGTGGCGTGTATATGAGCCAGCGCACTAATTTTGGCATGGCACAAAACACAATCGCCAGCAACATCAACGGCATTGCTGCCTCACTAAACATGACACGCCACCCGTTCAATCTTCGACAACATGTAATTGCAAGCATATCCAAGAACGACACCAATGTTAGTGGGTCACGATTAAATAGATTGGGCTGAGAAAAACTGTTGTGGGCTCAAAACCCCGGACCGATAGGGTCCACGTCAGCTTAGCTGGACATGACACTTCGACTCGATCCGATTTTCCTTTTGTTAATTTAAAAAAAAAAAAAACTCATAATAAAAACTAATGTAGTGATTGGATACGCTTGCAATTACATCTTCTCGAAGATTGAACGGGTGGCGTGTCATATTTTTGGAAGGAGTAACGTCATTGACGTTCCTGGCCATTTCTGTTATGTGCTAAGCTTGAATCACCGTGCATGCTCATATACGCGCCGCAAATATTGGATAAGGCCAAATTCACAAATATTAACGACAAGGTCCTTTGTATTGTTCTAATTGACCTTCTGAAGACTGTATGTGTCCTTGTTGCGGCTTTGTTGCTTCACTGGCACGGTCGAGGACAATGGCTTTAGATTAGCGTTTGTTGGATGGTAGTATCACTTATTAATCTTGGCAGTTGCCTGATGAACGTTGACCATATCAGTGTTGGTGACTAGAAAGGGCTGGAAATCGAGCGAGAAATTTGGGTAGGGATATGTCCCTAAACCGAATTCGCTCGACCCGATTTGATGACCCGCATTGAAGTAACCCGAGTAGGTATTTCTTCCCATACCCAGTTCACCCAACCCGCTTGTCTGCTCCAATCCGATGGTTGGGCTTGCCCCATTGATGGTCGGTGGGCTCCCATTAGTTTGCATGTGGCTTTGAATGTCGAAGACTAATATTGTCAATGCTCATCAGGCACCTGCCAAGCCTAACAAGGGATAGTACCATCCCACAATCCAAAACACCTTCTCATTAATATTTATGACTCCAGCCTTCGCCAATATATGTGGCGTGTATATGAGCCAGCGTGCTAATTTTGGCATGCCACATAACACAATCGCCAGCAACATCAGAGGCGTTACTCCCTCGCAAAACATGACATGCCACCCGTTCAATCTTCAAGAAGATGTAATTGCAAGCACATCCAAGAACGATACCAGTATTAGTGGGTCACGATTGAATAGATTGGGTCAAGAATAGCTATTGTGGGCTCAAAACCCCGGACCGACGGGGTCCGCGTAAGCTCAGCTGGACTGGACACTTTGACTTGATTCGATTTTCTTTTTGAGAATATAAAAGAAAAAAAAACTCATAAAAAAACTGGTGTAGTTATTGGATATGCTTGCAATTACATCTTCTCGAAGATTGAACGAGTGGCGTGTCATGTTTTTGGATGGAGTAACGTCGTTGACGTTCTTGGCGATTTGTGTTACGTGCCATGCTAGAATCACCACGCTGGCTCATATACACGCCTCAAATATTGGATAAGGCTAGAGTCAGAAATATTAATGAGAAGGTCATTTGTATTGTTCTAATTGACCTTCTGAAGACTGTATGTGTCCGTGTTGCCGCTTTGCTACTTCACTGGCAACGGTTGACGACAATTGCTTTTGATAAGGATTTGCTGGATCGTAGTCTCCCTTATTAGTCTTGGCAGTTGCCTGATGCACATTGACCATATTAGTCTTGGCGAATAGAAAGGGCTGGAAATCAAGCGAGAAATTTGGGTAGGGATTTATCCCTAAACCCAATTCGCTCGACCCGATTTGATGACCCGCATTGAAGTAACCCGAGTAGGTATTTGTTCCCATATCTAGTTCACCCGACCCGCTTGTCTGCTCCAATCCGATGGTTGGCATTGCCCCATTCATGGTTGGTGGGCTCCCATAGTTTAAATGTGGCTTTGGATGTCGCCAAGACTAACATGGTCAATCCGCATTAGGCACCTACCAAGCCAAATAAGGGATAGTACCATCCCACAATCCAAAGCACCTTCTCATTAATATTTATGACTCCAGCCTTCTGCAATATATGTGGCGTGTATATGAGCTAGCGCACTAATTTTGGCATGGCACATAACACAATCGCCAGCAACATCAACGACGTTACTCCATTGCAAAACATGACACGCCACCCGTTCAATCTTCGAGAAGATGTAATTGCAAGCATATCCAAGAACGACACCAGTGTTAGTGGGTCTTGAATGAATAGATTGAGCCAAGAAAAGCTGTTGGGGCTCAAAACCCCAGACCGATAGGGTCTGCATCAGCTTAGCTGGATTGGACACTTCGACTCAGTCCGATTTTCTTTTTGTTATATATTAAAAAGCTGTTGGTGTAGTTATTGGATACGCTTGCAATTACATCTTCTCGAAGATTGAATGGGTGGCGTGTCATGTTTTTGGACGGAGTAACATCGTTCACGTTCCTGGCCATTTGTGTTACGTGCCATGCTAGAATCACCGCGCTGGCTCGTATACGCGCCGCAAATATTGGATAAGGCCGGAGTCACAAATATTACTGAGAAGATCCTTTGTATTGTTCTAATTTACCTTTTGAAGACTATATGTGTCGTTGTTGCCGCTTTGCTGCTTCAATGGCACGGTCGACGAGAATTGCTTTTCATCAGGATTTGTTGGATGGTAGTATCCCTTATTAGTCTTGGCAATTGCCTGATGAACATTGACCATATTAGTGCCCACGACTAGAAAAGGGCAGCAAATCGAGCGAGAAATTTGGGTAGAGATTTGTCCCTAAACCCGATTAACTTGACCCAATTTGATGAACTGCATTGAAGTAACTTGAGTAGGGATTTGTTATCATACCCGGTTCACCCGACCCGTTTGTCTACTCCAATCGGATGGTTGGGCTTGCCCCATTGATGGTTGGTGGACTCCCATTAGTTTGGATGTGGCTTTGGATGTCGAAGACTAATATTATCAATGCTCATCAGGCACCTGCCAAGCCTAATACGGGATAATGCCATCCCACAATCTAAAGCACCTTCTCATTAATAATTATGACTCCAACCTTCTCCAATATATGTGGCATGTATATGAGCGAGTGCACTGATTTTGGCATGGCACATAACACAATCGCCAGCAACATCGACGGCGTTACACCCACGCAAAACATAACATGCCACCCGTTCAATCTTCGAGAAGATGTAATTGCAAGCATATCCAAGAAAGATACCAGTGTTAGTGGGTCTCGATTGAATAGATTGGGCCGAGAAAAGCTGTTGTGGGCTCAAAACCTCGTACTGATAGGGTCCGCGTCAGCTTAGCTGGACTGCACACTTCGACTCGATCCGATTTTCTTTCTGTTAATACTAAAAAAAAAACTGATAATAAAAACTGGTGTAGTTATTGTATATGCTTGCAATTATATCTTCTCAAAGATTGAACATTGGTGATGTTGCAGGCAATTGTGTTATGTGCAATTGCAAAATTAGTGCGCTGGCTCACATACACGCCACATATATTGGAGAAGGCTGGAGTCATAAATATTAATGAGAAGGTGCTTTGGATTGTGGGATGCTACTATCCCTTATTAGGCTTGGCAGGTGCCTGATGAGGATTGACCATATAAGTCTTGGCAACATCCAAAGCCACATCCAAACTAATAGGAACCCACAAACCATGAATGGGGCGAGCTCAACCATCGGATTGGAGCAGACAAGCGAGTTGGGTGAACTGACTATGGGAGCAAATACCTACTTGGGTTACTTCATTGCGGGTCATCAAATTGGGTCGAGCGAATCGGGTTTAGGGACATATCCCTAGCCAAATTTCTCACTTGATTTCCAGCCCTTTCTAGTCGCCAAGAATAATATGGTGAATGTTCATCAGGCAACTGCCAAGACTAATAAGGGATACTACCATCCAACAAATCCTTATCAAAAGAAATTGTCGTCGACCGTTTCAGTGAAGTAGTAAAGCGGCAACAAGGACGCATACAATCTTCAGAAGGTCAATTAGAACAATACAAAGGACCTTCTCGGTAATATTTGTGACTCCGGCCTTATCCAATATTTGCGGCGCGTATATGAGCCAGCGCGGTGATTCTAGCATGGTATGTAACACAAATGGCCAGGAATGTGAACGACGTTACTCTGTCCAAAAACATGACACGCCACTCGTTCAATCTTCGAGAAGATGTAATTGCAAGCGTATCCAATAACTACGCTAGTTTTTATTATGAGTTTTTTTTTAAATATTAATAGAAAGAAATTCGAATCGAGTCGAAGCGTGAAGTCCAGCTAAGTTGACGCGGACACTATCGATCCGCGGTTTTGAGCCCACAACAGCTTTTCTCGACCTAATCTATTCAATCATGACCCACTAACACTGGTGTCGTTCTTGGATATGCTTTCAATTACATCTTCTCAAATATTAAATGGGTTTGAGTCATGTTTTTGGATGAAGTAACGTCGTTGACGTTCCTGGCCATTTGTGTTAGGTGCCGTGCTAGAATCACCGCGTTGGCTCTTTTACACATTGCAAATATTGGATAAGGACGGAGTCACAAATATTGGATAAGGACGGAGTCACAAATATTAATGAGAAGGTCCTTTGTATTGCTCTAATTGACCTTCTAAAGACTATATGTGTCCTTGTTGCCGATTGGTTCTTCACTGGCGCAGTCAATAACAATTGCTTTTGATAAGGATTTGTTGGATGGTAGTATCCCTTATTAGTCTTGGCTATTGCCTAATGAACATTGACCACATTAGTCCTGGTGACTAGAAAGGGCAGGAAATCGAGCGAGAAATTTGGGTTGGGATTTGTCCCTAAAGCTGATTAACTCGACCCAATTTGATGACCCACAATGAAGTAACCCGAAAAGGGATTTGTTCCCATACTCGGTTCATTGGACCCGCTTGTCTGCTCCAATCCGATGGTTGGGCTTGCCCCATTCCTGGTTGGTGGGCTGCCATTAGTTCGGATGTGGCTTTGGATGTCACCCAGACTAATATTAACAATGCTCATCAGGCACTTGCGAAGCCTAATAAGGGATAGTACCATCCCACAATCCAAAGCACCTTCTCATTAATATTTATGACTCCAGCCTTATCCAATATATGTGGCGTGTATATGAGCCAGTGCGCTGATTTTAGCGTGGCACATAACACAATCGCCAGCAACATGAACAGCGTTACTCCCTCGCAAAACATAACATGCCACCCGTTCAATCTCCGAGAAGATGTAATTGCAAGCATATCCAAGAACGACACCAGTGTTCGTGGTTCACAATTGAATCTATTCGGCCGAGAAAAACTGTTGTGGGCTCAAAACCCCGAATCGATAGGGTCCGCTTCAGCTTAACTGGACTGGACACTTTCACTCGATCCGATTTTCTTTTTGTGAATATTAAAAAAAAAAAAAACTCATTACAAAAACTGGTGTAGTTATTAGATACGCTTGCAATTACATCTTCTTGAAGATTGAATGGGTGGCGTGTCATGTTTTTGGGCAGAGTCACATCGTTGACGATCCTGGCCATTTGTGTTACGTGCCATGCTGGAATGACTGAACACCCCGCAAATATTGGATGAGATCGGAGTCGCAAATATTAATGAGGAGGTCCTTTCTATTGTTCCAATTGACCTTCTGAAGATTGTATGTGTCCTTGTTGCCGCTTTGCTACTTCACTGGCTCGGTCGACGACAATTTCTTTTGATAAGGATTTGTTGGATGGTAGTATCCCTTTTTAGTCCTGGCAGTTGCCTGATGAACATTGACCATATTAGGCTTGGCGACAAGAAAGGGCTGGAAATCGTGCGAGAAATTTAGGTAGGGATTTGTCCCTAAACCTGATTCGCTTGACCCGATTTGATGACCCGCATTGAAGTAACCCGCGTAGGTATTCGTTCCCATACCCAGTTCACCCGACCCGCTTGTCTGCTCCAATACGATGGTTGGGCTTGCCCCACTCATGATTGGTAGGCTCCCATTAGTTTGGATGCGGCTTTGGATGTCGCCAAGACTAATATGGTCAATCCTCATCAGGCACCTACCAAGCCTAATAAGGGATAGTACTATCCCACAATCCAAAGCACATTCTCATTAATATTTATCACTCCAGCCTTCTCCAATATATGTGGTGTGTATATGAGCCAGCGCGCTGATTTTGGCATGGCACATAACACAATCACCAGCAACATCAACGGCGTTACTCCCTCGCAAAACATGACAAGCCACCCATTCATTCTTCGAGAAGATGTAATTGCAATTACATCTTCTCGAAGAATGAATGGGTGGCTTGTCATGTTTTTGGACGGAGTAACGTCGTTGACGTTCCTGGACATTTGTGTTAAGTGCGATGCTAGAATCACCGTGCTAGCTCATATACATGCCGCAAATATTGGATAAGGCCGAGTTACAAATATTAATGAGAAGTGCCTTTCTATTGTTCCAATTGACCTTCTGAAGACTGTATGTGTCCTTGTTGGTGCTTTCTTGCTTCACTGGCACGGTCGACGACAATTACTTTTCATAAGGATTTGCTAGATGGTAGTATCCCTTGTTAGTCTTGGCAGTTGCCTGTTGAACATTGACCATATTAGTCTTGACGACTAAAAAGGGCTGGAAATCGAGCGAGAAATTAGGGTAGGGATTTGATGACCTGCATTGAAGTAACCTGAGTAGGTATTAGTTCCCATACCCAGTTCACCTGACCCACTTATCTCCTCCGATCCGATGGTTGGGCTTGCCCCATTCATGGTTGGTGGGCTCCCATTAGTTTGGATGTGGCCTTAGATGTCGCCAAGACTAATATGGTCAATTCTCATTAGGCACCTACCAACCCTAATAAGGGATAGTACCATCCCACAATCCAAAGCACCTTCTCATTAATATTTATGACTCCAGACTTCTCCAATATATGTGGCGTGTATCTGAGCCAGCGCGCTGATTTTAGCATGGCACATAACACAATCGCCAGCAACATGAACGGCGTTACTCCCTCACAAAACATAACACGCCTCCTATTCAATCTTGAAGCAGATGTAATTGCGAGCATATCTAAGAACAACAACAGGGTTAGTGGGTCACGATTGAATAGATTGTGCCGAGAAAAGTTGCTGTGGACTCAAGACCCCGGACCGATAGGGTCCGCATCAGCTTAGCTGGAGTGGACACTTCAACTCAATCCGATTTTATTTTTGTTCAAATTTAAAAAAAGAAACTCATAATAAAAACTGGTGTAGTTATTGGATACGCTTGCAATTACATCTTCTCGAAGATTGAATGGGTGGCGTGTCATGTTTTTGGACGGAGTAACGTCATTGACGTTCCTAGCCATTTATGTTACGTGCCATGCTAGAATCACCACGCTGGCTCTTTTACATGCCGCAAATATTAGATGAGGTCGGAGTCAAAAATATTAATGAGAAGGTCATTTGTAATGTTCTAATGGACCTTCTGAAGACTGTGTGTGTCCTTGTTGCCGCTTTGCTGCTTCACTGGCACGGTCGATGGCAAGTGCTTTTGATCAGGATTTGTTGGATGGTAGTATCCCTTATTAGTCTTGGCAGTTGCTTGATGAACGTTGACCATATTGGTCTAGGTGACTAGAAAGGGCATGAAATCGGGCGAGTAGGGATTTGTCCCTAAACCGGATTAACTCGACCCAATTTGATGACCCGTAATGAAGTAACCCGAGTAGGGATTTGTTCCCATACCCGGTTCACAGGACCTCCTTGTCTGCTCCAATCCGATGGTTGGGTTTGCCCATTCATGGTCAGTGGGCTCCCATTAGTTTGGATGTGGCTTTGGATGCCGCCAAGACTAATATTTTCAATGCTCATCAGTCACTTGGCAAGCTTAATAAGGGATAGTACCATCCCACAATCCAAAGTACCTTCTCATTAGTATTTATGACTCGAGCCTTCTCCAATATTTGTGGCGTGTATATGAGCTAGCGGATGATTTCGGCAAGGCACATAACACAATCGCCAGCAACATCAATGGCATTACTCTATCAAAAAACTTGACACACCACCCATTCAATCTTTGAGAAAATGTAATTGCAAGCATATCCAAGAACGACACCAGTGTTAGTGGGTCACGATTGAATGGATTGGGATGAGAAAAGCTGTTGTGGGCTCAAAACCCCGGATCGATAGGGTTTGCGTCAGCTTACTTGGAGTGGACACTTCGACTCAATCCGATTTTATTTTTGTTCTCATTTAAAAAAGAAACTCATAATAAAAACTGGTGTGCTTATTGGATACGCTTGCAATTACATCTCCTCGAAGATTGAATGGGTGGCGTGTCATGTTTTTGGACGGAGTAATGTCGTTGACGTTCCTGGCCATTTGTGTTACATGCCATGCCAGAATCACCACGCTGGCTCTTTTACACACCACAAATATTGGATAAAGCCGGAGTCAAAAATATTAATGAGAGCGTCCTTTGTATTGTTCTAATGGACCTTCTGAAGACTGTGTGTGTCCTTATTGCCGCTTTGCTGCTTCACTTGCACGGTCGACGACAAGTGCTTTTGATCAGGATTTGTTGGATGGTAATATCCCTTATTAGTCTTGGCAGTTGCTTGATAAACGTTGACCATATTGGTCTGGGTGACTGGAAAGGGTAGGAAATTGGGCGAGACATTTGGGCAGGGATTTGTCTCTAAACCGCATTAACTCAACCCAATTTGATGACCCATAATGAAGTAACTCGAGTAGGGATTTGTTCCCATACCCGGTTCACACGACCCGCTTGTCTGCTCTAACCCGATGGTTGGGTTTGCCCATTCATGGTTGGTGGGCTCCCATTAGTTTGGATGTGGCTTTGGATGCTGCCAAGACTAATATTTTCAATGCTCATCAGTCACTTGGCAATCCTAGTAAGGGATAGTACCATCCCACAATCCAAAGCACCTTCTCATTAATATTTATGACTCGAGCCTTCTCCAATATTTGTGGCGTGTATATGAGCCGGCACGCTGATTTCGGCAAGGCACAAAGCACAATCGCTAGCAACATCAACGGCGTTACTCCCTCACAAAACATGACACGCCACAAGTTCAGTCTTCGAGAAGATGTAATTGCAAGCATATCCAAGGATGACACCAGTGTTAGTGTGTCACAATTGAATGGATTGGGAGGAGAAGAGCTATTGTGGGCTGAAAACCCTGGACCGATACGGTCCGCGTCAACTTAGCTGGACTGGACACTTTGACTCCATTCGATTTTCTTTTTGTGAATATTAAAAAAAAAAAAACTCATAACAAAAACTGGTGTAGTTAATAGATACGCTTGCAATTATATCTTCTCAAAGATTGAATTGGTGGCGTGTCATGTTTTTGGACGGAGTAATGTCATTGACGTTAGTGGCCATTTGTGTTACGTGCCATGCTAGAATCACCGCGCTGACTCTTTTACATGTCGCAAATATTGGATAAGGTCGGAGTCACAAATATTCAAGAGAAGGTCCTTTGTATTGTTCTAATGGACCTTCTGAAGATTGTGTGTGTCCTTGTTGCCACTTTGCTACTTCACTGGCACGGTCGATAGCAAGTGCTTTTCATTAGAATTTGTTGGATGGTAGTATCCCTTATTAGTCTTGGCAGTTGCCTGATGACGGTTGACCATATTGGTCTGGGCGACTGGAAAGGGCAGGAAATCGGGCGAGACATTTGGGTAGGGATTTGTCCCTAAATCGTATTAACTCGACCCAATTTGATGACCCGCAATGAAGTAACCCGAGGAGGGATTTGTTCCCATACCCGGTTCACACGACCCGTTTGTTTGCTCCAATCTGATGGTTGGGTTTGCCCATTCTTGGTTGGTGGGCTCCCATTAGTTTGGATGTGGCTTTGGATGTCGCTAAGTCTAATATTTCAATGCTCATCAATCACCTGGCAAGCCTAATAAGGGATAGTGCCATCCCACAATCCAAATCACCTTGTCATTAATATTTATGACTCGAGCCTTCTCCAATATTTGTGGTGTGTATATGAGCCAGCGCGCTGATTTCGGCAAGGCACATAACACAATCGCCAGCAACATCAACGGCGTTACTCCATAACAAAACCTGACACGCCACGCGTTCAACCTTCGAGAAGATGTAATTGCAAGCATATCCAAGAACGACACCAGTGTTAGTGGGTCACGATTGAATGGATTGGGACGAGAAAAGCTGTTGTGGGCTCAAAACCCCGGACTGATAGGGTCCGCGTCAGCTTAGTTGGACTTCACACTTCAATTCGGTCCGATTTTCTTTTTGTTAATATTAAAAAATAAAAACTCATAATAAAACTTGGTGTAGTTATTGGATACGCTTGCAATTACATCTTCTCGAAGATTGAACGGGTGGCGTGTCATGTTTTTCGGTGGAGTAACGTCATTGACGTTCCTAGCCATTTGTGCTGCGCGCCACGCTGCGCGCCATGCTAAAATCACCGTGCTAGCTTATACACGCGCCGCAAATATTGGATAAGGCCGGAGTCACAAATATTAATGAGAAGTGCCTTTCTACTATTCTAATTGACCTTCTGAAGACTATACGTGGCCTTGTTGCCGCTTTGCTGCTTCACTGGCACGGTCGACGACAATTGCTTTTGATAAGGATTTGCTGGATGGTAGTATCCCTTGTTAGTCTTGGTAATTGCATGATGAACATTGAACATATTAGTCTTGTACTATAGAAAGGGCTGGAAATCGAGCAAGAAATTTGGGTAGGGATTTGTTGCTAAACCCGATTCGCTCGACCTGATTTGATAACCCGCATTGAAGTAACCCAAGAAGGTATTATTTCACATACCCAGTTCACCCATCCCGCTTGTCTGCTCCAATCCGATCGTTGGGCTTGCCCCATTCATGGTTGGTGGGTGGCCATTAGTTTGGATGTGGCTTTGGATGTCGCCAAGACTAATATGGTCAATTCTCATTAGGCACCTGCCAAGCCTAACAAGGGATAGTACCATCCCACAATCCAAAGCACCTGCTCATTAATATTTATCACTCCAGCCTCCAATATATGCGGCGTGTATATGAGCCAGCGCCCTGATTTTGGCATGGCACATAACACAATCGCCAGCAACATCAACGGCGTTACTCCCTCGCAAAACATGACATGCCACCCGTTCAATCTCCTAGAATATGTAATTGCAAGCATATCCAAGAACGACACCAGTGTTAGTGGGACACGATTGAATCGATTGGGTCGAGAAAAGCTATTGTGGGCTCAAAACCCTGGACTGATAGGGTCTGCGTCAGCTTAGCCGGACTGAACACTTTGACTAGATTCAATTTTCTTTTTCTAAATATTAAAAAAAAAAACTCATAGCAAAAACTAGTGTAGTTATTAGAGACGCTTGCAATTACATCTTCTCAAAGATTGAATGGGTGGCGTGTAATGTTTTTGGACGGAGTAACGTCATTGATGTTCCTGGCCATTTGTGTTACATGCCATGCTGGAATCACCGCGCTAGCTTAAATACGTGCCACAAATATTGGATAAGACCGGAGTCACAAATATTAATGAGAAGGTCCTTTGTATTGTTCTAATTGACCTTCTGAAGACCGTGTGTGTCCTTGTTACTGCTTTGCTACTTCACTGGCACGGTCGACGATAATTGCTTTTGATCAGGATTTGTTGGATTGTAGTATCCCTTATTAGTCTTGGTAGTTGCCTAATGAACATTGACCATATTAGTCTTGGTGACTGGAAAGGGCAGGAAATGGTGCGAGAAATTTGGGTAGGGATTTTTTCGCTAAACCCAATTTGCTCGACCTGATTGTATGACTCGCATTGAAGTAACCCGAGTAAGGATTCGTTCCCATACACAGTTCGCCTGACCTGCTTGTCTGCTCCAATCTGATGGTTGGGCTTGCCCTATTCATGGTTTGTGGGCTCCCATTAGTTTGGATGTGGCTTTGGATGTCGCGAAGACTAATATGGTCAATCCTCATGAGGCACCTCCCAAGCCTGATAAGGGATAGTACCATCCGACAATCGAAAGCACCTTCTCATTAATATTTTTGACTCTAGCCTTCTCCAATATATGTGGCGTGTATATCAGCCAGCGCGTTGATTTTGGCATGGCACATCACACAATGGCCAGCAACATCAACGGCGTTACTCCCTCGCAAAACATGACACGCCACCCGTTCAATCTTCGACAAGATGTAATTGCAAGCATATCCAAGAAGGACATTAGTGTTAGTGGGTCACGATTGGATAGATAGGGCTGAGAAAAGCTGTTGTGGCTTCAAAATCCCAGACCGGTAGGGTCCACGTCAGGTTAGCTGGACTGGACACTTCGACTCGGTCCAATTTTCATTTTGTTAATTTAAAAAAAAATCATAATAAAAACTAGTGTAGTTATTGGATGCGCTTGCAATTACATCTTGTCGAAGATTGAATGGGTGGCGTGTCATGTTTTTGGACGGAGTAACGCCGTTGACATTCCTGGCCATTTATGTTACGTGCCATGCTAGAATCACTGCGCTGGCTGAAATACGCACCGCAAATATTGGATAAGGCTGGAGTCAAAAATATTAATGAGAAGGTCCTTTGTATTGTTCTAATTCATGTTCTGAAAACTCTATGTGTCCTTGTTGCCACTTTGATGCTTCACTGGCACGGTCGACGACAATTGATTTTAATCAGGATTTGTTGGATGATGTTATGCCTTATTAGTCTTAGTAGTTGCCTGATGAACATTGACCATATTAGTCTTGGCGACTAGAAAGGGTAGGAAATCAAGCGAGAAATTTGGGTAGGGATTTGTCCTTAAACCCAATTCACTCGACCCGATTTGATGACCCGCATTGAAGTAACCCGAGTAGGTATTTGTTCCCATACCCAGTTCACCTAACCCGCTTGTCTGCTCCAATCCGATGGTTGGGCTTGCCCCATTCATGGTTGGCGGGCTCCCATTAGTTTGGATGTGGCTTTGGATGTCGCAGAGACTAATATGGTCAATGCTCATGAGGCACCTGCCAAGCCTAATAACGGATAGTACCATCCCACAATCCAAAGCACCTTCTCATTAATATTTATGACTCGAGCCTTCTCCAATATTTGTGGCGTGTATATGAGCAAGTGCGCTGATTTTTGCATGGCACATAACACAATCGCCAACAACATCAATGGCGTTACTCCCTCACAAAACATGGCATGCCACCCATTCAATCTTCAAGAAGATGTAATTGTAAGCATATCCAAGAATGACACCAGTGTTAGTGGGTCATGATTGAATAGATTAGGCCGAGAAAAGCTGGTGTGGCTCAAAAACCCGGACCGATAGGGTTCGCATCAGCTTGGCTGGACTGGACACTTTGACTCAATACGATTTTCTTTTTGTTAATATTAAAAAAAAAAAACTCATAACAAAAACTGGTGTAGTTATTAGATACGCTTGCAATTACATCTTCTCGAAGATTGAACGAGTGGCGTGTCATGTTGTTGGGTGGTGTAACTGTGGCAAGAGAGGTATCTTATCTAGTCTGAAATATTATTCCCCAAAAGGGGTGAGTACAACCACTCAGTAGTTAAGATCCACCAAACTACTCATTGCGTCAAACAGAATAATCAAGGCATCAGAACAAAGCACATATCATTCATGCATATCAAGCATACCTCACCTCACAACCATACATATATCATCATGCCATCATCATCAAGCATTCATGCATACCCATACCATATGTTCATATACCACCATGCACTTATCATCAAGCATTCATGCATACTCATGCCATATGAGCATATACCACCGTGCACTCATCATCAAGCACTCATGCATATATCACCATGCAACGTGCATGTACCACCATAGACTCATATCATCCATGCTATCAAGCACACATCACCATGACATCCATTCAAGCCTTCATGATTGCATTCTCAATGTCAAATAGCATCAATTTATTTTCATAAGCAGATCACACATCATGCCGTCTGCATACACCCATGCATATGATTCACTTTCAACTCTTATCTTTCACAAGGATCTCTTTAGTTTTTCTTTCTAGGGATCAATGTTTGCATCCCACAATTTATTGCTCGCACCCAATCCTGGCATCACGAGGAACCTCCGACACAAACCTCTGGGCATCTGGCACACACCTTCGGGGCTTTCGAGATTACGTACCGACATACCACCAGGTATTCCCCCTGGAATTATGTACCGTATACCACTGGGCATCTCGAAACTCCTGAGGACCCTTCGGAATTATGCCACTAGGCCACCGGGCATCCGGCACCCCCACATTCCGAGCATCCCGACACTCCCAGGGCATCATCGGCTCACACCTCCTATGGTCTTGTTACCATCTCCATTCTCATTTATACATGTATCTCAATTTCAACATGACATTTGATGCAACAATATCAAGGATCTCAACCAACTTTTCATGCCAATTAACATGCCATATGCCATCACACATGTCACACAATCAGCCACTCAAAGTATTTCATCACGTGGAGAATTTCATTTATTTTCCAAAACACATCAGTTTTTCGAATAAATCAGAATGCATTCCTCTAATTAAAACTACAGAAAAATTAGTAAATGACATTAAGAAATTCTGAATAATTGGCACATTATAGATGAGATCTAAAGGCAGATATCTCATGAAGAACACAACACCAAAAGATTCCCATATAATTCGGTACAGGCCATGCATCACAGCACTACTATTCTAACAGTTCAACTTGCACAGTTTTTGAAACATTTTTAGTTAAATGGGCAAATGAACTTCAAAAATTACGAAATTTGAATATTTTGTAGGGAAGACATAAAGAGAAATATTTCATGATAACACATTGCCGAAAGAGCCTCATACAAGACGATATAGCCCATGCATTGAAACTGACTAAGTCCGAACACATCAGATTACACGGTTTTAGAAGAATTTCCGATTAAATACCCTAATGGCCTTAAAAAATTATGAAACTCAAATATGTGGTATTCAAGACCCTAAGGTAGATTTTTCATGAAGGAATCAAAATGAAATTCGTCCTAGGTAATTAAATATAGGCGGTTAAAACTTCTTTTCATAGTACCGAAATTTCCAGATCTAACTACCTCCGAAAAATCACAATTTTACCCACCTATTCTTGTTTTGTTTCTCTAAATTTTTGATATGTTAAACCTCAGGATGTCCTTTACAACTTTCGTTAAGAAATCAAAGTGAAATTTCAACAGGAAGGTTACTTTACAGACCACGTAACCACTGAAGGTCATCATGACGAATTCCAGATCTACTCTCTCCAAAAGAAAATCGTTTCACCAAGAAATGCTTGTTAATTTATGTCAAATTTCAGTATGTTATTCTTTGATATGTTCTCTACAACTTCCATGCAGAGGTCAAAGTTAAATTCCAACTAAAAAGTCACATGCAACACATGAAATCACCAAGAGGTCAACAAAACAGTTTCCAGATCTAATGTTTTCGTAGAAAAAGGTTTCACCCCTCAATACTTGTCCATTTTGTCTCAAATTTTATTATGTTGTACTTCAAGATGTTCTCTACAACTTTCATGAAGAAGTAGAAACAATATTCCAACAAAAAAGTCACATGCAACACACAAACTCGCGGATGGTCGGACTGGTCTTTCCGGAGTCAGCATGCATGACCAACGAATCTCTCTTCAAAGCTCTGAAATCTCATCCCTTCTACCACAACCAAGACTTACCATCTACTACACATACACACAGCAATGCAAAGAGTAGGTTTTAGGACCTCACTTGCCTTAGATTCAAGCACAAATCAGCAACAAACAAAGGCAAAATGGCGACGAACGGGCGGACTTCTTCCTCGTGCGGCCTCCTCCTCCTCTCTCTCGGTTTCCCTCTCTCACTCGACAACTCTCTTTCTCTCTCACTCTCTCATAACCGGCCACTCCCTCTCTCTCTTTCTTTTTGGTTCTTTAAATACTTGCATGCTTCCCTTTTTGCATGGAGGGACAAGTGGAAGATGCATGGACAAGTGGCTTTAAATAATGAACAAGTGGAGGCAATTCATAGACAAGTGTCCACCATGCTTCACCTCCTTCATGCGTTGGCTACCCCATGGGCTCGATGGGCCTGGCTTTGGGCCGAAGTGGTGGGGGTCTTGGGCTGGGTTTTTGGGCTAGCTTGGCCTAAGAATTTTTGCCCACTAACCTTTTAATAATCTATTAACATTTTCCACTTAAATAAATACCTAACTCGCAAAAATAATAAGGCCATAAAACTTATAGTCACAAATCCATAAATTCCGATTTATAATACACATGGCCAATGATAGAATTTTCTTTCCCATCACATAATTATCCATTAAAAGCTTGGCCATAAATCTTATTAAAAATTATGGATTAAATGGCTATAAAATAACTTGATGGTACTTCCATCACCTATTCATAGACTTTAAGGTAACTGGAGGTCGTCATGAATTTTGGGATGCCACAGTAACGTCATTCACGTTACTTGCCATTTGTGTTATGTGCCATGCTAGCATCACTGCTTTGGCTCATATACGCGTCGCAAATATTGGATAAGGCCGAAGTCACAAATATTAATGAGAAGGTCCCTTGTATTGTTCTAATTGACCATCTGAAGACAGTATGTGTCCTTGTTGCCGCTTTGCTGCTTCACTAGCATGATCGACGGCAATTGCTTTTGATAAAGATTTGTTGGATGCTAGTATCTTTTATTAGTCTTGGCAGTTGCCTATTGAACATTGACCATATTAGTCTTGGCAACAAGAAAGGGAATGAAATCGAGCGAGAAATTTGGGTAGGGATTTGTCCCTAAACCCGATTCGCTCGACACGATTTGATGACACGCATTGAAGTAACCCAAGTAGGTATTTGTTCCCATAGCCAGTTCACCCGACCCACTTGTCTACTCCAATCCGATGGTTGGACTTGCCCCATTCATGGTTAGTGGGCTCCCATTAGTTTGGATGTGGGTTTGGATGTTGCCAAGACTAATATGGTCAATCCTCATCAGGCACCTGCCAAGCCTAATAAGGGATACTACCATCCCACAATCCAAAGCACCTTCCCATTCATATTTATGAGTCGAGCCTTCTCCAATATTGACGGCGTGTATATGAGCCAGTGCACTGATTTCGGCAAGGCACATAACACAATCGCCAGCAACATCAACGGTGTTACTCCCTTGCAAAACATGAGGCACCACCCGTTGAATCTTCAAGAAGATGTAATTGCAAGCATATCCAAGAATGACACCAGTGTTAGTGGGTCACGATTGAATATATTGGGCCAAGAAAAGCTGTTGTGGGCCCTAAAACCCAGATCGATAGGGTCCGTGTCAGGTTCGCTGAACTGGACACAATGAGTCAATCTGATTTTCTTTTTGTTAATATTAAATAAAAAAAACACATAATAAAAACTAGTGTAGTTATTGGATACACTTGCGATTACGTATTCTCGAAGATTGGACGGGTGGGGTGTCATGTTTTTGGACGGAGTAATGTCATTGACGTTCCTGGCCATTTTGTGTTTTGTGCCATGCTAGAATCACCGTGATGGCTCATATAAGAGCCGCAAATATTGGATAAGGCCGGCATCACAAATATTAAAGAGAAGGTCCTTTGTATTGTTCTACTTGACCTTCTGAAGTCTGTTTGTGTCCTTGTTGCCGCTTTGCTGCTTCACTGGCACGATCTACAACAATTGCCTTTCATCAGGATTTTTTGGATGGTAGCATCCCGTATTACCGTTGGCAATTGCCTGATGAACATTGACCATATTAGTCTTGGCGACTCGAAAGGGTTAGAAATCAAGCATGAAATTTGCTTAGGGATTTGTCCCAAAAACCGATTCGCTCGATCCGATTTGATGACCTACATCGAAGTAACCCGAGTAGATATTTGTTCCCATACCCAGTTCACCAGACCCAGTTGTTTGCCCCAATCCGATGGTTGGGCTTGCCCCATTAATGGCTGGTGGCCTCCCATTGGTGTGGATATGGCTTTGGATGTCACCAAGACTAATATCGTCAATCCTCATAAGGCACCTGCCAAGCCTAATAAAGGATAGTACCATCCCACAATCCAAAGTACCTTCTCATTAATATTTATGACTCCAGCCTTCTCCAATATTTGTGGCGTGTATATGAGCAAGTGCGCTGATTTTGGCATGGCACATAATACAATTGCCAGCAACGTCAACAGTGTTACTCCCTCGCAAAAGATGACACGCCACCCCATACAATGTTCGAGAAGATGTAATTGCAAGCATATCCAAGAACAACACCAATTTTAGTGGGTCACGATTTAATAGATTGGGCCGAGAAAACTGTTGTGGGCTCAAAAACCCAGATCAATAGGGTACACATCAACTTAGCTAGACTGGACACTTCGACTCGATCCAATTTTCTTTGTGTTAATATTTAAAAAAATTAATAATAAAAACTGGTGTAGTTAGCGTATAGGCTTGCAGTTACATCTTCTCGAAGATTGAAGGGGAGGGGTGTCTTGTTTTTGGCGGGAGTAACGTCATTGACGTTGCTGGCCATGTGTGTTATGTGCCATGCCAGAATCATCGCGTTGGCTCAAATACGCGCTGCAAATATTGGAAAACGCTGGAGTCACAAATATTCAAGAGAAGGTCCATTGTATTTTTCTAATTGACATTCTGAAGGTCCATTGTATTGTTCTAATTGACATTCTGAACACAATCGCTAGCAATGTCAACGGCGTTACTTCCTCTCAAAACATGACACGCCACTCGTTGTCGGCTCAAAAACCCGTACCGAAAGGGTCCGCGTCAGCTTAGCTGGACTGGACACTTTAACTCGATCCGATTTTGTTTTTGATAATATTAAAAAAAAAAATCATAACAAAAACTGCTGTAGTTATTGGATACACTTGCAATTACTTCTTCTCGAAGGTTGAACGGGTGGCATCTCATGTTTTGGAGGGAGTAACGACGTTGACGTTCTTACCCATTTGTCTTAAGTGCCATGCCAAAATCACTGCGTTGGCTCATATACACACTGCAAATATTGGATAAGGATGGAGTCACAAATATTAATCAGAAGGTCCTTTGTATTGTTCTAATTGATCTTATGAAGACCGTATGTTGCCGCTTTGTTGCTTCACTGGTACGGTCGACGACAATTGCTTTTTCTCAGGATTTGTGGGATGGTAGTATCCCTTATTAGTCTTGGCAGTTACCTGATGAACATTGAACCAATTAGTCTTGGTGAGTGGAAAGGGGAGGAAATCGAGCGAGAAATTTGGGTAGGGATTTGTCCCTAAACCCTATTCGTTCGACCCGATCTGATGACCCGCATCGAAGTAACCCGAATAGGGATTTGTTCCCATACCCAGTTCACCGACCCACTTGTCTGCTCTAATCCGATGGTTGGGCTTGCCCCTTTCATGGTTAGTGGGCTCCCATTAGTTTGGATGTGGCTTTGGATGTCGCCAAGACTACTATGGTAAATCCTCATCAGGCAACTGCCAAGCCTAATAAGGGATACTACCATCCAACAATCCAATGCACGTTCTCATGAATATTTATGAATGTGTGGCGTGTCATGCTTTAGGAGGGAGTAATGCCGTTGACGTTGCTGGCCATTTTGTGTTATGTGCCATGCCAAAATCACTGCGTTGGCTCATATACACACCGTAAATATTGGATAAGGCTGGAGTCACAAATATTAATGAGAACCCCCTTTGTATTGGTCTAATTGACCTTCTAAAGATTGTATGTGTCCTTGTTGCTGCTTTCCTACTTCACTGGCACGGTCAACGACAATTGCTTTTCATGAAGATTTGTGGGATCGTTGTATCCCTTATTAGTCTTGGCAGTTGCCTGTTGAACATTGACCATATTAGTGTTGGCAACTGGAAAGGACAAGAAATTGAGCAAGAAATTTAGGTACGGATTTGTCCCTAAACCCAATTCACTCTACGCGATTTGATGACCCACTTTGAAGTAACCCGAGTAGGGATTTGTTCCCATACCCGGTTTACCCGACCCACTTTTCTGCTCCAATCCGATGGTTGGCCTTGCCCCGTTCACGGTTGGTGGGCTCCCATTAGTTTGGATGTGGCTTTGGATGTCACGAAGGCTAATATGGTCAATCCTCATGAGGCAACTACCAAGCCTAATAAGGGATACTACCATCCCACAATCCAAAGCACATTCTCATTAATATTTATCACTGCAACCTTCTCCAATATTTGTGGCGTGTCTATGAGCTAGCACGCTAGTTTTGGCATGGCACATAACACAATCGCCAGCAACGTAAATGGTGTTACTCCCTCGCAAAACATGACACGCCACCTGTTCAATTTTCGAGACGATGTAATTGCAAGCATATCCAATAATGACACCAGTGTTAATGGGTCACGATTGAATAGATTGGGATGAGAAAAGCTGATGTGGGCTAAAAAACCCGGACCGATAGGGTCCGTGTCACCTTAGTTGGACTGGATACTTTGACTTGGTCCGATTCTCTTTTTTTTAATATTAAAAAAGAAACTCATAATAAAAACTGGCGTAGTTCTTGGATATGCTTGCAATTTCATCTTCTCGAAGATTGAACGAGTGGCATGTCATGTTTTGGAGGTTGTAATGTCGTGGACCTTGTTGGCCATTTTGTGTTATGTGCCATGCTAGAATCGTCGTGCTAGCTCAGATACACGCTGTAAATATTGGATAAGGTTGCAGTCACAAATATTAATGAGAAGGTCCTTTGTATTGTTCTAATTGACTTTTTGAAGATTGTATGTGTCCTTGTTGCCGCTTTGCTACTTCACTGGCACGGTCGATGACAATTGCTTTTGATATGGATTTGCAGGATGGTACTATCCCTTATGAGTCTTGGCAGTTGCTTTATGAACATTGACCATATTAGTCTTCGTGAGTGGAAAGGGGAGGAAATCAAGCAAGTGTCGCGACCATCCCGAATTTTTTGAAAGGGTGAATTATTCGAAAGGGCTAATGGATTACTAAGTCCGAAGACTTGGCACCAACCCTCCCAAGTCCTACCAATCGCGACTTGATAGAAATTAACTCATTTAAACATGCAATTATATTTAATTTGGAGCCGCCACTAACCAATTAGGGCTGGTTAGAAACCCAAGTAAAGTATGGGAGAATACTTTACTATTGCGAACCAGAGGTTCAGTAGGTCTGGGGACATGGTTACGCTAGATTAGTCTAACGCCCTTTCGGTACCTTTTATTTTTAAAAAATATTTTGTAGGCAATGTTGATTAATTTAAACTTAAACTACTAACATGCAAATGGTGGTCATGCGAGTGCACGATCAATAAAATAACATTCAAGAAAAAATGCTAATAAAAATGCATGTCCTAAACATGATTTCTAAATGACAAGATGCCTGATTTTTCTTTTTTCTTTTTTTTTTAAAAAGTTAATTATATGCAATCTTAATCTAACTTAATATGCATGGATTTATTTTAATGACATGCGAGATGCAATTTGTATGGTATGACTTAAACTTATCACTATGTGTATGCAATCTAATTTATATAATCCTAAATATGCATTTGCTACGTGATATGGGATGAATGACATGGTATTTCTACATGCATGCCTTTTTTACGATTTTATTTTAATGATGATTCATTTTTAATGTATATATGCAACCTATGCTAAATAATGGTGATATGAGATTAATTATGAATTAACCAAGGAAATGATCTTTTTGTGTTTCTTTCTTTTTTAATGACATAACGTTTTTTATTGAAAGAAAGTAACTTAATGGTGCAATGATCATCTTTTAGCATTTTTCCTTTTTTATCATATTTAAAAAAAAATACTACATGATGAGAATGTTAAAACATTAACCTATAACCCACTAATTAAAACGCAACATGTAATGTGTGCATTATAAAATCTATATAACCTAAATAACATTTTTTTGTTTTGGTTTTATTAAAGGAAACTTAACCTAATCCTATATGAATCTAAAAAATCAAAAGCTTTAAATATGAAATGCAAATGGACCTAAGCACTTAAATTCTAGATATGCATAATATGTGAGGAGCAAATAATGATAACGCACCAAAATATAATCCATCAATGTATATCAATGACATATATTTTAACGCGAGTCAATAATGCAAAGCAAACCATAAATTTGTCATAAAAAGTTGAAATAATCAAAAATCTAACCCGCTGTCTCGCGGTTCAATATTTTTGATTATCATGGCTTAATATGACAAATTTCCTAATCAGATAATAAAAATAAATCAAAATAAATCAAGTTAGAACAAAAACAAAACATGAAATCAAATATAAAAATTCACCTAGTCTAACTCACGGTTGACTTGAGGAATGGCTAGGAGCAGCTGGTAGTTCGGTGATGGGTTGCCATTCAGAACAGGGGTGGTTGTCGGAGGTCCGGCAAGGTCCAGTAGTAACCACACCTACAGCAAAATAGAGGAGGCAGCAGACGGCTCTGTTCGGGCATGCATGCGGCAAAGCGGGGAGCAAAGCAATGTCGAGTGCGGGGATGTCGGGCACCGGGACCGATTCAGGTTGAGGCGAGCACCAGTGGAGAGCTCCCAGAGGTACAGTGATGGTCCGGCAGAGGTGGCGTCTCACGAGTGTGTGGCAGCTCGGTTCCGACGTCGCGGGTGAGCAGTGGAACTCGGAGCAGGAGCGGTGGGCTTCGGAGCTCCGGCGTCGCGCTAGGTAGCAGCAGGTCGCGATGGCCGGCGCGGGTTCTGGTGGTGCTCAGCGACGACAAGGAGGAATCGTCGGGCACTGGGTCGAGCAAAGGTGATGCGGTGTCGGGGCAGAGCAGCGCGAGAGGTCTGGGCGCTGCAGAGACGGGCGTAGGTGGTGCAGATCTGGTTCGAGTTGCTGCGGTCAGGAGTGGCACAGCTTCAGCAAGCGTTGGCGAGGGGCTGGGTAGGTCACGAACAGAGAGGTCGTCAAGGAAGCTCGGAGCCGGTGTAATGCAGACGTTGAGCAGATCTGGCTCGGGTCCGATCGTGGGCGTCACACGGTGAGGTAAGGCAGCAAGGCGAAATCATGGACGACGCCGCGGAGCGACCGGTGCAGCAAAAAACTCGAACGGCTGCGAAGTGGAGTGACTACGGAGCCGAAAGGGAAGAAGATGAACATGATCTCTCCTTTTTTCTGCCTACACGTCTTTGTCTTCTCTGTTCCTTTTGCAGAAGCAAAAGCTTCTTTTTTGTTGTTTGACTTTTCTTTTTCACTCTTCTGCTTTTCTTGTTCTCCTCTCGAAGACCTACGGACGGCTTCTTCTCTTTCTTCCTTTTTCTTCTTTTTCTTACTTTTCTCTCTCACCTGACACTCTCTCTCACTTGTCTCTCTCACTCTCTTCCGAAAACCCCCCCGTTCACTTTCTGCGACTGTACTTTTTCTCTCTTTCTCTTCAAATTGCTATTTTTTCTTGGATGAACAATGAAGAGAAGCCCCCCTGGAAGGTGAAGAGGAGTCCCCTATTTATAAAGTGAAAACTCGAGTTTGTTTCGCCGATGGAGATTTTCGCTCAACCTCTCGTCGGTGGAGATTTTCGCTCAACCTCTCAACAACAAAGTGTCTCCAAAATCACATGGTTGAGTTTTTTAATTCAATTTTTCAATTTTTTTTTTAAATTTCCCTCTAATCAAAGATTATTTTCCATTTCTATTTTTTAAATTAGGTGTCAACAGCAAGAAATTTTGGTAGGGATTTGTCCGTAAACCCGATTTGTTCGACCCGATTTGATGACCCGCATTGAAGTAAACCGAGCAGGAATTTGTTCCCATACCCGGTTCACCCAACCAGCTTGTTTGCTCCAATCCGATGGTTGGGCTTGCCCCATTCATTGTTGGTAGGCTCCCATTATTTTGGATGTGGCCTTGGATGTTGACAAGACTAATATGGTCAATCCGCATCAGGCAACTGGCAAGCCTAATAGGGGATACTACCATGCCACAATCCACAGCACCTTCTCCTTAATATTTATGACTCCGCCTTCTCGAATATTTGTGGCGTGTATATGAGCCAGCGCGCTGGTTTTGCATTGGCACATAACACAATCGCTAGCAACGTCAACGACATTACTGCCTTGCTAAACATGACACGCTCCCCGTTCAATCTTCGAGAACATGTAATTGTAAGCGTATCCAAGAACTATGCCAGTTTTTATTATGAGTTTCTTTTTTAATATTAACAAAAAGAAAATCGGATCAAGTCAAAGTGTCCATTCCAACTAAGCTGACATGGACACTATCGGTCCGGGTTTTTGAGGCCACAACAGCTTTTCTCGTCCTAATCTATTCAATCGTGACCCATTAATACTGGTGTCGTTGTTGGATATGCTTGCAATTACATCTTCTCGAAAGTTGAACGGGTGGCGTGTTGGAGAGAGTAACGTCATTGACATTGCTAGCGATTGTGTTATGTGCCATGCCAGAATCACCGCGTTGGCTGATATACGCGCCGGCAATATCGGATAGGGCTGGAGTCACAAATATTAATGAGAAGGTCCTTTGTATTGTTCTAATTGACATTCTGAAAACTGTATGTGTCCTTATGGCCACTTTGCTGCTTCACTGGCATGGTCGACAACAATTGCTTTTGATCAAGATTTGTGGGATCATTGTATCCCTTATGAGTCTTGGCAATTGCTTGATGAACATTGACCATATTAGTCTTGGCGAGTGGAAAGGGGAGGAAATCGAGTGAGAAATGTCGGTAGGGATTTGTCACTAAACCCAATTCGCTCTACCCGATTTGATGACCCGCATTGAAGTAACCCGAGTAGGGATTTGTTCCCATACCCGGCTAACCTGACCCACTTTTCTGCTCTGATTCAATGGTTGGGCTTGCCCCATACACGGTTCGTGGGCTCCCATTAGTTTGGATGTGGCTTTGGATGTTGCCAAGACTAATATGGTCAATCCTCATCAGGCAAATGCCAAGCCTAATAAGGGATGCTACCATCCCACAATCCAAAGCACCTTCTCATTAATAGTTATCACTGCAGCCTTCTCTAATAATTGTGGCGTGTTTATGAGTCAGCACGCTAGTCTTGGCATGGCACATAACACAATCGCCAGCAACGTCAACGGCGTTACTCCCTCATAAAACATGACGTGCCACCCGTTGAATCTTCGAGAATATGTAATTGCAAGCATATCCAAGAACGACACCAGTGTTAATGGGTCACAATTGAATAGATTGGGATGAGAAAAACAATTGTGGGCTCAAAAACCCGGATAGATAGGCTCCATGTCAGCTTAGTTGGACTGGACACTTTGACTCGATCCTATTTTCTTTTTGTTAATATTAAAAAGAAAACACATAATAAAAACTGGTGTAGTTCTTGGATACGCTTGCAATAACATCTTCTCGAAGATTGAATCGGTGGCGTGTCATGTTTTTGGAGGGAGTAACGTCATTGATGTTGCTCGCCATTTTGTGTTATGTGCCATGCTAGAATCACCAAGCTGGCTCATATACGCGCCGTAAATATTGGATAAGGTTAGAGTCACAAATATTAATGAGAAGGTCCTCTATATTGTTTTAATTGACCTTCTAAAGACTGTTTGTGTCTTTGTTGCTGCTTTGCTGCTTCACTAACACGGTCAACGACAATTGCTTTTGATAAGGATTTGTGGGATGGTAGTATCCCTTATGAGTCTTGGCAGTTGCCTGATGAACATTGAGCATATTAGTCTTGGCGAGTGGAAAGGGTAGGAACACGAGCAAGAAATTTGGGTAGGGATTTGTTCCCATACCCGATTCATCCAACCAGCTTGTCTGCTCCAATCCGATGGTTGGGCTTCCCCATTCATGGTTGGTGGGCTCCCATTACTTTGGATGTGGCCTTGGATGTCGCGAAGACTAATATGGTCAATCCTCATCAGGCAACTGGCAAGCCTAATAAGGGATACCACCATCCCACAATCCAAAGCACCTTCTCATTAATATTTATGACTCCGGCCTTCTCAAATATTTGTATATGAGCCAGCGTGCTGGTTTTGGCTTGGCACATAACACAATCGCCGACAACGTCAACGGCATTACTTCGTTGCTAAACATGACACGCCACCTGTTCAATCTTCGAGAAGATGTAATTGCAAGCATATCCAAGAACGACACTAGTGTTAATGGGTCACGATTGAATAGATTGGGACGAGAAAAGTCGTTGTGGGTTCAAAAACCCAGACCGATAGGGTCTGCGTCAGCTTTGCTGCACCGGAAACTTTGACTCAACCCGATTTTCTTTTTGTTAATATTAAAAAAATCATAATAAAAACTAGTGTTGTATTTGGACACGCTTGCAATTACATCTTCTCGAAGATTGAATGGGTGGCGTTTCATGTTTTTGGAGAGAGTAATGTCGTTGACATTGCTAGAGATTGTGTTATGTGCCATGCCAAAATCACCGCGTTGGCTCATATACGTACCGCCAATATTAAATAAGGCTGGAGTCAGAAATATTAACCAAAAGGTCCTTTGTATTGTTCTAATTCACCTTCTGAAGACTATATGTGTCCTTGTTGCCGCTTTGCTGTTTCACTGGCACGGTCGACGACAATTGCTTTTGATCAAGATTTGTGGGGTGGTTGTATCCCTTATTAGTCTTGGCAGTTGCCTGTTGAACATTGACCACATTAGTCTTGGCGACCGGAAAGGGCAGGAAATTGAGCGAGAAATTTGGGTAGGGATTTGTCCCTAAACCCAATTCGCTCTACCCGATTTGATGACCCGCATTGAAGTAACCCGAGTAGGGATTTGTTCCCATACCAGGTTCACCCCACCTGCTTTTCTGCTCCAATCCGATGGTTGGGTTGCCCCATTCTTGGTTGGTGGGCTCCCATTAGTTTGGATGTGGCTTTGGATGTCGCCAATACTAATATGATCAATCCTCATGAGGCAACTGCCAAGCCTAATAAGGGATACTACCATCCCACAATCCAAAGCACCTTCTCATTAATATTTATCACTGCAACCTTCTCCAATATTTGTGGCGTGTCTATGAGCTAGCGTGCTGGTTCTGGCATGGCACATAACAAAATCGCCAGCAACGTAAATGGCGTTACTCCCCCGCAAAACATGAGACGCCACCCGTTCAATTTTCGAGAAGATGTAATTGCAAGCATATCCAAGAACGACACAAGTGTTAATGGGTCACGATTGAATAGATTAGGACAAGAAAAGCTGTTTTGGGCTGAAAAACCCGGACCGATAGGGTCCGTGTCAGCTTAGTTGGATTGGACACTTTGACTCGATCCAATTTTCTTTTTGTTAATATTAAAAAAGAAACTCATAATAAAAACTAGCGTAGTTCTTGGATACGGTTGCAATTACATCTTCTCAAAGATTGAACGGGTGGCGTGTCATGTTTTTGGAGGGTGTAACGTCGTGGACCTTGTTGGCCATTTTGTGTTGTGTGCCATGCTAGAATCATCGTGCTGGCTCAGATACGCGCCGCAAATATTGGATAAGGCCGGAGTCACAAATATTAATGAGAAGGTCCTTTGTATTGTTCGAATTGACCTTTCTAAGACTGTATGTGTCCTTGTTGCTGCTTTGCTGCTTCACCGGCACGGTTGATGACAATTGCTTTTGATATGGATTTGTGGGATGGTAGTATCCCTTATGAGTCTTGGCAGTTGCTTGATGAACATTGACCATATTACTCTTGGTAAGTGGAAAGGGGAGGAAATCGAACGAGAAATTTCGATAGGGATTTCTCCCTAAACTCGATTTGTTTGACCAGATTTGATGACGCGCATTAAAGTAAACCGAGCAGGAATTTCTTCCCATTCCCGGTTCACCCAACCATTTTATCTGCTCCAATCCGATGGTTGGGCTTGCCCCATTGATGGTTGGTGGGCTCCCATTATTTTGGATGTGGCTTTGGATGTCGACAAGACTAATATGGTCAATCCTCATCAGGCAACTGGCAAGGCTAATAAGGGATACTACCGTCCACAATCCAAAGCACCTTCTCATTAATATTTATGACTCCGGCCTTCTCGAATATTTGTATATGAGCCAGCGCGCTGGTTTTGGCATGGCACATAACACAATCGCCAGCAACATCAATGGCATTACTCCGTTGCTAAACATGACACGCCACTTGTTCAATCATTAAGAAGATGTAATTGCAAGCATATCCAAGAATGACACCAGTCTTAGTGGGTCACGATTGAATAGATTGGGACGAGAAAAGTTGTTGTGGGCTCAAAAACCTAAACAGATAGGGTCTGCGTCAGCTTAGCTGCAACGGAAAATTCGACTTAATCCAATTTTCTTTTTGTTAATATTAAAAAAATCATAATAAAAAATAGTGTCGTATTTGGACGCGCTTGCAATTACATCTTCTCGAAGATTGAATGGGTGGCATGTCATGTTTTTGGAGAGAGTAGCGTCGTTGACATTGCTAGCAATTGTGTTATGTGCCATGCCAGAATCACGCGTTGGCTCATATACGTGCCACTAATATTGGATAAGTCTGGAGTCACAAATATTAATCAGAAGGTCCTTTGTATTGTTCTAATTCACCTTCTGAAGACTGTATGTGTCCTTGTTGCCGCTTTGCTGCTTCACTGGCACGGTCGACGACAATGGCTTTTGATCAAGATTTGTGGGGAGGTTGTATCCCTTATTAGTCTTGGCAGTTACCTATTGAACATTGACCACATTAGTCTTGGCGACCGGAAAGGGTAGGAAATTGAGCGAGAAATTTGGGCAGGGATTTGTCCCTAAACCCAATTTGCTCTACCCGATTTGATGACTCGCATTGAAGTAACCCGAGTAGGAATTTGTTCCCATACCAGGTTCACCCCACCTGCTTTTCTGCTCCAATCCGATGGTTGGGCTTGCCCCATTCCTCGTTGGTGGGCTCCCATTACTTTGGATGTGGCCTTGGATGTCGCGAAGACTAATATGGTCAATCCTCATCAAGCAACTGGCAAGCCTAATAAGGGATACTACTGTCCCACAATCCAAAGCACCTTCTCATTAATATTAATGACTCCGGCCTTCTTGAATATTTGTATATGAGCTAGCGCGCTGGTTGTGGCATGGCACATCACACAATCGCTAGCAACATCAACGGCATTACTCCGTTGCTAAACATGACACGCCACCTGTTCAATCTTCGAGATGATGTAATTGCAAGCATATCCAAGAATGACACCAGTCTTAGTGGGTCACGATTGAATAGATTGGGACGAGAAAAGTTGTTGTAGGCTCAAAAACCTAGACCAATAAGGTCTGCGTCAGCTTAGCTGCACCGGAAACTTTGACTCAATCCGATTTTCTTTTTGTTAATATTAAAAAAAAAATCATAATGAAAACTAGTGTCGTATTTGGACACGCTTGCAATTACATCTTCTCGAGGATTGAATGGGTGGCGTTTCATGTTTTTAAAGAGAGTAACGTCGTTGACATTGCTAGCGATTGTGTTATGTGCCATGCCAGAATCACCGCATTGGCTCATATACGTGCCGCCAATATTGGATAAGGCTGGAGTCACAAATATTAATCAAAAGGTCCTTTGTATTGTTCTAATTCACCTTCTGAAGACTGTATGTGTCCTTGTTGCCGCTTTGCTGCTCACTGGCATGGTCGACGACAATTGCTTTTGATCAAGATTTGTGGGATGGTTGTATCCCTTATTAGTCTTGGCAGTTGCCTATTGAACATTGACTACATTAGTCTTGGCAACCGGAAAGGGTAGGAAATTGAGCGAGAAATGTGGCACCCCTCAACGGCCCCCGATCTGATTAGGGCCGCCACAGTTCGCTTACCATTCACTTTTTTTCATAACATGTCACTCTGATGCCATTTCAATTGCAGCGGGTCCATACAACCTGGGGGTTTACATTTTTTTTTAATAGGTCCCTAGCGCAATTCATATAGGAAAAGCACATCCATCAACTCCCTTCCCTATATTCAGAAAACGATGCACACCTACTAAACATCTTATATAAATTAAAGCTGAACACGTTTATTTACATAAAACAGATGGACAATTTTAGTCGGTACATCGAAATGCCAATATTTCTATACTTGGCTACACTCCAAAAGATGACCGACATCTCCTCCAACAATCATATACTTAAAGTCCATCGATCAGTGTCGGCGTCCAAAAGTTCCCTCCTTTGCTATCCTTCTCCTCGCGGTCATATCCAACCGCTCAATCCATCTACTAATCTGAAATGTTAGTCCCCAAAAGGGGTAAGTACAACCACTCAGCAGGTAAAGGAATCCCATAACAACTCAATGCATCATACAAATCATACATGCATTGCAAGCGTTACTTACCATGAAGCCATGGGCAATACTATCATGCATCATCATCATGCCTTATCATCATGCATATCATCATATATCACCATATATATCATCATCATCATCATCATCATCATCATCATCATCATCATCATCATCATCATCATCATCATCATCATCATCGTCATCATATCTCATCACATATTATCATCATCATCATGCATATCATCATGCATACCATCATGCCATGGGCGATCATCATCATGCATATCATCATGCATACCATCATGCCATGGGCGATCATCATCATGCATATCATCAAGCCATGGATTAATTTCCATTTTTAATTTTCAATTTGATCACCACATCACACATTCCTCGAATCATCAATTTTATCATCCCCTCGGGCAAAGACCTCCGAGGCTTCCGGCATTCAGCCATTCCTGGCCACCGGGCATTCGGCCCCCACATTCCGGGCATCTCGCATCCCAACTGGCATCACGAGGCATTCCCTTCGGGCAGAAACCTTCGACAGGGCTTCCGGCATTTACACTCCCTGGCCGAGCATCTCGCACCCCAATCCTGGCATCGCGAGGCATTCCCTTCGGACAAAAACCTCTGACAAGGTTCCGGCCCCCCACATTCCGGACATCTCGTATCCTAACTGGCATCACGAGGCATTCCCTTCGAGCAGAAACCTCCGACAGGGCTTCCGGCATTTACACTCCTTGGCCGGGCATCCTGAAACTCCCAGGGCCATCCGACAATGTATCTCTATACATTCCGGGCATCATCCTCCACCACCACAATCTCCTCATTTAACATTATCCATGGTTACCAATTTCAGTCTTAATTTAACATGGCATATGTTGTATTGAAAATCAACACTCATGTTCAACATTGAATTCACACATGCATCTCAATTCAATGCCATGCATACATCAAGACCTCATCATACATGTAACATGGTATAATTATTTATGAAATAAAATTTAATGGAATTTATGGCCAATAAAATAATCCGTTTTCATGTCCTTTTTAATTTATTTAAATTTCAGCTTTTGCCATTTTCAAAAATATTAAATTCAATATCTATAAAATTTCCAGAAATTATAAAAATTAAGACAAGTCATAAACAAGAGAATTGAATAATAATTTCATGCAAAATACATGGCCAAATAGAATTTCACATAATTTCACAATTCTCACAAAACATCATATAATTCTCGGATGAAACCAGAATGCACAGTTTTCGAAGAAATTCGATTAAAATATCCATACGGCCTCCAAAAATTACGAAATTTTACCGAGTTATAGCCAAACATTTTTGTACAACTTTCATGAAGACTTCCAAGCCAGATTCTTTTTTGATTATTTTCTACAGTCTCACGAAACTTCTGGATCCATTACCGCATCGTCCAGTACATGCTTCTCCGAAATACTAAGATTTCACCTACCTATTAACTTTAGTTTCCTCTGAAATTTGGATATTTTATACATCAAGATGTCCTATACAATTTTCATGAAGAGATCCAAGTCAAATAACCAGAGTATAGCCGTCATTTAGGTCCATGAAGTCTCGGGTGTCCCAAAATACATCTCCAGAATCACCGCCTTCAAGATCTAGTCGATTTACTAGGCTACACTTGTTCATTTCACTTCAAATTTGAGTATGTTGTATTTTAAGATGTCCCCTACAACTTTCATGAAGAAATCAAAGAGAGATTCTTAGCAGAAACCAACATGCAACCACAAGTCCAACAAGATGTCAGTAAAATCTTTCCAGATCTGAGGTCTCCGTAGGATGAGACTTTAATCCCTCAAATCTCCATCATTTTCCACGAAACTTTAGCATGTTGTATTAAAAGATGTTAGCTACAACTTTCATGAAGAAATCGAAGCCCAAATCGGACTCTAAACACACATACAACCTCAAACAAGTTTCTGACTCACACGATACGACCAAGAACAGTCGAGCCATTCAAGAATAAGCCAACCATACCTCGGTTTTTCTCACTTAAACACCCAAAAATTCAACATGCAAGCAACATACAAACATGCAAGAGAAGCTAGAGGACTCCCACTTGCCTCTAGACCGGTCGGTCGACGGCGTAGGGTGGCGAACACGGGGGCACACGGTGGACGGACGGCGGTTCCTCCTCGTCTCTCTCTCGGCCTCTCCCTCTCTCTCGAAATCTCTCTCTCTCTCTCACCCTCTCTCTCGGCCAAATGGGGTAAAACCGGCCACCCTTCTCTCTCTCTCTCTCTTTTATACCCCCAAATTCTCATCATTGATAATCATTGCATGCCTTCAAACTAGCCAATGCATGGCTTCCTCCTTTGTGCCACTTGTCCTATTGCATGCATCATGGGCCTTGGAGTTGGGCTTGGGCTTGGGCTTCCTTGTGGCCGGTTGACCACTCCCTCTTGGGCCTCTATTGGGCCGGCCAACTTGGCCCATTAAAAGCTTAGGCCAATGGGCCTAAGGCCCATCCTAAAAATTGACCTTTTCGTTTTTTTTTTTGGAATTCCTTTCTATAAATATTTTCAAATTCCAATTTTCATCTTGGCCAAAGTCTTGGGACATCTTGTTTATTGGAATTTAATTTATAAAGTACATGGCCAAGCATAGGTTATTAATCTATCAAATTTAAATTCTCACAATCACATGCACAAATCATCTAATTAAAAGACTAATGGCTAAAGCATAAGCCATGGGAAATTTTATCACATAATTAGAGACTTTAACACACCTTATGGCTTGTCATTAAATTTTGGGATGCCACAACTCTCTCCTCCTTAGAGAATTTCGTCCTCGAAATTAGACATTTCCTATGGCTCTTGAAATAAGTGAGAGTACCTTTCTCTCATCTCATTTACATTCTCCCATGTGGCTTCCTCCACATCATGATATCGCCATAATATCTTAACCAATGGAATTTTCTTGGTCCTGAGAATTTGTTCCTTTCGATCTAATACTTGCACAGGCTCCTTAATGTACCTCACTTTCTCATCCATTTTGATGGCTTCATGATCGAGTATGTGACCAAGATCTGGCTGATACTTCCTCTAAAGTTAAGGATGCAAGCTCTTAACCTATCTTAATTTATCTCAACACCATAAACAGTTTTAAAACAACACCCACATCTGAAATTTCTTTTGAACGCTTAGAAATCTTCCTTCATGAAATCAAACAATACAAATTGAGGTTTTCAAAAGCATTCAACAACATTAGCAAACCTTGAAATCATATGTCATTTCCATGTCAAAACGTTTTCAAATCACCAATGTGGAAAATCCTTTGAGTTCTCAAAAATTCCACTTCATGATATCAAATAATGCAAAACAGGGATTTCAAAGACACATCGGTATAACAATGATAGTATTTGAGAATAGGTAAATCTCATATCGTTGAAACCAATTCACAAAATCAAAGCATGATACCAATTCCATAAAATCCATGATCACGTTTAAATTCCGAATGTTTTTCGAAGTCCATGTGTAAAGCCTTGAGTCGCACTTGCATCACGGCGTGAAATAAAATACTTTATCAAAATCCTTAGTAAATTTAAATCGATACGTTGGCAAAATTCCAATCTCAATCCCAACTCCAATGGGTTGGAATGTTTTCTATAAAAAGTTCAGAATTCTTTGAAATAGGAAACATTTCTTAAAACGTTTGGGCACGGTGTCACAGTACTCATAAATTTTGATGAAATTCAAGAGGTTTTCTAAAACAGTTCACAATCAAAATCTACTTTTCGATTGAAGTTCAAACTTGGAATGTACAGGTGATAATTTCCTCCAAAAACCATAAGCATTTCTTGAAGTATTGAAAATCATACTTCAGTGAGTCGATAATATTGGTCCCATCATAAAGATTTTTGAAACCAAAAACTTTGAAATACCAAAATCCTAAGCCTTTCTTGAAATACCGAAATCAACGCATCGGCGAGTCATCAAACTCAGTCTCGACCTTAAGATTTTTCAAAGTAGTTTGCATGTAAAATCTTAGAGCTTTGAAAACATCCAAACTCAAGTATTTCCAATCTAACTGCGCTACATCAGACAACAACGACAATGCATTATATAGGTTAGTAGACTTTCACTTGCTGGCATGTTAAACACTAGGAAACGTGTTTAGCTACATCCGCCTTCATACCATTCCACCAAAACTGTTGGTGTAATTTCTGTACATCTTTGTACTACCCAGATGAATACTATAATTACACCTATGTGCTTCCGACAAGATTTCCCTTGTTTTACTTCTTCATTGTCGGGAACATAGAGTCGTCCTTGATATCTTACTACTCCATCTTCAGAGACTTGGAACTCTGGTCTTTTCCCTAAAGACACAGCATTTCGTATCTTCACAATTTCCGAATCAGATTCTTGCAGAATCTTAACTTTTTGAATATTTTCAGGTTTAATCCTTAATGCAGTAAGCATACCGTCGATGTGGTCTACCTCCAACTTAAAGTCTAAATCTACTATTGACTTTAACAAATTCCACTATGTTATCCTTAGATTAGCCATGTTCGTAGCTGACTTTCGACTAAGGGCGTTTGCCACCTTATTCACCTTTCCTGAGTGGTACCGTAACAGTCAAAACCTTTCAATAATTCCATCCACCTCCTCTCTCTCATACTCGATTCCTTTTGTGAAAACATCTATTTCATGCTCTATCCTAAATGCAATTATCAATGAGATTCAAATTTAAAGAATTCCACCTTCTCGACTCAATCGAACACACCATTTAGCCAAATTATTCCTATACCTTTGTCACCACCAATTCAAGCCTAGAACCATCAAAATCAGCACCACCAATAACTCATTTGGTTCAGTCCATCAAAGACATTCACTATGCATTCACCGCAACATAGATTCAAGCCTAAAATATAATACCATTCGTTCGGTTCAAAAATTGATAGTCCACCAAGACTTATTCAATTCAAAGATCGACAATCCACCAAAATAAGAACTTGTCTAGTTTCCATCAATTATATCTCAGATCTCATCCTAAATGATCATCACTTAGACTAATCATCCATCAAACCCACAACTTAAACTTTCACCTTTTCACCTTGGAAAGACTATAACCACAAATGATCATATCCACTAATTCCACCAAACCTATTCAAACTGAGATCATCACCTAAAATTAAAAGTCGATCACCATCAATTAAATCTATTATTCTGACATATAAACCACAAATAATTTCATATCTCATATGACTACTCAAACTCATGACTTCCAAGATCAATCTATACATACTAAATGCCTCCATGTAATGCATCAAGACTTCCAATGAAATCCTCAAATAGGAAGTCACTACTTAGCTCAAATGATCATAACTTAATCCTCAAATTCATAACTTGCTCTTCATAATTCACCTCTTAAGCCTTGCTTGCAACACTACGCTTAGATGCTATGCATGTTCTTCAAGTCCTTTAGAATATATTAGATATCATCAAATGAAGACAATCACAATCTATCCAAATAAGGCTTAAGTATCCTACTCATTAAATCCATGAATGCAGCTAAGGCATTCGTCAATCCAAATAGCACAATTAGGAATTCATAGTGTCCATAGTGAGTCTTAAATATGGTCTTAGTAATGTCTTCGTTCTTAATCCTTAGCTGATATCCTGATCTCAAATCAACTTTTAGAAAAGCACTAACTTCCTTGCAACTGATCAAATAAATCATCAATTCTAAGAAATGAGTATTTACTCTTAACAATTACATGATTCAATTGCCTATAATCAATGCACAAATGCATCGACCCATCCTTCTCTTCCACAACAAGAGTTCTACAAGCTTAACCATGCTTCCGCTACGCCACTCTGATAGAATTATCCCAGAAACACTACCTTTCCAGTTCAGCTCATAGTTCGGTTCTTTCCTGCCCCCTTTTTGCCATTCTAGAAGCCTGCCAAGAGCCACTCCTTATTCAGGTCCTCTGACCTCGGCGTCCACTCCCCGCCCTCATCAAACCGGGACGTTACAGGTACACCAGCTTTCGCCTGGTTCGAACCCAAACTACACATCTACTGAAAGGTCTCGTTTCAATAGGGATTAACTTACAAAGTTACTATCCGTTTTGGCCTATCCCATAGTAGGCCTCATGGTTTTATCCTTGGCGCATGGGCAACCACTATCTCAGATAGCTCTTCGTTTGAATAGAGTCTCTTACCTTATCGCGCATCACTCAATGTCACTTGTCTCCTTGATTCCATTCATTCTCTTAACATTTCTTGCTCTCCAAGCTGAGCCCTTTCATAAATTTCATTATACTCCCTCACGTTCAGGAGCACTAGTTATCTCCTACTATCTGTCCTCAGGCCCTTAAGGAATCTCTTAACCTTTTCCTCCCAATCCTCTATAAATCTAGGGGCATACCTAGACAGCTCAGAAAGTTTCGCTTCAGGAAATATTTGTGACTAAGTGTCACTAATTAGCTAAGATGGAGAAGTAATGTTCATACGTTACTAAAGTCATATAAGTAACATAAAAAGTTACTAGCACACAAAAGCAACATCACACTAGTTACCAGGGATCTATGAGTGAATATCCATCACCCGTTGTTCATAGTTAGTCAACCATTCTTGTTAGTATCCTATGGTGTGCATCTTTCTATCGTCATTTCCATCTGAGGCACCTTATCACTCCAAATAGATCATAGCTCTGATACCAACAAAGGATGTGGCACCCCTTGACGGCCCCCAATCCGATTAGAGTCGGCACGGTTGCTTACCATTCACTTTTCCTAATAACATGTCACTCTAATACCATTTCAATTGCAGCAGGTCCATACAACCTGGGGGTTTACATTTTTTTTTCGATAGGTCCCTAGCGTAATTCATATAGTAGAAGCACATCCATCAACTCCCTTCCCTATATTCAGAAAATGATGCACACCTACTAAACATCTTATATAAATTAAAGCCGAACACGTTTATTTACATAAAGCAGATGGACATTTTTAGTCGGTACATCGAAATGCCAATGTTTTTATACTCGGCTACACTCCAAAAGATGACTGACATCTCCTCCAACAGTCATATACTTAAAGTCCATCGATCAGTGTCGGCGTCCAAAAGTTCCCTCCTTTGCTATCCTTCTCCTCGCGGTCATATCCAACCGCTCAATCCATCTACTAATCTGAAATGTTGGTCCCCAAAAGGGGTGAGTACAACCACCCAGCAGGTAAAGGAATCCCATAATAACTCAAAGCATCATACAAATCATACATGCATTGCAAGCGTTACTTACCTTGAAGCCATGCGCAATACTATCATGCATCATCATCATGCCTTATCATCATGCATATCATCATATATCATCATCATCATCATCATCATATCATCATCATCATCATCATCATCATCATGGCACAATTATATCATACATGTCATCCTCATCATCACATCATCACATCACAAATGTCATCATGCCATATCATATGTCATCATCATTATCATCATCGCGCATATCATCATGCCATGGGTGATCATCATCATATCTCGTCACATATTATCATCATCATCATGCATATCATCATGCCATGGGTGATCATCATCATGCATATCATCATGCCATGGATTAATTTCCATTTTTAATTTTCAATTTGATCACCACATCACCCATTCCTCGAATCATCAATTTTATCAGCTCCTCGGGCAAAGACCTTTGAGGCTTCCGGCATTTAGCCATTCCAGGCCACCGAGCATTCGGCCCCCCACATTCTGGGCATCTCGCATCCCAACTAGCATCACGAGGCATTCCCTTCAGGCAGAAACCTCTGACAGGGCTTCCAGCATTTACACTCCCTGGCCGGGCATCTCGCACCCTAATCCTAGCATCGCGAGGCATCCCCTTCGGGCAAAAACCTCCGACAGGGTTCCGGCCCCCCACATTCTGGATATCTCATATCGTAACTGGCATCACGAGGCATTCCCTTCGGGCAGAAACCTCCGACAGGGCTTCCGGCATTTACACTCCCTGGCCGGGCTTCCTGAAACTCCCAGGGCCATTCGGCAATGTATCTCTATACATTCCGGGCATCATCCTCCACCACCACAATCTCCTCATTTAACATTATCCATGTTTACCAATTTCGGTCTTACTATAACATGGCATATGTTGTATTGAAAATCAACACTCATGTTCAACATTGAATTCACACATGCATCTCAATTCAATGCCATGCATACATCAAGACCTCATCATACATGTAACATGGTATAATTATTTATGAAATAAAATTTAATGGAATTTATGGCCAATAAAATAATCCGTTTTCATGTCATTTTTCATTTATTTAAATTTCAGCTTTTGCCATTTTCAAAAATATTAAATTCAATATCTATAAATTTCCAGAAGTTATAAAAATTAAGACAAGTCATAAACAAGACAATTGAATAATAATTTCTTGCAAAATACATGGCCAAATAGAATTTCACATAATTTCACAATTCTCACAAAACATCATATAATTCTCGGATGAAACCAGAATGCACAGTTTCCGAATAAATTCGATTAAAATATCCATACGGCCTCCAAAAATTACGAAATTTTTCCGAGTTATAGCCAAGACATTTTCGCACAACTTTCATGAAGACTTCCAAGCCATATTCTTTTTATATTATTTTATGTAGTCTCACGAAGCTTCTGGATCCATTACCGCATCGTCCAGTACATGCTTCTCCGAAATACTAAGATTTCACCTACCTATTCTCTTTAGTTTCCTCTAAAATTTGGATATGTTATCCATCAAGATGTCTTCTACAATTTTCATGAAGAGATCCAAGTCAAATAACCAGAGTATAGCCGTCATTTAGGTCCATGAAGTCTCGGGTGTCCCAAAATACATCTCCAGAATCACCGCCTTCAAGATCTAGTCGATTTACTAGGCTACACTTGTTCATTTCACTTCAAATTTGAGTATGTTGTAGTTTAAGATGTCGCCTACAACTTTCATGAAGAAATTGAAGAGAGATTCTTAGAAAAAACCAACATGCAACCACAAATCCAACAAGATGTCAGTAAAATCTTTCCAGATCTGAGGTCTCCGTAGGATGAGACTTTAATCCCTCAAATCTCTATCATTTTCCACGCAATTTTAGCATGTTGTATTAAAAGATGTTAGCTACAACTTTCATGGAGAAATCGAAGCCAAAATCGGACTCTAAACACACATACAAGCTCAAACAAGTTTCTGACTCACACGGTACGAGCAAGAACAGTCAAGCCATTCAAGAATAAGCCAACCATACCTCGGTTTTTCTCACTTGAACACCCAAAAATTCAACATGCAAGCAACATACAAACATGCAAGAGAAGCTAGAGGACTCCCACTTGCCTCTAGACCGGTCGGTCGACGGTGTAGGGCAGCGAACACAGCGGCACACGGCGGACGGACGGCAGTTCCTCCTCCTCTCTCTCTCGGCCTCTCCCTCCCCCTCGAAATCTCTCTCTCTCTCTCACCCTCTCTCTCGGCCAAATGGGGTAAAACCGGCCACCCTTCTCTCTCTCTCTCTTTTATACCCCCAAATTCTCATCATTGATAATCATTGCATGCCTTCAAACTAGCCAATGCATGGCTTCCTCCTTTGTGCCACTTGTCCTATTGCATGCATCATGGGCCTTAGAGTTGGGCTTGGGCTTGGGCTTCCTTGTGGCCGGTTGACCACTCCCTCTTGGGCCTCTATTGGGCCGGCCAACTTGGCCCATTAAAAGCTTAGGCCAATGGGCCTAAGGCCCATCCTAAAAATTGACCTTTTCGTTTTTTTTTTTGGAATTCCTTTCTATAAATATTTTCAAATTCCAATTTTCATCGGCCAAAGTCTTGGGACATCTTGTTTATTGGAATTTAATTTATAAAATACATGGCCAAGCATAGGTTATTAATCTATCAAATTTAAATTCTCACAATCACATGCACAAATCATCTAATTAAAAGACTAATGGCTAAAGCATAAGCCATGGGAAATTTTATCACCTAATTAGAAACTTTAACACACCTTATGGCTTGTCATTAAATTTTGGGATGCCACAAGAAATTTGGGTAGGGATTTGTCCCTAAACCCAATTCGCTCTACCCGATTTGATGACTCGCATTGAAGTAACCCGAGTAGGGATTTGTTCCCATACCAGGTTCACCCAACCAGCTTGTCTGCTCCAATCCGATGGTTGGACTTCCCCATTCATGGTTGGGGGTCTCCCATTACTTTGGATGTGGCCTTGGATGTCGCGAAAACTAATATGGTCAATCCTTATCAGGCAATTGGCAAGCCTAATAAGGGATACTACCGTCCCACAATCCAAAGCACCTTCTCATTAATATTTATGACTCCGGCCTTCTCGAATATTTGTATATGAGCCAGCGCGCTAGTTTTGGCATGGCACATAACACAATCGCCAGCAACATAAATGGCTTTACTCCCTCACAAAACATGAGAAGCCACCCGTTCAATTTTCGAGAAGATGTAATTGCAAGCATATCCAAGAACGACACCAGTGTTAATGGGTTACGATTGAATAGATTGGGACGAGAAAAGCTGTTGTGGTCTTAAAAACCCAGACCGATAGGGTCCGTGTCAGCTTAGTTGGACTTGACACTTTGACTTGATCCGATTTTCTTTTTGTTAATATTAAAAAAGAAACTCATAGTAAAAACTGGCGTAGTTCTTGGATACGGTTGCAATTACATCTTCTCAAAGATTGAACGGGTGGCGTGTCATTTTTTGGAGGGTGTAACATCGTGGACCTTGTTGCCAATTTTGTGTTGTGTGCCATTCTAGAATCATCGTGCTGGCTCAGATACGCGCTGCAAATATTGGATAAGGCTAGAGTCACAAATATTAATGAGAAGGTCCTTTGTATTGTTCGAATTGACCTTCTGAAGACTGTATGTGTCCTTGTTGCCACTTTGCTGCTTCACCGGCATGGTTGATGACAATTTCTTTTGATATGGATTTGTGGGATGGTAGTATCCCTTATGAGTCTTGGCAATTGCTTAATGAACATTGACGATATTACTCTTGGTGAGTGGAAAGGGGAGGAAATTGAGCGAGAAATTTCGGTAGGGATTTGTATCTAAACCCGATTCGTTCGACCCGATTTGATGACCCGCATCGAAGTAAACCAAGCAGGAATTTGTTCCCATTCCCGGTTCACCCAACCAGATTGTCTGCTCCAATATGATGGTTGGGGTTGCCCCATTCATGGATGGTGGGCTCCTATTATTTTGCATGTGGCGTTGGATGTTGACAAGACTAATATGGTCAATCCTCATCAGGCAGCTAGCAAGCCTAATAGGGGATTCTCCCATCCCACAATCCACATCACCTTCTCATTAATATTTATGACTCCAGCCTTCTCGAATATTAATGGCGTGTATCTGAGCTAGCGCGCTGGTTTTGCATTGGCACATAACACAATCGCCAGCAACGTCAACAACATTATTGCCTCGCTAAACATGACACGCCACCCGTTCAATCTTCGAGAAGATGTAATTGCAAGCGTATCCAAGAACTACGCCAGTTTTTATTATGAGTTTTATTTTTAATATTAACAAAAAGAAAATCGGATCCAGTCAAAGTGTCCAGTCCAACTAAACTGTCACGGTCCCTATCTGTCCAGGTTTTTGAGGCCACAGCTGCTTTTATCGTCCCAATCTATTCAATCGTGACCCATTAACACTGGTGTCGTTCTTGGATATGCTTGCAATTACATCTTCTCGAAAATTGAACGGGTGACGTGTCATGTTTTTGGAGAGAGTAACGTCGTTGACATTGCTAGCGATTGTGTTATGTGCCATGCCAGAATCACCGCGTTGGCTCATATATGCGCCGGCAATATCGGACAAGGCTGGAGTCACAAATGTTAATGAGAAGGTCCTTTGTATTGTTCTAATTGACGTTCTGAAAACTATATGTGTCCTTATGGCCGCTTTGCTGCTTCACTGGCACTGTCGACGATAATTGCTTTTGATCAAGATTTGTGGGATGGTTGTACCCCTTATTACTCTTGGCAGTTGCCTGTTGAACAATGACCACATTAGTCTTGGCAACCGGAAAGGGTAGGAAATTGATCGAGAAATTTGGGCAGGGCTTTGTCCCTAAACCCAATTCGCTCTACCCGATTTGATGACCCGCATTGAAGTAACCCGAGTAGGGATTTGTTTCCATACCCGGTTCACCCCACCTACTTTTCTGCCCCAATCCGATGGTTGGGCTTGCCCCATTCCTAGTTGGTGGGCTCCCATTAGTTTGGATGTGGCCTTGGATGTCGCCAAGACTAATATGATTAATCCTCATGAGGCAACTGCCAAGCCTAATAAGGGATACTACCAGCCCACAATCCAAAGCAGCTCTCATTAATATTTATCATTGCAACCTTCTCCAATATTTATGGCGTGTCTATGAGCTAGCACGCTGGTTTTGGCATGGCACATAACACAATCGCCAGCAACGTAAATGGCGTTACTCCCTCGCAAAACATGAGACGCCACTTGTTCAATTTTTGAGAAGATGTAACTGCAAGAATATCCAAGAACGACACCATGGTTCATGGGTCACAATTGAATAGAATGGGACGAGAAAAGCTGTTGTGGTCTTAAAAACTCGGACCGATCGGGTCCGTGTCAGCTTAGTTGGATTGGACACTTTGACTCGATCAGATTTTCTTTTTGTTAATATTAAAAAAGAAACTCATAATAAAAACTGGCGTAGTTCTTGGATACGCTTGCAGTTACATCTTCTTGAAGATTGAACGATTGGCGTGTCATCTTTTTGGAGAGAGTAACGTCCTTGACATTGCTAGCGATTGTATTATGTGCCATGCCAGAATCACCGCGTTGGCTCATATACGCGCCGGCAATATCGGATAAGGCTGGAGTCACAAATATCAATGAGAAGGTCCTTTGTATTGTTCTAATTGATGTTCTGAAAACTGTATGTGTCCTTGTGGCCGCTTTGCTGCTTCACCGGCACAGTGGACAACAATTGCTTTTGATCAAGATTTGTGGGATGGTTGTATCCCTTATTACTCTTGGCACTTGCCTGTTGAACATTGACCACATTAGTCTTCGCGACAGGAAAGGGTAGGAAATTGAGCGAGAAATTTGGGTTGGGCTTTGTCCCTAAACCCAATTCGCTCTACCCAATTTGATGACCCACATTGAAGTAACCAGAGTAGGGATTTGTTCCCATACCCGGTTTACCTCACCTGCTTTTCCGCTCCAATCCGATGGTTGGGCTTGCCCCATTCCTAGTTGGTGGGCTCCCATTTGTTTGGATGTGGCCTTGGATGTCGTAAAGACTAATATGATCAATTCTCATGAGGCAACTGCCAAGCCTAATACGGGATATTACCATCCCACAATCCCAAGCACCTTCTCATTAATATTTATCACTGCAACCTTCTCCAATATTTGTGGTGTGTCTATGAGCTAGCACGCTGGTTTTGGCATGGCACTCAACACAATCGCCAGAAACGTAAATGGCGTTACTCCCTCGCAAAACATGAGACGCCACCCCTTCAATTTTCGAGAAGATGTAATTGCAAGCATTTCCAAGAACGACACCAGTATTAATGGGTCACGATTGAATATATTGGGATGAGACAAGCTGTTGTGGTCTTAAAAACCCGGACCGATCGAGTCCGTGTCAGCTTAATTGGATTGGACACTTTGACTCGATCCGATTTTGTTTTTGTTAATATTAAAAATGAAACTCATAATAAAAACTGGCTAGTTCCTGGATACGCTTGCAATTGCATCTTCTAGAACATTGAACGGGGTGGCGTGTCATGTTTTTGGAGAGAGTAACATCGTTGACATTGCTAGCGATTGTGTTATGTGCCATGCCAGAATCACCGCGTTGGCTCATATACGTGTCGGCAATATCGGATGAGGCTGGAGTCACAAATATCAATGAGAAGGTCCTTTGTATTGTTCTAATTGATGTTCTGAAACCGTATGTGTCCTTGTGGCCGCTTTGTCGCTTCACACGGATCGACGACAATTGCTTTTGATCAAGATTTGTGGGATGGTTGTATCCCTTATTACTCTTGGCAGTTGCCTATTGAACGTTGACCACATTAGTCTTCACAACAGGAAAGGGTAGGAAATTGAGCGAGAAATTTGGGCTGGGCTTTGTCCCTAAACCCAATTCGCTCTACCCAATTTGATGACTCGCATTGAAGTAACCCGAGTAGGGATTTGTTCCCATACCCGGTTTACCTCACTTGCTTTTCTGCTCCAATCCGATGGTTGGGCTTGCCCCATTCCTAGTTGGTGGGCTCCCATTTGTTTGGATGTGGCCTTGGATGTCGTAAAGACTAATATGATCAATTCTCATGAGGCAACTGCCGAGCCTAATACGGGTATTACCATCCCACAATCCCAAGCACCTTCTCATTAATATTTATCACTGCAACCTTCTCCAATATTTGTGGCATGTCTATGAGCTAGCGCGCTGGTTTTGGCATGGCACTCAACACAATCACCAGAAACGTAAATGGCGTTACTCCCTCGCAAAACATGAGACGCCACCCGTTCAATTTTCGAGAAGATGTAATTGCAAGCATTTCCAAGAACGACACCAGTATTAATGGGTCACGATTGAATATATTGGGACGAGAAAAGCTGTTGTGGTCTTAAAAACCCGGACCGATCGAGTCCGTGTCGCTTAATTGGATTGGACACTTTGACTCGATCCGATTTTGTTTTTGTTAATATTAAAAATGAAACTCATAATAAAAACTGGCGTAGTTCCTGGATACGCTTGCAATTGCATCTTCTAGAACATTGAACGGGGTGGCGTGTCATGTTTTTGGAGAGAGTAACGTCGTTGACATTGCTAGCGATTGTGTTATGTGCCATGCCAGAATCACCGCGTTGGCTCATATACGTGCCGGCAATATCGGATGAGGCTGGAGTCACAAATATCAATGAGAAGGTCCTTTGTATTGTTCTAATTGATGTTCTGAAAACTGTATGTGTCCTTGTGGCCGCTTTTTCGCTTCTTCAGCATGATCGACGACAATTGCTTTTGATCAAGATTTGTGGGATGGTTGTATCCCTTATTACTCTTGGCGGTTGCCTGTTGAACATTGACCACATTAGTCTTGGTGACGGGGAAAGGGTAGGAAATTGAGCGAGAAATTTGGGTTGGGCTTTGTCCCTAAACCCAATTCCCTCTACCCAATTTGATGACCCGCATTGAAGTAACCCGAGTAGGGATTTGTTCCCATACCCGGTTTACCTCACCTGCTTTTCTGCTCCAATCCGATGGTTGGGCTTGCCCCATTCCTAGTTGGTGGGCTCCCATTTGTTTGGATGTGGCCTTGGATGTCGTAAAGACTCATATGATCAATTCTCATGAGGCAACTGCCGAGCCTAATACGGGATATTACCATCCCACAATCCCAAGCACCTTCTCATTAATATTTATCACTGCAACCTTCTCCAATATTTGTAGCGTGTCTATGAGCTAGCGCGCTGGTTTTGGCATGGCACTTAACACAATCGCCAGCAACGTAAATGGCGTTACTCCCTCGCAAAACATGAGACGCCACCCGTTCAATTTTCGAGAAGATGTAATTGCAAGCATTTCCAAGAACGACACCAGTATTAATGGGTCACGATTGAATATATTGGGACGAGAAAAGCTGTTGTGGTCTTAAAAACCCGGACCGATCGAGTCCGTGTCAGCTTAGTTGGATTGGACACTTTGACTCGATCCGATTTTGTTTTTGTTAATATTAAAAATGAAACTCATAATAAAAACTGGCGTAGTTCCTGGATACGCTTGCAATTGCATCTTCTCGAAGATTGAACGGGTGGCGTGTCATGTTTTTGGAGAGAGTAACGTCCTTGACATTGCTAGCGATTATGTTATGTGCCATGCCAGAATCACCGCGTTGGCTCATATACGCGCCGGCAATATCGGATGAGGCTGGAGTCACAAATATTAATGAGAAGGTCCTTTGTATTGTTCTAATTGACGTTCTGAAAACTGTATGTGTCCTTGTGGCCGCTTTGCTGCTTCACTGGCACAGCCGACGACAATTGCTTTTGATCAAGATTTGTGGGATGGTTGTATGCCTTATTAGACTTGGCAGTTGCCTGTTGAACATTAACCACATTAGTCTTGGTGACAGGAAAAGGTAGAAAATTGAGCGAGAAATTTGGGTAGGGCTTTGTCCCTAAACCCAATTTGCTCTACCCGATTTGATGACCCGCATTGAAGTAAGCCGAGTAGGGATTTGTTCCCATACCCGGTTCACCCCACCTACTTTTCTACTGCAATCCAATGGTTGGGCTTGCCCCATTCCTGGTTGGTGGGCTCCCATTTGTTTGGATGTGGCCTTGGATTTCGCCAAGACTAATATGATCAATCCTCATGAGGCAACTGCCAAGCCTAATAAGGGATACTACCATCCCACAATCCAAAGCACCTTCTCATTAATATTTATCACTGCAACCTTCTCCAATATTTGTGGCGTGTCTATGAGCAAGCGTGCTGGTTTTGGCATGAAAACATAGCACAATCACCAGCAACGTAAATGCGTTACTCCCTCACAAAACATCAGATGCCACCCGTTCAATTATCGAGAAGATGTAATTGCAAGCATATCCAAGAACGATACCAGTGTTAATGGGTCACGATTGAGTAGATTGGGACGAGAAAAGCTGTTGTGGTCTTAAAAACCTGGACCGGTAGGGTCCGTGTCAGCTTAGTTGGACTGTACACTTTGACTCAATTTGATTTTCTTTTTGTTAATATTAAAAAAGAAACTCATAACAAAAACTGGCGTAGTTCTTGGATACGCTTGCAATTACATTTTCTCGAAGTTTGAACGGGTGGCGTGTCATGTTTTTGGAGGATGTAATGTCGTGGACCTTGTTGGCCATTTTGTGTTATCTGCCATGCTAGAATCATCGTGCTGGCTCAGATACGCGCCTCAAATATTGGATAAGGCTGGAGTCACAAATATTAATGAGAAGGTCCTTTGTATTGTTCTAATTGACTTTATGAAGACTGTATGTGTCTTTGTTGCCGCTTTGCTGCTTCACCGGCACGGTCGATGACAATTGGTTTTGATATGGATTTGTGGGATGGTAGTATCCCTTATGAGTCTTGGCAGTTGCTTGATGAACATTGACCATATTACTCTTGGTGAGTGCAAAGGGGAGGAAATCGAGCGAGAAATTTTGGTAGGGATTTGTCCCTAAACCCGATTCGTTCGACCTGATTTGATGACCCGCATTGAAGTAAACCGTGCCGGAATTTGTTCCCATACCCGGTTGACCCAACCAGCTTGTCTGCTCCAATCCGATGGTTGGGCTTGCCCCATTCATGGTTGGTGGGCTCCCATTATTTTGGATGTGGCCTTGGATGTCGACAACACTAATATGGTAAATCCTCATCAGGCAACTAGCAAGCCTAATAGGGGACACTACCGTCCCACAATCCACAGCACCTTCTCATTAATATTTTTGACCCCAGCCTTCTCGAATATTTGTCGCGTGTATATGAGCCAGCGTGCTGATTTTGGATTGGCACATAACAAAATCGCCAGTAACGTCAACGACATTACCGCCTCGCTAAACATGACACGCCACCCATTCAATCATCGAGAAGATGTAATTGCAAGCGTATCCAAGAACTATGCCGGTTTTTATTATGAGTTTCTTTTTTAATATTATCAAAACAAAAATCGGATCGACTCAATGTGTCCAGTCCAACTAAGCTGACACGGACCCTATCGGTCCGGGGTTTTGAGGCCACAATTGCTTTTCTCGTCCCAATCCATTCAATCATGACCCATTAACACTGGTGTCGTTCTTGGATATGCTTGAAATTACATCTTCTCTAAGATTGAACGAGTGGCATGTCATGTTGTTGGAGGGTGTAATGTCGTGGACCTTGTTGGTCATTTTGTCTTGTGTGCCATGCTAGAATCATCGTCCTGGCTCAGGTACGCGAAGCAAATATTGGATAAGGCCGGAGTCACAAATATTAATGAGAAGGTCCTTTGTATTTTTCGAATTGACCTTCTGAAGACTGTATGTGTCCTTGTTGCCGCTTTGCTGCTTCACTGGCACGGTTGATGACCATTGCTTTTGATATGGATTTGTGGGATGGTAGTATCCCTTATGAGTCTTGGCAGTTGCTTGATGAACATTGACCATATTACTCTTGGTGAGTGCAAAGGGGAGGAAATCGAGCGAGAAATTTCGGTAGGGATTTGTCCCTAAACCCGATTCGTTCGACCCGATTTGATGACCCGCATTGAAGTAAATCGAGCAGGAATTTGTTCCCATACCCAATTCACCCAACCAGCTTGTTTGCTCCAATCCGATGGTTGGGCTTGCCCCATTCATGGTTGGTGGGCTTCAATTATTTTGGATGTGGCCTTGGATGTCAACAACACTAATATGGTCAATTCTCATCAGGCAACTGGCTACCCTAATAGGGGATTCTACTGTCCCATAATCCACAGCACCTTCTCATTAATATTTATGACTCAAGCCTTCTCGAATATTTATGGCGTGTATATGAGCAAGCGCGCTGGGTTTGCATTGGCACATAACACAATTGCCAGCAACGTCAACGACATTATTGCCTCGCTAAACATCACACGCCACCCGTTCAATCTTCGAGAAGATGTAATTGCCAGTATATCCAAGAACTACGCCATTTTTTATTATGATTTTCGTTTTTAAAATTAACAAAAAGAAAATCGGATCGAGTCAAAGTGTCCAGTCCAACTAAGCTGACATGGACCCTATCTGTCCGGGTTTTTGAGGCCACAACTACTTTTCTCGTCCCAATCTATTCAATCGTGACCCATTAACACTGGTGTCGTTCTTGGATATGATTGCAATTACATCTTCTTAAAAATTGAACGGGTGGCGTGTAATGTTTTTGGAGAGAGTAACGTCGGTGACATTGCTAGCGATTGTGTTATGTGTCATGCCAGAATCACCGCGTTGGCTCATATACGCGCCGGTAATATTCGATAAGGTTGGAGTCACAAATATTAATGAGAAGGTCCTTTGTATTGTTCTAATTGACGTTCTGAAAACTGTATGTGTCCTTGTGGCCGCTTTACTGCTTCACTTGCACAGTCGACGATAATTGCTTTTGATCAAGATTTGTGGGATAGTTCTATCCCTTATTAGTCTTGGTAGTTGCCTATTGAACATTGACCACATTAGTCTTGGCGACCGGAAAGGGTAGGAAATTGAGCGAGAAATTTGGGCAGGGCTTTGTCCCTAAACCCAATTCGCTCTACTCGATTTGATGACCCGCATTGAAGTAACCCGAGTAGGGATTTGTTTCCATACCCGGTTCACCCCACCTGCTTTTCTGCTCCAATCCGATGGTTGGGCTTGCCCCATTCCTGGTTAGTCTGCTCCCATTAGTTTGGATGTGGCCTTTGATGTCGCCAAGACTAATATGATCAATCCTAATGAGGCAACGGCCAAGCCTCATAAGGGATACTACCATCCCACAATCCAAAGCACCTTCTCATTAATATTTATCACGGCAACCTTCTCCAATATTTGTGGCGTGTCTATGAGCTAGCGTGCTGGTTTTGGCGTGGCACATAACACAATCACCAGAAACGTAAATGGCGTTACTCCCTCGCAAAACATGAGGCGCCACCCGTTCAATTTTTGAGAAGATGTAATTGGAAGTATATCCAAGAACGACACCAGTGTTAATAGGTCACGATTGAATAGATTGGGACGAGAAAAGCTGTTGTGGTCTAAAAAACCCGGACTGATAGGGTCCGTGTCAGCTTAGTTGGACTAGACACTTTGACTCAATCCAATTTTCTTTTTGCTAATATTAAAAAAGAAACTCATAGTAAAAACTGGTGTAGTTCCTGGATGCGCTTGCAATTACATCTTCACGAAGATTGAACGGCTGGCGTGTCACTTTTTGGAGGGTGTAACGTCGTGGACCTTCTTGGCCATTTTGTGTTGTGTGCCATGCTAGAATCATCGTGCTGGCTCAGATACGCGCCAAAAATATTGGATAAGGCTGGAGTCACAAATATTAATGAGAAGGTCCTTTGTATTGTTCCAATTGAGGTTCTGAAAACTGTATGTGTCCTTGTGGCCGCTTTGCTGCTTCATTGGCACAGTCAACGACAATTGCTTTTGATCAAGATTTCTGGGATGGTTGTATCCCTTATTAGTCTTGGCAGTTGCCTGTTGAACATTGGCCACATTAGTCTTGGCGATCGAAAAGGGTAAGAAATTGAGCAAGAAATTTGGGTAGGGATTTGTCCCTAAACCCAATTCGCTCTACCCGATTTGATGACCCGCATCGAAGTAACCCGGGTAGGGATTTGTTCCGATACCCGGTTCACCCCACCCGCTTTTCTCCTCCAATCCGATGGTTGGGCTTGCCCCATTCCTGGTTGGTGGGCTCCCATTAGTTTGGGTGTGGCCTTGGATGTCGCCAAGATTAATATGATCAATCCTCATGAGGCAATGGCCCAGCCTAATAAGGGATACTACCATCCCACAATCCAAAGCACCTTCTCATTAATATTTATCACTGCAACCTTCTTCAATATTTGTGGCGTGTCTATGAGCTAGCGTGCTGGTTTTGGCGTGGCACATAACACAATCGCCAGCAACGTAAATGGTGTTACTCCCTCGCAAAATATGAGGCGCCACCCGTTCAATTTTCGAGAAGATGTAATTGGAAGCATATCCAAGAACGACACCAGTGTTAATGGGTCACGATTGAACAGATTGGGATGAGGAAAGCAGTTGTGGGTTTAAAAACCCGAACAGATAGGGTCTTTGTCAGCTTAGTTGGACTGGACACTTTGACTTGATCCTATTTTCTTTTTGTTAATATTAAAAAGAAGCCCATAATAAAAACTGGCGTAGTTCTTGGATACGCTTGCAATTACATCTTCTCGAAGATTGAACGAGTGGCATGTCATGTTTTTGGAGGGTGTAACGTCGTGGACCTTGTTGGCCATTTTGTGTTATGTGCCATGCTAGAATAATCGTGCTAGCTCAGATACGCACCGCAAATATTGGATAAGGCTGGAGTCACAAATATTAATGAGAAGGTCCTTTGCATTATTCTAATTGACCTTCTGAAGACTATATGTGTCCTTGCTACCGCTTTGCTGCTTCACTAGCATGGGCGATGACAATTGCTTTTGATATGGATTTGTGGGATGGTAGTATCCCTTATGAGTCTTGGAAGTTGCTTGATGAACATTGACCATATTAGTCTTGGTGAGTGGATAGGGTAGGAAATCGAGCGAGAAATTTCGGTAGGGATTTTTCCCTAAACCCGATTCGTTCGACCCGATTTGATGACCCACATTGAAGTAAACCGAGCAGGAATTTGTTCCCATACCCAGTTAACCTGACCTAATTTTCTGCTCCAATCCGATGGTTGGGCTTGCCCCATTCATGGTTGGTGGGCTCCCATTAGTTTGGATGTGGCTTTAGATTTGCCAAGACTAATATGGTCAATCCTCATCAGGTAAATGCCAAGCCTAATAAGGGATGCTACCATCCCACAATCCAAAGCACCTTCTCATTAATATTTATCACTGTAGCCTTCTCCAATATTTGTGGCATGCTTATGAGTCAGTGCGCTAGTCTTGGAATGGCACATAACACAATCGCCAGCTACGTCAATGGCATTACTCCCTCACAACACATAACACGCCACCCGTTGAATCTTCGAGAATATGTAATTGCAAACATATCCAAGAAGCACACCGGTGTTAATGGGTCACGATTGAATAGATTGGGATGAGAAAAGCAATTGTGGGCTCAAAAAGCCAGATAGATAGGGTCCGTGTCAGCTTAGTTGGACTGGACACTTTGACTCAATCCTATTTTCTTTTTGTTAATATTAAAAAGAAAACACATAATAAAAACTGGTGTAGTTCTTGGATACGCTTGCAATAACATCTTCTCGAAGATTGAACGGGTGGCGTGTCATGTTTTTGGAGGGAGTAACGTCGTTGACATTGCTGGCCATTTTGTGTTACGTGCCATGCCAGAATCACTGCACTGGCTCATATACGCGCTGTAAATATTGGATAAGGTTAGAGTCACAAATATTAATGAGAAGGTCCTCTGTATTTTTTTAATTGACCTTCTGAAAACCATTTGTGTCTTTGTTGCCGCTTTGCTGCTTCACTGGCACGGTCAACGACAAGTACTTTTGATAAGGATTTGTGGGATGGTAGTACCCCTTATTAGTCTTGGCAGTTGCTTGATGAACATTGAGCATATTAGTCTTGGCGAGTGGAAAGGGCAGGAAATCAAGCGAGTAATTTAGGGAGGGATTTGTCCATAAACCCGATTCGCAGGACCCGATTTGATGACCCGCATTGTAGTAACCCAAGTAGGGATTTGTTCCCATACCCGGTTCACCCAGCTAGCTTGTCTGCTCCAATCCGATCGTTGGGCTTGCCCATTCATGGTTGCTGGGCTCCCATTAGTTTGGATGTGGCCCTGGAAGTCGCCAAGACTACTATGGTCAATCCTCACTTGGCAAATGCCATGCCTAATAAGGGATACTACCATCCCACAATCCAATGCACCTTCTCATTAATATTTATCACTGCAGCCTTCTCCAATATTTGTGGCATGTTTATGAGTCAGCGCGCTAGTCTTGGCATGGCACATAACACAATCGCGAGCAACGTCAATGGCGTTACTCCCTCGCAACACATGACATGCCACCCGTTGAATCTTCGAGAATATGTAATTGCAAGCATATCCAAGAACGACACCAGTGTTAATGGGTCACAATTGAATAGATTGGGATGAGAAAGGCAATTGCGAGCTCAAAAAGCCAGATAGATAGGCTCCGTGTCAGCTTAGTTGGACTGGACACTTTGACTTGATCCTATTTTCTTTTTGTTAATATTAAAAAGAAAAGACATAATAAAAACTAGTGTAGTTCTTGGATACGCTTGCAATAACATCTTCTCGAAGATTGAACGGGTGGCGTGTCATATTTTTGGAGGGAGTAACGTCATTGACGTTGCAGGCCATTTTGTGTTACGTGCCATGCCAGAATCACTGCGCTGGCTCATATACGCGCCGTAAATATTGGAAAAGGTTAGAGTCACAAATATTAATGAGAAGGTCCTCTGTATTGTTTTAATTGACCTTCGGAAGACCGTTTGAGCCTTTGTTGCCGCTTTGCTGCTTCACTGGCACGGTCGACGACAATTGCTTTTGCTAAGGATTTGTGGGATGGTAGTATCCCTTATTAGTCTTGGGAGTTGCCTGATGAACATTGAGCATATTAGTCTTCGCGAGTGGAAAGGGCAGGAAATCGAGCGAGAAATTTGGGGAGGGATTTGTCCATAAACCCGATTCGCAAGACCCGATTTGATGACCAGCATTGAAGTAACCTAAGTAGGGATTAGTTCCCATACCCAGTTCACCCAACCAGCTTGTCTGCTCCAATCCAATGGTGGGGCTTGCCCATTCATGGTAGGTGGGCTCCCATTAGTTTGGATGTAGCCTTAGAAGTCGCAAGACTAATATGGTCAATCCTCATTTGGCAACTGCCAAGCCTAATAAGGGATATTACCATCCCACAATCCAAAGCACCTTCTCATTAATATTTATAACTGCAGCCTTCTCCTATATTTGTGGCCTCTCTAGGAGCCAGCGCACTGGTTTTGGCATGGCACATAACACAATCGCCAGCAACGTCAACGGCATTACTCCCTTGCTAAACATGACACGCCACCCGTTCAATCTTCAAGAAGATGTAATTGCAAGCATATCCAAGAACGACACCATTCTTAGTGGGTCACGATTGACTAGATTGGGACGAGAAAAGTTGTTGTGGGCTCAAAAACCCAGACTGATAGGGTCCGCGTCAGCTTAGTTGCGCCAGAAACTTTGACTCGATCTGATTTTCTTTTTGTTAATATTAAAAAAAAAAATCAGAACAAAAACTAGTATCGTATTTGGATACGCTTGCAATTACATCTTCTCGAAGATCGAACGGGTGGCGTGTCATGTTTTTGGAGAGAGTAAAGTCGTTGACATTACTAGCGATTGTGTTATGTGCCATGCCAGAATCACCATGTTGGCTCATATACGTGCCACCAATATTGGATAAGCCTGGAGTCACAAATATTAATGAGAAGGTCCTTTGTATTGTTCTAATTCACCTTCTGAAGACTATATGTGTCCTTGTTGCCGCTTTGCTGCTTCACTGGCACGGTCGACGACAATTGCTTTTGTGGGATGGTTGTATCCCTTATTAGTCTTGGCAGTTGCTTGTTGAACATTGACCACATTAGTCTTGGCGACCGGAAAGGGCAGGAAATTGAGCGAGAAATTGGGTAGGGATTTGACCCTAAACCCAATTCGCTCTACCCGATTTGATGACCCGCATTGAAGTAACCTGAGTAGGGATTTGTTCCCATACCCGGTTCACCCCACCTATTTTTCTGCTCCAATCTAATGGTTGGGCTTGCCCCATTCCTGGTTGGTGGGCTCCCATTAGTTTGGTTGTGGCCTTGGATGTCGCCACGACTAATATGGTCAATACTCATGAGGCAACTACCATGCCTAATAAGGGATACTACCATCCCACAATCCAAAGCACCTTCTCACTAATATTTATCACTGCAAACTTCTCCAATATTTGTGGCGTGTCTATGAGCTAGCGCTCTGGTTTTGGCATGCCACATAACACAATCGCCAGCAACGTAAATGGCGTTACTCGCTCGCAAAACATGAGACGCCACTCGTTCAATTTTTGAGAAGATGTAATTGCAAGCATATCCAAGAACGACACCAGTGTTAATGGGTCACGATTGAATAGACTGGGACGAGAAAAGCTATTGTGGGCTGAAAAACCCGGACCGATAGGGTCCGTGTCAGCTTAGTTGGATTGGACACTTTGACTCGATCTGATTTTCTTTTTGTTAATATTAAAAAGGAAACTCATAATAAAAACTGGCGTAGTTGTTGGATACGCTTGCAATTACATCTTCTCGAAGATTGAACGAGTGGTGTGTCATGTTTTTGGAGGGTGTAACTTTATGGACCTTGTTGGCCATTTTGTGTTATGTGCCATGCGAGAATCATCGTGCTAGCTTAGATACGTGCCGCAAATATTGGATAAGGCTGGAGTCACAAATATTAATGAGAAGGTCCTTTGTATTGATCTAATTGACCTTCTGAAGACTGTATGTGTCCTTGTTGTTGCTTTGCTGCTTCACTGGCACGGTCGATGACAATTGCTTTTGATATGGATTTGTGGGATGGTAGTATCCCTTATGAGTCTTGACAGTTGCTTGATGAACATTGACCATATTACTCTTGGTGAGTGGAAAGGGGAGGAAATCAAGCGAGAAATTTCAGTAGTGATTTGTCCCTAAACCCAATTCGCTCGACCCGATTTGATGACCCGCATTGAAGTAACCCGAGCAAGAATTTGTTCCCATACCCAGTTCACCCAACCAGCTTGTCTGCTCCAATCCGATGGTTGGTTTTGCCCCATTCATGGTTGGTGGGCTCCCATTATTTTGGATGTGGCCTTGGATGTCGACAAGACTAATATGGTCAATCCTCATCAAGCAACTGGCAAGCCTAATAGGGGATACTATCGTCCCACAATCCGCAGCACCTTCTCATTAATATTTATGACTCCACCCTTCTCGAATACTTGTGGTGTGTATATGAGCCAGCGTGGTGGTTTTGCATTGGCAGATAAGACAATTGCCAGCAACGTCAATGGCATTACTGCCTTGATAAACATGACAAGCCACCCGTTCAATCTTCGAGAAGATGTAATTGCAAGCGTATCCAAGAACTACGCCAGTTTTTATTATGAGTTTTTTTTTTTAATATTAACAAAAAGAAAATCAAATCGAGTCAAAGTGTCCAGTCCAACTAAGCTAACACAGACCCTATCGGTCCAGGTTTTAGAGGCCACAACAGCTTTTCTTGTCCCAATCTATTTAATCGTCACCCATTAACACTAGTGTCGTTCTTGGATATGCTTGCAATTACATCTTCTCGAAAATTGAACAGGTGGCGTGTCATGTTTTTGAAGAGAGTAACGTCGTTGACATTTCTAGCGATTGTGTTATGTGCCATGCTAGAATCACCGCGTTGGCTCACATACACGCCGGCAATAATGAGAAGGTCCTTTGTATTGTTTTAATTGACCTTATGAAGGCTGTATGTGTCCGTGTGGCCGCTTTGCTGCTTCATTGGCACGGTCGACGACAATTGCTTTTGATCAAGATTTGTGGGATCATCGTATCCCTTATTAGTCTTTGCAGTTGCCCGTTGAACATTGACCACATTAGTCTTGGCGACTGGTAAGGGTCAGAAATTGAGCGAGAAATTTGGGTAGGGATTTGTCCCTAAACCCAATTTGCTCTACCCGATTTGATGACCCGCATTGAAGTAACCCGAGTAGGGATTTGTTCCCATACCCGGTTAACCCGACCCACTTTTCTGCTCCAATCCGATGGTTGGGCTTGCCCCATTCATGGTTGGTGGGCTCCTATTAGTTTGGATGTGGCTTTGGATGTTGCCAAGACTAATATGGTCAATCCTCATCAGGCAAATGCCAAGCCCAATAAGGGATGCTATCATGACACAATCCAAAGCACCTTCTCATTAATATTTATCATTGCAGCCTTCTCCAATATTTGTGGCGTGTTTATGAGCCAACGCGCTGGTCTTGGCATGGCACATAACACAATCGCCAGCAATGTAAATGGCGTTACTCCCTCGCAAAACATGACACGCCACCCGTTCAATCTTCGAGAAGATGTAATTGCAAGCATATCCAAGAATGACACCAGTGTTGGTGGGTGACGATTGAATAGATTGGGACCAGAAAAGCTCTTGTGGGTTGAAAAACTCGGACCGATAGGGTCTGTGTCAGCTTAGTTGGATTGGACACTTTGACTTGATCCGATTTTCTTTTGTTTAATATTAAAAAAAATCATAATAAAAACTGGAGTAGTATTTGGATACGCTTGCGATTACATCTTCTCGAAGATTGAACGAGTGGCGTGTCATGTTTTTGGAGGGTGTAACGTCATGGACACTGCTGGCCATTTTGTGTTATGAGCCATTGCAAAATCACCGCGCTGGCTCATATAGGCGCTGCAAATATTGGATAAGGCAGGAGTCACAAATATTAATGCGAAGGTCCTTTGTATTGTTCTAATTGACCTTTTGAAGACTGTATGTGTCCTTGTTGCCACTTTGCTACTTCACCGGCACTGTCGACAACAATTGCTTTTATATGGATTTGTGGAATGGTAGTATCCCTTATGAGTCTTGGCAATTGCTTGATGAACATTGACCATATTAGTCTTGGTGAGTGGAAAGGGGAGGAAATCGAGCGAGAAATTTGGGTAGGGATTTGTCCATAAACCCGATTCGCAGGACCCGATTTGATGACCCGCATTGCAGTAACCCGAGTAGGAAATTGTTCCCATACCAGGTTCACCGAATCAGCTTGTCTACTCCAATCCGATGGTTGGGCTTGCCCATTCATGGTTGGTGGGCTCCCATTAGTTTGGATGTGGCCTTAGATGTCGCCAAGACTAATATAGTCAATCCTCATCAGGCAACTGGCAAGCCTAATAAGGGATACTACCATCCCACAATCCAAAGCACCTTCTCATTAATATTTATCACTGCAGCCTTCTCCAATATTTGTGGCGTCTCAATGAGCCAGCACGCTGGCTTTGGCATGGCACATAACACAATCGCCAGCAACATCAACGGCATTACTCCCTCGCTAAACATGACACGCCACCCATTCAATCTTCGAGAAGATGTAATTGCAAGCATATCCAAGAACGACACCAGTGTTAGTGGGTCACAATTGAATAGATTGGGACAAGAAAAGCTGTTGTGGGCTCAAAAACCTAGACCGATAGGGTCTGGTCAGCTTAGCTGCACTGGAAACTTTGACTCGATCCGATTTTCTTTTTGTCAAAGTTAAAAAAAAAATAATAATAAAAACTAGTGTAGTATTTGGATACGCTTGCAATTACATCTTCTTGAAGATTGAATGGGTGGCATGTCATGTTTTTGGAGAGAGTAAGGTCTTTGACATTACTAGCGATTGCGTTATGTGGCATGCCAGAATCACCGCATTGGCTCATATATGCGCCGCCAATATTGGGTAAGGCTGGTGTCACAAATATTAATGAGAAAGTCATTTGGATTATTCTATTTCATCTTCTGAAGACTGTATGTGTACTTGTTGCCGCTATGCTGCTTCATTGGCACGGTCGACGACAATTGCTTTTGATCAAGATTTGTGGGATGGTTGTATCCCTTATTGGTCTTGGCAGTTGCCTGATGAACATTGACCACATTTGTCTTGGCGACTGGAAAGGGCAGGAAATTGAGCGAGAAATTTGGGTAGGGATTTGTCCCTAAACCCAATTCGCTCTACCTGATTTGATGACCCACATTGAAGTAATCAGCGTAGGGATTTGTTCCCATACCTGGTTCACCCCACCTGCTTTTCTGCTCCAATCCGATGGTTTGGCTTGCCCCATTCATGGTTGGTGGGCTCCCATTAGTTTCGATGTGGCCTTGGATGTCGCTAAGACTAATATGGTCAATCCTTATTAGGCAACTGGCAAGCCTAATAAGGGATACTACCATCCCTCAATCCAAAGCACCTCCTCATTAATATTTATGACTCTAGCCTTCTTGAATATTTGTGGCGCCTACATAAGCCAGCGCGCTGGTTTTGGCATGGCACGTAACACAATTGCCAGCAACGTCAGCGACATTACTTCCTCGTAAAACATGACACTCCACCCATTCAATCTTCGAGAAGATGTAATTGCAAGCATGTCCAAGAACGACACCTGTGTTAGTGGGTCACGATTGAATAGATTGGGACGAGAAAAGGTGTTGTGGGCTCAAAAACCCAAATCGATAGGGTCTGCTTCAGCTTAGCTAGATTGGAAACTTTGACTCGATCCAATTTTCTTTTTGTTAATATTTGAAAAAAATCATAATAAAAACTGGTGTAGTATTTGGATGCACTTGCAATTACATCTTCTCGAAGATTGAATGGGTGGCGTGTCATGTTTTTTGAGGGAGTAATGTCGTTGACGTTTCTGGCCATTTTGTGTTATGTGCCATGCCAAAATCACTGCTCTGGGTCATATACGCACTACCAATATTGGTTAAGGCTGGTGTCACAAATATTAATGAGAAGGCCCTTTGTATTGTTCTAATTGACCTTTTGAAGAATGTATGTGTCCTTGTTGCCACTTTGCTGCTTCATTGGCACTGTCAACAACAATTGCTTTTGATAATGATTTGTGGGATGGTAGTATCCCTTATTGGTCTTGGCAGTTGGCTGATGAACATTGACCATATTAGTCTTGGCAGGTGGACAGGGCAGGAAATCGAGCGTGAAATTTCGATAGGGATTTGTCCCTCAACCCAATTAGCTTGACCCTATTTGATGACCCGCATTGAAGTAACCCGGGTAGGGATTTGTTCTCATACCCAGTTCACCCAACCAACTTGTCTGCTCCAATTCGATGGTTGGGCTTGCCCCATTCAGGGTTGGTGGGCTCCCATTAGTTTGGATGTGGCCTTGGATGTCGCCAAGACTAATATGGTCAATCCTCATCGGGCAATTGGCAAGCCTAATAAGGGAAACTACTATCCCACAATCCAAAGCACCTTCTCAGTAATATTTATGACTCGAACCTGCTCGAATATTTGTGGCGTGTATATGAGCCAGCGCGCTGGTTTTGGCATGGCACATAACACAATTGCCAGCAATGTGGCATCCCAAAAATTCAAGACAAGCTCTAAGGTGTATTAAAGCCCCTAATTAGGTAATGAAATTACCAAAGGTTTATGCTTTAGCCATTAGTCTCCTCTTAAGACTAAGTGATGTATGCGTGTGTTCATGAGTTTTTAAATTAGTATTATAGGATAAATTAATGAGAATGATTTATTCTTGGCCATGCACCTCATAGACCAAATTTCCTATAGATAAAATGTTACAGGATTTCGGCCATGTGAAATTTAAAATTTGGAATCTATAAAAGAAAGAATTAAAGAAGAATAATTGAAAGTGAAATTGTGGGTTTAATTAGGTTGGGCCTTAGGCCCGAGAGCATGGATTTTGGAGGGCCGAATGGCCGGCCCAATTGAAGCCCACGAATGGGCTGTCGTTGGCCACAAGGGAGGCCGGCCCAAATACTCCCGAGCCCATCTTGCATGCGCCATGCCAAGTGGCAAAAAGGAGGGCTTCATGCATTGGCTTGTGGAGAGGCAAATCATGATTGCTAATGATTGTGGCTTAGGGGAAATAAAAGGGGGAGAGAGAGTAGCTGGTTGGGGGTTTTCGGCCAAGCCAAGTGAGAGAGAGAGTGAGTTGCGAGAGAGAGGAACCGAGAGGGAGGAGAGGAAGGAGCTCGCTGTTCGTCCGCCTGCACACCGTCCGTCTGTCCGTCGCTGGTGTGCCGTCCCTTTTGCTGTCATCCACTTGGTCTTAGAGGCAAGTTAGGATCGATTTCCACTCTTGCATGTGTGTCTTGCATGTGTGATTTGTTGGTGGTAGATTTCAGAGGTTAGGCTAGGCAAAACCGAAGCTAGAATGTGACTTGTTCTTGAAAATGCTTGCTGATTTCGTGTAAACCGCCCAACCCAGAATCTTGTGGAGGCTTGCATGCATGTTTCGAGTTGGATTTTGACTTCGACTCCTTCATGAACGTTGTAGAAAACATCTCAAAGTATAACATAGTAAAATTTGAGAGAAAAGGACTGAGTTTTAAGAGGTGAAACCCTTCTCCTACCAAGACACTAGATCTGGAACTGCTTTGCTGACCTTTTGGTAGTTTCGTGGGTTGCATGTTGCTTTTTACTGAGAATTTCCCTTCGACTTCTTCATGACGCTTGTATAGAACATTCTAAAGACTAACATACTCAAATTTGAAGTAAAATTAACAAGTGTAGCCTAGTGAATCGACTTACTCTTGAAGACGGTAAATCTGGAAATACGGTACTGGACACCCGAGACTTCTTGGACTTATATGGTGACTATTCTCTGGAAATTTCACTTAGATCCCTTAATGAAAGTTGTAGGGGACCTCTTGAAGCATAATATATCCAAATTTCAGATGAAACGAAGAAGAATAAGTGGGTGAAAACTCGATATTTTGGAGATAGTTATACTGGACGTTTCGGTGCTAGAATCAGGAACTTCGGACGTCTATAGAAAATTATCTAGAACGAATATGGCCTAGATGTCTTCATTAAAAACCTATTTTAGTGTCTTAGCTATAACCTGGTAAAATTTCATAATTTCAGAGGTCATTCGTGTATTTTAATCGAATTATTTCAAAAACTGCGCAATCTGATTTTATCCGAAATTACATGTTGTAATTGAGTGAATTATATTTTCTTGTGTGAAACTCGTTTGGGCATGTGTTCTACATGAAATTGTTATCTTATTTTCTTGTCTATCACATGTCTTGATTTCATGATTTTTGAGAATCATATGGATGTTTAATTTAAATATTTTCTGAAATGGTACAAGCTGGAATTTTGGTAAACTTCAAAAAGGTATGATAAATAGACTATTCTAAAATTGTATGGACTCCATGAATGGTATTGTTATGAATGATTGTGTCTTGCTGCATGTATGATGATGATTGGAGACGCATGTATGAATGAAAGGATGAAAGTGATCTTGTTTGCCATTACATCATATCCTATGCTGAGTTGAGACATAAATTGGTGAACATGAACAATGATAAATGAAGAAACTGTTTGTGGCGGTTGATATTGCCCTCGGAGTGTCAGGATGCCCAGGATGGGGGGTGCCGGATGCCCGGATTGTATTGAGATACATGGCCAGATGTCCTCAGGAGTTTCGAGATGCTCGGAATGGTTGGGTGCCGGAAGCCTCGGAGGTTTTTGCCCGAGGGGATGCCTCGTGATGCCAGTTGGGATGCGAGATGCTCGGAATGTGGGGGTGCCGGATGCCCGGTGGTGTGTGCCGGAGGTTTATCTCACGATGCTAGGATGGGGTGCGAGTGATAAAGTATGGGATGAAATTATTGATCCCGGGAAAGGGAGATGTGGTGATCGAATTGAAAGATAAAAGTGGAAATTGAGACATGCATATATGACATGATGATGATCACTTATGGCATGATGATATATGTGTGTGACATGATGATGATCACCTATGGCATGATGACATGTGTGAGACATGATGATGATAACCTATGGCATGATGATGATCACCTATGGCGTGATGACATGTATGTGATATTATTGTGATGAGTACATGAAGATGTATGTACCCATAGTATATTTGTATATGCATGGCTGCAAGGTAAGTTATACTTGGATGCATGAATGGCATGTACTATGTTATGATTGTAATGTGTGATGCATTGAGTGGTTTATTGGTCCTTTACCTGCTGAGTGGTTGTACTCACCCCTTCAGGGACCAACATTTTAGATTAGAAAGATGCCACTCCCTACCGTCACGCGAGGCACCTTCTATGGCCTCCCCTCAGATGTAGAAGTAGAATGTACGGAGATCGACTGCGTCACCATCCCTGGACTGACATTTGTGCGAGTGCAAGTGCTGGTTATGTATGATGTGGGCCTGGCTGGGGGCCCAGTCATCCAGGAGTTTCTGTCAGTTCATGTCCACCGAGACGGAGTGATTAGGGGGATGTTGCCGCCACCACCACCCGATGCACTGGGATGGGTGTGATAGTTGCGTGAGGGGTAGAGAGCTGGTGTTTCTTTTTGGGAGTAGCCACCGCCATTAGATGGAGGACGTCATGTGATTACTTTAGGGGTCGTAGTATCTTTTTGGGATGTGGCTGAGTGTAGCTGAAAATCTTGGCCTTCTTTTGTTGTATCGACCCGCGAAAAATCCATCACAAAAATATGTAAATAAAAGTGGCATGGCTCTATCTTTTCTTATGATGTTTAGTGGTGTGCAATTGTATCATGGTTGATGGAGGGAGAGATGGCGATATTATATTTTGCTTCCGCTAATGAGTCGCGCTGGGACCATTAAAAAAAAAGGCTATGATTTACGACACTTCTTCTAGGAGATGTAACTAGTGTTCTATTAGGTGTAGCATTAGGTGCCTGTGGCGACCTAAGGTGGTTCGGGGTGCCACAAGCAACGTCAACGGCATTAATCCCACACAAAACATGACACGCCACCCGTTCAATCTTCGAGAAGATGTAATTGCAAGCATATCCAAGAACGACACTAGTGTTGGTGTGTGGCATCCCAAAAATTCAAGACAAGCTCTATGGTGTATTAAAGCCCATAACTAGGTAATAAAATTACCTATGGTTTATGCTTTAGCCGTTAGTCTCCTCTTAAGACTAAGTGATATAGGCTTGTGTTCATGAGTTTTAAATTAGTATTATAGGATAAATTAATGAGAATGATTTATTTTTGGCTATGTGAAATTTAAAATTTGAATTCTATAAAAGAAAGAATTAAAGATGAATAATTGAAAGTGAAATTGTGGGTTTAATTAGGTTGGGCCTTCGACCCAATGGCTTGAGCTTTTGGAGGGCCGAATGGCTGGCCTATTGGAGCCAAGGAGGGGCTGTTGACCAGCCCATTTGCTGGCCCAAAGCCCAGCCGAGAATGAGGCCCATCCTTGCATGGAGAAGGCCATGCGTCTCTCTCAAATTGCCAAGTGTAGATCATGCTTTGGCTTGGGGAGAGGCAAATAATCATTGCCAATGATGGAGTTTTGAGGAAATAAAAGGGGAAAGAGAGAGAGAGGGTGGCCGGTTAGTGGTATCCGGCCAAGCCAAAGAGAGAGAGAGGGAGTTGCGAGAGAGAGGAACCGAGGAGGAGGAGGAGCTCGCCCGTCGCTGCCCGCACGCCGTCCATCCGTCGCCGGTGTGCCATCCCTTTTGTTGTCATTCACTTGGTTCTAGAGGCAAGTTGGGACCGATTTCCACTCTTGCATGTGTGTCTTGCATGTGTGATTTGTTGGTGGTAGATTTTGGATGTTAGGGTAGGTAAAACCGAAGCTAGAATATGGCTTGTTCTTGAGAATGCTTGCTGATTTCGTGTGAACCGCCCGACCCAGAATCTTGTGAAGGCTTGCATTCATGTTTCGAGTTGGATTTTGACTTTTCTTCCTTCATGAAAGTTGTAGCCAACATCTTAAACTACAACATACTAAAATTTGGGATAAAATGATGGATATTTAAGGGGTCAAACCCTCATTCTACGAAGACTCTAGATCTGGAACTGTTTTGCTGACCTTTTGGTAGTTTTGTGTGTTGCATGTAGATTTCTACTAAGAATCTCTCTTCTACTTCTTCATGAAACTTGCATAAAACATCCTAAATACTAACATACTCAAATTTTAAGTAAAATGAGCAAGTGTAGCCTAGTGAATCAACTTACTCTTGAAGACGGTTAATCTGGAAACACGGTATAGGACACCCGAGACTTCATGGACACATATGATGACTATTCTTTGGAAATTTGGCTTAGATCCCATAATGAAAGTTGTAGGGGATCCCTTGAAGTAAAACATTTCCAAATTTCAGAGGAAACGAAGAAGAATAAGTGGGTGAAAACCCGATATTTCGGAGATAGCTATTCTGGAAGTTTCGGTGCTAGAACCAGAGGATTCGGATGACTATATAAAATTATCCAGAGCGAATCTGGCCTATATGTCTGTACTAAAAATCTACTTTAGTGTCTTGACTATAACCTGGTAAAATTTCATAATTTTCGGAGGTCGTTCGGGTATTTTAATCGAATTATTTCAGAAACTGCACATTCTGTTTCTATCCGAAATTGCATGCCGTAGTTATGTGAAGTATATCTTTTGTGTGGAACTCTATTGGGCATGTGTTTTTCATGAAATTATTATCTTATTGTCTTGTCTATCACATGCCTTGATTTTATGATTTTTGAGAAGCATATGGGTATTTAATTTAAATGCTTTCTAAAATGTTATATGCTGGAATTTTTGTAAACATCAAAAAGGCATGAAATATGGACTATTCTAAATTGCATGGACTCCATGAATTATATTGTTATGGATGATTGTGTCTTGCTGCATGTATGATGATGATTTGAGATGCATGTATGCATTCAAAGGATGAAGATGATCTTGATTGCCATCACATCACATGCCATGTTAAAAATTGAACTATAATTGAAGATGAGAATTGAGACAAATGAGAAGGCCGTCGGAGGTGTGAGCCGACGATGCCCCGGGAGTGTCGGGATGCCTGACTAGAAGGGTACGGCCGGTTGCCCGATGGTCATGAATGGCCGGATACCGGAGGGCCTTGGGAGTACCGAGAGGTGTCGAGATGCCCGGAGAGTGGGGGAGCCGAAAGCTCGGCAGGTATTGTGCCGGGAGATACCTCGCGATGCCAGTTTGGGTGTGAGATGCCTGGCTAGAAGGGTACGGCCAGTTGCCCGATGGCCTTAAATGGCTGAATGCCGGAGGGTCCTCGTGATGCCAGTTGGGGTATGAGATGCCCGAAGAGTGGGGGAGTCAGATGGTCTGATTGTATCTTGGATACATGTGGGATGCAAACATTGGTCCCGGGAAAGAGAAATGTGGCGGTCCAAAATGAAATTGAAATTGAATTATGCATGATGATATATGCATGACATGATGATGAGGATATATGCATGACATGATGATGATGTTACATGCATGGATGCATGGTAATGATAATGGTACATGTGATATGATGACATGATGTTGATGTTACATGCATGGATGCATGGTAATGATGATGGTACATGTGATATGATGATGATGTTACATGCATGGATGCATGGTAATGATGATGGTACATGTGGTATGATGACATGTGCATGATACCGAGGTAAGTTGTGCATGGATGCCTTAATGACATGTGATGCTATGATTGTGATGATTTTATGGCATGATGCATTGAGTGGTTTATGGGTCCTTTACCTACTGAGTGGTTATACTCACCCCTTGGGGACCAACATTTCAGATTAGCAAGATGCCGCTCCCTACTGTCACTCGAGGCGTACTTTACGGCCTTCCTTCAGATGTAGAGGTCGAGTGTGTGGAGATAGACTGTCCCACCATTCCTGGACTGACATTTATTCGAGTGCATGCCTTACTGATGTATGACGTGGGCCTGGCTGAAGGCCTTATCATTCAGGAGTTCATATCCGTCCATGTTCATCGAGACGAAGTGATGCGTGGGATGTTGCCGCCGCCACCGCCTGATGCACCAGGATGGGTGTGAGGGCCCGTGCGTGAGAAGTAGGAGCTGAAACTTTTTGGGATGATTAGCCGACACTAGTGATGGGGGATCTTGCACGTTAGACGTAGTGGGTCGAGTGTTTCTTTTTAGGTTTATGGCCGAGTGTGGCTACATGTCCTGGCCTTTCTTTTGATGTATCGACCCAAGGAAACCCACTTTGAAAAATATGTAAATAAAGTGTCGTGGCTTTATCTTTCCTTATGATGTTTAGCGGTGTGCAATTGTATCATGGTTGTTGGAGGGGGAGATGGCGAAATTATATTCTGCTTCCGCTAATGAGTTGCGCTGGGACCTTTTTCAAAAAAAAAATGTCTATGATGTACGACGCTTCTTCTAGGAGATGTAACTAGTGTTCCATTAGGCGTAACATTAGGTGCTTGTGGTGACCTAAGGTGGTTCGGGGTGCCACAGCCGCCGTTTTTGGTATCAAAGCAAATGGTTATAGGTGGAGTGATAAGGACCCTCATTTAGAAATTGAGGAACATGATGACAATGCACACCATAGGATATAAAATGGAATAATTGAATAACGGGTGATGAGTATTCACTCGTAGATCCCTCATAGTTAGTTTTGAGTTGTCTTTAGGTACCAGTAACATGTATATGTTACTTATGTAGTAGTAGTTGCTTTGAATAGAGACAGTGAGTCTCAGATTATTCCTCAGGCAATGCTTGGAAATTGTAGGAAATTCATGGTGCGACATAGAAGTGCTCATCCATCGAAGGCTGAAGCCTCTACTACTAGGGTTGAACCCCGAATGGAAGACATCCTGCAGGCATTGGCCAATATTAGAAATCTGATGGAAAGGTAGGCGCAGCAACAATTGCTTCATTGGCACAGTCGACGACAATTGCTTTTGATAATGATTTGTGGGATGGTAGTATCCCTTATTAGTCTTGGTAGTTCCCTGATGAACATTTACCATATTAGTCTTCGCGAGTGGAAAGGGCAGGAAATCGAGCGTGAAATTTCGGTAAGGATTTGTCCCTCAACCCGATTAGCTTGACCCGATTTGATGACCCGCATTGAAGTAACCCGGGTAGGGATTTGTTCCCATACCCGGTTCACCCAACCAGCTTGTCTGCTCCAATCCGATGGTTGGGCTTGCCTCATTCAGTGTTGGTGGGCTCCCATTAGTTTGGATGTGGCCTTGGATGTCATCAAGACTAATATGGTCAATCCTCATCGGGCAACTGTCAAGCCTAATGATGGAAACTACCGTCCCACAATCCAAAGCACCTTCTCATTAATATTTATGACTCCAGCCTGCTCGAATATTTGTGGCGTGTATATGAGCCAACGTGCTGGTTTTGCCATGGCACATAACACAATTGCCAGCAACGTCAACAGCATTAATCCCACGCAAAACATGACACGCCACCCGTTCAATCTTCGACAAGATGTAATTGCAAGCATATCCAAGAATGACACTAGTGTTGGTGGGTGACGATCGAATAGATTGGGATGAGAAAAGCTGTTGTCGACTCAAAAACTCGGACCGATGGGGTCTACGTCAGCTTAGCTAGACAGGAAACTTTGACTCAATCCGATTTTCCTTTTGTTCATATTAAAAAAAATCATAATAAAAATTGGTGTAGTATTTGGATACGCTTGCAATTACATCTTTTCGAAGATTCAATGGGTGAAGTGTCATGTTTTTGGAGAGAGTAACGTCGTCGACATTGCTAGCAATTGTGTTATGTGCCATGCCAGAATCACCGTGTTGGCTCATATATGCGCTGCCAATATTGGATAAGGCTGGAGTCACAAATATTAATGAGGAGGTCCTTTGTATTGTTCTAATTGACCTACTAAAGACTGTATGTGACCTTGTTGCCGCTTTGTTGCTTCACTGGCACGGTCGACGACAATTGCTTTTGATCAAGATTTATGGGATCGTTGTATCCCTTATTAGTCTTGGCAGTTACTTGTTGAACATTGACCACATTAGTCTTGGCGACTGGAAAGGGCAGGAAATTCAGCGAGAAATTTGGGTAGGGATTTGTCCCTAAACCCAATTCACTCTACCCAATTTGATGACCTGCATTGAAGTAACCCGAGTAGGGATTTGTTCCTGTACCCGGTTCACCCCACCTGCTTTTCTGCTCCAATCCGATGGTTGCACTTGCCCCATTCATGGTTGGTGGGCTCCCATTAGTTTCGATGTGGCCTTGGATGTTGCCAAGACTAATATGGTCAATCCTTATCAGGCAACTGGCAAGGCAACTGGCAAGCCTAATAAGGGATACTACCGTCCCTCAATCCAAAGCACCTTCTCATTAATATTTATGACTCCAGCCTTCTTGAATATTTGTGGCGTGTATATGAGCCAGCGCGCTGGTTTTAGCATGGCACATAACACAATCGCCAGCAACGTCAACGACATTACTCCCTCGCAAAACATGACACTCCACCCATTCAATATTCGAGAAGATGTAATTGCAAGCATATCCAAGAACGACACTAGTGTTAGTGGGTCACGATTGAATGGATTGGGACGAGAAAAGCTATTGTGGGCTCAAAAACCTGGATCGATAAGGTCTGCTTCAACTTAGCTAGACTGGAAACTTTGACTCGATCCAATTTTATTTTTGTTAATATTAAAAAAATCGAAATAAAAACTAGTGTAGTATTTGGATACGCTTGCAATTACATCTTCTCGAAGATTGAACGGGTGGAGTGTCATGTTTTTGGAGGGAGTATTGTCGTTGACGTTTCTGGCCATTTTGTGCTATGTGCCATGCCAGAATCACCGCGCTGGGTCATGTACGCGCTGCCAATATTGGATAAGGCTGGAGTCACAAATATTAATGAGAAGGTCCTTTGTATTGTTCTAATCGACCTTCTAAAGACTGTATGTGTCCTTGTTGCGGCTTTGCTGCTTCATTGGCACGGTCGACGACAATTGCTTTTGATAATGATTTGTGGCATGGTAGTATCCCTTATTAGTCTTGGCAGTGCCTACTGAACATTGACCACATTAGTCTTGGCGACTTGAAAGGGCAGAAAATTGAGTGAGAAATTTGTGTAGGGATTTGTCCATAAACCCGATTCGCAAGACCCGATTTGATGACCCTCATTGAAGTAACCCGAGTAGGGATTTGTTCCGATACCCGATTCACCCAACCAACTTGTCTGCTCCAATCCGATGGTTGGGCTTGCCCCATTCATGGTTGGTGGGCTCCCATTAGTTTCGATGTGGCCTTGAATGTCGCCAAGACTAATATGGTCAATCCTTATCAGGCAACTGGCAAGCCTAATAAGGGATACTACCATCCCTCAATCCAAAGCACCTTCTCATTAATATTTATGACTCCAGCCTTCTTGAATATTTATGGCGTGTATATGAGCCAACGCGCTGGTTTTGGCATGGCACATAACGCAATTGCCAGCAACGTCAACGGCATTACTCCCTCGCAGAACATGTGGCATCCCAAAATTCAAAGTCAAGTTATAAGGTGTGTTAAAGCCTCTAATTAGGTAATGAAATTACCTATGGTTTAATGCTTTAGCCATTAGTCTCTTTTAAGATTAGGTGATTTGTGCTTGTGTTTATGAGATTTAAAATTAGATAGATTAATGATAATAATTTATGCTTGGCCATGCACTTTATAAATTAAATTTCTATAAATAAAATATCACAAGACTTCGGCCATGTAGAATTTAGTAATTTAATTCTTAAAATAATGGATAGGAAAAGGGGATAAAATTGATTTTTATTAGGATGGGCCTTAGGCCCATTGGCCGAAGCCTTGTCGGGCCAAGCTAGGCGGCCCAATTAGGCCTGCGGATGGGGCTGTCGCCGGCCCAAAAGGAGGCCCAAGAAAAAGAAAGCCCAAGCCCATGCATGTGTTGTGACAAGTGGCAAGAGGAGATGGCATGCATTGGCCAATTGAGAGGCAATCTAATCATTACTAATGCTGAGGTTTAGGGGGAATAAAAGGGAAGAAGAGAGAGAGAGGTGGCCGGTTAGCCATTCGACCAAGTGAGAGAGAGAACCGTGTGAGAGAGAGGGAGAGAGTGTGGCCGAGAGAGGAGAAGCCGAGAGGAGGAGTCGCCGTCTGTCCGCCATGTGCTGCCATGATCGCTGCCGTGTGCCATCGTCTGTCCGGTCTAGAGGCAAGTTGGAGTCCTCTTACTGCTCATGCATGTGTGTGTTACATGTATGTCGAATTTTGGGTGATTAGGAGAGGAAAACCGAAGCTTGGGTGACTTATTTTTGAGTAAGGTTGCTGTTTTCGTTTGAATCCGCTCGAGTCAGAATTTTGTGAGAGCTTGCATGCATGTTTAGAGTACGATTTTGGCTTTGATCTCTTCATGAAAGTTGTAGCTAACATCTTAAAATACAACATAATAAAATATTGTGGAAAAGGATGGAGATTTATGGGGATAAACTCTCATCCTACGGAGACCTCAGATCTGGAACGATTTCACTGACCTCTTGAAGAATTTGTGGTTGCATGTTGAGTTGTGTTAAGAATCTCTCTTCGATTTCTGCATGAAATTTGTAGGGGACATCTTAAACTACAACATAATCAAATTTGAAGTAAAATGAAGAAGCAAAACCTAGTGAATCGACTTACTCTTGAAGACGGTAAATCTGGAGACATGGTATAGGACACCCGAGACTTCATGGACCCAAATGACGACTATACTCTGGATATTTGACTTAGATCCCTTCATGACACTTGTAGAGAACACCTTGAAGTTTCACATACACAAATTTGAAGTAAAATTAACAAGTACAACCAAGTGAATTGACTTACTCTTGAAGACGGTAAATCTGGAGACATGGTGCAGGACACCCGAGACTTCATGGACCCAAATGACGACTATAATCTGGATATTTGACTTAGATCCCTTCATGAAACTTGTATATAATATATTGAAGTAAAGCATATCCAAATTTCAGAGGAAAATAAGAAGAATAGGTAGGTGAAGACTCAGTATTTCGGAGAAGCACGCACTGGACGTTTCCTTGTTAGATCCAGAAGCTTCGTGTGACTGTAGAAAATAATCTAAAAATAATTTGGCTTGTAAGTCTTCATGAAAAATATACTTTAGTGTCTTGGATATAACTTGGTAAAATTTCGTAATTTTTGGAGGTCGGTCGGGTGTTTTAATTAAATTATTCCGGAAACTGTGCATTCTGATTTCATCCGAAATTACATGCTGTATTTGTGTGAATTAAGAATTTGTGTGGAATTCTATTTGGCTATGTATTTTGCATGAAATCATTATCCTATTCTCTTGTCTATCACTTGCCTTAATTTTACGATTTTTGAAAATCATATGGATATTTAAATTTAATATTTTCGAAAGTGGCACAAGCTGGAATTTCAATAAATGTAAAAAAAAAGGGCATGATAAATGGATTATTTTAATTGGTACGAATTCCATAAATTTTATCTTATGAATAATTGTACCTTGTTGCATGAATGATGAGGTCTTGATGCGTGCATGACAATGAATTGAGATGCATGTATGAATTCAGTGCTGAATATGATTTTGTTTGCCATTACATCATATGCCATGCTAAATTGAGACCGAAATTGGTGAACATGGATAATGATAAATGAGGAAAACTGTTATGGCCGATGATAATGCCCTGGGAGTGTCAGGATGCCCGGGATGGGGGGTGCCGGAAGCCGGATTGTATTGAGATACAAGGCCGGATTGTCTTCGAGAGTTTCGAGATGCCCGGGAAGCGGGGGTTTGTGCCCAGGGGGATGCCTCGTGATGCCAGTTGGGGTGCGAGATGCCCGGCCAGGGAGTGTAAATGTCGGAAGCCTCGGAGGTTTTTGCCCGAGGGATGCCTCGTGATGCCAGTTGGGATCCGAGATGCCCAGAATGTGGGGGGCCGGATGCCCGGTGGTGTGTGCCAGAGGATTATCTCGTGATGCCAGATGTGGTGATCGAATTGAAAGATAAAGATGAAAATTGAGACATGCATATATGACATGATATGATGATGATCACCTATGGCATGATGATATGCACATATGACATGATATGATGATGATCACCTATGGCATGATGATATGCATATATGACATGATATGATGATGATCACCTATGGCAAGATGATATGCACATATGACATGATATGATGATGATAACCTATGGCATGATGATATGCACATATGACATGATATGATGATGATCATCTATGGCATGACGACATGTATGTGTTATGATTGTGATGAAGATGTATGATGGTATATGCATGGCTTCGAGGTAAGCACGGATGGATGCATAAATGGCATGTACGATGTTATGATTGTATTGTATGATGCATTGAGTGGTTATTGGATTCTTTTACCTGCTGAGTGGTTGTACTTACCCCTTTGGGGACCAACATTTCATATTAACAGCATGCCGCTCCCTGCTGTCACGCGGGGTGTGTTTTACGGTCTACCATCCAATGTAGAGGTCGAGTGCAAGGAGTTTGGCTGTCCCTCTGTTCCTGGATTGGCGTATATTCAAGTGCGTTGTTTAATTATGTACAATGTAGGCCTAGCTGGGGGCCCTGTTGTCCAGGAGTTTATATCCGTCCACATTCGTCATGACGGTGTGATGAGAGGGATGTTGCCACCACCACCGCCTGATGCACCGGATTGGGTGTGAGGCCCGTGCATGATGAGTAGGAGCTAGTTTTTTGGGGGATCGTTAGCCGACACTAATGATGGGGGTTGTGCACGTGAGATGTAGTGGGTCGAGGGTTCTTTTTGGAGTTTTAGGCCGGGTGTGGCTAAGTCCTGGCTTTTCCTTTTGATGTACCGACCCAAGAAGTCCCATCTTGGAAATATGTAAATAAAGTGTCATGGTTTTGTCTTTATTATGATGTTTAGTGGTGTGCAATTGTATCATGGTTGATGGAGGGTGAGATGGCGATGTTATATTTTGCTTTCGCTAATGAATCGCGCTGGGACCGCTTTCAAAAAAAAATGTCTATGAATTACGATGTTTCTTATAAGAGATGTAATAAGGTGTAACGCTGGTGCCTGTGGTGACCACTGAAGGGTTCGGGGTGCCACAGCCGGCCTTTTTGGTATCAGAGCGAGTGGTTATAGGTGGAGTGATAAGGAGCCTCATTTGGAAATTGAGAAACATGATGACAATGCACACCATAGGATATAAAATGAAATAATTGAATAACGGGTGATGAGTATTCACTCGTAGATCCCTACTAGTTAATTTTGAAATGGCCTTTAGGTACTAGTAACATGTATATGTTACTTATGTTGTAGTAGTAGCTGCTTTGAATGGAGGTAGTGAGTCTTAGATTATTCCTGAGGCAATGCTTGGCAATTGCGAGAAAGTCATGGTGCGAGCTGGAAGTGCTCATCCATCGAGGGCTGAAGCCTCTGCTGCAAGGGCTGAACCCCGAATGGAAGACATCCTGCAGGCATTAGCCAATATTGGAAATCTGATGGAAAGGCAGGCGCAGCAATAGCCCGGAGCAGAATGCCGTACTCAAGGACTAGTGGAGCAGTTTTTGAAGCTGAAGCCACCTAAGTTCAATGGAATGGAAAGTCCTGAGGAGGCTGAACAATGGATTGATGGGATGGAGCGAATTTTCCGGCTGTTGGACTGCACTGATGCTGAGAAAATAGTTTTAGCAAAGTACCAACTGGAGGGAAATGCAAAGTTTTGGTGGAGAGCTTCGAAGGACATAATCTTTCCACTAGGTATTGATGTTAACTGGGAGGAGTTTGTGAGAGCTTTCAATAGGAAGCATTTTTCTGACTTTGCTAAGGATAGGAAAATTTCTGAATTTGTTCAATTGGAAGAAAAGGATCTGACAGTGGATCAGTATGAGGCTAGATTTTTTTAACTGTCTAGATATGCTCCTAAATTGATTGAGGATCAGGAGGAAAAGGCTAAGAGATTCCTGAAAGGACTAAAGACTGACATTAGAAAGCAACTGGTGCCTTTGAACATAAGAAATTATAATGAGATTTATGAAAGGGCACAGTTAGTGGGGCAGGAACTGTTAAAACAGCGGTCAGAGTTTAAGAAATCGTTGAATTTTAATGATGTGAGAAGGGGTAAGAGACCTTATTCTGGTCAAGGTCAGACCTGGAATGTGAAGAAGAAGAGTAATTTTGGAAATTTTGGGGGAGCAAGGAGTGGTCTGAATATAGGGAAAGCACCCTATCAGCCTGGTGTTTGTGAAAATTGTAATGGGCGACATGGCCCAGGACCTTGCAATGGACGACCAAAATGTTTTGGTTGTGGACAAGTGGGTCATCTTAGGAGAAGTTGCCCACAAGAAAGGTCGCAAGTGAGTGTTGGCTCGGTGTGATAGGGATATCAGAGTGCTGTTAGATCGAACTTACAAGGAAATCCTCAGAGGCCATCAGCACAAGGAAGAGTGTATGTGGTCACCCAAGAGGAAGCATAAGCTTCCAAAAATGTTATTTCATGTACGATTCTTATTAATGGTAAAAAGGCATACGCATTGTTTGATACGGGTGCAACGCATTCATTTGTGTCTGAAAGATATAGACGTTTGAATAGAATAAAAGTTATACCTCTTGAGACGCCTCTTTGTGTTTCCACGCCTTTAAAGGATATGGTATTGTCTACGCTGGTGTGTGGAAATTGTAAGATATCAATGGGAGGAAAAGATATGGAAATAGATCTAGTTGTAATGGCTATGTATGATTTTGATGTTATTATAGGAATGGACTGGCTTCGTAAGTATCGGGCCCAGATGGATTGTTATAGGAGAGTAATCCAATTCGTTTTGCCTGATCAGTCTAGTTGTGAATTTTTAGGAGGTCAGACCCATCTTCCTGTAGCACTTATTTCGGCAGTAGAAGCATGTAAGTTACTTGACGAAGGATGTCAAGGATACCTAGCCATAGTTAAAGATTATGCAAGGGAGGAACCTAAAGTTGAGGAAGTTCGTGTAGTTAATGAATTTCAAGATGTATTCCCTAAGGAATTGCCTGGATTGCCGCCAGAGCGGGAAGTTGAATTTGAAATTGAATTAATGCCTGGAACAGGACCTATATCAAAAGCCCCATATAGGATGGCCTTAGTCGAATTGAAGGAATTGAAAGTGCAACTACAGGAGTTACTTGACAAAGGATTCATTAGACCAAGTGCTTCACATTGGGGTGCACCGGTCTTGTTTGTGAAAAAGAAAGATGGATTGATGCGCTTGTGCATTGATTATAGGCAGCTGAATCAAGTGACCATTAAGAATAAGTATCCTTTGCCTAGAATTGATGACCTGTTTGACCAACTCCAAGGAAGTTCTGTCTTCTCTAAGATTGACTTGAGGTCGGGATACCATCAGTTAAGAATTAAGAAAGAGGACATTCCTAAGACTGCGTTTAGGACTCGTTATGGACATTACGAGTTCCTTGTTATGCCATTTGGATTAACTAACGTGCCAGCTGCATTTATGGATTTAATGAATAGGATATTTAAGCCTTATTTAGATTAGTTTGTGATTGTATTTATTGATGATATTCTGATATATTCGAAAGGACCTAAAGAGCATGAGCAACACTTGAGGATAGTTTTGCAGACCCTGAGAGAGCATAAGTTGTATGCCAAGTTTAGTAAGTGTGAGTTTTGGCTGAACCAGATAATATTTTTAGGGCATGTGGTGTCAAGAAAGGGAATTGCAGTAGACCCGGCAAAAATTGAAATGGTAGTAAATTGGCCGAGATCGACAACACCTACTGAAATACGGAGTTTCTTAGGACTGGCTGGTTATTATAGGGGGTTTATTGAAGGATTTTCATGACTGGCAGGACCTTTAACTAAGTTGACCCGAAAAAATGTGAAATTTGAATGGAATGGGGAATGTGAAAGGAGTTTCCCGGAGCTTAAAAGGAAATTGACTTCAACTCCAATCCTAACTATACCTACTGGACCTGATGGTTTTATAGTGTATAGTGATGCATCTCACAAAGGACTGGGATGTATTTTGATGCAGCATGGCAAGGTCATAGCCTATGCATCTAGACAATTGAAACCCCATGAGCTGACTTACCCAACGCATGATTTAGAACTAGCAGCTATAGTGTTTGCCTTAAAGATATGGAGACACTATTTATATGGGGAGAAATTTGAAATTTATACAGATCATAAGAGTTTGAAGTATCTGTTCTCACAAAAAGAGTTGAACATGAGACAAAAGAGGTGGATGGAGTTATCAAAGGATTATGATCGTGAGATAAGATATCATCCGGGGAAAGCGAATAGAGTAGCGGATGCTCTTAGTCGTAAGCTGGCAGTGGAAATGGCTAGTTTAAGAATGGCTAGTTAAAATCTGTAGCAGACTCAGAATTTAAATTGGAGATGGATTTTCTTACTGGTATGCTTAGTGCATTAAGGATTGAACCCGAGATTATTCAAAAAGTTAAAGTCCTTGCAAGAATCTGACCCAGAGATTTTGAAAGTGAAAGATGCTGTATCTTTAGGGAAAAGACCAGAATTTCAAGTCTCTGATGATGGAATAGTAAGATGCCAAGGACGATTTTGTGTTCCCAACAATGAGGAATTAAAGAAGGAAATTCTGTCAGAGGCACATAAGAGTAATTATAGTATTCATCCGGGTAGTACAAAGATGTACAGAAATTTATGTTAGCAGTTTTCGTGGAATGGTATGAAGGCAGATACGGCTAGGTACGTTTCTCAATATTTGACATGCCAGCTAGTAAAAGCGGAGCATCGTAAACCCGCAGGACTTTTGAGACCATTAGACATTCTAGAATGGAAGTGGGAGCACATAACGATGGACTTTATACAAGGATTACCAAGGACGTCAAGCAGTCATGACTCTATTTGGGTTATAGTGGACCGTTTAACTAAATCGGCTCATTTCCTAGCGGTTCGCATGGACTACCCAATGGATAAGTATGCGGACATGTATGTAAGTCAAGTGGTACGCTTACATGGTGTTCCAGTGACTATTACTTCAAATCGGGTTTCAAGATTCACTTCGAACTTTTGACGAAGTCTTCAAATTGCATTAGGAACTAAGCTTCGGTTTAGCACTGCTTTTCATCCCCAGACAGATGGACAAATAGAAAGAGTAATTCAGACCTTAGAGGATATGTTAAGGGCTTGTGTAATTGATTTCAAAGGAAATTGGGATGAAAGATTGCATTTATTGGAGTTCACCTATAATAATAGTTTTCAGAAAAGTATAGGCATGGCTCCCTATGAAGCATTATATGGAAGGAGATGTAGGACTCCTGTCTGTTGGAGTGAAGTAGGCAAGAGGAAATTGACAGGACCTGAACTGGTACAAGTTACCATTAAGGCTGTTGAAATTATTAGAGAAAGACTTAAAACAGCTCAGAGTAGATAGAAAGACTATGCAAATAGGCGTAGAAGGCCTTTGGAATTTAGTGTAGGAGACCATGTATTCCTTAAGGTATCTCCAATGAAAGGGATATCTCAATTCAGGATGAAGGGTAAGTTAAGCCCTAGATTTGTTGGACCTTTTGAAATACTCGAAAGGATAGGGGATGTAGCTTATCGCTACCTCCTAAGTTAGGAAATTTGCACAATGTGTTTCATGTATCGATGTTGAGGAAGTACCAGCCGGATCTTGGTCACATACTCAATCATGAAGCCATCAAAGTGAATGAGAAAGTAAGGTACATTGAAGAACCTGTGCAGATATTGGATCGAAAGGAGCAAATTCTTAAGACGAAGAAGATCCCATTGGTCAAGGTATTATGGTGACATCATGATATGGAGGAAGCCACATGGGAAAGTGAGGATCAGATGAAGGAAAAGTACCCTTATTTGTTTCAAGAAGGCACGAGTGGTGTCTAATTTCGAGGACGAAATTCTCTAAGGAGGGGAGAATTGTGGCATCCCAATATTCAAAGTCAAGTTATAAGGTGTGTTAAAGCCTCTAATTAGGTAATGAAATTACCTATGGTTCAATGCTTTAGCCATTAGTATCTTTTAAGATTAGGTGATTTGTGCTTGTGTTTATGAGATTTTAAATTAGATAGATTAATGATAATAATTTATGCTTGGCCATGCACTTTATCAATTAAATTTCTATAAATAAAATATCACAAGACTTTGGCCATGTAGAATTTAGTAATTTAATTCTTAAAATAAAGGATAAGAAAAGGGGATAAAATTGATTTTTATTAGGATGGGCCTTAGGCCCATTGGCCGAAGCCTTGATGGGCCAAGCTAATCGGCACAATTAGGCCAGCGGATGGGGCTGTCGCAGGCCCAAAAGGAGGCCCAAGAAAAAGAAAGCCCAAGCCCATGCATGTGTTGTGACAAGTGGCAAGAGGAGATGGCATGCATTAGCCAATTGAGAGGCACTCTAATCATTACTAATGATGAGGTTTAGGGGGAATAAAAGGGAAGAAGAGAGAGGGTGGTGGCCGGTTAGCCATTTGGCCAAGTGAGAGAGAGAACCGTGCGAGAGAGAGGGGGAGAGTGTGGCTGAGAGAGGAGAAGCCAAGAGGAGGAGTCGCCGTCCGTCCGCCATGTGCCGCTGTGATCGCCGCCGTGTGCCGCCGTCCGTCGGGTCTAGAGGCAAGTTGGAGTCCTCTTGCTGCTCTTGCATGTGTGTGTGTTACATGTATGTCGAATTTTGGGTGATTAGGAGAGGAAAACTGAAGCTTGGATGACTTGTTTTTGAGTAAGGTTGCTGTTTTCGTTTGAATCCGCTCGAGTCAGAATGTTGTGAGAGCTTGCATGCATGTTTAGTGTTAGATTTTGGCTTTGATCTCGTCATGAAAGTTGTATCTAACATCTTAAACTAAAACATACTAAAATTTGGTGGAAAACGATGGAGATTTAAGGGGTTAAACTCTCATCCTACGGAGACCTCAGATCTGGAACGATTTCACTGACCTCTTGATGGATTTGTGGTTGCATGTTGAGTTGTGCTAAGAATCTCTCTTCGATTTCTTCATGAAAGTTGTCAGGGACATCTTAAAATACAACATACTAAATTTTGGAGTAAAATGAAGAAGCAAAACCTAGTGAATCGACTTACTCTTGAAGACGGTAAATCTGGAGACATGGTACAGGACACCCGAGACTTCATGGACCCAAATGACGACTATACTCTGGATATTTGACTTAGATCCCTGCATGAAACTTGTAGAGCACATCCTGAAGTAAAACATATCCAAGTTTCAGAGGAAAGGAAGAAGAATAGGTAGGTGAAGATTCAGTATTTCGGAGAAGCTTGCACTGGACTTTTCGGTGTTAGATCCAGAAGCTTCGTGTGACTGTAGAAAATAATCTGAAAATAATTTGGCTTGGAAGTCTGCATGAAAAATATAATTTGGTGCCTTGGCTATAACTTGGTAAAATTTCGTAATTTTTGGAGGTTTTTCGGGTATTTTAATTAAATTATTCCGGAAACTGTGCATTCTGATTTCATCCGAAATTACATGCTGTATTTGTGTGAATTAAGAATTTGTGTGGAATTCTATTTGGCTATGTATTTTGCATGAAATCATTATCCTATTCTCTTGTCTATCACTTGCCTTAATTTTATGATTTTTGAAAATCATATGGATATTTAAATTTAATATTTTCGAAAGTGGCACAAGCTGGAATTTAAATAAATGTAAAAAAAAAGAAGGGCATGATAAATGGATTATTTTAATTGGTACGAATTCCATAAATTTTATTTTATGAATAATTGTACCTTGTTGCATGAATGATGAGGTCTTGATGCATGCATGACAATGAATTGAGATGCATGTATGAATTCAATGCTGAATATGATTTTGTTTGCCATTACATTATATGCCATGCTAAATTGAGACCGAAATTAGTGAACATGGATAATGATAAATGAGGAAAACTATTATGGCAGATGATAATGCCCTGGGTGTGTCAGGATGCCCGGGATGGGGAGTGCCGGTAGCCGGATTGTATTGAGACACAAGGCTGGATTGTCCTCGGGAGTTTCTAGATGCCCGTAAATGGGGGTGGCGGAAGCCCTGGGGGTTTGTGCCCAGGGGGATGCCTCGTGATGCCTGTTGGGGTGCGAGATGCCCGGCCAAGGAGTGTAAATGCCGGAAGCCTCGGAGGTTTTTGCCCGAGGGATGCCTCGTGATGCCAGTTGGGATGCGAGATGCCCGGAATGTGGGGGCCCGGATGCCCGGTGGTGTGTGCCGAGGGATTATCTCGTGATGCCAGATGTGGTGATCGAATTGAAAGATAAAGATGAAAATTGAGACATGCATATATGACATGATATGATGATGATCACCTATGGCATGATGATATGCACATATGACATGATATGATGATGATAACCTATGGCATGATGATATGCATATATGACTTGATATGATGATGATCATCTATGGCATGACGACATGTATGTGTTATGATTGTGATGAAGATGTATGATGGTATATGCATGGCTTCGAGGTAAGCATGCATGGATGCATAAGTTGCATGTACGATGTTATGATTGTATTGTATGATGCATTGAATGGTTATTGGATTCCTTTACCTGTTGAGTGGTTGTACTCACCCCTTTGTGGACCAACATTTCAAATTAGCAACATGCCGCTCCCTGCTGTCACGCGGGGTGAGTTTTACGGTCTACCATCCGATGTAGAGGTCGAGTGCGAGGAGTTTGGCTGTCCCTCTATTCCTGGATTGACGTATATTCGAGTGCGCTGTTTAGTTATGTACGATGTAGGCCTAGCTGGGGGTCATGTTGTCTAGGAGTTCATATCCGTCCACATTCGTCGCAGCGGTGTGATTAGAGGGATGTTGCCACTGCCACCGCCTGATGCACTGGATTGGGTGTGAGGCCTATGCGTGACGAGTAGGAGCTGGTTTTTTTGGGGCATAGTTAGCCGACACTGATGACGGGGGTTGTGCACGTGAGATGTAGTGGCTCGAGGGTTCTTTTTGGGGTTTTAGGCCGGGCGTGGCTGAGTCCTGGCTTTTCCATTTGATGTACCGACCCTAGAAGTCCCATCTTGGAAATATGTAAATAAAGTGTCATGGCTTTGTCTTTATTATGATGCTTAGTGGTGTGCAATTGTATCATGGGTGATGGAGGGTGAGATGGCGATGTTATATTTTGCTTCCACTAATGAGTCGCACTGGGACCGCTTTCAAAAAAGAAAAAATGTCTATGAATTACGACATTTCTTATAAGAGATGTAATAAGGTGTAACGCTGGTGCCTGTGGCGACCACTGAAGGGTTCGGGGTGCCACAAAACATGACAAGCCACCTGTTCAATCTTCGAGAAGATGTAATTACCAGCATATTCAAGAACGAGACCAGTATTCGTGGGTCACGATTGAATAGATTGGCTTGAGAAAAGCTATTGTGGGCTTAAAAACCCGTACCGATAGGGTTTGCGTCAGCTTAGCTGGACTGGAAACTTTGACTCGATCCGATTTTCTTGTTGTTAATATTAAAAAAAAATCATAATTAAAACTGGTGTAGTATTTGGATACACTTGCAATTACATCTTCTCGAAGATTGAACGGGTGGCGTGTCATGTTTTGGGGAGAGTAACGTCATTGACATTGCTAGCGATTGTCTTATGTGCCGTGCCAAAATCACCGCGTTGGCTCATATACGCGCTGCCAAAATTGGATAACGCTGGAGCCACAAATATTAATGAGGAGGTCATTTGTATTGTTCTAATTGACCTACTAAAGTCTGTATGTGTCCTTGCTGCCACTGTGCTGCTTCACTTGCACGGTCGACGACAATTGCTTTTGATAACAATTTCTGGGATGGTAGTATCCCTTTTTAGTCCTGGCAGTTGCCTGATGAACATTGACCATATTAGTCTTGGCGGGTGGAAATGATAGGAAATCGAGAGCGAAATTTCGGTAGGGATTTGTCCCTCAACCCGATTAACTTGACCCGATTTGTGACCCATATTGAAGTAACCCGGGTAGGGATTTGTTCCCATACTCGGTTCACCCAACTAGCTTGTTTGCTCCAATCCGATGGTTGGGCTTGCCCCATTCAACGTTGGTGGGCTCCCATTATTTTGGATTCAGCCTTGGATGTCACCAAGACCAATATGGTCAATCCTCATCAGGCAACTGGCAAACCTAATAAGGGAAACTACCGTCCCACAATCCAAAGCACCTTCTCATTAATATTTATCACTCCAGCCTTCTCGAATATTGCGGCGTGTATATGAGCCAGCGCGCTGGTTTGGCATGGCACATAACACAATCGCCAGCAAGGTCAACGGCATTTTATCAATCACAAAACATGACACTCCACCTATTCAATCTTCGAGAAGATGTAATTGCAAGCATATCCAAGAATGACACCAGTGTTAGTGGGTCACGATTGGATAGATTGGGACGAGAAAAGCTGGTGTGGGCTCAAAAACCTGGACCGATAGGGTCTGCATCAGCTTAGCTAGACTGGAAACTTTGACTCAATCAGATTTCCTTTTTGTTAATATTAAAAAAAATCATAATAAAAACTGGTGTAGTATTTGGATACGCTTGCAATTACATCTTCTCGAAAATAGAACGGTGGCGTGTCATGTTTTTGGAGAGAGTAATGTCGTTGACGTTTCTGGCTATTTTGTGTTATGTGCCATGCCAGAATCACCGCGTTGGGTCATATACGCGTTGCCAATATTGGATAAGGCTGGAGTCACAAATACTAATGAGAAGGTCCTTTGAATTGTTCTAATTGACCTTCTGAAGACTGTATGTGTCCTTGTTGCCACTTTGCTGGTTCATTGGCACGGTCGATGACAATTGCTTTTGATAATGATTTGTGGGATGGTAGTATCCCTTATTAGTCTTTGTAGTTGCCTGATGAACATTGAGCATATTAGTCTTGGCGGGTGGAAAGGGCAGGAAATCGACCGTGAAATTTTGGTAGGGATTTGTCCCTCAACTCGATTACCTCGACCCGATTTGTGACCCACATTGAAGTAACCTGGGTAGGGATTTGTTCCCATACCCGGTTCACCCAACTAGCTTGTTTGCTCCAATCCGATGGTTGGGGTTGCCCCATTCAGCGTTGGTGGGCTCCCATTAGTTTGGATTCGGCCTTGGATGTCGCCAAGACTAATATGGTCAATCCTCATCAGGCAACTAGCAAGCCTAATAAGGGAAACTACTGTCCCACAATCCAAAGCACCTTCTCATTAATATTTGTGGCGTGTATATGAGGCAGCGCGCTGGGTTTGGCATGGCACATAACACAATTGCCAGCAACATCAATGGCATTACTCCCTCGCAAAACATCACACGCCACCTGTTCAATCTTCGAGAAGATGTAATTGCAAGTATATCCAAGAACGACACCAGTGGTAGTGGGTCACGATTGAATAGAATGGGATGAGAAAAGCTGTTGTGGACTCAAAAACTCGAACTGATAGGGTATGCGTCAGTTTAGCTAGAATGGAAATTTTGACTCGATCCGATTTTCTTTTTGTTAATTTAAAAAAAAAATCATAATAAAAACTGGTGTAGTATTTGGATACGCTTGCAATTACATCTTCTCGAAGATTGAACGGGTGATGTGTCATGTTTTTGGAGAGAGTAATGTCGTTGACATTGCTAGCGATTGTGTTATGTGCAATGCCAGAATCGCCGCGTTGGCTCATATATGTGCCGGAATATTGGATAAGGCTAGAGTCACAAATATTAATGACAAGGTCCTTTGTATTGTTCTAATTGACCTTCTGAAGACTGTATGTGTCCTTGTTGCCGTTTTGCTGCTTCACTCGCACGGTCCACAACAATTGCTTTTGATCAAGATTTGTGGGATCGTTGTATCCCTTATTAGTCTAGGCAGTTGCCTATTGAACATTGACCACGTTAGTCTTGGCGACCGGAAAGGGCAGGAAATTGAGCGAGAAATTTGGGTAGGGATTTGTCCTTAAACCCAATTCGCTCTATCCGATTTGATGACCCGCATTGAAGTAACCCGAGTAGCGATTTGTTCCCATACCCGGTTCACCCCACCCGCTTTTTTGCTCCAATCCGATGGTTGGGCTTGCCCCATTCAGCGTTGGTGGGCTCCCATTAGTTTGGATGTGGCCTTGGATGTCACCAAGACTAATATGGTCAATCCTCATCAGGCAACTAGCAAGCCTAATAAGGGATACTACCATCCCCCAATCCAAAGCACCTTCTCATTAATATTTATGACTCCAGCCTTCCTGAATATTTGTGGCATGTATATGAGAGAGTGCGCTGGCTTTGGCATGTCACATAACACAATCGCCAGCAACATCAACGGCATTACTCCCTCGCAAAACATGACACGCCACTGGTTCAATCTTCGAAAGGCTGTTGCGGGCTCAAAGAGCCGGACCATTAGGGTCTGCGTCAGCTTAGCCGGATTGGAAACTTTGACTTGATCCGATTTTCCTTTTGTTAATATTAAAAAAAAATCATAATAAAAACTGGTGTAGTATTTGGATACGCTTGCAATTACATCTTCTCCAAGATTGAACAGGTGGCGTGTCATGTTTTTGGAGAGAGTAATGTCGTTGACATTGCTAGCGATTGTGTTATGTGCAATGTCAAAATCACCATGTTGGCTCATATACATGCCGCATTATTGGATAAGGCTGGAGTCACAAATATTAATGAGAAGGTCCTCTGTATTGTTCTAATTGACCTTCTGAAAACTGTATGTGTCCTTGTTGCCGCTTTGCTGCTTCACTGGCACGGTTGATGACAATTGCTTGTGATAAGGATTTGTAGGATGGTAGTATCCCTTATTAGTCTTGGTAGTTGCCTGATGAACATTGACAATATTAGTCTTGGCGAGTGGACAGGGCAGGAAATCGAGCGAGAGATTTCGGTAGAAATTTCTCCCTAAACTCGATTCACAAGACTCGATTTGGTGACCCGTATTGAAGTAACCCGAGTAGGGATTTGTTCCCATACCCGGTTCACCCAACCAGCTTGTCTGCTCCAATCCGATGGTTGGCCTTGCCCCATTCATGGTTGGTGTGCTCCCACTAGATTGGATGTGGCCTTGGATTTCGCCAAGACTAATATGGTCAATCCTCATCAGGCAACTGGCAAGCCTAATAAGGGATACTACCGTCCCTCAATCCATAGCACCTTCTCATTAATATTTATGACTCCAACCTTCTCGAATATTTGTGGCATGTATATGAGCCAGCGCGCTGGGTTTGGCATGGCTCATAACACAATCGCCAGCAACGTCAACGGCATTAGTTCCTCGCAAAACATCACACGCCACCTGTTCAATCTTCGAGAAGATGTAATTGCAAGCATATCCAAGAACGACACTAGTGGTAGTGGGTCATGATTGAATAGATTGGGACGAGAAAAGCTGTTGTGGGCTCTAAAACCCGGGACCGATAGGGTCTGCGTCAACTTAGCTGGACTGGAAACTTTGACTCAATCCGATTTTCTTTTTGTTAATATTAAAAAAAAATCATAATAAAAACTGGTGTAATATTTGGATACGCTTGCAATTACATCTTCTCGAAGATTGAACGGGTGGCATGTCATGTTTTTGGAGGGAGTAACGTCGTTGACATTGCTAGCAATTGTGTTATGTGCCATGCCAGAATCACCGCGATGGCTCATATACGCGCCGCAATATTGGATAAGGCTGGAGACACAAATATTAAAGAGAAGGTCCTTTGTATTGTTCTAGTTGACCTTCTGAAGACTATATGTGTCCATGTTGCCGCTTTGCTGCTTCACTTGCACGGTCGACGACAATTGCTTTTGATCAAGATTTGTGGGATCGTTGTATCCCTTATTAGTCTTGTCAATTGCCTGTTGAACATTGACCACATTAGTCTTGGCGAATGGAAAGGGCGGGTAATTTAGCGAGAAATTTGGGTAGGGATTTGTCCCTAAACCCAATTCGCTTGACCCGATTTGATGACTCGCATTGAAGTAACCTGAATAGGGATTTGTTCACATACCCGGTTCACTTGACCCGTTTCTCTGCTCCGATCTGATGGTTGGGCTTGCCTCCTTGATGGTTTGTGGGCTCCCATTAGTTTGGATGTGGCCTTGGATGTCACTAAGACAAATATGGTCACTCCTCATGAGTCAACTGCCAAGCCTAATAAGGGATGCTACCATCCCACAATCCAAAGCACCTTCTCATTAATATTTGTCACTGCATCCTTCTCCAATATTTCTGGTGCGTTGGTTTTGGCATGCCACATAACACAATCGCCAGCAACGTCAACATCATTACTCCCTCACAAAACATGACATGCCACCCATTCAATCATCGAGAAGATGTAATTGGAAGCATATCCTAGAACGACACCAGTGTTAATGGGTTACAATTGAATCGAATGGGACGAGAAAAGCTATTGTGGGCTTAAAAACCCGAACTAATAGGGTCCGTGTCAGCTTTGTTGGACTGGACACTTTGACTCGATCCGATTTTCTTTTGGTTAATATTAAAAAAAAACTCATAATAAAAACGGGTGCAATTCTTCAATACGCTTGCAATTACATCTTCTCGAAGATTGTACGGGTGGTGTGTCATGTTTTTGGGGGGAGTAACGTCGTTGACGCTGCTGGCCATTTTGTGTTATGTGCCATGCCTGAATCACCGCATTGGCTTATATATGCGCCGCCATTATTGGATAAGGGTGGAGTCACAAATATTAATGAGAAGGTCCTTGGTATTATTCTAATTGACCTTCTGAAGACTGTATGTGTCCTTGTTGCCGCTTTGCTGCTTCACTGGCACGGTCGACGACAATTGCTTTTGATAAGGATTTGTGGGATGGTAGTATCCCTTATTAGTCTTGGGAGTTGCCTGATGAACATTGACAATATTAGTCTTGGCGAGTGGAAAGGGTAGGAAATCGAGCGAGAAATTTGGGTTGGGATTTGTCCCTAAACCATAATTCGCTCGACCCGATTTGATGACCCGCATTGAAGTAACCCGAGTAGGGATTTGTTCCTATACCCGGTTCATCCAACTAGCTTGTCTGCTCCAATCTGATGGTTGGGCTTGCCCCGTTCATAGTTGGTGGGCTCCCAGTAGTTTAGATGTGGCTTTGGATGTCGCCAAGACTAATATGATCAATCCTCACGAGGCAACTGCCAAGCCTAATAAGGGATCCTACCATCCCACAATCCAAAGCAATTTCTCATTAATATTTATCACTACAGCCTTCTCCAATATTTGTGGCGTGTCTATGAGCCAGCGCGCTGGTTTTGGCATGGCACATAACACACTCGCTAGTACCGTCAATGGGGTTACTCCCTCGCAAACTATGACATGCCACTCGTTCAATTTTCGAGAAAATGTAATTGCAAGCATATCCAAGAATGACACCAGGGTTACTGGGTCACGATTGAAAAGATTGGGATGAGAAAAGCTGTTGTCGGCTAAAAAACCGTGACCCACGGGGTCGTGTCAGCTTAGTTGACCGACAAGGTCCGTATTTGGATATGCTTGCATTTACATCTTCTCGAAGATTGAACGAATAGCGTGTTATGTTTTTGGAGGGAGTAACGTCATTGACATTGCTGGCCATTTGTATTATGTGCCATGCCAGAATCACCGCGCTGGCTCATATACGCACCGCAAATATTGGAGATGGAGGGAATCACAAATATTAATGAGAAGGTCCTTTGTATTGTTCTAATTGACCTTCTGAAGACCATATGTGTCCTTGTTGCCGCTTTGCTGCTTCACTGGCACGGTCGACGACAATTTCTTTTAACTAGGATTTGTGGGATAGTAGTATCCCTTATTAGTCTTGGCAGTTGCCTAATAAACATTAACCATATTAGTCTTGGCGAGTTGAAAGCGCAAGTAATTGAGCGAGAAATTTGGGTAGGGATTTGTCCCTAAACTCGATTCGCTCGACCCGATTTGATGACCTGCATTGAAGTAACCTGAGTAGGGATTTTTTCACATACCCGGTTCACCCGACTTGCTTGTTTACTCCAATCCAATGGTTGGGCTTCCCCCATTCTTGGTTGAGGGGCTCCCATTAGTTTGGATGTGGCTTTGGATGTCGCCAAGACTAATATGGTCAATTCTCACTGGGCAACTGCCAAGCCTAATAAGGGATACTACCATCCCACAATCCAATGCACCTTCTCATTAATATTTATGACTCCAGCCTTCTCCAATATTTGTGGCGTGTCTATGAGCCAGCGCACGTATTTTGGCATGGCACATAACACAATCGCCAGCAACATCAACGGCATTACAGCCTCGCAAAACATGACACGCCATATGTTCAATCTTAGAGAAGATGTAATTGCAAGCATATCCAACAACTACACCAATGTTACTAGGTCACGATTCAATAGATTAGGCCAAGAAAAGCTATTGTGGGCTCAAAAAGCTGGATCGCTAGGGTTTGCATTAGCTTAGCTGGACTGGACGCTTTGACTCAATTCGATTTTCTTTTGTTAATATTAAAAAAATCTCAAAATAAAAAATGGTGTAGTTCTTTGATACGCTTGCAATTACATCTTCGCTAAGATTGAACGGGTGGCGTGTTATGTTTTTGGAGGGAGTAACGTCGTTGTCGTTGCTGGTCATTTGTGTTATGTGCCATGCCTGAATCACCGCGTTGGCTCAGATATGCACCACAAATATTGGATAAGGCTAGAGTCACAAATATTAATGAGAAGGTCCTTTGTATTGTTCTAATTGACCTTCTGAAGACCGTATGTGTCCTTTTTGCTGCTTTGCTGCTTCACTGGCACAGTCGACGACGATTGCTTTTGATAAGGAATTGTGGGATGGTAGTATCCCCTATTAGTCTTGTCAGTTGCCTGATGAACATTGACAATATTAGTCTTGGGGAGTGGAAAGGGTAGGAAGTCGAGTGAGAAATTCGGGTAGGGATTTATCCCCAAACCCGATTCGCTCGACCCGATTTGATGACCCGCATTGAAGTAACCCGAGTAGGGATTTGTTCCCATACTCGGTTCACCCGACCAGCTTGTGTGCTCCAATCCGATGGTTGTGCTTGCCCCATTCATGGTTCGTGGGCTCCCATTAGTATGGATGTGGCTTTGGATGTCGCCAAGACTAATATGGTTAATCCTCATAAGGCAACTACCAAGCCTATTAAGGGATACTACCATCCCACATTCCAAAGCACCTCCTCATTAATATTTATGCCTCCATCCTTCTCGAATATTTGTGGCATGTTTATGAGCCAGTGCGCTGATTTTGGCATGGCATATAACACAACCGCCAGTAACATTAACGGTGTTACTCCCTCGCAAAACGTGAGACGCCACCCGTTGAATCTTCAAGAAGATGTAATTGCAAGCATATCCAAGAATGACACCAATGTTAGTCAGTCACGATTGATTAGATTGCACCGAGAAAAGCTGTTGTGGGCTCAAAAAGCCAGACCGATAGGGTCCGCGTCAGCTTAGTTGAACTATATATATTGACTCAATTCGATTTTCTTTTTGTTAATACTAAAAAAAAAACTCATAATAAAAACTAGTGTAGTTATTGGATACGCTTGCAATTACATCTTCTCGAAGGTTGAATGGGTGGCGCGTTATGTTTTTAGAGGGAGTAACTCCGTTGACGTTGCTGGCCATTTGTGTTATGTGCTATGCCAGAATCATCGCGCTGGCTCATATACGCACCACAAATATTGGAGAAGGCTAGACTCACAAATATTAAAGAGAAGGTCTTGTGTATTGTTCTAATTGGCCTTTTGAAGACCGTATGTGTCCTTGTTGCCACTTTGCTGATTCACTGGCATGGTCGACGACAATTGCTTTTGACTAGGATTTGTGGGATGGTAGTATCCCTTATTAGTCTTGGCAGTTGCCTGATGAACATTGACCATTTTAGTCTTGGCAAGTGGAAAGGGCAGGAAATCGAGCGAGAAATTTGGGTCGGGATTTGTCCCTAAACCCAATTCACTCGACCCGATTTGATGACTCGCATTGAAGTAACCCGAGTAGTGATTTGTTCCCATGCCCGGTTCACCCGACCCATTTGTCTGCTCCAATCCGATGGTTGGGCTTGCCCCATTCATGGTTGGTGGGCTCCCATTAGTTTGCATATGGCTTTGGACGTTGCCAAGACTAATATGGTCAATCCTCATCAGGCAACTGCCAAGCGTAATAAGGGATACTACCATCCCACAATCCAAAGCACATTCTCATTAATATTTATGACTACAGCCTTCTCGAATATTTGTGGCATGTCTATGAGCCGGCGTGCTAATTTTGGCATGGCACAAAACACAATCGCCAGCAACGTCAACGACATTACTCACTCGCAAAACATGACACGCCACTCGTTCAATCTTCAAGATGATGCAATTGCAAGCATCTCCAAGAACGACACCAGTGTTACCAGGTCACGATTGATTAGATTGGGCTGAGAAAAGCTATTGTGGGCTCAAAAAGCCGGACCGATACGGTCCACGTCAACTTAGTTGGACTGGACATTTTGACTCGATTTGATTTTCTTTTTGTTAACATTAGAAAATACTCATAATAAAAACTGGAGTAGTTCTTAGATACGCTTGCAATGACATCTTCTCTAAAGATTGAACGGGTGGCGTGTTATATTTTTGGAGGGAGTAATGTCGTTGATGTTGCTGGTCATTTGTGTTATGTGCCATGACAGAATCACCGCGCTGGCCCATATACGCACCACAAATATTGGAGAAGGCTTGAGTCAGAAATATTTATGAGAAGGTCCTTTGTATTGTTTTAGTTGATCTTCCGAAGACCGTATGTGTCCTTGTTGCCGCATTGTTGATTCACTGGCATGGTCGACGACAATTGCTTTTGACTAGGATTTGTGGGATGGTACTATCCCTTATTAGTCTTGGCAGTTGCCTGATGAACATTGACCATATTAGTCTTGGCAAGTGAAAAGGGCAGGAAATCGAGCGAGAAATTTAGGTAGGGATTTGTCCCTAAACCCAATTCGCTCGACCCGATTCAATGACTCGCATCGAAGTAACCCGAGTATGGATTTCTTCCCATACCCGGTTCACACCACCTACTTGTCTACTCCAATCCGATGGCTGGGCTTGCCCCATTCATGGTTGGTGGGCTCCCATTAGTTTGGATGTGGCTTTGGATGTCGCTAAGATTACAATGGTCGATCCTGATCAAGCAATTGCCAAGCCTAATAAGGGATACTATCATCCCACAATCCAAAGCACCTTCTCATTAATATTATGACTCCAATCTTGTCCAATATTTGTGGCGTGTATATGAGCCGGCGTGCTGATTTTCGCATGGCACATAACACAATCGCTAGCAATGTCAACGACGTTACTCCCTCGCAAAACATGACACGCCACCCGTTCAATCTTTGAGAATATGTAATTGCAAGCATATCCAAGAACGACACCAGTGTTAGTGGGTCACGATTGAATAGATTAGGCCTAGAAAAGCTGATGTGCCCTCAAAAACCGGATCGATAGTGCTACGTCAGCTGTGCTGGACTACACACTTTCACCCGATCCGATTATCTTTTTGTTAATATTAAGAAAAAAAAACTCATAATAAAAATTGCCTTAGTTATTGGAAATGCTTCAAATTACATCTTCTCGTAGATTGAACGTGTGGTGTCTCATGTTTTTGGAAGGAGCAACGTCGTCGACGTTGCTAGCCATTTGTGTTATGTAACATGCCAGAATCACCCCGCTAGTTCATATACGATCTGCAAATATTGGATAACAGTGGAGTCACAAATATTAATGAGAAGGTCCATTGTATTGTTCTAATTGACTTTCTGAAGAGTGTGTGTGTCCTTGTTGTCGCTATGCTACTTCACTGGCACGGTCGACGACAATTGCTTTTGATCCGGATTTGTTAGATGGTAGTATCCCTTATTAGTCTTGGGAGTTGCCTGATGAACATTGACCATATTAGACTTGGCGACTAGAAAGGGCAGGAAATCGAACAAGAAATTTGGGTAGGGATTTGTCCCCAAACCCGATTCGCTCCACCCAATTTCATGACGCTCATTGAAGTAACCCGAGTAGGGATTCGTTCCCATACTGGGTTCACCCGACCCGCTTGTCTTCTCTAATCCGATGGTTGGGCTTGCCCCATTTATGGTTCGTGAGCTCCCAATAGTTTTGATGTGGCTTTGGATGTCGACAAGATTACAATGGTCAATCTTGATCAGGCAATTGCCAAGCCTAATAAGGGATACTATCATCCCACAATCCCAAGCACCTTCTCATTGATATTATGACTCCAATCTTGTCCAATATTTGTGGCGTGCATATGAGCCGACGCGCTGGTTTTCGCATGGCACAAAACACAATGGCCAACAATGTCGACGACGTTACTCCCTCGCAAAACATGACACGCCACCCGTTCAATCTTTGAGAATATGTAATTGCAAGCATATCCAAGAACAACACCAGTGTTAGTGGGTCTCGATTGAATAGATTGGGCCTAGAAAGGCTGATGTGTCCTCAAAAACCGGATCGATAGTGCTGTGTCAGCTGTGCTGGACTACAAACTTTGACTCGATCTGATTATCTTCTTGTTAATATTAAGAAAAAAAAACTCATAATAAAAATAGCATTAGTTATTTGAAACGCTTCAAATTACATCTTCTTGTAGATTGAACGTGTTGCGTCTCATGTTTTTGGAAGGAGCAACGTCGTCTACATTGCTGGCCATTTGTGTTATGTGACATGCCAGAATCACCGCGCTGGTTCATATACGAGCCGCAAATATTGGATAACGGTGGAGTCACAAATATTAATGAGAAGGTCCATTGTATTGTTCTAATTGACCTTCTGAAGAGTGTGTGTGTCCTTGTTGCCGCTTTGCTACTTAACTAGCACAGTCGACGAGAATTGCTTTTGATCCGGATTTGTTGGATGGTAGTATCCCTTATTAGTCTTGGGAGCTGCCTGATGAACATTGACCATATTAGACTTGGCGACTAGAAATGGCAGGAAATCGAACGAGAAATTTGGGTAGGGATTTCTGCCCAAACCCGATTCGCTCCACCCGATTTCATGACGCTCATTGAAGTAACCCGAGTAAGGATTTGTTCCCATACGCGGTTAAACCGACCCCCTTGCCTTCTGTTATCCGATGGTTGGGCTTGCCCCATTTATGGTTGGTGGGCTCCCATTAGTTTGGACGTGGCTTTGGATGTGGCCAAGATTAATATGGTCAATCATGATCAGGCAATTGCCAAGCCTAATAAGGGATACTATCATCCCACAATCCAAAGCACCTTCTCATTAATATTTATGACTCCAATCTTGTCCAATATTTGTGGCGTGTATATGAGCTGGCGCGTTGATTTTTGCATGGCACATAACACAATCGCCAGCAACATCAACGACGTGACTCCCTCGCAAAACAAGACACGCCACCCATGCAATCTTTGAGAATATGTAATTGCAAGCATATCCAAGAACGACACCAGTGTTTCTGGGTCACGATTGAATAGATTGGGCCTAGAAAAGCTAATGTGTCCACAAAAACCTAGATCGATAGTGCCGCGTTAGCTGTGCTGGACTACACACTTTGATTCGATCCGATTATCTTCTTGTTAATATTAGGAAAAAAATCATAAAAAAAATTGCTATAGTTATTGCATATGCTTCAAATTACGTTTTCTCGTGGATTGAACGTGTGGCGTCTCATGTTTTTTGAAGGAGCATCATCATCAACTTTGCTGGCCATTTGTGTTATGTGCCATGCCAGAATCACCGCGCTGGTTCATATATGAGCCGCAAATATTGGGTAAAGTTGGAGTCACAAATATTAATGAGAAGGTCCATTGTATTGTTCTAATTGACCTTTTGAAGAGTGTGTGTGTCCTTGTTGCCGCTTTGCTACTTCATTGGCATGGTCGACGACAATTGCTTTTGATCTGGATTTGTTGGATGGTAGTATCCCTTATTAGTCTTGGGAGTTGCCTGATGAACATTGACCATATTAGACTTCGCGACTAGAAAGGGCAGGAAATCGAACGAGAAATTTGGGTAAGGATTCGTCCCCAAACCCAATTCGATCGACCCGCTTTCATGACCCTCATTGAAATAACCTGAGTTGGGATTTGTTCCCATACCTGGTTCACTCAACCCACTTGTCTTCTCTAATCCGATGGTTCGGCTTGCCCCATTTTGATTGGTGGGCTCCCATTAGTTTGGATGTGGCTTTGGATGTCGCCAAGATTAATATGGTCAATCTTGATCCGGCAATTGCGAAGCTTAATAAGGGATACTATCATCCCACAATCCAAAGCACCTTCTCATTCATATTTATGACTCCAATCTTGTCCAATATTTGTTAAGTGTATATGAGCCAGCGCGTTGATTTTCGCATGGCACATAACACAATCGCCACAACGTCAACGACGTTACTCCCTCGTAAAACACGAACGCTACCCAGTCAATCTTTGAGAATATGTCATTGCAAGCATATCCAAGAACTACACTAGTGTTAGTGGGTCACGATTGAATAGATTGGGCCGAGAAAAGCTGATGTGTCCTCAAAAACCTGGACCGATAATTCCGCGTTAGCTTTGCTGGAGTAGACACTTTGACTCGATTCGAATATCTTTTTGTTAATATTAAGAAAAAAAAAACTCATAATAAAAACTGCTGTAGTTTTTGGATACGCTTCAAATTACATCTTCTCGTAGATTGAACGGGTGGCATCTCATGTTTTTAGAAGGAGTAAAGTTGTCGACGTTGCTAGCCTTTTGTGTTATGCGCCATGCTAGAATCACCGCGCTGGTTCAGATACGAGCCCCAAATATTGGATAACATTGGAGACACAAATATTAATGAGATGGTCCTTTGCATTGTTCTAATTGACCTTCTGAAGATTGTATATGTCCTTGTTGCCGCCTCTGCTGCTTCACAAGCATGGTCGACGACAATAGCTTTTGATCCGGATTTGTTGGATGGTAGTATCCCTTATTATTCTTGGCAGTTGCCTGATGAAGATTGACCATACTAGTCTTGGCGACTAGATAGGGCAGGAAATCGAACAAGAAATTTGGCTAGGGATTTGTCCCCAAACCCGATTCGCTCCACCCGATTTCATGATGCTCATTGAAGTAACCTGAGTAGGGATTTGTTCCCATACTCGATTCACCCGACCCGCTTGTCTTCTCTTATCCGATGGTTGGGCTTGCCCCTTTTATGGTTGGTGGGCTCCCATTAGTTTGGATGTGGCTTTGGATGTCACCAAGATTTAATATGGTCACTCATGATCAGGCAATTGCCAAGCCTAGTAAGGGATACTATCATCCCACAATCCAAATCACCTTCTCATTAATATTTATGACTCCAATCTTGTGCAATATTTATGGCGTGTATATGAGCCGGCGTGCTGATTTTCGCATGGCACATAACACAATCGCCAGCAACGTCAACGACATTACTCCCTCGCAAAACCTGATACGCCACCCGTTTAGTCTTTGGGAATATGTAATTGCAAGCATATCCAAAAATGACACCAGCGTTAGTGGGTCACAATTGAATAGATTGGGCCTAGAAAAGCCGATATGTCCTTAAAAAGCCGGATCGATAGTGCCACGTCAGCTGTGTTGGACTACACACTTTGACTCGATCCGATTATCTTTTTTTTAATATTAAGAAAAAAACTCATAATAAAAATTTCTATCGTTATTGGATACGCTTCCAATTACATCTTCTCGTAGATTGAACGTGTGGTGTCTTATGTTTTTGGAAGGACCAACATCGTCGACGTTGCTGGCCATTTGTGTTATGTGCCATGCCAGAATCACCACCCTGGTACATATACGAGCCTCAAATGTAGGATAACGTTAGAGTCACAAATATTAATGAGAAGGTCCTTTGTATTGTTCTAATTGTCCTTGTCAAGATTGTGTGTGTCCTTGTTGCCGCCTCTGCTACTTCACAGGCACGGTCGATGACAATTGCTTTTGATCCAGATTTGTTGGATGGTAGTATCCCTTATTATTTTTGGCAGTTGCCTGATGAAGATTGACCATATTAGTCTTGGCGACTAGATAGGGCAGGAAATCGAACAAGAAATTTTGGTAGGGATTTGTCCCCAAACCCGATTCCCTCCACCCAATTTCATGACGCTCATTAAGGTAACCCGAGTAAGGATTTGTTCCCATATCCGGTTCACCCGACCCGCTTGTGTTCTCTTATCCGATGGTTGGGCTTGCCCCATTTATGGTTGGTGGGCTCCCATTAGTTTGGATGTGGCTTTGGATGTCGCCAAGATTAATATGGTCAATCCTAATCAGGCAATTGCCAAGCCTAGTAAGGGATACTATCATCCCACAATGCAAAGCACCTTCTCTTTACTATTTATGACTCCAATCTTGTCCAATATTCATGGTCTGTATATCAGCCAGCGTGTTGATTTTCAAATGGCACAGAACACAATCGCTAGCAACGTCAACGATGTTACTTCCTCGCAAAACATGACACGCCGCCCATTCAATCTTTGAGAATATGTAATTGCAAGCATATCCAAGAACGACACCATTGTTAGTGGGTCACGATTGAATAGATTGGGCCGAGAAAAGATGATGTGTCCTGAAAAACCCAGATCGATAATTCCGCGTCAATTTGCTGGACTAGACACTTTGACTCGATCCGATTATCTTTTTGTTAATATTAAGAAAAAAAATCAAAATAAAAACTGCTGTAGTTAATGGATACGCTTCAAATTACATCTTCTCGTAGATTTAACGGGTGGCGCCTCATGTTTTTGGAAGGAGTAGTGTCATCGACGTTGCTGGCCATTTCCGTTATGTGCAGTGCCAGAATCACCGCGCTAGTTCAGATACGAGCCGCAAATATTGGATAACGTTGGAGTCAAAAATATTAATGAGAAGGTCCTTTATATTGTTCTAATTGAACTTCTGAAGATTGTATGTGTCCTTTTTGCCGCTTTGCTACTTCACTGGCACGGTCGACGACAATTGCTTTCGATCTGGATTTGTTGGATGGTAGTATCCCTTATTAGTCTAGGGAGTTGCCTGATGAACATTGACCATACTAGACTTGGCGACTAGAAAGGGCAGGAAATCGAATGAGAAATTTGGGTAGGGATTTGTCCCTAAACCCGATTCGCTCCACCCGATTTCATGACCCTCAATGAAGTAACCCGAGTAGGGATTTGTTCCCACACCCAGTTCACTCGACCCGCTTGTCTTCTCCAATCAGATGGTTGGGCTTGCCCCATTTATGGTTGGTGGGCTCCCATTAGTTTGGATGTGGCTTTGGATGTCACCAAGATTTAATATGGTCAATCCTGATAAGGCAATTGCCAAGCCTAGTAAGGGATACTATCATCCCACAATGCAAAGCACCTTCTCATTCATATTTATGACTCCGATCTTGTCCAATGGTTGTGGCGTGTATGTCAACCAGCGCGCTGATTTTCGCATGGCACATAACACAATCGCTAGTAACGTCAACGACGTTACTTCCTTGCCAAACATGACACGCCGCCCGTTCAATCTTTGACAATATGTAATTGCAAGCATATCCAAAAACAACACCAGTGTTAGTCAGTCACGATTGAATAGGTTGGGCCTAGAAAAGCTGATGTGCCCTCAAAAACCCGGATCGATAGTGCCACGTCAGCTGTGCTGGACTACACACTTGGACTTGATCCGATTATCTTTTTGTTAATATTAAGAAAAAAAACTCAAAATAAAAACTGCTGTAGTTTTTGGATACGCTTCAAATTACATCTTCTCGTAGATTGAACGGGTGGCATCTCATGTTTTTGGAAGGTGTAACATCATCGACGTTGCTGGCCGTTTGTGTTATGTGCGAGAATCCCCGCGCTGGTTCAGATAAGAGCCGCAAATATTGGATAACGTTGGAGTCACAAATATTAAAGAGAAGTTCCTTTGTATTGTTCTAATTGACGTTCTGAAGAGTGTGTGTGTGTCCTTGTTGCTCCTTTGCTACTTCACTGCCACGGTCGACGACAATTGCTTTTGATCCGGATTTGTTGGATGGTAGTATCCATTATTAGTCTTGGGAGTTGCCTGATGAACATTGACCATATTAGTCTTGGTGACTAGAAAGGGCAAGAAATCGAACGAGAAATTTGGGTAGGGGTTTGTGCCCAAACCCAATTCGCTCCACCCGATTTCGTGACGCTCATTGAGGTAACCGGAGTCGGGATTTGTTCCCATACCCGGTTCACCCGACCCACTTGTGTTCTCTTATCCGATGGTTGGGCTTGCCCCATTTATGGTTGGTGGGCTCCCATTAGTTTGGATGTGGCCTTGGATGTCGCCAAGATTAATATGGTCAATCCTGATCACGCTATTGCCAAGCCTAATAAGGGATACTATCATCCCACAATCCAAAGCACATTCTCATTAATATTTATGACTCAAAACTTGTCCAATATTTGTGGGGTGTATATGAGCCGGCACGCTGATTTTCGCATGGCACATAACACAATCGCCAGCAACATCAAGGACTTTACTCCCTCGCAAAACATGACACGCCACCCATGCAATCATTAAGAATATGTAATTGCAGCATATCCGAAAATGACACCAGTGTTAGTGGGTCACGATTGAATAGATTTGGCCTAGAAATGCTGATGTGTCCTCAAAAACCGGATCGATAGTGCTGCGTGAGCTGTGCTGGACTACACAGTTTGACTCGATCCGGTTATCTTTTTATTAATATTAAGGAAAAAAACTCATAATAAAAAAAGCATTAGTTATTGGAAACGCTTCAAATTACATCTTCTTGTAGATTGAACGTGTGGTGTGTCATGTTTTTGGAAGGAGCAACGTCGTCGACGTTGCTCGCCATTTCTGTTATGTAACATGCCAGAATCACCCCGCTAGTTCATATACGATCCGCAAATATTGGATAACGGTGGAGTCACAAATATTAATGCGAAGGTCCATTGTATTGTTCTAATTGACCTTCTAAAGAGTGTGTGTCCTGGTTGCCGCTTTGCTAGTTCACTGGCACGGTCGACGACAACTGCTTTTGATCCGGATTTGTGAGATGGTAGTATCCCTTATTAGTCTTGGGAGTTGCCTGATGAACATTGACCATATTAGACTTGGCGACTAAAAAGGGCAAGAAATCGAACGAGAAATTTGGGTCGGGATTTGTCCCCAAACCCGGTTCGCTCACCCTGATTTCATGACACTCATCGAAGTAACCCGAGTAGGGATTTGTTCCCATACCAAGTTCACCCGACCCGCTTGTCTTCTCTAATCCGATGGTTGGGATTGCCCCATTTATGGTTGGTGGGCTCCCATTAGTTTGGATGTGGCTTTGGATGTCGCCAAGATTATAATGGTCAATCTTGATCAAGCAATTGCCAAGCCAAATAAGGGATACTATCATCCCACAATCCAAAGCACATTCTCATTAATATTCATGACACCAATCTTGTCCGATATTTGTGGTGTGTATATGAGCCGGCATGCTGATTTTTGCATGGCACATAACACAATCATCAGCAATGTCTACGATGTTACTCCCTCGCAAAACATGACACGCCACCCGTTCAATCTTTGACTGTATGTAATTGCGAGCATATCTAAGAACGACACTAGTGTCCTCAAAAACCGGATCGATAGTGCTGCGTCAGCTGTGCTGGACTACAAACTTTGACTCAATTCGATTATCTTTCTGTTAATATTAAGAAAAAAAACTCAAAATAAAAACTGCTGTAGTTATTGGATACGCTTCAAATTACTTGTTCTCATTAATATTTATGACTCCAAACTTGTCCAATATTTGTGGGGTGTATATGAGCCGGCACGCTGATTTTCGAATGGCATGTAGCACAATCACCAGCAACGTCAACGACGTTACTCCCTCGCAAAACATGACATGCCACCCGTGCAATCCTTGAGAATATGTAATTGCAAGCATATCAAAAAATGACACTAGTGTTAGTGGGTCACGATTGAATAGATTTGGCCAAGAAAAGCTGATGTGTCCTCAAAAATCGGATCGATAGTGCTGCGTGAGCTGTGCTGGACTACACAGTTTGACTCGATCCGATTATATTTTTGTTAATATTAAGAAAAAAAACTCATAATAAAAACAGCTTTAGTTATTGGAAACGCTTCAAATTACATCTTCTCATAGATTGAACGTGTGGCGTCTCATGTTTTTGGAACAAGCAACGTCGTCGACGTTGCTTGCCATTTATGTTATGTAACATGGCAGAATCACCGCGCTAGTTCATATACTATCCGCAAATATTGGATAACGGTGCAGTCACAAATATTAATGAGAATGTCCAATGTATTGTTCTAATTGACATTCTAAAGAGTGTGTGTGTCCTTGTTGCCGCTTTGCTACTTCACTAGCATGGTCGACGACAACTGCTTTTAATCCGGATTTGTTAGATGGCAGTATCCCTTATTAGTCTTGGGACTTGCCTGATGAACATTGACCATATTAGACTTGGCGACTAGAAAGGGCAGGAAATCGAACGTGAAATTTGGGTCGGGATTTGTCCCCAAACCCGATTCGCTCCCCCCGATTTCAAGACGCTCATCGAAGTAACCCGAGTAGGGATTTGTTCCCATACCAAGTTCACCCGACCCGCTTGTCTTCTCTAATCCGATGGTTGGGCTTGCCCCATTTATGGTTGGTGGGCTCCCATTAGTTTGGATGTGGCTTTGGATGTCGAGAAGATTACAATGGTCAATCTTGATCAAGCAATTGCCAAGCCTAATAAGGGATACTATCATCCCACAATCCAAAGCACCTTCTCACTAATATTCATGACACCAATCTTGTCCAATATTTGTGGTGTGTATATGAGCCGGCGTGCTGATTTTTGCATGGCACATAACACAATTGCCAGCAATGTCTACGACGTTACTCCGTCGCAAAACATGACACGCCACCCGTTCAATCTTTGACTATATGTAATTGCAAGCATATCCAAGAACGACACCAGTGTTAGCGGGTCACGATTGAATAGATTGGGCCTAGAAAAGCTGATGTCTCCTCAAAAACCAGATCGATAGTGCTGCGTCAGCTGTGCTGGACTACAAACTTTGACTCGATCCGATTATCTTTTTGTTAATATTAAGAAAAAAAACTCTTAAGAAAAACAGCATTAGTTATTGGAAACGCTTCAAATTACATCTTCTCGTAGATTGAACGTGTGGCGTCTCATGTTTTTGGAAGGAGCAACGTCGTCGACGTTGCTGGCCATTTGTGTTATGTAACATGCCAGAATCACCGCGCTAGTTCATATACGATCCGTAAATATTGGATAACGGTGGAGTCACAAATATTAATGAGAAGGTCCATTGTATTGTTCTAATTGACCTTCTAAAGAGTGTGTGTGTCCTTGTTGCCGCTTTGCTGCTTCACTGGCACGATCGACAACAATTGCTTTTGATCCAGATTTGTTGGATGGAAGTATCCCTTATTAGTCTTGGGAGTTGCCTGATGAACATTGACCATATTAGTCTTGGCGACTAGAAAGGGCAAGAAATCGAACGAGAAATTTGGGTAGGGATTTTTGCCCAAACTCGATTCGCTCCACCCGATTTCATGACGCTCGTTGAAGTAACCCAAGTAGGGATTTGTTCCCATACCCAGTTCACCCGACCCGCTTGTGTTGTCTTATCCCATGGTTGGGCTTGCCCCATTTATGGTTGTCGGGCTCCCATTTGTTTGGTTGTGGCTTTGGATGTCACCAAGATTAATATGGTCAATCCCGATCAGGCAATTACCGAGCCTAATAAGGGATACTATCATCCCACAATCCAAAGCAGGTTCTCATTAATATTTACGACTCCAATCTTGTCCAATATTTGTGGGGTGCATATGAGCCGGCGGGCTGATTTTCGCATGGCACATAACACAATCGCCAGCAACGTCAACGACGTTACTCCCTCGCAAAACATGACACGCCACCCGTGCAATCTTTGAGAATATGTAATTGCAAGCATATCCAAGAAGGACACCAATGTTACTGGGTCAGGATTGAATAGATAGAAAAGCTGATGTGTCCACAAAAACCCGGATCGATAGTGCCACGTCACACTTTGATTCAATCCGATTATCTTCTTGTTAACATTACGAAAAAAAAAATCATAACAAAAATTGCTATAGTTATTGGATAGGCTTCAAATTACATTTTCTCGTGGATTGAAAGTGTTGCGCCTCATGTTTTTCGAAGCAGCAACGTCATCAACGTTGCCTGCCATTTGTGTTATGTGCCATGCCTGAATCACCGCGCTGGTTCATATACGAGCCGCAAATATTGGATAAAGTTGGAGTCACAAATATTAATGAGAAGGTCCATTGTATTGTCCTCATTGACCTTTTGAAGAGTGTGTGTGTCCTTGTTGCCGCTTTGCTACTTCATTGGCACGGTCGACGACAATTGCTTTTGATTTGGATTTGTTGGATGGTAGTATCCCTTATTAGTCTTGGGAGTTGCCTGATGAACATTGACCATATTAGACTTCGCGACTAGAAAGGGTAGGAAATCGAACGAGAAATTTGGGTTGGGATTTGTCCCCAAACTCGATTCGGTCAACCTGATTTCATGACCCTCATTGAAGTAACCTGAGTAGGGATTTGTTCCCATACCCAGTTCACTCGACCCACTTGTCTTCTCTAATCCCATGGTTGGGTTGGCCCCATTTATGGTTGGTGGGCTCCCATTAGTTTGGATGTGGCTTTGGATATCACCAAGATTCATATGGTCAATCCTAATCCGGCAATTGCCAAGCTTAATAAGGGATACTATCATCCCACAATCCAAAGCACCTTCTCATTCATATTTATGACTCCAATCTTGTCCAATATTTGTTAAGTGCATATGAGCCAGCGCGCTGATTTTCGCATGGCACAGAACACAATCGCCACAACGTCAACGACGTTACTCCCTCACAAAACATGACACGCCACCCGTTCAATCTTTGAGAATATGTAATTGCAAGCATATCCAAGAACGACACAAGTGTTAGTGGGTCACGATTGAATAGATTGGGCCGAGAAAAGCTGATCTGTCCTCAAAAACCCGGACCGATAATTATGCGTCAGCTTCGCAGGACTAGACACTTTGACTCGATCCGATTATCTTTTTGTTAATAGTAAGAGAAAAATCTCATAATAAAAATTGCTGTAGTTATTGGATACGCTTGAAATTACATCTTCTCGTAGATTGAACTGGTGGCATCTCATGTTTTTGGAAGGAGTAAAGTTGTCGACGTTGCTGGCCATTTGTGTTATGTGCCATGCCAGAACCACTGCGCTGGTTCAGATACGAGCCGCAAATATGGGATAACGTTGGAGTCACAAATATTAATCAGAAGGTCCTTTGTATTGTTGTAATTGACCTTCTGAAGATTGTATGTGTCCTTGTTGCCGCCTCTGCTGCTTCACAGGCACTGTCGACGACAATTGCTTTTGATCCGGATTTGTTGGATGGTAGTATTCCTTATTATTCTTGGCAGTTGCCTGATGAACATTGACCATATTAGTCTTGGCGACTAGAAAGGGCTGGAAAACGAACAACAAATTTGGGTAGGGATTTGTTGCGAAACCCGATTCGCTCCACTCGATTTCATCACGCTCATTGAAGTAACCCGAGTAAGGATTTGTTCCCATACCCGGTTCACCCAACCCGCTAGTCTTCTCTTATCCAATGGTTTGGCTTGCCCCATTTATGGTTGGTGGTCTCCCATTAGTTTGGATGTGGCTTTGGATGTATGGTCAATCCTGGTCAGGCAATTGCCAAGCCTAATAGGGGACACTATCATCCCACAATCCAAAGCACTTTCTCATTACTATTCATGACACCAATCTTGCCCAATATTTGTGGCGTGTATATGAGCTGGCGCGCTGATTTTTACATGGCACATAACACAATCGCCAACAACGTCAACGACGTTACTCCCTCGCAAAACATGACACGCCACCCGTTCAATCTTTGAGAATATGTAATTGCAAGCATATCCAAGAACGACACGAGTGTTAGTGGGTCACGATTAAATAGATTGGGCCTAGAAAAGCTGATGTGTCCTGAAAAACCCGGATCGATAGTGCAGCGTCAGCTGTGCTGGACTGCACACTTTGACTCAATCTGATTATCTTTTTGTTAAAATTAAGAAAAAAACTCACAATAAAAATTCCTATAGTTATTGGATAGGCTTCAAATTACATCTTCTCGTATACGAGCCGCAAATATTGGATAACGTTGGAGTCACAAATCTTAATGAGAAGGTCCATTGGATTGTTCTAATTGACCTTCTAAAGATTGTATGTGTCCTTGTTGCCGCCTCTGCTGCTTCACTAGCACGGTCAACGAAAAATTGCTTTTCATCTGGATTTCTTGGATGGTAGTATCCGTTATTAGTCTTGGGAGTTGCCTGAAGAACATTGACCATATTAGACTTGGCGACTAGAAAGGGTAGGAAATCGAACGAGAAATTTGGGTAGGGATTTGCCCCCAAAACCGATTCGGTCGACCCGATTTCATGACCCTCATTGAAGTAACCTGAGCAGCGATTTGTCCCCTACCCGGTTCACTTGACCCGCTTGTCTTCTCTAATCGGATGGTTGGGCTTGCCCCATTTATGGTTGGTTGGCTCCCATTAGTTTGGATGTGGCTTTGGATGTCGCCAAGATTAATATGGACAATCCTAATCAAGCAATTGCAAAGCTTAATAAGGGATACTATCATCCCACAATCCAAAGCACCTTCTCATTAATATTTATGACTCCAATCTTGTCCAATATTTGTGGCGTGTATATGAACCGGCGTGCTGAGTTTCATATGGCACATAACACAATTGCCAGCAACATCAACGACGTTACTCCCTCGCAAAGCATGACACCCCACCCATTCAATCTTTGACAATATGTAATTGAAAGCATATCCAAGAACGACACTAGTGTTAGTGGGTCACGATTGAATAGATTGGGCCTAGAAAAGCTGATGTGTCGTCAAAAACCCCGATCGATAATTTCGCGTCAGCTTTGCTAGACTAGACACTTTGACTGGATTCGATTATCTTTTTGTTAATATTAAGAAAAAAAAAACTCATAATAAAAACTGCTGTAGTTATTGGATACGCTTCAAATTACATCTTCTCGTAGATTTAATGGGTGGCGTCTCATGTTTTTGGAAGGAGTAACGTCGTGGACGTTGCTGGCCAGTTGTGTTATGTGCCATGCCAGAATCATCACGCTAGTTCATATACGAGCCGCAAATATTGGATAACGTTGGAGTCACAAATATTAATGAGAAGGTCCATTGTATTGTTCTAATTGACCTTCTGAAGAGTATGTGTGTCCTTGTTGCCGCTTTGCTACTTCACTGGCACAATCAACGACAATTGCTTTTTATCCGGATTTGTTGGATGGTATTATCCCATATTAGTCTTGGGAGTTACCTGATGAACATTGACCATATTAGACTTGGTGACTAGAAAGGGCAAGAAAGACCATATTAGACTTGGCGACTAGAAATGGCAGGAAATCGAATGAGAAATTTGGGAGGGATTTGTCCCTAAACCCGATTCGCTCCACCTGATTTCATGACCCTCATTGAAGTAACCCGAGTAGGGATTTGTTACCATACCCGGTTCACCCGACCCGCTTGACTTCACTAATCCGATGGTTGGGCTTGCCCCATTTATGGTTGGTGGCCTCTCATTAGTTTGGATGTGGCTTTGGATGTCGCTAAGATTTAATATGGTCAATCCTGATCGAGCAATTGCCAAGCCTAATAAGGGATACTATAATCCCACAATCCAAAGCACGTTTTCATTAATATTTATGACTCCAATCTTGTCAAATATTTGTGGCACGTATATGAGCCGGTGTGCTGATTTTTGCATGGCACGAAACACAATCGCCAGCAACGTCACCGACATTACTCCCTCCCAAAACATGACACGCCACCCGTTCAATCTTTGAGAATACATAATTGCAAGCATATCCAAAAACGACACCAGTGTTAGTGGGTCACTATTGAATAGATTGGGCCTAGAGAAGCTGATGTGTCCTCAAAAACCCGGATCGATAGTGCCACATCAGCTGTGTTGGACTGCGCACCTTGACTCGATCCGATTATCTTTTTGTTAATAGTAAGAGAAAAATCTCATAATAAAAATTGCTATAGTTATTCGATATGCTTCAAATTAGATCTTCTCGTAGATTGAACGTGTGGCGTCTCATGTTTTTGGAAGGAGCAACGTCGTCGATGTTGTTGGCCATTTGTGTTATGCGCCAGGCCAGAATCACCGCGCTGGTACATATACGAGCGTCAAATATAGGATAACATTGGAGTCACAAATATTAATGAGAAGGTCCTTTGTATTGTTATAATTGACCTTCTGAAGAGGGTGTGTGCCCTTGTTGCCGCTTTGCTGCTTCACTGGCATGATCAACGACAATTGCTTTAGATCCGAATTTGTTGGATGGTAGTATCCCTTATTATTCTTGGGAGTTGGCTGATGAACATGGACCATATTAGACTTGGCTACTAGAAAGGGCAAGAAATCGAACGAGAAATTTGGGTGGGGATTTGTCCCCAAACTTGATTCGCTCCACCCGATTTCATGACCCTCATTGAAGTAACCCGGGTAGGGATTTGTTCCCATACCCGGTTCGCCCGACCTGCTTGTGTTCTGTTATCCGATGGTTGGGCTTGCCCCATTTATGGTTGGTGTGCTCCCATTTGTTTGGAAGTGGCTTTGGATGTTGCCAAGATTAATATGGTCAATCCTGATTAGGCAATTGCCAAGCCTAATGGGCGATACTATCATCCCACAATCCAAAGCACCTTCTCATTAATATTTATCACTTCAATCTTGTCAAATATTTGTGGCATGTATATGAGCCAGCGCGCTGATTATCGCATGGCACATAACACAATCGCCAGCAACGTCAGTGACATTACTCCCTCGCAAAGCATGACACGCCACCCGTTTAGTCTTTGAGAATATGTAATTGCAAGCATATCCAAAAACGACACCAATGTTAGTGGGTCATGATTGAATAGATTGGGCCTAGAAAAGCTGATATGTCCTCAAAATCCCGGATCGATAGTGCCACGTCAGCTGTACTGGACTACACACTTTGACTCGATCCGATTATCTTTTTTATAATATTACGAATTAAAAATCAAAATAAAAATTACTATAGTTGTTGGATACGCTTAAAATTACATCTTCTCGTAGATTGAACGTGTGGCGTCTCATGTTTTTGGAAGGAGCAAGTCGTCAACGTTGCTGGCCATTTGTGTTACGTGCCATGCCAGAATCACCGCGCTGGTACATATACGAGCTTCAAATATAGGATAACGTTGGAGTCACAAATATTAATGAGAAGGTCCTTTGTACTGTTCTAATTAACCCTCTGAAGAGGGTGTGTGTCCTTGTTGCCGCTTTGCTGCTTCACTGGCATGATCGACAACAATTGCTTTTTATCCGGATTTGTTGGATGCTAGTATCCCTTATTAGTCTTGGGAGTTGCCTGACGAACATTGACCATATTAGACTTGGTGACTAGAAAGGGCAGGAAATCAAACGAGAAATTTGGGTAGGGATTTGCCCCCAAACCCTATTCGCTCCACCCGATTTCATGACCCTCATTGAAGTAACCCGAGTCGGGATTTGTTTCGATACCCGGTTTACTCGACCCGCTTGTCTTCTCTAATGCGATGGTTGAGCTTGCCCCATTTATGGTTGGTGGGCTCCCATTAGTTTGGATGATTCTTTGGATGTCGCCAAGATTTAATATGGTCAATCCTGATCAGGCAATTGCCAAGCCTAGTAAGAGATACTATCATCCCGCAATGCAAAGCACCTTCTCATTAATATTTATGACTCCAATCTTGTCCAATATTTGTGGCGTGTATATGAGCCATTGCGTTGATTTTCGCATGGCACATAACACAATCGCCAGCAACATCAGCGACATTACTCCCTCCCAAAACATGACACGCCACTCGTTCAATCTTTGAGAATATGTAATTGCAAGCATATCCAAAAAACGACACCAGTGTTAGTGGGTCACTATTGAATAGATTGGGCCTAGAAAAGCTGATGTGTCCTCAAAAACCCGGATCGATAGTGCCACGTCAGTTGTGTTAGACTAGGCACCTTGACTCGATCTGATTATCTTTTTGTTAATATTAAGAGAAAAATCTCATAATAAAAATTGCTATAGTTATTCGATATGCTTCAAATTACATCTTCTCATTGATTGAATGTGTGGCGTCCCATGTTTTTGGAAGGAGCAACATCGTCGATGTTGCTGGCCATTTGTCTTATGTCCCATGCCAGAATCACCGCGCCGGTACATATACGAGCATCAAATATAGGATAACGTTGGAGTCACAAATATTAATGAGAAGGTCCTTTGTATTGTTCAAATTGACCTTCTGAGGAGGGTGTGTGTCCTTGTTGCCGCCTTGTTGCTTCACTGGCATGATTGACGACAATTGCTTTTTATCCGGATTTGTTGGGTGGTAGTATCCCTTATTAGTCTTGGGAGTTGCCTGATGAACATTGACCATATTAGACTTGGCGACTAGAAAGGGTAGGAAATCAAACGAGAAATTTGGGTCGGGATTTGCCCCCAAACCCGATTCGCTCCACCCGATTTCATGACCCTCATTGAAGTAACCCGAGTCGGGATTTGTTCCGATACCCGGTTTACTCAACCCACTTGTCTTCTCTAATCCGATGGTTGAGCTTGCCCCATTTATGGTTCGTGGGCTCCCATTAGTTTGGATGATTCTTTGGATGTCGCCAAGATTTAATATGGTCAATCCTGATCAGGCAATTGCCAAGCCTAGTAAGGGATACTATCATCCCACAATGCAAAGCACCTTCTCATTAATATTTATGACTCCAATCTTGTCCAATATTTGTGGCATGTATATGAGCCGATGCATTGATTTTCGCATGGCACATAACACAATCGCCAGCAACGTCAGTGACATTACTCCCTCGCAAAGCATGACACGCCACCCGTTCAATCTTTGAGAATATGTAATTGCATGCATATCCAAAAACGACATCAGTGTTAGTGGGTCACGATTGAATACATTGGGCCTAGAAAAGCTTTTGTGTCCTCAAAAACCCGGATGGATAGTGCCGCGTCAGCTGTGCTCGAGTAGACACTTTGACTCGATCCGATTATCTTTTTGTTAATATTAAGAAAAAAAAAGCACATAACAAAAATTGCTATAGTTATTGGATACGCTTCAAATTACATCTTCTCGTAGATTGAACGTGTGGCGTCTCATGTTTTTGGAAGGAGCAACATCGTCGACGTTGCTGGCTATTTGTGTTATGTGCCATGCCAAAATCACCACGCTGGTTCATATACGAGCCGCAAATATATGATAAAGGTGGAGTCACAAATATTAATGAGAAGGTCCATTGTATTGTTCTAATTGACCTTCTAAAGATCATATGTGTCCTTGCTGTCGCCTCTGCTGCTTCACAGGCACGGTTGACGACAATTGCTTTCGATCCGGATTTGTTGGATGGTAGTATCCCTTGTTATTCTTGGCAGTTGCCTGATGAACGTTGGCCATATTAGACTTGGCGACTAGAAAGGGCAGGAAATCGAACGAGAAATTTGGGTAGGGATTTGTCCCCAAACCCGATTCACTCCACCCGATTTCATGACACTCATTGGAGTAACCCGAGTAAGGATTTGTTCCCATACCCGGTTAACTTGTCCCACTTGTCTGCTCTAATCCGATGGTTGGGCTTGCCCTATTTATGGTTGGTGGGCTCCCATTTAGTTTGGATGTGGCATTCGATGTCGCCAAGATTTAATATGGTCAATCCTGATCAGGCAAATGCCAAGCCTAGTAAGGGATACTATCATCCCACAATCCAAAGCACCTTCTCATTAATATTTATGACTCCAATCTTGTCCAATATTGTGGTGTGTATATGAGCCAGCGCGCTGATTTTTGCATGGCACACAACACTATCGCTAGCAACGTCAATGACATTACTCCCTCGGAAAACATGACACGCCACCCGTTCAATCTTTGAGAATATGTAATTGCAAGCATATCCAAAAACGACTCCAGTGTTAGTGGGTCACGATTGAATAGATTGGGCCTAGAAAAGCTTTTGTGTCCTCAAAAACCCGGATGGATACTGCCGCGTCAGCTGTGCTCAACTACACACTTTGACTCGATCCGATTATCTTTTTGTTAATATTAAGAAAAAAAAGCACATAATAAAAATTGCTATAGTTATTGGATACGCTTCAAATTACATCTTCTCGTAGATTAAACGTGTGGCGTCTCATGTTTTTGGAAGGAGCAACGTCGTCGACGTTGCTAGCTATTTGTGTTATGTGCCATGCCAAAATCACCACGCTGGTTCATATACGAGCCGCAAATATATTATAAAGGTAGAGTAACAAATATTAATGAGAAGGTCCATTGTGTTGTTCTAATTGACCTTCTAAAGATCGTATGTGTCCTTGCTGCCGCGTCTGCTGCTTCACGGGCACGGTTGACGACAATTGCTTTCGATCCGGATTTGTTGGATGGTAGTATCCCTTATTATTCTTGGCAGTTGCCTGATGAACGTTGGCCATATTAGACTTGGCGACTAGAAAGGGCAGGAAATCGAACGAGAAATTTGGGTAGGGATTTGTCCCCAAACCCGATTCGCTCCACCCGATTTCATGACACTCATTGGAGTAACCCAAGTAGGGGTTTGTTCCCATACCCGGTTAACTTGTCCCACTTGTCTGCTCTAATCCGATGGTTGGGCTTGCCCCATTTATGGTTGGTGGGCTCCCATTTAGTTTGGATGTGGCATTCGATGTCGCCAAGATTTAATATGGTCAATCCTGATCAGTCAAATGCCAAGCCTAGTAAGGGATACTATCATCCCACAATCCAAAGCACCTTCTCATTAATATTTATGACTACAATCTTCTCCAATATTGTGGTGTGTATATGAGCCAGCGCGCTGATTTTTTGCATGGCACATAACACTATCGCCAGAAACGTCAACGACATTACTCCCTCGGAAAACATGACACGCCACCCGTTCAATCTTTGAGAATATGTAATTGCAAGCATATCCAAAAATGACACCAGTGTTAGTGGGTCACGATTGAATAGATTGGGCCTAGAATAGCTTTGTGGGACTGGACGCTTTGACTCGATCCGATTATCTTTTTGTTAATATATATAAAAAAAAAACTCATAATAAAAACTGTTGTAGTTATTGGATATGCTTCAAATTACATCTTCTCGTAGATTGAACGGGTGGCGTGTCATATTTTTGGGGGGAGTAACGTCCTCGACGTTGCTGGCCATTTGTGTTATGTGCCATGCCGGAATCACCGAGCTGGCTCATATACGTGCCGCAAATATTGGATGAGGTTGGAGCCACAAATATTAATTAGAATGTTCTTTGTATTGTTCTCATTGACATTTTGAAGACTGTATCTGCCCTTGTTGCTGCTTTGCTGCTTCACTGCCACGGTCGACGACCATTGCTTTTGATAAGGATTTGTTGGATCATGGCATCCCTTATTAGTCTTGGCAATTACCTGATGAACATTGACCATATTAGTCTTGGGGATTGGAAAGGGCAGGAAATCGAGCGAGAAATTTGGGTAGGGATTTCTCCCTAAACCCGATTCGCTCGACCCGATTTGATGACCTGCATTGAAGTAACCCGAGTAGGGATTTGGTCCCATACCCGGTTCACCCGACTCACCTGTCTTCACTAATCCAATGGTGGGCTTACCCCATTCATGGTTAGTGGGCTCCCATTAGTTTGGATGTGGCTTTGGATGTCACCAAGACTAATATGGTAAATCTTGGTCAAGCAACTGTCAAGCCTAATAAGGGATACTAGCATCCCACAATCCAAGGCACATTCTCTTTAATATTTGTGACTCTAGTTTTCTCCAATATTTGTGGTGTGTATATGAGCCAGCACGCTGATTTTGGCATGGCACATAACATAATCGCCATCAACGTCAACGACGTTACTCCCTCGCAAAACACGATAGGCCACCCGTTCAATCATCTAGAATATGTAATTGCTAGCATATCCAAGAACGACAGCAGTGTTAGTGGGTCACGATTGAATAGATTGGGCCGAGAAAAGCTGTTCTATGCTCAAAAACACAAATCGATAGGGCCGCGTCGGCTTTGCTGGACTAGACACTTTGACTCGATCTGATTATCTTTTTGTTAATATTATAAAAAAAATCATAATTAAAACTGTTGTAGTTATTGGATACGATTCAAAATACATCTTCTCGTAGATGGAACGGGTGGTGTGTCATGTTTTTGGAGGGAGTAACGTCCTCAACATTACTGTCCATTTGTGTTATGTGCCATGCTTGAATCACCGCGCTGGCTCTCATACGCGTCACAAATATTGGATAACGTTAGAGTCAAAAATATTAATGAGAAGGTCCTTTCTATTGTTCTAGTTAACCTTCTAAAGACTGTATGTGTCTTGTTGCCGTTTTGCTGCTTCATTGGCCCGCTCGACGACAATAGCTTTTCATCAGGACTTGTTTGATGGTAGTATCCTTTATTAGTCTTGGCAATTGCCTGATGAACATTGATCATACTAGTCTCGGCGATTGCAAAGGGTAGGAAATCGAGCGAGAAATTTGGGTAGGGATTTGTCCCCAAACCCGATTCGCTCGACCGATTTGAAGACCCACATTGAAGTAACTCGAGTAGGGATTTGTAACCATCCCCGGTTCACTAGACCAGCTTGTCTACTCCAATCCGATGGTTGGGCTTGCCCTATTCATGGTTGGTGGGCTCCCATTAGTTTGGATGTGGCTTTAGGTGTCGCCAAGACTAATATGGTCAATCATCATCAGGCAACTACCAATCCTAATAAGGGATACTACCATCCCACAATCCAAAGCACCTTCTCATTAATATTTATCACTCCAGCCTTCTCCAATATTTGTGGCATGTATATGAGCCAGCACGCTGATTTTGGCATGGCACATAACACAAGCGCCAGCAACGTCAACGGCATTACTCCCTCGGAAAACATCACACGCCACCCGTTCAATCTTCGAGAATATGTAATTGCAAGCATATGCAACAATGACACTAGTGTTAATGGGTCAGGATTGAATAGATTGGGCCGAGAAAAGCTGTTGTGGGCTCAAAAACTCGGACCAATAGTGTCCACGTCAACTTAGCTGGACTGGATAGTGTGACACGATCCGATTATCTTTTTGTTAATATTAAAACAAAAAAATCCTAATAAAAACTGCTGTAGTTATTGGATACGATTCAAATTACATCTTCTCATAGATTGAATGGGTGGCGTGTCATGTTTTTGGAGGGAGTAACGTTGTCAACGTTACTGGCCATTGTGTTATGTGCCATGCCAGAATCACCACGCTGGCTCTCATACTCGTCGCAAATATTGGATAACATTGGAGTCACAAATATTGACGAGAAGGTCATTTCTATTGTTCAAGTTGACCTTTTGAAGACTGTATGGGTCCTTGTTGCCGTTTTGTTGCTTCATTGGCCCGGTCGACGACAATAGCTTTTAATTAGGATTTGTTGAATGGTGGTATCCCTTACTAGTCCTGGCAATTGCCTGATGAACATTGACCATATTAGTCTTGGTGATTGGAAAGGGCAGGAAATCGAGCGAGAAATTTGGGTAGGGATCAGTCCCTAAACCCGATTCGCTCGACTCGATTTGATGACCCGCATTGAAGTAAGCCGAGTAGGGACTTGTTCCCATACTCGGTTCACCCGACCCGCCTGTCTTCACTAATCCAATGGTTGGGCTTACCCGATTCATGGTTAGTGGGCTCCCATTAGTTTGGAAATTTCTTTGGATGTCACCAAGACTAATATGGTAAATCTTGATCAAGCAACTGTCAAGCCTAATATGGGATACTAGCATCCCACAATCCAAAGCACATTCTCTTTAATATTTGTGACTCTAGTCTTCTCCAATATTTGTGGTGTGAATATGAGCCAGCATGCTAATTTTGGCATGGCACATAACACAATCGCCAGCAACGTCAACGACGTTACTCCCTCGCAAAACACGATAGGCCACCCGTTCAATCTTCTAGAATATGTAATTGCTGGCATATCCAAGAACGACAGCAGTGTTAGTGGGTCACGATTGAATAGATGGGGCCGAGAAAAGCTGTTCTATGCTCAAAAACCCGGATCGATAGGGCCGCGTCAGCTTTGCTAGACTGGACATTTTGACTCGATCTGATTATCTTTTTGTTAATATTATAAAAAAAAAAACTCATAATTAAAACTGCTGTAGTTATTAGATACGATTCAAATTACATCATCTCATAGATTGAACGGGTGGCGTGTCATGTTTTTGGAGGGAGTAACGTCGTCAACATTACTGTCCATTTGTGTTATGTGCCATGCCTGAATCACCGCGCTGGCTCTCATACGCGTCACAAATATTGGATAATGTTATAGTCATAAATATTAATGAGAAGGTCCTTTCTATTGTTCTAGTTGACCTTCTGATGACTGTATGTGTCTTGTTGCCGTTTTGCTGCTTCATTGGCCCGGTCGACGACAATAGCTTTTTATCAAGACTTGTTGGATGGTAGTATCCTTCATTAGTTTGGGCAATTGCCTGATGAACATTGACCATACTAGTCTCGGCGACTGCAAAGGGTAGGAAATCAAGCGAGAAATATGGGTAGGGATTTGTCCCTAAACCCGATTCGCTCGACCCAATTTGAAGACCCGCATTGAAGTAACTCGAGTAGGGATTTGTAACCATCCCCGGTTCACCAGAATAGCTTGTCTACTCCGATCCGATGGTTGGGCTTGCCCTATTCATGGTTGGGGGCTCCCATTAGTTTAGATGTGGCTTTTGGTGTCGCCAAGACTAATATGGTCAATCCTCATCAGGCAACTGCCAATCCTAATAAGGGATACTACCATCCCACAATCCAAAACACCTTCTCATTAATATTTATCACTCCAGCCTTCTCCAATATTTGTGGCATGTATTTGAGCCAGCACGCTGATTTTGGCATGGCACATAACACAAGCGCCAGTAATGTCAACGGCATTACTCCCTCGCAAAACATCATGCGCCACCCATTCAATCTTCGAGAATATGTAATTGCAAGTATATCCAGCAACGACACCAGTGTTAATGGGTCAGGATTGAATAGATTGGGCCGAGAAAAGCTGTTGTGGGCTCGAAAACTCGGACCAACAGTGTCCACGTCAACTTAGCTGGACTGGATAGTGTGACTCCATCCGATTATCTTTTTGTTAATATTAAAACAAAAAAATCCTAATAAAAACTGCTATAGTTATTGGATACGATTCAAATTACATCTTCTCATAGATTGAATGGGTGGCGTGTCATGTTTTTGGAGGGAGTAACGTCGTCGACGTTACTGGCCATTTGTGTTTTGTGCCATGCCAGAATCACCGCGTTGACTCTCATACGCGTCGCAAATATTGGATAACATTGGAGTCACAAATATTGATGAGAAGGTCATTTCTATTGTTCTAGTTGACCTTTTGAAGACTGTATGGGTCCTTGTTGCCGTTTTCTTGCTTCATTGGCCCGGTCGACGACAATAGCTTTTAATTATGATTTGTTGAATGGTGGTATCCCTTACTAGTCCTGGCAATTGCCTGATGAACATTGACCATATTAGTCTTGGCGATTGGAAAGGCCAGGAAATCGAGCGAGAAATTTGGGTAGGGATTGGTCCCTAAACCCGATTCGCTCGACCCGATTTGATGACCCGCATTGAAGTAACCTGAGTAGGGATTTGTTCCCATACCCGGTTCACTTGACCCGCGTGTCTTCACTAATCCAATGGCTGGGCTTACCCCATTCATGGTTAGTTGGCTCCCATTAGTTTTGATGTGGCTTTGGATGTCACCAAGACCAATATGGTAAATCGTGATCAAGCAACTGTCAAGCCTAATAAGGGATACTAGCATCCCACAATCCAAAGCACATTCTCTTTAATATTTGTGACTCTAGTCTTCTCCAATATTTGTGGTGTGAATATGAGCCAGCATGCTAATTTTGGCATGGCACATAACACAATCGCCAGCAACGTCAACGACGTTACTCCCTCGCAAAACACGATAGGCCACCCATTCAATCTTCTAGAATATGTAATTGCTAGCATATCCAAGAACGACAGCAGTGTTAGTGGGTCACGATTGAATAGATTGGGCCGAGAAAAGCTGTTCTATGCTCAAAAACCCGGATCGATAGGGCCGCGTTAGCTTTGCTAGACTAGACACTTTGGCTCGATCGGATTATCTTTTTGTTAATATTATAAAAAAAAAAACTCATAATTAAAACTATTGTAGTTATTGGATATGATTCAAATCACATATTCTTGTAGATTGAACGGGTGGCGTGTCATGTTTTTGGAGGGAGTAACGTCGTCGACATTACTGTCCATTTGTGTTATGTGCCATGCCAGAATCACCGCGCTGGCTCTCATACGCGTCACGAATATTGGATAACGTTAGAGTGACAAATATTAATGAGAAGGTCCTTTCTATTGTTCTAGCAGACCTTCGAAGACCTGTTTGTGTCCTTGTTGCCGTTTTTGCTTCATTGGCCCGGTCGAGGACAATAGCTTTCATCAGGACTTCTCGGATGGTAGTATCCTTTATTAGTCTTGGCAATTGCCTGATGAACATTGACCATACTAGTCTCGGCGACTACAAAGGGTAGGAAATCGAGCGAGAAATTTGGGTAGGGATTTGTCCCTAAACTCGATTCGCTCGACCCAATTTGAAGACCCGTATTGAAGTAACCCGAGTAGGGATTTGTAACCATCCCCGGTTCACCAGACCAGCTTGTCTACTCCAATCCGATGGTTGGGCTTGCCCTATTCATGGTTGGTGGACTCCCATTAGTTTGGATGTGGCTTTAGGTGTCGCCAAGACTAATATGGTCAATCCTCATCAGGCAACTGCCAATCCTCATAAGGGATACTACCATCCCACAATCCAAAGCACCTTCTCATTAATATTTATCACTCTAGCCTTCTCCAATATTTGTGGCATGTATATGAGCCAGCACACTGATTTTGGCATGGCACATAACAGAAGCGCCAGCAACGTCAACGGCATTACTCCCTCGCAAAACATCACACGCCACCCGTTCAATCTTCGAGAATATGTAATTGCAAGCATATCCAACATCGACACCAGTGTTAAGGGGTCGGGATTGAATAGATTGGGCCGAGAAAAGCTGTTGTGGGCTCAAAAACTCGGACTAATAGTGTCCACGTCAACTTAGCTGGACTGGATAGTGTGACTCGATCTGATTATCTTTTTGTTAATATTAAAACAAAAAAATCCTAATAAAAACTGCTATAGTTCTTGGATACGATTCAAATTACATCTTCTCATAGATTGAATGGGCGGCGTGTCATGTTTTTGGGAGGGAGTAACGTCGTCGACATTACTGGCCATTTGTGTTATGTGCCATGCTAGAATCATCGCGCTGGCTCTCATACGCGTCGCAAATATTGGATAACATTGGAGTCACAAATATTGAAGAGAAGGTCATTTCTATTGTTCTAGTTGACCTTTTGAAGACTGTATGGGTCCTTGTTGCCGTTTTGTTGCTTCATTGGCCCGGTCGACGATAATAGCTTTTAATTAGGATTTGTTGAATGGTGGTATCCCTTACTAGTCTTGGCAATTGCCTGATGAACATTGACCATACTAGTCTTGGCGACTGCAAAGGGTAGGAAATCGAGGGAAAAATTTGGGTAGCGATTGGTCCCATAACCTGATTCGCTCGACCCAATTTGACGACCTGCAATAAAGTAACCCGACTAGGGATTCGTTCCCATACTTGGTTCACTCGACCTCGTTGTCTTCTCCAATCCGATGGTTGGCCTTGCCTCATTCATGGTTGGTGGGGTCCCATTAGTTTGGATGTGGCATTGGATATCACCAACACTAATATGGTCAATCCTCATCTGGTAACTGGCAAGCCTAATGAGGGATACTATCATCCCACAATGCAAAGCAACTTCTTATTAATATTTATGACTGCAGCTTCCTCCAATATTTATGGCGTGTATATGAGCCAGTAGCGCTGATTTTGGCATGGAACATAGCACATTCCCAGCAACGTCAATGGCGTTACTCCTCGCAAAACATGACACGTCACCAATTTAATCTTCGAGAATATGTAATTGCCAGCATAGCCAAGAACAACACCAGTTTTAGTGGGTCACGATTGAATAGATTCATCCGGGAAAAGCTGTTGTGTGCTAAAAAATCTGGATCGATAGGGCCGCGTCAGCTTTGTGGGACTGGACGCTTTGACTCAATCCGATTATCTTTTTGTTAATATATAAAAATAAAAAAAAACTCATAATAAAAAGTGTTGTAGTTATTGGATATGCTTCAAATTACATCTTCTCGTAGATTGAACAGGTGGCTTGTCATATTTGTGGGGGGAGTAACGTCCCCGACGTTATTGGCCAATTGTATTATGTGGCATGCCAAAATCACCGACCTGGCTCATATACGTGCCGCAAATATTGGATGAGGTTGGAGTCACAAATATTAATTAGAATGTTCTTTGTATTGTTCTAGTTGACCTTCTGAAGACTGTATGTGTCCTTGTTGCTACTTTCCTGCTTCACTGGAACGGTTGACGACCATTGCTTTTGAACAGGATTTGTGGGATCGTGCCATTCCTTATTAGTCTTGGCAATTACCGATGAACATTGACAATATTAGTCTTGGCGAATGGAAAGGGCAAGAAATCGAGCGAGAAATTTGGGTAAGGATTTGTCCCTAAACTCGATTCGCTTGACCCAATTTGATGACCCGCAATGAACTAACCCGAGTAGGGATTTGTTCCCATACCCGGTTCACCCGCCCCGCTTGCCTGCTCCAATCCGATGGTTGGGCTTGCCCCATTTATGGTTGGTGGCTTCCCATTAGTTTGGATGTTGCTTTGGATGTTATCAAGACTAATATGGTAAATCCTGATCAAGCAACTGTCAAGCCTAATAAGGGATACTAGCATCCCACAATCCAAAGCACATTCTCTTTAATATTTGTGACTCTAGACTTCTCCAATATTTGTGGTGTGAATATGAGCCAGCATGCTAATTTTGGCATGGCACATAACACAATCGCCAGCAACGTCAATGACGTTACTCCCTCGCAAAACACGATAGGCCACCCGTTCAATCTTCTAGAATATGTAATTGCTAGCATATCCAAGAACGACAGCAGTGTTAGTGGGTCACGATTGAATAGATTGGGCCGAGAAAAGCTGTTCTATGCTCAAAAACCCGAATCGATAGGGCCGCGTCAGCTTTGCTAGACTAGACACTTTGGCTCGATCGGATTATCTTTTTGTTAATATTATAAAAAAAAACTCATAATTAAAACTACTGTAGTTATTGGATATGATTCAAATCACATATTCTTGTAGATTGAACGGGTGGCGTGTCATGTTTTTGGAGGGAGTAACGTCGTCGACATTACTATCCATTTGTGTTATGTGCCATGCCAGAATCACCGCGCTGGCTCTCATACGCGTCACGAATATTGGATAACGTTAGAGTGACAAATATTAATGAGAAGGTCCTTTCTATTGTTCTAGCGGACCTTCTGAAGACTGTTTGTGTCCTTGTTGCCGTTTTGCTGCTTCATTGGCCCGGTCGAGGACAATAGCTTTCATCAGGACTTCTCGGATGGTACTTTCCTTTATTAGTCTTGGCAATTGCCTGATGAACATTGACCATACTAGTCTCGGCGACTACAAAGGGTAGGAAATCGAGCGAGAAATTTGGGTAGGGATTTGTCCCTAAACTCGATTCGCTCGACCCAATTTGAAGACCCGTATTGAAGTAACCCGAGTAGGGATTTGTAACCATCCCCGGTTCACCAGACCAGCTTGTCTACTCCAATCCGATGGTTGGGCTTGCCCTATTCATGGTTGGTGGACTCCCATTAGTTTGGATGTGGCTTTAGGTGTCGCCAAGACTAATATGGTCAATCCTCATCAGGCAACTGCCAATCCTCATAAGGGATACTACCATCCCACAATCCAAAGCACCTTCTCATTAATATTTATCACTCTAGCCTTCTTTAATATTTGTGGCATGTATATGAGCCAGCACACTGATTTTGGCATGGCACATAACAGAAGCGCCAGCAACGTCAACGGCATTACTCCCTTGCAAAACATCACACGCCACCCGTTCAATCTTCGAGAATATGTAATTGCAAGCATATCCAACATCGACACCGGTGTTAAGGGGTCAGGATTGAATAGATTGGGCCGAGAAAAGCTGTTGTGGGCTCAAAAACTCGGACCAATAGTGTCCACGTCAACTTAGCTGGACTGGATAGTGTGACTCAATCTGATTATCTTTTTGTTAATATTAAAAAAAAAAATCCTAATAAAAACTGCTATAGTTATTGGATACGATTCAAATTACATCTTCTCGTAGATTGAATGGGTGGCGTGTCATGTTTTTGGGAGGGAGTAACGTCGTCGACATTACTGGCCATTTGTGTTATGTGCCATGCTAGAATCATCGCGCTGGCTCTCATACGCGTCGCAAATGTTGGATAACATTCGAGTCACAAATATTGAAGAGAAGGTCATTTCTATTGTTCTAGTTGACCTTTTGAAGACTGTATGGGCCCTTGTTGCCGTTTTGTTGCTTCATTAGCCCGGTCGACGACAATAGCTTTTAATTAGGATTTGTTGAATGGTGGTATCCCTTACTAGTCTTGGCAATTGCCTGATGAACATTGACCATACTAGTCTTGGCGACTGCGAAGGGTAGGAAATCGAGGGAAAAATTTGGGTAGGGATTGGTCCCACAACCTGATTCGCTCGACCCAATTTGACGACCTGCAATAAAGTAACGCGACTAGGGATTCGTTCCCATACTTGGTTCACTCGACCTCGTTGTCTGCTCCAATCCGATGGTTGGCCTTGCCTCATTCATGGTTGGTGGGGTCCCATTAGTTTGGATGTGGCATTGGATATCGCCAACACTAATATGGTCAATCCTCATCGGTAAGCGGCAAGCCTAATGAGGGATACTATCATCCCACAATGCAAAGCAACTTCTTATTAATATTTATGACTGTAGCTTCCTCCAATATTTGTGGCGTGTATATGAGCCAGCGCGCTAATTTTGGCATGGAACATAGCACATTCCCAGCAACGTCAATGGCGTTACTCCCTCGCAAAACATGACACGTCACCAATTTAATCTTCGAGAATATGTAATTGCCAGCATAGCCAAGAACGACACCAGTTTTAGTGGGTCACGATTGAATAGATTCATCCGGGAAAAGCTGTTGTGTGCTAAAAAATTTGGATCGATAGGGCCGCGTCAGCTTTGTGGGACCGGACGCTTTGACTCAATCCGATTATCTTTTTGTTAATATATAAAAATAAAAAAAAAACTCATAATAAAAACTGTTGTAGTTATTGGATATGCTTCAAATTACATCTTCTCGTAGATTGAACAGGTGGCTTGTCATATTTGTTGGGGGAGTAACGTCCCCGACGTTATTGACCAATTGTATTATGTGGCATGCCAAAATCACCGACCTGGCTCATATACGTGCCGCAAATATTGGATGAGGTTGGAGTCACAAATATTAATTAGAATGTTCTTTGTATTGTTCTAGTTGACCTTCGAAGACCGTATGTGTCCTTGTTGCTACTTTCCGCTTCACGGAACGGTTGACGACCATTGCTTTTGAACAGGATTTGTGGGATCGTGCCATCCCTTATTAGTCTTGGCAATTACCCGATGAACATTGAGCATATTAGTCTTGGCGATTGGAAAGGCCAGGAAATCGAGCGAGAAATTTGGGTAGGGATTTGTCCCTAAACCCGATTCGCTCGACCCGATTTGATGACTCGCATTGAAGTAACCTGAGTAGGGATTTGTTCCCATACCCGGTTCACCCGACCCGCTTGTCTTCACTAATCCAATGGTTGGGCTTACCCCATTCATGGTTAGTGGGCTCCCACTAGTTTGGATGTCGCTTTGGATGTTGCCAAGACTAATATGGTAAATCCCGATCAAGCAACTTATCAAGCCTAATAAGGGATACTAGCATCCCACAATCCAAAGCACATTCTCTTTAATATTTGTGACTCTAGTCTTCTCCAATATTTGTGGTGTGAATATGAGCCAGCATGCTAATTTTGGCATGGCACATAACACAATCGCCAGCAACGTCAACGACGTTACTCCCTCGCAAAACACGATAGGCCACCCGTTCAATCTTCTAGAATATGTAATTGCTAGCATATCCAAGAACGACAGCAGTGTTAGTGGGTCACGATTGAATAGATTGGGCCGAGAAAAGCTGTTCTATGCTCAAAAACCCGAATCGATAGGGCCGCGTCAGCTTTGCTAGACTAGACACTTTGGCTCGATCGGATTATCTTTTTGTTAATATTATAAAAAAAAAACTCATAATTAAAACTACTGTAGTTATTGGATATGATTCAAATCACATATTCTTGTAGATTGAACGGGTGGCGTGTCATGTTTTTGGAGGGAGTAACGTCGTCGACATCACTGTCCATTTGTGTTATGTGCCACGCCAGAATCACCGCGCTGGCTCTCATACGCGTCACAAATATTGGATAACGTTAGAGTGACAAATATTAATGAGAAGGTCCTTTCTATTGTTCTAGCCGACCTTCTGAAGACTGTTTGTGTCCTTGTTGCCGTTTTGCTGCTTCATTGGCCCGGTCGAGGACAATAGCTTTCATCAGGACTTCTCGGATGGTAGTATCCTTTACTAGTCTTGGCAATTGCCTGATGAACATTGACCATACTAGTCTCGGCGACTACAAAGGGTAGGAAATCGAGCGAGAAATTTGGGTAGGGATTTGTCCCTAAACTCGACTCGCTCGACCCAATTTGAAGACCCGTATTGAAGTAACCCGAGTAGGGATTTGTAACCATCCCCGGTTCACCAAACCAGCTTGTCTACTCCAATCCGATGGTTGGGCTTGCCCTATTCATGGTTGGTGGACTCCCATTAGTTTGGATGTGGCTTTAGGTGTCGCCAAGACTAATATGGTCAATCCTCATCAGGCAACTGCCAATCCTCATAAGGGATACTACCATCCCACAATCCAAAGCACCTTCTCATTAATATTTATCACTCTAGCCTTCTCCAATATTTGTGGCATGTATATGAGCCAGCACACTGATTTTGGCATGGCACATAACAGAAGCGCCAGCAACGTCAACGACATTACTCCCTCGCAAAACATCACACGCCACCCGTTCAATCTTCGAGAATATGTAATTGCAAGCATATCCAACATCGACACCGGTGTTAAGGGGTCAGGATTGAATAGATTGGGCCGAGAAAAGCTGTTGTGGGCTCAAAAACTCGGACCAATAGTGTCCACGTCAACTTAGCTGGACTGGATAGTGTGACTCGATCTGATTATCTTTTTGTTAATATTAAAACAAAAAAATCCTAATAAAAACTGCTATAGTTATTGGATACGATTCAAATTACATCTTCTCATAGATTGAATGGGTGGCGTGTCATGTTTTTGGGAGGGAGTAACGTCGTCGACATTACTGGCCATTTGTGTTATGTGCCATGCTGAAATCATCGCGCTGGCTCTCATACACGTCGCAAATATTGGATAACATTGGAGTCGCAAATATTGAAGTGTAGGTCATTTCTATTGTTCTAGTTGACCTTTTGAAGACTGTATGGGTCCTTGTTGCCGTTTTGTTGCTTCATTGGCCCGGTCGACGACAATAGCTTTTAATTAGGATTTGTTGAATGGTGGTATCCCTTACTAGTCTTGGCAATTGCCTGATGAACATTGACCATACTAGTCTTGGCGACTGCAAAGGGTAGGAAATCGAGGGAAAAATTTGGGTAGGGATTGGTCCCACAACCTGATTCGCTCGACCCAATTTGACGACCTGCAATAAAGTAACGCGACTAGGGATTCGTTCCCATACTTGGTTCACTCGACCTCGTTGTCTGCTCCAATCCGATGGTTGGCCTTGCCTCATTCATGGTTGGTGGGGTCCCATTAGTTTGGATGTGGCATTGGATATCGCCAACACTAATATGGTCAATCCTCATCTGGTAACTGGCAAGCCTAATGAGGGATACTATCATCCCACAATGCAAAGCAACTTCTTATTAATATTTATGACTGCAGCTTCCTCCAATATTTATGGCGTGTATATGAGCCAGCGCGCTGATTTTGGCATGGAACATAGCACATTCCCAGCAACGTCAATGGCGTTACTCCCTCGCAAAACATGACACGTCACCAATTTAATCTTCGAGAATATGTAATTGCCAGCATAGCCAAGAACGACACCAGTTTTAGTGGGTCACGATTGAATAGATTCATCCGGGAAAAGCTGTTGTGTGCTAAAAAATCTGGATCGATAGGGCCGCGTCAGCTTTGTGGGACTGGACGCTTTGACTCAATCCGATTATCTTTTTGCTAATATATCAAAATAAAATAAAAAACTCATAATAAAAACTGTTGTAGTTATTGGATATGCTTCAAATTACATCTTCTCGTAGATTGAACAGGTAGCTTGTCATATTTGTGGGGGGAGTAACGTCCCCAACGTTATTGGCCAATTGTATTATGTGGCATGCCAAAATCACCGACCTGGCTCATATAAGTGCCGCAAATATTGGATGAGGTTGGAGTCACAAATATTAATTAGAATGTTCTTTGTATTGTTCTAGTTGACCTTCTGAAGACTGTATGTGTCCTTGTTGCTACTTTCCTGCTTCACTGGAACGGTTGACGACCATTGCTTTTGAACAGGATTTGTGGGATCGTGCCATCCCTTATTAGTCTTGGCAATTACCTGATGAACATTGAGCATATTAGTCTTGGCGATTGGAAAGGCCAGGAAATCGAGCGAGAAATTTGGGTAGGGATTTGTCCCTAAACCCGATTCGCTCGACCCGATTTGATGACCTGCATTGAAGTAACCTGAGTAGGGATTTGTTCCCATACCCGGTTCACCCGACCCGCTTGTCTTCACTAATCCAATGGTTGGGCTTACCCCATTCATGGTTAGTGGGCTCCCATTAGTTTGGATGTCGCTTTGGATGTTGCCAAGACTAATATGGTAAATCCTGATCAAGCAACTGTCAAGCCTAATAAGGGATACTAGCATCCCACAATCCAAAGCACCTTCTCTTTAATATTTGTGACTCTAGTCTTCTCCAATATTTGTGGTATGTATATGAGCCAGCACGCTGATTTTGGCATGGCACATAACACAATCACCACCAACGTCAACGACGTTACTTCCTCGCAAAACACGACAAGCCACCCATTCAATCTTCTAGAATATGTAATTGCTAGCATATCCAAGAACGACACTAGTGTTTGTGGGTCACGATTGAATAGATTGGGCCGAGAAAAGCTATTCTATGCTCAAAAACCCGAATCGATAGGGCCGCGTCAGCTTTGCTGGACTAGACACTTTGACTGGATCCGATTATCTTTTTGTTAAAATTATAAAAAAAAATCATAATTAAAACTGCTGCAGTTATTGGATACGATTGAAGTTACATCTTCTCGTAGATTGAACCGGTGGCGTGTCATGTTTTTGGAGGGAGTAACGTTGTCGACATTACTATCCATTTGTGTTATGTGCCATTCCTGAATCACCGCGCTGGCTCTCATACGTGTCACAAATATTGGATAACGTTAGAGTCACAAATATTAATGAGAAGGTCCTTTCTATTGTTCTAGCTGACCTTCTGAAGACTATATGTGTCCTTGTTGCTGTTTTGCTGCTTCATTGGCCCGGTCGGCGACAATAGCTTTTCATTAGGACTTGTTAGATGGTAGTATCCTTTATTACTCTTGGCAATTGCCTGATGAACATTGACAATACTAGTCTTGGCGACTGCAAAGGGTAGAAAATCGAGCGAGAAATCTGGGTAGGGATTTGTCCCTAAACCCGATTCGCTCAACCCGATTTGAAGACCTGCATTGAAGTAACCCGAGTAGGGATTTGTAACCATCCCCGGTTCACCAGACCAGCTTGTCTACTCCAATCCAATGGTTGGGCTTGCCCTATTCATGGTTGGTGGGCTCCCATTAGTTTGGATGTGGCTTTAGGTGTCGCCAAGACTAATATGGTCAATCCTCATCAGGCAACTGCCAATCCTAATAAAGGATACTACCATCCCACAATCCAAAGCACCTTCTCAGTAATATTTATCACTCCAGCCTTTTCCAATATTTGTGGCATGTATATGAGCCAGCACGCTAATTTTGGCATGGCACATAACACAAGCGCCAGCAACGTCAACGGCATTACTCCCTTGCAAAACATCACACGCCACCCGTTCAATCTTCGAGAATATGTAATTGCAAGCATATCCAACAACGACACCAGCGTTAATGGGTCACGATTGAATAGATTGGGCCGAGAAAAGCTATTGTGGGCTCAAAAACTCGGACCAATAGTGTCCACGTCAACTTAGCTGGATTGGATAGTGTGACTCGATCCGATTATCTTTTTGTTAATATTTAAAACAAAAATACTGATAATAAAAACTATTGTAGTTATTGGATATGCTTGCAATTACATCTTCTCGAAGATTGAACGGGTGGAGGGAGTAACATCATTGACGTTGCTGGCCATTTGTGTTATGTGCCATGCTAGAATCATCGCGCTGGCTCATATACGCACCACAAATATTGGATAAGGCTGGAGTCACAAATATTTATGAGAAGGTCCTTTGTATTGTGGTCATCGACCTTCTGAAGACTGTATGTGTCCTTGTTGCCGCTTTGCTGTTTCAATGGCATGGTCGACGACAATTGCTGTTCATCAGCATTTGTTGGATGGTAGTATCCCTTATTAGTCTTGGCAGTTGCCTGATGAACATTGACCATATTAGTCTTGGCGACTTGAAAGGGTAGGAAATGAAGCAAGAATTTTGGGTAGGGAGTTGTCCCTAAGCCCGATTCGCTCGACCCAATTTGATGACCCGCATTGAAGTAACTTGAGTAGGGGTTTGTAAACATCCTCGGCTGACCCGACCCGCTTGTCTTCTCCAATCCGATGGCCGGGCTTGCCCCATACGTGGTTGGTGGGCTCCCATTAGTTTGGATGTGGCTTTGGATGTCACCAAGACTAATATGGTCAATCCTCATCAAGCAACTGCAATCCCAATATGGGATACTACCATCCCATAAACCAAAGCACCTTCTCATTAATATTTATCACTCCAGCCTTCTCCAATATTTGTGGCATGTATATGAGCCAACACGCTGATTTTGGCATGGGACATAAGACAATCACCAGCAACGTCAAGGGCGTTACTCCCTCGCAAAACATGACACGCCACCCGTTCAATCTTCGAGAATATGTAATTGCAAGCATACCCAACAACGACACTAGTGTTAGTGGGTCACGATTGAATAGATTGCGCTGAGAAAAGCTATTGTGGTCTCAAAAACCCGGACAGATAGTGTCCATGTCAACTTAGCTAGACTGGACAGTTTGACTAGATCCGATTTTCTTATTGTTAATTTAAAAAAAAAAAAACACATAATAAAAACTGCTGTAGTTATTGGATATGCTTGCAATTACATCTTCTTGAAGATTGAACGGGTGGCATGTCAGGTTTTTGGAGGGAGTGACGTTGTTGACGTTGCTGGCCATTTGAGTTATGTGCCAAGCTAGAATCACCGTGTTGGCTCATACACGCACCGTAAATATTGGATAAGGCCGAAGTGACAAATAATTATGAGAAGGTCAATTCTATTGTTCTAAATGACCTTCTAAAGACTGTATGTGTCCTTGTTGCTGCCTTGCTATTTCACTGGCACGGTCAACGATAATTGCTATTCCTCAGGATTTGTTGGATGGTAGTATCCCTTATTAGTCTTGGCAGTTGCATGATGAACGTTGACCATATTGGTCTTGGCGATTGGAAAGGGTAGGAAATCCAGCGAGAAATTTGGGTATGGATTTCTCCCTAAACCTGATTAGCTCGATCAGATTTGATGACCTGCATTGAAGTAACCCGAGTAGGGATTTGTTCCCATACCCGGTTCACCCGACTCGCTTGTCTGCTCCAATCCAATGGTTGGGCTTGCCAAGCCTAATAAGGGATACTACTATGGTCAATCTTTATTAGTCAACTGCCAAGCCTAATAAGGGATACTACTATCCCCCAATGCAAAGCACATTCTTGTTAATATTTATGACTCGAGCATTCTCTAATATTTGTGGCGTGTATATGAGCAAGCGCGCTGATTTTGGCATGGCACATAACACAATCGCCAGCAATGTCAACAGCGTTACTCCCCCACAAAACATGAGATGCCCCAAGTTCAATCTTTGAGAATATGTAATTGCAAGCATATCCAAGAATGGCACTAGCCGCGATTGAATGGATTAGGCCGAGAAAACTCTTGTGGGCTTAAAAACCCGTACCGATAAGGTCCACGTCAGCTTAGTTGGACTGGACACTTTGACTCGATATGATTTTCTTTTTGTTAATATTAAAAAAAAAACTCATAATAAAAACAGGTGTAGTTATTGGATATGCTTGCAATTGCATATTCTCGAAGATTGAATGGGTGGCAAGTCATGTTTTTGGACGGAGTAACATCGTCCACGTTGCTGGCAATTTGTGTTATGTGCCATGCTAGAATCATCGCGCTGGGTCAGATACGTGCCGCAAATATTGGATAAGGCCGGAGTCACAAATATTAATGAGAAGGTCCTTTGTATTGTTTTAATTGACCTTCTGAACACTGTATGTGTCCTTGTTGCCACTCTGCTATTTCACTGGTAAGGTCCACGACGACAGCTTTTCATCAGGAGTTGTGGGATGGTAGTATCCCTTATTAGTCTTGGCAGTTGCCGGATGAACATTGACCATATTAGTCTTTGCGACTAGAAAGTGCAGGAAATCGATCAAGAAATTTGGGTAGGGATTTGTCCCTAAACCCGATTTGATGACCCGCATTGAAGTAACCCGAGTAGGGATTTGTTCCCCTACCCGGTTCACTTGACCTACTTGTCTACTCTAATCCGATGGTTGGGCTTGCCCCATTTATGGTTGGTGGGCTCCCATTAGTTTGGATGTGGCTTTGGATGTTGCCAAGGCTAATATGGTCAATGCTCATTAGGCAACTGCCAAGCCGAATAAGGGATACTACCATCCGACAATCCAAAGCACCTTCTCATTAATATGTATGACTCCAGCCTTCTCCAATATTTTTAGCGTGTTTGTGAGCCAGTGTGCTGATTTTGGCATCGCACATAACACAATCGCCAGCAACGTCAACGACGTTACTCCCTCGCAAAACATGACACGTCACCCATTCAATCTTAGAGAAGATGTAATTGCAAGCATATCCAAGTACAACACTAGTGTTAGTGGGTCACGATTGAATAGATTGGGCCGAGAAATGCAATTATGAGCTTAAAGACTCAGATCGATAGGGTCTGCGTCAACTTAGTTGGACTGGACACTTTAACTCAATTTGATTTTCTTTTTCTTAATATTAAAAAAAATTAAAAAAACCTCGTGATAAAAAATGGTGTAGTTATTGGATACGCTTGCAATTACATCTTCTCGAAGATTGAACTAGTGGAGTGTCATGTTTTTGGATGGTGTAATGTCGTTGACGTTGCTGGCTATTTGTGTTATGAGCCATGCCAGAATCACTACGCTGGCTCATATACACGCTGCAAATATTGGATAAGGCTGGAGTCACAACTATTAATGATAAGGTCATTTCTATTATTCTAATTGACCTTCTGAAGATTGTATTTGTCCTTGTTGCCACTTTGCTACTTCACTGGCACGGTCAACGACAATTGCTTTTGATTAGGATTTGTGGGATGGTAGTATCCCTTATTAGTCTGGGCAGTTGCCTAATGAATATTGACCATATTAGTCTTGGCGACTGGGAAGGGCAAGAAATCGAGGGAGAAATTTGGGTAGGGATTTGTCCCTAAACCCGATTTGATGACCAGCATTGAAGTAACCCGAGTAGGGATTTGTTCCCATACCCGGTTCACCCGACTAGCTTGTCTACTCCAATCCGATGGTTGGTCTTGCCCCATTCATAGTTGGTGGGCCCCCATTAGTTTGGATGTGGCTTTGGATGTCCCCAAGACTAATATGGTCAATCCTTATCAGGCAACCGCCAAGCCTAATAAGGGATACTACCATCCCACAATCCAAAGCACCTTCTCATTAATATTTATGACTCCAGCCTTCTCCAATATTTGTAGCGTATATATGAGCCAGCGCGCTGATTTTGGCATGGCACATAATGCAATCGCTAGCAATGTCAACAGTGCTAGTCCCGTGCAAAACATGACAGGCTACCCATTCAATCTTCGAGAAGATGTAATTGCAAGCATATCCAAGAACAACACTGTTGTTAGTGGGTCACGATTGATGAGCACTTGAACATGTACAACCCTCCATCAACAGCTATGCATGTACAACCATCATACCCAATTCGGTGCATTGGGTGGCGGCGGCGGTGATAACATCCCTACCATCACTCCATCAACATCAGTAGGTATGCCATAGTATGTATCGCGTACAACCAGTGCAAAGGCATCTTTCTAATTTGAAATGTTAATCCCCAAAAGGGGTGAGTACAACCACTCAGCAGTAAAGATCAACCAAACTACTCAATGCGTCAAACAAAACAATCAAAAATAAAACACATATCCTTCATGCATTGAAACATACCTTACCTTACAGCCATGCATATATCACCATGCCATATGTGCATATATCACCATGCACTTATCATCAAGCATTCATGCATACATCCATGCCATATGTGCATATACCACCATGCACTTATCATCAAGCATTCATGCATATATCACCATGCCATATGTACATATACCACCGTGTACTTATCATCAAGCATTCATGCATAACGATGCGTACGATACAGTCTCAATTTTTATCTTTCTAGGGACCAGTGTTTGCGTCCCACAATTTATCGCTCGCATCCAAGTTGGCATCACGAGGAACCTCTGGCACACACCTCCGACAGTCTCGTTATTTTCTCATGTTACATTCACACATGTATCTCAATTTCAACATGGTACTTGATGCAATAATATCAAAGATCTCAACCAACTTTTCATGCCATATAACATGCCATATGTAATCTCATATGTAGCAAGATCAACCACTCAAGGTATTACATCACATAGATAAATTCATTTATTTTTCACAACACATCAATGTTTCGGATAAATCAGAATGCATTCCTCTGATTAAAACTCCAGAAAAATTAGTAAATTGTGTTAATAAATTCTGAGAACTTGACATATTATAGACGAGACCTAAAGGCAGATATCTCATGAATAACTCCATGCCAAAAGAATCTCACACAAAACAGTATGGTCCATGCGGCACAGTTCTCAAAACTTCAATATTTCAACTTGCACAGTTTCAGAAGACATTTAAATTAAATACCTAAATGAGCTCCAAAAATTATAAAATTTTAACATGTTATAGAAAAGTCTTAAAGGTAAATATCTCATGCAGAAATCGAAATCCAAATCGTTCTAGGTTAATAGATATAGACGATTATTTCCCCCTATTCTTGGTGTCATCTTTTCCCAGATTATCATCTTTCTAAAGAAAGTCATTTCACCGACCTACGTATGTTCATTTATTCTAAATTTCTAGTATTTTATTTCTCAGAATATCACCTAAAACTTTGATTAAGGACACATGATCAAATTTTAAATGCATGATTTTATAAAAATCACGAAATCATACTGGGTTGAGGTAACGTTTTTCCCAGATCCAGTTTCTTCAAAGAACAACGATTTCACCGACCTAGTTTTGTTCCTTTCCTCTAAAATTTTGATATGTTCTACTACAAGAAGTAAAATACAACTTTCATTAAGAGATAAAAGTGAGATTTTCACAAGAAAGTTACTTTACAGACCTCGAAATCTCTAAAGGTCAGCACAACGAACTCCAGATCTAATTTCTCCAAAGAAAAATTATTTCACTAACCAATACTTGTTCGTTTTGCCTCAAAATTTAGTATGTTGTTTTCCAAGGTGTTATCTACAACTTTTATGAAGAAATCTAAACAAGATTGGAACTAAAAAGTCGCATGCATCACACAATCTCATGGATGGTCGGACTGGTCTTTCCAGAAACAGCGTGCTAGACCAACGAATCTCTCTTCAAAGCTCCGAAATTTCATCCCATCTACCACAACCAAGATTTACCATCTACTACACACACAACACAGCAATGCAAAGGGTAGGTGTTTAGGACTCCACTTGCCTTAAATTTAGGCACAAACAGCAACAAGGATGGCAGGAGCCTAACATACTCAAATTTGAGGTAAAATGAACAAGTGTAGCCTAGTGAAACGATTTTTCCTTTGAAGACGATAGATCTGGAAATGTTGTACTGCACTCCAGCGATTTCGTGGACTATAAAGTGAATTTCCTTTGAGAATCTCACCTGGATCCCTTAATGAAAGTTGTAGTGGACCCCTTGAGGCAAAACATATAAAAAATTCAGAGGAAACGAAGGAAGATAAGTAGGTTAAATCTTGATTGTTCGGAGACAGCTAAACCTGGAATGTTCGGTACTAGGAACAGGGATTTCGACCGTCCATAGTTAATTATCTAGGACGAATCTTGCCTTGATGTCTTCATGAAAAATATACTTAGGGTCTTGACTATCACCTGGTAAAATTTCATAATTTTTGGAGGCCATGCGGGTATTTAAGTTAAAATGTTTCAAGAACCACGCAATCTGATGTGTCCGAATTTTGCAAGCTGTAGTGTGTGAGCTATATCTTTTTGTGTGAAGTTCTTTTGGGCACGTGTTCTTCATGGAGTTGCTTCCTTTATGTCTTGACCAACACATGTTCAGATTTGGTAATTTTTGAAGATCATGTGGGTATTTAATTAATATGTTTTCTGAAATGGTGGAAGTTGGATTTTGGTAGATTTCAAAAAGTCATGATGTATGGATTATTCTAAGTTGTATGGACCCCATGGATTATGTTGTCATAAGTGATTGGATCTTACTGCATATGTGATGATATTTGGAACTACATATAAGAATCAAAATGCTGAAAATGATCTTGTTGCCATCATATCATATGCCATGTTTTGATTGAGCCATAAATGTGAATGTGAACTATGATAAATGAGAATGCCGTCGGAGGTGTGAGCCGACAAAGCCCCGGGAGTGTTGGGATGCCCGGCTAGGGAGTGTAAATGCTGGATGCCCGGAGTGTGTGTGCCGGATGTCCTCGGGAGTTTCGAGATGCCTGGAGTGTGTGTGCCGGAAGCCAAGAGGTGTGAGCCGAGGGATACCTCGTGATGCCAGTTGGGGGACGAGATGCCCAAAGTGTGCGTGCCGGATGCCCGGAGGTGTGTGCCGGAGGCTCCTCGCGATGCCAGGTTGGGTGCGAGCGATAAATGTGGGATGCAAATACTGGTCCCGGGAAAGAGAAATGTGGTGGTCCAATTGGAAGAATAAAAATTGAGAAATTGAAATTTAGTCATGCATGGTATGGTTGCATGTATGCATATATGCTTGATGATGAGTGCATGGATGTATATGCACATATGGCATGATGGTATATGCATGTATGCTTGATGATGAGTGCATGGATGTATATGCACCTAGGGCATGATGGTATATGCATGTATGCTTGATGATGAGTGCATAGATGAATATGCACATATGGCATGATGGTATATGCATGTATGCTTGATGATGAGTGCATAGATGAATATGCACATATGGCATGATGGTATATGCATGTATGCTTGATGATGAGTGCATGGATGTATATGCACATATGGCATGATGGTATATGCGTGAATGCTTGAAGATGAATGCATGGATGTATATGCATATATGGCATGATGATATGTGCATGGCTGCAAGGTAAGTAATGCTTGGATGTATGAATGATATGAACTATACTATGATGTCTTGATTGTTCTGTGTGATGCATTAAGTGGTTTATTGGATCTTTTACCTACTGAGTGGTTGTACTCACTCCTTTTGGGGACTAACATTTCAGATTAGATGCCGTTCCCTACTATCACCCGGGGTGTCTTTTATGGCCTTCCATCGGAAGTGGAGGTCGAGTGTGTGGAGATCGACTGTCCCACCATCCCTGGTCTGATGTTCATTCGGGTTCGTGCATTAGTGATGTATGACGTGGGCCTGGTTGAGGGCCCGATTATTCAGGAGTTCATATCTATTCACGTTCGTTGTGACAGAGTGATGCGGGGATGTTGTCGCCGCCACAGCTTGATGCACTGGGATGGGTGTGACGGCCCGCGCGTGAGGAGTAGGAGCTGTTGCTTTTTGGACATAGCCGACACTTGTAGATGGAGGATTTTGCATGATCGACATAGAGAGTCGAGTTGTCCCTTTTTGAGTTGTGGCCAAGTCTAGCCAAGAGTCTTGGTTTTCCTTTTGGTTGTACCAACCCGTGAAACCATCTTGAAAATATGTAAATAAAGAGTAGCTCGGCTTTATTATCTTATGGTGCTTAGTGGTGTGCATTGTATCATGATCGTTGGAGGGAGAATTGGTAAGACTTGATTATGCTTCCGCAAAACAAGACGCCCTGGGACCGTTATAAAAGAAAAAAAAAAAGGGCCTAGGAACTAGGGTTCTTATTTCGTATCTGTGGTGGCCTTAGGTGTTTCGGGGTGCCACAGCCCTTTTTTGGTATTAGAGCAATGGTTATAGGTGGAGTGATAAGGAGCCTCACTTGGAAACTGAGGAACATGATGACAATGCACACCATAGGATATAAAACGGAATAATTGACTAACTTCGAATAACGGGTGATAAATATTCACTCGTAGATCCCTAGTTGTTTATTTTGAGTTGTCATTAGGTACAATTAACATGTATATGTTACTTATGTAGTAGTAGTAGTTGCTTTAAATGGAGACAGTGAGTCTCAGATTATTCCTGAGGCATTGCTTGGAAATTGCAGGAAAGTCATGGTGCGAGCTAGAAATGCTCATCCATTGAGGGCTGAAGCCTCTGCTACAGGGGCTGAACCCCGAATGGAAGACATCCTGCAGGCATTGGCCAATATTGGAAATTTGATGGAAAGACAGGCGCAACAACAACCTAGAGCAGAACGCCATACTCAAGGATTGGTGGAACGGTTTTAGAAGCTGAAGCCACCTAAGTTCAGTGGAATGGGAAGTCCTGAGGAGGCAAAACATTGGATTGATGGAATGGAACAAATTTTCAGGTTGTTGGACTGCAATGATGCTGAGAAAATAACTTTGGCAGAGTACTAGCTGGAGGGAAATGCAAAGTTTTGGTGGAGAGCTTCGAGGGACACAATCTTCCCACCAGGTACTGATGTTAACTGGGAAGAGTTTGTGAGAGCTTTCAATAGAAAGCATTTTTCTGACTGTGCTAAACATAAGAAAATTACAGAATTTGTTCAACTAGAACAAAAGGAGCTGACAGTAGACCAGTATGAGGCAAGATTTTTCTGAATAGTCTAGATATGCTCCTAGACTAATTGAGGATCAAGAAGAGAAAGCTAAGAGGTTTCTGAAAGGGTTAAGGACTGATATCAAGAAACAACTAATGCCTTTGAACATAAGAGATTATAATGAGATCTATGAAAGGGCACAGTTGGTGGAGCAGGAGTTGGTAAGGGAACATTGAGAGAATAAGAGACCATTGTCTTTTGGTGATGTGAGACGGGGTAAGAGACCCTATACAGGTTAAGGTCAGACCTGGGTGTCTAAGAATAAGGGCAATTCCGGGAACTTTGGAAAGGGTAGGGGCAGCCTGAATTTAGAAAGGGCACCCTGAATTTAGAAAGGGCACCTTATCGAAATGAAGAGTGTCGAGGGTGTGATGGGCGACATGGCCCAGGACCTTGCAATGGGCAACTAAAATGTTATGGTTGTGGACAAATAGGTCATCTTAAGAAAAACTGCCCACAAGAAATGTCGTAAGTGAGTATTAGCTCAGTGCGACAGCCACAGTGGAATGCTATTAGGCTAAACTTACCAAGGAATCCTCAGAGGCCACTAGCACAAGGAAGGGTGTATGCAATCACCTAAGAGGAAGCAGAAGCTTCCAAAAATGTTATCTCATGTACGATCCTTATAAATGATAAAAAGGCATATGCATTGTTTGATATGCGTGCTACGCATTCATTTGTATCTGAAATATATAAACAGTTCAATAAGATAGAAACTACACCTCTTGAGACGCATGTTTGTGTTTCTACGCCTTTAAAGGATATGTTATTGTCTACGCTAGTGTGTGGAAATTGTAAGATAACAATGGGAGGAAAGGATATGGAAATAGACTTAGTCGTAATGGCCATATATGATTTTGATGTTATCATAGGAATGGATTGGCTTCATAAGTATCGGGCCAAGATGGATTGTTATAGGAAAGTGATCCAATTTATTTTACCTGATCAGTCTAGCTGTGAATTTTTGGGAGGTCAGACCCACCTACCTCTAGCACTTATTTCAGTAATAGAAGCCCGCACATTACTTGACAAAGGATGTCAAGGGTACCTGGCCATGGTTAGAGATTATACTAAGCAAGAGCCTAAGCTTGATGAAATTCGGGTAGTTAATGAATTTCAAGATGTATTTCCTAAGGAGTTGCCTGGGTTATCACCGGAACGAGAAATTGAATTTGAAATTGGATTAATGCTTGGAACAGTACCTATATCAAAAGCCCCATATAGGATGGCCTTAGTCGAATTGAAGGAATTAAAGGTGCAACTACAGGAGTTGCTTAACAAAGGATTCATTAGGCCAAGTGCTTCACCTTGGGGTGCACCAGTCTTGTTTGTGAAAAACAAAGATGGGTCGATGCGCCTGTGCATTGACTTTAGGCCACGGTTCCAATTTTCATTTTGTTAAAATTAAAAAATTAAAAAAGAAACCTCATAATAAAAACTGGTGTAGTTATTGGATACACTTGCATTTACATCTTCTCGAAGATTGTACGGGTGACGTGTCATATTTTGGGAGGGAGTAATGTCGTTGACGTTGCTGGCCATTTGTGTTATGTGCCATGCCAGAATCACTGTGCTGGCTCATATACACGCCGCAAATATTGGAGAAGGCCGGAGTCACAAATATTAATGAGAAGGTCCTTTGTAGTGTTCTAATTGACCTTCTGAAGACTGTATGTGTCCTTGTTGTTGCTTTGTGCTTGCCCGGCACGGTCGACGACAATTGCTTTTGATTAGTATTTGTGGGACGATAGTATCCCTTATTAGTCTTGGCAGTTACCTAATGAACATTGACCATATTAGTCTTAGTGACTGGAAAGGGCAAGAAATCAAGCGAGAAATATGGGTAGGAATTTGTGCCTAAACTCAATTTGCTTGACCCGATTTGATGACCCGCATTGAAAAAACCCGAGAGGGATTTGTTCCCATACCCGGTTCATGCGACTCGCTTGTTTTCTCCAATTTGATGGTTAGGCTTGCCCCATTCATTGTTGGTGGGCTCCCATTAGTTTGGATATGGCTTTGGATGTCGCCAAGACTAATGTGGTCAATCTTCATCAGGCAATTGCCAAGCCTAATATGGAATACTACTATCCCACAGTCCAAAGGACCTTCTCATTAATATTTATGACTCCATCCTTCTCCAATATTTGTAGCGTGTATATGAGCCGGCGCGCTGATTTTGGCATTGGCACATAACACAATGGCCAGCAAAGTCAATGACATTACTCCCTCCCAAAACATGACACACCATCCGTTCAATCTTCGAGAAGATGTAATTGCAAGCGTATCCAAGAACGGCACGAGTGTTAGTGGCTCAGGATTGAATAGATTGGGCTGAGAAAAGCAGTTGTGAGCATAAAGCCCTAGACCAGGAGGGTCCACGTCAGCTTAGCTAGGCTTAGCCCTTCTTCGTCACTATCAACAACATCAGGCTGAGCATGTCTCTCCCACACTTTATTTTCTCTGTTATTCAGATATTGGATGTGAGATTGCAAGCTTTTGGGGGAGAGGGCTTTTTTGCAGAAACGATGTAAAGGAAATAAAGAAAAAATGAGATAAGGGTAGGTGTTAAGTGGGTTAGGATTGAATAGATTGGGCGAAGAAAAGCAGTTGTGGGCTTAAAAGCCCAGACCGATAGGGTCCGCGTCGACTTAGCTGACTGGACACTTTGACTCGATCCGATTTTCTTTTTCTTAGTATTAAAAAATTTAAAAAAAAAACTCATAATAAAAACTAGTGTAGTTATTGGATACACTTGCAATTAAATCTTCTCAAATATTGAACGAGTGGCGTGTCATGTTTTGGGAGGGAGTAACGTCGTTGACCTTACTGGCCATTTGTGTTATGTGCCTTGCCAGAATCATTGAGCTGGCTCATATACATGCCGCAAATATTGGAGAAGGCCGGAGTCACAAATATTAATGAGGAGGACCTTTGGATTGTTCTAATTGACCTTCTGAAGACTGTATGTGTCCTTGTTGCCGCTTTGTACCTGACCGGCACGGTCGACGACAATTGCTTTTGATCAGTATTTGTGGGATGGTTGTATCCCTTATTAGTCTTGGGAGTTGCTTGATGAACATTGACCATATTAGTCTTGGTGACCGGAAAGGGTAGGAAATCGAGTGAGAAATTTGGGTAGGGATTTGTCCCTAAACTTGATTCACTTGACCCGATTCTATGACCCACATTGAAATAAACTGAGTAGGGATTTGTTCCTATACCAGTTTCACCCAACCCGTTTGTCTACTCCAATCCGATGGTTGGGCTTGCCCCATTCATGGTCGGTGGCCTCCCATTAGTTTGGATGTGGCTTTGATGTCGCCAAGACTAATATGGTCAATCTTTATTTGGCAACTGCCAAGCGTAATAAGGGGTACTACCACCCCACAATCCAAAGGACCTTCCAATTCATATTTATGACTCCATCCTTCTCCAATATTTGTAGTGTGTATATGAGTCGGCGCGCTGATTTTGACATGCCACATAACACAATGGCCAGAAATGTCAACGACATTACTCCCTCCCAAAACATGACACGCCACCCGTTAAATCTTCGAGAAGATGCAATTGCAAGCTTATCCAATAATGACACGAGTGTTAATGAGTCACGATTGAATAGATTGGGCTGAGAAAAGCGGTTATGGGCTTAAAAACCCGGACCAGTAGGGTCCACGTCAGCTTAGCTAGGCTTAGCCCATCTTCGTCGCTATCAACAACATCTGGCCGAGCATGTCTCTTCCACACTTTACTTTCTTGTTATTCAGATATTGGATGTGAGATTGCAAGCTTTGGGGGGAGAGGGCTTTTTTACAGAAACGACGTATGGGAAAAAAAACCCGAGTAGGGATTTGTTCCCATACCCGGTTCACGCGACCCGCTCATTTGCTCAAATCCAATGGTTGGGCTAAACACATTCATGGTTGGTAGGCTCCCATTAGTTTGGATATGGCTTTGGATGTCACCAAGACTAATATGGTCAATCTTCATCAGGCAACAGCCAAGCCTAATAAGGGATACTACTATCCCACAATCCAAAGGACCTTCTCATTAATATTTATGACTCCATCATTCTCCAATATTTGTAGCATGTATATGAGTCGGCATGCTAATTTCAGCATGGCACATAACACATTAGCCAGCAACGTCAACGACGTTACTCCCTCCCAAAACATGACACGCCATGCGTTCAATCTTTGAGAAGATGTAATTGCAAGCATATCCAAGAATGACACTAGTGTTAGTGGGTCACAATTGAATAGATTAAGTTGAGAAAACAGTTGTGGCCTTAAAAACTTGGACCGATAGTGTCCACATTAGCGTAGCTAGGCTTACCCCATCTTCGTGGCTATCAACAACATCAGGCCGAGCATGTCTTTTCCACGCTTTATTTTCTCTGTTATTCAGATATTGGATGTAAGACTGAAAGCTTTGGGGGGAGAGAGCTTTTTCGTAGAAACGACGTATAGGAAAAAAAACGAGATAAGGTTAGGTTTTAAGTGGGTTAGGATTGAATAGAATGGGCTGAGAAAAGCAGTTGTGGGCTTAAAAGCTCAGACCGATAGGGTTCGCGTCACCTTATCTGGAATGGACACTTTGACTCGATTTGATTTTTTTTTGTAAATATTAAGAAAAATTTCAAAATAAAAACTGGTGTAGTTATTGGATACGGTTGCAATTACATCTTCTTGAAGATTGCACGGGTGGCATGTCATGTTTTGGGAGGGAGTAACTTCGTTGACGTTGCTGGCCATTTGTGTTATGTGTGATGCCAGAATCACCACGCTAGAACATATAGATGCCGCAAATGTTGGAGAAGGCTGGACTCACAAATATTAATGAGAAGGTCCTTTGGAGTATTCTAATTAACCTTCTGAAGACTGTATGTGTCCTTGTTGCCGCTCTATTTTCTGACCGGCACGGTCGACAACAATTGCTTTTGATCAGTATTTGTGGGACGGTAGTATCCCTTATTAGTGTTGGCAGTTGCCTAATAAACATTGACCATTTTAGTCTTGGCAATTGGAAAGGGAAGTGAATCGAGCGAGAAATTTGGGTTGGGATTTGTCGCTAAACTCGATTCGCTTGACCCGATTTGATGACCCACATTGAAATAACCCGAGTAGGGATTTGTTCCCATACCCGGTTCACGCGACCCGCTTCTTTGCTCCAATCCGATGGTTGGGCTTGCCCCATTCATGGTTGGTAGGCTCCCATAAGTTTGGATATGGCTTTGGATGTTGCTAAGACTAATATGGTCAATCTTCATCAGGCAACTGCCAAGCCTAATAAGGGATACTATTATCCCACAATCCAAAGGACCTTCTCATTATTATTTATGACTCCATCGTTCTCTAATATTTGTAGCGTGTATATGACCGGCCCGCTGATTTTTGCATGGCACATAACACAATGGCTAGCAACGTCAACGATGTTACTCCCTCCCAAAACATGACATGCCACCCATTCAATCTTCGAGAAGATGTGATTGCAACCGTTTCCAAGAACGACACGAGTGTTAGTGGGTGACGATTGAATAGATTAGGCCAAGACAAGCAGTTGTGGGCTTAAAAACTTGGACTAGTAGGGTCCACATCAGCTTAGCTAGGCTTAGCCATCTTCGTTGCTATCAAGAACATTTGGCCAAGCTTGTCTCTTCCACACTTTATTTTCTATGTTATTCAGATATTGGATGTGAGATTGCATGTTTTGGGGGAAGAGGGTTTCTTTTTTGCAGAAACAACGTATATGAAATAAATAAAAAAATGAGATAAGGGTAGGTGTTAAGTGGGTTAGGATTGAATAGATTGGGCCAAGAAAAGCAGTTGTGGGCTTAAAAGCCCGGACAGATAGGGTCCGCGTCAGCTTAGCCAAACTGGACACTTTGACTCGATATGATTTTCTTTTTGTTAATATTAAAAAATAAAAAAAACTCATAATTAAAACTGGTTTAGTTATTGGATACGCTTGCAATTACATCTTCTCGAAGATTGAACGGGTCGCATGTAATGTTTTGGGAGGGAGTAACGTCATTGACGTTGGTGCCATGCCCGAATCACCGCGCTGGCACATATACATGCAACAAATATTGGAGAAGGCTTGAGTCACAAATATTGATGAGAAGGTCCCTTGGATTGTTCTAATTGACAGTCTTAAGACTCTATGTGTCCTTGTTGCTGCTTTGCTGCTTGACCGGCATGGTCGACGACAATTGCTTTTGATCAGTATTTGTGGGATGGTAGTTTCCCTTATTAGTCTTGGCTATTGTTTGATGAACATTGACCATATTAGTCTTGGCAATTGGAAAGGGTGGGAAATTGAACAAGATATTTGGGTAGGGATTTGTCACTAAACTCGATTCTCTTGACCCGATTCGATGACCCGCATTGAAATAACCCGAGTAGGTATTTGTTCTCATACTCGTTTCAACGGTCCCGCTTGTCTACTCCAATCCGATGGTTGGGTTTGCCCCATTTATGGTTGGTGGGCTCCCATTAGTTTGGATGTTGCTTTGGATGTCACCAAGACTAATATAGTCAATCCTCATCAGGCAACTGCCAAGCCTAATAAGGGATACTACCATCCCACAATGCAAATGACTTGCTCAATAATATTTATGACTCTAGCCTTCTCCCATCTTTGTGGCGTCTATATGAGCTAGGGCGGTGATTCTTTCATGGCACATAACACAATGGCTAGCAATGTCAACGACGTTACTCCCTCCCAAAACATGACACGCCTCCCGTTCAATCTTCGAGAATATGTAATTGCAAGTGTATCATGTTGTGGGAGTAAATGGGTGTTGTGTCATGTTTTGGGACAGAGTAACAGCGTTGACATTGCTAGCTATTTGTGTTACGTGCCATGCTACAATCACTGCGTTGGCTCATATACACACCGCAAATATTGGAGAAGGCTAGAGTCACAAATATTAATGAGAAGGTCCTTTGGATTATTTTAATTGACCTTCTTAAGACTGTATGTGTCCTTGTTGCCGCTCTACTATCTGACCGGCACAGTCAACAACAATTGCTTTTGATCAATATTTGTGGGACGGTATTATCCTTTATTAGTCTTGGCAGTTGCCTGATGAACATTGACCATATTAGTCTTGACGACTGGAAATGGCTGGAAATCAAGCGAGAAATTTGGGCAGGGATTTGTCACTAAAGCCGATTCGGTTGACCTGATTTGATGACCCGCATTGAAATAACCCAAGTAGGGATTTCTTCCCATACCCGGTTCACGCGACCCGTTCGTTTGCTCAAATCCAATGGTTGGGCTAACCACATTCATGGTTGGTGGGCTCCCATTAGTTTGGATATGGCTTTGGATGTCGCCAAGACTAATATGGTCAATCTTCATCAGGCAACAGCCAAGCCTAATAAGGGAAACTACTATCCCACAATCCAAAGGACCTTCTCATTAATATTTATGACTCCATCATTCTCCAATATTTGTAGCATGTATATGAGCCAGCATGCTGATTTCAGCATGGCACATAACACATTAGCCAGCAACGTCAACGACGTTACTCCCTCCCAAAACATGACACGCCACGCGATCAATCTTTGAGAAGATGTAATTGCAAACATATCCAAGAATGACACTAGTGTTAGTGGGTCACGATTGAATAGATTAGGCTGAGAAAACAGTTGTGGCCTTAAAAGCCTGGATCGATAGTGTCCACGTTAGCGTAGCTAGGCTTACCCCATCTTCGTGGCTATCAACAGCATCAGGCCGAGCATGTCTTTTCCACGCTTTACTTTCTCTGTTATTCAGATATTGGATGTAAGATTGCAAGCTTTGGGGGGAGAGGGCTTTTTTACATAAACGACGTATAGGAAAAAAAACGAGATAAGGTTAGGTTTTAAGTGGGTTAGGATTGAATAGAATGGGCCGAGAAAAGTAGTTGTGGGCTTAAAAGCTCAGACCGATAGGGTCCGCATCACCTTATCTGGAATGGACACTTTGACTCGATTCGATTTTTTTTGTAAATATTACAAAAAAAATTCAAAATAAAAACTGGTGTAGTTATTGGATACGGTTGCAATTACATCTTCTTGAAGATTGCACGGTTGGCATGTCATGTTTTGGGAGGGAGTAACATCGTTGACGTTGCTGGCCATTTGTGTTATGTGCGATGCCAGAATCACCACGCTAGCACATATACATGCTGCAAATATTGGAGAAGGCTGGACTCACAAATATTAATGAGAAGGTCCTTTGGAGTATTCTAATTAACATTCTGAAGACTGTATGTGTCCTTGTTGCCGCTCTATTTTCTGACCGGCACGGTCGACAACAATTGCTTTTGATCAGTATTTGTGGGACGGTAGTATCCTTTATTACTGTTGGCAGTTGCTTAATAAACATTGACCATTTTAGTCTTGGCAATTGGACAGGGAAGTGAATCGAGCGAGAAATTTGGGTTGGGATTTGTCGCTAAACTCGATTCGCTTGACCCGATTTGATGACCCACATTGAAATAACCCGAGTAGGGATTTGTTCCCATACCCGGTTCACGCGACCCGCTTCTTTGCTCCAATCCGATGGTTGGGCTTGCCCCATTCATGGTTGGTAGGCTCCCATAAGTTTGGATATGGCTTTGGATGTTGCTAAGACTAATATGGTCAATCTTCATCAGGCAATTGCCAAGCCTAATAAGGGATACTATTATCCCACAATCCAAAGGACCCTCTCATTAATATTTATGACTCCATCGTTCTCCAATATTTGTAGCGTGTATATGAGCCGGCCCGCTGATTTTGGCATGCACATAACACAATGGCCAGCAACGTCAACGACATTACTCCCTCCCAAAACATGACATGCCACCCATTCAATCTTCGAGAAGATGTAATTGCAACCATTTCCAAGAACGACACGGGTGTTAGTGGGTCACGATTGAGTAGATTAGGCTAAGAAAAGCAGTTGTGGGCTTAAAAACCTGGACTAGTAGGGTCCACATTAGCTTAGCTAGGCTTAGCCATCTTCGTTGCTATCAACAACATTTGGCCAAGCTTGTCTCTTCCACACTTTATTTTCTATGTTATTTAGATATTGGATGTGAGATCGCAAGTTTTGGGGGGAGAGGGCTTTTTTGCATAAACAACGTATATGAAATAAAAAACAAAAATGAGATAAGGGTAGGTTTTAAGTGGGTTAGGATTGAATAGATTGGGCCAAGAAAAGCAGTTGTGGGCTTAAAAACCCGGACAGATAGGGTTCGCGTCAGCTTAGCCAAACTGGACACTTTGACTCGATATGATTTTCTTTTTGTTAATATTAAAAAATGAAAAAAAACTCATAATAAAAACTGGTGTAGTTATTGGATACGCTTGCAATTACATCTTCTCGACGATTGAACGGGTCGCGTGTAATATTTTGGGAGGGAGTAACATCATTGACGTTGGTGCCATGCCGGAATCACCGCGCTGGCACATATACATGCAACAAATATTGGAGAAGGTTTGAGTCACAAATATTGATGAGAAGGTCCTTTGGATTGTTCTAATTGACAGTCTTAAGACTCTATGTGTCCTTGTTGCTGCTTTGCTTTGCTTGGATCGGCACGGTCGACGACAATTGCTTTTGATCGTATTTGTGGGATGGTAGTTTCCCTTATTAGTCTTGGCTATTGCCAGATGAACATTGACCATATTAGTCTTGGCAATTGGAAAGGGCGGGAAATTGAACAAGATATTTGGGTAGGGATTTGTCCCTAAACTCGATTCTCTTGACCCGATTCGATGACCCGCATTGAAATAACCCGACTTGGTATTTGTTCTCATACTCGTTTCAGCCGTTCCACTTGTCTACTCCAATCCAATGGTTGGGTTTACCCCATTTATGGTTGGTGGGCTCCCATTAGTTTGGATGTGACTTTGGATGTCGCCAAGACTAATATGGTCAATCCTCATTAGGCAACTGCCAAGCCTAATAAGGGATACTACCATCCCACAATCCAGAGGACCTTCTCATTAATATTTATGACTCTAGCCTTGTCCCATCTTTGTGGCATCTATATGAGCTAGGGCGGTGATTCTTGCATGGCACATAACATAATGGCTAGCAATGTCAACGACATTACTCCCTCCCAAAACATGACACGCCTCCCGCTCAATCTTCGAGAATATGTAATTGCAAGCGTATCATGTTTTGAGAGTAAATGGGTGATGTGTCATGTTTTGGGACAGAGTAACAGCGTTGACATTGCTAGCCATTTGTGTTACGTGCCATGCTACAATCACTGCGCTGGCTCATATACACACCGTAAATATTGGAGAAGGCTGGAGTCACAAATATTAATGACAAGGTCCTTTGGATTTTTCTAATTGATCTTCTTAAGACTCTATGTGTCCATGCTGCCGCTTTGCTACTTCACTGGCACGGTCGACGATAATTGCTTTTGATCAGTATTTGTGGGTCGGTAGTATCACTTATTAGTCTTGGCTATTGCCTGATGAACATTTACCATATTAGTCTTGGTGACTGGAAAGTGCAGGAAATCGAGCTAGAAATTTGGGTAGGGATTTGTCCATAAACTCGATTCGCTTGACCTGATTTGATGACCCGCATTGAAGTAACCCGAGTAGGGACTTGTTCCCATACGCGGTTCACTCGTTCCGCTTATCTGCTCCAATCCGATGGTTGGGCTTGCCTCATCCATGGTTGGTGGGCTCCCATTTGTTTGGATGCCGCTTTGGATGTCGCTAAGACTAACATGGTCAATCTTCGTAAGGTAACTGCCAAGCCTTGTAAGGAATACTACAATCCCACAATCCAAAGGACCTTCTCAATAATATTTATGACTCTAGCCTTCTCCCATCTTTGTGGCGTACAAATGAGCCGGTGCAGTGATTCTTGCATGGCACATAACACAATGGCCAGCAACATCAACGACGTTACTCCCTCCCAAAACATGACACGCCTCCTGTTCAATCTTCGAGAAGATGTAATTGCAAGCGTATGCAAGAACAAGACCAGTGTTAGTGGGTCACAATTGAATAGATTGGGCTGAAAAAAAAGCAGCTGTGGGTGACCGATAGGGTCGTGTGTTAGCTACGCTGGATGCTTTGACTCAATACGATTTTCTTTTCGTTAGTAATAAAAAATTAAAAAAAAAACCAATAATTAAAACTCGTGCAGTAATTGAATACGCTTGCAATTACATCTTCTCAAAAATTAAAGGGGTGACGTGTCATGTTTTGAGAGGGAGTAATGGCGTCGACATTGCTAGCCATTTGTGTTATGTGCCATTCTACAATCATTGTGCTAGCTCATATACACGTTGCAAATGTTGGAGAAGGCTAGAGTCACAAATATTAATGAGAAGGTCCTTTGGATTTTTCTAATTGATCGTCTTAAGACTCTATGTCTCCATGGTGCCGCTTTGCTTCTTCACCGGCACGGTCGACGACAATTGCTTTTGATCAGTATTTGTGGGATGGTAGTATCACTTATTAGTCTTGGCTATTGCCTGATGAACATTTACCATATTAGTGTTGGTGACTGGAAAGTGCAGGAAATTGAGCAAGAAATTTGGGTAGGGATTTGTGCATAAACTCGATTTGCTTGACCCGATTTGATGTCCCGCATTGAAAAAACCCAACTAGGGACTTGTTCCCATACCTGGTTCACCCGTTCCGCTTGGCTGCTCCAATCCGATGGTTGTGCTTGCCTTATTGATGCTTGCTGGGCTCCCATTTGTTTGGATGTCGCTTTGGATGTCGCCAAGACTAGCATGGTCAATCTTCGTAAGGTAACTGCCAAGCCTTATGAGGAATACTACCATCCCACAATCCAAAGGACCTTCTCAATAATATTTATGACTCCAGCCTTCTCCCATCTTTGTGGCATATAAATGAGCCAGTGCGGAGATTCTTGCATGGCACATAACACAATGGCCAGCAACATCAACGACGTTACTCCCTCCCAAAACATGACACGCCTCCTGTTCAATCTTCGAGAATATGTAATTGCAAGCGTATGCAAGAATGGGACCAGTGTTAGTGGGTCACAATTGAATAGATTGGGTTGAAAAAAGCAGTTGTGGGCCTAAAAACCCAGACCGATAGGGTCTGCGTCAGCTTAGCTACGCTGGATGCTTTGACTCAATACGATTTTCTTTTCGTTAGTAATAAAAAATTAAAAAAAACCAATAATTAAAACTCGTGCAGTTATTGAATACGCTTGCAATTACATCTTCTTGAAAATTAAAGGGGTGACGTGTCATGTTTTGGGAGGGAGTAATGGCGTCGACATTGCTAGCCATTTGTGTTATGTGCCAAGCTACAATCACTGCGCTGGCTCATATACACACTGCAAATGTTGGAGAAGGCTAGAGTCACAAATATTAATGAGAAGGACCTTTGGATTTTTCTAATTGATCTTCTTAAGACTCTATGTGTCCATGGTGCCGCTTTGCTGCTTCACCGGCACGATCGACGACAATTGCTTTTGATCAGTATTTGTGGGATGGTAGTATCACTTATTAGTCTTGGCTATTGCCACGATGAACATTTACCATATTAGTGTTGGTGATTGGAAAGTGCAGGAAATCGAGCAAGAAATTTGGGTAGGGATTTGTCCATAAACTCGATTCGCTTGACCCGATTTGATGTCCCGCATTGAAAAAACCCAACTAGGGACTTGTTCCCATACCTGGTTCACCCGTTCCGCTTGTCTGCTCCAATCCGATGGTTGCGCTTGCCTCATTCATGCTTGGTGGGCTCCCATTTGTTTGGATGTCACTTTGGATGTCGCCAAGACTAACATGGTCAATCTTCGTAAGGTAACTGCCAAGCCTTGTGAGGAATACTACCATCCCACAATCCAAAGGACCTTCTCAATAATATTTATGACTCCAGCCTTCTCCCATCTTTGTGGCATATAAATGAGCCCAAAGTCACGGAGATTCTTGCATGGCACATAACACAATGGCCAGCAACATCAACGACGTTACTCCCTCCCAAAACATGACACGCCTCCTGTTCAATCTTTGAGAATATGTAATTGCAAGCGTATGCAAGAATGGGACCAGTGTTAGTGGGTCACAATTGAATAGATTAGGCTGAAAAAACAGTTGTGGGCCTAAAAACCCAGACTGATAGGGTCTGCGTCAGCTTAGCTACGCTGGACGCTTTGACTCAATACGATTTTCTTTTTGTTAATAATAAAAAATTTTAAAAAACCAATAATAAAAACTCGTGCAGTTATTGAATACGCTTGCAATTACATCTTCTTGAAAATTAAAGGGGTGACGTGTCATGTTTTGGGAGGGAGTAATGGCGTCGACATTGCTAGCCATTTGTGTTATGTGCCATGCTAAAATCTGGCTCATATACACCGCAAATATTGGAGAAGGCTAGAGTCACAAATATTAATGAGAAGGTCCTTTGGATTGTTCTAATTGATCTTCTTAAGACTCTATGTGTCCATGGTGCCGCTTTGCTGCTTCACCGGCACGATCGACGACAATTGCTTTTGATCAGTATTTGTGGGATGGTAGTATCACTTATTAGTCTTGGCTATTGCCTGATGAACATTTACCATATTAGTGTTGGTGATTGGAAAGTGCAGGAAATCGAGCAAGAAATTTGGGTAGGGATTTGTCCATAAACTCGATTCGCTTGACCCGATTTGATGTCCCGCATTGAAAAAACCCAACTAGGGACTTGTTCCCATACCTGGTTCACCCGTTCCGCTTGTCTGCTCCAATCCGATGGTTGCGCTTGCCTCATTCATGCTTGGTGGGCTCCCATTTGTTTGGATGTCACCAAGACTAATATGGTCAATCTTTGTGAGGTAAATGCCAAGCCTTGTAAGCAATACTACCATCCCACAATCCAAAGGACCTTCTCGATAATATTTATGACTCCAGCCTTCTCCCCTCTTTGTGGCGTGTATATGAGCCAGTGTAGTGATTCTTGCATGGCACATAACACAATGGCTAGCAACATCAACGACGTTTCTCCCTCCCAAAACATGACACACCCGCCGTTCAATCTTCGAGAAGATGTAATTGCAAGTGTATCCAAGAATGACACCAGTGTTAGTGGGTCACAATTGAATTGATTGGGCTGAAAAAACAGTTGTGGGCTTAAAAACCTAGACCAATAGGGTCCGCGTCAGCTTAGCTACACTGGACGCTATGACTCGATACGATTTTCTTTTTGTTAATACTAAAAAATTAAAAAAAAAACTGATAAGAAAAATTGGTGCAGTTATTGAATACGCTTGCAATTACATCTTCTCGAACATTAAACGGGTGGCGTGTCTTGTTTTGGGAGGGAGTAATGGTGTCGACGTTGCTAGCCATTTGTGTTATGTGCCATGCTAAAATCATACATGCCGTAAATATTGGGGAAGGCTGGAGTCACAAATATTAATGAGAATGTCCTTTGGATTTTTCTAATTGATCTTCTTAAGACTCTATGTGTCCATGTTGCCGCTTTGCTGCTTCACCAGCACGGTCGATGACAATTGCTTTTGATCAGTATTTGTGGGATGGTAGTATCACTTATTAGTCTTGGCTATTGCTTGATGAACATTTACCATATTAGTCTTGGCGACTGGAAAGGGCAGAAAATCGAGCAAGAAATTTGGGTAGGGATTTGTCCATAAACTCGATTCACTTGACCCGATTTGATGACCCACATTAAAATAACCCAAGTAGGGACTTGTTCCCATACCCGGTTCACCCGTTCTGGTTGTCTGCTCCAATCCGATGGTTGCGCTTGCCTCATTCATGGTTGGTGGGCTCCCATTTGTTTGGATGTCGCTTTGAATGTTGCCAAGACTAATATGGTCAATCTTCGTAAGGTAAATGCCAAGCCTTGTAAGGAATACTACCATCCCACAATCCAAAGGACCTTCTCAATAATATTTATGACTCCAGCCTTCTCCCATCTTTGTGGCGTGTATATGAGCCAGTGCAGTGACTCTTGCATGGCACATAACATAATGGCCAGCAACGTCAACGATGTTACTCCCTCCCAAAACATGACAGACCTCCCGTTCAATCTTCGAGAAGATGTAATTGCAAGTGTATCCAAGAATGACACCAGTGTTAGTGGGTGATAATTGAATTGATTGGGCTGAAAAAAGCAGTTGTGGGCTTAAAAACCCAGATTGATAGGCTCCGCGTTAGCTTAGCTACACTGGACTCTATGACTCAATACGATTTTCTTTTTGTTAATACTAAAAACTTCAAAAAAAAAATTGATAATAAAAACTGGTGCAGTTAATGAATACGCTTGCAATTACATCTTCTTGAACATTAAACGGGTGGCATGTCATGTTTTGGGAGGGAGTAACGTCGTCGACATTGCTAGCCATTTCTGTTATGTGCCATGCTACAATCACTGCACTGGCTCATATACACAGTGCAAATATTGGAGAAGGCTGGAGTCACAAATATTAATGAGACGGTCCTATGGATTGTTCTAATTGATCTTCTTAAGACTCTATGTGTCCTTGTTGCCATTTTGCTACTGGACCGGCACAGTCAATGGCAATTTCTTTTGATCAGTATTTGTGGGATGGTAGTATCACTTATTAGTCTTGGCTATTGCCTGATGAACATTTACCATATTAGTCTTGGCGACTGGAAAGGGCAGGAAATCAAGCGAGAAATTTGGGTAAGGATTTGTCCATAAACTCGATTCGCTTGACCCGATTTGATGACCCGCACTGAAATAACCCGAGTAGGGACTTGTTCACATACCCGGTTCACCTGTTCCGTTTGTTTGCTCCAATCCGATGGTTGGGCTTGCCTAATTCATGGTTGGTGGGCTTCCATTTGTTTGGATGTCGCTTTGGATGTCGCCAAGACTAATATGGTCAATCTTCATTAGGTAACTGCCAAGCCTTGTAAGGAATACTACCATCCCACTATCCAAAGGACCTTCTCAATAATATTTATGACTCTAGCCTTCTCCCATCTTTGTGGCGTGTATATGAGCCAGTGCAGTGACTCTTGCATGGCACATAACATAATGGCCAGCAACGTCAACGATGTTACTCCCTCCCAAAACATGACAGACCTCCCGTTCAATCTTCGAGAAGATGTAATTGCAAGTGTATCCAAGAATGACACTAGTGTTAGTGGGTCACAATTGAATTGATTGGGCTGAAAAAAGCAGTTGTGGGCTTAAAAACCTAGACTGAGAGGGTCCGCGTCAGCTTAGCTACACTGGACGCTATGACTCGATACGATTTTCTTTTTGTTAATACTAAAAAATTCAAAAATTCAAAAAAACTGATAATAAAAACTGGTGCAGTTAATGAATACGCTTGCAATTACATCTTCTCGAACATTAAACGGGTGGCGTGTCATGTTTTGTGAGGGAGTAACGGCGTCGACATTGCTAGCCATTTGTGTTATGTGCCATGCTACAATGACTGCACTGGCTCATATACACGACACAAATATTGGAGAAGGCTGGAGTCACAAATATTAATGAGAAGGTCCTATGGATTATTCTAATTGATCTTCTTAAGACTCTATGTGTCATTGTTGCCATTTTGCTGCTTGGCCGTCACAGTCAATGGCAATTTCTTTTGATCAGTATTTGTGGGAAGGTAGTATCACTTATTAGTCTTGGCTATTGCCTGATGAACATTTACCATATTAGTCTTGGCGACTGGAAAGGGCAGGAAATCAAGCAAGAAATTTGGGTAGGGATTTGTCCATAAACTCGATTCGCTTGACCCGATTTGATGACCCGCATTGAAATAACCCGAGTAGGGACTTGTTCACATACTCGATTCACCCGTTCCGTTTGTTTGCTCCAATCCAAAGGTTGGGCTTGCCTGATTCATGGTTGGTGGGCTTCCATTTGTTTGGATGTCACTTTGGATGTCGCCAAGACTAATATGGTCAATCTTCATAAGGTAATTGCCAAGCCTTGTAAGGAATACTACCATCCCACAATCCAAAGGACCTTCTCAATAATATTTATGACTCTAGCCTTCTCCCATCTTTGTGGCATGTATATGAGCCAGGGTGGTGATTCTTGCATGGCACATAACACAATGGCCAGCAACATCAACGACGTTACTCCCTCCCAAAACATGACACGCCTCCTGTTCAATCTTCGAGAATATGTAATTGCAAGCGTATGCAAGAATGGGACCAGTGTTAGTGGGTCACAATTGAATAGATTGGGCTGAAAATAGCAGTTATGGGCTTAAAAACCCTGACCGATAGGTTCCACTTCAGCTTAGCTACACTGGACGCTATGACTTGATACGATTTTCTTTTTGTTAATACTAAAAAATTAAAAGAAAAATCTGATAATAAAAACTGGTGCAGTTATTGAATATGCTTGCAATTACATCTTCTCGAAGATTAAACGGGTGGCGTGTCATGTTTTGGAAGGGAGTAATGTCGTTGACATTACTAGCCATTTGTGTTATGTGCCTTGCTAGAATCACTGTGCTGGCTCATGTACATGCCGCAAATGTTGGAGAAGGTTGGAGTCATAAATATTAATGACAAGGTCCTTTGAATTGTTCTAATTGATCTTCTTAAGACTCTATGCGTCCTTGTTGCCGCTTTGCTGCTTGACCGGCACGATCGGCGACAATTGCTTTTCATCAGTATTTATGGGATGCTAGTATCCCTTATTAGTCTTTGTAGTTGCCCGATGAACATTGACCATATTAGTCTTGGCAACTAAAAAGGGCAGGAAAACAAGCAAGAAATTTGGGTAGGGATTTGTCCCTAAACTTGATTCTCTTGACCCAATTTGATGACCCACATTGAATTAACATGAGTAGGGATTTGTTCTCATACCCGGTTCACCCGTCCCGCTTGTCTGCTCCAATCCGATGGTTGGGCTTGCCCCATTCATTAATGGTGGGCTCCCATTAGTTTGGATGTGGCTTTGGATGTCGCCAAGACTAATATGGTCAATCTTTATCACGCAACTGCCAAGCCTAATAAGGGATACTACCATCCCAAAATCCAAATGACCTTCTCATTCATATTTATGACTCTAGCCTTCTCCCATCTTTGCAGCGGGTATATGAGCTAGCGTGGTGATTCTGGCATGGCACATGACACAATGGCCAGGAACGTCAACGACGTTACTCCCTCCTAAAACCTGACGAGCCACCTGTTCAATCTTTGAGAAGATGTACTTGCAAGCGAATCCAAGAACGACAGCAATGTTGGTGGCTCACGATTGAATAGATTGGGCTGAAATAACTAGTTGTGAGCTTAAAAACCCGAACCGATAAGGTCTGCGTCAGCTTAGGTGGACTGGACAGTCTGACTCGATATAATTTTCTTTTTGTTTATAATAAAAAATTTAAAAAAATTGAAAATAAAAACTGGTGTAGTTATTGGATACGCTTGTAATTACATCTTCTCGAAGATTGAACGGGTGGCGTGTCATGTTTTGGGAGGGAGTAACGTCATTGACATTGGTGGCCATTTGTGTTGTGTGCCATACCAGAATCACCGTGCTGGCACATATACACGCCGCAAATGTTGGAGAAGGCTTGAGTCACAAATATTAATGAGAAAGTCCTTTGGATTGTTCTAATTGACATTTTTAAGACTGTATGTGTCCTTGTTGCCGCTTTGCTACTTGACCAGGACGGTCGACGACAATTGCTTTTGATCAGTAATTGCGGGATTTGTTCCCATACCTGATTCACCTGACCCGCTTGTCTACTCCAATCCGATGGTTAGACTTGCCTCATTCATGGTTGGTGGACCCTCATTAGTTTGGATGTGGCTTGGTAATATCCCTTATTAGTCTTGGCAGTTGCCTGATGAACATTGACCATATTAGTCTTGGCGACTTGAAAGGGCAGGAAATCGAGCGAGAAATTTGGGTAGGGATTTGTCCCTAAATTCGATTCACTTGGCCCGATTTGATGACCCGCATTGAAATAACTTGAGTAAGGATTTGTTCCCATACCTGGTTCACCCGACCCGCTTGTCTGCTCTTATCTGATGCTTGTGCTTGCCCCATTCATTGTTGGTGGGATCCCATTAGTTTGGATGTGGCTTTAGATGTCGCGAAGACTAATATGGTCAACCTTTATCAGGTAATTGCCAAGCCTTATAAGGTATACTACCATCCCCCAATCCAAAGGACCTTCTCATTAATATTTATGACTCTCGCCTTCTCCCATCTCTACGGCGTGTATATCAGTCAGCGTGGTGATTCTAGCATGGCACATAACACAATGGCCAGCAACGTCAATGGCATTACTCCCTCCCAAAACATGACCCACGACCCATTCAATCTTCGAGAAGATGTAATTGCAAGTGTATCGAAGAACGACACCAATGTTAGTGGGTCACGATTGAATAGATTGGGCTGAAAAAAATAATTGTAAGCTTAAAAATTCGGACCTATAAGGTCTGCGTCAGCTTAGCTGGACTGGACACTCTGATTTGATACGATTTTCATTTTGCTAATACTAAAAAATTTTAAAAAACTAATATTAAAATTTGGTGTAGTTATTGGGTACACTTGCAATGACATCTGCTCAAAGATTGAACGGGTGGCGTGTCATGTGGCATCCCAAAATTCATGGTGACGTCCAGATACATTATGGCGTATGAATAGGTAATGGAAGTACCCTTAAGTTGAATTGTAGACATTTAATCCATAATTTGCATTAAGATTTATGGCCAAGCTTGTAATGGATAATTATTTGATAGGAAAGAAAATTCTATCAATGGCCATGTGTGTTTTAAATTGGAATTTATGGATTTATGACTATAAGTTTTATGGCCATATTATTTTTGCAAGATAGGTATTTATTGAAGTGGAAAACATTAGTAGATTATTAAAGGGGAAGTGGGCTGAAATTCTTAGGCCAAGCTGGCCCAAAAACCCAACCCATGATCACCCACATTTTGGCCATTCAAGCCCAGCCCAAAGCTAGGCCCACGAAGCCCCATTGAGCTGTCGACCAAGCTGGCCCCGTGCCCAGCCGGATAGGGCCCTTCTTGCATGACAATTGCCAAGTGTTCTTTCCTAGTAGCCATGTGTAGCAAGCCATGCAAAATCTAATGATGGCTAATGATGAAGGAAAGGAAATTAGAGGGGTAGAGGGGGCGGATTAGGCGAGGAAAGGGAGAGAAAGAGAGGGAGTCGTCCGAGAGAAAGAGGAGAGAAAGAGAGAAAGTAAAGGAAGAAAGGAAGAGAGAAAGAGACCGTGCGTGCGAGAGGAAGGAGGAGGTCCGTTCACCGCCGTTCGTTTGCCACCTTGCCTGCCGTTCGTTGCTGTTTTGTGCTTAAATTTGAGGCAAGTAGAGTCCTAAAACCTACCCTTTGTTTGCTGTGATGTGTGTGTAGAAATGGTGAATTTCGCTTATGGTGGAAGTGATGAAATTTCGGAGCTTTGGGGAGAGATTTGTTGGCCTAGCATGCTGTTTCTGGGAAAATCAGTTCGACCTTTCATGAGTTTATGAGCTGCATGTGACTTTTTAGTTGGAATCTCGCTTCAATCTCTTAATGGAAGTTGTAGGAGACATCTTGAGGAATATCATAATAAAATTTGAGGTAAAACGAACAAGTATTGGTTAGTCAAATGATTTTTCTTTGGAGAGGCTAGATCTGAAATTTGTTGTGCGGACCCTTAGTGATTTAGTGGACTGTAAAGTAGCTTTCTTGCTAAAATATCACTTTGATTTCTTAATAAAAGTTGTAGTGTACTTCTTGAGGTAAAACATATTAAAAATTTAGAGGAAATGAACAAAAATAGGTCGGTGAAATAGTTGTCTTTTGAAGAAACTGGATTTGGAAAATGCTACCTCAACCTAGTATGATTCTGCGATTTTTATAAAATCATCCAGTTCAAATTTGATCATGTGTCCTTAACGAAAGTTGTAGGTAATATTTTGAGATATAACATACTGAAAATTTAGTGGAAACAAACATATGTGGGTTGGTGAAACGAGTTTCTCTTGGGAAAAGATAATATGGAAAAACGACACCGAGAATGGGGGGAATTAATCTTCTAGGTCTATTAATCTAAAACGATTTAGGTTTCAATTTCTTCACAAGATATTTAACTTTAGGATTTTTCTATAACATGTAAAATTTTCAGAATTTTTGGAGTTCATTTGGGTATCTAATTTAAATTACTTCCGAAACTGTGCAAGCTGAAATTTTGAAATTTTGGAAACTATGATGCATGGACCATACTGTTTTGTGTGAGATTCTTTTGATATGGTGTTTTCATGACATATCTACCTTTAGGTCTCATCTATAATGTGTCAAGTTTTTATAATTTATTTATACCATTTACTAATTTTCTATAGTTTAAAACCAAAGGAGTGTATTCTGTTTTATCTAAAAATTGATGTGTTTTCAAAAATAAATAAATTGTTCCGTGTGATGCAATGCTTTGAGCGGTTGATTTTGCTGCATATGTGATTACATATGGCAAGTGATATGGCATCAAAAGCTGGTTGAGACTCTTGATATTGATGCATCGAATGCTATGTTGAAATTGGAAATGCATGTGTAAATATAAATTGAGAAAATAACAAGACCATCGGAGGTGTGAGCCGACAATGCCTCGGGAGTTTTGAGATGCCTAGAGTGTGTGTGCTAGGGGATACCTCGTGATGCTAGTTGGGGTACGAGATGCCCTAAGTGTGTGTGTCAGATGCCCGGAGGTGTGTGCCGGAGGTTCCTCGCAATGCCAGGTCAAATGCGAACGATAAATTGTGGGATGCAAACATTGGTCCTTGGAAAGAAAAATGATGTGATCTAATTGAAAGATAAAGATCGAGGATTGAATCACATGCATGGATGTATACTTGATAGCATGGATGATATGAATCATGGTGGTATATGCATGTTGCATGATGATATGCATGGCTACTCGACGATATAAGTGCAAGTGCATGGTGATTTATGCATGTTGTATGATGATATATGCATGGCTGTAAGGTGAGGTATGCTTGAATGCACGAATGATATGTGTTTTATTCATGATACCATGATTGTTCTGTTTGACGCATTATGTAGTTTGATGGATCTTTACTGCTGAGTGATTGTACTCACCCCTTTTGAAGATTAAGGGGGTGCATGATAAAAATCATTTCTGTTCCAGAAATGATTTTTCTGTTCCAGACCAATTTCTGGAATAGAAACTTGTTTGATAACACTTCTCAAATTTTCTATTTCTGGAATAGATTTCTATTCCAGAAATAGAAATGGAGGAGAAATCAATTTCTGATTTCTCCTAACCTAATTTCACTCTTCTCCCTCGTACACCTCTTCTCTACCTCCTCCTCCGCCTCTTCTCTACCTCCTCCTCCTCCTCCCCCTCTCCGCCTCTCCTCCGCCTCTGCACCGACGCCCTCCGCCTCTCCTCCGCCTCTGCACTGACGCCCTCCACCTCTTCTCCGCCTCTACACCGATGCCCTCCGCCTCTTCTCTGCACCCCGGCCGCTCGTTCCCCTGCGAAGCCAGAAGCCCTCAACAGATCCGAGCACCGACGCCCTCCGCCTCTTCTCGCACCCCCGCCGCTCATTCCCCGCGGGCCGAAGCCCCCGCACGCGAGATCCGAGCACCGACGCCCTCCGCCTCTTTTTTGCACCCCCGCCGCTCGTTCCCCGCGGGCCGAAGCCCTCAACAGATCCGAGCACCGACGCCCTCCGCCTCTTCTCTGCACCCCCGCCGCTCATTCCCCTGCGAAGCCGAAGCCCTCTGCAACAGATCCGAGCACCGACGCCCTCCGCCTCTTCTCTACACCCACGCCGCTCGTTCCCCTGCGAAGCCAGAAGCCCTCAACAAATCCGAGCACCGACGCCCTCTGCCTCTTCTCTGCACCCCTGCCGCTCGTTCCCCTGCGAAGCCAGAAGCCCTCAACAGATCCGAGCACCGACGCCTCAAGCCGCTCCTGCTTTGCTCCGTCTCACCAAAAGCCGCCATCGCCCCACGACCTCAGCCGCGCGCCCTCTCCTCATCCAGCGATGAGTTGCTCGCGAATCTGCTCCTTCGCCTCATCCAGAAGCCCTCTGCAGCAAACACCGGAGCCGCTCATGTTCGTCCGACGAGGCCCACGACTGTGAAGTGCGCAAAGAAGCAGAACTACCCTTCTCCTCCCTTCTCTGGTTCGTGCTGATTCCTCATCTTTTTTCTCTCTCTGTTAAGTGCTCTGCTGCATTGCGCTTTGGTCGCGTCTAGTTTGAGGCGGGAGCGATGGCCCAAGACGCGATTCTTCTTTTTCTCTCTCTGTTGTGTGCTCTGCTGCATTGCGCTTTGGTCACGTCGAGTTTGAGGCGGGAGCGATGCTGCATTGCAATTCATAATCGATTTGTCGATCCCTATTGTTTGTGCATTGTAATTGATCGTTTTGATGGCTCCGACAGTTCTGCGGTGAGTGTTGATTTCATAGCGCATGTTGTTCGTGTCCTCCTCTGCAACTATTTTCTTAGCATTACTTGGATCGAGCAATTGGACGTGTGCTCTGTAGTTTATGCATATGCAACCTATCGGCTATTTTCATCGGATGAGGACCAGTCTATTTTTTGCTTGTGGTAGAGCTAGATGAGAATTGGACACTGTTGAGATGACATTCGATCTGCAAAGCCATCCTGATTTTTCTATGCTCCTGCTTCAAGTCGGGAGTATTTGTAAATGTTCCGACAATAAGAGGTTATTGATTGGAATACTGAAGTTGCTGTAATTTAACTTCCAAGAAAGGACGGTGGATTTGCCTTAAGAGGTAATGCCAGCTTGGACTTGTAAAACAATTTACCAACTTGTAAAAGTCAGTGCATGATCACTGCGAAATGTTCATGGCCTGAAATTGGTAGCAATTTGTGTGCAGTTCAAGAAATAACAACTTTCTTTTGGATTTTTTTTCTTTTAATTCCTTCCGCCCTTTATTTCTACTATGAGGTGCAAAAACGTGGTAGCAATGGTCACAACCATTATTATTAAAAGAATTGGTAGCAAATTCACTTGAAAAAGATACATGTGGGCATCTTTGTGGAGATTCATGCATAGAAAATATGTCACATCTATGTAATTAGCTAGTTATCATATTATTAAAAGAATTGCTCATACAATAGATCAGATTATCATCTGTGATTTTGATGTCAGGTCAAGAGAGTGGGAATGGTTTTTTTTGCTTATAATATATGGTTGCTTGTAAAATTTTATATGAGGATTATTCTCTTTTTGCTTGATGTGATATCGACATCAAAGTCTACGTGCTTGAACTGGTACACCAATTGATATGGCTCATTTGATGCTCAAGTAGTTAAGGTTAAATGGCTTCCCACAAAGAGGTTTGTATGGCAAAGTGGACTGAGCCTTTGACCAATGAGCTTGTAAGCTTGTTGGTAACAGAGGTAACAAAGGGAAATCGCACCACTTCTACCTTCAACAAAACAGGATGGAATAACATACATGCCGAATTCAATAGCCAGATGGGACTCAACTTTAGTGTAATTCAGTTGAAGAACAGGGTCAACAAACTAAAGAAACATTATAGTAGTTTCAAGAAACTTTTGTCACAATCTGGATTTGGATGGGATAATATAAACAATAAGGTTGTTGTGGATTTTCAAAGTGTGTGGGAGTCTCACATCAAGGTATCAATTTACCAATGTCATTTTGTTCATATTATATTGCAAGCTTTGATTATATTACTAACATTTGTCATTATTGTATAAATTACAGAATAATAGCAAATGGGCTAAATTCAGAAATGAAGGGTTTCCTCAGTATCCTGATTTATGTATCGTGTTTGGTGATACATATGCTACTGGGAACTATGCATCAGGAAATGCAGAAGAAGTGGTAGGATATGTTGAAGAAGTGGTAGTGTTTTCTGAGAGAGATGACAATGGTGGTGACAATGGTGATGGTGGTAGTGGTTATGCAGTAGGTGATCTAGAGGAATTTGATGAACAACATATTGGTGATGAGGCCTTCATACCTGATACGACTACTACCTCAAATCTTAAGAAACACAAGCATGATAGGACTCCAAACTCTAAGAGGAGGAGGAAGAGTACCAAATATGATGTTAGTGACACCTGCAAAGCCATTCAAGAAATGATTAAAATCAGGACGGCTCAATCAACAAGTGGCTTTGTGACCTCAGATGCCCCATCAACTGTAGACCCCTACTCCACAGAAGCCGTGGTTGCCGTCTTAAATAGTATGCCTGATTTGGAGCAGAATATTTACAACAAAGCTGTGAACCAATCATGTCTTCATGCCAGTTGGAGAGAGGCTTTTATCACAATGCTACCTGAAAGGAGACGTGGATTTCTTGAATCTCTTTAAACAGATCTTGAGTAGTATGCTATGGATTTATATATTTTGTTTTATTTCACTCTATGACTTATGTATTTGAGATACTTTGGTCTTTTTATGATGCAATTATGAAAACTTTGTGACTATTGTTGATTATTATTAGATTCCTTACTTACATATTGTGTTTATCCTTTCTTTTTTTTTTTTTTTTTGCATGTGAAGGCATAGGTAATATGGAGGGGGGTGAAAGTAGCATGTGTAGTGATCAAGTAGCAACAGGTGAATCGGTTGAAGTAATCTTTAATGATATCGATATTATGAGATCATGGTTGAGCATGGTTGCGGTGGATATGTCTTTGCATTCGAGAGAACCTATTAGGGATAGCATATTGTCATGACCCGAATGGATGATGGAGGTTCTTCAAGGACATTCAGATAGAATATATGAATCTTTTAGAGTGGAGAGACACGTTTTTCTCAATCTTTGTGGTTTGATGAATGCAAGAGGTTGGCTGAAAGATAGTCGATATATAAAGGTAGATGAACAAATTGGGATATTCTTATTTATGATTTGTCACAAGATAAAACGATAGGATTGTGTGGTACTCATGTTCATGCTTCTGTACCTTTGTCAAAGCAAATCCCATTTAGAGGCAGAAAAGGAGGTACCACTCAAAATGTGATGTGTGTATGTTCGTTTGATATGAAATTCACTTTTGTGTATGCTGGTTGGGAAGGATCTGCCAACGATTGCCGAGTGTTATCAGCAGCACTCGAGACTCCTCGCTTGGAATTTCCTTGACCTCCACTAGGTATTTTTACTTGTTCTAGAATTATCAATTTCCTTTAAGATTGTATTGTATTTACAAATCACTACTAATATATGAATATTTTGTTATAGGCAAATACTATGTTGTACATTCTGGTTATGCATCAATTCTGGGATTCTTAACTCCTTTTAGACGCGAACGGTATCATCTAAATGATTATAGGGGTAGAGCAAGACGACCAAGAACCGCAAGAGAGTTGTTCAACTATAGGCATTCTTCACTAAGGAATGTCATTGAGAGATCATTTGCGGCATTAAAGAATCGTTTCTTTATTTTGAAACATATGCCTGCATTTGCAATTCGAAAGTAAGCACATGTTGTAATTGCATGTTGTGCTATCCATAACTACATCCGTGATCAAGACAGGAGCGATAGAAACTTTTCCTTATATGAAGATCCAGAGTACTCATGTGAACCTGTACAAGATGAGGTTGTAGGTGATGCATCGACCGAGGAGGAAATTGAGATGAATATGCTTAGAAATAATATTGCCAATAAGATGGCAAGGGATCATAATATGCCGGAGATTCCATGAAATCGTGTATTTAATTTTTGTAATGTATTTCTATTATTTTGTATTTAGGGATTTACAATCTTTGCTTTTGTAATGTGATAATGTATTTGATGATTCCTATCTCAATTCTTGTAATGTGATGTTCTACTTGATGATTTCCCTTATTTGTAATGGTCCTTGTTACACTTCGTAAAATTCGCCGATTTTGTAAATTTGCCACAAATTACCCAATACAATTACCCAATACACTTGTTAGTGTTTCTTTCTAAAACGATTGCTCGATATCGTAAACCGTGGCGGCGATCAACGTGACACACTAGCATGAAGGGGATTAGAATATGGTTGCCCGCTTTCATTCTACTAGAATTTTGGGAACCTTCTGTCATGCTCAAGAGTAATGCATATTGATCTCTTTTTCCTATTGTATGGAGACTATTGATAAGTATATATTGTTTGACCGTAATTACCTATCTATGTGGATGCTAAAGAATTTTCTGTGAAAATTTAGAAAATTTGATTATAACATCTCTTACTTTGTATTTTTTTTTTTTTTGCAAAAAAGGGAGACTTTACTTTTAAAAAAAAAAGTCAATACTTTGTATTTGGGTCAATGATTTCATAAGCATATGAAATTTGTAAGAATGTACATTTCATTTGCTCCAAAAAAAGAAAAAATTATTTTAAGAAATAGAAATTTTATTCAGTTATCAAACGAATTTCTATTTCTGAAACAGAAATTTTGTATGGTTATCAAAAAAAAAATTTTTCCTCAGAAACTCGTCTAGAAATAGAAATAGAAAAATTCATTTCTGTTCCAGAAACTATTTCTGGAACAGAAATGTTGTCATGCGCCCCCTAACATTTTAGATTAGAAAGATGCCTCTTTCACCAGTCGTGCATGGTACCTACTATGGCATACCTACTGATGTTGATGTGGAGTGCACGGAGCACATCTGTGTCTGCGCCCCTGGTTTAGTGTTTGTCCAAGTCCGTGTCTTGGTGATGTAGGATGTGGGTCGTGCTGATGGTCCGGTTATCCAGGAGTTTTTGTTTGTCCACGTCCGGCATGATGGAGTGATGCTAGGGATGCTACCGCCGTTGCCACCCGATGCACCGAGTTCGGTGTGATGGTGCATATGACTGGTGGGAACAGACACTTTTTGGGGATAGCCGACGCTTGTTGATGGAGGGGTGTACATGTTCGATGTAGGGTCGAGTTCTCTTTTGAGTTATAGTCAAGTACAGTTAAAAATCTTGGCCCTTTGGTTGTACCGACCTGAAATATCCATCTTGAAAATATAAATAAGAGTGACTCATCTTTGTCTTTTCATCTGAAACATAGTTCGCGTGCATTGCATTATTGTTATAGAATGGGGGATTGGTGAGATACATTTAGATTGGGCACAATTGAATACGTTGGGCTGAAAAATGCAGTTGTGGTCTTAAAAACCCGGAACGATAGGGTCCGCGTCAGCTTAGCTGGACTGGAAACTTTGACTTAATACGATTTTCTTTTTGTAAATACCAACAATTTAAAAAAAAAAACTCATAATAAAAACTGGTGTAGTTATTGGATACGCTTGTAATTACATCTTCTCGAAGATTGAACGGGTGGCGTGTCATGTTTTGCAATTACATCTTCTCAAAGATTGAATGGGTGGCGTGTTGTGTTTTTTGCGGGAGTAACGTCGTTGACATTGCTAGCCATTTGTGTTATGTGCCATGCTAGAATCACCGTGCTGGCTCATATACACGCCGCAAATATTGGAGAAGGCTGAAGTCACAAATATTAATGAGAAGGTCCTTTGGATTGTTCTAATTGATCTTCTTAAGACTCTATGTGTCATTGTTGCCGCTTTGCTGCTTGACCAGCACGGTCGACGACAATTGCTTTTGATCAGTATTTGTGTGATGGTAGTATCCCTTATTAATCTTGGTAGTTGCCTGATGAACATTGACCATATTAGTCTTGGCGATTGGAAAGGGCAGGAAATTGAGCAACATATTTGGGTAGGGATTTGTCCCTAAACTCAATTCCCTTGACCCGATTTGATGACCCGCATTGAAATAACCCGAGTAAGGATTTGTTACCATACTCGGTTCACCTGTCCCTCTTGTCCGCTCCAATCTGATGGTTGGGCTTGCCCCATTCTTGGTTGGTGGGCTCCCATTAGTTTGGATGTCGCTTTGCATGTCGCATAGACTAATATGGTCAATCTTCATCAAGCAACTGCCAAGCCTAGCAAGGGATACTACCATCCCACAATCCAAAGGACCTTCTTAATAATATTTATGACTCGAGCCTTCTCCCACCTTCGCGGCGTGTATATGAGCCAGAGTGGTGATTCTAGCTTGGCACATAACACAATGGCTAGCAACGTCAACAACGTTACTCCCTCAGAAAACATGACATGCCACCCATTCAATCTTCGAGAAGATGTAATTGCAGGCGTATCCAAGAACAACACCAGTGTTAGTTGGTCACGATTCAATAGATTGGGCTAAAAAGACAGTTGTGAGCTTAAAAACCCTGACCGATAGGGTCTGCATCAGCTTAGCTGGACTAGACACTCTGACTTGATACAATTTTCTTTTTGTTAATACAAATTTTTTTTAAAAAAATGATAATAAAAACTGGTGTAGTTATTGGATACGCTTGCAATTACATATTCTCGAAGATTTAACTGGTGGCGTGTCATGTTTTGGGAGGGAGTAATGCCGTTGACGTTGCTAGCCATTTGTGATATGTGCCATGCTAGAATCACTGCGCTATCTCATATACATGCCACAAATATTGGAGAAGGTTGGAGTCACAAATAGTGATGAGAAGGTCCTTTGGATTGTTCAAAGTGATCTTCTTAAGACTCTATGTGTCATTGTTGCCAATTTGCTGCTTGACTGGCACGGTCGACGACAATTGCTTTTGATCAGTATTTGTGGGATGGTAGTATCCTTTATTAGTCTTGGCTATTGCCTGATGAACATTGACCATATTAGTCTTGGCAATTGGAAAGGGCAGGAAATCGAACAAGAAATTTGGGTAGGGATTTGTCTCTAAACTCGATTCACTTGACCCGATTCGATGACCCGCATTGAAATAACCCGAGTAGGGATTTGTTCCCATACCCGGTTCACCTATCTCGCTCGTCTGCTCCAATCCGATGGTTGGGCTTGCCCCATTCTTGGTTGGTGGGCTCCCATTAGTTTGGATGTCGCTTTGGATGTCGCAAAGACTAATATGGTCAATATTCATCAACCAACTGCCAAGCCTAATAAGGGATACTACCATCCCACAATCCAAATGACCTTCTTAATAATATATATGACTTGAGCCTTCTCCCATCTTCGCGGCGTGTATATGAGCCAGCGTGGTGATTCTAGCTCGGCACATAACATAACATTACTCCCTCGGAAAACATGACACGCCACCCATTCAACCTTTGAGAAGATGTAATTGCTGGCATATCCAAGAACGACACAAGTGTTAGTTGGTCAAGATTCAATAGATTGGGCTTTAAAAAATAGTTGTGAGCTTAAAAACCCAGATCGATAGGGTCTGCGTCAGGTTAGCTGGACTGGACACTCTGACTTGATACGATTTTCTTTTTGTTAATAATAATAAAATTTTAAAAAATGATAATAAAAACTGATGTAGTTATTGGATACGCTTGCAATTACATATTCTCGAAAATTGAACGGGTAGCGTGTCATGTTTTGGGAGGGAGTAATGCTGTTGACGTTGCTAGCCATTTGTGATATGTGCCATGCTAGAATCACCGCACTGGCTCATATACATGCTGCAAATATTGGAGAAGGTTGCAGTCATAAATAGTAATGAGAAGGTCCTTTGGATTGTTCAAATTGATCTTCTTAAGACTCTACGTGTCCTTGTTGCCGCTTTGTTCCTTGACCGACACGGTCGACAACAATTGCTTTTGATCAGCATTTGCGGGATGGCAGTATCCCTTATTAGTGTTGGCAGTTGCCTGATGAACATTGACCATAATAGTCTTGGTGATTGGAAAGGGTAGGAAATCGAGCGAAAAATTTAGGCAGGGATTTGTCCCTAAACTCAACTCGCTTGACTCGATTTGATGACCTGCATTGAAATAATCCGAGTAGGGATTTGTTCCCATACCCGGTTCACCCGTCCCGTTTGTCTGCTCCAATCCGATGGTTGGGCTTGCCCTATTCAAGGTTGGTGGGATCCTATTAGTTTGGATGTGGCTTTGGATCTCGCGAAGACTAATATTATCAACCTCCATCAAGCAACTGCCAAGCCTAATAAGGGATACTACCACGCCACAATCCGAAGGACCTTCTCAATAATATTTATAACTCCAGCCTTCTCCCATCTTTGCGACGTGTATATGTGCCAGCGCGGTGATTCTATTATGGCCCATAAAACAATGGCCAGCAATGTCAACGACATTACTCCCTCCCAAAACAAGGCACGCCACCCGTTCAATCTTCGAGAAGATGTAATTGCAAGGGCATCCAAGAATGGCACTAGTGTTAGTGGGTCACAATTAAATAGATTGGGCTGAAAACGGAGTTGTGGGCTTAAAAACCCGGAACGATAGGGTCTACTTTAACTTAGCTAGACTAGAATGTTTGACTTGATACGATTTTGTTTTTGTTAATAATAAAAAATTAAAAAAATGATAATAAAAACTAGTGTAGTTATCGGATACGCTTGCAATTACATCTTCTCGAAGATTAAACGGGTGGCGTGTCATGTTTTGCAATTACATCTTCTCGAAGATTGAATGGGTGGCGTGTTGTGTTTTTGGCGGGAGTAAGCGTGTTGTGTTTTTGGCGGGAGTAACGTCGTTGACATTGCTAGCCATTTGTGTTATGTGCCATGCTAGAATCACCGTGCTGGCTCATATGCACGCCGCAATTATTGGAGATGGCTGGAGTCACAAATGTTAATGAGAAAGTCCTTTGGATTGTTCTAAATGATCGTCTTAAGACTCTATGTGTCCTTGTTACCGCTTTGCTGCTTGACCGGCACCGTCAACGACAATTGCTTCTGATCAGTATTTATGGGATGGTAGTATCCCTTCTTACTCTTTACAGTTGCCTGAGGAACATTGACCATATTAGTCCTGGCAATCGGAAAGGGCAAGAAATCGAGCAAGATATTTGGGTGGGGATTTGTCCCTCGACTCGATTCATTTGACCTGATTTGATGACCCACATTGAAATAACTCGAGTAGGGATTTGTTCCGTTACCCGGGTCACATTTCCCGCTTGTCTGCTCCAATTCGATGGTTGGGCTTGCCCCATTCTTTGTTGGTGGGCTTGCAATTACATCTTCTCGAAGATTGACTGGGTGGCGTGTCATGTTTTGCACTTACATCTTCTCGAAGATTGAATTGGTGGCATGTCATGTTTTCGGAGGGAGTAACGTCGTTGACGTTGCTAGCCATTACGTTATGTGCCATGCTAGAATTACCGCGCTGCCTCATATACACGCCGCAAATATTGGAGAAGGCTAGAGTCACAAATGTCAATGAGAAGGTCCTTTGGATTGTTCCAAATGATCTTCTTAAGACTCTCTATGTCCTTGTTGCCGCTTTGCCGCTTGAATGGCACGGTCGACGACAATTGCTTCTGATTAGTATTTGTAGGATGGTATTATCCCTTATTACTCTTTGCAGTTGCCTGAGGAACATTGACCATATTAGTCTTTGCAATTGGAAAGGGCAACAAATCGAACAAGATATTTGGGTAGGGATTTGCCCCTAAACTCGATTCATTTGACCCGATTTGATGACCGGCATTGAAATAACCCGAGTAGGGATTTGTTCCTTGACCGGGTCATCTGTCCCGCTTCTCTACTCCAATCCGATGGTTGGGCTTGCCCCATTCTTGGTTGGTGGGCTCCCATTAGTTTGGATGTCGCTTTGGATGTCGTCAAGACTAATATGGTCAATCTTCATGAAGCAACTGGCAAGCCTAATAAGGGATACTATCATCCCACAATCCAAACGACCTTGTCAATAATATTTATGACTCTAGCCATCTCCGATCTTTGCGGCGTGTATATGAGCCAGCGCGGTCATTCTAGCATGGCACATAACACAATGGCTACCAATGTCGACGACGTTACTCACTCCCAACACAAGGCAAGCCACCCATTCAATCTTCGAGAGTAATTCTAAACATATCCGAGAACGGCACCGATGTTAGTGGGTCACAATTGAATAGATTGGGCTGAAAAACGCAGTTGTGGTCTTAAAAACCGGACCGATAGGGTCTTCGTCAGCTTAGCTGGATTGGAAACTTTGACTTGATATGATTTTCTTTTGTTAAAATAAAAAAAATTAATAAAACTCATAATAAAAACTGGTGTAGTTATTGGATACGACGGGTGGCGTGTCATGTTTTGGGAGGGAGTAACACCGTTGACGTTTCTAGCCATTTGTGTTATGTGCCATGCTAGAATCACCGTGCTGGCCTATATAAACGCCGCAAATATTGGAGAAGGCTGGAGTCACAATTGTCAATGAGAAGGACATTTGGATTGTGCCAAATCATCTTCTTCAGACTCTATGTGTCCTTGTTGACGCTTTCCTGCTTCACCGGCACGGTCGGTGACAATTGCTTTTGATCAGCATTTGCGGGATGGTAGTATCCCTCATTAGTGTTGGCAGTTGCTGGATGAACATTGACCATATTAGTCTTTGCGACTGGAAAGGGCAGGAAATCGAGCGAGAAATTTAGGGATGGATTTGTCCCTAAACTCAATTCGCTTGACCCGATTTGATGACCCGCATTTAAATGACCTAAGTAGGGATTTGTTCCCATGCCCGATTCACCTGTCCCGTTTGTTTGCTCCAATTCGATGGTTGGGCTTGCCCCATTCATGGTTGGTGGGCTCTCATTAGTTTGGATGTTGCTTTGGATGTCGCCAAGACTAATATGATCAATCTTCATCAAGCAACTACAAAGCCTAATAAGGGATAGTACCATCCCACAATCCAAATGACCTTTTCAATAATATTTATTACTCCAGTCTTCTCCCATCTTTGTGACGTGAATATGAGCCAGCGCGGTGATTCTAGCATGGCACATAACACAATGGCCAGCAATGTTGACAACGTTACTCACTCCCAAAACAAGGCATGCCACCCATTCAATCTTCGAGAAGATGTAATTGCAAGGGTATCCAAGAATGGCACCAGTGTTAGTGGGCCATAATTGAATAGATTGGGTTGAAAAACACAGTTGTGGGCTTAAAAACCCGGACCGATAGGGTCCGCTTTAGCTTAGCTGGACTGGAAAATTTGACTTGATACGATTTTGTTTTTGTTAATATTAAAAAATTTAAAAAAAAAACCGATAGTGAAAACTGGTGTAGTTATTGGATACGCTTGCAATTACATCTTCTCGAAGATTCAACGGGTGGCGTGTCATGTTTTGCAATTACATCTTGTCGAAGATTGAATGGGTGGGGTGTCATGTTTTCGGCGGGAGTAACACCGTTGACATTGCCAGCCATTTGTGTTATGTGCCATGCTTGAATCATCGTGCTGGCTCATATACACACTGCAAATATTGGAGAAGGCTGGAGTCACAAATGTGAATGAGAAGGTCCTTTGGATTGTACTAAATGACCTTCTTAAGAGTCTATGTGTCCTTGTTGCTGCTTTGCTGCTTGACTGGCACGGTCGATGATAATTGCTTCTTATCAGTATTTGTAGGATGGTAGTATCCCTTATTACTCTTTGCAGTTGCCTGAGGAAGATTGACCATATTAGTCTTTGCGATTGGAAAGGGTAGGAAATTGAGCAAGATATTTGGGTAAGGATTTGTCCCTAAACTGGATTCCCTTGACCCAATTGGATGACCCGCATTGAAATAACCCAAGTAGGGATTTGTTCCCTTACCCGAGTCACCCGTCCCGCTTGTCTACTCAAATCCGATGGTTTGGCTTGCCTCATTCGTGGTTGGTCGGCTCCTATTAGTTTGGATGTCGCTTTGGATGTCGTCAAGACTAATATGGCCAATCTTCATCAAGCAACTGCCAAGCCTAATAAGGGATACTATCATCCCACAATCCAAACGACCTTGTCAATAATATTTATGACTCTAGCCATCTCCGATCTTTGCAGCGTGTATATGAGCCAGCGTGGTGATTCTAGCATGGCACATAACACAATGGCTAGCAATGTCTACGACGTTACTGACTCCCAAAACAAGGCATGCCGCCCATTCAATCTTCGAGAAGATGTAATTGCAAAGGTATCTGAGAATGGCACCGGTGTTAGTGGGTTACAATTGAATAGATTGGGCCGAAAAAACGCAGTTGTGGTCTTAAAAACCCGGACCAATAGGGTCTTCGTCAGCTTAGCTGGACTGGAAACTTTGACTTGATACAATTTTCTTTTTCTTAAAATTAAAAAATTAATAAAACTCATAATAAAAACTAGTGTAGTTATTGGATATGCTTGCAATTACATCTTCTCAAAGATTGGATGGGTGGCATGTCATGTTTTGGGAGGGAGTAACGCCGTTGACATTGGTGGTCATTTGTGTTATGTGCCATGCTAGAACCACCGCCCCGGCTCATATACACGCCGCAAATATTGGAGAAGGCTGCAGTGACAGATATTAATGAGAAGGTCCTTTGGATTGGTTCGAATTGATCTTCTTAAGACTCTATGTGTCATTGTTGTCGCTTTGCTGCTTCACCGGCACGGTCGACGACAATTGCTTTTGATCAGCATTTGCGGGATGGTAGTATCCCTCATTAGTGTTGGCCGTTGCTGGATGAACATTGACCGTATTAGTCTTTGCGACTGGAAAGGGCAAGAAATCGAGCGAGAAATTTAGGGATGGATTTGTCCCTAAACTTAAATCGCTTGACTCGATTTGATAACCCGCATTTAAATGACCCAAGTGGGGATTTGTTCCCATACCCGGTTCACCTGTCCCGTTTGTTTGCTCCAATCCGATGGTTGGGCTTGCCCCATTCATGGTTGGTGGGCTCCCATTAGTTTGGATGTCACTTTGGATGTCGCCAAGACTAATATGATCAATCTTCATCAAGCAATTACCAAGCCTAATAAGGGATAGTACCATCCCACAATCCAAAGGACCTTTTCAATAATATTTATTACTCTAGTCTTCTCCCATCTTTGCGACGTGTATATGGGCCAGCGCGGTGATTCTAGCATGGCACATAACACAATGGCCAGCAATGTCGACAACGTTACTCACTCCCAAAACAAGGCATGCCACCCATTCAATCTTCGAGAAGATGTAATTGCAAGGGTATCCAAGAATGACACCAGTGTTAGTGGGTAACCATTGAATAGATTGGGCTGAAAAACGCAGTTGTGGGCTTAAAAACCCAGACCGATAGGGTCCGCTTAAGCTTAGCTGGACGGGAAAGTTTGACTTGATACGATTTTGGTTTTGTTAATATTAAAAAATTTAAAAAAACTGATAATAAAAACTGGTGTAGTTATTGGATACGCTTGCAATTACATCTTCTCAAAGATTGAATGGGTGGCGTGTTGTGTTTTGCGATTACATCTTCTCGAAGATTGAATGGGTGGCATGTCATGTTTTCGGCGGGAGTAACGCCGTTGACATTGCTAGCCATTTGTGTTATGTGCCATGCTAGAATCACCGTCCTGGCTCATATACACGCCGCAAATATTGGAGAAGGCTGGAGTCACAAATCTTAATGAGAAGGTCCTTTGGATTGTGCTAAATGTCCTTGTTAAGACTCTATGTGTCCTTGTTACTGCTTTGCTGCTTGACCGGCACAGTCGACGACAATTGCTTCTGATCAGTATTTGTGGGATGGTAGTAACCCCTTTTACTCTTTGCAGTTGCTTGAGGAACATTGACCATATTAGTCCTGGAAATCGGAAAGGGCAGGAAATCGAGCAAGATATTTGGGTGGGGATTTGTCCCCAAACTCGATTCATTTGACACGATTTGATGACCCGCATTGAAATAACCCGAGTAGGGATTTCTTCCCTTACCGGGTCACCTTTCCCGCTTTTTTGCTCCAATCCGATGGTTGGGCTTGCCCCATTCTTTGTTGGTGGGCTTGCAATTACATTTTCTCGAAGAATGAATGGGCGGCGTGTCATGTTTTGTAATTACATCTTCTCAAAGATTGAATCGGTGGCGTGTCATGTTTTCGGAGGGAGTAACGCCATTGACGTTGCTAGCCATTTATGTTATGTGCCATGCTACAATCACTGCGCTGGCTCATATACATGCCGCAAATATTGGAGAAAGCTGGAGTCACAAATGTCAATGAGAAGGTACTTTGGATTGTTCTAAAAGATCTTCTTAAGACTCTATGTGTCCTTGTTGCCGCTTTGCTGCTTGACCAGCACGATCGATGATAATTGCTTCTGATCAGCACTTGTAGGATGGTAGTATCCCTTATTACTCTTTGCAGTTGCCTGAGGAACATTGACCATATTAGTCTTTGCGATTGGAAAGGGCAGGAAATCGAGCAAGATATTTGGGTAGGGATTTGTCCCTAAACTCGATTCATTTGACCCGATTTGATGACCCACATAGAAATAACCCGAGTAGGGATTTGTTCCCATACTCGGGTCACCTGTCCCACTTGTCTACTCCAATCCGATGGTTGGGCTTGCCCCATTCATGGTTGGTGGGCTCCCATTAGTTTGGATGTCGCTTTGGATGTCGTCATGACTAATATGGTCAATCTTCATCAAGCAACTGCCAAGCCTAATAAGGGATAATATCATCCCACACTCCAAACGACCTTGTCAATAATATTTATGACTCTAGCCATCTCCGATCTTTGCAGCGTGTATATGAGCCAGCGCAGTCATTCTAGCATGGCACATAACACAATGGCTACCAATGTCGACGACATTACTCACTCCCAAAACAAGGCATGCCACCCATTCAATCTTCGAAAAGAGGTAATTGCAAAGGTATCCAAGAACGGCACCGGTGTTAGTGGGTCACAATTGAATAGATTGGGCTGAAAAATGCAGTTGTGGTCTTAAAAACCCGAACCGATAGGGTCTTCGTCAGCTTTGCGGGACTGGAAACTTTGACTTGATACGATTATCTTTTTGTTAAAATTAAAAAATTAATAAAATGCATAATAAAAACTAAAGTAGTTATTGGATACGCTTGCAATTACATCTTGTCGAAGATTGAATGGGTGGCGTGTCATGTTTTGGGAGGGAGTAACGCTGTTGACGTTGGTGGCCATTTGTGTTATGTGCCATGCTAGAATCACTGCCCTGGCTCATATACACACCGCAAATATTGGAGAAGGCTGCAGTGACAGATATTAATGAGAAGGTCCTTTGGATTGGTTTGAATTGATCTTCTTAAGACTCTATGTGCCATTGTTGTCGCTTTGCTGCTTGACTGGCACGGTCCACAACAATTGCTTTTGATCAGCATTTGCGGGATGGTAGTATCCCTCATTAATGTTGGCGGTTGCTGGATGAAAATTGACCATATTAGTCTTTGCGACTGGAAAGGGCAGGAAATCAAGTGAGAAATTTAGGGATGGATTTGTCCCTAAACTCAATTCGCTTGACCCGATTTGATGACCCGCATTCAAATGACCCAAGTAGGGATTTGTTCCCATACCCGATTCACCTGTCCCATTTGTTTGCTCCAATCCGATCGTTGGGCTTGCCCCATTCATGGTTGGTGGCTCCCATTAGTTTGGATGTCGCTTTGGATGTCGCCAAGACTAATATGATCAATCTTCATCAAGCAACTACCAAGCCTAATAAGGGATAGTACCATCCCACATTCCAAAGGACCTTTTCAATAATTTTTATTACTCCAGCCTTCTCCCATCTTTGCGACGTGTATATGAGCCAGCGCGGCAATTCTAGCATGGCACATAACACAATGGCCAAAAACGTCGACAACGTTACTCACTCCCAAAACAAGGCATGCCACCCGTTCAATCTTCGAGAAGATGTAATTGCAAGGGTATCAAAGAACAACACCAGTGTTAGTGGGTCACAATTGAATAGATTCAGCTGAAAAATGCAATTGTGGGCTTAAAAACCTAGACCGATAGGGTCTTTGTCAGCTTAGCTAGACTGGAAACTTTGCCATGATATGATTTTCTTTTTGTTAATATTAAAAAAACCGATAATAAAAACTGGTGTAGTTAGGATACGCTTGCAATTACATCTCCTCGAAGATTGAACAGGTGGCGTGTCATGTTTTGCAATTACATCTTCTCGAAGATTGAATGGGTGGCATGTCTTGTTTTAGGAGGGATTAACACCGTTGACGTTGGTAGCCATTTGTGTTATGTGCAATGCTAGAATCACCGCCCAAGCTCATATACACGCCTCAAATATCGGAAAAGGCTAGAGTGACAGATATTAATGAAAAGGTCCTTTGGATTATTCTAATCGATCTTCCTAAGACTCTGTGTGTCATTGTTGCCGCTTTGCTGCTTGACCGGCACGATCGACGACAATTGCTTATGATCAGTATTTGTGTGATGGTAGTATCCTTTATTAGTATTGGCAGTTGCCTGATGAACATTGACGATATTAGTCTTGGCGATTGGAAAGGACAGGAAATCGAGCAAGATATTTAGGTAGGGATTTATCCCTAAACTCGATTCACTTGACCCGATTTGATGACTCGCATTGAAATAACGCGAGTAGGGATTTGTTCCCATACCCGGTTCACCTGTCCCGCTTGGCTGCTCCATTCCGATGGTTGGGCTAGCCCATTTCATGGTTGCTGGGCTCCCATTAGTTTGGATGTCGCTTTGGGTGTTGCAAAGACTGATATGGTGAATCTTAATCAAGCAATTGCCAAGCCTAATAAGCAATACTACCATCCCACAATCCAAAGGACCTTCTCAATAATATTTATGACTCCAGCCTTCTCCCATCTTTGCAGCGTGTATATAAGCTAGCGCGGTGATTCTAGCACGGCACATAACATAATGGCCAGCAATGTCAACGACATTGCTCCAAGATGACGGAGACCCTATCAGTTCAGGTTTTTAAGCTCACAACTGTTTTTTTCAGCCCAATCTATTCAATCGTGACCCTCTAACACTAGTGTTGTTCTTGGATAAACTTGCAATTACATCTTCTCAAAGATTGAACGGGTGGTGGGTCATGTTTTGGGAGGGAGTATGGCCATGGACATTGCTAGCCATTTGTGTTATGTGTCATGCTAGAATCACCGCGTTGGCTCATATACATGCCGCAAATATTGGAGAAGGAAGGAGTCACAAATATTAATGAGAAGGTCGTTTGGATTGTTCTAATTGATCTTTTTAGAACTCTATGTGTATGTGCTGCCACTTTGCTACTTGCCCAGCACGGTCGATGACAATTGCTTTTGATTAGTATTTTTGGGATGGTAGTATTCCTTATTAGCCTTGGCGATTGCCTGATGAACATTGACCATATTAGTATTGGCGAATGCAAAGGGTAGGAAATCGAGCAAGAAATTTGGGTAGGGATTTGTCCATAAACTCAATTTGATGACCTGCATTGAAATAACCCGAGTGGGGATTTGTTCCCATACCCGATTCACCCGACCCACTTGCCTGCTCCAATCCAATGGTTGGGCTTGACCTAATCATGGTTGGTGGGCTCCCATTAGTTTGGATGTGGTTTTGGATATCGCCAAGACTAATATGGTCAACCTTCATCAGGTAACTACCAAGCCTAATAAGGAATACTTCAATCCCACAATCCAAGGGACCTTCTCATTAGTATTTATGACTCGAGCCTTCTCACATCTTTGCGGCGTGTATATGACCCAACGCAGTGATTCTAGCATGGCACATAACACAATGGCTAGCAATGTCAATGACGTTACTCCCTCCCAAACCATGACACGCCACCCGTTCAATATTCGAGAAGATGTAATTACCAGAGTATCCATGAACGGCACCGGTGTTAGTGGGTCACGATTGAATAGATTGGGCTGAAAAATGCTCTTATGGGCTTAAAAACCTGGACCGATAAGGTCCGCGTCAGCTTAGCTGGATTGGACATTTTGACTCGATTCAATTTTCTTTCTGTTAATATTAAAAAATTAAAAAAAAACTCATAATAAAAACTGGTGTAGTTATTGGATACGCTTCAAATTGCATCTTCTCGAAGATTGAATGGGTGGCGTGTCATGTTTTAGGAGGGAGTAACGCCGTTGACGTTGCTAGCCATTTGTGTTATGTGCCATGCTAGAATAACTGTGCTGGCTCATATACACATGCCAAATATTTGAGAAGGCTGGAGTCACAAATTTTAATGAGAAGGTCCTTTGGATTATTCTAATTGATCTTCTTAAAACTCTATGTGTCCGTGTTGCCGCTTTGCTGCTTGCCCAGCATGGTCAACGACAATTGCTTTTCATTAGTATTTATGGGATGGTAGTTTTCCTTATTAGTCTTGGCAATTGCCTGATGAACATTGACCATATTAGTCTTGGCGAATGCAAAGGGCAGGAAATCGAGCAAGAAATTTGGGTAGGGATTTGTCCCTAAACTAGATTTTCCTGACCCAATTTGATGACCCGCATTGAAATAACCCGAGTAAGGATTTGTTCCCATACCTAGTTCACCCGACCAGCTTGCCTGCTCCAATCCGATGGTTAGGATTGCCCCAATCATGGTTGGTGGGCTCAGATTAGTTTGGATGTGGCTTTGGATGTCGCTAAGACTAATATGGTCAACCTTCATTAGGTAACTGCCAAGCCTAATAAGGGATACAACCATCCCACAATCTCAAGGACTTTCTCATTAATATTTATGACTCCAGCCTTCTCACATCTTTGCGGCATGTATATGAGCCAGTGCGGTGATTCTAGCATGGCACGTAACACAATGGTCAATAACGTCAATGACGTTACTCCCTCCCAAACCATGACACGCCACCCTTTCAATCTTCGAAAGATATAATTGCTAGGGTATCCAAGAACGGCACCGGTGTTAGTGGGTTACGATTGAATAGATTGTGATGAAAGACGCAGTTGTGGGATTAAAAACCCAGACCGATAGGGTCCGCGTGAGCTTAGCTGGACTGGACACTTTGACTCGATATTATTTTCTTTTTGTTAATATTAAAAAATAAAAAAACTCATAATAAAAATGGTGTAGTTATTGGATACGCTTGCAATTACATCTTCTCAAAGATTGAACGGGTGACGTGTCATGTTTTGGAGGTAGTAACGCCATTGATGTTGCTAGCCATTTATGTTATGTGCCATGCTAGAATCACCGTGCTGGCTCATATACGTGCCGCAAATATTGGAGAAGGCTAGAGTCACAAATATTAATGAAAAGATCCTTTGAGTTGTTCTAATTGATCTTCTTAAAACTCTATGTGTCCTTGTTGTTGCTTTGCTGCTTGACCGGCACGGTCGACGACAAGTGCTTTTGATCAGTATTTGTGGGATGGTAGTATCCCTTATTAGTCTTGGCAGTTGCTTGATGAACAATGACCATATTAGTCTTGGTGACTGAAAAGGGAAGGAAATCGAGCGAGAAATTTCAGTAGGGATTTCTCCCTAAACTCGATTCGCTTGACTCGATTTGATGACCTGCATTCAAATAACCTGAGTAGGGATTTGTTCCCATACCCGGTTCACCCGACCCGTTTGCCTGCTACAATCTGATGGTTGGGGTTGCCCCAACGATGGTTGGCCCAATCATGGTTGGTGGGCTCCCATTAGTTTGGATGTGGCTTTTGATGTCGCAAACAGTAATATGGTCAACCTTCTTCAGGTAACTGCCAAGCCTAATAAGGGATACTACCATCCCACAATCCAAAGGACCTTCTCATTAATATTTATGACCCCAGCCTTCCCCCATCTTTACGGTGTGTATATGAGCCAGCGCTGTGATTCTAGCATGGCGTATAACACAATGGCCAGTAACGTCAATAACGTTACACCCTCCCAAAACATGGCACGCCACCCATTCAATCTTTGAGAAGATGTAATTCCAAGGGTATCCAAGAACAGCACCAGTGTTAGTGGGTCACGATTGAATATATTTGGTTGAAAAATGCAGTTGTGGGCTTAAAAACCCGGACCGATAGGGTCGGCGTCAGTGTAGCTTGACTGGACACTTTGACTCGATATGATTTTGTTTTTGTTAATATTAAAAAATGAAAAAAAATTTCATAATAAAAACTGGTGTAGTTATTGGATATGTTTGCAGTTACATCTTCTCGAACATTGAATGGGTGGTGTGTCATGTGTTGGGAGAGAGTAACGCCGTTGACGTTGTTAGCCATTCGTGTTATGTGCCATGCTAGATTCACCGCACTGGCTCATATATGTGCCGCAAATATTGGAGAAGGCTAGAGTCACAAATATTAATGATAAGCTGCTTTGGATTGTTCTAATTGATCTTCTTAAGACTCTATGTGTCCGTTTCACCACTTTGTTGCTTGCCCGGCACGGTCGACGACAATTGCTTTTGAATTGTATTTGTGGAATGGTAGTATTCCTTATTATTCTTGGCAATTGCCTAGTGAACATTGGCCATATTAGTCTTGGTGAATGCAAAAGGCAAGAAATCAAGCGAGAAATTTGGGTAGGGATTTGTCCCTAAAGTCGATTCGCTTGACCTGATTAGATGACTTGCATTGAAATAACCTTAGTAGGAATTTGTTCCCATACACGGTTCACTCGACCCGCATGCCTCCTTCAATTCAATGGTTGGGCTTGCCCCATTCATGGTTAGTGGGCTCCCATTAGTTTGGATGTGGCTTTGGACGTCGCCAAGACTAATATGGTCAACCTTCATCTACTAACTGCCAAGCCTAATAAGGGATACTACCATCCCACAATCCAAAGGACCTTCTCATTAATATTTAAGACTCCAGCCTTCTCCCATCTTTGCGGTGTGTATATGAGACAACATGCTGATTTTAGCATGGCACATAACACAATGCCCAGCATTGTCGACGACGTTACTCCCTCCGAAACCATGACACGCCACCCGTTCAATCATCGAGAAGATGCAATTGCTAGGGCATCCAAGGACGGAACCGGTGTTTAGTGCATCATGATTGAATAGATTGGGCTGAAAAACACAGTTGTGGGCCTAAAAACCCAGACCGACAGGCTCCGCGTCAGCTTAGCTAGACTGGACACTTTTACTCAATACGATTTTCTTTTTGTTAATATTAAAAAATTCAAAAAAAAAACTCATAATAAAAACTGGAGTAGTTATTGGATACGCTTGCAATTACATCTTCTCAAAGATTGAACGGGTGGCGTGTCATGTTTTGGGAGTGAGTAACACCGTTGATGTTTCTAGCCATTTGTGTTATGTGCCATGCTCGAATCACCGCGCTGGCTCATATACATGCCGCAAATATTGGAGAAGGCTGGAGTCACAAATATTAATGAGAAGGTCCTTTGGATTGTTCTAATTAATCTTCCTAAGACTCTATGTGTCCGTGTTGCCGCTTTGCTGCTTGCTCGGCAAATTTGACGGCAATTGCCTTTGATTAGTATTTGTGGCATGGTAGTATTCCTTATTAGTCTTGGCAATTGCTTGATGAACGTTGACCATATTAGTCTTGGCGAATGCAAAGGGCAGGGAATTGAGCGAGAAATTTGGGTAGGGATTTGTCCCTAAAGTCGATTCGCTTAACCCGATTTGATGACTCGCATTGATATAACCCGAGTAGGGATTTGTTCCCATATCTTGTTCACCTGACCCGCTTGCCTGCTCCTATCCATTGGTTGGGCTTGCCCCAATCAGGGTTGGTGGGCTCCCATTAGTTTGGATGTGGCTTTGGATGTCGCCAACACTAATATGGTCAACCTTCATCAGGTAACTGCCAAGCCTAATAAGAAATACTACCATCCCACAATCCAAAGGACCTTCTCATTAATATTTAAGACTCCAGCCTTCTCACATCTGTGTCGTGTATATGAGCCAGCGCGGTGATTCTAGCATGGCACATAACACAATGGCTAGGAACGTCAATGGCGTTACTCCCTCCCAAACCATGACACGCTACCCATTCAATCTTCGAGAAGATATAATTGCAAGGGTTTCCAAGAACGGCACCGATGTTAGTGGGACACGATTGAATAGATTAGGATGAAAAACACAGTTGTAGGCTTAAAACCCCGGACCGATAGGGTCCGCGTTAGCTTAGCTGGACTGGATACTTTGGCTCGATACGATTTCCTTTTTGTTAATATTAACAAATTAAAAAAAAAAACTCATAATAAAAACCGGTGTAGTTATTGGATATGCTTGCAATTACATCTTCTCGAAGATTGAATGGGTGGCGTGTCATGTGTTGGGAGGGAGTAATGTCGTTGACGTTGCTAGCCATTTGTGTTATGTTCCATGCTAGAATCACCGCACTAGCTCATATACATGCCGCAAATATTGGGGAAGGCTAGAGTCACAAATATTAATGAGAAGCTCATTTGGATTGCTCTAATTGATCTTCTTAAGACTCTATGTGTCCTTGTTGCCACTTTGTTCCTTGACCAGCACTGTGGACAACAATTGCTTTTGACCAGTCTTTATGGGAAGGTAGTATTCCTTATTAGTCTTGGCAATTGCCTGATGAACATTGACCACATTAGTCTTGGCGACTGCGAAGGACAGGAAATCGAGCGAGAAATTTGGGTAGGGATTTGTTCCTAAACTCGATTCGCTTTACCCGATTTGATGACCTGCATTGAAATAACCAGAGTATGGATTTGTTCCCATACCCGGTTCACCCGACTCGCTTGCCTGCTCCAATCCGATGGTTGGGCTTGCCCTAATCATGCTTAGTTTGGATGTGGCTTTGGATGTTGCCTAGACTAATATGGTCAACCTTCATCAGGTAACTGCCAAGCCTAATAAGGGATACTACCATCCCATAATCCAAAGGACCTTTTCATTAATATTTATGACTCCAGCCTTCTGCCATCTTTTGGGCGTGTATATGAGCCAGCACAGTGATTCTACTATGGCACATAACACAATGGCTAGCAACGTCAACAACGTTACTCTCTCCCAAAACATGACACGCCACTTGTTCAATCTTGGAGAAGATGCAATTGCAATGGTATCCAAGAACGGCACCAGTGTTAGTGGGTCACGATTGAATAGATTGGGCTGAAAAACGCAGTTGTGGGCTTAAAAACCGGGACCGATAGGGTCCACGTCAGGTTAGCTCGACTGAACACTTTGACTCGATACGATTTTCTTCTTGTTAATATTAAAAAAATAAAAAAAGAACTCATAATAAAAATTGGTGTAGTGATTGGATACGCTTGCAATTACATCTTCTCGAAGATTGAATGGGTGGCGTGTCATGTTTTGGGAGGGAGTAATGCCATTGACGTTGCTAGCCATTTGTGTTATGTGCCATGCCAAAATCACCACGCTGACTCATATACACGCCGCAAATATTGGAGAAGGCCGATGTCACAAATATTAATGAGAAGGTCATTTGGATTGTTCTAATTGATCTTCTTTAGACTCTATGTGTCCGTGTTGCTGCTTTGCTACTTGCCCGGCACGGTCAACGACAATTGCTTCTGATCAGTATTTGTGGGATGGTAGTATTCCTTATTAGTCTTGGCAATTGCCCGATGAACATTGACCATATTAGTCTTGGCGAATGCAAGGGGCAGGAAATCGAGCGAGAAATTTGGGTAGCGATTTGTCCCTAAACTCAGCTCGCTTGACCCAATTTGATGACCCGCATTGAAATAACCCAAGTAGCGATTTGTTCCCAAACCCGGTTCACCTGACCAGCTTGCCTGCTCCAATCCAATGGTTGGGCTTGCCCCATTCATGGTTGGTGGGCTCCCACTACTTTGTATGTGGCTTTGGATGTCGCCAAGACTAATATGGTCAACCTTCATCTGCTAACTGCCAAGCCTAATAAGGGATACTACCATCCCACAATCCAAAGGACCTTCTCATTAATATTTATGACTCCAACCTTCTCACATCTTCGCAGCGTATATATGAGCCAGCGCGGTGATTCTAGCATGGCACATAACACAATGCCCAGCAACTTCAACGACATTACTCCCTCCTAAAACACGTCACACCACCCATTCAATCTTCGAGCAGATGTAATTGCAAGCATATCCTAGAATGACATTGGTGTTAGTGGGTCATAATTGACTAGATTGGGCTGAAAAAACAGTTCCGAGCTTAAAAACCTTGACCAATAGGGTCTGCGTCAACTTAGTTGGACTGGACACTATGACTTGACACGGTTTTCTTTTTGGTAATACTAAAAGTTTCAAAAAAAAAAGTTATAATAAAAAGATGTGCAGTTATTGGATACGCTTGCAATTACATCTTCTCGAAGATTGAACGAGTGGCGTGTCATGTTTTGGAAGGGAGTAACGCCATTGACGTTACTAGCCATTTGTTTTATGTGCCATGCTAGAATCACCGCGCTGGCTCAATTAGACGCCGCCAATATTGGAGAACGCTGGAGTCACGAATTTTTTTTGAGAAGGTCCTTTGGATTGTTCTAATTGATCTTCCTAAGACTATATGTGTCCTTGTTGCCTCTTTGCTACTTGACCGGCGCGGTCAACGACAATTGCTTCTGATAAGCATTTATGGGATGGTAGTATCCCTTATGAGTCTTGGCAGTTGCCTGATGAACATTGACCATGTTAGTCTTGGCCACTTGAAAGGGCAGGAAATCGAGCAAGAAATTTGGGTAGCGATTTGTGCCTAAACTCAATTTGCTTGACCCGATTTGATGATCCGCAATGAAATAACCCAAGTAGGGATTTGTTCCCATACCCAGTTCACCTTACTCGCTTGCTTGCTCCAATCCGATGGTTGGGCTTGCCGCATTCATGGTTGGTGAGCTCCCATTAGTTTGGATGTGGCTTTGGATGTCGCCAAGACTAATATGGTCAACCTTCATTAGGTAACTGCCAAGCCTAATAAGGGATACTACCATGCCACAATCCAAAGGTCCTTCTCATTAATATTTATGACTCCAACCTTCTCCCATCTTTGAAGAGTGTATATGAGCCGGCGCGATGATTCTAGCATGGCACTTAACACATTGGCTAGCAACGTCAACGACTTTACTCCCTCCCAAAACATGGCACGGCACCCGTTCAATCTTCAAGAAGATGTAATTGCAAGCATATCCTAGAACGGCATCGGTGTTCGTGGGTCACGATTGAATATATTGGGCTAAAAAAAATAGTTGTGAGCATAAAGACTCGGATTGATAAGGTCTACGTCAGCTTAGCTGGACTAGATACTCCGACTTGATACGATTTTCTTTTTCTTAATACTAAAAAATTTAAAAAAAGAACGTATAATAAAAATTGGTACAGTTATTGGATACGCTTGCAATTACATCTTCTTGAAGATTCAATGGGTGGCGTGTCAGGTTTTAGGAGGGAGTAAAGCCGTTGACGTTGCTAGCTATCTGTGTTTTGTGCCATGCTAGAATCACTGCACTAGCTCATTTACACGCCACAATTATTGGAGAAGGCTGGAGTCACAAACATTAATGAGAGGCTCCTTTAGATTGTTCTAATCGATCTTCCTAAGACTCCATGTTAGTCTTGGCCACTTGAAAGGACAGGAAATCGAGCAAGAAATTTGGGTAGCGATTTGTGCCTAAACTCAATTTGCTTGACCCGATTTGATGATCCGCAATGAAATAACCCAAGTAGGGATTTGTTCCCATACCCAATTCACCTTACTCGCTTGCTTGCTCCAATCCGATGGTTGGGCTTGCCGCATTCATGGTTGGTGAGCTCCCATTAGTTTGGATGTGGCTTTGGATGTCGCCAAGACTAATATGGTCAACCTTCATCAGGTAACTGCCAAGCCTAATAAGGGATACTACCATGCCACAATCCAAAGGTCCTTCTCATTAATATTTATGACTCCAACCTTCTCCCATCTTTGAAGAGTGTATATGAGCCGGCGCGATGATTCTAGCATGGCACTTAACACATTGGCTAGCAACGTCAACGACTTTACTCCCTCCCAAAACATGGCACGGCACCCGTTCAATCTTCAAGAAGATGTAATTGCAAGCATATCCTAGAACGGCATCGGTGTTCGTGGGTCACGATTGAATATATTGGGCTAAAAAAAATAGTTGTGAGCATAAAGACTCGGATTGATAAGGTCTACGTCAGCTTAGCTGGACTAGATACTCCGACTTGATACGATTTTCTTTTTCTTAATACTAAAAAATTTAAAAAAAGAACGTATAATAAAAATTGGTACAGTTATTGGATACGCTTGCAATTACATCTTCTTGAAGATTCAATGGGTGGCGTGTCAGGTTTTGGGAGGGAGTAAAGCCGTTGACGTTGCTAGCTATCTCTGTTTTGTGCCATGCTAGAATCACTGCACTAGCTCATTTACACGCCACAATTATTGGAGAAGGCTGGAGTCACAAACATTAATGAGAGGCTCCTTTAGATTGTTCTAATCGATCTTCCTAAGACTCCATGTTAGTCTTGGCCACTTGAAAGGGCAGGAAATCAAGCAAGAAATTTGGGTAGCGATTTGTGCCTAAACTCAATTTGCTTGACCTGATTTGATGATCCGCAATGAAATAACCCAAGTAGGGATTTGTTCCCATACCCAGTTCACCTTACTCGCTTGCTTGCTCCAATCTGATGGTTGGGCTTGCCGCATTCATGGTTGGTGAGCTCCCATTAGTTTGGATGTGGCTTTGGATGTCGCCAAGACTAATATGCTCAACCTTCATCAGGTAACTACCAAGCCTAATAAGGGATACTACCATGCCACAATCCAAAGGTCCTTCTCATTAATATTTATGACTCCAACCTTCTCCCATCTTTGAAGAGTGTATATGAGCCGGCGCGATGATTCTAGCATGGGACTTAACACATTGGCTAGCAACGTCAACGACTTTACTCCCTCCCAAAACATGGCACGACACCCGTTCAATCTTCAAGAAGATGTAATTGCAAGCATATCCTAGAACGGCATCGGTGTTCGTGGGTCACGATTGAATATATTGGGCTAAAAAAAAAAATAGTTGTGAGCATAAAGACTCGGATTGATAGGGTCTACATCAGCTTAGCTGGACTGGATACTCCGACTTGATACGATTTTCTTTTTCTTAATACTAAAAAATTTAAAAAAAAACGTATAATAAAAATTGGTACAGTTATTGGATACGCTTACAATAACATCTTCTTGAAGATTCAATGGGTGGCGTGTCAGGTTTTGGGAGGGAGTAAAGCCGTTGACGTTGCTAGCTATCTGTGTTTTGTGCCATGCTAGAATCACTGCACTAGCTCATTTACACGCCACAATTAGTGGAGAAGGCTGGAGTCACAAACATTAATGAGAGGCTCCTTTAGATTGTTCTAATCGATCTTCCTAAGACTCCATGTGTCCTTGTTGCCACTTTGCTGCTTGAACGGTATGGTCGACGATAATTGCTTTTGATAAGCATTTGTGGGATGTTAGTATCCCTTATGAGTCTTGGCAATTGCTTGATGAACATTCACCATATTAGTCTTGGCGACTTGAATGGGCAGGAAATCGAGCAAGAAATTTGGGTAGCGATTTGTCCCTAAACTCAATTCGCTTGACCCAATTTGATGACCCGCATTGAAATAACCCAAGTAGGGATTTGTTCCCAAACTCGGTTCACCCGACCGGCTTGCCTGCTCCTATTCGATGGTTGGGCTTGCCCCATTCATGGTTGGTGAGCTCTCATTAGTTTGGATGTGGCTTTGGATGTCGCCAAGACTAATATGGTCAATCTTTGTCAGGTAACTGCCAAGCCTAATAAGGGATACTACCATCCCATAATCCAAAGGACCTTCTCATTAATATTTATGACTCCAACCTTCTCCCATCTTGGCGGCGTGTATATGAGTCAGCGCGGTGATTCTAGCACAACACAAAACACAATAACCAGCAACGTCAACGGCATTACTACCTCCCAAAACATGGCACGCCACCCATTCAATCTTCGAGAAGATGTAATTGCAAGCGTATCCTAGAACGACACCATTGTTTGTGGGTCACGATTGAATAGGTTGGCCAGAAAAAAAAATAGTTGTGAGCTTAAAAACCTAGACCGATAGGGTCTGCGTTAGCTTAGCTGGACTGGACACTCAGACTGGATACGATTTTCTTTTTGTTAATACTAAAAATTAAAAAAAAAAATAAAAACTTATAACAAAAACTGGTGCAGTTATTGGATATGCTTGCAATTACATCTTCTTGAAGATTGAACGGGTGGCGTGTCATGGCTTGGGAGGGAGTAACGCCATTGACGTTGCTAGCTATTTATGTTATGTGCCATGCTAGAATCACCGTGCTGGCTCATATACACGCTGCAAATATTGGAGAAGGCTGGAGTGACAAATGTTAATGAGAAGGTCCTTTGGAGTGTCTATGTGTCCTTGTTGCTGCTTTGCTGCTTGAGCGGCACGGTCGACGACAATTGCTTTTGATAAGCATTTGTGGGTGGTAGTATCCCTTATGAGGCTTGGCAATTGCTTGATGAACATTGACCATATTAGTCTGGGTGACTTGAAAGGGCAGGAAATCGAGCAGGAAATTTGGGTAGCGATTTGTCTCTAAACTCAATTCGCTTGACTTGATTTGATGACCCGCACTGAAATAACCCAAGTACGGATTTCTTCCCATACCCAGTTCACCCGACCCGTGTGGCACCCCTCGACGGCCCCCGATCCATTTGGGTCGCCACAGCCTACCAATCGCTTTCTTTCCAAGGATATCCATTACTTGTCTTTTATAAAAATGGGTTTAAAGAAGGATTGAGGTCCTTAGGCATTTTTTTTTTTTTTTTTTTTTGAAAATGGTCCCAGCACAACTTATTAGCGGAAGCATAATTGAGTCTCACCATCTCTCCCTCCAATAACCATAATGCAATACACACCAACCACGCACCATGAGAAAAGATAAGGCCGAACCACTTTTATTTATATATTTTCATGATGGGTTTCTTGGGTCGGTACAACCAAAAAGAAAGGCAAGACTTTTAACTACACTTGGCCACAACCCAAAAGATATCTCGACCCGTATAACGATCACGTATCCTCCATCTATCGGTGTCGGCTACTCTAAAAAAAGTCAGCTCTCTACCCCTTACGCGGCCATCACACCCATCCTAGCGCGTCAGGCGGTGGTGGTGGCAACATCCCCCGAATCACTCCATCTCGGCAGATGTGGATCGACAAAAACTCCTGAATGATCGGGCCCCCAGCCAGGCCACATCGTACATGACGAGCATGCGAACTCGCACAAACGTCAAACCAGGGATGATAATGCAATCAATCTCCGAACACTCTACCTCCACATCAACTGGGAGGCCATAGAAGGTACCCCGCGTGACTGGACAGAGCGGCATCTTCCTAATTTGAAATGTTGGTCTTCGAAGGGGTGAGTACAGCCACTTAGTAGGTAAAAGATCCAATAAACTACTCAATGCATCACACATTACAATCACAACATCATAGCATAGTACATGTCATCCATGCATCCAAGCATAACTTACCTTGCAGTCATGCATATATCATCATACCATATGTGCATACAACCACGCACCCATCATCAAGCATCCGCGCATATACCGTGCCTCATGTACACATACCATTATGCCATAGGTGCACATACAACCATGCACTCATCATCAAGCATCCATGCATATACCATGCCTCATGTACACATACCATCATGCCATAGGTGCACATACAACCATGCACTCATACACATCATATCATATAGCCATGCATACATGTCACCATACCATGCATGATTCAATTTCCACTTTTTATCTTTCAATTTGATCACCACATCTTTGTTTCCTAGGATTAGTAATTGCATCCCACATTTTATCACTGGCACCCCAATCTAGCATCACGAGAAAACCTTCGGCACACACCACCGGGCATCGGAACCCCCACATTCCGGGCATCTCGCATCCCAACTGGCATCACGAGGCATTCCTTGGGCACAAACCTCCAAGGCTTCCGGTACCTAACCATTCCGGGCATCTCGAAACTCCCGAGGGCATCCAGGCAAGTATCATAATACAATCGGGCATCCGGCACCCCCCATCCCGAGCATCCTGACACTCTCAGGGCATTATCGACTCACCTCCAACAGTCTCCTAATTCATCATAATTCATATTCGCCAATTTATGTCTCATAATCAACATGGCACATGATGTAATGCCAACAAAGTCAAATTCAGCATTTCATTCTATATGCAATGCCAAATATCATCACATGCTCAGCAAGATTCAATCACCTCAATCAATATAATTAATAGGGCTCATCCAAAACAGTATAATCATAAATTACAGCATTTGAAATTCGCTCAATCCAGCTTGCACAGTTTTAGAAAATATTTCCATTAAATACCCAAATGACCTTTAAAAGTTATGAAATTCGAACATGTGATAGTCAAGACATAAAGACAGATATTTCATGAAGGACACAAAACCAAAAGACCCTCATACAACTTGATATAGATCATGCATCACAGCATTTCTATTCTATCAATACAGCTTGCACAGTTTTTGAAACATTTTTGGTTAAATAGGCAAATGAACTTCAAAAATTATGAAATTTGAATATGTTTCAGGGAAGACATAAATAAAGATACTTCGTGCGGAACACTTTGCCTAAATAGCTTCATAAAAAATGATATGACCCATGCATTGAAACTGACTAAGTCCGAACGCGTCAGATTACACGGATTTTGAAATATTTCCGATTAAATACCCTAAAGACCTTCAAAATTCATGAAATTCGACTATTTTGTATTCAAGATCATAAGGTAGGTTTTTCATGAATAAATAAAAGTAAAATTCGTTCTAGGTGATTTAATATAGACGGTTAAAGCTTCTGTTTCAATACCGAAGTCTCTAGATCTGACTACTTCCGAAAACAAACTACGATTTCACCTATCTATTCTTGTTAGTTTTCTCTAAATTTTTGATATGTTAAACCTCAGGATGTCCTTTACGTTTTTTGTTAAGAAATCAAGGTGAAATTTCAAAAAAAAAGATAGGCTTACAGACCATGCATTCATCAAAGGTAGTTACCAAAATCTCCAGATTCCGTCTCTCCGAAAAAATAAGAATTTCACCCACATATACATGTTTCTTTTATCCAAAATTTTAGTATTTTATATTTCATGAAGTCCTTAACAACTTTCATTTAGAAGTCATGGCCAAAAATCCAACTCGAACAACACATGCAAGCCCATAGAACATCCAAGGCAGAACTGTTTTCTCCAGAACAGTTTACTAGTCTCAAACATCCCTCTTAAAACTTCAACTTTTAACACCCTAAACATCCGAATTCTATCACCATGCAAGCACACATACTAGACACAGCATGCAAGAGCAGATTAAGGATCCCAACCTGCCTCCAAACCGAGCAAACACGAGCACACGGCAATGACGACCGACGGACGAGCGGCTTCCATCTTCTTCGCACGCTCACTCTACCTTTCTCTCTTGATTTCTCTCTTCTCTCGGTAACTCTCTCTCTCTCTCCCTTCGGATGAACCCCTCTCTCTCCCTCTCTTTCTCGCTTAAGCTGTGTGGCATCCCAGAAATTCAAAGCCAAGCCATAAGGTGTGTTAAAGTCTTTAATTAGGTGGTAGAATTTCCATGGCTTATGTTTTAGCCATTAGTCTTTTAAATTTGATGATTTGTGCTTGTGATTGTGGAAATTTAAATTTAATAGATTAATAATCTATGCTTGGCCATAAGATTTATAAATTAAATTTCAATGAACAAAAATCCCCAAAGACTTTGACCAAGATGAAAATCGGAATTTAAAAATATTTATAGAAGGAATTCAAAAAAAAAAAAAGAGAAAAAGGGGATTAAATTCGAATGGGCCTTGGACCCATTTGGCCTAAAGCTTGGTGGGCCAAGCTAGTCGGCCCAAATGGAAGCCCAAGAGGAGGATTCGACCAGCCCAAGGGAGTGGCCGGATGGGCCTACGCCCAAGCCCAATCAAATTCAAATTAAAACCCAATATGACAAGTGGCAAATGGCAAGAGCATGCATTGGTTAGTCTTTAGGCAATCTCATGATTGCAAATGATGGGATTAAGGGGATATAAAAGGGATGAGGAGAGAGAGTGGCCGGATTACTTGCTTCAATTCGTCCAAAGAGAGGGTGAGAAAGAGAGAGTTTGAGAGAAAGGGAGAGAAACCGAGAGGGAAGGAGGCGGAGCCGGAGGGGTGCGCCGTACGTTCGCCATCCGATCGTCGCCGTTCGTCGTCGTTTGTTCACCTTTAAGGCAAGTGGAGTCCGTAACTTCTCTTGCATGTTTGTTGTGGTGGTTGCATGTTAGATTTTAGGTGTGATTTGTGCGAAAAACCGAGATAAGAGTTGGTTATTTGTAAACCGTGTGACTGTTCTTGTTCGGTTTGTTGAAGTCAATAGCTTGTTCGAGATTGCATGTGTGTTTGGGGTTCGATTTTGGCTTCGGTGTCTTCATGAAAGTTTAAGCTAACGTCTTGTACTATGACATACTAAAAATTCGTAGAAAACGATGGAGATTTGAGGGGTCAAAAGTTCTATTGTACGGAGAATTTAGATCTGCGAAATTTTCACTGACCTCTTGTTGATTTCTTGATTGCATGTTGATTTCTGTTGGAGATCTCACTTTGTTGTCTTCTTGAAAGTTGTAGGAAACACCTTAAAATACAACATACTCAAATTTGAAGCAAAAAGAACAAGTGTAGCTTGGTGAATCGGCTAGATCTTGGAAATAATGGTTCTGGTGAAGTATCTCGAGACACCCGAGACTTCATGGACTAAAATGGTGACCATAATCTGGTTATTTGGCCTAGATCTCTTCATGAAACTTGTAAAGGACACCTTGGTACATAACATACTCAAATTTCAGAAGAAACGAAAGAGAATAGCTGGGTGAAATCTAAAAATTTCGGAGAAGTGTGTTCTGGACGACGCGGTCGTGGTTCCAGAAGCTTCGTAGGGTTGTAGAAATTAATCTAAAAAAGAATTTGGCTTAGAGTTCCGCATGATAAATGCACGAAAATGTGTTGGCTATCACCCTGTAAAATTTCGCAATTTTTGAAGGCCATATGTGTATTTTAGTCGAATTTATTTGGAAACTGTGCAAGTCTGGCCATTATCCAAATATAAGGTGCTATTTTGTGAAAATTGTGAAATTATGAGAAATTCAATTTGGCCACGAATTTTGTATGAAATTGTGATTCTATTTGTTTCTTTTATGATTTTTGAGTATCATGATTTTGGGAAAATCATAGATATATAATTTAATATTTATTTATGGAAATAAATAATAATAATATAATAATAAAATAATAAAATAATAAAATAATGATAAAATAAAAAGGAATTATTTTATTGGCCATGAACTTCATTGAATTGTTATGCATTGTTGTATGACATTGGTGTATGTATGATCATGAATTGTGATGCATGTGTAAATCATATGCCATGTAATAAAAAGATTAAAAAGGATGATGGAAGTGGAAGATGATATGTGAGTAAGAGGTTGTGGTGGATGATGATGCTCGGTGGCCTAGTGGCGTAATTCCGGAGATTCCCCGGGAGTGTCGGGATGCCGGTGGTATACGGTACGTAATTCCAGGGGAGGCCTGGTGGTATGTCGGTACATAATTCCGGAAGCCCTGTCGAAGGTTTTTGCCCAAAGGGAATGCCTCGCGATACCAGGATTTGGGTGCGAGATGCCCGGCTAGAAGGGTAAAGGCCGGATGTCCGGTTGTATCTTGGATACATGCCCGGAGGTTCCTCGTGATGCTAGTTGGGATGCGAGATGCCCGGAATGTGGGGGGCCGGATGCCCGGTTGTATCTTGGATACATGCCCGGAGGTTTTTCGCGCATGAGATGCGAGTGTAAAATATGAGATAAAATTGATGAATCGAGGAAGGGTGATGTGGTGATCAAATTTAAAGATAAAGATGAAAATTAACTCATGGCATGATATGGCATGATATGCATGATGATGGTGATGATATGTGATGTGATATGATGATCACCCATGGTATGATATGCATGATGATATTCATGATGATGGAGATGATGATGTGATATGATATGATGATCACCCATGATATGATATGCATGATGATAAGCATGATGATGATGATGATGATATGTGATGTGATATGATGATCACCCATGGTATGATATGCATGATGATATGCATGATGATGGACTTGATGATGTGATATGATATGATGATCACCCATGGTATGATATGCATGATGATATGCATGATGATGATGATGATATGTGATGTGATATGATGATCACCCATGGTATGATATGCATGATGATATGCATGATGATGATGATGATATGTGATGTGATATGATGATCACCCATGGTATGATATGCATGATGATGATGAAGACATGTGATGTGATATGATGATCACCTATGATAATATATGCATGATGATGCATGATGATGATGACATGTGATGTGATTTGATATGATGATAACCTATGATAATATATGCATGATGATGCATGATGATGATGTGTGATGTGACATGATGATCATCCATGGTATGATATGCATGATGAAATGCATGATGATGATAATGATATATGATATGCCATGATGATGATGATATATGATGTGATGATGCATGATACGCATGATTACAAGGTAAGTGATGCTTGCAACGTGTGATGATATGCATGATGCATTGGAATGTTATTGGATTTCCCTGTTTGCTGAGTGATTGTACTCATCCCTTTTGGGGACCAACATTTCAGATTAGTAGATGGTTTGAGCGGTTGGATATGACTGCGGGGAGAAGGATAGCAAAGGAGGGAACCTTTGGACGCCAACACTGGTTGATGGACCTTAAGCATACGATTGTGGGAGGAGATGTCGGTTATCTTTTAGAGTATAGCCGAGTATAGAAACATTGGCATTTCGATGTACTGACTAAAGATGTCCATATGCTTTATGTAAATAAACGTGTCCGGCTTTAACTTATAGAGAAGAAGAAGGAAGAGGGGCTGGGCGAAAAGGCCCAGCCCCCCTGGGCCCCCTTTTCTTTTTTGAATTTTTTTATATATTTATCCGAAATGCAGTAATATAAAAAATATGATTTAGTTGATGCAAATAATATTAATACCTATGTGATGTGATGGAAATATTCTTGGCTAGGGCCAAATTTGGTCCCTAATTTTCTATGCACTTAAATTCTAGATATTTAGTCAAAATTTAAGTGTCAACATATCTTAACTTATATTCTAGCTTGAGTAGGAAATTTAAGAGTCGATGTGCCGCTCGAGTCAAGTTTTGTCGTTAGTGCTCAAGACTTGAAGAAAAAACTGTTTTCTTTCTAAACAAAACTCTCCTTTTCTACCTGGATAAAGCAGTGAAGCTAGAGAGTGTATATGTTAAGAAAAGGAAAGTGTGTAGAAAATCTTTATTATAAACGAAATGTTTCCCTTTTCCCTTTTCAATCTTTTTATTTTAATGGCAGGAGTGGAGAAAACCACGTAAGATCTAATGTAATCTTCTGCAATCAAGTCATTTGATCTTATTTACATTTTTAAGAGATAATCCCAAAACCATTTCCTCAAAGCTATGATTGTTTCTTTGTCATTATACTGATGGTTTAATGAGCACAAACGAAGGTATTTACAATTTTGATTGGCCAATTTCAGACACCGGATCATCGTTTGGTCTCTTAAATGGTCCCTACATATAAATTTCAATTGAAAAGAAAGATAGGTGGGTTTTAATTGTGAAATTGATCGAGCAATCCAATTAATAAAAAAAAATTATGTGTTTTTTTCCTCCAATGTCAACTTTATGTACTCTCGGAACATACCTGACTTATCATTTGATATGAGAGTTCCTTGTTGACTTGTGATTTTGTAGAAGATGAAACGATTTGAAAAGAGAAACATACACTCATGGATAAATTAATTCATGAACTCATTATTTGGATTGTTGGTGCAGGCTTGGTTGTGCTTCAATTTCTTCTATTGTAGTCACTTCACCGGCTTCGGTTATCTCAACTCCAGAACTTCCAAAGACCAAACGATTTAATCCCAAACTCTTTCTGGCGGAACCTTCCGAGTTTTTAGAGAAAAACCACGCTGAATTTTTGCGATATTTTGAAACAACTTGTTTCATCAAAGCGGCGAAACCTCGAGATACTTTCTTCTGCGAGTCTGAGACCTTACTCCTGACAGATCCTTCCCTCGAATCCGTCCGAGCCAGTTCAATATTCGTGGACTCCTCCGGTGAGTTCGGCTCCTTTCTAATCATCACCAAAATCGAGTTCAAGATCTCCATTTCTTCCTCTTCATCCGATAGGTCCTTCTCCAAATGCCTCTTAATCTTACGTATTTTGTTCTGCTTGTCCGATTGCTTCTTCCTCCAATGCATCTTAATTTCATCAAGACAAATATAAAGAGTAAGGCATCTTCAATTCCATGATTTGAACTCAGAGAGAAAAAGAAAACTGACAAATCTTGAGTGCATAATAGGTAGTAAGTTCAACTAGCCTGTGATTGTATAATCGCGTGCAATGGTAATATTCTGGTGCTGCACAGAGTCTGGATGATCACTCTGAGGGCCAAAAAATACCACAGAATAAGCCAAATTGATGGTTAGGCCTCAACACAGATTATAGAGCAATGATATAATTGACATGAGCGATAAAACATACCCCATTACTATTCGGGGGACAACAAAACCAACCTTTCCCATAATGCACGAGTGAAAACCATACTGGAACTGCATAGAAATGCAATAGTGCGTTAGTTTGCATTTTCCCGATATGCAACAGACATTGCTTAACATTATAAATGATGATGACGATATGAGTTATTTGCGCTCACCATTATAAAGAAGAAGAAAGCAAGCTCCAAAGAGTTCACAAACAGCACGATGTGAAGCAGCCTGCCGACCATTTTCAGCCCAGCGAACCAGAAATCGTCTTCTGAAAATTTAAAACCAAGTCCTTTGCACTATTTTCGCAAGACGTCTTTGTCTTGTGTATGCTTTTTGGCAACTTCTTTTGCGAGTTGCATTATCATTCTCTCCAATTTGATGCTGATAATGAACATAAGCTGCGCAGAATTAGCGAGTGCGCCAAATTAGAAACAAAAATAGGCTCATCTTCTTCTTCTTCTTTTTCCCATCACGATTCACTTGGAATTATAAGACATAATGACTCAAAGGAGATTTTATCACTACTTACAGTAAATGGAATGAAAGATATCCAAAAGTGCGCATTCCATCCTGCAAGAAATGCATAAAGAAATGGATTGCTACAATGAAGTCTATCTTGTCGAAGGCGAATAAAGAGAGAGATAACAATCGAGCTTAATCAGGATTAATGGGGATTTTATGCGGTAAGTTGAACTTTGATTGCGGAAAAACATTACTGCTTTTCCGCTTACACTCAGACGAAACGAGTTTGACATGCATATTTCTGGTTTCCAGTATGAAGACCCGCTGTCGACTGTGTTCATATGATTTATAATACAGTGATATTAAGATCCAAAAAAAAAATTACTGTCAATAATAATGATTTGCTCATCCTTAATGGCAATTTTCCTTGTATTAGATAAACATTGTTTCACACAGTTCATTTTTCATGCACCTAATCCTAATAAACCATAGTTGTTTTACCAAACATCTTTTGCTCTATAATAGTTACCATTATGAAATGATGTCAAAGCTAACGAATCTTGCAGTCTGTGTTTAATAAGATAGGAAGAGATTAGCAAAGAAATCAACAAGAGACACTAGAATATCTAACCTATGGGGAGAGTTAATTGCAATAAAATCCACTATGAATCCGAAAAGTATGGTTTTTACAATCACTCAACTAATCAAGTGTTTCTTAAACTCTATTTACATCTAAAGTAAAACCTCTACGTGTGATCTCACAATTACTCATTGAGAACTCATTAGAAAACTTATAGAGAGAAAAACCCTAACACTCAACTTGTTTGCTAAAGTGGGTAAATAAGAATTTGTTTTTATACGTTCTTACATGACATGCTCACTCAATTATATGTTCTTATGTGACTTGCTCACTCAAACTAGAAAAGTAACTCATAGTATGAGTTCAACTCCGATGTGGAAAGTATTTCAATAGTTTCTTGCTTGTTTGAATATCATACCACAAGTCCAATTTGGATGTGTAAATACTATGCGGATCATGTTTCTTTCATGAGCTCAAACGTGAGACATAATTTAAGAGTAACAAATTTAGAAGTAGTTATAACATATAATAAGTATTCATATATGTGCTTACCGGCTACATTCACAAGTAAATAGATCACAGCGCACACCCACAAGTACCATCTGTGATAGTGATAGAAGTGCAAATCAATATGCCTGATGAAGCACTAAATATTCTCTCATAGTTTAAATATTATTTCCATGAAAATGTCCTATTTTATAGATTTTCATGAATTTAGTACTGCCAAAGAACGATTGGTTGATCTGATAACATTTTCGGCAAAAATGGGGCGAATTAATTAACATATGTAATAGGGCCTTTAGATGAGGATGAGTAATTTGACATATTCGAATGAAATAGTTCTTTCTTGTAAAGGAAAAAGGAAAATCTTCCTTTGTCTTAGCTCACCCTTTTCTTTTCCACTTATTGCTCACCAAGCCTGCTCAAATAGCTTCACATGAAGGGGTATCGTTTTACCTGATTCGCATTATTTTCTCGAAATCCTCTTGCAAAGTCCTCATTATGTACTTCTGAAAATCTTTCCCTGAATTCTTGGGATTCCCTAGATTCTCGGGATGACGTGCCTGTGGACACGACAGAAATGACAAGTAAATTAACCATTTCAAGGCAAATTATATTACCACGCGGACCAAAACTAAATTTCAGCTGAAGAATGTCCTCTATGTACCGCGACGAAGTTCTGGCGAAGAGCGACGTATTCATGCTCGGTCAAAGAAGTAAACAATTTCCCCACAGTCGACGCGAGCTGAAGAGGAAAATGCAAGACAATGTTGGGCCTCTCGTCAAACAACTCTTCCTTCAAGGTAAATCATAAATATCGCATTCCATAACAATTATAGAAAATATAGTGCTCATTCCATGTTTTTGAACACCCGCAGTAAGAATAACTATGATCCACATGATATTAAAAATTAATTTTTTTGGTAAAGTTTTATTTTTGGTAAAGTAAAAAAAATTAAAATTTAATAATTATTGAAATGTTAAAAACTTGTTGGTTATGAAAATGTGCAACTCTTATTAAAAGATGCGACTCTTATGAGAATAGAATGTATTTTGATGAAATGCACCTATTGATAACCTGTATAAAGAGTTCCGGTCCTCTCTCTACCCAACACAACAAAAGGTTGCATTCTATTTTTCATCAAATAAAATACTTTAAGACAAAAGTGGTTTGAGGAAGAGAAATTGAACTTCTTCATTTCTCCTATTTTTGCAACAATCATTTTTTCAAAGTTATTATTGTCAATAAAGGGATATTTTCATCTCTCTTATCGTGAATAAATCGTGAAGATCAAATATTATTTAATCTAGAATCTCCGCATAAAGAATTACATTATTGCTTACTCTTTGAATTGATATCCGTGAGCAAAGACGGATAGTTAAAATATTTGAAAAGATAAAAATCATAAAAATCTATATAACTAACCTGAAGTTTAGTATGATCCAATGAAATTATAATGTGGAACATTTGAAAATTTTATGATAGTTAAGGTCACAAAGATATGCTTGATTTCGCAAGAGCCTCCAAACTGTCACTTTTTGCAGTCGTGGGAAGCTTCAAGAAACTCAATGACTTACCAAATATTTGAACGAGCAAAGTGGCTTTTCATAACGCTTCAGAATCTCTCTGAGTGCTGTAGATAATACACAGAATAGAAATTCCTCAATCAAATTAGAAAATTCTTTGGAGACTGTACAACAATTTTGAGGGAGTGAGATCACTCTTCTTCTCCTCCTTTTACTATATTGCTAGAGGAGGATAAATTCAAAAACGTTACCAGTTTGGATGTCATCCTTGTCGCTCCATTTGTCATATATCTCCAGCATGCTCCATTGAAATATCTAACAGCATGGAAGGACGAAAATAACTAACTTTAAAAAATTGATTCAAGATATACCTCTAATTTTTTTTAGTGATTTTTCTAATCTGGGCGAATTTTATTTTTCATGTTTTTATGTGTAAATATGTGAATATCATTAATCAGATGAGGTACAATAGCTTAAGAGAACCTAACATTTCAAAAAAACTAATTATGTGAGAAGATGGAGGAAGGAAGCCTCCATACTTTTTCATTTTCAACTTTTTTGTAAATGTTGGAAAACTCGTGGAAAGAAATACTCAAACAGTCTAAGCTTTTTGAAATACCAACCAATGTAGCAGCGGAATCACATACAAATTCTTTCATTTTTTTTTATAACTTAAATATCATATATTGTTCTACAATATTGGAGGAAAGTCGAGCAGAAGTAATAGAAAGCAAAAGAAAGATAGAGTTAAAGTGACAAGGATCTCGCAGCACACCATAGATAGTACTTTGAGCACGCAGAGGACCACGTGAAAGGCAGCTAGCACAAAGATGAAAACGTCCAGCTGATGGACTGCTTCAACAGACAACAATGCCACCTTCCCCTGTTAAAAACAAACAGAAAAAAGAAAACACTGGAGATGTGCAATGAATTGTATAGATAATTAGTGTAATAAATGATGTGGTCTCCTCTTCATCAGTCACAAAACACCATTTAATTTCCGTTTTCGGATTATCATATAATTTTTATATCAATCTTTTAAACTTGCCTATGTATTTTTAGAAGAAGAAGAAGCTCTGGCAAAATTACTTTTTGACTGCAGTAACTGTAGTATCAGAAGCCATGGGGGGAGGCGGCGTCCATGTGTTGCACTAGAAGTGAAGGAACTAGTAGCGACATTGGCAACGCGGAAGAAGAGTCGGGCTTCTTGCAAGGAAGCAAGACATTGTCGAGTCGCTTTGATATGCAAATCTTCCCTATTCTGGTGGAACACCGTCAAGAGAAGCGATATGAGACCCAGTAGCATCAACTCTGCCATAGTCATCATAACCCAAAACCATAAATAAATAAATAAGAAGAGAGAATTCATGCGCATGCACATTAGTATTATGAAATAGTCCAAAAAAGACCAAAGAGAGGTCACCATCTTTGATCTTCCAGCCGCCAACGAGCGGCCACCATTCGCTCTCCTTGTCGTTCAAGTACTGCATTCGACAAGGAAACTTGAGTTAAGAATTGGAGGCATCGCAATTGACATGCCAGAGTTATACTTAGAAGAGGTCCGTACTCTCGGACCTTAGGAAACAAGAGTAACCACCTGGCCGGCGACGAAGGGATCTATCAACAGCGACAGAAATGAACACTATGCTGAAGCACACTAGAGCCACCACCCACGTCGGCGTGTACTCCAACGAATCCTCGTCTACTTCCGTAACGGCCATTCTCTCTCTCTCTCTCGCTTCCCGTGTATGCGTGTTTATATTGCCTCTCCTGAAATCTCATCGCATATATATATATATATAGATATAGAGAGAGAGAGAGAGAGAGAGAGAGAGAGAGATGCATCAACGAAAATGTTCACACACATGTTGTTCACCCACACGTGGACGATTTCCTTGTTGTTCAACTAGACAAAACACACTGTTCAAAAAAAAAAAAAAAACTAGACAAAACACAAGCGAACCCACGAGGAGCATGACTTGCTTCGCCGATGCCTAAAAAACCTATAATATTCAGGTAAACATCCGGTGGAGTGAGTTTTGCCTTGCTAAACGCCAATAGTCAATATTACTTTAGGAATGTGAGGACCTAGTTTAAACTTCATAGTGGAAACTAATGCCTATGCCACCAATTACACGAATTGATATTTAACTGTGATTGTCCGAGGATAAGAGAATAGAGTAAATTGAAAATGAAAACGTGGCCTAATAAATTGAAGCTACTCAAGTTGAGCAATATCGAGTTTCCAAAAGAAGGGTGAGAACAAAAATTCACGCGCAATGAATGAGCATTATGATGTTTAGCACTATATTGGAATTAGCAATTGAATATTGAGTTTCTATATTTGTAATTTCGCAACAATTGGCCAAAAGACTATATTGGAATTTCGTAAAAGCATTAAACTACATTGGCAAAATTAAATTGTTTAATTTAGGACATCCATCAATGTTTAGGACCGATTGGGTAATAATCCTATATATGTTCATATTGGATCTTTGGGCTTGGTTCTGAATGGCCACCCTTCCAACTTGGATGGGGGGAGGTGGGCTTAGGGAGAATTGTGGGGATGATTTCTTTTCGGAGGGTGGCGACTCCCACGCCCTACAAGAAAGCAAAAAAGTCCTGGAGATACAGGATTGTAGTAGGACCACAAAAAAAAAAAATGATCCCTTGCTTGTTTATCAAAATAAAGTATTTATTCCAAAGCGAAAAAAAAAAACAATTGTGAATTGATTTTTCCTAACAAACACAATTAAGGTATCTCATACATTGAATGGCAAAAGAAAAGTATCTCATGCATGGATGATACTTATTGTTTTGTGTCAAGTTAATGTTTTACTATCAAATTAGTATTATCTTACTGTTTTATCATTAGAAGAAAATATTTTCCAAAACATTTATTTTTCACAAAACAAACCTGCTAGTAGTTTTTCCCATATAACCTTTGCTCAAAATATCGATAATAGAAAATGTATCCATGTGGTTAATTAGGCTTTAGTGGTAGGAGTGTGTTGCATTAACTTTAGGATCCGTTTGTTTTGTAGAAAATTCACATTTTGAAAATTATTTTCTTTAAAAAATGATTAGTTATATTGCTTGGAAAAATTTGCTAACAAAAAATGTATGCATTATCAACAATAATTAATACCTACATACTTTGTGGGCAATAAAATATTTATCATCCATTCATTATGAGTAATGTAAGCGATCAATTTTAGGAAAACGTTTCCTAAAACTTGAATTTTCTACGAAACGAATAGAGCCTTAGTTTCTAAACATTTCATATGGTGAAATTATAGGTAAATATCAACCAGTTGACCATTTTTTGATAAGAATTTCAATAAGTCAACTTTTGTAGCTTTTTTTTACACAACCAAAAAAATATGAAACTAGAGTATACACTGTCATTGTAAAGAAAACATTACCCAAATATCTTGATATACTCTCCTCAATCTAAGGAACAGATATTACAAAGATTCACTCTATGTAGACCAAAATCGTCATAGCCATCAAAAGTGCAGGTTCCACGTTTTGGTCTACCTAGATCGAATCTATCAAATAATTTTCTCACTAGCCATCAACTCAAGGGTGACTAAAATCGCTTGTGTAAAGTTATCTTCGCATTGATAGCGTCTGCTAGAATTACGGCCTAAAGAATGACTTGCTATCTACTTCTGGAATCTCCGCCCTGTCGTTTTTCAGAATGCAAGAGCTGATGAGCTCGTCTCAATGCAATGTGCACGGAGGACTAGCTTGTTAGCTGGAACACGAGAACGGTGAGAGAAAGTAAAACAAAATCTTACAGGAGGACTCATCTCTTTATGCACGAATCGGAAGCCTGCCTTTCCTTTCCTTTGTGTGGGGTCATTATTCCTTCCCTTTGAGATTCGATGCTCTCCTTTCGGGAGAGTTTGATCATAATTAAAGTTTGAGCCCGACTTGATGCTTATCAATTTCTTCTATTCGTACGAAGAATTCAAGCTTTTGAATTCCACTAGTCCTTAAATATTGAAAATGTCTCAGTATGAAGCTGTCAATAAGCTTCACCGAAGGATAAGAAATCGATTGGATTCAAATGGGTACAAGGCCAAGAAGAAATGAGAAAAGAGAAGTGACAAATACATGACTAGATTAATTGTGAAGGGGTACAAGCAAAAAGTTGGAATTGACTATAATGAAGTTTTTGCCCTTGTCATATGCATGGAAATTATTAGATTGATCATTTCTATCACTGTTCAAAATGATTGACGAATTGATCAAATGGATGTCAAATTAGCATTTTTAAATGGCATCCTCAATGAAGAGATTTATGTTGAACAACCCAGGATTGTTGGGAAGGTCATGAAGACAAAGTGCTAAGGTTGAAGAAAGCTCTGTATGGACTTAACCAAGCACTGAGAGCATGGAATTCCAAAATCGATGCATGTTTCAAGGCAAATGGATTCTCTCAATATCCATATGAGCATGTACTCTATTCGAAGCAAGAAAAAGGTGATGTTCTACTCGCTTCTTTATATGTCGATGACCTTATTTTTCAAGAAACAACGACAATGATTGATGCTTTTAGGATCGATGGTGAAAGAATTCGAAATGATTGATAATGGTCTCATGAATTATTTTTGGCATCAAAATGAAGCAAAATGCCAATAGGATTTTTATTTCCAAAAAGAATATGTAGAAAATATCCTTGAAAAATTCAACATGCAATACACCAACGTAGTGCGGAACTAAGCTTTCAAAGTTTGATGATGGTGTCATATTGATTCAAGATATTATAAAAGCTTGTTTGGGAGTTTGAGATATTTGATCACAAGATTGGATATGATGTGGTGTTGGAATTGTGAGTCACATGGAGAAACCGTCAACTCATCTTAAACCAACAAAAAGGATACTTAACTACATTAAAGGTACTGTTTGTTGTGTCCTACACTACTATTGATCTGAATCCTTTCAACTTAGAGCATATTTGGATAGGATTATGATGGAGACGATGATCGGAAAAGCACCACAGGATTTGTATTTTCGTGAAACTATTTTCACACGATCATCAAAGAAACAATCAAGTGTTACTCTAAGCTGAATATGTAGCTACATCCTCTTGTGTTTGTCATGCAATATGGTTGAGAAGACTACTTAAAGATATTAATGTAGAGTAGAAGAAAGCAATGGAGATTTTTGTAGGTAATGTTTATGCTATTTCTTTGACTAAAAATCCAATCTTTCATGAACTACAAACATATCAATGTTCAATATCACTTCATTCAAGAATAGGTAAGAGAGAAGGAAATTGAAGTGTTGTATGTGAAGACAGAGATCAAGTGGTTACATTTTAACTAAACCTCTCAAGATCGACACTTTTCGAAAGTTTAAGAGTTTGCTTGGAATAATCGATGGAATAGAATTTGGTTTGGGGGGAGCATTAGAAATTAAATCAAATTCATAATGTTGTTATTAATCGACACTACCGATGAATTATTGTGTTACCGTTGTCATTCGGTTACGCGTTGCCAATATTCCAGAATTGATACTAAAAATATTCGGTGCACGCATTGAAGAAGTCATTATTATAACAATTCTTTTAAGAAGTACGTTCATATTTTTATGCCGTGATTATTCATGTTTCAAGGTGTAATCAATATTTTGTAAGTTCGTAGGATTTATCTCCTCAGAATGCTATCGACTCATTTAATAGGGAGAGAAAAGTTATGCAACAAGTCTATAAATAAGAGAGCCTTGTGATCGTTCTCGTAAAAGTGAAATAAACGAGAAGTCCATTTATCTCATTCTCCTCTTTGTGTGAGTTGCGACGATTTCACCTTCATTTTCTCCCATTAGTCTCCTTTCTGGTTTCGAATAGGGAGACTCGCTATCAAATCCTTTCATATGATTTTCTAATGCAGTAACATTAAGATCCAAACAATATCTTCAGTGTCACTAATAATGATTTGCTCATCCTTAATGGCAATTTTTCTTGTATTAGAAAAACAGTTATTTTATTTTATTTTAAGGAAAACATTGTTTCAAGGAATTCAATTTTCCTTTTCCTCAATGCTAATTCTAGGCGTAGTAACAATCAATCATTTTTGTACTAGATTGTTTAGACCAGATGGAATGTTGGTATGAAGGATTGCAGATCTGAAAGTCCTATAAATTGCAGGTAAAATAGCACGTATCATCAAATTATTTTGGCCGGAGAACTATAGTCAAATGAAAAAGTTGTCTTCCTTGACTTTTCTCCGATCATATCCTTTAGATTTTTTTTAATTTAAAAGTTTATTAGCCAACAAAAATAAAGGATAAGAAGTAAGAGCAAGGCTACCTTAGGATGAAACCAATTCAAATTATTCATGAGTATCTCTTGCCCGGCTTTGTGATACTCTTGATTAACTCGTTCAGTTTCAAGTTCGAGCTCGAGTTAACAGTACTAAACATGATTAAGTTCAAATTCAACTAAACTCAAGCTCAAGTTCATGTACCACTTTATTGTGACTGAGTTGAATACGTAAATTACTTGAGTATCTTGTCGCGACCTCCCTTTAGGCAGCCTTTATGTGTGGGTGTGTGCAGAGGCTAATGGTTAGCTAAGCATTAAGTTTAGCACGAGCTCTCCCAAACCCACAAATTCACCACTTATTATTCGAGTTTTTAACCCACAAGTCAATTTCATTTATGAGGCATCACTAATCGATTTGAGGTAAATCGATTAGGAACTCAAGTAAAATATTGGCAGAAATGTTTTACTCTTGTGCAACTAAAGAAATTAGAATCGATAACTTGATTACACTAGTTAATCAAGTAATGCTTTTTTGGTACCTAATCTTGTTTAAATTCTAAGATTTTTTTTTTGGATTTTCTTGTATTAAAAAAGATACTAAAAAAAACATTTTAGGCCGTTCCCTAATTTCAGAAATTTTCAAAGGATTTTTCAATCATTTTTAAGAGAAAAATGCTCAAAATCAATTTTAAGCCTTTCCTTGAAAAAGAGAATTTTTTCGATTTTTTAATTAAAAATATCTAAAATAATAATAATATGCTAAACTGACCCGGGTCGGCCAGACCCGTGCGCTGGCCCGATTTGGGTCTTGCCCGACTGACCCGGGTCTCACGCGAGCCCTTTGTTTTAAACATTTCTCCCTCTCTCCCTCTCTTTTTGTCTTTTTCTTTATTTTGTCCTCCTCCCCCGGCCCACGGATGGGAACTAAGGTCCACAAACAAGTCAAATGATCAACAAGCGCTCAGAACCAAACAAATCACGGGAAATCCATACGAGCTTGGTTCGGGCATTTTAGCGAACACATGGAAGGGCGTCGGCTAAGGGGAAGCTTTAGACTTGCTCGGCACGCGAACTCGGACCAAAATCAACAACGACGGACCAGCAAAACATGACTTCAACATGGGACGATTCATTTACGTCCGATATAAATATGAGAGTCAGCAACCTTCGGCCATAAACGATGGACACAAACGGGTGCCTAACTCGAGCACTTCAGCAAACAAATTAATATTCGCAAACCAAGGAGTGAAAAAGGGGGACCACCGAGCGCGAGCTCGAGCCGGACAACGGCTGCCCGGCCCGGTGAGCCCAAAACAGAGCATGGCCATGAAGAAAAAGGGCGGTCGGCCGAGAATGCCTGCCCAGCTCGCGGCGTCGGACGGCGGACGAGCTCAATAGATCGGGCTACGTCCGTTCGCCTTGCTCGCCCACGAGCCGGGATCCTTGGAAGCCGACCCCGAATCAAAACCAAGACCACCCGAGCGGGGACCTACCGTGGCTTCAAAGCGGAAAAGGAGCGGCGAAAAGGCCCAGCCCCCGTGGGCCCCTTTTCTTTTTGAATTTTTTATAATATATATTTATCCGAAATGCAATAATATAAAAAAATAAAATTTAGTTGATGTAGATAATATTAATGCCTATGTGATGTGACGTGATGGAAATATTCTTGGGTAGGGCCAAATTTGGTCCTTAATTTTCTATACACTTAAATCCTAGATATTTAGTAAAAATTTAAAGGTTAACATATCTCAATTTATATTCTGAAGCCGAGTAGTAAATTTAATAGTCGATGTGTCAGCTTGAGTCAAGTTTTGTTCTTTTCTAAACAAAACTCTCCCTTTCTGCTTGGACGAAGCAGTAAAGCTAAAGAGTGTATACGTTAGAGAAAAGGAAAGTGTGTAGAAAATCTTTATTATAAAACTTAAATGTTTCCCTTTTCCTTTTCACAATCTTTTTATTTTAATTGGGGGAGTGGAGAAAACTTTCGTAAAATCTAATGTAATCTTCCGCAATCCAGTCATTTGATCTTATTTACATTTTTAAGAGATAATCCCAAAGCTATTTCCTCAAAGCTATGATTGTTTCTTTGTCATTATGCTGATGGTTAAATGAGCATGAACGAAGGTATTAACACTTTTGATTGGCCAATTTCAGACCTTGGGATCATCGTTTAGTCTCTTAAATGGTCCGTGGTGTCAATCTATCCATACATATATTTCAATTGAAAAGATAAATAGGTTGGTTTTAATTGTGAAATTGATCGAGCAATCCAATTAATTAAAAAAATAGCAGTGTTTTTTCCCTCCAATGTCAAGCTTTTCTGTACTCTCGGAACATACCTGACTTATCATTCGATATGAGAGTTCCTTGTTGACTTGTGATTTTGTAGAAGATGAAACGATTTGAAAAGATAAACATACACTCATGGATAAATCAATTCATGAACTCATTATCTGGATTGTTGGTGCAGGCTTGGTTGTGCTTCAATGTCTTCTATTGTGGTTGAAGAAAATAGGAGGATTCAAGAAAACAACGATTCAAAGATAAATTTCTCGAAAGAAGAATGTTCTTCACTGATAGCCATAATACACTGTTATTCTACTATACATAATGCTATTTATATTAAGAAGATAATTAGATTTCCTATTCTATATTCCGAATATCTAATCTGATAGATTGACCGAAATCAAATCATATCTACCACTCTAATCTAATATTTCAATAGTAGAATCAAATCATACTCTAATCTAATATTCCGATGGTAGAATCAAATCATAATCAAATCATATTCTAATCTAATCTTCCGATAGTTTACCAATAATATTATCAATCTTATCAGTAGTCACTTCACTGGCTTCCGTTATCTCAACTCCGGAACTTCCCAAGACCAAACGATTCAATCCCAAACTCTTTCTGGCAGAACCTTCTGAGTTTTTAGAGAAAAGCCAGGCTTAATTTTTGCGAAATTTTGAAACAATTTGTTTCATCAAAGCGATGAAACCATGAGATACTTTCTTCTGCAAGTCTGAGACCTTACTCCAGACAGATCCTTCACTTGAATCCGTCCGGGCCAGTTCAATATTTGTGGACTCCTCCGGTGAGTTCGGCTCCTTTCTATTATCAATCATCACCAAAATCGAGGTCACGATCTCTTTTTCTTCCTCTTCATCCGATGCGTACTTCTCCAAATGCCTCCTAATCTTACGTATGTCGTTCTGCTTGTCCGATTGCTTCTTCTCCAAATGCATCTTAATTTCATCGAGACAAATATAAAGAATAGGGCATCTTCAATTCCGTGATTTGAACTCCAAGAGAGAAGGAAAACTGCCAAATCTTGAGTGCATAATAGGTAGTAAGTTCAACTAACCTGTGATTGTATAATCGCGTGCAGTGGTAATATTCTGGAGCTGCACACAATCTGGACGATCACTCTGAGAGCGCAATAAATACCACAGAAGCCAAATTGATGGTTAGGCCTCAACGCACGGATTATAGAGCAATGATATAATTGACATGAGCAATAGGCCATACCCCATTACTATTTGGGGGACAACAAAACCGACCTTTCCCACAATGCAGGAGTAGAAAACCATGCTGGAACTGCATAGAGATGCAATAGCGTGTTGGCATTTTCCCGATATGCAAGAGACATTGCTTAACATTATAAATGATGATGACGATATGAGTTATTTGCGCTCACCATTATAAAGAAAGAAGAAAGCAAGCTCCAAGGTTCACAAACAGCACGATGTGAAGCAGCCTGCCGACCATTTTTAGCCCAGCGAACCAGAAATCGTCTTCTGAAAATTTAAAAACTAAGTCCTTTGCACTATTTTCGCTAGACTTGTCTACGTTGTGTTTATGCTTTTTGGCAACTTCTTTTGCGAGTTGCATTATCATTCTCTCCAATTTGATGCTGATAATGACCATAAGCTGTGCAGAAGTAGCGAGCACGCCTAATTAGATACAAAAAAAGGCTCATCTTTTTTTTTTCCCCATCAAGATTCACTTGGAATTGCAAGACATAATGACTCAAAGGAGAGTTTTTATCACTACTTACAGTAAATGGAATGAAAGATATCCAAAAGTGCGCATTCCATCCTGCAAGAAATGCATTAGGAAATGGATTGCCACATGAAGTCTTTCTTGTCAAAGGCAAATAAAGAAAGAGATATACAATAGAGATTAATCAGGATTAATAGGGATTTTATTCGGTAAGTTGAACTTTGATTGCGGAAAAACGTCACTGCTTTTCTGCTAACACTCAGATGAAACCAGTTTGATATGCATATTTCTGGTTTCCAGTAGGAAGACTCGCTGATCGATTGTGTTCATATTATTTATAATACTCTAATATTAAGATCCAAAGCAATATTTTTCAATTTCACTAATAATGATTTGCTCATCCTTCATGGAAATTTTCCTTGCATTAGATAAACACTGTTTCACGCAGTTCACTTTTCGTGCACCTAATCCTAATAAACCATAGTTGTTTTACCAAACATTTGCTCTATAATAGTTGCTCTTATGAAATGACGTCGAAGTTAATGGATCTTGCAATCTGTGTTTAATGAGAGAGGAAGAAACTAGCAAAGAAATCAACAAGAAACACTAGAATATCTAACCATGGGGAGAGTTAAATCCAAAGAAATCCACTATGAATCCGAAAAGTATGGAGTTTAAAATCGCTCAACTAATCAAGTGTTTCCTAACTCTAGTTACATCTAAAGTAAAACCCATAAGTAGACCCGTCAAACGGGTGGATTGGGTTGGGTTTGGGTCGGTTCATAAATGGTGCAACCCAAATTGACACATTTAACATGTTTATGGCCCGTTTATTGCAATACAAAATTTTTTACTGATATCCAACCCAACCTATACTCGATCCATACTTGACCCATACTTGACCCATTTAACTAAACTTAAGAAAGCTTATTTCTTTATATATTTTAAAAAAATGGTATTGTTAAAATAGTTTTATACAGCACAAATTTAATGGACAATTTTTAAAATCTAATTTAAAAAATTAAAATTAAAATTATTTTTATTTTTAAGAATATAATTTTTAATTTTCTTTTTTATTTTATCTTTTCTTTTTTTTTTCTTGTTCTTCTTCTTCTTCGCCAAGGCGCGGCCATGACGACGCTTGGCGCTAGGGCCACAGGCGAGCCTTAAGCTCGCTCGACTTGCCAACACCAGCGAGCTCAAGGCTCGTCACATCTAGCGAGCTTGAGCTCGCCGGATCTAGCAAGCCTCAAGCTTGCCTCTCACCGGATGTCAACAAGACCTTTGCCTCACCAGATCCAACCAGCTCAGCCTCACCCGATGCCGAGCAAGCTCGAGGCTCGCCAGCAGTACATTGACCATCGCCGTGCCGACCACTAGAAGGAGGAAGAAGAAAGCAAAAAAAAAAAAAAAAAAAAGAAAGAAAAATGAAAAAAGAAAAGAAAATTAAAATAAAAAATTATAAATTCAATTTTTATAATATATATATATATATATATATATATATATGTGTAGGTATGTGTGGTTTTATTACATACGCTTATGTAAAGTTAAAAAGGAAAAAGAGAGATTGTGAGGTTTGATTGAAAATGGGTTCTAAATCCAACCCATTTAAGACCCACTTAAAATCCAGCTAAGCACCCACCTATCTTAAGTCTTTAATTGTTAAACCATTTAACTACATTTTTTGTTGAAAATAAGTGACCCATATATGACCCATTTAAATCATAAATGGGTCAT